>BSDF01000023.1:5763865-7173865 GCA_027925045.1 Hypotaenidia okinawae | reverse complement strand
CTCAAAGCAAAGAGCTGGAGTGAGTTCATCTCATCCTTTGGGGAAAAGCTGGTTAAAATGCAAAAACCCCTTTTATGCTGATTACAAATTCCTTGCTGATGAAGGCTTTTAAATCCAAAGCAAGGGTTATTAAGTCTGGAAGAAGCACAGTGGCCTGTCTCCATGCAGAGCAATTTTCTCAGCTTGAACCTGAGAACAGACTCCACTCAGCTTTGGTCACCAGGAAGGACAAAGCTGGTCACCCTCTGGCCTCAAACACCAAGTTTAATCTCAGAGTGATGGGTTTTTTTATGGCTGGTTATAGATGCCACAAAATATGGGTTTATAGTAGTGGGTGCAAGGGCCAGGGTGGGTGCAAGGGCCAGGGTGGGTGCAAGGGACATGGGCTTTTCAAGTCCATGGGTAGCTCTGGAGCCTGAGTAGGGTCAGGAGATATCAGTGCATTTGAAAGCTGCTGGAGGGGGAAGCTGGCATTAATTCTGAGTAGGGTTGGTGAATAATTTATCATGAGTAATTTATTGACTAAGTTTGTCTCTTTTTCCCCCCCAACCCTGTCTGGGTGAAAAGCACCCCAGTGCCCAGAGCCAGCACAAGGCTTAGGCACCACTTAAGTCCCAATTAAGCCCTTTGTGAATTGTCTGGGAACAGATCCCAGTTTTCCCCCTATTTCTTTGTTGTGCAGAATTACACACCACAGAGAGCCCACACAGAACTCCCTCTGCCCTGTGTTTGCAAACACTTCCCAGGGAGCACCCGCTGCCAGGACTCCAGCCGCTCAGAGGGGGCACAGGGGTTACTCAGCCCCCCTCCCCATCCCTCGTGGGTTGGGGTGGTGTCAGGCGTGGGACCCCCTTTGCCATGTGAAGGAGCCCCAAGCACTGCCCATAGCAGGGAGGGGGGCACAGAGGGGACAGGTGAGGGGTGCTCAGGCTGCCACCCTCCCTCTCCAGGGTGCAGTTTTCTCAGGCTTTCCCACTGGAACAAGCTTTCAAACAACCCCCCTGTAAATACACATTTACCCCAAAACACTCTCTGCCACCAACCACTGCTAAACCTGCTCTTCTCTTGCACTGCCTGTGAGCTGGCTGATGTCCTGGCACAGTCCTGGGCATGGCAGCAGCTGCCTCCTGGTCCAGCCCAGGACACACATAGGGATGGACTGGTGTGCAAGAGTCTGGGGTGCCAGGGGCATGGCTTGGGGGTGGGGGTGGGGGAATGATGCCCTGGGCTCTCACAGCTCAGGAACATCAACCCCCAAAGTCCAGAGCAGAGCCTTACTGACAGAGACCACCTCCCTCCTCAAGGAGAAGTCTGGAGCTCACCCAACCTCAATGCTTCTCCTGGTGCCCCCCCCAGTGAGCAGCAGCCAGTGCTCTGCCATCAGCAGCAGCTCTGAGTCTCCTTCCCATGGCTTTCCCTGGCCAGGGCTGGGCAGAGCTGCAGTTTTCCCTGCAGAGCCCAGGAAAGGGCATTTCCCCCCAAGAACACCCATTTCATTTCCCAGGGACAACCAAGAGCAGTGCTGGGAGGGGGGAGGGGGCACTGCACCTCCTCTTTGGTGGAGGGCAGGGGAAGAGCCTCCTGGTTTGTTTCCTGGCAAAAGGGAGGGTGGTGGCAGGTTTCTGTGGGTGAGGAGGGGATCACAGGGGCTCCTCTGGCATCTCTGCTCTTTGGGAAGTCAGCCACTATCACCAGGTTTAGGTGATTTAGGGGTTATGGCACCTGCTGGGGGAATAAAGGCAGGGAAGGAGCCTTGTGTTTGGGCTTCCCTGTGTTTGGAGAGGTGCTGGTAGCCTGGTGGAGTTTCCAGCCTTTCAGGTGCCCACCTGAATAAGCTCCAGACCTTCCTAGCATCCTCCATTCCTGTCCTAGCTGGGGAATTTGGGATCACACCCCTAAATGATGGAGCAGGGACAAACCCTCTGCTGCCAGGAGCCAGTATGGAAGGAGCCACAGTCTGGTTAGACCAGCTAAAGGCTCTGCTCCTCAGTGGGCATCAGAGCCTCCACAGCACCTCCTGGGCAAGCAGAGGGGCTGCCCCAGCTCCCCAGGAAGGCTTAATGTACAGTGCTGCAGGGAAAGTGATTTCCCCCTAAAAACGTGGGCTGGGTTTGGTCCCAGTCCTGCTGAACTCACAGCCCAGTCCCCTGCACCAGAGGGACTTTGCAGGCTTGGTGATGGGTGCTAACACAGCTGCTCAGCCCCCACAGCTGAAGCTGAGCTCCTTGTTTTACACTGCAGGAGAGAAAAAAAGCTTCCACCCAAAGGAAGGGGTTTAAAATGGCTGAGGATCTGCCCTGAGAACAGGGGAGCTGGAAAAGCTGTGTCTCCAGCAAAGGGCCTGGGCTAGCAACACTGGGGTGCTCTGCCCTGGGAAGCCAGGATTGGAGCTGGGTGATGGTGCTGGTGTGAACACTGGGCACCCACAAGAGGAGAAGCTCCACGGCAGGGAGCAGTCAGCATGCTGGGAAATCTGCACTGAGCCACATCCCATCACCCCATGGCTGAATCATGCTCAGGCTTTGAGAGATGGAAATGAGAGTTCTGCTTCCCAGCCTTGGTAGGAGCTCTGCCTGCCTCCAGGCTGCAGGATCAGGACTGCCCATCCTTGGAGCAGCAGCAGGGGCTGGGTCCTGGCTCAGCATGGGCACAGCAGAGGTGAGACTGGGAATGTCTGTGTGTAGCTTCTGAGCCTCCCACCCTGGTAAATCATGGCTTGAGGAATCACATCCTCATGGCCAGAGGTGATGGCAGCACCAAACTGTAACTCCCAGCAGAAGCCTCCCTGGGAACACTGCTCCAAGGGTCTTTCTCCCACCCTGTGGTGCCCAGCGCTGAGCACCCACTCCTCCCCTCTGGGGTCCCACTGCCAGGCTGGGACAAGCCCTAGGGAGCAAAGGGCTTCACCCCCCTCGCTCATGGGCATTGCTGATATCCCTCAAATCCCTTTTTTTCAGGATCTGACAGGAATGAGAGGAGTTGAGGAGGGTCCAGTGTCTGCCTGAGCATTTGGGAGAGGTAAGGCTGCCCAAACCACACATGGAGCCGTGGGGACCCTCCCAACCTTGAGCACCCTTTCCAGACCAGGGCAGCATAGATGGGTGCAGGGGTCCCCAACAGTGGGTCCCTCTCTGGCTGTAGAGCCCTGGTGGCCCTGGCAGGATGCAATGGGAGGGGACATCTGCTTTGCCCAGGGGTGTGAGCCTGGAGGCTGCAGGTGCTGTGTGTCCTGTGTGGCTGCGCTGGGGAGGCGCCGGCTCAGAGCAGCAGAGTTGGGAAGGGCTGAGGCAAACCCAGAACCAGCACAAAAATCCTTCAAATGACACCCTGGGCCCAGGATGGCTGCTCCCAGGGGTTGCTTTGCCACCCCCTTTTGCCTGCCACCCCCTGTGCAGCCTGTCCTCTCCCTTGGGTGGGCTGAGCTTGGCACCGGTAGCTGCGGGTGGGTTGGGAAGGAGGGAGGGAGGCTGAAAGATTGGGGTGTATTCAGCACAGCCTCTTCTCTACACCTCCCTTCACCCCTTCAACGCTCCCCAGGGAGCTCGGGCACGGAGGGGTTAAGGCAGGGAAAAGCGCTGCCGCTGGCTGGATGCTGCCAGCATCCCTGTGCCAGCATCCCTGTGCCAGCATCCCTGTGCCAGGCTGCGTTTCAGCCTCGGCAGCACCAACCTCAGCACATCGCCCCGGGGTTCAGCACGGTTACCCCGCGTTCCCATCCGTACCTGGGTGAGGATCAGCTCAATCCCAGGGGAGTTTCCAGGTCCGGGAATCCAGCTCCCAGCATCTGTGCCAAAGGGAAACCTCTTTTTCCCTCCCTCGCCTGCCTCACGCAGCCCTTGCCCCCTCCCGGCACGGATGCTGTGTGCCCTTCTGCTTTCCTCTCTTCCTTTTCCAAACGCACCGTTCCCCCCTCCCCTCCCCGTGCTCAGGATGGAAGGGGGGATCGATCCCAGCCGGTCTCCCCAGCAGCCGGCTCTGTTGTCGCTGAACCCACAGGCACAGGAGCCCCCCCATCCCTCCTCCCCCTCCCCCCGCCCCAAAATCACAGCTGATCCCCACGGTTCTCGGGGCTGGAGCCCAAACTTACCCTTGGACTCTGCTCCCATCTCCCAGCGCCGCTCTCAGCCTCCCGCCTGCTCCCCGCCACAGCTGGCTGCACATCTGGCTCGGGCACAGCACCCGCCGCCGGACAAAGGGGCCGGGGTGGCCTCGCACCTCCCGAAGCTGGGGTGTGGGGGGGTCCTTCCTTGTCCCTTTGGGGGTGGAGGGGCAGCGGGCCCCCTCCCCCGCCACGCTGCCCTCAGCGCCCGCTCTGGAGGCAGCGGGGACAGAGCTGCATCCTCCCCTCGGCTCCTTCGCAGCCGCTCGCTGGCCGCTCCCCGCTGCCTGCAAACGCTCCCCCCACTCCCTCCCTCCTCCTCCTCCTCTTCTCCCCTCCCCTCCCTTTCCCGGTCCTCCTCCTCTTCTCCCCCCTCCCTTTCCCGGTCCTCCTCTTCCTCCTCCTCCTCCTCCTCCTCTTCTCCCCCCTCCCTTTCCCTCCTCCTCCTCCTCCTCCTCACTCCAGTCCTGTCTCCAGGACGTGCCACCCACCTGAATCAGCTCCTGCCCGCTGCGCGTTTAACCCCTGCGGCTCCGCTGAGCACCCCAGTTCTGCCCCCCACCCCCCACCTCCACCAGCCCCCTGGGGTGATGCTCACCAGGACCAGCTAGAAAAAGCTCCCGCGAAGGATAAAGCTTCAGCCCTCGGCATCCCCTGCGGCACCGGGGTCCCCTCTCTGCAGGGGGGTCACTGAGCCCCCGGGGGGTGGGGGTGGGAGGTTTGGGGTGGTTTCTCTCACGCTGCTGCAGGGGCCCCACGTTAGGAGGGAAGGAGGAGACTGGGTGGGGTGCACCAACTGCCCACCGACACCCAAAGGGGTTTCTTTGCTTTTGGAAAGCTCTGACTGTGCTGGTCCTGGGAGTCCCTTGCACCCACCCTGTCCCTTGCACCCACCCCACCCCCTGCATGCAAGGGGACAGCACAGATGCCTCGTGGGGTCTGGCAGCACCTCTGAGTGCCCGAGCAGGACGTGCTGCCTGTGGTTCACCTCCTCTGCAAGGGGATGCTCAGAGACAGCCTTGAAAAACACAGGGGAAAAGCTGCCTTTGGGCTTGGCTGTGTCTCAGCTGGAGGTGTCTGGGGTCTTGGGTGCCTGTCACCCCTCTTAAGAGATGAGGGATGGAGACCCCATCCACCTTCACACCCCACTGTGGTGCAGGGAGAGGTGTCAGAGTCAGGGGTGGAGCTGGCAGAGGTAAGATTTGGGGAGGTGTGGGGGGTGGGGGGTTGTGCAGAAGATGAAACCCAGCTTTTGTTTGCTTTCCACCAGTGGCTGCCCCAGAAATGCTCTTCCCAGCCCTTGCCCAGTGCCTGTCAGAGCCCTGCAGATGCCACACACCCTGGGGAGTAACAGTGGCCACTGACTCCCCATTTCATGCTCACAAGCATGAGCCTAGCTGGAGGCCTGGCTCCTTCCCAGAGCGTGTGCCTGGGGCTGGGGGCTGGACCACAGGGCTGGAGAACAGACAGGCACACACACCAGAGAGGCAGGGGAGGAGGGATTGGAGTGACCTGATTTAATTGGCAGGGCTTCAATAACACAAGATCCCTGCCCATGTGCCCAAACCAAATGGGTGATGTTCTGGCATGTTGGCCCCCATTCAGCAGAGCATTTATGCAGATACCTAATGGGAACACATGCTCAGCGCTGGCCTCACTTAAATGCTCTGCAGGATAAGCTGAGAGTCAAAGAGGGGCCTTCAGCTGGAAGGTCCCCTCATGGCTCTTCAAACAGCAAGGCGTGAAATGTGAGGCTCCAGCCAAGCACTGGGGCATGCAGGGCAATGAGCCTGCATCCTCCCAGGAGACTCTGGAGCCCAGTCAGCTGGAGAAGCCCTTCCAGGTGGTCTTCGTGCTGGTTCCTGTGCTGTGGCTGCTGCCAGGACCGTGGGTCCAGGGAGAACAGGGGCTGGGATGGCTTCTGGTTTGTAACCCCTCCCTGTGCCATGGGGCTGGCAGGGCCAGTGCCCCACACCCTCCCACTCAGCTCAAGGCACTGCACACAAATCAGTGCCCAGCCCTGGTGCTGCTGCATCCTTGCTGCCAGCAAGGCAGGGTCGCTGTGAGCAGCGGGGGGAAGAGCTGCCTGGTGCTTCAGGAGACGCCTCAAGCCCACCCCAGGCTGCTGTGCTGAGGGTGCAGGGCTCCCAAGGGCACAGGTCACCCCTCCTTACTCCATGGTGGCTCTTAACTCATTCCCAGGGCTGAGTCTCCTGGCTCAGCCAGGCAGCGCTGCCAGGCTGGCTTCAGCACGGGCAGCATCAGGGTGAAGGGACCAGAGGATGCTCCTGTGCTGGCCTGTGCCCCCCTGCATCCCCCAGGGACTGTTTTCAGGGCACCCACTGCCCCGAAAAGTGGGTGTGGGGGAGGTGGGGTGGCAGCAGGTCTCTCCCCAGCTGCCAGGGCACCATTGATCTGGGCAGGCAGCGTGACCAAGACCTTGCTCAGGGCTGGACTAACAAGCAAGCTCCATAGAAACAGCTGAACCCAGATGAACTGCACAGGGCTGCCATCCAAGGCTGGCTGGGAGCTCCTGCAGCACTGCAGAGCCCAGGTCATTTAATCACTTCTTATTCCAAGTACAGGGAGGGGGTCAAAGGTGCTTGTTTGGTCTTAAGACTAATTGAGTTTCTCCTCTTCTGCCACAGACTCCCTGTGGGAACTGGGGCAGGTTCCTCAGTCAGTGATGCCCACATCCCATCTGCAGGATGGGGACACCGGTGTCACCTCCCTCCTGGTGAGGTGGAACACTGCCTGCCTCACTGAAGGCAGAGATGCTGGCCTGCATTGGCAGCAGGCCCCCAGGCCCCGTTTCTCCTCCTGCACCCCAGTGCTTGAGGTGCAGGAGGAGAAACATCCCTGCAAACACACTTACAGTCAGCCCCAGATCTGCCTCTGCTGCGAGGAAGGAGATGGACACAGGTATTTCCAGACACAGGGGAGGGAGAAGCTGGCCCTGGGTGGCCTAGAGCCCTCCCTGTCTAACACCTTGCTGGCAGACAGGCCCCTCCCCAGCGCTGGAGCCAGTTTGCTGCGGGTGATGACTAATGGTGTCACTCTGGAGATGCCATCTTCAGGCAGATGAGTACAGCCTGATCCAGGTTTTAATTGTGTGGGATTTGAGCAGAGATGGCACTGATTTATTTTCTCTGCTGCTTCAGCAGTTCTCAGGCCTCTTCTGTACTTGAAGTCACCTGGAACACATTCCCCTGGTGCAAGGGGTTAAAATTCTCCTTGCTGGAGGAGCAGAGTGCAGTCTCAGGATTATTTTCTACCAGTGACACCTCTAAGGAGCCTCACATCCCCCTTCCTATGCCCTAAGACACACTGTTAGCTCCTTGGGAAGCAGCTCTGAGGCACTCTTACAGAGAAGCAGTAGATTTGGAGGGCTAAGCTTGGGCAAGCCCCGCTCAGCCCATCCTCAGCTCCACCAAACCTGGATGAACAAGGACCTTGGTGCCTCTGTAAGGTTTCCTATCTGCAGCATCTCTGTGGGGCAGAGGCAGGGTCCTTGCCCTCTCTGGGCTGTGGTGGGGCCAGGCAGGTCCTAAACCCACTTGGGGAGGCCTGGGGAGCAGGAGGTGATGCGCCCCATCCCTGGTGTGTGACAGAAGGGTTGCTTTCTCCAGGATCCATCCCCAGCAGCAGTCTCCTCCCATCCTTCCTCCCAGGCGCTGGCCCAGACAAGCCTGACTTCTCCATCTCCCAGCAGGGATGGGAGCTGCTGTGCAAGAAGGCCCCACGCCTCCTGGGCACCCGTGCTGCGTGGTGTCTCCAGGAGGTGTGGGGACTTCTTGCACAGCAGGGAATTGGTTTGGGTGCCAGGGTCCTTATTGTTACCTCTGGATGATTTAAGGACCTGGGAGCAGCTCCCTCAGGCAGCGTGATGGAGTCGCAGCACCCCAGAGGTGTTGGGAAAAGCTGCCTGGAGCCCAGGAGGAGCCACCCCTTCCCCTCCTGCAGCATAAAGCAGCTCAGGGCCCAGCAGCAGGCAGTGAGTTACTGCAGGCCTATGGCTGGTGCAGGACAGAGCTGTAACTCAGGCCGGCTCCAGCTGCTCCTGAGTTACAGCATCTCTGCTGCCCGTGGCAGGGCTGCTCTACGTTTCCCTTGGCACCTCCTGCCTGGTGTGTTGCTGGAAGCAGGGATCAATAAGCCTTCTCCCTCCAGCAGCAACGCCAAGAGAAGCCCAGCCAGGTAAAACACATACCAGCCCCCACAGCCCCAGCCCCAGAGCTCCCCTGATCTGCCTTAGCAAAAGAGATTTTCAAGGACCTACTGTGTGTTTTCTCCCTACTCCCTCTTGCCCTCTGCAAAGGTAAACACTGACCCTGCTCACCCTGTGCTTCCCCCAGCCCCCCATCCAGACCCCCCCACGGAGCAGTGCAGAGCTGGGGGGCTGGAAACCTGGGGCGGGGGGGGGGGGGCAGGGTTTGCACCTAGAACCAGTGTTTGAACAATTGCCAGCCCTGAGGAGTGACCTACCCTCAGATTTTAGGAGGCTTTTGTATCCTCTGGTCCTGTCCTGACCCTGAGCTTTTTGGGGATTGCCAGTGAATCCTCTCTTCCCCTGCAGGCACCAGGGGTTATGTTCCTAATCCTTTCCCTGTCTATTTTTAGTATTTTCCCTCTTTTTAGTATTGTTTTGGGGTCATTTCCCTCAAAATCACCCCATCCTTAACACACAGCCCAGAGGCTCTCCCTGTGTCCCCCCTTCCCTCCCCATAAAGGGGGAGCCAAGGCTCTGTGGGGTGAGGTGACAAGCCCAAGGCCATGGGAGCAGCCTGGCTCTGGGGGTACAGCAAAGCCCTGCCCCACTCACACAGGGACACGTGTCCCAGCTTGCAGAGGAGCCAGGGAAATGAGGCACAGCAAGGCTAAAGGCTGGATCAATAAAGACATTTAAGCCTCCACCTCTGAGCCCCCATTGATTTTGGTATCTAAATACATTTGGAGCGCTGGGTCTGCACAGCCAAGCCAAGGTCACACCAGCAGCCTGGAGCAGCCAAGGGAATTGGGCTCAGGGCTCCTTCCCAAGCCAGAGGAGAGTGTCCTGAATTACAGGGCTGTCCTTCTCCCTACCCACCGGAGCTCATTTCAAGGCCATGAAAGACCCCTTGCCCCCCACCCCCAGCCTCACACCACCTTCAAGAGATCAATACCAAACCCTGTCCTATCCTGCAGGCAGGCTCCTGGTTAACCCTGCCCGTGCCATGTCAGCTCAGAGCAACCCCCTGGCTGCTGGCTCAGTGGCTGCAGCAGGGATGGAGGGATGAAGGGATGGAGAGATGGAGGATGAAGGGATGGAGAGATGGAGGATGAAGGGGTGGAGAGATGGAGGATGAAGGGGTGGAGAGATGGAGGGATGGAGGGATGGAGGGATGGAGGGATGGAGGGATGGAGGGATGGAGGGATGGAGGGATGGAGGGATGGAGGGATGGAGGGATGGAGGGATGGAGAGATGGAGGGATGGAGGGATGGAGGGATGGAGGGATGGAGGGATGGAGGGATGGAGGGATGGAGGGATGGAGGGATGGAGGGATGGAGGGATGGAGGGATGGAGAGATGGAGGGATGGAGGGATGGAGAGATGGAGGGATGAAGGGATGGGACTCTGTGGCCGCTGCTGCTCCTCCAGCCCACCCTGGGTGGGAAGGGGAAATGTTCTTTGGGTTACTTTATTTTTCCTTCTTTGGGGCTGGTTTACAGCTGCTATAAAAGGTGACAATAAATCAGGGGCCATGCTGTAAAATGCAGGAACAACCATAGTTAGAGCCCAAAAGAGACTGACTCCCTCTGCCAGCCCCAGAAATGCAGGAGGAGCAGCTTGGTTTATCCTTCCCCCTCCCAGTTGTCTTTACAGCCACCCTGGGAAGCAAGTTACAGGCTTGAAGGGAACCTGATGGAGTCCCCCATTACCCAAACAGGCTGGCAAGGCATGCTGAATAATGTGGCCTTGGTCACTGGGATGTGCTTTTGCATTGCAGGGATTTGATATTACTCCCTCTCCCTCTCTCTCTCACTCTGTCTTCACCCCCACCCCCTCAAATTTACAGGCAGGAGATTGGTCCAGGGGGAAATAAACTTCCTAAAGAGCACAGCATCCACTGATAAAGACAGGGAAAAGCAGGGGAGAAAATTATGGCAGTGCCTTGTGTGTTACGTGCTGCTTTAAGAGTCAAATTTGTTTCTTTTATTGCCAGACAAAAATGTAATTAACAGGCTGCAGCATCAGCCAGTTGCACCTGAACCTGTTGCATCTGTTACCAGACAGGACTGGTAACACCTTTTGTGCCTGGGGCTTTTCATCTCCCAGGCCCAGTTCTCTCTCTTGTATATCCTGCAGGTACTGGGATGTACTGGGAGAAAGGTACTGCAGAGGCTTCAGGGGATGCCTTCCTGCCAGTCTTCTGGATTGAAAAGTTATCCATGTGCTGTGGTTTGTTTTCCCAACACGCTGCAGGAGTGTAGAAGCAGGGATCCCAAGGGGGTCCTCCTGCCCCAGCCCCAGGCTCCTGCTGCACACCCCTCAGGGTCCCAGGGACATCAGCTCCACCTGGAAACACACCGTGCACAGCAGAGAGGGACCCCACAGAAGTGTTATCACAGAGAAGACCCCATAGCCCATCAAGTCCAACCACCTGTCCAACACCACCATGTCCTGGAGTGCCACATCTACATGGGTTTGAACCCTCCAGGGAGGGTGGCTCCCCCACCTCCCTGGGCAGCCTGTCCCCACCCCTGACCACTCAGTGAATGTTCCCTAATCTCCAGTCTAAACCTCCCTGATGCAACTGGAGACTATCTCCTCTTGTCCTATTGCTAGTTACTGGGGAAGAGATACCAACCCCCCTACACACACACCCCTCCTTCCAGGTTGCAGCAGAGAGTGATAAGGAGGGCTTGTGCCACGCTGGTGTGTCTGGAGCCTGGGGAGGTGGGGTATCTGCTGAACCCACTGCCTCCCCTTGGAGTTGGGGTCCTTCAGCAACCCTCCACCCCAGCTGGCCAGCAAGAGGGGTGAGGGAGCCATGTGGGCATCCAGGACAGGCAGGGGACAGCGGGACGTCACCACTGCAGTGCCCTGGGTGCCACCACTGCAGCACCCTGGATGCCACCACTGCAGTGTCCTGGGTGGCATCACTGCAGCGCCCTGGGTGCCACCACTGCAGAGCCCTGGGTGCCACCACTGCAGTGTCCTGGATGCCACCACTGCAGTGTCCTGGGTGCCACCACTGCAGCACCCTGGACGCCACCACTGCAGCGTCCTGGGTGGCACCACTGCAGTGCCCTGGGTGCCACCACTGCAGCGTCCTGGGTGGCACCACTGCAGCGTCCTGGGTGCCACCACTGCAGCGTCCTGGGTGGCACCACTGCAGCGCTCTGGGTGCCACCACTGCAGCACCCTGGGTGGCACCACTGCAGTGCCCTGGGTGGCATCACTGCAGCGCCCTGGGTGCCACCACTGCAGAGCCCTGGGTGCCACCACTGCAGTGTCCTGGATGCCACCACTGCAGTGTCCTGGGTGCCACCACTGCAGCACCCTGGACGCCACCACTGCAGCGTCCTGGGTGGCACCACTGCAGTGCCCTGGGTGGCACCACTGCAGCGTCCTGGGTGCCACCACTGCAGCGTCCTGGGTTCCACCACTGCAGTGCCCTGGGTGGCACCACTGCAGCGCTCTGGGTGCCACCACTGCAGCACCCTGGGTGGCACCACTGCAGTGCCCTGGGTGGCATCACTGCAGCGCCCTGGGTGCCACCACTGCAGAGCCCTGGGTGGCACCACTGCAGTGCCCTGGGTGGCATCACTGCAGCGCCCTGGGTTCCACCACTGCAGTGCCCTGGGTGGCACCACTGCAGCGTCCTGGGTGCCACCACTGCAGCACCCTGGGTGGCACCACTGCAGTGCCCTGGGTGGGTGCTGATGCTCTTTGCCTCTGAGCAGAGCGCTGCTTACCAGCCTGTTTGTATTTGCCAGTGTTTCCATGACAATGTGAGCCACCTTCCCTCCCCTTGTGCACACACACACACACACACACACACACACACAGGCTCTCAGTGAGCACCGGTGGCACATCCACACAGCAGTACCTGCATGCCTGTGTGCCTCCATGCTCCTGCCCCTGCCTGCACGCCCAGGCACGAGCACACACGTGTGCCCACGTGCACTCCTTAGGGCTTTGCTTGCTGCTGACAAGGGCTGAGAGCTGGATGGTGCTCATGTCTGTGCTGAACGCTGTAAAAGAAACCTCCAGAAGCTCAGGCTGTGGTGGTGAGATGCAGTGATTGTTTGTCTCTCTGGTGTCAGGCCACTGTTTTGTGTGGCTGCTGTTTGGATGCTCACTGGGGCTGTCACCATCCCAGATCACCAGAGAATGGCTCATCACTGGGATTGCAAATCAAATAATAATAATAATAAAAAAATCCTTTTCTTTTCTTTCTTTTATTTCCCCTCCCAGCACAGGTTCCAGGGCAGGAGGGAATTGTTCAGGGTGGCTCTGGCACACGTCACAGCTGGGACTGGCGTGGCAGGAGATGAATACTTGGCCCCTGGGTCACTGCTGAGTGTCTGAGGCAGGGGGAGAAGTGGGGAAGTGATGCTGAACAGAGGAGCCTGGGAGCACGAGGGTTGGTGGGGATGCCTCCAAACAGCCCAGCATGGGAGGGGATGTTAAAGCCATTGGGAATCCCATCCCTTGTGCCCTCGCTGGGCAGGATCCCTGGTGCCAGCTGCCTTGCCAGCACTCATGGGGATACCCCAGCCTTGCCTCCTTGTGACCCTGCAGTGCTGCCTCCTTCACTGAAACAGACCCCTCACTAGCCATCACCCCCAACTCCAGCCACAGCTCCCCTGCTTCCCCAGTCCCACCAGCATCTCCCTCCCAGCTCCTCCAGCATCTCTTATCAGAGGCTCTCCAGGAGCTCAGTGCAGGGGTGCTGTCCCCCTCTGCACCGCCTGGTCCCCAGAAGAGCTGGGAGAGGAGCTCAGGGCTTTCTTCCCCCTTAATTTTTTTTAATTGGAATCGCTGCTGAATCTGCTAATTAAGTTCTTTGCCTGCAACTAATATTGTGCTGTTAATTCCTCCCCAGAATGATGCCTCCAGCAGTCACAGAGGTTATGTTCACTGGCATCCTTCCACGGCTCCTCTATAACACAACAGAAGAGCCCTTTTAATCACTGCGAATGACTCATCCCTGAGCAGCCCTCCTCCTGTCCTCTGCCTCGCTGGCCTGCGAGGGTGCAGAGCTCCCTGCCTGCCCTGCCAGGTCCTGCAGCACGCTGGGGGCTCAGTCCTCACAGGATGGGGCCACCCAGCCCAGCCGGCAGCCACCACGCTGCCCCCTCACCCCGCCAGCGCCCAGCCCCTGTGCCCCCAGCTGCAGCCCTGCATGCAGGGACTCGGGGTGAAGTTTAAACCTCAGCTGCTTTGGGAAGAGCTGTGGAGTCCTGCTCCAGAGCCTGGGCTGCTCCTTGAGCTGGATCAGGCCTGCAGACCCTGGTTAGTGCAGTGCTGAGGGGGGTGCTCAGCACCCTGCATTAGTGCTCTGTGTCATCCCAGGGGCACTGGGCTGTGATGTGAGCCAAAAGGCTGCTCGGTCACACGTGGGATGAAAATTCAAGACCCCTTTGATATTTTTCTCTCTCCCTGTTTCTCCAGCTTTCTATTTTTATAAATAATACCTGGTCTTGAACTGAACAGAACACCAAGCCTGCAATTAAATCCCCAGGCGCCGGCGCTGCCTTTGAGGAGGGCTTCCAAGCATCTCTTCCCACAGGCAGCGATGCCACAGCAAAGCTGCAACTGGCTCAAACCCCCACAGAGGAGCGGGAGGGTTTTGTGGGACCCTGCTTCAGCTGCCTCCAGCACCCAGGCACAGCCCTGGATACCCTCGTTGGAGACAGGACCAGGGCTTTGCATCACCTCCGAGCTGCGCCCCGGTTCGCCCAGCACCAGGGCTCACTCCTGTTATTTCTTTGACCTCAATTCCCACTATTGCCAGCAAACTGGGGTGGGAGCAATCGCTCTCCCTGCCTGCTCTGAGCTGGTCTAAGTGCTGTGTTGCTGGAAGGCAGGACCTGTCAGAACTAGGAGGACCAAGCAGGAGGAATAATGCACGTTCTGTGTGCGCAATGAGAGGGGAGAAATCCTGGGACCTAGTGGGGGGGTTGTGCATTAGAACATAGTCATGCTGCTTTGATACCCCACAGTGCTGTCATCTGCCCAGGCTGGGCAGAATGAGAGCTTTGCCCCTGCTCTGCTCCCAGTTCCTGGCAGTGGAGATGGGGCAGAGTGTGGGATGCTGGCCTCAGAGCCACCCCAGGGCTGCTCCGATGCCATCAGCCTTGGCACTGCCATGGCACTGCCCAGTGCTAAAAACAGGGACAAAACCCAGTGGCAGAGTGAGCTGGACATGGATCCAGGGCTGATCCAGGGAAATGAGTGGGACTGCAGCCCTGTAAAGCAGATGGGAGCTGGGGGAAATGCTCCCCACTGGAGCTCCAGCCAGCTCCCCAGCGCTGGCAGGCAGCTCAGGAGGAGGAGGAGGAGGGCTGTGGGGTTGCCATGACAATCAAGCATCTACAAATTCTCGGATTATTTATCTTCTAGTTTTGTTTTGGCTGGGTGAAAATCAGTCTTGCTCCTGGGCTGAGGGCTGTCAGCGGGCTGTAAGCAGGAGGGACATGAGCCTGGGACCTCAGCCCGTTGCTCAGTGGCACAGGAATGGATGTCATGGAAGAGAAGGAACAAAATGAACAGCATGGCTGCAGGTCATCAGCTCAGCTCTGACAAGGAGCCCTTTACCAAAGAGATGAGTTCACAGACATGGACTCTAACACTGAAGGTCAGGCTTTGGTTGGCTTGTTTGCTTCTCAGATAACCTGTCGCCCCAAATCCCCCAGAGATCTACAATGACCTGGCACCACGAGGCCATGATGTTAAATCTGGCACTTGTAAGGTTGGGCTCTTTTAATGACTTAATTTTGATGTCTGGATACATTTGGATTGAGCCCTGCATTTGCCTGCAGAGCCTGAATCGCTGCAGGATCCCAAATTTAAGAGTGGTGATTGACTGATACTCTGATTTACGGTATTTCAGGCCCCTTCCCTTCCTCCCTTGCTGCAGCACCAGAGCATCACACCCTCTTTGAGCCGTGTCCAGCTGAAAGCCCCTTTGCAAGGACTCAGCCAGTGTCCTCTGCCTCCGGGGCTCAGCCCACCCTGGCCAGGCTGATGGTGCTTGCTGGGATTAGAGATGCCTGAGGTGGAGCCCAAGCCCAGTCCAGATGTCTGTCTGCAAAGCTTGCTGCCACTCACGCTGTGGAGAGCAAGGAGAGTGGGGGGGGATTTGGAGTGGCTGCCAGCCACTTCTTGCTAAGGTGTGAAACAGAATGAGTGTCACTTCTGGAGCTGGGAGAGACCTGAGCAGTCACCAGCCTGTGTCACCAGCCTCCAGCCTCCTTCCCCTCCACAGAAACCATCCCAGTAATTGCTCCTAAGCCTAATAACCGATTCCTTTTGATCCCTTCAGTGTCACTGTTATGTAAATCCCAGTGTGGGGACGCTGTGTGTTTTATGGATGGGGTGTTTGATGACATCCCTGAGTGTGTGTGCAGCTAAAGGGATGCCTTTGATTGTCAGATCAAAGAGCCACGAGAAACCTTAAGGACAATATGAGCAGAGGAAAACTCAGGGAAATCAGGAGCCTGTGGTTAAATTGATTTGATTTGATTTTTGCCAATATAGAGGTCAGTGGGAAGTATTACAGCTCCCCAAATTGTACAGAGAAATCCCATTATAGGGGCTATTTTCAGCTAGGAAATGATGGGAGAAAGCAAGGGAGGGAAAGGTGGCCACAGCCAAGGAGCTCAAGGTGGCTTAGGTGGAGATGTTGGGCTGAAAAAGGGTGATGGTTGGGTACAAACCCCAAACTGGCAGTGCTGGGAGCCCCAGCAGGGCTTTGCTCAAAGCAGCCCTGTGTGTCTTGCAAGGCAGCTGGTGGTCAGACCATCACTGGTGTCACCAGATGATGAGAAGGCAAGGAAGGGACGTGGCCATGCCTTGCCTCTCACCAGCCCCAGAGCTTTCCAGGGACAAGAGGAAGAGGAGAGCTGGGGTTTAGATGCAGCTGCTTACAGAGACAGGCAGGAGAGGACATTGGGACACAAAGCCTCCAGGAAAGACGTTCTCCTGCCTTGACCTCACCTCCAAAGGGCTTCACTGCCCTGCTTCTATTGCTTTGAGCAGCTTTTGTCTTGCTGGGTGTTCCCAGGCAAGCTCCAGGTGGTGATCTGCAGGGCTGTTTCAGAGCATCAGCTTGAGTGGACTCCCCCTGCCCACGGCTGGGGCAGCTCCCAGCCAAAGCAGCTGCGCTCAGAGAGCATCTTCAAAGGACACTGGGCTGGGGGTGGCTGGCAGATGGGCACCTCAGTGGGTTTTCTGCTGGTGGGGCTCTGACAGCCAAGCCTCTGTGGAAGTGCAACGCAAAGGAATGAATTAAGCTGACAGAGGTTCCCCCTCCCTGAGCAGCAGCCCCATCCTTTATCCACAGATGCCTTGAGGTGGCTGAGGAGCATCAGCAGGGCTCTGGGCTGCCTGGTGCTGGGATGTGCATTGGAGCAAAGCTCCCAGCTGGAGCTGCCACCCGTGGGTGGGAGGAGGAACGAGGATGTTCCCTGGCTAAGGATGCCTATGAGCTGGTGATGCTGAAAGAGCCCTCAATGAGCAACAGCTTTACAGAATGGATTGGGTAGGAAGGGATCATTAAAGGTCAATTAGTCCTGCAAATGAGCAGGGATGTCTTCAACTTGACCTTGTCCAGGAGCAGGTGGGTCCATGTTGCACAGAGAGCTCAGCTCTCCAAGCTGCCACACCACAGTGTTAATACTCCCACAGCTTAAAAAGCACAAGAAAAGAGTGGGATTTGGCAAAAAAAAAAACCCACAAAAAACCAAACTGGGAGATGGAAACAACCTTTAGAAAGCACTCCTTGGGAAGGGAGGAGGGGAAGGGAGGGTTTCCAAGAAACGTCAGCCCCCAGATGGGAAGGACAATGACAAACGAGGTGAATTTGGAGGCTGAGGAGAAAAAAAAAATCAGCAGAGTGTTGAAAATGTGCTGCCAGGTTTGGGGGAGCTTTAAATGGCATTTAATTAGCAGCATTCAGGTGGTCACAATACTGTTGAGGCACAGTGGCAGGAACAAGACAGTACTGTGGTTCCTGGCATTTGTTAATTAAAGCCACTCCTGACAGACTAATGACTTTTTAATGAATCTGTTGTCTTAATGTCCTCTGAGGTTTTGACTTTCCCTTTCTACCCCCTTTGAGACCCCCTGCCCCATCTCCTCCTCACTGCCAGACGTTTTCCTGCAAGCTTTGGCATCCAAAGAGAAAGGCTCAGGGTTTCTCTGGGAGGCATGAGGATGGTTTCCCTCCTTTCTGAAAAGCTCCAGGTCCAGCTGAGAGGAGCAGAGGGACATCACAGCTCCTGCCTACATGGGACAGAGCCCAGATCTCTTCAAGGAGGGCAACACACAGAGAAACGCTGACTGAGAGGGGACGGTGTGACCAGAGCCCCAGCTTGCTCCTCATCCCTGCTTGCCCCAGCTCGGTGGGAGCTCCTCTGCTTCTTCCCCTCCTGCTTTGCTGGCATCAGTACTATAACAAGCAGAAAACATCCCCCTGGGATGGGCAGCTGCCCTTTGGAGATGCTGAGCTGTGAGAGCACATGCTGATGCAGCCCCCGCTGCAGAGTTACATGGGGGTGGAGCAGCTGCTTTGACTTGCAGGGGGGCTTGGAACTCATGTGCAGCCCCCTGGATGAAGGAGCAAGGAGGACAGATGTGGCCCCAGGGGGTCAGAGGGTGGTGGGGACCAGCCCCAGCCTCTACTGCTGAAGCTCAGGCTGAATGTCTGCAGGGGATCCACGCTCAGCCACCTCTCCTCATCATGACCCCTCATGATGACCCCTCATCATGATCCCCTCATCATGATCCCATGGACCAGGAGATAGGTAGGTAATTAAGCCCCGAATACCCTTTAATTTTGGCCAGGTCTGCATGCACCCACAGCAGAGAGCTGCACCTGGCTGCACAGGAGTGTGCAGACACAGCTCCAGGGGCAGTGGGCTCCCAGGGGCGTGCTGATGCTCTGCCTGGGGGTACACACACACACACACACACACACACACACACACACACACACACAGCATCCCCAGAGTTTCAGCCCTGGAAAACAACACTCAGCCAAAGGGTTTTTAGGGATGAGTGTTGCTAGAGAGCAGAAAAGCCACTAAGCCCAGGTGTCTGTCAGCAGCCCAGCAGGCTCAACGCATCAGGCGTTAGCAGAGCTCTGCAGAGCTCTTGGCATTTAATCCTCCCTTCCCCAGGCTGTGCAGGGTCTGACACCCACACAACTGCACACTCCCCCTCACCCAGACGCTCTCCCTCAGCAGCCCAGGGAGGGACCGTGCACATCTGTGGGTCCAGCTGTGGCTGGGGCTTGTGTCACCTGCTGTGGCATGCACACAGTGACGTGGCCACACATTGGTCCCGTGTGGTTTATAACCTGGATGGGCACACGGATTCCAACAGCCCTGGGGATGTATCTGGATGCTCAGGGGCTCACACACACTCCCCACCCCCACACCCTGTGCCCCAAGGACCCTGCAGAAAGTCCCACCACGGGCACATGCCCTGACTCCTGCCATGCCCCTCTCCCTTACACAGAAATAGCTGCAGCACTTGCTCCTCTGTCCCAACTCTGCCCCTAAACACCAGAGCATCCCAGGCTCAGAGCAGGATGGCAGGGGAAGGGTAACACCACCATCTCCAAGGCGAGGAGACCCAGGGAGCCTGGCACCCCCTCCCTGCCAGCCATGGGAAGAAGCATTAACTAGGGGGTTATGTCTCAGAGCCAAGGGCCCTGCTGCCTGCACTGCCAAAGGATTCAGCTCCCACAGCCTTTGCTAAGCTGGGTGCTGGTGGGTGGCAAAGGTCTCTGTCTCTCCCCCTCCCTGCTGAGCCTGGGCTGGAGCAAAAGCAAAGGAGGAGTTAAAGGCAGAGTGGTTCTAACAAGTGCTGGGCTGGAGAAAGCTCTGGGCAGGTAATTGAGGACAGAGCCACTCCACAGGTTTTAAATCCTCTCTGTTCCACAGCCAGCTGCTCCAGGGGTGCCTGACTGAGAGGGGAACGTTTGGTGGAGTGGACTGAACAGGGCAGAGGAGGGAGGGGGAGAGCAAACGCAGAGGGAACAGGGAGCAAAGGTACACTCACAGGAGAAGAGGGCTCTGGAAATGGGGAGCGTGCCACAAAGAGAGAGGGGACTTCTGCTCAAGGAAGAGCTGCAAATGGTTCCCTGTGTGGAGGAAACCAGCTGCTCCACGGCTGCAGCACAGGGCTGGGCTCAGCAGATCTTGGCTCAGCTTCTGGCTCTGCCACCTCCTTCTTGACGGGACTTTGGACAAGGCACTGCTGGAACCCAGGCAGCTCCCAGGTTTTCCCCCAAAAAGCAGAGTGTGAAGTAGAGCAGGGTCCTAACTGCACCCATTTGTCAGGCACCACTCTAGCTAAAGAGATTCCCAGATGCTCCAGGTAGGAGCCCACATCCCACTGATGGTCAGGCTGATGCTCTTCTGCCAGTCCCTGGTGTTGACACCCTTAGGAAGAGCACCAGGCAGAGCCTGTTCCAGAGAGAGCCCAAAACTGCAAAAAATAGATCCAATTTCTACATCTATATTTAACACTCTGTGTTCTCCTTGGAATGGACTCAGGGCTACGGCAATTAACTAATGATGAGGATGATTAAGGATTGCTCTTGCACTTTACATTTATAGCATCTCTCCCACTTCTTTTCTGAATAATAATTCCTTTCCTTTGCAATGCCAGCAGAGCATTCCCTGGAAACCAGGAGGTAAAAGGAAAGGTAAATTAGAAAGGTGACCCACTAAATGGATGAGGGGAATGGATAAATCTGGTGTTTACTAATCCCCAAACCAAGCTCAGTCCTTGGCCAGGATCTCTGCATAGCTCTCAGGTGAGAGTGAACAGCTCCTGCATGGGTTCTGCCAGCACAGAAGCATCTCTAGCTGCTAATGGGGCTTGAATAATAAACAGCTGGGACTGCTGGTGGGGATGCATTCACACTCCAGCCCCAAGAGCGTGGGGCTTCCTGTGGGTTGCATTGGCTTTTTAGGTGATCTCTTCTCTGGCAAAGAGCATTGATCCAGTCCAGGGAGGGGATTGTCCCTCTCTGCTCTGCCCTGGGGAGGCCTCAGCTGGAGTCCTGTGTCCAGAGCTGGGGCCCAACACAAGGAAGATGTGGGACTGTTGGAGAAGGGTCAGAGGAGCCACAAGGATGCTCAGAGGGCTGGAGCAGCTCCCCTCTGGAGAGAGGCTGAGGGAGCTGGGCTGGGTCAGCCTGGAGAAGAGAAGGCTGTGGGGGGACCTCATTGCAGCCTGCCAGTCCCTGAAGGGAGCAGAGGAACAGGAGGGGAATGGGCTTGTTCAAGGGCAGAGCCTGGCAGGACAAGGGGATGGAGTGAAGCTGGAGGAGGGAAGGTTTAAATTAGATATTAAGGGGAAGTTCTTTGCAGAGAGAGTGGTGAGGGGCTGGAAGGGGCTGCCCAGAGAGGGGGTGGGTGCCCCGTCCCTGGGGGTGTTCAAGGCCAGGTTGGCTGGGGCCCTGGGCAACCTTGTGTAGCTCCAGGCCTGGAGGTTGGTGTCCCTGCCTGTGGCAGGGGGTTGGAGCTCTGTGACCCTTGGGGTCCCTCCCAACCCAGACCAGGCTGGGATTCTGGGATTCTATAGTTTCCCATGCAAAGATGCCATTTTCTTGCTGTAAGGGAGGCAGGGAAGGAGGAAGGAGAAAAAAAATAAAGACTCACCAGAATAAAAATAGAAGTGAGATAAATAGGAGGAAGAGATCTGGCTAGCTGTTGAAGCCACCTACCCCTCTTGAAGGGCAGGGGAGTGAGCAGCCAGGGTGACTGGGAAGCTCATGAGTGACCATGGTTTGTGTCATCTGCTATTCTGCTAGACCCCCTCCCCCCAGCCCACCTCAGCCTCTTCAGCAGTGAGAAATGTTGTTTGTCTCCCTGAGAGCAAAACCAAACAGAGCAGGGAATAAAAATAAATAAATAGACCCACAAATAAATAAATAAACATCAACTAAAATAATTGCAGGTTACAACAAATCAATTGGAGCTGTGTAAATAGCCTTCAGGCAGACATAAGACACAATGTTCCTTGCTCAACATGCTGGGTGCTCACTTGCTTCCCCAGACACCTTGGAGCTGCCATGGTTCAGTGATGGAGTGGCTGGGCAGAGAGGGGACCCTGGGCACCCTGAATTGTCACCCCCTCGGTGCTCTGCCCCTCCTGTGCGTGGGTGGTGAGCAGGAGATGGGCCAAGAAGAGCCAGTGGATGGATCCTGAGTCGTGCAGGCTGGAGGATGTTATAGCCCATGGGGAGCTCAGGCTGCCTGAGCGTGGTGGGAAGTGCTCCTTGTGCTGGATCCCAGCTGGGTTCTGCACCTCTCCTGCTAAAGACCCGGTGCAAATTCTGCCAGGGAGCAGATGTGGAAACCTGCTGTCGCTCAGAGCCAAGGGTGCAGCTTCAGGTGCCACCATGGAGAAGCTGGGGGAGGTTGGAGGGAAGGGTCTGGTGATACTCCTCTATAACTCTGCCTGCAGCCGATGGGAGCCTGGGGAGCCCAAGGGATGCCCCACCAGGCAGTCACAAGCCTCCCAGAGCTGAGACTTCAGGTATTCAGGCAGCTAATCTTTAGACACACACTGCTTGAAATGAGAGGGCAAAACTGTCATAGCAATAAAAATGTGATGGCTTGGGAGCCATAAAACACTCTGAGGAAACGAGGCAGGAACAGATTTCTAGACTGTTTCTTTTCCAACCAGAAACCCCAGTGAACACCAGTGCTACACATCAGCTGCCAGCAGCATCTGTGGCCCCTCAGCCCTGCTGAGCTGCAGCAGCCACGGAGGTGGATCTGATGGGGTTTCTAGTTGAAGGTATGGTGCTGTAGACCCATTCAGGGCAGGTTTCTGGGGCAGGAGTGTGGTCAAGGGCAGAGTCCAGTCTTCTCTGCCTGGACCAGGGCACTGCTGTGGGTAATCCATGGCTTGGTCTTCTAAATATCCCGGCAGGTGACGTAGGTAGGGTTTATCAGGACCATCTCAGGTCCATCTCATGCTGCCTTTCAGAGGACTGCCCCACCTCCAATGGCTCCTGGCTGTCAGCCACCCCTGCAAGATGTGGGGTCCCAGCTCCTCCTTGACCCCTGTGTGTCCAGTGGGACTGAGCCACTTTGATTCCCCTCAACCCTCTGGAAAAACCTGGGCACATGACTGCTGGGTGCCTGTCAGGTCCCACCAGCACTGGGACTGTGGAGGGGGCAGCCAGGCCCTGTGGATGCCCTTGCAGCAGTGGTGGTTCCTCCTTGCTTACCTGGTGTCCCCAGCACTCTGCAGCTGATCTATGGCCACCAGAGACTTATTCCTGCTGATGGATCTCCTGCAGCTCCCGTGCATGCTTAACCAGATGCTAATTTAATGCTGAGGTCCGCTGGCAGGGGACAAGGACTAATAGCTAATTCTGCAAAGCACTTTTTGTGAGGAGACAACCCTGGCCATGCAACGCTGCTCTGGGGTGCCCAGGAAGTTCAGGACTCGTGGAGAGGGGTCTATGAGGCTGCCCACCTTCCCTCTGCTCCTCTCCAGGCAGGGGGTTCAGGGAGATGCTCCAGTTCAGTCACAACCTCCATGTCTACAGTGCAGGATTTTCCTGGCTGGGGGTGCTGGAGCACAGGCTGGGTGACAGCAACAACCACATTGGGCTGGAGCATTGTGGGCACCACATCAGGCTTGTTACAGTGAGGCTGGAATTGAGTAAATGCCTCCCAGAAAATACATTTCTGGACAAATCTTGGCTTGAAACTTGCTTGTGAGCAGCTTAGGAGTTTCCTGGCCAGATTTTCTTTCCAAAAAAATCAATTGTAGGATAACTCCTGCACAAGCTGCTAATGCACAAGCAGCAGCCAGGCCATTCTCAGGGAGCTCTGGATCAGTTATCCCTCCTGTGACTTTGCTCCACAGCAGGATGGGTCTTTGGGTGCCTGTGGTAGTGAGATCTGAATGCCCTTTCTGGAAGTATCTCCACGAGTTGCTTTGAGTTTGGCTGGTTGCTCAAACCCACGTGCCAAGAAATTCATTAGTAAACTATTAATGGAAAAGAACACAAAGTCTGAGTGCTCATCAAGGAGCTCACAGAGGAGACACTTGGCAGCTGGCTGCTCTCCTGAAGATCGACATCCAACACCTGAGAAGTGCTGGGAACCCAAGATGCTGAGCACCTGTGTATGAGCTGCCCTGCAGATAAAGCTGTTGAAGAGGAAGGGCTGCAGGCCCTGGTGCTGCTGGACCTGCAGAGCCTGGGTGCAGGGCTAGTGATGTGCTGGGTTGGCGTGTCCCTCTTCTTGTGAGGGTGCTGTAGCTGATGCAGACCAGTCTTGGTGCTGGCTGTGGCTACAACCTGAAGCTCTTGGTGCTGTGTGTTCCCCAGCTCCTGCAGAAGACTGAGGCTGGAAGGTGTGGTGGGGGTCCTGTGTGCTGAGGTAAGAGAGGAAACCTTTTGGGTAGGAGGAAGGGGTGTGCTGCTGTTGGTCTCTGCTCACAGCCAGGAGCTTTTTTTGGGGAGGAGCAGCTCCCAAAGGGTTCATCTCACTAGCCAGCAGGTTGTGGTGGGTGGCTGAGTTTGGGAGGGCACAGCAGCCAGCAGGTGCTGCTGAAATGGTTTAACCTGCTGAACCCTCCCCAGAATGGAAGGCAATGGCTGGCAGAGTTTGGTGTCATCAGGTCTGGCTTTGTGAGGCTCCTGAGGAAAGAGATGAGCAGGTCAGCACCCCAGGGGCTAAAGGCAGCTGGTGGATCAGGCTGGTAGTGTGGCTGGGTGGCTGTAGTAGGGAGCCCTGGTTTCCTCAGCTCTCCCTCATCCCTTGGTGAGCACTGAGGGCTGTGTGGGATGCCCTTGGTGGGGAAGGACAGGGCTGTATGTTCAGTTCTAGCTGGGAAATGTCACCCTCAGTGCCTGGAGATGTATATCCCTCCTTTCCTGGAAGGAATAACGTGGAGTGGGGTGGGAGGTGCTCCATGGATAACAAGTGTTGCTGAAGAAGTTGTAACTAATATTCTACACTTGAATCCCTGCACAGCACAAGGTGTCAGCTCTGTGCTCACGTTGTATAAATATTTATGGCTCCTAATGCAGAGGCTTGTGCCATGTAATGACGTGAAGCTGAGGTGATGTTGTCTATAGGTGACATGCTGCACCAAAGGAAAGCAGCTGATGTCCTCCTGAGCTCCCATGGAAAGTGCATTAGCAATGCTGTACGTGGAGCTGGCTGTGGAGGAATGATTTCCCCCTCCACATGAAGGCAGGGGAAGCTCAGAAAATTAATTTTGCCTTTCTGACAGCTCCATGATGTGAAATCCCTGCCATGAGCATCCCTCTCTGCAGGACCAGGCTGGCAGCAGTGGGCATGTCTGGCCTGGGAGGGGGAGGCAGATGCCTCCAGGCATTTCCCTGAGGGTCTCCAGGCTTGTTCCCAGCAGCAGCTCTGGGATGCTGCTGGCTTGGTGGGGCCAGCAAGGGACATGCTGTTGCTGTCCCAGCCTGTGAAGCCACTGGGGGAGCTGGGGCTGTTGCACCCTGCCCTGTGCTGGCATCTCAGAGGAAAGGGAAGGCAGAAGGTGCCTCCAGCTTCCTTCCTGAGCAACCCTCAACATCTGCAAGCTGGACTGGGGGGGTCAGGGTGACCTCCAGACTGAGACACCCCCTCACAGAAAGCACTGGGCTGTAGGTGCTCCTCTGCAATGAGCCTGAACCCCCCAACCACACAGATGCGTGAGCCAGTGAGGGTGTCACCATACCATACCATGGGGTGCAGCCCCTCTCCCACACAGCCCCCCTCACACATACCCCTTGTAATCAGCTAATAATATCCTTGTGCCTACTCCTCAACCACCCAATTTCTTTCCTTCTCTCCTATTGTTCTGTATGTTTCAGCTGCTGGAGGCTCTGAAACAGTCTCCCAACCTCTCTGATAACATCACCATTGTTCTCCTCACCTACCACCGGTTCTCTGAGTCATCCTGCTATCTCTCAGGGCAAGCACAAAGGTCTCCCAGATATCAGATGCTGCTCAGCCAATATCTGGCTGTTTGGTTGGGCTTGGGGTTTGTGGGGTTTTTTTTTTGCATCTGCAATTCATCTTCAGAGAAGCCAAGGGGCTGGGGATGGGGGGAAAGGGAGGAAGACTAATAGGATTAATCCCCTGAATTCATTATGCAAAAACTTGGCTCCCTGCCAGTCTTTCCCTTGAACGAATGGTCACTGCTCCTCTTTAATAGCATTAAGCAAAATTACAAATCACAACGTTGGTTAATCAATCTCAATAGGTTTCTCTGGATGGAGTGGGGTTTTTTTTTAACTGTCTCCTGGAAAAGGCTGTAGCAGAGCTGATGCTTTTCTCCCTCTCCTCCTCCCAATTTTTGACTTTAGCTGGAGAAGTCTTGGTTGGTTTTGACTCCTCTGGAGTCCTGAGCTGGATAGCTAAATGTCTGCATCCAAATATTTATGAAAAGAAATAAAAGGGACTCTATAACATGCTCATCTTCTTGCAAGAACCTGGTTCAGAGCTCTGGAGCTGTGCACCAAACCCAAAGTCCCCCAGAGCCCTGGGGCTGAGCTGGAGGTGGTGGCAGTGCAGGGATTCCAGGTCACACTGAGCTAGCAGAGCTGCTGCCCAAGTCAGCATCAAATCTGATCCTACAATTTAAGTGCAGGTGGGCATGGCTTTTTTTTTATGCTAGGCAACAGTTTGGAGCCACAGCAAGGCATGCTTGGGTCTTGTTTTCATTTCTGTGTTGCTTCCTTCTGTGAGCATATGTATCCATGTATTAATAGCCTTGGTTTGCACACAGCGTGTGGTGTGTGACCAAGGTGCCAACACAGGACTGCAGGTAGGTGTGGAGAGCTATCCATCCCTGCTGCTGGGTCGCTGGGGAGCTGTTTGCAGGTGGGCAAAGAGGTCAGTGTGCCTGCCGGGGGGTTAACCCAGTCCTCACCAGTCAGTCAGGCTGGGGGTGGGCGCTGCTGGGTGGTGTATGAGTTCAGAGCATGGCCTGGTCCCTGGGGCAGGTGCCCTTCTGTGTCTAAGAGGTGGGGTGGAGTAGCTGAAGTGATGAAAGGAGCAGGCTGAGCTGGCAGGGGAAGGGTGTTTATGCACCAGGGTCCTGGGGGCGAGGGGGTGTTGTAGCCAGGGTGTGAGGAGCAGGCAGGGGAGAAGGCAGAAAGCCAAACCCAGCCCTAGGGAGCTCCCCAGAGTGAGCGTTGGCTGGGAATGAGACCTGGGGCAGCTGGCTCTGAAGCTGCCTGGTGTGGCTTGCTTCCCCTGGTCCTGGGGCAGGGAGCGGGCCGGGGTCAAGGGGGGAAGGAGCAGGCTGGGGTCAAGGGGGGAAGGAGCAGGCCAGGCCGGGGTCGGGGGGAAGGAGCAGGCCGGGGTCGGGGGGGAAGGAGCAGGCCGGGGTCAAGGGGGAAGCAGCAGGCTGGCTTCTAAGAAATGCCCATCTACCACTTCCTGCATGATCTCGTGGGAACAACTAAAGCATATCTCTTGGGTCCAACGTCCTAATTATGTTTAAGGTCACTTCTAGCTTATTTATGTGTTTTTCTGGCTAAGGGATGAATGTTCACATCAATACATGTAGAGGAACGTACTGAGCTGGAGCATGACTGTCCCCAGGCCTGGGTTTTTAAAGATGTTTTTGACACCTTTAGAATATACAGAGTGGCAATCATCTCTGATACATGCAGTGCTGGAAGGGAGAGGGCAAGCCAACCCACCTGGGTCAGAGACCTACCCTGGGATGTGTGAAACCATGCCATCTGCTTTTCTCCACTGAGTAGAGAAGCTCTGAGGAGGGATCCCAGCAGCAGAGTCTAAGGGGATGTGCTGGTGGCTCAGAAGGCTTATGGGTGACTAACGGACTTGGATATGGTCAGTCTGGTGCAGGGATGCCTGAAGCCTGGCATCCCCACAGCAGGGATGTGGGAGTGCTGGGTGCATGGCTGCAGGGGCATGGCCAACTGCACAGGGCCTGGCAGGCAGAGCCATTGCCACTAGAGAAGATAAGAGAAATCTAGCACTGAGCTTCCCTTGGTGCACCAGCTTCCTCCTCACCTCATCTAAAATTAACTTTACTGTTCAGCTGCATTTAAGCAAAACCAGTTGCCATGGCCACGCCAGGGGCTCCTAGATATAGCAAACGAGGTAATCAGTTAAAATGAATAGCCACAGAGCTGATGCTTGCTGTAGGTTACATGTGAAGTTCATTCACTTGTTAAACCTAATGGACTGTATTGCCTATGAATTGGAAATGTAAATTCTCTTTCAGTGGCTGGGGTTTGAATCAGGCTGGGAAAGCTGGAGGAAAATGTCAAATTAAAAGAGCTGGTGCTGTGGATAATGTGAACCCATAACGGATCAGAGGGGATTTCTGTGTAGGTTAAAGCCTTAGGTTTGCTGCAAGGCATCTAGCTGAAAGCTGAGCCCCCCTTGCTGCTTCTGAGAGGGACACTGATATTTATAGTACCTTATTAATGCTTGCTTTGCTGCTGCTTATTAGCTCTGCTATCCTGTCCTGAATAAAATAAGCTATCTGGTTCTGCTGGTGGCTCACATGGCTTGAGAAGAGGCAGGAAGAGAGCTCTGTTTCTATGGCATGGCCTGTGAGACTTCAAGAATCTCAAGACACAAAGCAGTGGGATAAATCAGCCTAACAGGCACCTGCCTGTTCCTCACCACCACCCACAAATGCTCCCTCAGCCTTGAGAGGGGCTGGGACTGATGCTGGGCAGAGCCTGCTGTGGGGACAGCAGGAGTGCTGAGCACATGAGAAGGCTGCTGGCAAACAGCTGGGCTGTTAGGGTTGTAATACCTTGCTGCTGCTGTACAGGAGCAGTGATCTGGTGATCACCACTGATCCAGGGCAGTGATGCTCTTCTCCCTGGGTGGGTGACAGCTGGGTCTGTGGGGATGGGAGTGTCACAGCTGACACCCCCAGCTCGCTCCCCTGCTTGCTAATCCACCCAACACAGGCAGAGATGCCCTGTGCTTACCACACTCTGTTTAGCTCACTGCAAACCTGCCTTGAACTGTCTCCATGTAGTCTGAGCCCTGGGATTCCTGGGGCTTCTCCCTTGAGTTGCTGTGTGTGCTCACTCCTAGCATCCCCTGCTCCTCAGGATTTCCCCCTCCCAGCCCTCTGAGGAGGCTGCCAACCCACAGGTAGGCACAACATCCTCTGCTTGCTCACACTGTGTCTCTGCTGTAGTACGGGGGAGGCTGAGTCATCTCCTGCCACCCTCCCCCTTACTCAGAGGCCCCCTCCCACCTCCAGCACATGAGTAGCTTGCAGCATGGGTAAGAAGCTGCTCTGGGCATCAGGGAAGCTCTTGCTCTGCCTGTTCTAACCTCAGACCAAGGTGGTCCCTCTCTCCCATCAGTAGATGGCCTTTTCAGTGTTGGAATGTTGTATTTATTAAGTTAATCTCTCACTAATTCAGCTTCAACCAACCTACACAACCAAGTGGACGTCACTTTGTCCATGTAGGGCCTGTAGGAACTGGAAAACTTTGCTCTCCTCCTAATCAGGGACTTTTGATGGGCATATAGTGCATAATTAGCCTTTTCTTAATACCTTGGATCATAACTGTACCAGGCCCAGCAGTGGTTTTGTGCAGAGTGTCCATCCCTGTGCCTGTATGGATAATTATAGACCCATATGGATGTTATGGGCTAGTTCATCACCTGGCAATAAGTCGTGGCTGCCCCGTTCTCCAGTGTAGCTACGCTGATTTGCATCGAGCAGGAGCCACTTCTAAACAAGCTTGTGACATTGAGTAATCAGCCTCCCTGCAAATCCAGGAGAAATTAGCTTTGCTGTGACATATGGCACAACCTTCAGGTCCTAATTGTGCTGGCTCATGCATTCATAACACCACCAGTTATTTATATGATGAGGCAAGATAGTGTGTTTATCAGTAATTTTCCTTCACCGACAGTTTATGATGGGCCAAGTAGCACCCGTTGGAATACTTCAGGCAATTAGCCACTCTGATGTGTGTGGTGTCATCAGCTGTCTCCTAATAAACAAAGAGAAAGACTTTTATGTCTTCAGAGGGGTCCCTGCTAGTGCTGCCAGGTCAAAAATACATCCTGCATGTTGTGACCATAATTGCCAGAGGGGGTGTGATTTGTCATTTCTATGCCCTTGTCTGAGCCATTCTTGCACAGAGAGAGAGAAGCCACAAAGCTCTACAGCCTGAGAGGCTCCCATTTGTCCTGTGGCCCATGGGTTTAGGGCTTGCTGTGGCAGCTGAAGCTGTGGATCACTCCAGCTCTGTATCTTCCCTGCAGCACAAGTGAATCAGCTCGTGGCTGCAGGCACTAAGTCCTGCTCTGCCTGGAGAGGGCTTCAGCCAGGCACTGGGCTTTCAGCACTGCATGGCCCAGGTCTGCTAGGCACGCATGGAGGCTTCCCAATGGGAATGGGATGGGGCCCTGGGCAACCTTGTGTAGCTCCAGTCCTGGAGGTTGGTGGCCCTGCCTGTGGCAGGGGGTTGGAGCTCTGTGACCCTTGGGGTTCCTTCCAACCCAGACCAGTCTATGATCCCATCCTTTCTCCCACTGCTGCTACCTGGAGCTGTGGGGAGCTGGTGCTGCCTTTTGAGGAGTCATGACTCCTATGCTCTCCCACACAGGACTGAAAATGAATGCCTGTGAGGTGCTTTGGAAGCTGGGCAGAGCTTTCAGCATTCGTGTTCATTCTTTGAGTAGAGCTGGGACTGCATGGAGTGTCCTGCTGATGAAGCAGGCTCTCCTGTTGATAAAACAGACTCTCCTCCACAGCACTCTGAGAGCTCAGCCTTCCTCCAGCACAGCTCCTGCTTGCAAAGGACCAATCCACCCCCATAGAAAATTGGGTATTTAATAACTCATGGGGCTGGGCAGGATGGGGCATGCCTGCTGAGATGCCTGAAGGCTGATGCAGCAGCTTTAGCTGAGCCTGGTTTTCAGCTTCCCAAATCTGCTAGACTAAGGAGAGATTAAACTGGCTACCTGGGCAGCAGCTGGCTTGTGATAACACCCATCTTCCTCAGAGATCTCAGTCTTGCCAGGAGTACCAGATGCTAGAGCTAATTAGACTTAGTCTGGGTTGAGGTGCTAAACCAGGGCCCCAGTTTGAAGTGCTGCTTTCACCTGTAGCTCTGTTCTCAGACAAAAGCCTGGCAGGATGACATCCTGAAATAACCATATCCCACAGGCACCCTGCTCAAACAGCCTGGGGAGCCTCACCTGCTCTGCCATCCCACAACAGGCAAGAACTTACCCAGATCTACATAGTCCCAGCTCTAGAGTTGGCTTCCAGGCTGTATTATTAAGGAAAACTTAAGAACCCCTAATTGTTTCTCATTTTTTGTCTTTTTTTTGTGACACTGAAGCTTAACACAATGCTCTGATCAGCTTTGCTTTCTTTTTGAGTGACTTTGTGCTCCTGTTTCATAGCCTGGAGCAAACTGCTTGAGCTCAGACCCAGTAAGCTCTGTTGGGGGATTTGTGCCCAGTGCCTCTGGCACTTGGAGGCATCCCTCTGTGGACTGGACCCACTGGGATTCTGTTTTCAGTTTAGTACCCTTATTCTGCTCTGGGGTTTTTTTACATAGCTTATTCTATATGTGTATGCTGGGTTGTTTTTTATCCTGTGAAAACTCACTGCAAAGTTGGAGCCCTGTGGCAGGGCCTGGGGATGTCAGTGGAGTTACCTGGGGGAGGTTAAAGCTGTGGCCCAGGTATTCCTCAGCCAGCAACAACATGAAGCCATCCGATGTGATTCTGTGGGAAGGCAGCTCAGCAGGAGTGAGGGCTGAGTCTCCCTGGGCTCCTTGGCTTCCATCAGCAGCTCCTCAGCTAATCAATGAGGATGGGCACCAGAAGGGATTTTAATTAAAGATTTACTGAAAAGGGGGTCTGGGAGGGATGTGTAGAAGTTGTTATTGTTCCATGAGGGGCCTCTCTTCCTGCACAGGATAGATAACATTTAAAACACATCAGCACTGGGTTTAATGCAGTGGGACTGACAACAGACAGCTTGAAGTCCTGCCTGCAGATGCCAATGGGGAAATAGCCAGGGGATATCCAGCTATAGCCCTGCTTTCCTGACACCTCGGCATGTGTCTGCTGATACAGCTGCCTGCCAAGGGGCAGGGGAGGGCAGAGCTCCCTCCCACGCAGCCAGAGCTGGGGCTGGCAGGTGTTATCTCCTCCAGCATCACTGGGATGCTGGGGCTTTGCTGCCTGTGGAGGTGGATGGATGTGAGCCCTGCTTGTGCATGACCAGCACTTGGAGAGTGAGGGGGAGCTCAGCTTCTTCCCTCTGTCCCAGGATGCTGGTGTGACCTGGGGTCTGTCCCTTTGTCTCTTCCCCATAGAAATTGGGCTGGGCTTAGATGCAAGTCAGCACATGAGTTTCAGTTTAGCCTGGAAACTGGAGGTGCAGATAGTCAGTTAATGCTGGACTATGCTAAGGGACAACAGCAGGCACATCCTGCTATTGCTGTCTGTGGCAGCTCTGAGCACCAGGCTCCTTTGTAGCCCCATGGTCTCTTCACATGTGGCTGTAGAAAAGGCTCCACATGGAGAAGGTACAGCCCTCAGGGACTGCAGCCTGTGGGTATGTCCAGCCTGGAGCAGGGGCAAGCCAAGCCCAGCTGACCCAGGGGATATTCCATGCCATTTGATGTCATACTCAGCAGATAAAGGGGGAGGATGTTCAGTTCTGATGTTCAGTCTTCCCAAGTAACAGCTCTGTGTGATGGAGCCCTGCTCTCCCTGAATTCCACTTCCATGGGAAGTGAATTCATTCCCTGTCTGTCTTTGCTTACATGTGTGGCTTTTGCTTTCCCTATTAAACTGTCTTGGTTGGAGCTCACAAGTTTTCTCACTCCGCTGCTTCTCTCCCCATCCCACCAGAGGGGTGACTGAGGGTCTGCCTGGGGCTGAGCTGCTGGCTGGGGCTGAACCACACAACTTGGCTTCTTGAGACACACAGGGACTAAAACCCATTGTTTTAAACTGTTGTTGTGCCTTAGGTCGGGGTGGGGGGTGTGTTACTTGTATTTAAAGGGTGTCTGCAGCATGGTTACCTGAGGGGCACTGAGCAGGTCTCCTAAATCCAGCCTCAGCTTGCAACTGCCTTTAAACCCCATCAAGTGCTGCCTAACAGGGGACATTTAAAGAAACCTTTTAGTCAATATTGCCTGGAGGAATTCTCTAGTTGAGAGCCTTAATGCCTTACCCACAGTGTGTGGTATAGGCCAACACAGACTGGGAGGCAGAGAGACATCCTTAAACTCTTTGATCTTTTGGCTGAGTAGTGGGGAGGATGAAAAACCCAAACTGTGCTGCTGGCTGGAAAAGTAAATTACTTCTCCCTGGGGGGAGAAGTAAGATTTTGAGTGCTGCTATTCTCCTCAACCTGCTCTGCTTTCCTGGTGAGAATGGGATTGGCAGCAAGGAGGATCAGGGACCCTGAGCACTTTGCCTGAACTTTGGATGGAGAGGTGAGCTTGTGAGTGGAAGATGGGGGGTGTTGGCTTTAGTGTGTGAGTTTTTAATACACATTCAGTGATGTGAGTGCATATTCCTTCTGCATGGCTGGGACTGGATGCTTGAAGTGTTGCCTAAGAATGGTCTTAAATCCAAGTTGCTGGAAGAGCTGCTCCTGGGGCTCCTATGCTGTCTAGCACATCAGTCTTCCCTGCAATACTTTTAGCCCCTGCTTGCTTTTTAGATCTTCCCCCTTTCAGCCTCTCCATGAGCAGGTTGATGTTATTCCCCCCTAAAGTTTGTGGGCTGGGGTGTATGGGCCAAAAGCTGGACCTGTGGCAGGACCTGTGCCTGGAAGGTGAAGGAGACACAACTTTCTGATGGGGAAGGAGGTAGAGGAAGGATGTGTCTGTCACTGCTGGCAATGGATATTCCCCTGGAGGGCTGCCTCAGAGCCCTAGGTGGGAATCCTTTCTTTAGCTGTTGGTATTCATAGCCATGCAGTGCATAAATAAGGGAGAGCAAGTTGGCTTCTATTTTTATATAGCCCCTTTATCTATCTGTCTGTCTAAACTGTCTTGGCCTTTTGTGTTCCCTGTTTCTTCCCTCTCCCTCCCCCTCTGCTCTGTCATTCTCCTTCCTGTGTCTCTCCATTTTTCTTCACTTTGCAGGATCACACTAATTAAGTCTACTAATTAGTTCATGTTTGTGCATGCAGCAAACGAATGTCATGCTATCTGAGTGCTAAATATCAGCTATTATGCTGTCACTTAAATCCTGAGCACAGGAAGCTGGTTACATGAACAGGGGGTGTGCAGAGCAGGGTGTGCAGATGGGTATTAAAACCCTTGCTACTGTGTGCAGGGCCCATGGTGGCTATGTAATCCCTGTCCATGTTGGCAGCAGCTTGTGGGTCCCTTGTAGACTCAGGGCTCTGCTGCCTACATGGCTCCTGTTGAAGGTGCATGGGCAACATGGAGCTGGGCACTGAAATTCCTGCTGATCTGCACTTTCCATGTTGGGAAATAGCCTGGAAGTGTCCTCCTAAATCACCTCCCTGCACAAGCTGCCCAGGCAGCCCTTACACCTTCAGGGACACCGAGCCCCTTGGGGCCCCTTATATTCGGCTGGTGGTTGTAGTTTTGTGTGGCTGGGTTCTGGTGGAGCAGGGGGCTGCAGGGGTGGCTTCAGCAAGAAGCAGCCAGAAGCTCTCTGCAGGCCCCACAGAGCAAACACCAGCTGGGCTCAAGGCCGGAGTCACTGCTGACCAAGGCCGAGCCCATCAGCGATGGTCACAGCGCCTCTGGGAGTCACAGTGAGGAGAAGAACCCACCAGCAGCTGCTTTGTGCCCCAGAGAAGGAGTGAGAGGATGTGAGGAGCTGTGCAGGCACCAAGGCCAGGGAAGGGGGAGGAGGTGCCCCAGGTGCCAGAGAGAAAGATGTCCCTGAGCCCCATGGTGGAGCGGGTGTCCCCCCACAGCCCAGGGACAAGGCCCAGACCCCACCTGCAGCCCCATTCCCCCAGATCCTGTCTCCCCTGCCCCGGTGTCACAACAGTGGGGGGGAAGAAGGGAGCAAAATCCTGAGTAAAGCTCAGTCTGCTGAGAAGGGAGGGCTGGGGGGAGCTGCTTTAAGCTCTGGTCCCACTTCTCATCCCCCGACTCTGGTGTCCCTGGGGGTGCAGGGTCGGGCCAGCAATGAGAGAGTTTCTGTCCTGCCCCTGACACTGACTGTGGGATGATCTCTCCCTGGCCTTATCTCCACTCCTGAGCCTCTCCATATCTATCTTCTCCCTTGTCCAGCTGAAAAGGGGAGTGATAGAGTGACTTTGGGTGTCTGGCCCAGGGTCAAACCACCACACTGGTGTACTGGAGGCAGAGGGGTGGTGAGGATCTGGCCTGCTGGTCCCATGAACGTGCCTCAGCCTGGGCTTATGAGCAAACAGAGGGAAATTCATCTGAGTTTTTAAAATGAATTCGCTTTGCTGAGGGAGGTTATTTACATCCCCCAACCTGCTGTCTAGCTACCCACTGTCCTGATCAAAAATAAGCATGGAGCAGCTTCTCTGGGAGTGTGTTCAAGACAAGATCACATCTGTCCCCTACATTTCTTCTTTGTCTCTCACCAGACTTTTCCAGATGGCTTCCCTGGAGGAAGAGGGGGCTAGGGAGGGGGAGCCCAGCTTTCTAATTAAGAACCAGGAGAACAGTTGTCTTGGCAGCACCACTGGAAATTTGTTAGGACTTCCTCACCTCTAGAAAGCAAGCCCTGGAGCTGTACTGCATGCACGGTGCTTGCCTTGTATGCAGGATGCTCTGCAGAGGGCTGATGTGGCCATGCACATCAATAATGGATGCAAAGAAGGGGGAAAAGCTGTGTGCAACGTTTCCAGCAAAGATTTGGAGCACGGGAAGGAAGGTTGGGAAGCAGGAGGACTGTTAGTGATGCGTGGGGCTGCTGGGGAGGATCTCTGCAGCAGTGTGAAGAGCAAAGTGGAGCCTAGAGGAAGACCTGGACAGGTTGTGTGGGCAAGATCCCCAAGGTGACTGCATGGTTTGGGGGCTTTCATCACCTGCCTGGAAAATGAAACATTTAATTCGACTGGAAATTCACCTCTTATTTTGTTTGTTCTAATGCAAACCCAGCTTTTCCCCCTTTTTTTTTTTTTCCTGAGGAAGGCAAATCCTGTGGAAAGTTTTTTTTTTTTCACTGAGTTGAAAGTAAAGATGAAAAATTTTAGATGAGCCTTGTGGGGAAAGTCCCCAGTGTGGCTTCAAAGGAAGCAAGGCAATTTAAAGTTGAATCTGACCAGAGTCAGCAGAGAAAAGTCTGTTCTAGTGGAAGTGATGTGCCCAGACTTCTGTGTCTTCACAGGGAAGGGGTGGCTGTAGACAGGGCTGTGTTTTCCCAGCTCTTCATTGTTTTGGTGGGAAGAACTGAGAGGAGCTCTACTGCATCCAGCTCAGGAGCTGTGTGAGCTTCCTTCTAGAATAAACACTTGTATCAGCGGACGTGGACAATGTGAAAGCCATAGGTGATGTTTGTGGGGACTGAGAGAGTTGCTGAGTGGGAAGGGGAGTGTGGTGTGGCCAAGAGCATCCTTGTGCTGCAGGGAGCTGGAACCCAGATGGGATAATCTGCTGTTTTAACTTGAAGTCAGTGGGCTGGCAGTGATTTACACAGCTCAGCCTTGGAGCTGAGAGCAGTATAAACCAAATTTGCTCTGCCCTGGGGAGGCCCCAGCTGGAGTCCTGTGTCCAGAACTGGGGCCCCAATACAAGGAAGATGTGGGACTGTTGGAGAGGGGTCAGAGGAGCCACAGAGATGCTCAGAGGGCTGGAGCAGCTCCCCTCTGGAGAGAGGCTGAGGGAGCTGGGCTGGGTCAGCCTGGAGAAGAGAAGGCTGTGGGGGGACCTCATTGCAGCCTGCCAGTCCCTGAAGGGAGCAGAGAATCAGGGTAGATAATGGCAGGACAAGGGGGATGGATTAAAGCTGAAGGAGGGAAGGGTTAGATGAGATCTTGGGGGGAAGTTCTTTCCAGAGAGTGGTGAGGGGCTGGAAGGGGCTGCCCAGAGAGGGGGTGGGTGCCCCGTCCCTGGGGGTGTTCAAGGCCAGGTTGGCTGGGGCCCTGGGCAACCTTGTGTAGCTCCAAGGCCTGGAGGTTGGTGTCCCTGCCTGTGTCAGGGGGTTGGAGCTCTGTGACCCTTGGGGTCCCTTCCAACCCAGACCAGTCTGGGATTCTATGATTCCTTCCAGCTTGCATAGTTGCTGTAAGACATGGTTGATAACTACAGATATTGATGGTTACACCCATCCCAGAGTTGTTGGTGGTGTCTTTGGCCCTCCTGTAGCCAGTGGCTGAACTTCTCACCATCTCTGAAGCCAAGATGCTTCCAGATTAAACTTCCCTGACCTGGGACCTCTTGTCAGAAGTCATTGAAATGATTGGAAAGCTGGAGACTACTCCAAGGGTGGTGGAGGGGAAAGGAGCAGGGTGGTGGGGATGGAGTGAACATCAGCTGCCTGTTCCTGCAGCAGCTGCTGTGGGGCTGTCAGGAACTGTCAGTGTAATTATGGAAAATTGCTGCAGGATAAACATCACTGTATTTGGAGGAGTAATTGTGTGGCAGCCTCAGGTTCCTTTCAGCATGTCAGGTAGGCACCAATTTTAGCTCCTCACGCCTTGACAAGCTCAGATGCTCGGAGGGAGCACGCTCTGTCCTCCCCTCTCTGCTTCCATCACCAGTGACACCCAAAGAGCAGATGCCTCCTCTGGCTTCTCCTCTCCTCCAGTGACCATAAAACACCATCCCAACAGGGTCAGGGTTTCCCTGTTCCTCCAGGGAAGGAACGAATTGGTCTGCATGATAACGACAACCAAAGTCTGAGCCAAAAGCAGCTTTCATTTTGGCAGGAAAAAGCAGTCTAGCAATTTTTTTCATGTCATAATTTGTCTTTTTCTTTACATTCTTGGTAGTAATTGTGGTAAATAAAAAGCCTGTTTATGTAATTGTAAACAACTTCCTGCTGTTCTGAGGAGAAAGCCTGGCTAAGGCATTAGGCAGGGCTGCTGGAGACCCAGATTTCATCTACTGAGGAGTTTCTTCTGCAACTAGCAGCAAAGTCCAATCTCCCCCAGCCTCTGGCATGTCCCATCTATAAAGAAAAAACAAATGGGAGTGGAGGAAAAGCCAAATAAACCAAGGATGCAGTGAGGATCTAATCCAACAGGTGTAAATCAAAAGTAATACCATCAATAGAGGTATTACCCTGGCAGGCTCCAGGCACAGCTGGGTAAGGGCTGGCACAGATTTTCTTATGAAAAATGGGTGAAAAGCAGATTTGTGTGAAGGGTGTGCATACCTGAGTCCTTGCTGGAGCTTGCTCTGCAGCACAGAGTGACTGAGGTGTGCTCCCTGCTGCTGGGAGAGACTTGGAGCTGGGTCTAAACTTGGGTCTGTCTGAAACTCAGGGTGAGACCAAAGCGAAGTGGCAAACCAGTGCTTTAAAGGGGAGGGGAGTAGGGAAGGCTTGAGAGAGCAATTACATGGGTGTTTGTGGAGAAAGGTAAACAGAAATACAGATGGATAGCCAGGCCATAAAATATCATAGGTAGATAATTGCCTGGTAGCTGGATGTGCCACAGGAATATGATTGATGGCTGGGTAGAGATGAACAGATAAATGGGTGTGAAGAGATGGAGCCTTTTCTTTCGAACAGAGAAATCTCTTGTCTGTGTAATTCACAAGAAAAAACACTCAACAGACACCCACATGTGTGTACAGTTGGTAAATGGTGTAAAAATCCTGTTTGAAACATTGAATAACTTTGTTTATAAAACCTCTGCTGTCTTGATGTTTAGCACTGAGAAAGGACATGGGAGTTGGGAAGCTTATCTTCATACACAGCAGCTCACAAGGCAAGAGGGATGTGTCCAAGGCTTTTACTTAAAACAGTGTGGTTTGGGGGTTGCATCAGTGGCCCAGGAAGGAGCCTGTTGGCATCCCCCCTGCCCTGTGCAGTCTCTATCTGTGATCATCCACCCTGCTGCCTGCAAACTGGTTGTTTCAGCAGGGGACTGGGATGGATGGTGTCCCAACTGGAAGGAGCCTCTGCAGTGCCCATCTCCCTGGCAGGTGGAGCTCTGGGGAGAGCAGGGCTGTTGGCACAGAGCTGAGCTGGGGGCTTATTGCTGGGCACAGTGAGAGAATATAGCAGGTCTAGTCGATTCTGGCAAAGTTAAGAGAAAATTAAACCCAAAACTTTGTGATGCTGAGTGCTGTGCTCAGACCTCAGGAGAGGTCTCTTTTCCAGCAGCCAAGCTGTGTGTAGACCCCCTCACTCCAGTCTCCTGATCCTCTCCTGAGCATCAGCCCCATGCAGCAGAAGGTTGTCCTGGGAGCAGCCCACTGATCCCCAGCTCCCCCTGGGAGACCCATCGAGTCTCTGATGTGAGGACCCCAGGGCTTGTTGCTGCAAACAGTCCCATGCTGGAGAAGGAGGCTCATCCTGGGAAGCTGCCTATCAGGAAAACTCTGACATGTGCTATTGACAGAGATTAATTTCTTGTTAGAGAGATCTCTCTGATTCCATTAGGGAAACACAAAACCACCTAACAAATTTGCTGACCCAGTTCAGGCTGTTTGCTTGTCAGTCAAACTAATGCACCCTGGCACTTCCCAAGTTCATTTGCTGCCCAGGTTAGGCAGCCTTACAGCTGTGGCACCTTAGAAATCATGTTTCTTGGGGAAAAAAAAAACCCACCCTATGTTTGCATACAGGTATTGGTAACATGACAGAACCCCTGTGTGCTCTGTGCAGTTCAGAGACTTGATGAGAAGCTTGAACAAAAACCAAGTTGGAGAGAAGTCAGAGCTGTTCCCCTGTGCACCAGGGGATTCCAGCACATCCCAGCAATGATCTCCAGTTAAATATTTGCACTGCCTCTGCACAGTTGGGGTCATCTCTAAGTTCCTCTAATCTCTTCATCTGTCTCTTTCTTTTAGAAGATTGACTAAACATCCAGATCTTGAGCTGGAGCAGGAAAAGGATGTGCCCACAGCAAGTCTGTTGGGAGCAATTACTACTGATGAGTTTAGTCTTAATTTGTTGCAAGGGGGTGGGGGAGGAAGATGATCAAAAGGGAATTTTTCCTCTGCTGCAGGAAAAGCAGATATAAGGGATGAAAACTGGGGGGCAGAGCTATTTTGTTATGGAGATACATCAGCTTTTTGAAGAGCTGTCATCAACAGAGCTGCAGGTTGATCATTATTGCAATAGCAGGGCAGTTGGTTGGAGCAGCTTTGTGAGAGTGGTGGAGAAATAAGGATGCTCAGTAAGGATGCTCTTGGCTCCCAGCAGCTTGTGGTGGGGTTTTATGTGTTGTCTGCAGCAGGAGAGTGTTGCAGCTGGTCCTGTGGCTGCATGGTGGGGCAGGATGATGCTGCCACAGGCTGCTTCTCTCTAGAGACTCTAGGAGAGAATTTCATCAAAACTCTTTGCTCCCCCTCTCCTTTCACGTGTGATCTACATCAAAGCATCCAAGAACTATTTGGGGCTCCACTGACTGCAGAGAGAGTTGTTTCCTCCCAAAGCAGAGATCTATAGAGACCAGCTCCTCCTTACAGGCAGGGCTGACACGTCAGCCTCTCCCAGGAAGGTGGGAGATGGAGCCTGCAGAGCTGGAGCCCACGCTGGCAGAGACACCCCCAGAGAGCTGATGGTGGGTTCCCCTGCCTCCCACCTCATACTTCTAGGAGCAGAAACCTCTTCCTAACATCCCTCCCCGTGCCCTTTTCTGTGCCAAGCTGTGCTGCTGGTCACAGAATTGTAGGGGTTGGAAGGGACCTCCAGAGATAGAGTCCAACCCCCCTGCCAAAGCAGGATCCCTAGGACAGGGTGTCATGGGAGACAGTATCAAAAGCCTTGAGCTCCTTGAGTGCCATCCCCATGAGGCTGCATGGGCTGCAGGAGGGAAAGCAAGCCATGGGTATCTGTTCCTGTGGCTCCATCCCAGCAGCAGCACCGAGATGCTCCAGCAGTGAGAAAGCTGGTGCTGCTGGAGCAGAGGGCTTGCACTGGGATGTGCAGGAGCTCTTGCTTCCAGATGGCAGCAGGGGCATGAGCCCATGTGGGTGTGGGAAGGTGGTATTTGATGACCCCAGACTCTTCCCTAGCCTGGCTGAGCTGCCCTTCCACCCCATCCATTACACCCCACTGCAGTGTAATGCAGACACTGGTACCAATTTCCTTGATAAATTCTGCTGCTTGTTATTTGAGGGATAGGACAGGCCTGGCACTTTGGGGAGATTAATTTTTGATTTATTGTTGGCTACAATGATTTATTCTGATCCTTCCCCAGGGAGAAGACAGGGCTGTAAATATTTTAGATGCCGTTAGCTGGTGACAAGAAGCATTGCTGGAAGGTAACGGGGTGGATATGGGATTGAAATCATAGCAGCCTTTCTACTAAATTACTTAGAGGCAACTCCAAATGTCTGCTGGTCTGTTTGAACAGAGGTGGAGGGAAAGAAACCCTGCCACATGTGAAATTGGTATCTTATTAACTGAGACGTCATTCCTGGCTTTCCCCATTCGCCCTCAGAGCTGCTGCTTGTGGTGAACTGGGTTTGGAAACAGGATACAGCCTTGCTAAGAGCACATTGTGCTCCCTAGGGAGAAATAGGGGCAGCTCATAGGAACTGCATTTAGAGCAGGCCAAATAACCAACTGGGAACCCCCCAGCAAGGGGCTGTTGGAGCTCTTCTGCTGTCTGAGCTCTCAAAGTGCTGTCTGAGCTCTCAAAGTGCTTTACAGAGGGGGTGAGCATCCCTCTGTCCCCACTGTATGGGTACAAGCCAAAAAAAGGTAAACAATGAGATCACTTAATGAACCAGCAGCAGAACTAGGAGAGACCCATGGGTCTCCTGAGATACTGGCCAGTTGTAGGATCCCAGTGCTGCTCAGGAGTCCCAAAGGAGGCTAGTGGTTTTGATCACTTGGACAGTTCTCAATTGCCAAGGAAATGCCCCAAAACTTTCTTACTTGACCCCTGCCTGAGCTGGACTTTGACTCCAGCTGTTGTGGCACCATCCCTGCTGTAGAGGGGCGGGGGGGGAAATCCCAGGAGAGTCTCCAGTGAAGGTGAGAGCCCGTGGTGCTCCCTGCTCCTCCAAGCAGGAGATCCCGCTGGCGCTTTCTTGATGCTGTGCTTTATCCATGATGTGAGGAAAGGGATCAAAGAGAAGCTGGATCCAGCTCTTGGGGGAGAGAAAAACACAGTGTCTCCTGCTAAATCATGCTAAATTATGCAAAATATGCAAATAAGGGTTTTTTAAGACATGTTTCATGCCCTTCTCCAAAAGTTTGAGGCAAGTGGAAGTATTTAGAACTTGAGTTTCCTTCAGGTTCCCTCTTTCTCTGTCCTTACACACAAGGACAATGCTCACATGTGTCTGTGCTGATGGTTGGTGATGGCAGGTAGTTCCTTGGTGTGTCCCCATGCAGGCTGAGGTTTGTGTCCCTGCTCTCTCCCAGCACCACAAACCAACCGCCTCCTGTGTCCTGCTGAGATGTGTCCAGTGCTGGGCTCCCTGGGATAAAACAGCCAGGGATCTCCTGGAGAGAGTCCAGAGGAGGCTACGGAGATGCTGAAGGGCCTGGAGCATCTCCCCTGTGAGGAAAGGCTGAGGGAGCTGGGGCTGTTCAGACTAAGGGGGGACCTAATTAATGGTTATAATTATCTTAAGCATGGGATGCAGGGGGACATGGTCAGCCCCTTTTCAGTGTCTGTGGGGACAGGACAAAGGGTGATGGGCTCAAGTTGGAGCACAGGGAGTTCCACACCAACATGGGGAAGAACTTCTTCCCAGTGAGGGTGAGGGAGCCCTGGGACAGGCTGCCCAAGGGGTGTGGAGTCTCCTTCTCTGGAGAGATTCCAGCCCCGCCTGGACACCGCCCTGTGTGCCCTGTCCTAGGGACCCTGTTTTGGCAGGGGGTTGGACCCCATGGGCTCTGGGGGTCCCTTCCAACCCCTGTGGTTCTATAAGAGCCTGTTTGGGGCACAGCTGGGAATCTGGCAACATCCTTTTCTGTGTTCTGAGAGATTCCCATGGTCTATCCTTTCTTCTCAGCCGAAGCCTCTGTGTTCAGATCCATCAGCCCTGCCTGTTAGCAGAGCAGGAATCCCCAGCAGCTCCTGGGAGCCTCGCAGGGCCATGTGCCTCCCTGCAAACTTAACGGTTTGTGAAGAGGAAGCACACACAGTGCTGGAGCAGGGCTTGGGGGTAACCTTCTGTTTTCCTACCCTCCATTCACTCCACTGCTGATTGCTTGTTTTCCATCAGTGCTTTGAGATCCTCAGCCCTCCAGAAAGCCAACAGCTTTTACCCTGCTTGCCACCTTCCCCCCCGCAGTGTATCTGTGCTGTGATGGATAATTAGCACTGGGATTTTCCTTCTTCTAGGAGCCCTTCCACCTTCTCTTTGCCAGCATCTCCCCCTCCTAAAATAATGCTCAAGAGGATGCTGGTCCCAGGCTCTGTTGACAGAGCCTGTGGTATGACAGTGTGGCAGCATCATGATGGTTCCCAACCCATCCAGCTCTGGCACTGAGGAGTTGGGAGGGCTCCATGCCAGGCACCAGAGTGGTGGCTCCCTCCTTTCCCTTTTTTTTTGGTGGTTTTTCTTTTTGCCTGAACACAAAATAAAATCCTTTCCCCTTGCTGCTAAATTGGAAAGAAGGGAAAAGGGAAAAAAAAACCCCAAACCCCCACCCCAAAATAAAACAATGCTCTTCTCCCCAGCCCAACAAGAAGCATCTTGGAGGAGGAAAAAAAAAGACTGGAGCATTGAAGATAAAAGAAGGGCTGTTAAATGAAAATGTCGAGGCAGAAAGGCATTAGACAGCACTAGTAATTGTTAATTTGTACTCAGATTTAGTATGAAAGGGCTTTTATTACTTCAGATATGCATTTATTCTGGTTTCCCATTTGGAGCAGTAACACGCAGATGAGCTTTCAAAGCCCCAAGGTATTGGGTAAAATAAAAATAAAAAATAAATCCTTTAATGGATTTTTCAAGTCTCTAGTGCTAGCAACCCTTGTTGTTGTTTTGTTACTGTTCAGAGCAGTACAGTGTGCAATCACAGCAGCACAACGGGCTGAACCCCTCAGGGGAGGGGAGGTTTGGCTGTTGGGGCAGAGTGCTGGTGGGGGGTCGCAGGCAGGGTCCCCATGGGGGGTTTGGGACTTATAGCAAATAGGAGACAGCCCCTGTGCTGGCCATCTCATGCTATACACACCAAATTTAACACACACACCCCCCCCCCCCCCAGTAATTTCTGCTCTGTCATAGTGGGGAGTGAAAACAGCAGCTTATTTGTGATGGAGCCATGGGAGTCACTGGCAGGTCCTGACCCAAACCAGCATCCCCAGATCCCAGCCCACTGGGAATTCCAGGCCCATTGCTCTCCATCCACTTAATTCTTTTATCCATCCAATGTTTATTTTTAGCTCCTCTGCCCTCCCACCTGCTGAGAGGTTGAATCCCTGCCCATGGCAAAGAAGACAAGTAGCAGCCCTGGGTGCTCCTCACAGCCACAGTGATGCTGGTGTGTGTGTGGCTGTGCCTGAGGAAAGGTGAGGGAGCTTTAGGAGAGTTTTTCTGCCATGTGTGAATTTTATTTTCTTATTTATTTTTTTTTCCTGCAAGAAATATTCTGGTTTAAATGGGAATTGATTGAGGAAAGTCTGACAGATGAATACTATAAACAAGATCAAATGAATTTATGACTGTTGTCCCATCTAGCTTGATAATCAATGAACTGTCAGGGGGAAGATGCTGGAATGGTGAAGCACAGGGTCTGTATCAGCAAAAGTAAAAGTCAAATCAGGTACTGTTGGATGCTCTCAGGTACCTCTGAGACATGTGCAGGCTGGAAAAGCACTTGATTTACTGACTTCCCCTAAAGCTGACTAAATACTGGCACAACCTGCACACCACCTCCCGTTGTGATTGGGGAGATTTATGTGTGAGAGCTGGGATCCAGGAGTAGCTGTTTCCCTGTGATATTTGCTTACACTTTGCATCTTTTCCCTATTAGTTGTGTCGCTTCAAGAGCTGTCCCCTCCACCTCGGTGTCTGGGTAGTGTCTCCTCTGGGATGCTCATGCTGGGAAGCCCCGACCTGCCCCAGCAGACACCAGTTTGTTGGCTGTGTAGGCTCAGCCATTGCCATCTCATTAATGATCTCTGTGTGTCCTGCAGCTTTATGATCTGCTATTCTCTCTGAAGAACTCAGTTTTCTTACAAGTTTGTGGCAGAGGCTCCCAGCGGGTGGGTTTTACTGCCTGAATCACAGGGTTGGGACAGCCTCATCTGGTCCATTAACAAGTAATCACTTTCTTTCCAGCCAGATTCCACTTGCATTTGTTTCTCATCTTGTTTTCTTTCACTGGGACTGAACTTTCACTTGTGTTATGCAGTGTCAGGGATAAAAGCCAGCCCTGCCCTTGCTGCCCCCCACCCCTGTCACCCATTTGGTTTCTCTGAACCAAAGGGGATTCATCTCATCCAACCCTGGGGATGGACAAGGGTGTGAGCAGAAGTCTTGCCTTTGGAGGATGCCAGCAGGACACCTATCCCAGGACAGGCATATCTATCTATTTATCTTCAGCACCCGAGACACAGAGACTGAGGTGCTGGCACAATGAAAAGCGTTAACACCTAAATCCTTTTCAAACATCCTACAAACTCCTTGACACAAGAACCACCCCCCCCCCCCATTTCTCTCAGTTCCCAGGATGGCTCTAAGGCCCCTCTGATCCTCAGATGTCCCCCTCCTCCCCCTTTTATTTCACATTCACACCCATGGCGCTCAGTGCCTGCAGACAGGATGCCAGAGTCAATACTTGCTCTGGTGATCAGACAACCAGCACCATGCCTTCTGGCCTCAAAAGCCCATTAGTTAATCCCAGTCTTCATCATCGCTCTGCACCAGGGCTCAGAGACCCTGGGAGAACCAGGGCTGCACAAGCCAGGCCACCCCTCTGTGATGCTGTGAGCATCCTTCCCTGTGCCCGGCCAGTGATAAACATGTCAGCAGCACTAAGCTTGCAAGGATCGATTTCCTTCACAGGATCAACAAAGCAATTTGCTGTCTAGGTCTTGTTCTGTTGTGAATAATAAGCAGCCATGGAAGTTTGGCCTGTGTAACACCTTGTGCACTTGAAATTTGGAAACCACTGGGGACTGCATCAGGCAGTAAAGGCAGGGAGCATTGAAATGTGGAAGGGGGAAAGGAAGGAGGAGAGTTCCAGCTGCTGATTGTCAGCAACATCATCCATTAAGGGTTCTTCAGATTCTCAAGTGCTGTGGGCAAACAGAGTGCACTAACTCAGTGGGGTGAATTCAGGAAGCTGGCAGTGTTGGCTCTGCCCTTCAGCTGCTGCCACCCACAACTAGTGGTACACATCACTGTGGAACAGCTTGGGTTGCTCTAGGTCATAATCTTATCTTGGGTGGAATCTCTCTCCTTAAAAGCTTCCTTTATTAATCATTCCTCCTCTCCTACCAAAGGGAGCTGCAGCTTTGCAGGGCAGGGGATGCTGAGCAGCTGGGCTGCACAGGGCAGGACATCTCCATTCCTACAGTGCTCTGGAACAAGAAGAAACTCCCAAGGCCAGATTCCCTCTCCAAAACCATCTTCTCACCCGTGGCTGGAGGGCACTTAGCTCTGGCCATCTCCCCATGCACAGCCCAGGCAATGGGAAGGGTGTTATTCTCCTTGGGATCCACCATCACCCTGCTAGACCTGTGCCAGTGAGCCCAGCGGTGACAATGCAAAAGCTGGATCCCCCTTAAGCAACTGTACAAGCTCATAAAGTCCCTTCAGCCACAACCTGTGCAGAAGGCAGCTTTTGGTTGGTGTACCCAAAGCCTTGTGTCCCCAGGGGACACATCCAGAGCCCAGTGCTGTGCACACAAGGTCTAGGTGTAAAGCCCCACAGCCTGTGCCTGTGGTGGTGGCTCTGCCTTGGGTTGGGTGCAAACTCACCTGCTGTTGGCACAAGGTTGCATGATTAACCCAAAACTCGGAGAAAGAGCATGAAGAAGGCCCTATGCACATATCAAAGTATGTGTGTTCCCAGGGCCAGTGATAGAAGTCCTGCCTGAGAGCCTCAGGAGACACACTTAGCTCTCTCTTTGACAGCAGTGTTTTGTCCCTTCTGCTCTCCAGAGTGTTTTCAGCATGCCAACATCAGTCCATTAACATTGAACCCAGCCCTCCTTCCCCTTAGCAACAGCATCAATATTTATGATGTGTAGCTAATGCAGTCTACTTATATGATTTCTAGGATTTCAGGTGGGAATTCTTTGTACAAAAGACCTCTACTACCTTTCAGTATAGGATGCTGCTCTTCACCTGCAAAACAAGCGTTATCCATGACCTTTCCTTTACGAGCCAGCTCGTGCTGAGGAGCCTCAGTCTGAGGCTGCTTCTCAATCAAGGGCAATTTAAGTGGGAATACGAGTACCGAAACCCATCTAATCATAGACTGGTCTGGGTTGGGAGGGACCCCAAGGGTCACAGAGCTCCAACCCCCTGCCACAGGCAGGGACACCAACCTCCAGGCCTGGAGCTACACAAGGTTGCCCAGGGCCCCAGCCAACCTGGCCTTGGACACCCCCAGGGACGGGGCACCCACCCCCTCTCTGGGCAGCCCCTGCCAGCCCCTCACCACTCTCTCTGCAAAGAACTTCCCCCTAAGATCCAATTTAAACCTTCCTTCCTTCCTTTAGCTTCACTCCATCCCCCTTGTCCTGCTATTGTCTACTAATACTAACTACTCTGCTTAGGCAGGTTTCTGTAAGTGCCTGAAAAGGATCAAGCCCAGTGATTAATTAACCAATAACCTATATACAGGCTTTGGTGCAAGTCCTGTGTGTTACTCTGCTGCCTTCAGTCCCACACCATGGTCAGTTGGGTGCTCTCAGGCTTGATCAGCCTCTTGCCTGACAAAGACATGTGAAAGACTGAGATCTGTAGCAGGGTGTTACAAAGAGCTCAGGGATCAGTGGTGATGGAGGGAGACTGATGTGGGTAGGAGTTTGGTCCTTGACTATTGGATGGGGCTGATGAATGGCTGGTCTTAAGAAATTAATCAGGATTGGAAATGTTACGGTGTGCAGCCTGGGAAGTGCCTAGGAGAGGAGTGCTAGCTGTGAGACAGCTCTTAAAGGCAGGAACCAGGCACCCCTGTGTCAGGGATGGGCTGCACCAGCTCCTGAGGGTGGAAGTACATGTAAATACCTGCTGTATCTTCTCTGGGCTCTTCTCACCACCCCAAAAGCTGGCATCAGGATGTGGCAGCTCTGCTGACAGAGTTTCATGTGGTTTTCCTGCTGTTGGTCAGTGAGGACTTCAGTTTTTAAAGGGGGTGGCTTGGAAAGGGTTCATCCTCCCTGGCAGCAACGGCTTTCTGCAGGGGAATCCTTTCTAGCTTGCTGCCTGCCACAGGAATGCTGGGGAAAGGGTTTTTTCTTATTCATATGAAAAGGATGTTCAGCAAGAATGGTGTCTTCAAGTCAAGCAGAAACATTGCTGAGTGTTGGCCCAGTCCCATGTGCTTTGTTATCATTCAGATGTGGCCATTTAAAGGAGGAAGCCAAATACTTTTTATGACCCAGTGCAAATACCACACTTCCCCCCTTCCTTCCTTGCTTCTCCCAATTAACTGGCTGTGCAACTTTTATCCTGGGCTTTCCCTGTTGTCCCTCACTTCTGCTCTGGACCCTTTAATGCATTGGTGGCTTATACAATTCCAGAATTTCCCCCTAGGAGATTGCTTTAGGATTGGTATGTGCCAGACACAGGACAACCAGCTTCCCCTCTTGACCCTGCAGCCCCATGAAAGGCACTGGGGACAAGGCAGCTGTTATCAAGCAATGGCCCAAATGCTGAGAGAACCTGCAAGGATGCCAGGATGGGATGTTTTGGTCACAATGCATCCTTTGGACTCCAAACTCCCTGCTGCTCCAGCAAAGCTCCTGCCCTTTTCTGTCTAGAGCATCTAGCAGCCAAAACCCAGAATGCAAGTCGTTAAAAATAGTTGACTGATGATTATGTTGCCTCTCTTTTAATTAAAAGCCTGGCATTTACAAATCAAAAATACCCACACTGGGATTTTTCCTGCCCTGGTATTTTAAATAATTGTTAATTATTAATTATTAATGATTAATGAATGCTTTTCACATCTAAATGTCTTCCTTCCAGACAACCCTGTAAAATCATTTGCTATAGTTGTGAGAAATCTGCTAGGCTAGTGGTAGTGGTGGAAGTCTTGGGTCCTCCTGGGGCTCCTGTGGACTGGCCAAACTTTTCACCAGGGAAGGTGCCTTTGGGTTGGCTCTTTGGGTGTGCTTGGTTACCTCTGCCTTCTTGAGCAACTACAGGCAGCCCGTTTTGTTCCTGCTGTCTGCATCACCTCTCCCCACCTCCCCAGGACCAAACTGCAAACGGAGGGGCTGAAGACATCCCCTCCTGCACTGAGTGGAGGTGTGGGCTGCCAGGTGCAGGGGTGGAGGAGCACAGTAACAGAAGGGAGAATTTAACCTTTAGGGTTTGAGACCAACATGTCCAAGTGAAGAGCCTACGGTTCAGCTCTAAAACGTTGGTCCCAGCTCAAGGACTTTGTGAGGTGAAGTTCAAGAATGCTTAGCATGTAATAGTCTTCTTGACTTTGCTCTACAAAGAGAACAGTAGAGGAGCAGATGGGTGGCAGCCCCTGCTGCCTAGCAGCCCCTCCAGCTCCAGGAACACGTTGTGTCTTTGTCAGCTCATTGGTTTCTCCCAGGTCACCTTTGCCTTGTAGGATTCATAACAAAGTTAAGTGTTTGCCGAGTGTTTTGCCAACTCAGTGGAAAACACTATCCTGGTGTCACTGGGACTGGCCTGTGACATTCAGCCCCATGGGGTGCAAAGCCTTGGGCAAACTGCCTGAGAGGCAGCACCACGCTGACTGCTGCACCTCTAGGATGTGCTGTCAGCCCAACTGAGTGGGCAGAGAAGATGTTCTGGTGGGTTGCATGGTTTCCTTTGCTGCGCCTCAGTCTCTGCAGGATTTCTCACCTGAATGTTTGCTAGAGTGGTTACAAGATGCTCCAGCACCTGCACACGGTTCTGCTTTGCTCCTTTTCCCTGCCCAGCAAGTGTGCTTGCAGCAGAAATTGGTGTTTTGCTGCAATCTAGTGGTGTAGCACAGGGAACAGATTCCATGTACCCCAGGCTGGAGATGGACTCCCAAGCAGAGACAGGCTTCTGCAGGAGTGAAGAGGTATTTGTGTGTATGTGCTCTATGCTAACAATTCCTTCATCAATGATAGCAGACAAAAGCAATATAGATTATATGCCTTCTTCACAGCAAGCACTATGGATACTGCACAAGACACGTGGAGCAGAAAGGTGTTTCAGCCTTTTAAATTCCATCTGGAAAGTGCTGGAAATCTTCAGGTTTTGTGATGGGGTGACGTTACTGACTCCTGGGATAATGAGCAGCTATAGAAATAAAGATGATATAAGCACAGGCAAGCTGGCCTAGTCTTTTCTAGCTGAGCAAGCTCTGAATCCTCTGGCAGTAAAATAGTCTAGGGAGGTGTGTAGGACCCCTCAGGTCAGTAGAAGTGCATAAAGGGTGTGATGAGAAAGAGATGGAGATGTGCAGGGGAAAGGTAAAGGGGTTTCTGCCCCTACTTGGTACCCTGAGAAGCTATAAGGGAACGACATGGTTTGGCTTTCCCTTGAGAAAGATCTTCTTTACCTTCAACTATTTCCCATCCTCTCATGTAAAACTGGAGGCTTGAGAGGGCTAGTGCTGGTGAGCACAGGCACGCAAAGCAAATCTTCCAGGGAATGGAGAAGAACACTGGGCAAAGCTGCCTAGACTTTTATATCTGTGATCTTGAAATCTGTCTGAAAGGAGCAGTATCAGAGCAAAGCTTTGTTTACATTGAGCTCCTTAATATTTCATGGTAAGCCAGTGTTAGACAGGAGTCTCCAGGAATGCCTGGAGCTGTGCAACAGAGAGCATTCAGTGACCTGGGTGGCTGCCTACCTGTCATCCATGGCAGAACTATTGTGGTCCCCTCTGCTGATAGCACCCCTCAGCCCCTAAAGTATCCTTCCCACAGCCAGCATCCCACTGAATGGTTCCCTGGACTGGGTCCAGAGCTGTGAGCCTGGGCCTGCAAACTGTGGGAAGGAATTTGAGACAGGAAGAGAGGGGTTATTCGAGCGACGTTCCTTCTCTGGACTAGAGAACTCTGATTCGCAGCGTTAGAGCGGTCTCTTCTGGGCTACCTGGGAGCTCACAGGCTAGGAGCATCCTTTAGTGCTAGCACCTCTCTTTTGGGAGGTATTGCAGGACGTTTAGCCTTTTGGATGGTGGGTTGTCCCCAGTGATGGAAAGTTAATTCTCTGTACAAGGAACATCTTGATCTGGAAAGTTACTGGGGCTGCTGGTGAGCTACCTAGGGTGGTTTCAGGCCAGGAGCATCTTTCAGTCCTCACACTTGTTTGGGTGTTTTTTGGGTGCTATTGATTGAGGTTTAGCATTTTTAAGGGATACCATGGTAGAGCCAAAAAATGAGCTAGGGCACTTTTAGGACTGTTGCCTTGGCCAGGAAAAGCCAAGAGCCCCAAGGTCAGAAGGGCTGCATGAGGACTACATGGGATGTTTCAGGCCATAACATCATCAAGTCCTCTCAGCTTCCATTTTGTAGCTATTGCTTGAGGTTTAGCAGTGTTGAAGGTGGACACTGGTAGAGCTGGAAAACGACATAGGGCACTCCTATGTCCATTCTGTCGATATTAAAGCCCTGACCCCAGGGTCAGAGGGGCTGCTTGTGGGTTACATGGGGAGGTTTCTGGTCAGGAGCATGATTCAGTTTCCACACCTTTGGTTTGGGAGCTATTGCTTGAGGTTTAGCATAGTTGAAGATGGATGGTGGTAGAGACAGAAAATAATATAGGGCAATCTTAGGACAGCTCCCTTGGTAAGGAAAGCTCTGAACCTTAAGATCAGAAGGGCTGCGTGGGGATCTTTCAAACCAGGAACATGGTTCAGTCCTCCCACCTTCAGTTTTGGAACTATTGACTGAGGTTTAGCATTGCTGAAGGTGGACACTGGTACAGCCAAGCGTTACATAGGGTACTTTTAGGACTTTTCCCTTGGCAAGAAAAGTTCTGGGCCTTAAGGGCTGCTCACTGGGGATGTTTCATGACAGTAACATCGTTCAGTCCTTGCACCTTTGCTTTGGCAGCTCTATTGCTTGCAGTTTGCATTTGTAACGGCTGATGGTGTTAGAGCCAGAAAAAGACATTGGGCAGCCTTAGGACTATTCCCTGGGCTAGGAAAGCCCTGAGCCCCAGGGTCACAGGGTGGGTGTGTGAAGGATTCAGGCTGGGAACATATTTAAAACTTCACATTGTTCTTTTGGGAGGTAATGTAGGATGTGTAGCATTTTTGATGGTTGGTTCTTTTACTGTAACAAAGATATGGAGAGTGAAATCCCTGCCTGCAAAGATACTAGAGCTGCACTGGGTACATACACTGCTTGAATGTAGTTTTATGAGGTATTGGAGGATGTTAAGAATTTTTAAGGGGGAAGACGTACTGAAAGCAACTCATAGAAAGGTAGACTCACAACAAGGAAAGCCAAAACCCCAAAATTACTGAAGCTTCACACTTTTATACAATCAAACCACCCATCTTCCAAAATACCAACTCTACAGGAAAAACTCTCCTAACAAAAGTGCAAGAACTAAAACCTGTTATTTGCCAGAAAACTCCCTAGGTACCCCACAAGCAGCCCCTCTGCCCCTGGGGCTCAGGGCTTTCCTTTTCCAGGGAACCCTCCAAGTGCTGCCAAGTGCTGGGAGGAGCTGCCCACCACCGTGGTGCTGAAAGGACTTGTCCACTATCATGTCACTAAAGGAGCTGTCCAGTCCCATGGTGCTGAATGGAGGTGTCCGGTTATGTGGTGCTGGAATGAGCTGAGGACTCTCTGAGGGCAGAATAGAAAAAACACTGAGGTTTTCCTAAATCCAGACAGAGAGAAAAAGAGAGCCAGAGAAAGAGGGGGAAAAAAGCTTTTCTGGAGGCTCAAAATGATTGCCAGCATCAAGAGGTGTTTCGGCAGGGTCACTTTCACTACCAGACAGGCCAGAACCTAAATAGTCTGCAATCAAACTCTGAGTCAGGGGTTTCTGGGGTATGGTCTTCAGTAATGAACAGACTGGAACCAAAGGCCCAGTGTCACCTTTTTCAAGGACCCGTTTCAGTGACAAACAGGGCAGAACCGAAGTGGTGGGGTCACTGTTTTCTAGTCTTGATACCAGGATGCTCACACTTGTGCTCAGGGAAGGGCCTGAACGCACCAGCTGGGCTCAGTTTCGGCCTGGCACTTTCCTGGGCTGTCTCACTGCCCCATCTCAAACAGCCAGCTGCAGGGAGACAGACAGAGAGCAGGGACGGGTGCAGATCAGGCTGTGCCACAAGAGACATCCCAGAGCAGGGTCCTGCAGCACAACCAGTGGGCTGCTTCCCTGGGGACCTCTCCCTTCCTGACTTAGAGGGTGCAAACAGCAGCTCCTTGGAGTGGGAGCCAGGAAGGAGCACTCCACAGCAGTGGTACCATACCTCTTCCTTGTAAGCAGCCACGAATGGGCACTGCCCCCCCTTTCTTGCTGTGCCAGCGGGGCAGTCAGGAAAAAGGCACCATTCAGGCACTGCCACTGCAACCATTCCCTCCAACACTCTCTGCTCTGTGTCCATAGCAACTGGAGTACACACACATCCCAGCATCTGGCAGGGCAGCACAGCAGCAAACAGTGAGCTATGCAAGGTAAGTGCTCCAGGGGGACTGTGGGCACAGGGCTTTCCTTCTGATGTAGCTTCCCATTGTCAACGGGCTTCCCCAGAAACCTTCCCCACAGCCAAGCTGCTAGGCTACTCTGTGTTCAGGCTGGGGAACGAGCAGCCTTTGTGGCAGGAGGGAACAGGCACCCAAGGGGCAGACTCCTTGCGACGGTGCAGAATGAGAGGGAATTCCCATTGGGAGAGATAAGGGTGTGGTTGTCCTCAGGGAGGGAGCAACGGGCATGTAAGAAGGAAAAAAGCCACAAGTGGTCACCACTGTGGGTTTATCATGCTGGTGGCTTTTCCCCTCTCCTGGTCTCACAGATGTGCAGAAGCGGATTTCATTTGGGTCATGTCAAGAGCGGAAAATGTTCCCTCTCCACCACGCCCCAGACAGGCTGGGAGTCCAAGTGATAGCCATCAGGGGAAACCCTGCACTGGGGCCAGGCTCTTACCTGGGTCAAGAGGTAAGTTGTTCAGTTTTCACACTCACAGGATTTTCTTCACAGGAGCAACGTGACTATGGCCAGCTGGACACGGAGTTATGCCCACCTGCCTTACAAACCCATCGCATAAGGTCTCCACATATACCTAGAAAAAGAAATTCCCCTCCCTTTCCAAATGTCCCCAAAGCTCCAGCTGCCCTAGCACTCTGCCCTGCTGAGAAATTAGAGGAATGTATAGGAATAAAGTCTGCTGCTTGTGTACTTCTGCTCTTCCCGTGACAGAAATGGTGTCTTGAAAATGTCAGTAAGACACCTCTGCCTTTTAATTGCAGAGAAACAGCCTCAGCTGCTCTTTGGAAAACAAACCCCTGAGCAAGAAAGGCTATGTGATAGGAGCAAGAACAGCCCAGCGCTTCCTAGTGGAGCCACAGGTAAGAAAAGCACACTTCAAAGTGACAGAGCTACAGCTGTTCCCAACACAGACTACTGGTTTGGATCACATTTGCTGGAGCTGCCTCCAACTTCATATATAAAGTAGCTACAGTTGATCTCCTTACACATAGCCTAGTGAGAGGTGTTTGCTTAGAGATCAATGCCTGATTGTATGAGCTGGGGCAGCACTGACACACATATCTGTGTATATACACATCCCTGTGTATCACACACACACAGATGCAAATGTACACACTGGGCAAAACCAGGCTATGCTCCCTGAAAAAATATGCAGTATTTTCTGACCCAACTTCTCTAGAATAGCAATCTATTAGGAGAGACATTGCAGGACACACTAAGGACGGAGGAGAGAGTGCATTAATAGACTTATTCTCATATCCAAAGCATCATACAGCAGGTCTGTAATGCTCAGCTGATCACTGCATACAGAGGTGGTTTGCAGAACAAATATTCCACATAGAAATTTTCTCTCTTGCAGACTGTGACTCCTGGCCCAGCAATGTACCAGTCATTCTGGAAGAAGGAGAGGAAATGTCAGCCTGCCTATGCTCCATTTTCCATGAAGACACCACGATTTCCAGCTAAGCCTTCAAATAAAGAATTTTTCCCTGGGTAATGTAACTCCTTTCCTTACACTTTTTATAAAAAGCAGGAATACTAGCAAAGAGAAATACTAAGACACAAGTGGGACATAGGTAACTGAGTTCCCAGTAATGCTTTTTTATCTTCAGATAGTCTTGTGTGTTAGTCTTTAACTTGGCATGATAACTAGAATACTGCAACATGTGTTTCTCCCATGTATTAAGGTAGGGCTGGTAAATTCTGGTATTACAAACACCATACCTCAGCTCCAGTAATGAGGTATTTTGTGCCCATTTCCTTTAGACCTGGAACTTACAAAGTAGACAAGCAATTACACAGAAAAATCACTTGGCCAATGAAATTTGGGTCTCCAGACTGGTCTTTAGTGCCGATGCCAGCCAAGAGGATGCTGAAAACAGAGGTACAGAAGGTAAGGATGGGGATATGGGGATGCAATCCCTGTCTCAATGCTTCTAGTAAATGAAATTGCTTGAACACGTTTGCACTGCTTTGTCTGTCTTTCCTCACTGGCCTGCTGGGTACATGGCTCTACCAGCCTGGGGCACAAGATACAAAGTGATTTTTCTATTGGAAAATGCTGGTTTGCAAAAGGTTTTCTCAATCCTACCAACAACAAAAGCCCCAAACCAACCAAAAATCTATTAAGAAATTTACTGTGGAAGTTTCCATCCACAAATGAGAGAACCAAAGCACAGACTCTCCTGTACAGCTCTGCTGAAAAGAAAATCCTCCTGATTTAAAACATAGGTTAAGGTTGTCAACACCACCTTACATCTCCCTGTGCTTTTCTCAGCTGATTGTCATTGCTAGTATTTAACAGAGAGCAATTGTCTTTTAGCTGACCATCGACAGAGAATTCAGGAGACACCAGGACCGAGTGGCCTACCTGAGTTTATACAGCAGCTGAGGAGGAGCCAGGGCTGCTGCCAGGCGTCCTCCCACTCAGGCCTCACCTCAGCTTCCCACCCACTCGTGGAGATATTTCATCTGCACTACCCAGCCTCTAGAAATAAAGAAAGTAAAAACAAACAAACAAAAAAGCCTTTCTTGCCACTAGTATCATGCTGGGTGTCTGTACCCTGTGTGAGTGCTTGGGTCCTTCAAACAGCATCTCTTGGCCCAGAGAGGGCTGGCGGCCATTTTCCCTGGGTTGCCTTGGAATCACCTCACCGCCCTGACACAGCTTATCTCACCACACAGGGCTTTCTCCCCCAAAATCCATCCCTTGCTGGCACCAGAGAGCAGCCAGATTAATGCAGCTAGAGGATGGTGCCACCACTGCTCCTGTACCTCCTCAGCCACCACCTGCCTTCCCTGGCCCCCTCCCCATCGCCTCCTCCTCATCAGCCTGAGGAGAGCTGACAAACATGGAGACAGCTGTGGAATACCCTCAGGCACTGTGCTGCCCTCAGGTTTGCTCAGAGCTTTGTACACAGCCAGCAACTACATTAAAATAGCACACAGCAGACATCCCAGGGAAAGAAGCCATGCTGGGACAGGTTGGAGCAGATGGCCTGCAAGACACACGTTTGTGTTAGCATTTTCCCCCTCCCTACTGACATGAAGATTTTCTCAAAGCAAGGAGCAAACAACATGCTGCTAGTTAAGACTCTGGCCACAGAAATAAATTTAGTCTTGAAACAGAAAGGAGCTGGTATTCATCATGAGTTGTTTCTGTAATGTACAGCTCAGACCCCAGGGATTTCTATAAAGGTTTACAAACTTTCACACGCAGACTGAATCTGTCTGATCACAAGTTTGACTCAATCTCAGGGGAAAACTAAGAGCAGGCAACATTCATTCTCAGTATAACTACCAGAAACAATGCAGGCTTTCAAATTTTCTGGGCCAGTTTAGCTGTTTTCTAGCTAAATTCACCCAAAGCTCAATTTCAGCTATAAAACCAAAATACATTGTCCCCATTTCCCACTTTCAGTCCTTGAGCTCTCTCACATATGCACCACAGCTGCTCCTGACCTGTCTTTTCTAGGCACCTTGGCCCTTTCCTTCCCACCCACGAGCTCTGTAGTTGCAGCTGTTAGAAAAGGGATGTACTTGCAGACTTGCAGTTGTTCGTTTTGGTTCAATCTTTTGAAGGAGGGGATATGACTCATTGAGATTTGTACTGTCCTGAGACCTGTTTAAGGCTTCTCCCTTTTTATGTTCATGGCTGTTACTTCATCTCCATCTCTTTGTTTTCTAATCAGGAGAAAAATACATGTGTAGATTGATTGAACGATGCATAATAATACTTGATTTCTACTTTTCAGAGCTTCAAGGAGCAGATGTAAAAGGAAGTGAGCAGTACCTCTGATTCTGCACTCCTCAACCGCCTGTTCCATCCCTTGATTGGAGAAATCTACTAAAGCTTTTGCAAAACCTAAGGTATTTCAAAAGGCACTTTGTTCTCACCAAGTATATTTCTAATGAACCAGAGTTTTTGTTGGAAAATTCCCATACTTCTCAGCTATCAAGTGTTGCTGTGGAGAAAGAGATAACAGAGGGAAGGACAAGACTTCCTACCACTTTTAGACCCCACTGGAAATGCACCCAGGCTCCATTCAGGTGCTTTTCTACTCCTGAAGCTTTAAGGACTCAGCCAGTTTTGCTTGTAGGAGATAAAGTATCTTTTATTATGAACATAAAAATGACAATTTTCATTCTACATTCTTCCTCTACCCAGAGAAGGATTTTCTCATTACAAAAAAAGTTTAGTCCAAGTAAAAAAAGGGAATATAGATTTGTATATATACATACATATACACTGTCTCTGTACATTTGTTATCTGTACAACCAAGGCACCAGCAGAAGTGACAATGGCACACGCAGGACTTTTTTGCTATTGTTTGGCAGGAACCCCTCTGTCCTCACTGAAGCAATGACTCCTTTTCATCTTCATCCTGCCTAGGTGACAGGCAGCCGCCTTAACTAAACAGAGGTGATCGTGTACACCCTAAGCTACCCTAAGAAACCATAACCTGCCTGGCAGCCTGTAGCAGGCAGCCTTTGCTGCCTCTCCCAGTATCACATTTTCACCTGGAAGAGATACTTGGGAGACTGGACCAAACTACAGGAATCTTCTGTCAAAGAAATTTAACCCAGATTTTGCCTGAATAAAGGCTTAATGAAAACTAAAGCAAAGCAATTACAGTGTTCCCCTCACCAGTCATTTGCACTGCTGAAATGAAGTCTTCTGCTCTAGGGAAATAAAGGGGGAAAATATATATAAAAAAAGACTGACTTCTGTTGATAAAAAGACCATATTTAAGAATGGACAAAATAAAAAAGTGTGATCAATAGCACAGCCTTGCAGACTGCAATCAATACAGCTTTATTCCATATCTGAAGTCTTTCAAAACAGCTGGTGAAGACTCAAACTCTCAATGGACTTGTGCTGTGCTGAAACTAACAATAGAACTGAAAAAATAGCCTGAAGGAGCTGTTAAATCTTGCCATTTATACAGCTAAAAAATAATCTCCAAGCAGAACAAGGTAAACACCACACTTAGGCTTTTAAGTTAGAAGTGTAGCTGCACTAAAAAGTGAGAATAAAATGTCATCTTAGCTCTGTATTTACACTTCACTCTTACAAACACTTCCAGTTTATAAAAGAAAAGTCTGTTTGCTTTTACCTGCCAAGAATCCAAAGAAAGAAGCCTCTCTGGATTTTCTTCTGTCTCTCTTAATGTATGTTCCTTAGATTATAAGGCCAGGCAAGGTTGGTTTGCAGAAGTTTCTTTTCTAACCTGCCAGCCAGCCACAAACGAGTTATGCCTTTGCATTCTGTAGAGCCTGCTGGGAAGCACTGAGCAGCAAGAACCTTTCTGTCACCCATCTTTTCAGAGTGTAAATCCTGACAGTGAGAACAAACCAACTTAAATGAGACAATTCCCATCTGTAACCCAGTGGCCCCCAACGTTTTTAAGGCAATTGACTGTTGTGAGTCAGCAGGAGAGCAGAGGGGAAGAAAAGGGAGCAATGCAAACCAGGATGAGAGAGTAGTTCCCTAGGCAGAGAGAGAGCATTCTTCTGCTTCTGCCACTCAAGCCCTGTCTTTCTCCATGCCTCTCACCCCAAGAAATGGAGGTGAACTCCCCCAGGTTCCTCTTCCTCTGAGCAGCCAGCTGGCTCCACCTCACTTCTTCCTGCGGATCTTGGGCTTTTTCACTGGCCGGAGGTAGGGATTGTCTATCATATTTTCCTCCCCATTTCGACTGCCTGACAAGGAAGTGTTCTGCTGTAACACTGAAGCATTCTCCTTTTCAGGTCCTGAATCATCCTGCCAATATTAAGAAAAAAGAACAAGGCTCAGAAGTTCAAACCACGTAACCTACAGGCTAAAGAGATATAACCAGCCAAGATAACCAGCAGCAGACAAGGAGCTGCATTAAAGGTGAGGACTCCTGATTTCTAACACAAGATCCCCTCTGAGAACAGTGTGAGATCCTAGGACAATCCTCTACCCCTCAACACTGAAATGAAGGTTGTACTGAAAGCTCATGATCTGACCTCGTTTTGCATTGAGCCCTGCAGAAAGTTAAAGAACCATGACAACGTTTAGTCATTTACACCTGGTAAAACACAACCCCCTCAGCTATTTTCTACCCACTCTGCCCAGCTGCAAGGAAGACAGGCAAAGAACCAGGTTTCACATGTCTCAGAAAGCCGTGCCCAAGAGACCTTGATCTCTTGGACTGGGCGTACCGTGCTCATGTGCAGGGGGAGGTTCTCAGTGTCTGTCTGGTCATCTTGCTCAGATGAATCTGTTTCTTCCATTTGCTGCATTTCCAGCTCAGAGGGGAGAAGAGCTGTCAGGTAGGGTACGGTGAAAGGCCTGGCAGCGATCACTGGCATTAGGGAAAAGGACACAGTCAGCAAACTGGGAGAAGACTCCACCAGACAGAGGTTATGACACAAAGCCAGACAGTTACTTGGAGACCTAATGCTTCCAATGGTTCTAGTTTTAAACACACACACACTCTTTTCCTGCTGCTCCTAGGGATCAGAAATGAAATATGCTGTCCCCAAAAGAATGGTAGTCTCTAATTTCCTATTTTCAGAGGCCCCTGTTACTTCTCCAGCCAAGGCCAAAGCATTATGCTAACACAAAAAGTCCTTCCTGACCTTCCTAAACGTTCAATCATCTCACAGACTGAAAGACCATTTAGTCCCCCTTAAGATAACACCAGCATCTGTGCTGTCAGTGAGCCCTGCCAAGGTGGCAACTCTCATCACTGCTCTGCAGCCAGAGAAACAGGAACACCTCCACTGCTTGCCTCAAAAGGTAAGAGAGAAGTTAATAATTTCAAAGCTACAAAGGGTCAGAGACAGAATTGGGATGAGCTTTGCATTTAGCACTGCTCAGTCAAGTCTTTCTTCACCAGCAGGAGCAAGCGAGGCTTTGGCAAAAGTGGAAGCCTACCATTTGGCTTTGATTCTGTTTTTCACCCCCATTTTGGGGTGGCCAGCAGGGACAGGGAGGGGATTGTCCCTCTCTGCTCTGCCCTGGGGAGGCCCCAGCTGGAGTCCTGTGTCCAGAGCTGGGGCCCCAACACAAGGAAGATGTGGGGCTGTTGGAGAGGGGTCAGAGGAGCCCCGGAGATGCTCAGAGGGCTGGAGCAGCTCCCCTCTGGAGAGAGGCTGAAGGAGCTGGGCTGGGTCAGCCTGGAGAAGAGAAGGCTGTGGGGGGACCTCATTGCAGCCTGCCAGTCCCTGAAGGGAGCAGAGACACAGGAGGGGAATGGGCTTGTTCAAGGGCAGAGCCTGGCAGGACAAGGGGGCTGGAGTGAAGCTGGAGGAGGGAAGGGGGAGAGGAGAGATTGGGGGAAGTTCTTTGCAGAGAGAGTGGTGAGGGGCTGGAAGGGGCTGCCCAGAGAGGGGGTGGGTGCCCCGTCCCTGGGGGTGTTCAAGGCCAGGTTGGCTGGGGCCCTGGGCAACCTTGTGTAGCTCCAGGCCTGGAGGTTGGTGTCCCTGCCTATGGCAGGGGGTTGGAGCTCTGTGACCCTTGGGGTCCCTCCCAACCCCAAGACCAATCTATGATTCTGTGATTTTAAATAGAAAATTCCACATTTCCCAACCTTCCAGTGCCTCAGAAGGATGAGCAGAGTGTGATCACTCAGTGCCCACCTCCTGCAATAGCCAGAGCTCAAACAGAGAGTACACTCAGTTAGACAGCTGTCATTTACAGCACAGAGTGTCCTAGATGACTCACATGGGAACGTGCTGACGTCGTCTTTGAAGAGACTCTGTGTCTCTCCTGTCTTGGCCATGAACCGTGTGAGAGCCCTTTCCACATCGCGCCGCTGCGCGCTCGCCTTTTCCCGCAGGACTTGGTAATCAGACACGGGCTCCCGGTACGTCTGTGGAGCAAAGGGGGATGGGGGGGAACAACCCCCCCCAAACACTGTTAGCACGTGCAATGAAGGCTGCTGAAGTTCAAAACAGCACCAGGATGCAGATGCTACAGGCAAGCATTGACCTGCTACAGGCAGATTGTCAAGCAGCTACAGATGTCAGTCAGGCAGAATTCTCCAGCCAGGACAACCCACAAACCAGCAGCAATATGTTAATCCAGGAGAAGCAATGATTTGGATAAATGGTACCAGTACTCTAAGCAAAATACAGCACTCCTGGTGTCACTGACTTCAGGCAGACCCCAAATGGCACAGAAGGGGTTTTTTCTCACTCACTGGTGTCTTGATGTAAGTGTGAGGATCTGGGAACTCAGGGAAATGGCCAGGAATGTGGGATGGATGAGGCTTGTTCTGTCCAGCTGTCAGGGCTTTGGGAGTCACAGGTTGGTTTGTCACAGGAGCTAGAGACAAAAAAGAGGCATGCACACAAATGAGCTGGATTCATTCTGCCAGGTGTCAGGCATAAAGCACCAGCTTACACCAAGCTGTTATCCGTGTCTCCAGGTCCTATAAAAGGGACAGAGCACATCCCACAAGCAGTATTTCAGCTTGGGTTTGGCATCCCAGAAGGGAACAAGGATTACTTAACCCCTCTTTGCTACACAGGAAGAGCAAAACCATCTCAAGAATGCCAAGGGAAAGGCAGGATGTACCTTCCTTCACCTATTCCTACTCAATCAGCCGTTACAGGAACCTTTAACACAAACTGCACTTCCAGGAGCACTGGAAAATGAGAAAAAGCTGGAGCCTGGGCTGCCAGCAGCTAGGAATGCTGAATTATTTCCAATGTCCTGCCTAAGAAGAGAAAGGATTTCCCACGTACGGGCAGTGATGACCATCCTCTGGGACCGCTTGGCATACGCAGGAAGCGTTTCAACATTGAACCCTGGAATACAAAAGAGGGAATAGAAATCACCCAAAGAGTTGATCCTGACAAAAATCCCTTCTCTTAGACTTCTCTAGGATTTTTCCAAGGCCTACAAATTATGCCAGAAAGAAAACCACATGCTGCATACACCTAATGCCTCATGAAGCTCTCATCACACAAACACCAGAAATAACAAGGGACAGATCTTCCTACCAAAATCTTCTGCCATGCAGGTGGCTGGATTGGTGGGACTGGTCAACTACTCACCCATTTCCACAAGAGTAACCACTATATCAGAGAGCGTAGGCTGTGTCCTGGCTGTGTGTTCGCAGTACGATTTCGCACTCCTTCCAATTTCAGATATATCTGGAGGGGGAAAGACAACCCACCACCATATACTCACTTCAGACAGTGACCACACACATGTACTAACCCAGCTCTAGCTTCAGAGACTTGAGTTTTTAGCAACTTTAGCAAGGAATGAGAAATAGCTCCCAGAATCCAGTGTCTTACAGCCTGTGTATTTAAAATTAAAGGATGGAGAAGGCATGGAGATACTAAAGATCACAGACTCAGAGGATGATGGGGGTTGGAAGGGACCTCAGAAGATCATCTAGTCCAACTCCCTGCCAGAGCAGGATCACCTGGATTAGGTCACACAGGAACGTCTCTAGGCAGGTTTTGAGGAGGAGTCTCAACTCCCCAACCTCTCTGGGCAGCCTGTCCCAGGGCTGTCACCCTCCCAGTGACAAAGGAGTGTTCACATGGAACTTCCTAAGCTCCAGCTTGCACCCACTGCCCCTTGTCCTACTGCTGGGCATCACTGAGAAGAGCCTGGCTCCCTCCTCCTGACTCTCACCTCAGGGGAAAGGGAAAAGCCAGTCTGAAAACTGAGAAACCAGCAACTTCAGGGGCCCGGTGTGACTTTGGGGGGCACTCACAGCTCTGTAACATCTCCGTCAGCGTCTCCACCGCGGCCTTTTCAGCGCTCTCGAAGCCAGCTTCCGTGAGCAAGGAGCTGACCACCACCTGCAGCGTCCTGCGCCGAGCCAGGTAGTAGTTATCGGCAGGCGTGGTTGCATGCTTGCTGCCTGACCTCTGCGGACACACAGCCCGGGCTCAGAGGGGCGAAGCCACCTCCAGACCCCGGGGGGAGCAGCAGGGCCTGAGCCCCTCCTTACCCGGGAATGGGAGCCTGTCCCAGGCACCCCTGGGCTGCAGGGCACTGCCCTGGGACACAGTGCAGGGCTGGCCCCACTCGTGCTGCACAGACAGACCCGCGCACACCCCCCTCCATGTGTCCATCCACCGGGGTACCTCCCAACGCAGACAGCCCTTTGGGGCGCGGCCCCTTTAAAAATCCCGCCTCACGGACAGCCGCGCCCCGCCGTCCAAACCAGCCAATCCGAGCGGAGCAACTTCAGCCAATCGAGCTCCGCTGCAGAGCCCCGCCTCCCCCCGACCATTCAGCCAATCAGCGCCTCCCTCCCTTCAGCCTCCGCCTCAAAACCCCACAGGTAGGCCGCAGTGGCCTGAGCACCATGGGGGAAGCGGGATGTTACCCCGCCGCTCTGCCCCCGCGGGAAACACCCTCTATGGCAGCCCCACCCAGTCCCGTCCCGGCGAGGAGCCGCCGTTACCGTGCTGGAGCTACCGGACGCTGTGTCGGCCATCTTGGAGCCGTACGGAGCTGTGCGCATGCGCCAGGTGCGGCGGAGGCGGGGGCGCCCACACGGGGCATTATGGGATTTGTAGTTTTGGCGGGAAGCCGTGTACGTGTGGAGCCCCGCGGCTCCCCATCCCCTCCCTCCATCCCTCCCTCCGCAGCGACTCGTTGCGGGGGTCCCGCGGGCGCTCCCCGGCAGCCCCTGGCCCCGCAGGGTGTCCTGAGGCAGCGGGCTGAGGGCCTGACATCCATCTCGCCTCGTTCTGCGGGGCGGGAGAGCGCCTGTCTCTTCTGCGAGCTGCGCCGGAGCCTGCGGGCTGGGGGGGGTGTTGGGAGGGGGAGAGCCCTCACCCCCCTTCTGCGGGGGAACCGGGAAGGCAAAGCCTCGTGTGGCGGCACCGCACTTGCTTTAAACTAATCCGTGTTCCCGCTAGGTAATTAGGCACTTAACACCCCCCACCTCTCCCCGCCCCGTGGGGGGTCCCGGCGGTGTGCCAGGAACCCGGTAACCATGGCAACGCTTAAGGTTTTCCTGTTGTAAACACGCTGTACTCCTCGGTGTACCGGCTGTGTACTCAGATCTCCTGATCAAAGCTTTCTGGTATCAGTTAAGTGTTTCATAAAGGCAGAACAGGAAACCACCCCCCCCCCCCCTACAACTCCCACCCCTTGTTTCCTGTTTCAGTACGTGCGTGGGAGAGCAAGAACACGGTAAGGACCAATTGCTGCGTGTGAGAAGCAGGGGGGAAAGTGATGTAAACAACAGCTGCCACACTGGAAATTAAAGGTCCTGCTGGCTTCTGGTTTGGATGGCAACACGGCTTCCCCACGCTGCTGCCTTGTCAGGAACAACAAGGGCAACAACATCCCGTGGCAGAGAAGGGAAGGAGGAGGCAGAGGAAGGTGGAGGCTGGATGGTTCAAAGCAAGGGCGCCCGCAGAAGCAAGCGTCTTGATCGTCAAAGGTAGGAGGCGACTTGGTTTCAGAGACTGAAAACGCATCATAGAGGGTGAATGTATATACCATGTGTGCTGCTGGGCGAGCAGAGCTGTTGGCAGAAGGCTCCTGGGGTATCTGTGTGCTGAAGGTATTAAGGCAGAAGGCTCCTGGGGTGCTGAAGGGCTTTGAGTGGCTCTGTGTGAGGGGCTGGTGCTGACCAGGGATCTTGCTGCAGTTTGTCGATGTGAATTCATTCCCAGGGTGTTGGTGTTCTGTCAGACTGTGATGTCACTGCCTCGCCACCCCTCGGCAGGGATGCCTGCCTGCCAGGGCTTTGTAGTGGATGTGGGGCAGGTTCTCAGCCCCCTAAGCATGCTGAGAAGAGAGAAAGATGCTGAAGCCTTGCAGCTTCCAGTGAGTGAGTAAGCTGACACAGGATAAGAGAGGAGATGTGAGAACTTGGTCTTGGTAGGTTGTAACTTGCTGGGTAAGCCTTGAAGTATCAGAACCCAATCATTTGGATGGGAGAGGGAGCAGATGCTGGCAGGTCTGGACTAAAAACATTGGTGTGGTGTTGGTGCTGTGAAAGGAGGCTTGAGATGAGCTAGGAATCTCTGTAGGAGGGCTGGGGGAGTTGGAGGCTGGTTGGTACTACACATGGTGTCAGGGGAAGCATTGTGCCCCTCAGTCTCAGCTTGACATCAAGGTAATTCAACCAATTTGTGAGTTGCTCTTGTAGCAAATCTAGGGAATGAGTAACCAGGGAAGCAAGTATGGACAGGTGCTTTTGCCCATGAGTGGTGTGTGCACCAGAGTGCTACAGCAGTGTTCCTTGTAATACAGCATGCCAGCCATCACACTCAGGGTGAGGAGGGGGAATAAATGATGATTAGTGGGGTGGTTCTAGGTCCTGAAATCTTTTGGGCAGAAGAAAGATGAGGTAGGGCCCGGTGCTGAGTGGGGGAGTAGGATGCACATGCTTTAAATGCTCTCAGGGCAGGACTTCAGTCTGCTCTCATGTCTGCTAAGCCTCTCTGTCACTCCCTCATCTGTGCAGTGAGGAGGATGAGGGTGTTACTTAGCTGGGTTTTCTTACTGAGATTGAGGGGTGCAATATAAATACAGCACATGATGACTGATCCATTACTCCTGGTTGCTCTGTTGCATGAGGACAGCCTCTTCTCTCCAGTGCTCTGGAATGTCACTTCTCAGCCTGGTATTTACAGTGCTTGCCTAGAACAAAACCACCCTGACTTGGAGTCCCTGCCTTCAGGAGTGTTTAAATATTTCCCTGCTTCATGTAAATCACAGGCACAAGCCTGAAGAATACAGACTGAGACCCAGCACCCATCTCCTGCTCTGGAGAATGAAATGCTCATCTGTTCAGTCACAGAGCTTCTCTCTGCCCCAACTGACCCTTTCTTTTCCCCTGTGCAATGCTTCTTTCTGCCCACATAGACTGAGGGCATCTGGTGCCTGAGCAGACCTGGAGCATCTTTCTGGGAGTAGGAAAGTGGAGAGGCTGATCAGTTAAAGTTGAAGTTTCTGGCTCCCACCACTCCCAGGGGCTTTGGTTTGGGAAGGGAGTGAAGGGGGGGTTGGGAAGGGGAAGCCCTGCAGTGAGGGATGCTGCTGGGTGCTGTGGTTAGTGGGGGAACGCACTGTGTTATTCTGGGCTCTACTCCTGGCTCTGCAGCCAGCCTGCTGAGTCACCACGGGCAAGTCTCTGCTTCTCTGTATTCATATTCCCATCTGTAAGTACTGGGATTCCTTGGGAGATGCTTTCAGAGCTGATAAAAAGCACGATTTATCATTAAGATATTCTTCTTGGTGGCACAGCACCCTTGGAAAACTCTTCCCAGAGCAGTGAGGTTCCTGTTGGACTCATCACCAGCAGACAAGGCAGAGCCCAGTCCACACACCGACAGAGTCCTCAAATTTGGAACACAGCATCCCTCCCTATGGTGTGGGTATGTCATTCACAGCTCCCCCTCTGACTGCTGGGGTGGGAGTAAAAGTCTCCCATAAAGCTATAGTTACTCAGTGATTGAAGACTTGCCTGTCAGAGTACCAGCTGCTCTGAAGTAGCTGCTAGCAGCCACTAGAGGAGCCCAGCCAGCCGAGACAAGAGGGGACCAGCAGGAAAGGAGCATTTCAGTGCCATGCTAAAGGATGTTGCCAGGGCTCCAAATTTACAAGGGCTGGAATTTGGGAACAGACCCGTGCTGGCAGTTTGTGTGCATAGGTGGAGGGCGGCATCTTTCTTTCTGAGCCCGTGTGAAGAGGGAAATGACATTGCTGCTGGAAGGATTTGCCAGTTGATTGTGCCAGTTTCCCCTGGAGTGCTGGGAGACTGGTCATCTGGCAGCAGGACAAGAATAAAAAAGCAGGATGGCAATAGTCTGTCTGCCTTCCTGGGCATGTTGTTGTGTTTCTTCCAAAGATTGGAACACTTCTAGTGAGTTTTTGTGTTGTTTTTACTAAAAAAATGGGACGTTTTTCCCACTGAGAAGAGAAGAAAGTTCATGTGTTGGTGTTTTTTTAACTCTGAGTCTCACAGAGATTATTTAAAACAAGAGGTAGGGTTGAGGATTCCCAGCTCTGTTGACATGCAACAGTTGTGTGATCCCAGAGAAGAAGAATCCTCAACCTTGTTGAGGTCCAGCTGGATAGTTCTCCAGCTACGTACATCCCAGAGGGGAAGCTGTAAAGCTTGTGGAACTATTATTGGAGAAGACTAATGGGAACTGGGGACTCTGGACCCTTTGAGCAGGGAAAGCCCAAAATTTTGTAACTTTTGGAGCCTGGGAGGTGCTCAGGATAGCAGAAGAGCCTGTAGAAGGCTGGTTGTATGACCTCAATCTTTTCCAATCCCACCGTGGAGAGGGCTGATTAGTCAGACAGCAATTACTGAGCTTAACACAGGGGGAAACTTTGCAGCAGGCGTTATCCAGCAAGCCAGGCCAAGTGATCTAATGTCCCTTTGTGCTCTTAAATGTCACAGTGCCTCTGCCTTGCCAGAGACTTTGGACCAGAGTGCCTTGGACCTGCCCAGAGGAAAGGATGGAGCTGCTGCAGGTCGGTGCTGCTGTCCCCTGGGGCTGCCCCAAGCCACCCCTGCCCCATTGCCACCAGAGGGCATGGTGTGACCAAGATGCAATTAGTTTTGAGCAACTTAATTCAGAAACCAAAATTGCCAGTAGAGAATTAATTTACCCTTTGGGTGTGAGGATGCCATCAAAATCCTCCCTGCACCCACTGGTTGCTGAAAAGCTCCTGTGAGCCCCCCAATTTCCTGAGTGACTGGCTCTGAGGGGGCCTGTCATGCAGTTTGACAGTGATAAACAGGCTCCCCAGGGAAGTGGTCACAGCACTGAGCTTGACTGAGTTCAAGAAGCATCTGGATAGTGTGCTCAGTGCCATGCTCTGCCTTGGCTGGTCCTGTGTGGAGCCAGGAATTTGCCTTGATGGTCCTTATGGGTCCCTTCTAGCCCAGGAGATTCTAGGATTCTATGCAGCACTTGATAGAGAATCATAGAATGTGTTTGGTTGGAAGGAACCTCTAAAGGCCATCAAGTCCAACCCCCTGCAGTGAGGTGGGGTATCTTCACTAGAGCAGGTTGCTCAGAGCCCCATCCACCCTGACCTTGAATATCTCCAGGGATGGGGTCTCCACCACCTCTATGGGCAACCTGTGCCAGTGATACTGAAGAATTTCCCTCCTATTGAAGAATTTCTTCCTAATATCCAACCTAAATCTCCTCTTTTCTAGTTTAAAACCATCACCCCTCACCCTAGTGCTCCATATATGCAGATATGTAGACATGTATGGAGATGTATATAGACATAATATGTAGATATGCAGAAGCAGCTGCTGGGGGAGGAGAGAATAAACTGTACATCTGAGAATGTTTTCAGGTTCCTTTTCTGATGCCACTGGCTTATGCCTTGCAGCTTCAGAAATTCAACTGCTGAGAACTTACAGCCTGGTTGCTGGGATTGTTGACTTGGGTCAGGACAATCCCCATCATCAGAGACCACAAAGAGGATCAGGGGGCTGGAGCACCTCTCCTGTGAAGCCAGGCTGAGAGAGTTGGGGTTGTTCAGCCTGGAGAAGGCTCTGGGGAGATCTTACAGCACCTTCCAGTCCCTGAAGGGGCTGCAGGAAAGCTGGGGAGGGGCTTTTTAGAAGGGCCTGGAGTGATAGGATGAGGAGGGATGGGTTTAAATTGGAATTTAAATTTTAAATTTAAATTGTAGATTTAGATTGGATATTAGGAAGAAATTCTTCACTAGGAGGGTGGTGAGGCCCTGGCACAGGGTGCCCAGGGAGGTAGTGGCTGCCCCCTCCCTGGAAGTGTTCAAGGCTGGGTTGGATGGGACCTTGAGCAGCCTGGGTTGGTTTGGGACCTTTAAGGTCCCAAACCCTCCTGTGATTCTATGATTTACTCTTTTGAGCAGTATTATTTGTTAATGTTATCCTGCTCTCTAAACCAGAAGCTGTGCTACTGTTGGCAATAACAACTGTTGTGTGTTAAAGCCTCTTGAAGTAAAACCCATGCAGATTCCTTATTGGTTTTGTTACTTGGTAGGGGGAGGCTGATCCTTGGCAGAAGGATCTGCCCTGCCTGGGCTCGCAGCGAGATGTGGGGATGCAGATGAGCTGTCTGGATGGTGCTGAGGGATCACATCTGGAATTTACATTCCCCTTTCAAAGAGATCTAACAAGCACAGAGGGTGGAGAAGAGTTGCCAGGATGCAAAGCACCTATCAGTGTGTGAGCTGGGTGTTCTTGCCATGGACTTTCTCAGGGTAGAGCTTGAAGCTTTTTAGTCAAACCTCTGAATAACCACAAAGGGAGAAGATGTGGTAGAGGACTCTTTGATCTAACAGTCATAACAAAATCCAGGTGCTGGAAGTGCAGGTCAGCGCAGCTGAAAGAGGAAGTAAGAGGCATCTCTTCACAGGGGAATGTAGTTGGGCTCCTCAAGGGTGCAGCACGCTCCCAAACATGGACTGTAATCCTAGCAGATAATGCTGCAGTCCATCTGCAGGCTGCTGAGCCACACAGAGATGAGCTGTGTGTAGCCAGCTTCCAAGCAGGCAGTCAGAGCTAGTATCCCTGCAGAGGTTAGATGATCTGTGCTGGCATTAGAGCCCAAGGAGTCCCTGGCTCCCCTCCTGTCATTCAGGTTGGCTCCCCCACTCCAGGTCTCCTGTTGCAAGCTTTGCTCCCTAAGGATGGGCCTGAAACATCAAGGAGGGACCCAGGAGTTCTGGCCAAGCTGGAACGTTGGACCATCCTTACTGCTTAAAGCAGGTCTGGGGTGATTGATAGTTGCTGGATGTTTCGTTTCAACACCATTCAGCTGATGTAAAAACTGTTCCTTCCCATTCCACCAGCTCACAGCTATGTCTCTGAGTCAGTGCCATGTCTAATCCACCAAGCATGTAAATCCACACCTCCAGGCTGTCTAGAGTCTCTGCTGCTGAGAACTAGTGTAGATCTCTGGTCAGCATGTCCTGCCTCACCAGTGACTCAGTGGATGTTCTTTTCCATTCTGTTCCGTTTGCCCCAAGCTTTAGGGTCCAAAGGTGATGAGGAGATGGGTGAAGTCTGCTTTTGTGCAACCACTTAGATATGGACTTTATTTTCTGAGGAACAGCAGATGTTAGAGTTTGGGAGAACACTGCTAGGTTTAGGGGATGCTTTCCAGTGCAGATTCTTAGAGATGATGCAAATGGTCCTCGCTTTCCCTCCTGCACTGCAGAGGATAACAAGTCCTCTACCCAGTCTTATCTCCTAGTTGTCATGCTGATTTCCCATCCTTGCTTTGGCAGGCTGTTTGCAGTGGCTTCAGAAATGCCAGATGCTGGATGTAACAGCCACTGATGCAGTCCCTTGGTATCAGGAATGCTGTAAATCAAAACACCCCCAGCAGCATCAGGGAGAGCAGCTCAGCAGAGAGCCACTGCTTGTCTGGCCTAGTCGCTCTCTTGCCCTGTCAGATGATGATGATGATGATCTGGCTGCTGGGGATCCTTAGAACAAGCTAGAGAGACTCTGGGAGAAGATACATTGCTTCTGCCTGGTCCTTGGCATGGCTTGATCAGAGCCATATGTCTGACCCCAAGCATCACATCTTTAATCCTCCTCTCCTTGCTCATCCTTGACCAGGAAGCAGCAATGCAGTGTGTAACTGCAGCGAAACCAGAATGATCCCTGGTTGGCTGCTCTGCGTGCAGTTGGTGTATTTTACCCTTGGCTATGAGCCCATTTAAGTGTCTGCCTGACTTTTAAATGTCATCTTCAGAGGATCAGGCCTTCAGACTGTCAGAGGAAGTACTGCACAGCGAGGTGGGCACTGTCTCCCTTGTCAAGCAGACGTCAGCATCAAAGCTAGGCCAGGACAATACCTCTCCTGCATGGGTGGTTTTTTTGCAAGCTTCCCTCTGTGGCTAACGACTTGCCAGATGAAGCCACCTCTGCTCTGAGCCAGAGCTGCATTGCATGTGCCTTTGATATTCTGCAGAGAGAGGAAGGTGTTGCTGCTGGCCCCACGGGGTGACAGCCTTACGCCGGAGCACGAGCGCTGGCAGCTCTCAGCTCGGAAGAGGCCGCTCCACCACACTGGGGTTTCTTCCTGCTGTCTCTGACAAATATTGCTATCACTTCAGGAAACCACATGGTGGGTGTTGTCTTCTCAGTGTGGGGTGGGGGAAGGAATCCCGCTCCTCCAGGCGCAGGCTCAGGGATGGGGTGGTGGGATACCTCTGCTCTCCAGGATGGGCTGTGAGGAGCTCCTCTATCAGAGCAGGGTGAAGCTGCCCAAGTTACTCCTGGCAGGGAGCATCCAGGGCCAGCAATGAGTAATTCCTGCAGCACATCATCGCCCATGCTGTGAGTGGGCTGACCTGGCTCTGCTTCAGAGAGGAACAACACAAAAGTTTGGAAGATACTTCTGAGCTGTGGTTGTATGCTGTTGCCTGTCCCAGCTGGGCTGGCAGGCCTTGCTTTTTTTCAAGCTCTTCCTCTTTCCAAAGGACAGGGAAGCTGTTGGGATGGATTCTGAAGAGTCCGTGTGCCTCAGCTGGGTCTTATGCATGGACATAACTTGCTAAAATTCTCCCAAGCTGGACTGAGAGGTTTTACCCACTTTTGGAGATGCTTCCCAGAAGTTCTGAGGTTCAACAAAAGCAAGTGTAAAGTCTTGCACCTGGGAAGGAACAACCATTTCTATCAGTACAGGCTGGGGTGACCTGCTGGAGAAGAGCTCTGTGGAGAAGGACCTGGGGGTCCTGGTGGGTGACAGGGTGGCCATGAGCCAGCAGCGTGTCCTGGGGCTGAGAGAGACAATGGGATCCTGGGGGCATCAGGAGGAGTGTGGCCAGCAGGTCACAGGAGGGGATCCTCCACCTCTGCTCTGCCCTGCTCAGGCCCCACCTGGAGTGTTGTGTCCAGTGCTGGGCTCCCTGGTATAAAAAGGACAGGGATCTCCTGGAGAGAGTCCAGAGAAGGACTATGAAGATGATGAAGGGCCTGGAGCATCTCCCCTATGAGGAAAGGCTGAGAAGATTGGGACTGTTCAGCCTTGAGAAGAGAAGACTAAGGGGGGACCTAATTAATGTTTATAATTATCTTAAGCAGGGGATGCAGGGGGAAATGGCCAGCTCCTTCTCAGTGTCTGTGGGGACAGGACAAGGGGCAATGGCTGCAAGTTGGAGCACAGGGAGTTCTGCACCAACATGGGGAAGAACTTTTCCCCAGTGAGGGTGAGGGAGCCCTGGGCCAGGCTGCCCAGGGGGTGTGGAGTCTCCTTCTCTGGAGAGATTCAAGACCCGTCTGGATGCCTATCTGAGTGAAATGTCCTGGGGAGCTGCTTTGGCAGGGGGTTGGACCCGATGATCTCTCGAGGTCCCTTCCAACCCCTACAATTCTATGTTTCTATGATTCCCAGAGTGATGGGTGACATGATGCTGTGACTAAAACATCAGACTTAAAGGGCCTGGCTCTGGCTCTGCTGTTGGCCATGGTATATTGCAAGACTCTTCCCTTTCTGTGCTTGGTTTTTCCCCCTGTCTTAAAGATGGGAGTGAGGGAAACAGCTTAAGAACCATCAGGGGTTTGACTGGAATAGTTACCAAGTTCCTTACTGTTACAAGAGTAACGATGGTGGGGCTGAGAGGATCTACTGTCACCTTTACTTGCCCATTAAATGTCGTTTTAAGAATTTGTGTGTTTCTTAGGAAAGCACTTGGAGAAGATGCCTGTATCCATAAATTCAGGCTTAGAGGCTGATGAAAGCCACTTTTCTCTTCCCAGTGGGATCCTGGAAATACAGAAGCAGTAGCAATGGATGAAACTGTAGGAACTTCTGTGAACTTACTGGACCTTCTTGACAGGTTCATGCTGAGTTTAGAGACTGGATTTGGACTGATTCTTGTTTGATCAAATCCAGCTCCCCATCCCCATTTTCAGATGAAATGAAAATTGTCAGTCAGGGAAAGAAGCTGATAAAAGATTCTTAAGAACAAAGCTTGAAGTTTATTCATCTGTGTTTGAAAAAGGATCTTAAGGGGAAAGGGAGGCTTCTTGGGAAGAAATCCTGAAATAAGGAGTGGGGAGAGGGAGGAGAAGCAGCTTTAAGTCACTTGAATATCATTACTTCTTTCCAGGACTCCCCCTCACCCTCCAAGAAGCTGACACTTTGAATAACTTTCCTTGATTTTAGAAGGAGCTGCATTGTTTAGTGTCTTGAATATCAGCCACCCTTCCAAAAAGTGCTTCCTTTGGTAGCACAGAGGAGTATTCACCCTGGAATTGGATTCCTAAAGATTTTTGGGTAGGGAGTCCCAGCCATCTGTGTCTGTATACACCTATCTGTGGCCATGGAAGAACCCCACTGCCCAGGTACAGCCAGGCCATCTTCACACTAGTCGCTCTAGAAAAAGCTTTGGGTTTTTGGGGTGGGGGGAAAAATAATCTCTCTACCCACTCCTGCTTGGTCTCCCCTCCTTGAAGGAAGAGAGAGGCTTCTGATCATGTCATGGAATCAGCCTGAGCTGGGAAACTTCCCTTTTTTTGTTGTTTTTAGTGGCTCTTTCCACCAGAAGCTGTTGGTCAGTGGAAATCTTGAATCAGTCAGACCTAATGGGAAGCCAAAGCTGAATCCCACCAGACACCTGCAGTCCTCCAGACTGTGATGTTGTTCCTCAGGCCCTTCCTAGCAGCCTGGCAGAGCAGTTTGGTTTCCTCTGGGGGCTTCAGAAGCAGCAGTGAGAGACACAAGGGGTGAGGCACAGATAGAAGGTGGTGGCAGCTGTTCAGGATATGTTGCTGATTCTGTGGCATCTCCCACCCTTTTTGGAAATCGAGAGTTTGGAGCAGGACAGAAAGAAGAAACAGCTGCTGATAAAGCTTCACACAGATGACTGCCCTATCCTCACCAGGCTGTGACCCACTGCCTGTCTCTGGGGGTCCCCACCAGCTGGGAGGTGACGATAGGCTTCACTGCTTATTTTGTCTGTTCACCTCCCTGCTCTGGGCATGAGGATGGCTATCATCTCTCTTCCTTCCTCCTTCCTCCCTCATGTCTTCATCTCTTCCTCTTTAAGTCTGAAGCTCTCTCCATTACCCCTGTTTAACTTGCCTTGACAGAGTTCCTGGCTTGGCTCTGCTCACTGAGCCTCTGTTGTGCAACCCCAGGGGTCTTGTAGCCTTCATCCCTTGGTTGGTCCCACTCAGTGATGGTGGACTGGGAAATCCCACCTGTCCATGGAAATCTGTCCTATTTGGGAGAGGTTAAAATGGTGAAGAAAGTGTTTGTGGCTAGGAACTGTTGACCCTGCACCATGTTCCCTGGACAGAGTTTTCCCCAGAGCATGACTGTTGCTTGGGTTTGACTGTGAGGACCTACATCAAGCCAAGAGGATGCTGGTGTCACCCCAAGAACTGGTCTTCCTAGGGATGGTGGCAATAGGGCACCCACTGAAGTGCCATGGAGAGGGTATTTTCTGGAGCTCAGGGTGACACTCTTGTGTGGCACAGAAGTCACTGGGAGCATGGGAGGCTGCTCCAGGGGAAGATGTGGAACAAGGTTTTGGTGGCTGTGAAATTATCTACTTGGGCTGAAGGGAAGGGGATCTCTGAGACTGGGGGCAGCAAGACTTGGCCCAAGGAGATGCAGGAGAGTGGGTCTGTGCTGGAGAAGGCACCTCAGGCAAGGAGGATTGTGATCTGCAGTGGCTTCAGAGTGGTGTATGGGAGGGCATGTGGAGTCTGGTAGAGCATGCATTTCCTCAGCCTTGCTGACAGCAGGGTCTATTTTTGGGTAAATAGCTAAGACTGGGTCTCTGAGGGTCTGATAAAGTGGGTTCCCACGGCCCAAGCAAAGATCCTGTGGCTTCAGGGTATACAGAAGGCAACAGACCACGTTTCACGTGCAGACAACTGTCACCACATGTAATTTTGTCTCTCCTTTCTTCTTCTTCTTCTCTAACAAGTGAAGAGGGTCCCCACATCTGGCTGTGGCGGTTAAACAGGCTCCATTTAATCGCAGGCTGATCTAGGACACAGAGGAAAGAGGGGAAAGGGGTGAGAAACACAGAGCACCTGCTCACCCTCAGCCAGCCTGTCCCATCCTGGGTCGGGCTGCACACGTGGGATGGCCAGGAAATCCACAGCCTGTAGTGAGGCTGGTGTGTGTGTGTGTGGGGGGGAACAAAGTGCCTAGATCCTGCCTGGGTGGGACCTTTAGCAAAAGTCTTCTGTAGCTTACACCAAGGTGGAGTGGAAGCATGAAAGGGATCTTGCAAAGGGGCCAGGGCTGGTGGGTTTGTGAGGATTCAGTGTGTAGGAGACATCCAAAGGGGTGTTTGCAGGAGTGTGATACGTGTGGGGAGAGGTGAGGCAAATCCAATGGCTCAGCTGCCCCCCCCAGAAACCAGGAAACCTCTTCCCCTGAGAGCAGGCTGCTCCCTAAGTGTGTAGTAGAAACTGTCTAAGCTGTAGGAGCGGCTCATGTACGGAGAACGGTTGGCTGAGCTGGTGGTCCTTGTGTTCTGGCTGCTCTATCTCCAGTGTCAAGGTGAACACCATCTTTCTAGGCCAGAGCAGCAAAGGAGGGGAGGGGAAAAAGCTGAAAACATCCCCCTTCTAGTGGCATTTTCCATACCTGGTGGGAAGGATGCTAAAATTGTGGTGACTTCCCAAACTGAAGCCCCCAGGCCAAACTCTTTGCACACTCTACAAAGACTGTGCTGATCCTCCAAGCAAAACCAAAAGCATCAGTTCTCTGGGGTGTCCTGTGTGTTATGGTTGGGCATGGATCAGTGCTGAACTGCACCCCTCTGGCCCTGGGCTGGCTGGGCACAGATCAGCCACTGTGTCTGTCCCTGGCTGCAGAAGTGATGCTCAGGCTGGTGAGCAGAAGTATCCCAGCTGGGACACTTCACAAATACACATGGACAAACAGACAAGGCCCCAAAGAGGTGAAACTTGGCTCTTTTGTAAGGAGACTCTAGGAACCAGGATTCTGGGGCTGGAACCCAGGATTGGGTAGGTCAGGCTGTCACTGAGGGGCTGGATCTTCCCATCTGGAGCCAAGTGTTTTGCTTAGAGGGTGGTGGGTTTTTCCATCCAACCTGGCACCCAGTTTCTCTTTCCCCCCTGCTCATCTCTCACAGTGAGTGAGTGTGATAACTGAGACAGCAGGTTTTTCCCTTTCCTCCCTCCCCTCCACCCCCAACCTGGTTAGATTTGACATGTGATAGGTCCCCAGATAAAAACAATGGTACAAGAGAATGTGAGCAACAGCTTGGAGGGTGTGTGTGTGTGGGGAAGACCCCAAAGAGCTGAGCAAGGCATGATCAGGGTATCTGCTGTCAGCCCCAGCAGCTCCTCAACCCCAAGGTGCAGGTGGGAAAAGAGGGGCTGTCTTCTGGACAGGGTTAATGCCAGGGCTGCAGCTAGACTTTGGAGTCCTTCTCACAGTGGTTTTGAAATCTGATTTTCTTTTTTGCAACCAAGTGAGGTTTTTATCAACTTCCTATTTGAGAGCAGAAGTCGAGCCCTGTGCAGGAAGGCTGCAGCAGAAGTGCTGCCTTGAGTCCCTCTCCCTGTGCCCTTGCTTTTAGGTGAGGTAATCAGTGTGTTGGCAATGCAAGAACCACAGCTTGGGCAAATGGGACATTAAGGGTAGGGAGGAGCCCCAGAGTTCAGTGAGATGAATTAGAACCATAGAATCGCTTGGGTTAGAAGAGATCTTCAAGATCATCAAGTCCAACCACAGCCTAACCCTGCCTGGCCCACCTCTAGACCATGTTCTCAAGCACAACATCTACAAGCCTTTTAAATCCCTCCTGGGCAGCCTGTGCCAGTACTTGGCCACCCTGTCAGTACAGAAATCCTCCCTGATTTCTAACCTAAATCTCCCCTGGTGTGATTTGAAACCATTTCCTCTCTTCCTATCACCTGTTACTGTGCAGGTAGTTGTAGAGAGTGATAAGGTCTCCCTTCAGCCTCCTTTCCTTAAGACTAAAAAACCTCCTTTCCCTCAGCTTCTCCTCACAGGAGTTGTGCTCCAGATGGTTCTCCAGCTTTGTTGCCCTCCTCTGTCCTGGTTTAGCCCTGGCACACTGCGGGTACAACCTGCTCCTGGCTGTTCCCTGCTCCATTGCTGGTCTGATCTCACCAGTGTGCAGGGTTCCCCTGTCCATGGTGAGTGGCTTGAGCCAAACTTCTTGTGCAAAACATCAAAACAACTGTCTGCATCTCTGCCTGTAATGCCCAGGAGCCCAGACCTGCGCTGCTGCCTGAACTCCAAAATCAGATGAGCCCCAAATCAGCTCTGTTGTAGGCTTGTAGCTTCACAACACCTAGATATCACCATCACACGTGGTGAGGAGCAACGTATCCCTGTGCAGATGGCTCCATCCTGCCTTTCTATCTGCAGCCATGACTGCTGCCTCTGGGAAGCAGGTTGCTGGCACGAGGCAGGCAGAGCAGATTCCCTGCTTCATGCAGATGAATCTGCTTGCTCTAGCCCCAAGAGCTGTTTGCACAACTCATGTTGTTCCTTTCTATATGCAGCTGGGGCTTTCTCTTGCAAGGGCTGTTCACTTGAAAGCAGACTGTCTTAAGGTCAAGTATTTGGGGGCTCGTGCTCTTCAGGACAGCTCAGGTTTCTATAGGCACATGCCTTATGGTGGAGCAGGCCCAGGCAAGCACAGATGGACTTAAAGCTCATGGAAAGTACCTTTCAAAGCAGTCCTGTTTAGATTGCTGGCCTGAGCCAGAAAATAAATAAATAAAGATGGGAGTTCTGCCCTTGTTTCCCTCTGATGTATTTAATTTCATTGACAATCAGAACCCGTGTTGGCCTCTATTGGAAATACCCCAGAAAGTCTCAGGTTTTACAGAGATTTCCCCAAATTCTTCATCTGGGGAGGTGACACTTCTCATCTTTACACAGAAGCACCCTCAGCATTTTCCAGCTATCTTGCACAGGAGAGAACCTGAGGTGCCTCTAGCCCTGGCCTGGTAGGGTGCAGATATATAGGTCCCTTGCTCAAGCCATGCAGCGCAGGGCAAGGCAGGGAAGGGTGCAACCCCAATATTGCTCGTGCTGCCCCAAACCAAGTGGAGTTCAGCAGAGAGGAGTCTCAGCTCTGCCTGGCATAGCAGTGATGCCAATGCCCAAGCAGCTAACAGAGCATGAGAGCAGCAGTGACAGCACCAGAGCTGGTAAAATCTGATGTGCTTTACAGCTGTGACAATGTGTGTGGGGAAACTACTGCTGAGATACGTTGTGTAACGTTCCTGCTGCTGCCTTTCTTCAAAGCTCTTGTGCCACATGTGTTTTCTGCCTCCCTTGCAGTTGTCTTTCAGCTCTGATGCAACTGTTAGAGCTCTTTGAAACCCTCAGCTTGCAAAGCTGAAGGGTTAAAAACAAGATGCAGAGTGGGCCTAACTACAGCAGTCCTGCTCTTCGGTGGCTGAGGGCTGCCAGCATAATCTCTGCTCTCAAAATTGCTTATTTCTGCTCCAAAGCAGTGGTTTACATCAAAGCATCATCCACATGTGCAACCAGCCCCATCTTCTTTAGGCCCTTAGCTAGGCCTGCAAGGGCTTGGCTCAGCCAGATCTGCACGTGCAAGAAGTGACAAGAGATGGGGAGCAGAAACTGGTGTCTCTTTAGGGCACCATTGTAGCTTTGAGCTGTGCATCCAACCATCAATCTCTGCAGGTGAGCAGAGATCGTTGCTGAGCATCTATTTTTCTCTTAACTTCTACTGTGCAGGAAGTAAATAAACACTTCCACTCACTTTTAACATCTTTGGCAGGTAACGGTGGTAAAAAATAAGTTTGCATATTGTGGGGCTGGCAGGGCTGAGAGCTGTTTCATGTTGCACATGGGAGCCCATTGAAACCGGGGGGTCTCAGGGGTATAACTGATGGCAACGTCAGGCCTGTCTCGAAGCCTTTCACATCTCGTGTCTCAGCTGTGTGGGAATGGCACCCCACAGCTCTGCTGGCACTAGTCATAGGGTAATCTTCCTGTTTGTGGGGGCTGAGCGTGCTCCTGCTTGCATCATAGAATGGCATGGGTTGGAAGGGACCCCAAGGGTCACAGAGCTCCAACCCCTGCCACAGGCAGGGACACCAACCTCCAGGCCTGGAGCTACACAAGGTTGCCCAGGGCCCCAGCCAACCTGGCCTTCAACACCCCCAGGGACGGGGCACCCACCCCCTCTCTGGGCAGCCCCTGCCAGCCCCTCACCACTCTCTCTGCAAAGAACTTCCCCCCAATCTCTCCTCTCCCCCTTCCTCCTCCAGCTTCACTCCATCCCCCTTGTCCTGCCAGGCTCTGCCCTTGAACAAGCTGATTCCCCTCCTGTTCCTCTGCTCCCTTCAGGGACTGGCAGGCTGCAATGAGGTCCCCCCACAGCCTTCTCTTCTCCAGGCTGACCCAGCCCAGCTCCCTCAGCCTCTCTCCAGAGGGGAGCTGCTCCAGCCCTCTGAGCATCTCCGTGCCTCCTCTGACCCTTCTCCAACAGTTCTACATCTTTCTTGTCACCCAGGATTTTATAACTGCAAAGGATGGGAGTCTGGTCTTTGTCTTACAGCATCTCCTAAACCCATCTAGGAGGAGAGCCCAGTCAGGTTCAGAAGTAAGCACACAGTTCCTGGTTTACAGTTAATTGGCTAATGAAGATCAGCAGTAACCTCGAGCAGTGCATGCCTGGAAATGAGAGCTGCAGCTTCCATGGGCATCAAACTGGTCTACAGAGCTGAGTAACTCTACAGACCCACGTAGGAGTTTCCAGTAGTTAGTGTTTCTGGTGTCTCTGGCTGCTGAGTTCACATGTGTCTCCCCTCTTTCAGGTAGGTGATAATCCCTGTCCTGAGACACTTCATGCAGACACTTGGCATCATTTTATGACAACCCAGTAGCAGGGGACAGTGGTACAGAGGAGAGCGTGGCTGTAGGAGAAGGGAGCTGCCCTGGCAGGAGGCTGAGGAGTTTCTAGAAAAGCAAGTCTTTTCCCTGTGGAAGTAACTAAGGGCAAAGATTAGTACTGGAGGTTACAGAAAGTCACTTGCTGTCATAGCCCCAGGCCCCCCAGCATGGCTCTGCAAGGCACCATGCACCCTGATGGTGAGGCTGGGTTTACTGGGGGAGTGCAGGGGGCAGAGTGACAGCTATCCTGTGTGTTTTAAACCAAAAAAAAGATTGGGGAGGGGGAGCAGAGATTTCTCACACATGCTCCTGGGCTTGAATGAGCTCTGTAGAACCCTGTGCCAGCCTTTGGCTCCAGGCTGCCTCCTGGGAGCAGAAGAGGACATGGAGATACCAGGTGTTTTGATAGGTTGTAGTATAGCAGTTGTATACTAGTTGTAGGGTGGGATGTCTCCTACCACATGCTGATTTTCTCTCCTCCACACTGTGTATAAGGGTGGATAACCAAGGCTCTTAACCTGGTCACCACCTCAGCATGTGAAACCAGAGGGTCTGTGTCTTTCTGTGAACCTGGTACCTTCTATTTCTTCAACAGAAGGGAGGAGCAGCCTCTCCAGCTCACTTTGCTGAGAAAATCATAGCAAGGGCTGAAAGAGGTGGTTGTCTAAGAGCTCCCAGTCATACCATACAACGGATCTTGGATAGGAAGTGAAGAGCAACTTTTCCCATGGGAACTACAGGGGGAGGCAAACTGAACTGAATGGAGGCCTCGTAAATCAAAGACATACGCCTTTGACTTTCTGCTCTATAGCCTTGGGCAGCTGCTATTTATATGCCCAGTCAAGATTTTTTTTAAAAAAAAAAGCCACAAAATGCAAGAATTATAAAAAAAGCCAAGTTCTGTGAATATCTCCTTCCACCAGCCTCTGAGTGCTACAGAAGGGGAAACTGAGGCACGGTGCGTGAAGCCCATTTGCTGAGGTTCTTGCAGAATCTCAGCCCTACAAGGATGAGCACAAAGTGATACAGCTGTTTTCAGATGTTTGTGCTCCTCATCTCCACTCTTGGTGGGAAGGGAAGGGGTCAGGCAGTGCAGCTGGCAGGGACATCTATGTTTAGTTCCATGTAAGCTAAGCATGTATCCCATGCGTCTTCTTCATCCAGAGGCAGCAGCAGTGTTTCCACTGCCTGCCTGAGGAACCTACCTTATCAAAGCACTTTGCAGGTATTAATGAATACATTGTTAAATGGCAGTGATGGGATTTTCCAAAGCTGTCATTAGTGGCCTAAGCTGGGACTAAAACTCCCCCAGGTGTGATGGAAATAAAGTGCACTTGAAAAAACACAGGCCTTGGGAGATGTGATTCAGTAGGTATGATCTTACTTTCTCCATCCACCCTCATCAAAGCACCTTCTCATTTAGCACAGATTAACAGGAGGTGATTTTCACCCAGTTCAGCAATCCCCTCCAGTGCTGCCTCCCTGGTAACTGCTCCTCCCCAGCTCAGAGCCCATAATCAGCAAGGGATGATTATCTCTGTGCCTTAGCCTAGACACTGCCCCTTCCCTCTGATCCATCACCAGCCCCAGCTTGGGATGTGGAGGTATGTCTGAGTCTTTGTGCTAGCTCTCAGCCCCAGCAAGAAGCTTGCCACCTTCTTTTTCCTGTGGACCTGGACAAGCTGGAGAAGTGGGCCCACGTGAACCTCACGAGGTTCAACAAGGACCCCGGTGCTGCACGTGGGTCAGGACAATCCCCATCATCAATACAGGCTGGGAGATAAAGTGATAGAGAGCAGCCCTGCAGAGAAGGACTTGGGGGTGATGGTGGGTGAGAAGCTCCACACGAGCCCACAATGAGCGCTCGCAGCCCAGAAGGCCAACCATATCCTGGGGTGCATCAAAAGGAGCGTGGCCAGCAGGTCAGGGGAGGGGATTCTGCTCTCATGAGACCCCACCTGGAATACTGTGTCCAGTTCTGGAGTCTCCAACATAAGGAGAACATGGAACTGTTGGAAGGGCTCCAGAGGAGACCACAAAGATGATCAGAGGCTGGAGCACCTCTCCTGTGAAGCCAGGCTGAGAGAGTTGGGGTTGTTCAGCCTGGAGAAGGCTCTGGGGAGATCTTACAGCACCTTCCAGTCCCTGAAGGGGCTGCAGGAAAGCTGGGGAGGGGCTTTTTAGAAGGGCCTGGAGTGATAGGATGGGGGGGAATGATTTTACATTGCAGGGGGGTAGGTTTAGATTGGATATTAGGAAGAAATTCTTTATGAGGGTGGTGGGGCCCTGGCACAGGGTGGTGGCTGCCCCCTCCCTGGAGGTGTTCAAGGATGGGTTGAATGGAGCATTGAGCAGCCTGGGCTGGTGAGAGGTGTCCCTGCCCATGGCAGGAGGGTGGGACTTGATGATCTTTAAGGTCCCTTCCAGCCCAAACCATTCTGTGATTTAATTTACATTCTCTTTCTGATCATAGATTGAGTTCTCTTTTCCTGCCAGCCTGCAGTTGGCAGCAGCTGAAGTGTGCCAGTGCAATTACAGGCCATGGGTGGACTCTCATGTCTGCACACATCTCCCTAGGTGAGCTGCCTGCCCAGCCCACAGATTTGCTTGCACAGCTACCTCCAAATGCATGATCCATTCTTCCTTCCACCCTGCTGCCCTCAGCCCTCTCTGTGTGTGGGGACATGAGATGGCTGATACCTTGGGGCAAGCTCTCCCTCCAGCCTGGGCATTAAAAGACGGTGCCAGGGACTTACTGTCCCCACACAGTTGTTTATCATCTTTCTCTTTTTGAGGCCAGCTGCATTCTAAGAAACCCAGGCAGGGAGACAGAAGCACAAAAGGACCTTTTGCTTATCTCTGACCTTTGTGGTGCAGGCGTGTGGCACAGGGTGGCCTCCAGGACCCAGATAATGCTAAAGCTGGGATGCACGATTAGGCATCAGGATGCTGCCTGTGTAGAGCTGGTGAAGACCTGGGAGGTGGCAATGAAGAGAGGGCAATATGGGAAGTGTCTTCTGCAAAGTGTAGTGAAAAGCCAGGGTAGAGGGATGTGTGTGACGTGGTGGGGCAGAGCCTTGGTCTGGGGAGCAGGAGGGGCTTTGCCAAAGGGTCAGGGGCGTGTTTGTAGCTTTTAAAGGTCCCTTGCTGATGAAGGGGGTAAGGAGGTGGATGCTGAAGAAGAGCTGCCCTGACCGGTGCTCTGCTCTGTGCAAAACTCAGCCTCACTCTGCGGGTAGTGGTGAGCAGCCCACTCCTCTGGTCTCTGTACTGGGGTGGGGTGAAACTCCCCAGTGCCAACAGCTAGAATTCTATTAGGATGAGAGAAACAGTGACCCTCCTGCCCTGGCTGTAGCCACCCCTTTGGGCACAGGCTGAGAATCAAATCTTGAGCTGGAACTTGTCCTACTATGTCCTACGTCCCCATGGAGCTTTCCAGACACTGCTGCCATGAGCAGGAGGCCAGGCACAGCCAGCTTCCCATGGAACTGAAGCTCCTGTGTACATGACCCAGCGTTTGCAAAGGGTTGAATCTATTTCTCATTGGAAGCATGGTTTGGGTGTCTCTCCTCCTGAGCTTCCTGCTTGTGGGAATGTAGAGCTGTCGGTACCTTTACTTGATCAGATCAGTGGGACGTGGTTGAAGTTGGCCAAAGAATGAAGAATTTATGGGAAAGGGAGGACAGACACACACAGCGGGATTGCATGAGGCTTGTTTCTTCAGAAAACAAGGCAAGAAGCACTGAAAAGCCTTGGGTTCATCTTGATGCAGAACAGGAGGATTTTTGTGGGATGGGAAAAATGCTTCCTTGCCCTGCTCCAGTCCGTGGTGCAGCAGAGGGACACCCATTGCGGTAAGGCCAGGCTGCAGCCATGTGCCCTGGACAGACAGACACAGGACCACAGGCTGTGTTTATGTCCAGCAGCCTCAGTAAAAATTCCCCTTTATGGTATGACAGCCAAATCCTCCTTCTTCCACTCCACAAAGAACAAGCGGTCCAGCGTGACCTCGAGGTAGAGAGAGAGATTATCTGAGCAGAATATAGCATAACTATAGATTTATTTTCAGGTAGGGAAAAAAAAAAAAAAGAGAAAAAAAAATCACTTTCCCAGCCTCTTTGGAGAAAAACATCCTCTGAAGTTTCTTGTTTTGCTGAGGCTTCTCTTTCTCTTGAGCCGTTTCCAGCTGTGGCGGGTGGAGGGACAGATCCCCGGTACAGATGCTGGCAGCCCCACCCTGCCAGCCGAGGAGCTGTGCTTGCAGTAGCCACATACCAGGGTGACTTTGGGTCAGCTGGGGTGTATCCTGTGATAGTTATCTTCAAATATTAGTCTTTCTTTCTCCCCCACCCCCATTGGTGTTGTCCCCACACCCCCTTCTATGTTTAGACTCTAGTGAGCCAGCTCTGATTTCCTCTTTTAATTAGCAGCAGTAGTCTTGGTTTCTGTGTTTCACATATTAATGAGCATTTCCTTTCTTATGGCTATCACTTATGCACCATATATATCCCTCTGCTCCCCAGAATGGCCCTGGTAACCCCTGGACCTCAGAAGATGGAGGTCTAGTCTGTGCTCCACCAATGTTAATGGTTCCTGAGCGGTGAGAGGTTTCTTTCCCAGCACATCGGTGCCCTTATACAAATACAGTCATACTTTACATGAATATGGTTTATTTTACATAGTTACTAATTTAAATATAGCTATACTTAAGTGGTTTTGCCACCACAATATCCTTTGTATGGTGGAAAGAGTAAAGGTTTTATTTGGGTGGAGCAAACGGAGAAGCCCACCTGATGCTGAGCCACAGCTGACCTCTGTCTCCCCCCAGGCATGGACTCTCCTGGCTGCACTCACCCATTGGGTAGCACAGCTTTGCAGCCAGCTGGGTCTTGTCCCTGATCTGGCAGAAGTTGACCCGGTCAGAGCAGGGCAGCCAGCACACAGACTGGCCTGGGTGCAAGGAAGGGAGGAGGAGGACTGGCATCGGGCAGGGGTGAGAGCCCCTTTGGCAGCAGCCTGGGCTTCCACGGTTTCACCCAGGGAACCAGATCAGCCTGCCTCTCACTGTGCAGTTGCTTTCTCTTGGAGCTCCTTTGTCTGCCTTACCTGGTGAGGTTGGCACCTCCTCTGTCTCTGCTGGTGTGCATTGGGGCCCAGATTTCAGGGTGGGGGGTGCTTTTATACCCATTGGAAGGCAGGTAATCCAAATACTAGCTGCTGGTTCCCAAACCCAGGAGCTTGTACCGCTTCAAGCAGGCAGGCCACTTCAGAACACGTTCTGGGAGTTGTCACTACAAAAGGTAGTGTTCAGCTATGAAAGCCTGATTGGAGCTGACCAACTTACACCAAGGTATTTACACCAGGTTAATTACTAGGTTCCTTTCCAAGGGTCTGGTCCAGTCATTCCATTGCACGATGTCATTTTCAGGGGGAATTAAATCCTTTGCTGACGTGTTTATGGAGGCAGATGTAATCTTGTAGCATCTTCCACCTGGGAATTTTCTACCAGCTTTAAGACCATTACTAAAGGACCATCATTAATGATGAATGATGTAAATAGGAACGGGGTAGGCTTGGTGCCAGCTAAGTGCAGGACAGATGGAGTGCTGGAGTTCTGCTTGCACACGTGTGCTCTGGAGTATCTGGCAGCAGCTCTACTGAATTCAGTGGGCACCTGTGCACTGCCATTATCTCAGCTGGCTGGAGGGAAACTGAGGCACGTAGCAGCTACATGGTCTGCCCAGGCAACCAAACAGGGCAGGAAGGAGCCCTGACCCTTCTGGCTCTTTGTGATGCATACTTTTCAGTGTGAACACTTACTATGGGGAGGTTTTTTGTTGTACATTGTGTTATCTGGGTGAAGGGAATAATGCTGCTCATTCTCTCTGGGAAAATGAAGACACTAGAACATAGAAACTGCTGTGCAGGTGGAACCCAAGGCTGGTAACAGCAGTCTCCTCTCTATCTGAAAGGCAGTACTAGCTGACTCAAAGGCAGAAGAACCCTGCCTCAATAACCCAGGGATCATTTGCAAGCACAGTTACTGGTGGTGACTCTGAAGCATGTGGTTTAACAGCTCTTCTCACACCATTTCAGAACACGAGATAGCCTTGATACCCAGGGAATATCCAAGCTCTTTCTGGCTGGTAATCTTGCTTAGGCATCGCAAGAAGTTGGCATTGCAGGCTCAAAAGGAAGTGGTGGGAGCCAGCACTGGTTGTTAGCTGTCAGCCCCCAAAAGGTCGTGCTTAGGTTGGTGCCCTGAGAAGAAGGAGGTAGGAGTGCTGTTGCAAATGGGAAACATTTCCATGCACTGTGCTGTTGTCTCTAGGAAACCTTTCAAGCACTCCCAGGCCCAGCAGTTTGCTGAGAAGACCCAGATCTCATTCCTTTCACTACACTTGCCAGCAGAAAGGGGTTTGTTGGGTTTTTTTGTTTTGTTCTTTTGTTGGTTTGGGGGTTTTGTTGTTTTTTCCCTTCTCCAAGTAGAATCTCCTCCTGGCTCCACTGAAGCTGGTCACAGTTTTTGTTGGGAAATGAAGCCCTTCCTCACTGAGCTGTACTTGATGCTTGATCCTTGCTCGGGCACCAGGGAGCTCCTGCTAACCCTGCGTGCAGGGCAGGGGGCTGGTTGATTCCCGAGTGACCAAACAGCTGCACCTTCAAACAGGCAGCCAAGTGGTAACTGCAAACCTGGGTACAACTCTTCTGCCCTGGAGCGTGACCACAGGAAAGGGGCTCTGTCCAAAATAGCAAGCGATGTGTTGATGCCCTTCAGCAGCTTCAGGAGACACAACGGATTTCGTGGGGGCCACCTCGGGCTTGGTGGAGGCAGGGGCTGAGGGAGACTCCCAGGGTCTCCTTATTGCTTGTGTATGTGCTGGGCATGGGTGGTGGGGAGGAAACATCCCTCCCAAGTGGGTGCTGAAGGAGGGTCACGCTTTCTCTTCTCTGCTGCCTCAGGGTATGACCCCAGCACCCTCCCAAGAGGCTGTTCCCAACCTCAGGCAGGGAGGTGAGTCCCAGAATCACAGAATTGTAGGGGTTGGAAGGGACCTCAAGGGATCATTGAGTCCAGCCCCTGAGTCCTGTCTCAGTAGCTGTTTCCTCAGAGCAGTTCATGGGACTGGGGGTAACTCGGGTTTACTTGCCAAAGGCCCTCAACTGCAGGGTTTGCAAGAGACTGAAGTAGCAGTGAGGTCCAACTGTCATCTCCCATCACCTCCAACCTGTTTACATCATTCCCTCTAAAGCCTCCTGTTCTTTCCTCCTCCGTAGCTATTGAATGCTTCTTCTTTTCTGGCAAGGAAAAAGCAAGATCCCAGCTGACCTGGAGTCTTTTGGTAACTCTCAGAGGCAGCTGCAAACCGCCTGTACTCCCCAGCCTCCACGAGGTCAAGACAGGAGCTGAACTCATCAGTCAGTGTTTCCCAGGAATTAGCTCTGTGCTGTCTCCCTGGCTCTCTCCTGAGTTTTCAGGCCATTACTGACAGGCTGGCTCAGCCACTCCCCGTGTGTCCTCACACTCATGTTTTGCACTACAAGGTCTGGCACCTGCCAAACAGGGCAGGACAGTGGTGCTCACACAGGGCAGCCCACATCAGAGAGCCCAGGTCCTCCAGGAGAATACTGTGTGCAGTGCTGGGCTCCCTGTGACAGGGAGCTACCAGAGAGGACAACAAAGGGCTGTGGAGATGCTGAGGGGACCAGAACATCTCTCTGACTGAGAGAGGCTGAGGGACTTGGGGCTGCTCAGCCTGGAGAAGAGAAGCCTGAGGGGGATCTGCTCAGTGCTGAGCAACCCCTGAGGGGTGGGCTCAGGAGGAGGGCTCAGGCTGTGTTCAGTGGTGCCCAGGGACAGGACAAGGGGCTGTGGGCACAAACTGGAGCAGAGGAAGTTCCCCCTAACCCTGAGGAGGAACTTCCCTCCTGGGAAGGTGGCAGAGCCCTGTGCCAGGCTGCCCAGAGAGCTTGGGGAGTCTCTGAACCCCGTGATCCTGGGCGCTGTCCTGTGCAGCCTGCTCGAGGGGACCCTGCTCTGGGGTGGGACTGGGGGATCTCCAGAGGTCCCTGCCAACCCTTATGAGTCTGTGATTCTGTGAAAGGACGATGGCCAAGTCACTTCAGAGCACGCTGGGTTTGGCCTGCATTCCCAGATGGCCACTTCACGGGGGGCAGCGAGTCTCTAGCAGCCTGTTTAGACACCCAGCCCTGTGTGCTACATCTCTGACCACAAGATTATTCCTTTAAACCAAACAGATCTCATCTTGGTGAAGTCTTCCTCATAGGCATGAAGGAGAAGGGGCAGGGGCAGGTTTCTAAACTCGCTCAGCTGTCACTGAGAATAATCCAGACCCTGCTGCTTCACCACTGCCTTGAGAACAAAAGGATTTGCTGGCTGCTGAGTGCCTTTGAAAATTCAGCCCTTGATCTAGCTTTTACTCTTTTCCCTCCTTGTCCTCCCTTTTCTTCTCTTTCTAGCTCTCTGAGCATGCATGTGTCTTTCCAGTTTCTGTCTCTGCCTGGGATGAGGCATCAGAATCTGGTGCCAGTTAGACATTTACCTTTTCTGGATGCAAGAAGCCCCTGGAGCTCAGGTGAGAGGAGAAACAAGTCACTCTACTTTCCATCATGTGCGCTGCTCAGAGTTCAGCAAAGTTCCTTGGCTGAACCTGACCAGCTGCCTGCTCCTGTCACCTTGCCAGCTGAGCCTCACACATTTGTCTGTCAGAGGATGAGCAGAGCGATGCAGTTCCTCTCCCTCACTTTGCCCAGTTCTCCATATGCTTCTTCCACTTGCTGTCTGCAGCTCGCCACCCTTTCAGTTCCAGCCCAGCGTGCTGGGTGGTAGAGGTGTACCTGTCCTTTTCCTCTCCCTAGGGTCACATTAGCAAGTCCAGCTTGGCCAGGGTACCAGGCTGGGCCAAAACACTGAAGGAAAATCTGAAGGAGGGACTCCAAAGATCTCTGTTCCAAAGTCACGCTTTGCAAAACAAAGGGAGGGGTATTCCGGGTCAGGGAACAGCAAAGTAACAGCGCTGCACCTGCTGGGCCGTGACGACTCGCGTGTCCTTGTCCCCACATTCCTCCTGTGTTTGTCTGTCACGTGCTCCCAATTCCCTCATAGGCTTTTGGCAGTGAAGGACCACGGCTTTCCAGAGAGCTCCTATCCCCCGGTGCTACTCCATAATCCCTGCAGTGCCCCTGTGACAGTCAGGTGGCCGTGTAACACCTTACTGGTCCAAAACAGCATCTCCAGTGCCAGCATCTCCAGCTGCTGAGCTAGCATCCTTCAGCTGCCTGCACCGGGCTTTGGCTCAGATACATTAGGAAGAAGGGGATGTTTTTATGGTGATGATGGATCCTTGTAGGCCTGGCAAGCCCCACACTCCTCCCTGCCTGGCCCAAGCTGTGCAGATAATCAGTGGCTCCGATGATGGGGCTGTTCAGCAGCTCTGCACTTATCGCTGCCCGGAGCCTGGATGGGTGCTGGCAGGGTGGCTGTGCAGCAGGGAGTGAGTCTCTCCCACCCAAGACCCAGCAGCGGTTTGCAAGGTTCCCGTATTTGATGGAATATCACCCAGGGAGGGGAGTGACTGCTCAGCATCTTCACAGCCCTGCATCGCAGGGGGTGTGAGGGAGTGAGTGCCACGCAGCGCAGCGCCCGGGGCAGACTGCTGTGTCACCAGCACTGAGTGCCAGGGCACCACACGGTGCTGGTGTTGGGCACACGACCTCTGAAACTGCATGGGGCTTGGGCAGCTGGAGCACCCAGCACCGTGCTGGGACCTGGAGTCTGCAGGCTCCCTGCCTCTGCCTGGCACCCATCTGCCAGGGAACGATGAGCAAGTCACTCCAGTGCCCTGTGCCCCAGTGTCCTCCTCGGTAAGTGAGGATGCTCCTGCATTCCTGTGCCATCCCTGCATCTCTTCTCCTTCCCCAGCTGCTGATGTGCAGTTTTAAAACACTGGCAGCAGCAGAGGGCTCTTCAGTGTGGACCAGACACCACAGATTCACCCCTGTGTCAGCTGTCACCCAGAGCAGAACATACCCAGCTGGGTTTTGAGTCCTCCAGCCCTGAGATGGGTCTGGCCCAGCCCCTGACACCCGCAGCAAGCTGCTCACCGTCCAGACGTTAACGCTTGTTTTGGGGACACGGTCTGCCAGTTAACCTTACACATAATGCCAGAGAACTGCAAATATAAACACAGCAGCGCTCGTGCCTGATTGCAGGAACCCCTTTGCTTGTCAGTTCGCAGTGGGAATGAAGTTTGTATTTTAATTGCTCCAGGCAGTACCCTGGTAGGAGGCTGACTGGTGGTATGCTGTCCCTCCTGCTCAGACTCTTGCAGACATGGAGGAATGATGATGTTTCTGCTGGCATGTATGCTGCTGGCTTGCTTTCAGTGGCAGGTCTAGTTAGGGTGCCTGAAGCCTGACTCTGCAGTAGGAACAGCTGAATAGGCTACAACTACAGAATACAGCCATTTAATCCGCTCCTGACTTCAGCTTACGATGTCTCAGGAGACTTCTTCACTGCTGTGATGCTGAGAGAGGGCAGGGTGGATGGGGAGGAGCACCAGCTCCTCTGCTGTAACGCTCAGGACAAATGCAGAGCAGCAGGGTCGTGTTGGAGGAAACGATCAGCCTGCCAGGCTGGAATCACTCCACCAAAACTCTGCCTGGCTACAGTGGGCACACTGCTTGCCTGGTGATGTGTATGCATTCACAGAGTGTATCTCATTAGCATGTTGTTAATGTCAGTAATTACTGATGACACGAACGCAGAAGTGTACATGGACAATAAACACCAGAACTGCTGGGAGAAATGCCTCTGTATTTTGTTATGGATACTGGTGTCTTGGTGAATTCAGTCTGGATACATCTGTTGGGATGTACAGAGGTACCTGGCTGTGACAGTCACAAGAAATGCCTGTGCCTTCAGTGAGGGGTGTTACGTAGAGGAGCCTTGTCTCCAAGCTGCAGGTTGTCTCAACCATGGCTGTGCTGTGAGGTGGATTCTATTCCAGCACCGGTTATTGACGTTCCCCTTCACCTGTTCTTCAGCCCTGTGGTTTGTAGGGCCTTAAAACCTTCCTTCCTTGGCTCTGCAGTTCGGAAGGATGAGTGTCCATCACCGCCTGGGTGGCAGGGGGGACACAAGGACACGGTCTATGCGTGTGTGGTACTGGCTGGCAGCAAAGATGGGCTTTGGGCCTTCTGTGCACACACACGGCCACCACTCTGGACGTGGTGGTGGCTCAGCTCGGCGCTCCCTGGCTGTGCTGGCACGTTCTGGCTGACGGGAGGTTGGTGCAAGATGTTTCCTTTCAGTTACACCAAGGGTGAAGCGAGCGCAGCCAGCGAGCTCATGGTAAAGGCTTCTTGCTTGCAGAGGCTGCTCCTCCTTCAAAGCCCTTGTGCTGGAAGGTAACAGCCAGCCAGGTGCACCACAAGTGGGGGAAGTCAGTGGGGTGTCAGTCGTTTTCTTCCTACCCCCCAAAATATTTACATGCACGCAGCACAGTCCTCCCTCCCCCCAGGAACCGAATCTGGCACTGGCTTGACTCATCTGATGAGATTCCTGCCTGCCCATCACCCTGGAGCTTGGACCTGCAGTATTCCCACTGCAACACCTGCAGCGGGGCAGCACGCCCCTCCGAGCCCACCCTCCACCCCTGGAAAGGCAACAGCCCTCCTAGTCCAGTCTTGAGCTGAGACCTGCCCAATCTCCATCCTCATTTACCAATGGGGGGATGGAGATTTGGTTTGGGGACACGGTCTGCTTGGCCAAACCAAGACTAAATATCCCACCAGTGCGATGCCCAGTCTGTCACAGCACCTTTCCTTGGGAGAACTGCCTGGCTGCAGCCCAGCTGCTGAGATTCTGCTGCCTGCTTCGCTTTGGACAACATGGCTGGGTGCTGCCCTACAGTGAACAGACACAAGTGTGTGGTGCTGCAAACAGCCTGGTCCCATAGCTGACTCAACAAGAGAAACAAGCCAAATTTTCAAGGATTACTCTTTTCCCCCCCACCTTCTCCTTGCTCCTGTTCCAGCTGGGCCAGTTCCCCCTTTCCCCATCCCTTCCCCGAGCAGCAGGGCTCCTTCCTCCAGTACATCCAACAGCAAACTCCCTTTCTGCCTGCCCTGCTGAGAAGCCCTGAGCCCGTTCTGACTCTCTGGCTGGCAGTTTGCGTTGGCAAACAGGCAGGAGGCAACTGAGTTTGCCACATCAAATGAAACCAACACCATGCAACCCAAACTTCTTCGAAAAACCCAAACGCTCGATCTGCTGAACTGGGTGCACCAGATGTGGGTGACCAGATCAGGGCAGGGCAGGGAAAGGCAGGAAGGATGGACAAAAGGAAGGGTGTTGTTAACAAAAAAAAAATCAAAAAAAACCCCAAGAAAGATGTATTTTATGTGTAAAATTTCAGGGGTTGTAATTTTTAACAATTTGCATATTGTTGAACACAGCTAATCCCTGAAAGAAACTAAATATATCACAGCTGGGGGCTTTCCAAGCCCGGTGAGCTTTCTGAAGTTGATTGGTTTCTGCTTCGCTTTCTGGTCGACGTGTTTGCTTTCTGCCTTCATCTGAGCTCGGCAGGTTTCTGAAATGCCAGATTTGGGAGCAGAACTGAGCATTCACCTGGGGATGGCTGGCCTACGGTGTGAGTTTGAGTCAATGAAAATGTGGCTTCGCTTTAGGTTTCGTTAGGGGAAGGGAAAGAAGGCAGAGAACAGCTGCTGAGATGAGAAGCTGAAGACAAACTTGTCCTAATGCTTTTCATAAAAGCCAGGTGAGACTGTATGTTTTAATCCCTGAATTATTAGCTGAGGCAGAAGGAGCTGGGCTCCACTAGAGTCAAGTGTAGCCCAGCTAGATACTCCAAAGCTGTAGCCCCTTCTGGAAACCTCCTCCTCAGTGATGTTCCAGAAGATGCAGTGATTTCTTCTACGTGATTTGCTAAAAGCTGCCAAGTGCTTGTGGGTGAAGTACCTCTTCTCATCCATTCAGACCTCTTGCCACCACTCCTTTGGTCCCTTCTGGAAGCCACCTAAGCAAAGGGCTTCTCTACATCCAGCTGTTTCTCTCCTTTAATGAACATGTTTATTGAATCAATCTCTATGCCAGGAGCAGACTCCCATGGATGTGGTGGTACTGTTTGGGTTTATGCTATATTCAGCAGCCACACTTCTGTTTAAATAGAGAACTGGTCCAAGCTGTACCAAAAGGGGCTTAAAGCCTGTGAAAAATCTGTGGTGTTGGGGTTTTCTTTTGACTTTGGAAGCAGCAAGCTTTCTACCCAACGCTCGTGTGTATCACTGCTGGGTGCAGCTAAGCATTGCTGGGATTTCTAGCCTTCAGATGATATCACTCTAAACTAATTAGTTGTACTCAAAAAGTCTGACCAAGTCAGAGGAAAGGGAATGCAGTGGTTGCCAGTAATGGGAAAGATATTATGAAACACGTCCCCTGGGTCAAATGTTAAACTTGAACTCAACCAAACTTCCCTTCAATTCAGTGAAAGCATTCCCCCCCTTCACCCTCCTCCAAGTTAAGAGTGAATATGATCTGAGAGAGGACAGAGAGCCAGCTCCAGAGAGGGAGACAGAGATCCTGTGTTCAAGCACTGCTCCAAGACCAGGAAATCCTCATCTCTCCTGCCCGCTGGACCAGGGGAGGGCTGAATGAGCAGAGAAGATGCCCCAGCTCCCTGTGCCCATGGACTTGGCTTCAGGCACAGAGAGCAAACATCTGCGATGGGCCGACACGCTTCGTGTGCCCAGCTGCTGCCACCTCAGCACCTCAGCACCCCACGGCCTGACCTGCTCGTACCAGTCCATCTTTAGCAGCACTTTAAGCAGTATGATGGACCATGAACTGGGCCATCTCTTGCTAAAGCAGGGGGGACTTCTGCCAGGCACAAGACCGCGACACCAGCGTGCTTTGTGTGCCACAGCCCCGGTTCTTTCTGGCTGGGGGTAGCTGCCCTATCTCCCTGCTCTAGGGAGAACCAGGTGTGCAACAGAACAGGTCAGGGTGCCCAAAGTGCTCTGGAATCCTCAAACCAGGACAGTGGGAAAGGCTGCCTTCGTGCTTTCTCACACATGCACAACATGGTACCTGTTTTTCATTGCGTTTTGGGGATTTCCTACAGCAAGCTCTACAGCTAGTGTGCTCATTGGATTTGGGTTTCAAGTCCTTCCTAATATGTTAAGCAGTTTCATTTTGATGTCAGTGATGACACTGGCTGCAGTACGGCCAAGGAAGGAGACAGCTTCGCTCTTGGGCGATCGAAATGGGGTAGAAGTTAGATATAAAATGGAAACTGATGTAGAAAAGGGACTCAGCAAGCTTATTGATACCCTTCAGGGCCAGGCCACTGCTGATGCAAAGTGACAGAGGTGAAAACTTGCTGCAGCAAAGCTCTAAGTGCCCCCATGGAACGGCCATCCCCATAACGGGCGTTAGCATCGGTCCAAGCCCACGCTTGACATCTGCACTGCCCCTTTAAAGGCTCCAGCTGATGGTCACTCGTTTAAATTCACCAGCAGCATACCAAAAAAATGATCCCCTTTTATGACTCAGCAAAGAATAACATTGCTGGTTCGAGATGCTGGAAGTCTGGAGGCCATCAGGGTTTTTTTTTAATTCTTACTCTGAAGGAATTTCCTTGTTTAACATCGCAGCGCTCTCCTCACCAAAGCCAGGAAGCTGCCTATCTACGGCCAGCAGTGCCCAAAATTGGGTTTTCCTGGAATTTTTCTCTTTTTCCCTCCTCACACCCACACAATAGGCGTTTTAGGATGCCTGCAGCCTGTAATTTGCCTTCCTAGCCTGATATGTGGCTTGCCGAGGCATCGCTTTTGCCAAGTCATCATGCTGAAGGAACACTTTCTTATGCAACAGGCTTCATTTCCCCCCTCCCCACCTCCATATCCAGTGGCCCACGGTTGCCACCGAGGCTGCAGCCACTGAGGCTGCATCAGAACCACCGCTCAGACACTGGGAAGCTGGGGAAAGACCATAAAGTCTGGGAAAGGGCCTGAAACTTTCAATTTCAAAAGGCACAGCCCAGAAACCAGAAGGACCAAGAGCCCAGTGCTGTGGTTTCCCTTTGCCTGACTACAGAAAATAGCTGCTGTCTATTTTTACTAAAAATGTGGGACATGGGGCCCTTCTCTTCCCCTGCACAAATGGGGGATGCTGCTCACAATGAAAGAGTGGGGGAGTGGAGAGGAGGCTGGGGGTGGTGGTGATGGGGGGGTCACCCTGGATTAAAACCAGCTGACTGGTCCACAGAAATCTCTCCCATAGATTCTTCAAATATTTCTTGCCCACACCAGGGGAAGGTTTATTTATAAGGTGAAAAGAAAAGTTAGTTGGGAATCTCATCTCACCTACAAAAATTCCTCTTTGTCATTTTAAGGCGGGGATGGGATCGATCTCATTCCTTCCCCCTTTTTCTCTCCTCCAGTTCCCTGTCACCATGGTGCATGGTGTTCTCAGGACATCCAGCACAAGGAATCAACGCTGAGGGCATCAGGAAAAATTTGCAGTGTATCACATACCTTGGAGAAAATGAAAGCCATCTGTACAAGTGTAGAGACGGGATTCCAGCGTGTGAAATGTGATGTATGTGACCTTTGTGTTCACTGTCGTTGAGCAGCATTTTGAACCCCCTAAACCTCTGATCAAAAAGATGTTTTTCATTTTCAGCACACACACATACAGAAGAAAGAAAAGGCTGAGCAGGGAGAACAAAGGCTCCAGTCTTGTTTTACTTATGCTTATTAACTTCGTATGTTTGTTCTTCTTTAAAAGCCTCTTTTTAGGGGACTGAAAATACCAAAGAAAGAGTACTAAATGTGTCAAAATGGCACAGGCAGAAGTGACTTGGAGGGGAGTGGCTATTGTGGCCAATTACTCCACTGCTGACTCCTTTGGTTCTTTGTTCCTTGGCCAAAAAATACAACCAGGAGCACAGACAGAGGAGTATTGCAGCAGGACTGGTGAGAGGTGTTCCGGCTGAGCCCCCTCTGGGGGATCCTGCATCCCCAAAGTCCTTGATTTCTACAAACTCCACTGCTGATCTCCTGGAGAGAGTCCAGAGGAGGCTATGGAGATGCTTAAGGGCCTGGAGCATCTACCCTATGAGGAAAGGCTGAGTGAGCTGGGGCTGTTCAGCCTGGAGAGAAGAAGACTAAAGGGGGACCTGATTAATGTTTATCAATATCTTCAGCATGGGATGCAGGGGGAAATGGGCAGCCCCTTCTCAGTGTCTGTGGGGACAGGACAAGGGGCAATGGCTGCAAGTTGGAGCACAGGGAGTTTCACACCAACATGGGGAAGAACTTCTTCCCAGTGAGGGTGAGGGAGCCCTGGGACAGGCTGCCCAGGGGGGTGTGGAGTCTCCATCTCTATAGAGGTTCCAGCCCTGTCTGGACACCGACCTGGGCAATATGAGCTGGGGAGCTGCTTTGGCAGGGGGGTTGGACCCCATGAGCTCTGGGGGTCCCTTCCAACCCCTATGATCCTGCGATTCTGCTCCGCTCCCTTCCAAATACAGGCAGCCTTTACCCCTGGGGCTGCAGATAGAAATGATCTCTGTGAGCTGAATTTGGGCTTGTCCCTGTCCAGCTCCATGCATCATGCTCTCAGCAGGTGTAAAATGGAATATGCTGTGCAGCGAAGTGTTACGGGCGTGTGCAGTGCCAGGGTGCTTCGTTCCAGAAGGTAGGGCAGTCACAATTTAGCAGGGTGTGATGCAGTCAAGCAGAGCAAGAGATGCCAGTGGTCTGGAATGCATTTCCCACTTGGGTGATTATAATAACTTGGTTGTAAGTGCTGCTGCAAATGCCACACTGCGGCTGCATCCCGCTGGCGAAGAGGTTTCCACAGGCAGGTCACCCCATTCGGGCACGGTGCCTTTGCAACTGGAATTGGGAAGTTTCATTAAAGGTGGATCTCCTGAGCCAGTTCTCTCAACTCAGTGAGGAGCTTTTAATTTGCAAGCTCAAAGGGAATCCTTTCCCCCTTCCAACTGCTGAACCCACTGTAGGTTTGATGCTGTTTTCTAACCCTTGGCTTTGCTAATGCCCGAGCAAAGAGGCAGCAGTTTTTGTCACCAGTGACAACCATCAGAGAACAGCATGGCCTGAATTACAGCCACACTGCCTCCAACTTCCCAAACCAGAGAGCAATTACCGCTGGCTCAGCTGGAAGCAGGTGAAGGAAGCAGGTTCACCTACCCAGCACAGCACAGCACAGCTCCTGAGCTGCTGAAGTCGCAGTGCAAACTTAAAAGACTTTAAAATTCTTGAACTAATTAAGTCCTTCTCTGCTCAATTTGCAAAGCTATTTCCAAACAATTGCTGATTATTTGGGAAAAGCAGCCCGGCCTGACAAACCCTTATCTCTGCAGACACTGAGGTTGCTATCTCCCATGGAGCTGCCCCAGCGGTAACACGAGGGTAACTTCTGGAAGGCGGTGGGCTCAGCAGACTGCCTCCACGTATGCACACAGCTGATTATTTTCACGGCCTGGAAGGACTTTGGTCACACACCCAGAACCAAAAATACCCCCCAAAAGTCTAAATACTGAGAAAAATACTGGGAGGTGGGGTGTAAAGATGGTGTTGGCAGGAGCCTCCCTGCAAACCCCGGCACTGCCCTGCAGCTTGGCTGGCCTGGGGGAGCTGGGCACCCCCGGCAACAACAGGGGGTACCCGGGCAGACAGCCAGTAGCTGCAGCAGAAGGACGGGGCGAAGCCCGGCAACGGCCGGTCCTGGTTCCTGCTCCCCCCCCCGCCCCCCCCCCCCCCCAACATGGCAGCAGCACCCCACAGCCGCTCCACGTGCTACCAGCCCGCCGGCGCGCTTCAGGCCACACCCCTTTGTGGGCGTGGCCACCGCCCGGGGACCGTCGCGTTGCGACCCGAGGGGCCCGCGGATTGGTGGGAGGCGGCCGAGGCCCCGCCCATCCCTTCGGCCCGGCTCGGGGCGCGCGGTGGCTCCGCCCCGGGAGCGCTGCCAGTTCCCGGCGTCCCGCGGCGGCTGCAGCGGAGCCGGCGGGGTGGCTGCCTGCCCGCACCGCCCGCCGATCCCCCGCTCCGCTCGCCGACCCCCCGCACCGCCCGCCGACCCCCCGCACCGCCCGCCGACCCCCCGCACCGCCCGCCGACCCCCCGCTCTGCCTGCCGACCCGCACCGCCCGCCGACCCCCCGCACCGCCCGCCGACCCCCCGCTCCGCCTGCCGACCCGCACCGCCCGCCGGCCGGCGCCCATGGAGCTACTGTGCATGGAAGCCGTGCCCCGCGTACCCCGCGCCGGGCGTGACCCGGAGCTCCTCGGGGACCGGCGGGTGCTGCAGAACCTGCTGAACCTGGAGGAGCGTTACAGCCCCGGCGTCTTCTACTTCCACTGCACGCAGCGGGAGATCAAGCCCTACATGCGGAGGATGCTGGCCTTTTGGATGCTGGAGGTACGGCACGCCTTGCTGCCTCCTCTCCCGCCTCGGTTCCGGCTTCTCCTCGCCCGGTCACCGGGGTTTCTCCTCGCCCGCCCTTGGCGCTTGCGTTCCTGCCCCGGCGGGAGAGAGCTGGGCTGGGGGGAAGCACAGGATAGAAGCGCTGTCTGGCGTTCGGTGGGGTCGCCCCGTGCGGGGGTGAAAGGGACAATCCAGGGGACAGGAAAGCCCTGAAGTGCCCCGTTGGTACGCACGGGAGGTGGGGGTCTTCGGTATGGGGAGGGGGGTGTTATACCGGTAGGGAGGAAGGGGGCTGCGCAGGGAGGGGCTGGAGGCGGTGAGGAAGGCAGTCTGCGGTGGGGCAGCATCTCTGGGAGTGCTGGAAGATGTGATTGCCCCACGCAGGAGCAGCAGGACCCCTCCATCCCCCCCCCCCGTGCTCACCCCACCCTGGTGATGTGCTGCCACGCTGCTTATCCACCGCCACCCCCTCCAGTTTACACCCTGCTCCCCAAAACTGGGCAGAGAGCTCAGCTGTGCACCCAGCAGGCTGGAGACCCGGGGGCAGAGAAAGCCTGGCGAGGGGGGGCAAGAGAGGGGAGGGGGAAGTAATAACACTACCACTGACTTCCCTAAATGAACATGAACGTGGCTCTCTGTGGGATGCAGTTTGGGGGGAGGAATCTCCCAGGCCCCCTCACGAGATGGTCAGAGCGAAGAGCCCCGAGAAAGGTCCTGCAAAGGGCAAGTGATGCTGGGATGGAGCCCGCCTGCTCCCCACCCTGGCCGCTCTTGTCAGAAGCCTCCCGCTTCTGTCAGGCAGAATAACGACCGTCTCGTTTTGTCAAGGTCTCCTTTGGCCTTTCCCTCTCCCCCTCCTTCCCCGCTGCTGCTGGGCTGTGTGTCTGTCATTCCCTTCCTGAGAAGGGGCGTTAGGGAAGCGCTGCTCCGGAGCCTGGGCAGCCCTAAAGGCTGGCTGAGAAGCGGGTGACGCTGGGTGACACTTGGCAGTTGCCGTGTCCCCCGGTGCTGTTGGGAGGCTGGAAGGGGACTGGTGATGTTTGCTGCTGTTTGAGGAGAAACCTCAGATGGGTTTTTTTTTTTCTGGTTGCTTTGAAAGAAGGAAGTCGGAGATGACCGGTGTTTGGGGCACTGGGTGAGAGATAAGAGGGGAGCACTGAAGCTCCGAGCTCCTGGCTTCTGGTCCTGGCTGTGGCACGAGTGTGGCTCAGGCAGGACTTTGGGACTCCACCATTGATTTGGGCTCTGTCATTGATTCTCCTCCCATCACTGGACCACTGAAGGTGGAGGCGGCTGTGGATCCTGTCCTGTGAGGTCTCCAGCTGGAGATAGGCTGGAATTGCTCCTTTTCTCCAGAGGTCCCAGTCCCCGTGGAGCAGAGAACAGCAGCTTTGCAGGACAGCTGCCTGCAGACATCCCCAACAGGGGATGTTAAAAAAGAAGCCAAATAACGTTAATTTAGTCTTATTTGCACACATTCTCTAGCTCCATGTAAGCTCTGCAGCATTCCATGGGAAGATAAAGTCTTGAGGCATTGGTCAGAGTCACTGGTGTAATTGCACTGATGATGCTGGAGGCTTAATGACTGCAGCTCATTTACTCCTTAGCAGCAAAGTGCCTTCAAAGCCCTGCAGATGAGTGTGAATCACCATCAGGACCAGAAGCTGTGGGGCAGGCAGGATCTGGGGACTCCTGTGCTCATCAGAACTTCCTTCTTTTCTTTTCTTTTTTTTTTTTTTTTTTGTTGTTGTTGTTTTAAATTGTATTTCTATGTTTGTAATTGGCTTTTGTCAGGTGTGTGAGGAGCAGAAGTGTGAAGAAGAGGTCTTCCCCTTGGCCATGAATTACGTGGATCGCTACCTGTCATTAGTCCCCATGAGGAAAAGTCACTTGCAGCTCCTGGGAGCAGTCTGCATGCTGCTGGCTTCCAAGCTGAGAGAGACCATGCCCCTGACTGTGGAGAAACTCTGCATTTACACAGACAATTCCATCACGCCTCGGCAGCTCCTGGTAACCACCCCTATCTCACAGAGCCCTCCACCCCCTCCCCAGCTCTCTTATCTCCTGCATCCTGCTGCTTGGCAGCATACCTGCCTCTGTGCCTCCTCCTCTTCTCTTCCTCTCACTTCTTCACCTTGCTCTGCGTTCCCCAGCCAGCCTCCTCACCTCCTCACCCCCCCATGGCTGGTGATGTCTGTTGGTGGAGGAGACCTTTCCCTCCTGGGCAGACACCTGCTCCTTGCTGTGGGAAGCAGCTTTGTCACCTCTGGGGTATGAAGAATGTTCCTTGTGCCTGGAGCTCTCGTTGCCAGCACAGAGCTGCTGCTCTGGGCTCTGAGCTCACTCCCAGGCACCGCTTTGCTCTCAAGCAAGAGCTTTGGAGAACAAAGGCTCCTGTCTGTGCAGCCAGCGGGGCATGAGGTGGGGGCTGTGGTTGGGCTGTGTGGGTTTGACTTGCCCCCACTGCAAAGGGGCATAAGCATGGGAGATGGTGCGTTTCTACACCAGTAGGAGAAACAAGGCTTTAAGTGGGGAGTTACCCAGTGAAATGGGGGGGTGGGTGGGGGTGTCCAGCTGGCTGGGTTGTGCCACGGAGGCTGATCAGTGCTGCTGAGGTGATGATGGGAATGAGTGGGACGTCACTGCTGCCCGGGTCCTGCTCCATCCCCTGCAGTTAAAGCAGGGCTGCTTCACCTCTCCCATCACACGCTGGGGCAAAAGCCACGTGGGCTTTGAAAGGCAGAAGGCCAGAGATCCAAACCTCCCGAGTTCAGCTTTGTCAAGGGGGTGAGAGACTGGGGAACCCCTTTTCTTGGGGGCCTCCTGTGCTGGCAGCTCAGAGCCCTCAGGAGGAAGCAGCCACCTCGCTTCGAGTAACAAACATCCCTGGAGACGGTTGGTCTGTGAGAATCTCTCAGGGTTAGTCATTACCTTAGTAAATGTCTATTTAATTGGGAGGGGGAGGTGATCTGAGGCTGATTGTCTCCAGGGTCAGGGGGTGAACCCACAATATTCTCAGGTGTGAATCAGAAGGCAGTTCTGGTAACTGGGGGACTCTTGCTATGAACGTGGTTTTTCCAAGCGCCAGTGAAAGCTGGGGAAAACCCCCTCCCCTCCCCAGCTCTCCCTGCCATCAGCTGAGGGGGGTTGCCACCTTCAGTAGCACTCACAAAAAACCAGCATGGATCCTTCCCGTTGGGAAGGATGAGGATGCACAGAGGGAAACACAAACTGCTCGCTGCCGCTCTGGGTGCGGAGCTGTGGCTGTGGGGAGGGGTGGGGGGGGCTGCCACAAAATCTGTGCAGAGGCTTCCTCCTGCCTTGCTGGGAAAGCTGCAGCTTTGGAGTCTGCTCAGGGGTCTTCCCAGGACTGGGGTCCATCACACAGAGTGAATCCCAGCTGGTCATAGAAGGTTCTTGTTGGCCCTGTGATGATGGGGGGTGAGGGTTTGGCTGGAAGAAGAGCTGGGTGTGTGTGTGAGGTGCTTTGCTTTCGCTTGGCTGCTGGGCCAGTGGAAGTTGCCTCTGTTGCAGAGGTGACAGGCTGAGCAGAAGGTGCCCAACAGCCTTGTAGGGGAGTGGTCTGCACATCAGAGCAAGGCTGGTGCTCCCCATGTCCTCGGGGGTGCAGGGCTGAGCAAGAGGTGTCCTGTGGGCCAGTGTCTGATCCCTGATCCCTTCAGAGTGACAGATAAGCTCCCTGCCCAACAGGAACCTGGGGTGCAGGAAGGTGAACTCACTGCTGCGCTCCACCTCTGTCTGTCCCTCAGATCCAGGCTCTCAAGGCATCCTGCTGTCCTCCTCCCTGCAGGGCCCTTGGCCCGCGAAGCACCAGGCTTGGTGAGCACAGTGTGCTTTGTTCTTGGAGAGGGTTTGCTTTTCCCAGCTGAATCCTGAGCTTCCTAGCTCCGAAGGACAGCAGCTGGGAGATGTGCAGGTGGGTGGTGGGCATGCCATCCCTGGGAGGCTCTCCTTCACCCTCATGCCCAGATGCTGATGCCTCCTCACTCCGAGTCGTCTTCATTTCTTCTGCTGCCCCGGGGTTTGTCGCAGGAAGCTGTGGCTAAGCACAGCATTCATCTGCCCTGCTCCCTCCTCCTGCCTCCAAGCAGCGAAGTTCAGGGCGGTGAAGCTGGGGAAGGGGCTGGAGCACGAGTCCTGTGAGGAGCAGCTGAGGGAGCTGGGGGTGTTTAGTCTGGAGAAAAGGAGGCTGAGGGGAGATCTTATTGCTCTCTGCAGCTACCTGCAAGGAGGGTGTAGAGAGGTGGGGTTCAGTCTCTTCTCTCAGGTAACAAGTGATGGGATGAGAGGAAATGGTTTCAATCTCCCCTGGTGCAATTTTAGGTTAGAAATCAGGGAGGATTTCTGTACTGACAGGGTGGCCAAGTACTGGCACAGGCTGCCCAGGAGGGATTTAAAAGGCTTGTAGATGTTGTGCTTGAGAACATGGTCTAGAGGTGGGCCAGGCAGGGTTAGGCTGTGGTTGGACTTGATGATCTTGAAGGTCTCTTCCAACCCAAGTGATTCTATGGTTCTATGAGGCAGAGGTGAAGGGGGAAAGTGCTGCCTGTTGCTTGTTGCTCGCTTCTCACTGAAGTCTTGGTATTGGAGTTCTCCTTCCCTGTGCTTTTATTCTTCAACACTCACAACATGAGGCAGAGCCAGACAGTTGGCACAAAGCTCTTTCATCCTCAGCATCTGTCTGCAGTTGAGGTGGACAAGGAACAGCTTCACTGTGGGGGTCGATGGTCCTTTCTTGCAATCACAGAATCACAGAATTATCAAGGTTGGAAAAGACCTAGAAGATCATCCAGTCCAACCATTCACCTATTACTACTAGCTCCCACTAAACCGTATCCTTCAATACAACATCCAGTAGCCAGAGATATTCAGGCAGATAGGATCCCTCTTCCCTTTCCTAAGGGGATAGATAGCAGAAGGCATCACACACCAGCTGCAGCCCTTAAGGAAAGGTGCTGAGGCATTTGGGGATGGCTGGGCAGGAGATGCTCTGCAGCCTGTGATCTGGTGGTCATCATCTCTGCCTGCCACCACAGGACTTGCTTCTGGTAGATGCTCAAACCCTGTTTGGGGCAGATCCCACTCAGGTCTCCCATTGCCCTGTGCTGTAAGGAGGCAATGTCTGAGATGGGTGAAGGATTTGCCTTGGCTCTGTGAGCAGACAAGAGTTAATACCCCGATTACAACACCAGGGCGAGATGCTGCTCGCCTCCTCTGTGCTAATCGTGGTAATGTCACTTCTCTTTCACAATCTTGCTGTGGAAGAGGGTGGGGAGGGGAAGGGGACCTTCCTCAAGGTTTGGACAATGGTTCATCCTGGCCTCTTCTCATGGATCGGTGCCATTTCAGGTCCCAGCGTGTCCCCCCAGCCTCTCAGAGGAAGCTGGCTCACTTTCCCTGTAGGTTTGCTTCCTTCTCTTGCCAAGGATGCTTGGCACCAGCTCAGCGGTTTAGAAGGGACTCATCTGAACCAAAATCTTGGTGAAGTTATTCTGGGGAGAAGGAAATGATGCAACGAGGGACTTGTCCATTTGGAGGAAGTTGGATTTCCTCCAAGGGCGTTATCTGACCTACCTTTCCTTTTCTCTTTTTCTTCCTTTAATAAAGGCTTTGCTGGCCCAGGCAAGAGGCTGTTCAGCTGCTTGAAGGTCACCTTCATGCGCCTGGTTTGCTCCTAATACGTTGGCTTGCCTCCGGATAAAATCATAGAATCCCAGCCTGGTCTGGGTTGGGAGGGACCCCAAGGGTCACAGAGCTCCAACCCCCTGACACAGGCAGGGACACCAACCTCCAGGCCTGGAGCTACACAAGGTTGCCCAGGGCCCCAGCCAACCTGGCCTTGAGCACCCCCAGGGACGGGGCACCCACCCCCTCTCTGGGCAGCCTGTTCCAGCCCCTCACCACTCTCTCTGTAGAGACTCTTTGACTTGAGGTCAGCTTTGCAAACTGCCAGGTATTCCCTAGGAAAGACTCTAGGCAGGATGGAGGCACTGGGCAGGGCAGGGGGAGCAGCAGTGATGGCAGGCTGTGAGGAGTGAAAACAAGAGGCAAAGGCTGAGCAGAAAGGGGTGTCCACTCGTGTCAGAGCATTGACTTTCCAGAAGACATTGCATTTTACCAGTTTACCTTCTGCTTGTTGCATGGGTTGGGTCGGTGTGACCGTTTCTGCAGCTGAAGTTGGCACCTTTACCCTGTAACATCCACCTCGACCCTCTGGCCAGGGGATGGAAACAAAACGTTTGCCCCAGATTTCCTATTTGCAAGAAGAACTTTCAGAGCTGCTCATTTCTGGAGCTGTGTCTCTGCTGCTGGGCAGGGTGGGTGTCCAGAGGCAACCTCAGCAGCTCTCTCCACCCTCTTTTTCTGAGTCAGCTCAGGAGCAGGAGGGGAGCTCAGCCCTCTCCTCCTTCCCTGGTGTCTCGGCACCTCAGTGACAATGTGAAATGGCATCTTAGCAGCGCCACTTCCTTTCTCTCCTGCGGGCAGGGCTGCTGCAGAGGGGAGCTGGGCTCTGCCTCAGCCCCACGGCTTCACATGGGCTCCTCGTAGGCAGAGCTGGGGGTGTTGCTGGGGGTGTGGGGGTGTTGCTGGGGGCAGAGCTGGCAGTACAGAGCTACCCCAAAAGGAGGGAAGCTGCTGTGGCTGTCGCATCCCAGTCTGTCCTGTCTGAGCTGTAAAATCAGTTGGATGCTGTCTGCTGGTGGAGTCAGGTCTGTTTTGGAGAGGGTGGAGGCAGCAACCAGGGCTTTGAGGCTCTTCTGCTGCAACACAATGTGCCTTGAGTCACCCCAGCAGAGCAGGGGAGGCGATGGGGAATCATCACTGCTTCTCTTCCTTCTTTCCTTAGTTTTTAAGTTTTTGTGGGATGCAGCAAGCTTGCAGAGGGCAAGTTCAGCTGCTCTGCAGTTCCATCCCTAGATGGCCAAGCATGGAGCTGCAGTTCCATCCCCATGGCTGGCCAAGCATGGAGCTCCACCCTGGGGGATCTTACAGAAGGGGGACCCGATGCTCCCTGGGCAGCAGCAGCTTGCAGCCCTTCCACGAGGAGCCTGTGCTCCACAAGCTGGAGAAAACAAAGGAACATTTTCCACTTTCTTCCCCTCTCTCATTAGGCAGGCAGGGACCGATTCAATTAGGTGCAAAACAAAATGCCAGGAAAAGGATGTTTGCTGTCCTGAGCCGTGCTTGGTGCTGCAGAGCTGCTTGCTGATCTCTCACAGCCTTTTGTTCTGCTTCTGCCACAGATAAAGCGATTCAGAGGCTCTGACATGCTGCCCTGGGAGCAGGAAGTCCCCAGGGTTAGCAGGAGAGAAGCGAGGAGCCGGGTGGTTTGGCAGGAGAGAAGCTTCCCTGAGCTAAATCCTGTGAGCTGGTGACAGTCCTTGGCGCCTGGCGCCTTCAGCTGGCACCTCGAGCGCTGGCTGGGCCTGGGGATCAGGCCTCTTGGAACCAGGAGGGGGATTTTCTTCAAGGAGCCGATGAACCTCTGCAGTAGCTGGAGAAGAGCTGCTTTTGTGCGTTGCAAACGGACAGGCTGTTGCCCCAGATCAGGCCTGGTGTGGCAGGAGCCAGCTGGTCCCAGGTGAGGTCTCACGGCTGGGCTGGGATCTTCTCCTGAGGACGAAGCGTTGGCCCAGCAGGGCCAGGCTCTGCCACACCAGTGCGGACATCCCGTGTCTCCTGTGTCTCCTTGCAGCTCTGGGAGGAAAGGTGAGGAAAGAGAGCCAGGGTGGTGCTGGGCTGGTGTCCTCTTGGGGCTCAGGAGCTCCCCTTTTCGCTGTAGCCATCTCTTGTGGGTTTGCTTCCTGAGCAGCGATCTCCAGGTCATCCCTTTGACCTTCTCCCTGGGCCTGCGGAAGGGCCACGCTCCCAGCTCTCACGGAGGGGTTGGGCTGGAGCTGCCCCAGCCCCTCACCCTTGGGACAGTGACCCTGAAGGTGTCAGCAGCATCCCGTGCCCCTTCCCAAGAAACCAGGCTGACTCAGGAGCACGCAGACAGCTCTCCAGCCCTTGGTGGGTTCCAGATGAGTGACAGGTAGGGAAGTCACTCAGAGCTCTCTATCTCCAGCAGCTCTTTCCTAGCAGCACGTTGCTGTGCTGCCAGAGTTTAACCAGTGGGCATCACTACCCATTCACACCCAAACCGGTTCCAGTCCTCCTGGAACTAGGCACCCCCAGTGACCGGTGCTGTGAACCTCATGCTTTGGATCTCACTGTGAAGTTTCTTTTTGCTTTCAGCCTGTGGATTTGGCTTGTAAACCAGAGGAGGAGTAGCAGGCTGAACAGATACTCTGCTGGGTAGGACTAGACCTGAAATGGAGCTACCCCAGTGCAGACCCCAATTTCAGCTCTGTCCTTCCGAACCTGCACCCGCTCAGTCACCCTCTGCTAGTGGGGAGGAGGGACAAGGGGCATCTTCTGTGTGGAGAGGCTCAGGTGGATGGCTGCCCGTGATGTTCCTGCTGGGATGGGAAGGGAAATGATCCTGGGAAGATGCTGCTCGCCTCTCCTGAGACTGATGTGTTGGTGGTCTGGTTGTACCCCAGATGTAAGACCAGAGGTGCCCAGCCCAGCAAGACCAGTATGAGCACAGGCTGTGAGGTCAGTTCAGTGACATGGACCTGGAGATGGATGGCAGAGTGGGGAACTGAATGCAGGAGTCCCAAATTCAGTGCTGAGGCTCTCATTGCAGGGCTCCCCTTGCTCCTGTGTTGCTGGATGGGTGCATTGGTACCCCCGTAGTGATACTTGGGTGGGACTTGGGCTCATTTCCAGAGCTGGAAGAGCCTGCACAAGGCTGAGCAGATGAGGAGCAGCCCAGGCTCCAGCTGAAGTTCATGGGGGGCACCCGGCCTTCCTGCCATCTGTTCCCCAGCTTGCAGATTGCACGGAGACTGGCTCATGGAGGATGCTTCCCAAATCTCTGTTAGATGCTTGGGGAGAGCCCCACCATGCAGGACGGAGATGTCGGCAGCCTCCTGGTCTGTAACTGGAGCCATGGCTCGTGTGTCAGCAGGGGAGGTGGGCATCAGGGTGGCCATGGGGTGCCTCTTCCCCAAAGCTGCTGCTGCGAATGCTCTGCTGAGTGTGGCTGCAGGCTCTTGGCATGAGGAACAGGGGAGGTTCTGCCGACTCGGCAGTGCCTGGTGTGGGACCTCCTCCACAGTCCCATGTGTCTGTTGGGGCTGAAGGCTGCAGCGCCTGGTCGTGCTCTTGAGGGGGTGAAGATACCAGGAGCTTGGGCTGTCAGAGCCCTCAGAGCTCCCCCGTTTCCCTCACAGCCCCTTGCTCCAGCGTGTTGTGCCAAGGGGCTGGCAGGGCAGCAGTGGAGCCGTAGGAGGATGTCCATGCACTGCCACAGATCGGTGAGCTGCTGCGCTCCTGCGGCTGTACAGGTGTTCATCCCAGGGTGCCTTGGCCCTGGGAGCCAGGACATCAGCCTCTCCTGTGGGGAGTGGAGAAGGAATTCGGGAGTGGGGTGCCCACTGCTCCTTGCTGTGGTTCTCCCTTCTGTGGGCTGTTGAGGCAGCAAAGCAGAGGAGCATCAAAGACTAACCAAAGACTTCACCCGACAGCACCGTGGAAAGAAGAATCCAGAGCTACCCCTTCCATGTCTGATCTTCACTCCAGGCTGGGTTGTGCTGTAGTCACAGAGCAGGGGTGTTCCCTCTTTTCTTCCCTCTCTCATGGATTGCTCTGTTCCACTCTCCCTTCCCCATGCACCTTACCTGCCCTTGGACCCAGTGAGTGTTTCTGCCCGGCCCTGTCCTGCCAAGTAACGCCCTGTCTGTCTGTCTGACTCTGCAGGACTGGGAGGTTCTGGTCCTGGAGAAGCTAAAGTGGGACCTGGTCTCTGTGATCGCGAATGATTTCTTGGCTCACATCCTCCATCACCTCCCTCTGCCCACGGACAAGGTGGAGCTGGTGAAGAAACACGCACAGACCTTCATCGCCCTGTGTGCCACAGGTGGGTTCCTGCTCCCGCCGGAGCCACCCCACGGTGCTGGGCAGGGTGGGCTGGGCTCCAGTCAGGGGGGACTTGGGGCTGCCCTCCAGTGCCCTGGCTCTCTGGGGGGGCTGGATGCCAGCCTGCATGCAAATGGGAGGACGTTGCTGCTCCATGATGCACTTTTCCATCCCTGAAAGAGCAGGATAATGGTTCTGGGGGGTCTTAGTGGGTGCCTGGAAGGTGTTAGAGAGCAAAGCCACCATGCCAACCCACTTTCAGCACAGGCTGTGGCTGTTGGGAGGGAGTCCTCCCAGCTCCTCCCCTGTGTGAAACAGGCTGCCCAGGGAGGGGGCTGATTCCCCAGCCCTGGGGGTGTTTAACAGAGGGGAGATGAGGTGCTCAGGGATCTGGGTCAGCACAGGGCAGGGATGGTTGGACTTGATGATCTCAAAGGTCTTTTCCAACCTGGTGAGTCTGTGACTCTGAGTCCAGGGTAAAGGCAGGGTTGGATCTGAGCTTCTTCAGCCTCGCTCTTACAACAGCAGAGGAACCTCACCTTCAGGACTTCTGGTGGGATGGGCCCAGAGAGGTGCCCTAATGAAGCTTGTGGCTCTGCTGCTCAGCCTGCCTCCCATTGCTTCGTCCCCATTTCTCCCCACCCAGCTGGAGAGACCCCTCTGCCTGGCGCTCTCTAGTTCGCCCTGGGCATCTCAGTCCCAAGGACTGACCACACACATCCTGGCTAACAGCTTCTTCCTTCCCTGTCCCTGCCCTGGCTCCAGACTACACGTTTGCCATGTACCCCCCTCCATGATCGCGACGGGCAGCATCGGAGCGGCGATCCACGGCCTGACAGTCTCTGTGAACAACTTCACCGGGGAGGCGATCACCGAGCTGCTGGCCAGCATCACGGGCACGGAGGTGGTGAGTGTTCCCAGGGGGAAGAGCACAGTGGGTTTTGCTGCTGGAGCTGGTGGAAACCCTTCCTCATTCTGCTGCTCGCTCTCCTTGGAGGGAGAAGAGATCAGGCTGGTTGTAATAACCTCCCCTATGGAGAGAGGCCAAGGGAGCTGGGCTGGGTCAGCCTGGAGAAGAGAAGGCTGTGGGGGGACCTCATTGCAGCCTGCCAGTCCCTGAAGGGAGCAGAGACACAGGAGGGGAATGGGCTTGTTCAAGGGCAGAGCCTGGCAGGACAAGGGGGCTGGAGTGAAGCTGGAGGAGGGAAGGGGGAGAGGAGATCTTAGGGGGAAGTTCTTTGCAGAGAGAGTGGTGAGGGGCTGGAAGGGGCTGCCCAGAGAGGGGGTGGGTGCCCCGTCCCTGGGGGTGTTCAAGGCCAGGTTGGCTGGGGCCCTGGGCAACCTTGTGTAGCTGCAGGCCTGGAGGTTGGTGTCCCTGCCTGTGTCAGGGGGTTGGAGCCCTGTGACCCTTGGGGTCCCTCCCAACCCAGACCAGGCTGGGATTCTGGGATGCTCCCCTGCTTTGGAGATGAGCGAGCCTCTCGAAACGTGATGCCCTTGGTCAGTCCAGTGGCTGTGGTTGGCTCCTGGCCCCCAGCGCTGCCTGCGCAGAGCAGGACGGGCTCGGGAGCCTTTGAAGAGCAGCACAAAGGGGAAGGGCTGTTCCCTGCACGGGCAGGTGTTGGCAGGATCGGGTTGACAGGGTGGGATGGGGCGGAGGGAGAAGCCGGGCTCGGCATCTGCTAAGCTCCACTGGTATCTGGTTGCAGGTGCCCAGACTGGGGTGGGAAGGGGGTCGGGGGGCACAAAGCGTTCCAGGGTGCTGGTACAGCAGCTTTAACAGGGTCATGGGGATGGTGGGGGGTGTCTGTCCCACCCTCTGCTTCCCTCTGAACAGGGCAGGGGCACCCTCTGAGGTCTCTCCTGCTGCAGCGGAGCAGTCGGGATCTTTCCTTCTGCTGGGGGCCCCTTTTGATCCTTTCTTCTCCCCGAGCGCTGATGCTGGCAGCCAGCTGGGGGGTCAGTTACAGTCCCCTGACAGCAGCGCCGGGAACTGGGAGAGGTGCCGGTGCCGCAGCGGGTGGGAGGCTGCGCTGAGGCTTTGTCCAGGCAGGGAGGGGATGGGGCAAGATTGACTTGTGTGGCTTTTAAATTTTGTTTTTGTTTGTTTGCTGAAGCCTTTATGAAGAGAGGAGCAGTGCAGCCAGCTGCTCTCAAGCTGCTGCGGTGAATGGGGCAGGGACTGAAACCTGCTCGGGTTGGGGCTGGTAGAGGGAACAGGTGGGAAGCAGGAAGGTCACCGCCGAGGGAGGGGAGCTGAAATGGAGCTCAGCACATCTCTGGTGCCCTCCAGCCCACTCTTCTTGCTCCTCAGCCTGGAGAGGGCATCTGTTCTGCCCCACGGCCAGGGCCGGGTGCGAGGTGCTGCACAGACAGCCCTGTAGCAGAAGGAAGCCCTGGGGATGTGTTCAGAGCGTTGCAGGGCTCCAGGGGAAGCACTTGTCCTCAGCCTGTCGTGTCTGTGGTTCTGCTGCTTCTCCCTGAACCTGGCATCGCCGTGTCCCCAGGCTGGGACTCAGTTTCCCCTTTGGCTCCACGCTGGACCATGGCAGCACTTCGGGTGAGGCTTGGAGCCGCTCTGGACCAGTCCTCATCCCATATAGAGCAGGGTCAGCCCCACTGGGTGCCTGAGCCAGAGCCCCATGGCACAGCCACCCTGCAGAGTAGGGGGCACGCAGCTGGGGCGAGCTGAGCTGTGACCCTGACCCCCCCCCACACCCCCTTCCCCTCCTCTCCCCAGCAGCCCCAGAGGCCCTGCAGCCTCACTGCCTGTGGCCAAGCCACCTTTGAGCATCTCTCCCAAAACTACCAGCCTGGTTTCAGAGAGCCAGGGGCCGGGCTGGCCATGGCAGGAGGCCCTGCAGCGAGCGTGCCCCGGGGCTGCGTGCAGGCTGGAGGCCGTGCTGACGGGAAGCGGTGCGGGGAAGGGGAGGTGGGCGTTGCTATTTTTGCTCCCCACATCCTCTGTCAGTTTCTAAGAACCGGTGGTGGATTCCTGGTAAGACATTTCGGTCTGTGACAGTATCCAGCCAGCGGCCCCCGCCGCATCCAGCTGCGAGGTGTGAAATGCCACCCCTGGGGAGAGCCCAAACGCGGGGTGGGAGCCAGGCTGGGGTGTGCCCAATGGCTCTTGGTGCTCTGGTGTTAAACTGGAGGAGTTTCCTCCTCTTTACAGCTTGTGTGGGGAGAAAACGGGGCCGGGGGGGGTGGGGAGGGGAAGGTTTAAGGTTTGCTTTTATTACAAGTGATAGGCTGGTGCTTGCAGGCTCCTGCACCCTCCTGTTGTGGGGCTGGTGTGTCTGCAGTGCTGGGTTCCCTGGGGAGGTGTGGGTGAGTCCTCTGGGTTTCCCCAGAGGGGGAAAAGCAGGAGGGTAAAAGCCTCTTTGAGAAGCTGCTGCGTGGCTGCAGCATCGTCGTTCTTGTAACGACCCAGCAGTGATGGTGTGTAGTGTTGGAAGGAACATTCTGGATCTGGGATGCCCAAAGTGATGCGGTGTGCATCGGGCAGGGCACCAGGGTGGAGTCGGGGGTGGGTGGCTCACCTTGTCCTGGCAGGGATGCAGAGGGAGGCAGCTCCTCTGCAGCGGGTTGGTCATGGTGGAGCTCCAGGAGAGTGAGTGAGGCTATGGGGTCCCATGGTCCCCATGTCCCCCCGTGCTGCTGCTGCACACCAGCCACAGCTCGTGGGTCAGGGAAGTTTGGGTTGTGAAGGTCTCCACCAGCATGCAGGGAGCTGTTCTGCGCTACCCCCTCGGTCGGCAGCTGCAGAAACTGCCCGCTGCGTCCAGGCACCAGCCCAGATGCTTTGGGAAGCTCTGATGGGCACAACGTCTGTTCTCAAGACCGTGGTTGAGCAGGGAGGTGGGGAAAAGACAACCAGAGCGTGGGGCTTTTTCCTGGGGCCGGGCCTGAAGCGCAGCCAAGCTGGAGATGCCCCTTGTTGGAGAAAGAGCTTCTTTGTCTCGTGTGTTTAGATGCTCCAGTGGCCAGAGCTGTAGCCCAGCAGCTGCTCAGAGCTATTTCTAATGCTCCCAGCTCTGAGCAGCAGAGAACTGAGGCCTCTTGTCTCTCTCCCTCTCCCGCAGGACTGCCTGAAAGCCTGTCAGGAGCAGATCGAAGCAGCCTTAGCCGAGAGCCTGAAGCAGGCATCCCAAAGCCAAAAGGAATACAGCGCCGCCAAGACTGCTGCTTACTCGGCCAGCCAGCCCACCAGCACGCCCACAGACGTCACGGACGTCAACCTGTGACCAGCCTCCCCTTCCCGAGAGCCTCCCAAGCCCACGCCAGAGCAGGACTTCGCCCTGGCCATCGCAAGGTCGCTGCATCCCACCCACCCACCCGTCAGCCCCCCCCGCTGCCTCCATCCGCTGCCTCCATCCGCTGCCTCCATCCGCTGCCTCCATCCGCTGCCTCCATCCGCTGCCAGGCTGAGGATGTTCAGCTGGGAGCACAGAGCGGGATCTGTGGCTCATGGGAGCGGGCGGCCGGGCTGGCTGGAGCTCGCTGCTGCGAGGTCGGGGTGAAGCGACCGTTTCCATGGTGCCAGGGCACAGGGATGGCTGGGGAGGGGGAATGGGACCTCGAATGAAGTGGTAACAAGCTGTTCTCCCGTTCCTGTTCCTGGGTTGGCCGCTGTTTGTCTCCTTGGGGGGTGTTCACTGTGACGACGTCCAGCCCCACGTGGGCTGTCAGTCCCGGATAGCGAGCTTCCAACCCTGGGCTAGCGACCAAAAATCCCTGTACCCTCCCTCCCCAGACTGGGGTGCTGCAAGTGCCTGGGAAGGGGGAGCCCTCGGTCCCAGTTGCTTCGTGCTGGATTGCTGTGGCTCCTTGGGGGCGGCTGCTTCTGCTTGGAGGGGGAACGTGTGGCTTGTTTCTTGTTGCCGTTGGATTTGGGATCTGCGGGTTTTTGGCTTGCTGGGGTAGGGGGACACACACACACGACACGTGCTCCACATCTGTGCTGATAGCAGAGGAGAAGTCCTTGCCTGGGGAGCAATTCCCTTGGCTTTTTGCTGCTCCACTGAGGCTGCTTAATTTATTTGTTAATTGCTGGGAAACGAGGGAGGAAGACTGTGGTTCCTCAACCCAGATGCTGGTCTCCTTGTCCAAATGAGTGCCTTCACCCTTCATCCCCTTCCCTCTCTCCCTGGGCAGTGGGAGACTCTCATGTGGAAGCTGGCTGTCTGTTTCTTGGGGTTTGTTTGGGGGTTGTTTTTACAGGTAGCTTTAGGTATCCAATTAGGTTTTAAGAACTATATTTGAATGTGCTGCTATAGTCTGAGACGCATCTTTATTCCTCCAGAGCAGGGATCTTGGATGGCGTGCAGGAAGGGGGCTGCGTTGCCTCCATGGATCCGAGTTGTATCCTTCTAGGGTGGGAAATTTGCTGTGCACTTGAGTCAAAAAGCAATTTGCATTGATCTTTTTTTGTATTGTTTTCCAAAAAAAAAGAAAAAAAAAAGGAAAAAAAAAAGATTAAAATGAAAAAAAAATAATGCTGCTTTTCTAAGAGGAAAAAAAAAACCATCTGGATTTGTAGTAACCAGGAGCAGCCAGATTCTGCAGGGATTCTGCTGCTTGGTGACCTCTGGACACATGGATCTGTGGCTGTTGTCCTCCTGTGGGGGACATGGAAAAGGAGGTGGAAATCGTCCTTTTTGGGTGCCACTAGAAACAAAAGTCTTTATCAGGTGGAAAAAAGATGGGGCTGCTGTTCTTTCACTAGCTGATTTGTCAGGAAGAGCCATCTGCCGCAGACTCCTGCTAGCAGGGGGTTGGGGGGGTCGTGCAAAGCCTGTCTGTACAAAAAGAAAGTTGAATTTTTGGGGTTTTTTTGTGTCTATTTAAGTGGTTTGGTGTTCACACACAGGAATCCCACTGCTGGGAAAATCAGAGGACCGTATGATGTTTCAATAAAGTATTTTAAATGAGTATGAAGGCCTCTGGGGTTTCCCTTCGTGCTCTGTGCTCTGCCTTGGGCTGCCAGGGAAGTCCTTGGCCTCCCCATCCCCTTCAGAGCACCCTGTCACCCTGTGCTGGGACCCCGGCAGCGGGGGAGCTCCTGGGGCTCTTCCCAGATGCTCCAGACTCTCCTGTTTCCCAGGGATGCAGAAGCAGGATGAAACAGGGAGCGGGGCAGGCAGGACAGCACCAAACCAGGCGAGGTGGAGGTGAGATGCTGCAGCAGTCCAGGGATGCGTTGTGCTCACCAAAGGGCCCAGGGCAGCTCTGGGTTGGATGAACATGGAAGCAAACACCTTCCTGCAGGCAAAGAGCCTGCCCCCAGCGTGGCTGCAGGGAGGAGGCAGCGATTTCACATCCCCAGGAGCCCTGAAGCTTCCCTCTCACCGATCCAGGCTACAGCAGCTCAGGGAAGAGCGTGTGGGATGCACTGTGCCAAGCCAGGCCGTCTCCTGCTAAGCAGCTTCTGGCATCTTTGAAGAAGGAGATAAAATGTGGATGCCAAGGACAAGGCGCCATGGTGTGTGACCAGCCTGGGCGGCTGGGCTTTGTGAGATGCTCCACAGGGCTTCTGCTCCTGCCAGGGCAGCTGTCATGGAAGGAGATGGGAGCCTGGGAGAGAGGCACACAGCATGGACATCCTCAGCCCCGGGGCTTTTCCCCGTGGGCCACAGCAGTGGGACTTTGGGCTGGTTTCAGGGGTGCAGCCAGGAACCAGGCACAAACCTTGTGGCATCACAGCGTCAGCACCCGCGATCCCCTGGGGTAAGCACAGCGCGTGGCAGGAGGAAAAAGCCCCCACTGGGTTTTCCAGGGGCGTGTGGGAGCAGGTTGCTACAGGCACGTGGCTTCACCAGCCTTTGGGTGGGGGTACGGCCAGAGGGGCAGCTGGGGTTTTGGGAAATCCTTGGGGAAGGGGCACGGAGAGGGGGGTGTTTTGGAGGCAGGGTGATGGTGTGGATGGCTGCTGGCACTGCTGGGCTGCTCCTGCCCAGTGGTATCACAGCTCAGCCCCTTCTGCAGCCTGCTGCTGCCTGGTGACACCCAGCCCCCGGGTGACACCCGGCCCCAGGGCTTTCCCCTCAAAGTGGTTTTAGGCGCTGGGCGTTCCCACCCGCCCATTACCCAACTGCACGGGGGTGCTCAGGGCAGGGTACAGGGAGGAACAAGGGGGGTTCCCAGCTCCCTCCATCAGGGGACGGCCCAGCAGCACAGACCGGATCCGCAGCCCCACACGGTCCCAGGGCTGGTGGCTTTGCTCTGCCACCTGCTGGAGACGGGGACAGGGCAGGACAGCGCGGATGTGACCGCAGACAGCTGCAGGACACAGCCTGACCGACGGACACAGCCTAGGTTTTATTTTCCAACACGGGAAAAGGCCAAAGCCTCCCGGGTGGTGGCAGCAGGTCCCCGGGTGGGACTAGAGCTGCTCTGCCCCGTGACTGGCAGTGGGAGGAGCACAGCACAGCCCCGCTCCATGGGCACGGCCTGTCCCCAGCACCCCACCTGCAGCAGCAGTTCCCAGGGTGGATGCTCCCGCACGGTTCCGCTCACACAGCAGCCTTCCATCCACATCCAGCAGCGTCCAGAGAGCAGGTCAAGCTCCAGCTCTTCCCTGCTCACTCCATGGCCACAGGCTGCTGTCCCTCCACATCCCTCGTCTTGGAGTTCACCAGCTCCCTCCTGATCTCCGGTGAGATCTGCGGGTGGCTGTGGAACTTGAGCAGCTCGAGCAAAGCCTCCTTCTGTTCTGAGGAGAGGTCCTCCTTGTAGCGCTGGGCAAAGGCCAGGAAGCTCTGGTGCCACAGCACGGGCAGGGTGCGCTGGTCCGTGCGGAAGGCCAGGAAGTGGAAGACCAGGGCATCCACCACGCGGAAGGGCAGGGCGTACTTCTTGTCGATGAGCAGCCGGAGGAAGATGCTGTTGGCGCCGCTGTACTGCATCTCGGCGATCTTCAGCATGGCCGCGCTGCGGGGACGAAGGGAGCACCCAGGTGAGTGCAGAGCCACGGGGCACTGGGTACCCAGACACGAGGATGACAAAACCCAGTGTTGAGCCCTGAATCTCAGCGCTGGAGGGAGCTGAGTGTAGCCCAAACCTCTGAGATGCCGAGGGACAGGCGGGAGGCATCGCACTAGTGTCCCTGGAGGAACTTCACACCTCCCAGAGCCTTACCTGGAGTGGAGCACGGGGATGGAGCACTTGGTGAGGATGCTGCCGATGATGATGGCCTCCCGCAGGGTGCAGGTCCCCGACTCGCACAGGGGGATGAGGATCCCTGTGGAGAGGGAAGAGTCAGGCACCACAGGTCTCCATCGCAGCAGGCAGAGCTGCGGGACGTGGGGCTCAGCCCTGGGGCTTTGGAAGCTGCCTCATCCTCTGAGGGCAAATCCCTGCATCTCTTTCACATCTCCTCCTCCCTGAGCCCCTGGGTGGGAACGGCAGCCCTGCAGGGAGTCCTTACCTTTGAACCAGGCTGCTGGCTTGAAGAGAGCCTTCTTCAAAGCCATGTAGAGGTGAAAATTGAGGCGCTTATACTCAGTGATGTCATCCCTGACCCGCGGCAGCAGCACCAGGTTGTAGAACCGCTGGGCCATCCTCTCTTTCAGGTTGGATGAAAATATCCTGGGAAAAGCAAAGCACAAAGCGAGGTGTGGATAAAGGAAGGGGACAGGGTGGTGTTCTGTAAATCTGCTTCCAGTTATGGGCAAAAGAAAGCAAAAACATCCCATGTCAGCAGCTCCCAGAGGTCTTACCTGGTGGCTTGGTACATGGCAGCTGCTGTCCACGTCTCTGGCTCTGTGATGTAGAGGATCTGCTCCCAGTTGGACAAGGCAGGAATGATTTTAAAAGCCTTGGGGAGTTTCCCACTCCTGTATTTGGACAGCACCTTAAAAGACATTGATACAGGCCAGGCCATGACACAGAGGCACTGACAGCAGGGCTGCGAGACTTGTCTCATGACCAGGAGAAAGCTGTCACCTCCTTAGTGCCTCTGGTAAGAAAAGACCAGTCTAGGTCCTAAGAAAGGGTGGCCTCAAGCTCATCCCAAGCACAGTACTCAGGAGATCATCACTCCAAACCTCCCTGGGCTGTTTGGTGCTGGATATGACACCAACTGCAGCTGATCCACAGAAGTGCTGCCCAGAGCGAGGAAGCAGCCAGCCTCTGAGGGACAGCAGGCTTGGGGCTGTGGCTGAGCATGGGCTTGGCCAGGCCCCGAGGCAGAGCCTTACCTCTTTGACACCCCTGTAGACCTCCAGGACACGGGGATCGAGCTGGGGCATGGGGCACCCTGATATCTCTGACAGCGCCGTCTCCACCTCCGTCTGCTTCTCGGTGATCTTCTCCATGATGATGTCTGCCAGCGTGCGCCTGGGCCGGCGTGGGAAGGGGACGAGTCAGGGGCTGCACAGGGCAGCGTCCGGCACGGCCCGGCCCCTCGTCCCGCCGCGTCCTCACCTCAGCGGTGGGTTCTTGTTCATGAACATCTCGATGGCCTTCTCGTCCTCGGGGTCCACCGACACCTCCCCGCAGTACTCCTCGCTCCGTCCCGCCGCCGCCGCCGCTTTCTCCAGCGAAGGCCACTCCTCATCGTCCTCCGAGTCCGAGCCGGGGCCGAGCCCCACCGGGCCTGCGGGGGAGCGGCGCTGGCTGAGCCCGGGGCCCTCGCACCCTCGACTCCCGGGGCCGGGCTGATGGGAGGAGGGGAGGGGGGGGGCGGGAACAGGGGGCTCACCCAGCGCCGCGCCGCGCTGCTTGGGGGCGATGGGAGCACCGGGGCCGTGCTCGGCCTCCAGCTCCTCCTGCTGCCGCCGGGCCTGCTCTAGGATGCGCCGGGACAGCCGCGCGTCCACGTAACCCTCCCCGCCGCCCTCCTCCTCCTCGGCCCGGCCGCCGCGCCGCTTCCCCCGCGCCGTGGGCCGCGGGGCCGCTTCCTGCAGGATCTGCTCGGCCAGCGGCAGCATGGAGCCGGGGCCGGAGCCCCGCTCCCGCCGGGCCTTGGGCATAGTGACGGGAGAGCGCCGGGCCTGGCCCACCCCACGCTGCCGCCGCCACCGGCCGCGCGTGCGCTTTGGCCCTGCCCCTTCCGGCGGCGCGGAGGCTCCGCCCCTTCCGGCAGCGTTTCCGTCCCGGCGCAGGCGGCGGGAGGGCGCAGGATGGGGGTGACTTGGTACGGGCCGGGGGTGGCGGTGCGGGCCTCCCCGCTGGCTGCAGCCGGGCTGGGGGTGGCGGTGCCGTAGCAGCGGGGAGGGAGGCGGGATGAACCGCGGGCGGGGCCCGGTGTGTGACTCCCCCTTGCCCGTTACAGCGTGGCGCAGGTGCCGGTTGCGGAGGGGAAGAGCGTGCAGCAGACGGTGGAGATCCTGACGCGGAAGCTGGAGCTGCTGGGGGCCGAGAAGCAGGGCACCTTCTGCGTGGACTGCGAGACCTACCACACCGCCGCCTCCACCATCAGCAGCCAAGGTCAGCGCCGGGCCGGGCCGGGGCGGGGCGGGGGGCGGTGGGTGCTCTCAGCTGGCCCGGGGCCGGTGCTGCCCGCCGGGGCCCGGCCGTTTCCAGTTCTTTCACCCGGCTGCGGTGATCCTACCGCCTCCCGTGGAACCAGCTTGTGCTGCGGGAGGGTCGAGGGCTCCTTCCCGTGGGTCGCGGCTGGTCTCTCGGTCGGTGCGGGGGGCGAGCAGCCGCCGCGATGCCAGCTCCGAGGTGCCTGGGGCCGGTGCCGTGAGCTGGGGCTGCCCTGGAGCAAGTTTTCCCCATCCCCGCGTTGTCCTGCCTTAGCAGCCGTGCGGGGTGGCTTTGCTGTGGGGGTGGTGGGTTTTTTGTCCGTGAAACAACTGAAGCCGCTGCTTCTGGGTTGCCTTTGGGGGCTGCGTTTTGCTCTGGAGAGGATGGGCGCAAATCTCCTGGCAGCATCAGCCTGCTGTGCCCCGTCTGCGAGGGGCTGTCACTAGAGGGCAGGTGGGGGCAGCCTCCCCACAAGCCGGAGGGGTAGGGGAGAGGGGTGCTGGCTCCCCTGGGCTGCGGGGGACAGCTCTGGGCAGGAGGATAGGGGTGTGAGATGACCCAGTTCTTTTCAGGGGATCTGCTTGGAGGACCCCAAGTCCTGCAGTGGTGGCTCAAATGGCTCTGTTCAGCCATTCTGGTCTCTTAACCCCTCTTCAGTGCTTGGATTTTCACGTCATTTAAAAACGCTGAGGTCAGCACCCAGCCCGGACAGCTCTGTTGGGGCTTTGCTCAGCTGGTCTCCCTGGACAGATCTGTTTGGAGCTACTTTGAGCAGCTTTTTGCAGCTCCTTCTGCCGTTGGAATTTGCACAGCCACACATGTGGAACGTGTCATGGGGTGTTTTTGACCTGTGTGGATAAATAAGAATGGTTTCCAATTTTTAAACCATGGTACAAGCCAGACATGTCTTCTCTGTTTCTAGAGTTTGTCCCAGCACATCCTTCCTCTGTGGGACTGGGGGGTGAGTGGGAGGAGAGGCAAAGCCCACCCTTCCCCAGTGACCGTGGGCAGATGTCCAGCCCTGTATTTCAGGGTGGGAGGTGGGTGCTCTTTGCTGATCCCCCCACCAGTGTGCTGGGGACCTTCTGAGCTCTGAGTCATGCAGGTGTGTTCTTGGGCTGTGAGAGACTTTTTTTCCCCTCTTCCTTTAATTTTAATCCTTCAGAAGGTAATATAATCTGCTTGGGGAACAGCTGGATAACACAAAGCGTGTGTGAGCTGTATAAGGACTTGAGTTAAAGCAGCAAAGGAAAAGCCAGATGCTTCTTTAAAAGCACATGTGAACTCAGGACTTTTGGTTTTACAGCCCAAATACCATTGCTCTCGTTTCAGGGCAGACAGGCAAGCTGATGTACGTGATGCACAACTCAGAATATCCCCTCAGCTGCTTTGCTCTCTTTGAAAACGGGCCCTGCCTCATAGCAGATGCCAACTTTGATACCCTCATGGTGAAGTTAAAAGGCTTCTTCCAAAACGCCAAGGCGAACAAGATAGAGAGCCGGGGCACCCGCTACCAGTACTGTGACTTCTTGGTGAAGGTGGGCACGGTTATGATGGGCCCCAGTGCCCGTGGGATATCTGTGGAGGTAAGAATCATCTTTGGAGCCTGTGAAGTACAACTGCAGACAGGGAGAATCCATGGTGGAGGCGAGAAAAATCCCCTGTCCCTCCTGTGTCTCGTTTGTGTTGCTCCTTGCTGGTAGTTTGGACTAGGTGCCTTGGTGTGTGCAGCAGGCAAGGTATTCATCTCCCTTTCACAACAAGGTTCAATTCAAGCAGGTACTTTGAGGCTCAGCTGCAGCTGCAGAAAACGCTGTCATTGAAGTGTCAGCACACAAAACCCTGAAGGGATGCCATCAGACTAAAAAGCTGCTTAAATCCTGATGCACACCACTAGTAACGCACTTCAGGTTAATAAGCATACCGAGGGGGACAAAACAACCTCTTCAGCTGCTAATTTGATGCCAATTTGGGTTTTGCTTGCTTCCTGCATCTCTTGAGCAGACAAGCGGGGCCCTCCTGCTCACACAGTGTAGAGATGGTGGTGGTGGTCTCACCAGAGAGCTTTTGGCAGGTGTTGGCTCTACCTCGTGGTGGTGCCGACCAGGAGAGTGCACAGCAGGGTTCTCCACGGGCTCCAAGCTTGCCATCACATCACTTCCATGCTCTTGGCTCGGTGCCGTGACTGCTGATGAGGCTCAAGTGCCTCAGTTGCCAGGTGCTGATGGGCATTTTACAGGACGGTGGCTGGGCTGAAGCAGACTTTAAAGGGAAATCCTTCAGTATAACGTGAAGGGGCATGGGAGGATCTAGGAAGGCGTTTGGGGAGGTGGTTGGCTGGGTAGAAGCATGAGTCTGAGGCTCACGAGCCATGGACAAGTCTCAGCTGAGGTGGGAAACACCTTAAAAAAAAGGCAAGGAGCTGGGCTGTGCTGGTATGGGAAGGGCAAAGCAGAATAGGTCAGATATCTAGGTATATTGGTGCCTAGCAGTCTTCAGGATAACTGAGAATTAAATGCTTAAAACCCCTTCAAAATCAGAGCTTATACATTTCTAGACAGGCAAATCCTATTATCTGATCTACAATTAATAATCACGCTGTGTCTACTCAGGCAGGTGTTCTTAGCAGGGACAAGGACTGAGAAATTACTTATTTCTTCACTGTAATAAAGACAGATGCTGTAGCATCAGCATTGCTGTTGACCTGGGGTTAAACAGAAGCTTGTTTTACCCTAAACTTGAGTTCAGGATCAGATTTGCCAGGAAATCTGTCTGCTTCTGTGTCAGTAGTCAGGGTTTGGACCTACTCCTGACTTGGGACCAGACTCACGTTCAGTAAAATGCTTCAAGTCCATAAGTCCCAAGGCTTTTTCCAAGTGCCCTCCTGAAAGATGTCACAGCCACACGAGTCACCAACCTACCAGCATGTGGGAATGGTCTTTGGTTTTGGATGGGGTAAAGTTAATGAGGTTTGAATTGATGTCCGAAGACCTCTGCTATTGGGGGATTTAATAGAACCAATGTCCTTACAGGGTACTTGTACCTCCACTTCCCTCTTGAAGAGACTGCTTGTGTTTTCCCAGCATGTCCTGTTCATTATATTTGTCCATCATTATGGTATCATAGAATATACTGAGTTGGAAGTGACCCATAATGATCATAGAGTCCAGCTCCTTGATTTCCTATCATCTGTTTCTGTCTTACATGTATGTAAACTGCTGAACCATTCTGTTTCTGGAATTTGAACCAAAAGAAACTGTAAGCTCTTACATGTGGCCTTCTAAACCACAGAAGGGTAGGAACAGCAGGCACTGGAAATCTAAGTCCTTGTCTCCATGAGGAAGGTCACACTGTAAGATCCACTTAAAAAAAATACACAAATTGATCAGCATGTCACCATTTGTATTTCCTAGGCTGCTCAGGAGCAGCACATAAGTAATAGACCCAAAGACAGGCACTGTATTGCTGTATTTTTATAGAGCTGCCAGTGATGATAAGTTTACAGTCAGCTTCATTGGTGGTAATCAAAATTGTTTGGAATTTCTAGCGATTATCCTATAAATGCATATAGTCTATAACTATCCATAGAAACAGTATAGGTAAGCACTAGCCCTGTCACCCCTCTTTCTCCTCACACCCCCATGATAATGTGCCTTTTGTTCCTGTATGCTAAGTCTTCAATATTTTTATAAAAAAGCATTTTCTAGTGAGGCAGGGGGAGGAAATCATATCAGCTCCTGCGTGGGTATTGCCCTTGCTGTGAGCTTCCAGAGCTCTGCTTTCCATTGCCAGGTGGAGTACTGCCCCTGTGTGATAGCCAACGACTGCTGGAACCTGCTCATGGAGTTCATGCAGAGCTTCATGGGGAACCACGCTCCCGGCATCCCCTCCGTGTTTGGCACCAAGCACGACAGCATCTACAGCCCAGCAGACACCATGGTTCAGTACATGGAGCTCTTCAACAAGATCCGCAAGCAGCAGCAGGTGCCTGTAGCTGGGATCAGATGAAATGACTCCTTGGAGCCTGGTTTAGAGTGACTGCATCCTCTTTTCTGCCTGCCCATCTGGATCAGGAGTCCCTCCAAAAAGCAGCGCTGGAGGCAGCCCAAGGTTGTGTGTGTTGTTTATTTTATTTTCTGATTCTTGATCTTTTTTCCCCCTGGTTCAAAGCAAAGGTCTGGAACGCTGTGTGGATTTCTTGGTGTCCTCCTTCATGGTTTGGAGGCTGGCTGGGATCAAGCCCATGGTTCTGGTAGTTTGTTGCACAGTGCTTCGTGCTGGGGATTATTGTTTGTTGGCAGGAGGGAAAAGGAGAAATTCCAGCCAAATGCTTGCAAGGGCAGAGTTTCTTTGGCTGCAAACAGCTACATGGGAGATTTTTTTGGGTTTTTTTTTTAAGATATCTGCGTAAAAGTGTCTTATTTTTCATCAAAATAAAAAGCTGTGTTTTGTGAGGAGATGGAGCCTTTGCACACAGCAAGCAGTGTGCTGGTTTGTATTGTTTATTTACAGCTTTTGGAATCTTCTGTTGGCGTGGATACAATTCTTCAGCAGAGTTTTATCTCTGATTTGGTTCAAGAGCTTTATACCCCTGAAGCAAACTAATTTCCCTGTGGCAAAATCTACAGGAATTCTTGCATTCCTATTATGGGTACGTTCTTAGCTTGCCTTCAGCTTTTGTATCTGATGGGAGTATTAAAATCTGCTACCTCTCAGATGATACTGATGAAGCCTCATGATAAATAAATAAATAAGCCTGGCAGGAGCCCTCTCATGCATTGCAAGAGAATACCAACTGCTTTATCTCATTGTTTGAAAGGTAGGTAATAAATGTCCTAGCCCTGCACTCCATTTCTCATTTGAGAAATCCTGGTGACTTCAGCAGATTTAATGGAGTAAGGAAGGATTTGGGGAATAAAAGCCAAAAATTTATTCTAAGACTTAATGATACAACATCACTGGATTATTATTTTGTTCTATTTTTTAGTGGTGATTTATTTTTGCAGCAGGAAAACCAGGGAATAACCAGGGAAATTAGATCCCTTCTAAGCTTTGTCCCTTTGGTTGTAGTTGTTTAGTATCTGTCTGGCTTGTAACTGCTATTTTCTTCTCCTCCTCCCTGTTCCAACCCACTGTTGGGTCTCAGAGCACACAGAAACACCCTCATTTAGCCACCAACCTTTGTGCTGAGCTTCCTCCATGGCTCCTGGGAAGGCTGTGCATAGCAGTGTTCCAGCTTTCCAGCAAGTGTCCTGGACATGAAGAGCAGGTGTAGAGAATGGCTTTAGGAAAGGAGATTTCTATGAAGGATGGTGGGTTCCTCGTGAAGAAGCTTCCTGCTCCCAGAAATTACTGGTTCCTTGCCAGTACATAGGTCTTGAAGAGTCTGGAGAGCAAATAAAATGGAAAGAGCTTTCTCCCAAATAGATTTTTTTTTTCCTTCTGAAGCAGCAAGGGAAAAAGAAGCTGTTTTGTTACTCAATTTGCTGTCTGGCAGAGAACTAATTATTTAGGTATGACTTCTCTGTGATTATCATTTATACCTGTAAACCCAAGTCACTGTTAGAGTGCCTAGAGCTTTTAGTCTGGGCTCTTAATAAATTTAATCAGCACTGGGTCCAGAAAGATGTGGTTAATGAGCCATAATAAATGGCATAACGTACCATAAGTGTGTTAGAAATTCCAGTGTGCTGAATATACTGAATTTTTGCAACCCTTACCTCAAGTCCATGACGTGTGCTGACTTCAGTGGGACCATTAATTTTCAGGGAGAATCTGGCCTGCGTTCCGTGGAGTTAAGTGGGGCTGGGAAAAAATGCTGAAAACAAACCAGCCTCTGTAGGGATGGTTACTTTTGTCCTGTTTCCCATTTTAAGTCTTAAGGTTAAAGAAAACAAACAAACCCAAACTTTTAATGATCAGATTAGTCATGCTGAACGTTCCTAATGCTTTATTAATTCCCAAAAGATGTGCTCTGTAACCAGAGATGTCAAAACTCTGGTCACATGTCTTAAAAACATAAAATGTGTGCTGGAATCTCTGGGGACTTCTGTGCTCTTATTAATACATCATAGTGTTCCTAGAGTAATAAAATGGGACCCCTTGAGCTACATTCTGCCTTCAATTACACCATTACAGCCATTGACGTCAGCAGGTTTCCACGGGTGTAAGGATGGGTAGGATTTATTTCCTTTATGTCTCAGCAGAAACATCCCTTGCTGTAACTGCATTCAGGGAACAAGCAGATCAGCAGCCCCCACACAAGGGGCTACTGTTACTCTGGGGCTTTTTACTTTCTTGAGGGACAAAATTACTGTTTTTCAGGCTTAACAGCTGCAGTAATCCTCATTCTGCCCCTCCACCCAGCATCAGTGTGGCAGGTTACCGTGGCTCCAAACATGCTAGTCTGCATCTTAACAAGTCTTCAGGGGGCTTTCAATTGTTAGGTTAATGGATTGAGCCAGTGTAATTGAAAACCACCCTAATTTTGCCTGTCAAGGCATGGTCTGGAAAGTTGTTTTCCTGTTGCTCCCCGGTGTTTTCTCAGTGAATGGCAAGATCTGGAGAGGGAGGTGGCCAAGCTGTAGTGCTGCAACACTGTGGATTCGGGTTTTTTTCTGCTTCTGCACCTCTCAATCATTGGAAGTAGTGTTGTTTTCCATGAGTTGAAGCCTGACTTAGAGAGGACTGGGGATCTTGAGGATGTGGGTGTCACCCCTGCATGGTTATAGGTTCCCCCTCCTAGCTGTAAGTGGAGGCTGAGTGATGTTTTCCAGGGCTACTGATGCTTCAGTGGCAGAGAGTCCAAGTCCTGGGGATACTGCAGGCTTTTGTTCTGTTTTGTGCTGTGGCATTTTTTTTTTCTGAGGAAGTACTTGCATAGCAGCTGCACCCTGCTAAGCTTTACAAAGAGAGTGAAGACGTAAAGGCTTTGTTAATCTTCGGTTTTAATTCTTAGCAGACATTACAGACTGAAGGCTCATTGCAGTGGGGAGCTGTTAAAGAGTTGAGAGGTGTGTGACTGGATTTCTGTGCTATGGGTTCAAAACAAGACCAGGCACTGGTCCAAAAGAGAAGGTGTGTAGAGAAATGACGTTGAAGTGGAATTTATGGGAAGGCTGGCTGGTAAAGAAGCTCTCAAGGAGACCATGAGGCTGTGGAGTGTCTGTGCCGTGGTCGGAACAAGCAGGCTCCAAGGCTCCAACCTGTTGCAGTAAATCACAGGGCTTTGCCTCAAAACTTACTGGGAGAAGATGTGGAGGAGGGGGGAACACTTGGTCCCAGTGCAAAGGAATTGTCTGTGCCACTGCTGACCTGTTCTTCGTGTCAGTGCTGCACAGTCCATGACTGCTCACTTGCAAGGCTGCCCTGGCGAGAGCAGGACTCTCCCTCCCTGGCAGGAACCTGATGGAACCTCCCGCAGGCTGCAACAGAAGTGAGTTATCCCAGTGTGGGCAGGTGACTCCCAAGCGTGGCCAACCCTGGCTGGGGACAGGCTTCTGCCCCAGCCTGAGCCCTACTGTCCCTTTGTCTGACAACACGCACTTCCCCTCGCCTCGTGGTTGCTGCAGTGTGACCCCAGGGGCCTTCCAGTGACCTCTGGCAAAGGGCCCCTGTCTGTGCTGCCTGGGGGGTGTCTGCCCATCACTTCAGGGCCCTGTCACCCCAGGGCCCCCGGGGGGTATTTCCCACCTCACACAACCACCCCAAGCGCTCCGGGGGTATCTCCCACCCCACACAACCGCCTCAGGGGCACTGCAGGGTATCTCCCACACCGCACAACTGCCTCAAGGGCCCCGGGGGGTGTCTCCCACCCCACACAACCGCCTCAGGGGCCCTGCGGGAGCGCTCCACCTCCCGCGCTGCCCCTTTAAGAGTCCCTTTGTCTCCGAAACATCCTTATTTACCCTCCTGTGACTCAACCGAACTTCAGCTCGGGATTCACAAAGCCCGGTACGTCACCGTCCGGGGCCGGGCCCGGGCAGTCCCCGCCTCTCGGCGCTGCCCTCCCGCTACTCGACCGTAAGCCATTGAAGAGCTCTCCCTAGCGGCTACGTAGAGCTCGTAAACTCTGCCAGAACTCTCTGCCGCGGCGTAGACTACGCAAACGACGTCCGGCGCCGCGCCGTTACCGTCAGGCTCTTCTCTACGGAATTGGCGTAAAGAGCGGCGCCGAATGAGGAGAGGGGCGAGGGGGCGGGCGAGAGCGCTGTGTGGCGTGCTCCTCAGCCAACGGCGAGGAGGGGCGGGGCGCGGCGGGCGGCCAATGGGCGGGGAGGAGGCGTGGCCCGTGGCCGTTGGGGTGTCTCGCGCTGGGTGACAGCTCGCGCGTGCTGATGATGGCGGTAAATAAAGGGGCCGGGGGGGAGGGGGGAGGTTGGCGCGCGCGGGGACCGCGACAACCCCCCCCCGCCCCGAGGCGGTGGGGGGGGTGGTGGGGGGGAGAGGGGCGGCGGGGACACCCCGCTGTGAGGAGGGTGCTGAGGGGTCCTTGGTGCTTTCCCCAGTCCCCCGAAAGGCTTCCCCCTCCGCTGCGGTTGGGGGGCGCGGAGGTGGGGGGAGGGGGGAGCTGAGGCAGACTCCGGTTCCCCCTCCCCGGCCCGGCGGCTGCCGCCTTTGTCTGCGGGCGGGAGCCCCGCGCCGGCCTCGGCGGCTCCGCAACTTTCCCTTTGTTGAGGCGCGGGGGCAGCGGGAGCGCCCCCTCATCCCCCCCCCCCTCCTTCACCCCCCCTTTCCTCCCTCACCCCCTCCCCACAGCGGAGCTCTTCCCGGGGTCTCTATGGGCCCCCGCCGGCCGGGGAGGCGGGAACAGCGCCGGGGGTCGCGTCCCGTCGCGGGTGGGTGTGTGGGTGCCGCGGGGTCGTGGCCTTGCTGCTGGCGGGAGGGGGAGAACGCCTCAAAAAAGCCCCCCACCACCGTGCTGTGCTTGGGGCTGGGGGTGGGAGGGGGAGAGGGCACGAAAACGGGGGGAAATCGGTGCAGATTTCGCATTTATTTAAAACAAAACAAAACTGCCGTGGGGTTTGTGCCTTCCCCACCCGCAGAAGTTAATGACGAGGGGGGTTGTGGGGGTGTACAGCTTGGGTTTGGGTCTCCCCATGGCGAGCGTCTGTCCCGGGGGAGCAAAGCGTGCTTTAAAATCCCGTTTTTAAACCCAATTCGAAGCAGAGGGGGTGGCAGCAATTTATATCCCCTCCTGTGAACGCTCAGAGAACCAAAGAGAATCCCTGCATACGCGTACGAGCCCCTGCAAACCCCAGTCAATTTCAGAAAAGCTGCTAATTTTAGGAAACGCCTGCTAATTGTTTTATGGCAATTTTACGTAGGGAAAAGAAGCGCAGTCTGTGTGGCAAAACAGCTCCTGATCTCCAGGTACAGTCAGTGGGAGAACACTGACAGACATGATGAAAGCACCGGTTATTTTGGTAGATATAAGGGGTGTAGGGGGGTGGGGGTGGTGAGGTGTCTTAAAAGTAAAGAGCTGCACTTGTACTTTTAATCAGGGAAAGATGCTGCGAGCTCTTGAAGTCGCTGAGCTCGTCTGGTGTGAAATATTGTGAAATTTCGCCCCTTTTGTATACTGCTGCTTCAAAAAAGACGCTTGCTGGAACCCGAGGAGCGTGCGGTGAGAGATGTGATAGGCGCTTGCTGATTCCTTAGCCCAGGCAAAACTCTTAATTGACTTCGGCGGGAGCTTCTCCTGAAGTAGGTTCTCGTGCGAAGGCAAGGCAAAAAATAGGGACCAGATTAAAAGGGATGAAAGGGAGGTGGGACTGGAAGCAAAAAGAAGGTGTCGGGAAGCGGGGGGAGAAAGGGGGCTGTTGGTGGAGATGGGGTTGAGCTGCTGCTCCGGGAAGGAAACGCGCGGCTGGGATGTGAGAACAGGAGAAAGCTGCAGGAGCAAGGAGGGTGAGAGCAGGTAAATCGGTGAATATAAAAACTCCTCTGCATGTGTGTGTGTGAACATGGTGGATTAAACTTGCCCTCAGATTAACCGAGCATCAAACAGAAGTGGTTGGAGTTGCACCTTCTCCACGGCCGGCAGTAAATGCAGCCCTGGGGTTTGCGCTGAACTGCTTCTGCGCTGCCTTGAGGGTTGCTGTGGGTTCGCAGTTGTCAGATGAGTTGGTGAGAGCACACAACAAAAAGCATTTGCCGTTGGTTTTAATTGCTTTGAAAATATCCTAGGTGCAAGCGTTTGACAATTATGTGCCAAACACAAGCAGGATTTGATGTCTCTGAGCTGGGTGTGCTTTCAAACACGAGGCTGAAAATGGCAAACGCTTGGGTTCCCCCCTACCCCCCAATCATTCTTCCTATTAATATGAGCTGACTTCAAGTGAAAAGGGCGTTTTGAAGTTGGTGGCTTTTCAGGTCTGGAATAGTTCTTGGTCTTGTGCAAGTTCTGTTTGTTATAAAGAATTTTGCTTGTTCAGGAGCAGGGCTTAACAATAGTCACATATGCAATGGTTTATAGGCTGTTACAGCTAGGAAATCAAAATCAGGGATTTATTTAGCTGTTGTGTGTCCAAAGATCATTAGTAAAGAATCTGTCGCTGCAGTTCCTGCAGAGATTGGGATTGTGTGTGGTTATGAAGCCCTGTGGTTGACGAGACATGCTGGAGGCCTGTAAGGATGGAGAAATTGTGAATAAACCTCATGTGCTGCAGCTTGCAAAATGAAACGACGCTTGGTCTGATTAATATTTGGATGGGTAAAGTGGAAGGGCACAGCAAAGCAGTTATCTTTCATGGGTTGTGCTGTTAATCATGGGAATACTGCTGATGGAGAAGGAAAAAAAAAATGGAGCGTGTTTGGCTTGGTGGATTGCCTCTCTGCTTCTGGGTGTGAAAGCCTTGAGTGCAGTTTCTTGCTGCAGCGGATTCCTTGCGACTAATCGTAATCCTTCGCTTGGTGTTTGCTTGGTTGCAGCTCTCTGTCCCCATCAGACGTTTCAAGTTGTTTTCTTCTGTGCTAGAAAACACTTATTCACCGGGTTTTCTTAAAGTACCTATTGTTTTGTCTTAGTATCTAAGCAAGAGCAACAAAAAGCACTTTCTCTAGTGGCAAAAATGGTATAAATTCCTGAATATCTGTTAAGATCCTGTTGTGTTGGTTGGGTTTTTTTTTCCTTTCCTTAGCTATTTTTATACTGAAATTTCTTAGGGCTTCTGCTGGGACTCATAAAGTGAAACGTGGTGTTTTCTCAACCCTTGGAAGATGTTAGTGGGTAGATTTAGAATAGCCAACAAATGGAAATCCTGCAAAATTCAGCTTCTATCTTATAAGGCACATGTAAATTCTTTCACGAGGTGCATTTTTTTGCTTTGGGGAAGTGCAAAAGGGTTTCTGAAGTTGACCTCAGCTCTGAGTCAAAACAAAACTAAGGTTTTTTTTTCCTTTAAAATGGTTTGCTAGATATGAATAGAGAGATACTAAGATGCTTGAAAACTTCGCCCGTCTCTGGGCCAGCAATTCAGATTGAATAGGGGTACAGGAAGGTGGGGTAGCTTTGGCAACAGCTTGGACAGATCCCTCTCGTCCTTTATTTTCTTCAGGAATCCTCTCCAGCAGATGAGAGCCATTGGAAGTTTCTCACTTTGTTTAACAACCTTTGTGGCTTTCATCCTGAATATTTCATCCAGGGTTGGTTTTGTTGTGTTGGTTTGTTGGGGTTGTTTTTCTTCCTTTGGGGAATGAAACCTTGGGAGATGTTCTTGTCTCAGCAGCCTATTGTTAATTGCTCAGTGTATAAACACTTCACCTTGCCTAAGCACTTAACCACTATGAACAGGCTGTTAAGTTGATGCTGGTATGTTGTACAGAAAAAAGCCCCCCTCTCCTCCCCACTGCTGCAATGTCAGTGCATGGAAGACCATCCTCGTTAGCACGAAACCCTTAACGAATCATTGCTCTGGAGTGTACTGAGCAAATTCAACTAATTTTTTAACAAAACCACTACCATTTTAAAATCCCATTTCTAGATCAGAGCGTCTCAGTTGTTCCTTCCCATCTTCTGTGCGTACCGACGCTGATGCTCTTCACTTTTGTTTTTATTAGACTTTAGATCAAAGATGGCTCAGGCGAGGCTGTTAAGTCGTATGTGGCTTGTGAGCCATTGAATTACAGCCCCAGCATGCAGGCTTCCTCACGTAACTGGCAGCAGAGCTGTGGAGCAGCTAGAACACGCCGCTGAAACAAAAAAAGATTAAAGAGGGAGCGAGGGGAGAGAAGGTAAAAACAGACACAGAGATTCTGTCCTTTTGCCACTGGCGTAGGGCAATAATATCAAAGTGGTGTGGAGCCCAGTTGTTTGTGAAATTTGCAGTAATGCAGATCGCTGCATCTGGAGGGAAATGCAAATTAAAATGCGTGCTCTATCGCGCTGCGTTCTGCTGGCTTTGAAGGGGAGAAAAAGCCCTTTTTGCTGCAGGGTTAGGAAGTGAGTTAGTATCTTTTAGTGGACTTAAGGTAGGGGGGAAAAAAAAACCCAACCCAAACTTGTCTGCTTTGTGCTGAGTGTTGTTAATTAGCTTTTTGCTTATAAGATGGTAATGAGTGCACATTAAGCATTCCACCTCTGGTACATTACAAAGATTGGTATGAAATCTCCCCCAAAATAGCAGACTTGTTGGGGTGTACCTTGAGATTTTTTTTAAAGAAGGCTCACTAGCTAAGTTCCTTTAATTAGCTGATTTTAGTGTAATTGAACGAGAAGTCTGTCCTTTTAAGAACTTTATTGAGAAAGTAGAAGAAAAATACAGGCAGCTATTTGAAAAACAGGAGCTTTTTTCTGCACACCCTTGTTCCTCCCCATGGTGCACATGCTCTCTTTCTTGTCTCCCTGCCTTGGCTGCGTAATTCAGCTGCATTTTCAAATGAAGACAGAAAACTGGAGTACACGGATCTGACAGCTCCAAGTTAGTGTGAGTGTGTTTGAAATATACCCTGTGTTACATGTCAGTCGTGACAAATGTACTCTTAAAAAAAAAAAAAAGATCCTGACTAAGGAGATGCTTTTTTTGGGTGTTTTGTAACTTTGCTGAGTGAAATGCAAGAGGGGGCTTGAGCCAAAGTGAAAACCCACATACTCAGGCACTGGGATCCCTACAGAAGGGTGGAATTACTAAATAACATGCTCTTAAAAAGCAAAGAATAGTGTGATCTATTACAGTACACCTCAGTGTGTAGTGTATATCTCCAAAAACCTTTACACTCAATCTCTAACCGAGCATACTGAAAAAGAAACCTTCCCTCCCCCGTCCCCCACCCCGGGTGAAGCCAGTGGCGGTTTGAAAGACCTAATTTAATGGCCAAAAGCTTTAGTGCATTTTGGCTCTTTTCAGGCTTTTCAGTCAAACCATGGAAGATCAAGTCAAGAGTTATGGGCCACAGCTGTGTTCCTCCATTGAGATCTTCTATAGGACATCAGCTGAGCTGATTAAGAAATGGTGACCACTGCTCCCTTCTCTTATTCAACTCTGAAAGGCAAATCCGTCCAATTGATTGAGAAGCATTGCCTCTCAACCATATTTTCCCATTTGCTTTCAGTGGGCGGCTTAGATTTGATTAAGAAATACTGTCCTATAATTACATTCTGTCCCTCTCTCTCATGCTATGAAAAGCCTCTGAAGACAATTCAAGGGTTTGAAGTTTAAATAAAAACCCTTCGGAAGGAGGGTCCTTGCAGCCTGGCTAGGTGGGTATGCAGATGAAGTGATAAGCAGCTTTTAGCTAGAAATACTAAAAGAGAACCCTAAGAAGGGCAGTCAGTGCTGGGTTGTGTTTCTGTACTGCTACAGCTTTGTTTCCCACTCTCCTGGAAGGGATTGGTGTCTCAAAGCCTGACTGTTCCAATAAGTTTGTGACAAATGCGCTTTCTTTTTACTCAAACAGCAAACCTGTATTTTATATTAAATCCTTTTTTTTTCTTTTGGTGAGATGGGACCTGGTTTGTCTCCTGCCTGGTGCTGAAGCTAACTTTACCCACTAATTTTAGATAGTTTAGGATTTCACATTATGTTGTATATTAAATGCGTTCCAGCTGAATAACAAGTGCCTTGTGTATTAAGAAAATGATAGAGATTTGTGGCTGACTTCTAGCTAGAACATTATCTGCATAAATATTGAACTGTGGTCTATCAGAACAAATAGTTTCTTCATCCACTAAACTCTAGCAAATACAATTTGGCTTGAATACCTCCCCTCCTGCCCCTGCAGATTTGGGTAATTCAGCCAAGTGAGGAGCTAATGTCTTTTTTTACTAATTGGGGTCTGCATTTATGTTCACTGTAGGGCTTTTATACTTGACAGTAGTTGGTGGGTTTTCTGAGTGGATGGAGATACCTAAGGATTGATTTAAGCAGATTATATGTCTGTATATTTGTGTGTGTGTGTGTGTATCTACAGGTGTGTTGCTAGAGCTGGACATCAGGGTCAGCTTTTGGATGTTTAGGGCTTTTCCAGTCATTCACACATTGAGAAATTGCATGTTCTGATTTGGAGATTGCAGCTGGTTTAGTATAAGCCAGAGGGGCACTTAAAGATGAATTAACCAAAACTGTGGACTGTGTGTTACTTAAAAAGAAAACCCCATTGTCTGATGGGGTCATAGATTGGAGGTTGGCTGCTGGGGCTGGGAAGCCAAGGAGATCTGCTGCCTATAGCTGTTGGGCTGCGACTAAACCATATCATTTCAGTATGGTGTTCTTGGAGGAGTGATGCCTCCAGCTCTTCCATCCAGTGACCTTCATTAGTAGTTGCAAGGTGGGTTTATTTTTGTTTCTTGGGTCAAGCTGTCCCATCCTTACCTCCTCTCATGGAAGTGTTGAAGGCAGAGGCAATGAATTAAGGCAGCTCATAGAACCAAGCTGGCTCCCTTCTAATTATATGGAGAGAGAGATGGCAAAGTATCTCCACACTCTGCCAAGATGCAAAAGTGTAGGGAAAGACTGCTCCACAATTTCCTTACTAATGCTGCTGAAGGGAATGTCAGGAGGAGGAGGAGGATGAAAGGATGACTTGACTCTTTAGATACCTGCTCAGTGCCACCTTCTGCGTTACTTTGTTGGCATATAATAAAGCCATTTGCTGATGGCTTGGGGATGTTAGAGGTCATATTTGGCATATTTCATGTAAAAACATGCTTCCATGTATGTTGGATGTCCTCAGTAGAGAGGAGTCCATACCTGGGTGCTGTACAGGAGAGCATCGCTGCCTGACAGTAGGACTGGTCATGTCTTCTGCAGCTGGAGGAGTGTAATGGGAACAGAAGTGCCACACTGGGTGCAAAGGAGCAGGCTGGTCTGGGTAGCTGGTTCTCTCAAGGGAAAACAAAAGAGTTTTTATGTGGTTTAAAAACCACATAAACATGACAAATGTGTTTTAATTTTACAGATAAGTATTGTAGACTTAGTATAGTATTTGAAAAAATCTGTGTAAAACTCTGCTGTTCTTTTTTTCTTTTTTTTTTTTTTTAAAGTTAAATCAGCTGTTTATTCACTGGAGTTGTGAGAAAGAGCCCTCAGCTTGGATTTAATGATGTCTAATCATTCTTTCAAAAATACAAAGGAGGTACTAAAAGCTGTTCAGCTAAGCTTTAAAGAACTAATAGCTATAACTCAGATTCAAAAGTGATTTAGTTCCAGAGGTAAGTCTATAATCCTACCAGTCATGAGTTAATCTGTCATCAGACTAAGACTAGAAGCAAATCTATTTAACTAAGAATAGTTAATTCACCTGAATGAGAGCGAGGATGAAGATCCTTCTCAAAAGAGTTAGCTTATTTTGAGAAAACATAATACCCATGATACAGAGTGCAAGTGGCAAGCTGTTTTCAAAAGTCGGCTGAAAAACTCTGCTTTAAAACTTGCACACTGCTCTTGTTCTGAACTTTTCAGGGTGGTTTGGTACCATGGCTGCCTGACCTGCTGGTTTGGACACTGGGGAAATGAGGCAGTGAATACGGAAGATAATATCCTGTTTATTATAAATTGGAAGGTTTTAGGAACAGCTTTTTGAGGCACCGGGTCGTGACATCAAAACCAAATTCACCTCTTCCTTTTTCCATTTCTTGTCCTGTTGTTTCATCTCAAGACAAATTAATGTGATGAACTCTAACCTCTTAGTAGGATAATTTATTAAAATAACAGATGCTGTAGAATTTGGCCTGAGTTGATCTTCAATTCTTAAAGAAGATTAACAACCTGATATTTTGCAAATCGGGGTCCCATTTCCTACCTCATTCTGTTACATGGATGTGTTGTGGTGAGGACAAAGGCAATACTCAGATATTGCCTGTAATTTATAGAAGAGGATTTCAGCCAGAACAGGATTCATAATATGCAAATTAGGAATAATTCTATCAGGAAGCGGGAGGGGAAAAAAAAAGGTGAATTTGAGCAAGGGAAATTGTTCCTTATGTACCAGAAAACAGAGGCTCAAACCTTGTGTGTCAGCTGGCAGGCCGGGTGTAGGGATTAAGGCTGAAAATACACTTCTTCGTTTTGTTAATGGCACTTTGCATCTCCTTTTGCACACTTAGGAAGAGAAGGATTTGCTGTACAGATATTTTAAAAATTTATTTATTTTCCAAGCACAAAACAGGCACCTCAGATCAAGGGGACCTGTAAATCTCCGTCTAATTCTTTGCTGACAAGAAAACAGAGAAGACCTTGATCAAGCCCAGTGGTCCAAGTGAAGGCTGGGTCAGATCACGTGCTGCTTCCAGAGCTGAGGATGGGGCAGCATCCTCCCAAACAGGGATGTGGGCATGCTTATGGATGCTATACATAGAAACACTGTTGAGCATCTTGGGCTGCAGTCTGATTCTTGTTGGTTAGACGAATATAAACCCAGAAGTCCTTCCTGCGTTTGGTTAAATCGGTCACTCTGATTGACTCCATTTAACAGTTAACAGCATTTATTAGAGGCCAGAGGAAATTTTCTGTGCTGTTCTGTTTCACTCGCTTGGGGGTTTAAAAGACCTAATAGCAGTTGATTGGCAAGTGAAGGGAAAGAAAATGATGGAGAGGTGTGTCGAAACCCTTCGTTATTTTCCTCTCCTTGTAATCTCTGTTCCTCAAATACATCCCAGGCACCTTTCCTGCCTCAAGTGTAGTGAAATGTGACTGTTGAATACAGTACTTATATTTAATACTATTTGCCTATTCATTATGGCTGTGAAGATAATAAGCCCCAGCCTGCTGGGGTTGTCTTGTTCTTTATTGCTTCAGTAGATGGCACTGACATGTTCATTTGACTGATTGCTTTATGTGTTGTATCAGCTGTGATGTTGTTTTAGATTAGTTAATAGTCTGTCTAAGATTTTGCCAAGATGAATATGAATTAAAATGGGGGAGGAAGAACAGCAGAGGACTACCCATAACTTACCAAGTATTCACTCTCTGGTATAATCCGTCTTTGTGTCTGTCACAAAGAGATTCTCGAAGAGGCTGTTAGGCTGCTGCTGAATACCAGGGCTGTTAAATTGATCTCTGCTGCAGCCCTCAGTTCGGTGTGCGTGAGCAGCGGCGAGAGGATGCTCTGTGCTGGAGCTGGAAAACTTCACCTCCTACCTGTGCACTGAAGGGCTTTGGGTTGGGTTTGTTTTATTCAAAATTGCCTGTCTTTTGCTTTCAAAGTAAGCAATTCTTGCAGACGATGGGGAGAACAGACCGAGGTGCTTTAGGTCAAGATGCAACCGTTTCTGACCTGGTGAATGAAGCTTTTTGCCAGCAGTGGAAAGTTAGGTTTGATTTTGTTGATGCTATTGTGAAGGAGGATGGAAATTGAGTAGAATTTTCCCCATCCAAGGTTGAGCATGTGGGTTTTAACATTTTTAATATCTATTGTCTGAACCTCAGTTCTGAATGTATTGTTTATGTGACAGTTGGTGATAAATGGGAGACATGCTGAATGTGAAGAACACTGTTTGAGGAGCGTGGTTAAAAGAAAGGATGCTTTCTGACAAAAAAAGGTAGGGTTTTGGATGCATTGCAGTAGGCCATGAGTAAAAGGAGTAATAAGGTAGGGAAAGTGGGGATATGAAAAAATGGCTGTTTATCATCTCTACTCCTGCTTTGTTAGGCTGTTTGCAATGTTACAAGGCTTGTTTTGTTTCATTTTCACCTTGCTGATTTTTCTTAGACTGCCTTGTTGGCTTGTGCACAGGTCCTGACCCATGAGCAAGTACTCTGTCCATTTGAGCAGCCTCACTAAACTCAAGTACTTGCTGAATCGGGCAGTGGCAAGTGTGGAAGGAAGCAAAAAGACGTCAGTTTTGGTATGAATCCTGATGCTTTGGGGATGGTGAAGTGTAAAAAAACTCAATTTCCAAAGAGTGAAAATTGTTGTAGCTCTCTTGGAGTCAGTGCCACTGATTTTGCATCTCTTAAAGCTCTTGTTTGTGTCTGCTCTGGCAGAGGAGTGATGGTCAGGGGTGAATCTGTAGAAAACTTGAAAATGCATGTCATAATCTGCTGTCATCACAACTATGGACATAGAATTCATTGGGAATTCATGGATTGTGTAAAGCTGGTTGCTTGACTCCAAGTGAACTGATTTCTTTCCATTAGCATCTACTTTCAGACAGTTAGAAACTGGTTTTGGTTTTGATTCTGATCATTCAAACCATGTATCTGCTGTAGTTACCTCAGGCTTCTCCAGATGTAAGTACTGGTGGGATTCCTCTTGACTCTTTTCCAGTGGGATTACATTGACTCATTGCCTTTTGGACTGGTTCACTAGGACTAGAGGAAATAGTGTGAATTGTTTTAATGTAAAGCGAGTCCCTCTATATATCCTGCATCCATATTATCTTTCCCAGCTTATTACCACTTCAAAAAGCCAACCCAAAAATAAAACCTCAAAAGCCTAATGAAAAGAAAAGGGGGAGGGGGACTTTATGTGTTGCAATAAATGAAGAAACATTCAGTTGCTGAAAACCATGAACTAAGAAGTATATAGAATTTTAATAATGCTTTTTAACATCCAGGGGCATTATATAGTAAGTTACCACGTTTTCAGGGGACTGTAGGACTTGTATCTCTTTTTTTTTTTTTGCTTTGTTTTATGGTGACCCTAAAGAATAAATAGTATTGGTTGTATTACATATTGAAAAGCTAAGTTCAAAAGGTGAAAATTGAACATACAAGTAACTGGGGGGGGGGGGTTTACTTGACATTTTAATCACTTATTTATATTAATCTCTTGCCCTTCTCTGAAACAGCTTGAGTTTGGTTTGATAAGAATACTCATATTTCATCTTTAAAACAGTTTATATTTTTAAAACTTTCAAGTTTAAACCTGTGTGAGTAGGGTATTTGAATGGGGGTGTGAACAATACGACAGCTAGTTTCAAATGAGGGCTGTAGTAAGAGGCTTTGTGAATGGAAGAAATTCACCTTCTCGTTGCCTTTCCATGATTATTTTCAAGCCATGAACTGCCAGATCTGTTCCCAGTGAATGCTGGACTGTCTTTAGTTTAAGATCATCTCCATTGGGAAGGAATGTGGATAGAAGACACATGCACATTTGCAACCATTTGTTGGGTCTGTATAAAGTATGAATTAACTGCTCTTTGAGGATGCAGGCAGTGTGAAGTCTTTTGTTTTAGTCATAAATTTATTCTGACCAAACAAAAGGATTTTAGTGGGATTTTTTTCCCCTAAATTCATAGACTTTGCCAGCAAGCCTCTCTGGTAAAGCATCTATCTGCAGAAAGGTTGTTTTGGGTAGTACAGCTAAAGCAGGTCATGAAGCACAGTAAGTGTAACAGCAACAAAATAAAAGTCAGAATAAGGTTATTTTATCTCAGCTCCCTGGTCTGGGATGGGGACTGGGGAACATTTTCTTTAGTCTTGATCAGTATAGGTGACTTAACAGCATGTTTTGGTTTACGTGAGGCCTTAGATTTAAGTCTGCTGGTCATATCTTGAACAGTCTTGGAGACTTTTAAGAATTCCTCAGAATTCCAGAGTTTTGGGGAAAAATGGTTTTTCATCTTTGCCTTCTTCCCTGGGAATTTATTTCCTGAGCACTGAATTCAGCTTTAGCAATTTGTCTGGTGGACTTGTGGGTTGGATTGTTACCAGATTGTACCTGGAAATGTTTTTGATAGATAGATAGGTATCTACTATGGAGGTTTTCTGTTCGGTGTATCGTGGTAGTAGGATCTTAACGCCTCTGATTTGGGACATCCACATCTGTCAGCTGATGTGAGCCATGAAGCAAATGCTAATCTTCTCTCAGTTATCCCCTAAAGCTGTGAGCTTCATAGGCTGGATGGCCAGTTTGTGTGGGTGAGTTGGTGTTAGGGACAAACTGGAGCCCTTGAAGCTTTGTTCTTCTTGCTGTGGCGTGTGTGAAGCTGATTGTACTCAGTACATCGGGTTATGGAAGCCCCATCCCTGGAGGTGTTCAAGGCCAGGTTGGATGGGGCTTTGGGCAATCTAGTGAAGGTGTCCCTGCCCATGGCAGGGGGTTGGAACTAGATGGGCTTTGAGATCCCTTCCAACCCAAAACGTTCTGTGATTCTATCATAGTGCCTGTGCTCTTCATTGTATTCTCAAACCAAATACGGATCGATATCCACCAACTTTAGCTTCCCAGGATGATTCAGGGACTCTAGTCCTGCAGAAGTTGTGCTTACTCCCACCAGGGACAGCAGTGCAGGAAATGGGATTTTCTCAATCCTTGTCTTTTTGAGCACTTGGGGTTTTGGTTTGGATTGGGGTTTTTTTTTGAGTTTTTTCAATGCCTGAATATTTCTTTGAAAACTGATGCCTGAGATTCCTGGTTGGAGCCTACAGCAAATTTTTCCAGCACAGTGTGAGCCCCCAGAAACAGTTTAACATTGACATAGTTATAATTAACTTAAAGGAGTTAATAAAACAGAACTTGCTGTGGAAGTTGGCAGGAAAGTCGCATTTTTGTCAAGCTCCCTTGTGATTATAGCTTCAGAGCTGAACAGCATCGTGGGGTGTGGGGGTCTTCCAATGCCTGTACTGAACAACCAAAAGCAGCTGAAGTCCTCTGAGCTTGCCATGACTCCTGGAGTACCTCCCAGGAATGCTCAGGTGGGATGTTTCAGAGCTTGGTAAACTTTGGGTTGAGGTGGAGGATTTTTGTGTTTTGGGGCTCTGGCTGGGTGAGGAGGTTGATGCTGGAGGAGTGAGGGAGGTGGGATCAGTGACTGCTCCTGCTGTCACAGCTCAAGTCTCCTGTCTTTTTGTCTGTCCATCTTTTAAACTGTGGTTTCTTCATGTATTCACAGTAGCTATTCATTGCTTTGCTTGTCTTTTCAGAGAAACTCTGCCTCTTGAATCATCTGTAACTCTTCCTCCTCTGTTTTCCTTTTCTTCTTTTCCCCCTTGTCAGCTGTGTTAATTTGCCTCTAACTAACTTGATACCATGTCATCCTGGATAGAGAGAATCCAGGAATTGTAGGATATAAAGCTGGCAGTTTTCAAGACAATATGCTTTCAGAAGAATTGAAAAAATCTCTAGGGCTATTGTTGCTTTTTGGAAATGCAGTTTGAAAGTCTAAAACCAGCAGGGTTCAAACTAGAGGAGAAACCCATTCCTGCCTGGGAAAGTCAATGGCTCTTTGGAGAAGCAAAAAGAGCTTGCTTCTTAGATGTTTTCCTGGATGTTTTCCTTGTTCTGGTTACTGAGTGAGTAGTTCTGGACCATGCAGTGACTTTGTGAAGACAGAGGATTCCTGCTCAGGTGATGTGGGGACACCCTTTCGTGCAGCAATTCCCCTTCTCTAATGGAATATCAATTATGTGAGTTTTTCCATTTGAAAAAGTGTCATTGCTAGTGGCTTTGAGAAGCAAATCCAGGATTTTCCTGTGAGTACATACAGGGATGGCTCTTGCTAGCAGAGGAACATGAATGTCTTGAGCAGGAAATTTTTTCCACCATCTTCCATGCAGCTCAGATTACATGTTTTCATTACACATCTGGTTGAATAATTGGTTCCTCTCAAATGGGGAGGTTAAAATAATCAGAGGAATAAAGTTTTTGAGTACTTGTTGAATGTAATTTTTTGATACATCTCACTCTGGTATATCCTTCTATGTGTTTTTGAGCAGGCTAGAAATTCTGCTCTAGAGTCCTGCTTAAAAATAAGTTTATTGAGGAGAGAGTGGAAGGTGCTTGTTTCTTCACATCCAAGATCATCTATCTATCTGATCGAATGCAGTATGTTTGTGTAGGATATTTCATTTTGATGGAAAACAATAATATCTAGGGGATTTTTTTTTCCCTACAGTGTTTAGAAACAAACAAAAAGAGAAGGGGGTGAGGGAAGGCAAATATGGTTTATGTAGTGCGGTGCCAATTCCCAGTGGATTGGTGAAATGCTGCTGTGGTTCCCTTTTGCCACTCCCAGGAGAGGGATGAATGAATGAGTGAAAGAATCCTTCAGCCTGAGCTTCCCACCTGTCCTTAAAGATGATTTCCAGGCTGCAGCTAAAGGAGTTTTTGTCAGTATGGAAGACTTGGAATCAACTCTTCCAAACGAAAGAGGCGTCTAGTTTGCAAGGCTAAATATCTAGCAGCTTTCCTGATCCTGAAACTTCTTTTTGCTTTGTGCATGTTTATTTAGAAAAAAAGAAAGTAGCTAGTGTCAACAGATCCCTACAGATGTCTTTAATCAGTTTCCAAATGTGTAACAATGGTACAAAGAAACATAATAAAGTCATGTGGTTTATTTTAACACTCTTTTAGGGTCAAGAGCCAAATTGTTTCTGCTGTGTTTGGTTCTTGAAGCCGTTACAGGATCTTGCCATATGTTTTTCCAGGATTATGAGCCGTGCAAAAAAAAAAAAAGAAAATAGGGTTTGACCTGGTGTTTAAATACTGTAAGTGATTTGCAAGGTGAGATTTTTTCCCAATTGTCTCTAGAACGTTACTGGCTAAACTAGTGTCCTTATTTTCCTTTTATTTCCAATTATTTTATTTCAGTTTTAACACAGCTCCATGCTTCTGGTACCTCTTCTCCATGCAGAGCAATGAAGTTTTTCCTCCTCCCCTCTTTTCCTTCCCCCAAGCCTTATCTGGGGAAAAATTTAAAAAAGATCTAAGTAGGTGAGAAAGGACAAATTTATAGGTATTTCTTAAAATGAGATCCACCTTGATGGAAAAAAAAAAACCCTACAAAGCTAAGAAATAAACCTGATATATAATGGCAAAGAGCAGGGCTTTATTAGTCTCCAAGACCTTAAAATGTCAGGTGTGAATTCTCAGTCACTAAACTCTCTTGCTGCTTATGGCTTCTCCTGGCCAGTCACATCGACCACAGAAATTTGTGTTCAGCCTCTGCAATATCTTAAATAGCTCCAGCCCTGTAATCTTTGCACGGTTTGTTTTTCCCCTTGTGCTACTGTTTACAGGTTCTGACTCATCTCTGTGTTTCCCTTTAATCATAGCTTTGTAATTTCTCCTCTTGGTGTGTTCTTTTACTCTTTAGGTTGTGGCAAGCTATTTGTTTACCTATGTAAAAGAGGAACAAATTTTGTTCTTAGTGATCTGCCTGTCTCTCAGTGACTTACTTAGCAGACTGACTGCACGTGGGATGGCGAGGCTGAACCTGCAGACACTGCAGCTGCCTCCAGTCCACGTGTTGCACAGTGCCAGAGATCCAATTTTAATTTCTTTATTTTTATTTCATGGAAGGGATCCAAAATGCAAGTGGGTAACAAGCATGGAATCATCATAGAATCCCAGCCTGGTCTGGGTTGGGAAGGGACCCCAAGGGTCACAGAGCTCCAACCCCCTGCCACAGGCAGGGACACCAACCTCCAGGCCTGGAGCTACACAAGGTTGCCCAGGGCCCCAGCCAACCTGGCCTTGAACACCCCCAGGGATGGGGCACCCACCCCCTCTCTGGGCAGCCCCTTCCAGCCCCTCACCACTCTCTCTGCAAAGAACTTCCCCCTAAGATCTCATCTCCCCCTTCCCTCCTCCAGCTTCACTCCATCCCCCTTGTCCTGCCAGGCTCTGCCCTTGAACAAGCCCATTCCCCTCCTGTTCCTCTGCTCCCTTCAGGGACTGGCAGGCTGCAATGAGGTCCCCCCACAGCCTTCTCTTCTCCAGGCTGACCCAGCCCAGCTCCCTTAGCCTCTCTCCAGAGGGGAGCTGCTCCAGCCCTCTGAGCATCTCCGTGCCTCCTCTGACCCCTCTCCAACAGTCCCACATCTTCCTTGTGTTGGGCCCCAGCTCTGGACACAGGACTCCAGCTGGGGCCTCATTAGAAGTTGGAGCATCTTTTAACGTGCAGAAGAAACCCCTTTAGCGTGGTGCAGGGCAGAAGCTCTGCTGGTGTGGTGGCCAGGTGCATGGAAAGCAAACCCACCCCGTGGTGGTGAGCACTGTAGATGCTCGGCTTGCTCTGCTCTTCCCAGCTCTGACACGAAAACCACACCAATGAAAAGCAGATCTTACTTGAGGAAGTCGAAAAGACATTTCATTGAAGTGGTTTGGGTTAAATAAACACAGTTTATTTCTAACTTGCAGAGCAGCTGAATGTATGTGGCATCAGGACTTGGATTTGCAAGGGAAGTCTCCTTAGATACCTAAAGAGAAACAGGTGGGGAACATCACGTGCAGTATCAAAGATGGTATTGTCCTGAGAATTACTGAATTAAGGTGTAACAGAGCTGCTTTGTTAACTCACCAACGATGTTAAAATCTCTTTCCTTTTTCAAACAGGAAATCTTGCTGGCCCACACAGGAAAAGCAAAAGCAGTTGACAAAAAGCTTGTAATTTATATACTGACAGCCTACTTCATTGTTAAACATGATTCCTTAATGCACTGTATCTGGTATGTGATTGATTTCCTTGTAGCCCATTTACCCAGCTGAAACCAGCAACCTAGCTGCATTGTTTGGTGTTGTTTTTTTTTTTTCCTTGGAAATTGAGGATAAATTCAGTATACTCTTAGAAAATATTGTGTCCCAAGACCTTGCAGAGCTGGTGAGAGACTGAGCTTGGGGCTGTTGAATCTGTCTCTAGAAAATCGTGTGTATAAGGCCCATATTGTTCCTTACACAGTACAAACCTTGGCTATGCCAGTGAGCCTCAAGGGTTAAATTCCCAACGCTGTCGCATATGGCAGTGAGCAGAATCACAGATGTTGATGATACAACATAATTAGTATTCTTTTATGTAAATGAAGGCTGTCAATGTTACCATAGTGTCTATACTCTTTCAAGCTGGAATCCGTGCCACTTGGTCTTACCAAGGCTAGACAGGATTATTCCACAATTTCCTATCAAAACCTGGGTAGGAAAATAAACAAGAAAAAGGGAGGAGGGGAAAAAAAGGGTCAGGGAAGAAAAAAAGGGTCAGGGACCTAAAAAAGGGTCAGGGAAGAAGGTGAGAGGAAGGTGGGATGGGATGTTTCCGACTTGGAAGGAGGAGACCAAAGCGGTCCTTTGTTTGCTATAGGATTTCCAAAAGTGTCTTCCCAGGTCCTGGGGTTTGTGAGTGATTGAAGGAGAGGTATAGCAGATTTCTGAACTCTTCTTTAAATAAACAGCTAAAATGGTTATTTACCCACCGCAGAATTGTTCTGTGGAGGTGAATTCTGAAGTGGCCACTTGTGCTTTAATCTGAAATCAGGAAGCAGTAAAGGAGAGCTTTGATTTTTCTTGAAGAGATTCCATCTTTAGCAGCAATGTCACTGAAAAAAAGGTGGTAATTAAAGTAAATTTGCATGATTTGAGGACCACTGAAAATGTGTTTTCTTAGCCTGGTCAGGTTTTCCTCATACAATTCAGGCAACTGCTCAGTACTTACCCTAAAGCTTTGGGAAAGCGTATTATGGCCCTCCTAGCAGTTCTTTGTGTTGTATTCAAGTGCTCTAGTTGTAGATGTGTAAGCAAGTTAATTTAGTCTTTCTTGGATTATTACAACAGATAGGGTTTTATCTTTTCTGCCTTTGGCAAAATGCAGGTATTCCCTATTTTTCTTTCCACTGTAGTTCTTATTTTGTTGCCGTTTGCATCTAACAGTAATTCATGACTTTGTTTTTATTGTTTGAAAAATCATCTAGAAACAACATTTAATTCAGGACAGATTTCTTTTCTCTTTTTCCCCACCTCCTCCCCATTTCTTTCACCAGTTTATCAAAGCAGGCAAAATTGAAGTGATCACAGGAGGTGCACATTTTTGCTCAGTTTTTGGTTTTATTTTGTTTTTTTACCTCAGATATTTTCTCTGCCATATGTTGGGTCATCCACTACAAAAGACTTAGGATGCAGAGGCTACATGTGATCAGCAGATTTATAGATTATCAGAAAATGAAAAGAGAAAAATGAAATTCCATCATGTTTCTTAACAGAGACACAAGGATTTGAGTTCCTAGATGTTTGGACTCAATGATCATAGAATCATAGACTGGTCTGGGTTGGGAGGGACCCCAAGGGTCACAGAGCTCCAACCCCCTGCCACAGGCAGGGACACCAACCTCCAAGCCTGGAGCTACACAAGGTTGCCCAGGGCCCCAGCCAACCTGGCCTTGAGCACCCCCAGACACGGGGCACCCACCCCCTCTCTGGGCAGCCAGTTCCAGCCCCTCACCACTCTCTCTGCAAAGAACTTCCCCCCAAGATCTCATCTCACCCTTCCCTCCTCCAGCTTCAATCCATTCCCCCTTGTCCTGCCATTATCTACCCTTTCAAAAAGTTGATTCCCCTTCATTCAATGATCTTGAAGGTCTTTTCCAACCAAAACCATTCGATGATTCATACTTTGACTTCCAGATAATTCTGTTCTCTGCAATAAATGTGTTCTCCACAGTAGCTCTTGCACTGAGGGGATTAATCATGTTCAGAAGCAACCCTGCTAGCGCTCTTAGTTTGTTTATGTGCATCACAAGAATATTCTCTCTCTAGGGCTTTGAAGCTGTGCTGCCTTACAATGAAGACTTAAGTAGTAATTAAATTCTCGAAGAACCGCCAAGACTCCTTTGGCTGAAATGGGGATGTTCCGGGCCCTGGATGCTGCGTCGCGGAGGAGAGGATGTTTAAACATGACTCCGTGAGTAGGGCGTGGGAGCGGGTCTGGTTCCTGCACCTTGGTCTCTTCAGAGCATCAGAGGGACTGTACAAAGGAAACCACGGCGTTGGCTGTCGCATCCCTATCCGAAAAGGAGGGATGGGTGACTCAGGTTCACCAGTCCCCTTTTGTTAAAACTGAAGTGAGACGACGCTCTAAGGTCCACACACAGACATTAACTTTAATGAGAAATCTTCCATGGAAGGAGTATCCCAAGAATGCCAACCCCTTGGTAATTATATTTAGCCAAGCAGTACCTTCTTTGGTAGGAATGAAGGTCAGCCTTACCTTACTTAGCAGCTGTGAGGGAAAGGGGTATGAGAGAGTTTACCAGTCCTGGATCCAGCGGCGTTGAACCAGATGATAGGGCTGTTCAGTGTCAAGCTCCCTCCTGCAAATCCGTGCCTTGCCCTTTTATGCTCATTGTCTCTCTGTTCCTCGTGCAAATCAGCATTGCATACTCAAAAAAGGGAAGGTTTGAGTCAGTGGATTTCTTGACTCAGTGGTCTACCAGTCAGTGGTGTTGGTCTCCCCTGACGACCTTTACCTTTCACCCAGTTATTGTGGGTTTTGCTGATTTAATGTTTAGGCAAACCCTCATCTCCCAGTTTGTGGATGTTTAAGACATACTTAGTTCACTTCAGGGACCTTTGCCTCCAGAATGTGACCAAGTTCCTCCTTTAGCTTCCCCATATTTAGAGGATTTACCTAATCAAGTAGCTCTTGTGAGGGCAGCAAAACAGTCTGAGGAGAATGGGGTGGCGGGGGGAAGAGGTTCAAACCATCTTGAAGCTCTAGTCTGTCTCCTACACTAGCACACAGTGTTTTAGTTGTGTTCTTTATACAGCTGAATATCCTGTATAAAACGTGGGTGCAGAACACAGAGTGAAAGCTTTTTGTGCTTTCTAGGTCTAGTATCCCTGCTTTGGTTTCAGTTACGTTAGAGTAATTTAGTAAATCACTTGCTTGTTCTGTTTGTATGTGCTCACACAAACATGCACACATGCAGATGTTCCTTTACATCTACTATAACATGGTGTTACACATTCCCCTTTTTTTTAAACCATGATGATTTTATTTAAACATTGAAATTTCTGGGAGACTCTGGGAACTCAGAGAGTTTGAGGGTAGAATGTAAAGCCTGAGGACTCAAAAATGCTCTAGTTATGACAATTATCCAGTATTTTTGTGGCTTCTCTTAAGAAGTTGGCATAACCTCAGTCTAGTTCCTGACGACATGCATTCCAATTCCAAATTCATTCTGTGTGTATCAATTTCAGGAGGGCAGCTAAAGATCAAATGTGTGTGTGGACTGAATTAATCTTTTTCCCTTTGGAAGTGAGCCATTCGGGTTGGGTGAGGCGTGCTGGCAGCTGTCTGGGCTGTCCTTAGTAGACAGATAGACAGTTTTGTTCTGTAGACCTTGTCAATCCAGTGTCTTTCACTAGTACTAAAAACAGCTTTAAAAAAAAAAATGAGTGGAAATAATGTAGTTGGTTGAAGGAAAACTACAGTTGGGGTTGACAAGGCATGACATCCATATTTTTATAGGTCTTTATGGCTGATATAGTGGCTCTAAGATCCTTTCCTTTCTTTTTTTGCCTTCCAAGGTCAGAGCAGCGAAGACTTCTGTAAGACATGGATAGATGCAAACATGTTGGGCGGCTACGACTCGCCCAGGATCACTCTATCCTGAACCCCCAGAAGTGGCACTGCATGGACTGCCAGACAACTGAATCTATCTGGGCTTGTCTGAAGTGCTCCCACGTAGCGTGCGGGAGGTACATCGAGGAGCATGCACTTAAACACTTTGAAGAAACCAGGCATCCGTTGGCGATGGAAGTTAATGATCTGTATGTCTTCTGTTACCTTTGTGAAGATTATGTCTTGAATGACAACCCGGAGGGGGACCTGAAGTTGCTGAGGAGTTCTCTGTCAGCAATTAAAAGTCAAAAACATGATCCATCAACGAGAAGCGGCAGGACATTGCGATCGATGGCTTTGGGAGAGGACATGTGCAGCCATCCAAGGAGCCCTCAGGGACAATCTCAGATGCTTACAGCTCTCTGGCACAGGCGCCAGTCCTTGCTTGCGAAGGCGCTGCGGACCTGGTTTGAGAAGAGCTCCAGGGGCCAGCTGAAATTAAAACAAAAGAAACAAATGGAGGAGTTGGAGAAAAAGAAGGAGGCGGCTAGGCAGCGGCGGCAGGAGATGAAGAGGCAGCTCCTGGAGGAGCTGGCAAACACTCCTCCGAGGAAGAGTGCAAGGCTGTTGTCTCACGTGCACAGAGAGAACTTGATTCCAAGGAAATTTAGGGAGGTGGCGACCGCTTCCCCTACCTCAAGGCAGATGCAGAGCAGCAGATTCAAACAGTTCTATTCCATCCGGCGTAAGCCTCTGATGACTCCCGGGGTAACGGGTCTAAGGAACCTGGGAAACACATGTTATATGAATTCTATTCTGCAAGTGCTAAGTCACCTCCAGAAATTTAGAGAATGTTTTTTGACACTTGATCTCTGTGAAACAGAAGAACTCTTAGCCAAAACTGTGAATGGGAAGTCTAGGATGCCTGGCAAATTGGCAAATGGGTCTGCTGCTAATGAGTCAGGGAAGACTGACAAAGTGGGATCATATGGCACGCAGAGCTTGCCAGCTGGCTTAAATGGTGGCTCCTCCATAAGCAGGAGTTTAGAACTAATACAACCCAAGGAACCGAGTTCAAAGCACATCTCCCTCTGTCACGAGTTGCACACCCTCTTCAGAGTGATGTGGTCTGGCAAGTGGGCGCTCGTGTCCCCCTTTGCCATGCTGCACTCTGTGTGGAGCCTGATCCCGGCGTTCCGAGGTTACGATCAGCAGGACGCTCAGGAATTTCTCTGTGAGCTGTTGGATAAAGTACAGCAGGAGCTGGAGTCCGAAGGAACGAAGCACAGGATCCTCATCCCTTTCTCACAGAGGAAGCTCACCAAGCAGGTCCTGAAGGTGGTGAACACCATTTTTCATGGGCAGTTGCTTAGTCAGGTATGCATCTGCTTTTGCATGGAAATCAACCGGAGCCGTTCATGCCAGGCTCTGTTTCTTGAGGAGCCACCAGATACCTAAGAGGAATTGCTTAGGAGTGAGTGCCTTCTGAGAAGGAAATCTGTTGGGTTGCTCTGTGGGTTGTCAGCATTTTCAGTACTTGCCAATTGTTGTAAATTCAGTTGACTTTTGTCACTTTGGAATGAAATCTGCACAAGTGCACAAACTCTGAGTGCTCAGTTTGAAGCTTTTACTGTGTTTTTAAAGTATCTTTGGTTTGTCTCTTCCTGGTTTTGTTTCTGTGGCTAGGAAGAATAAGGTGGAGGACAGAGAGGGCAGTCCTTGTGCTCTAAAGAATTAGCTGTCTGTGACAGTTTTGGTGTTTTGTTGGTTTTTTTCCTAGGCATTTGAAACTCAGCTTTGAAACTCAGATACTGAGCATGCTTAACATACGTTTCTGTAGGAGCTGAAAGCGCCTGTCGTGGTGCTCAGTCTCTTCCTCGTGTGCTGTTCCCTTGCCTGAAAAGTATTATTCCCCACAAGGCAGACCCTGGTTGCCTAGTGCAAAGTCCTCTGCTACCTTTACTCTCCAGGAGAAATGAAATGTGTGCATAACTTGACACTCCAGGGTTGGCAAGATCAGACCAGGAGCAGTATTATATGGATGTGCATTCTCATTACTATTTATATCGTCCTTCCCCATGCCAGCCTGGCTAAGCTTACCACTCCTAAGAACTTCTGTGCACATTAAAGATTAAAAGGTGGATTTTTCAAGTTAAAGCTTTTGGCTTTTCAGGGAAAGGACACTTGAAGTCGTGGTTTATTTGAATCAACTCTGTGGCATGCAAACTTCTTAACTGTGAAAGCTCTTTGTTGGTTGTCTGTTGACTCTGGCAGGTGGTGCTTGTTCTAGATTCAGTGGTAGGTCTCTGTTAACAGCGTGAAGACGGTCACAGATCAGTGTAATTTATCTGTTACTATGATACACTATAAATAACCTGCCAGGCTATTTATTCTGCTTGTGTAACTCTTATGTACATGCACTGTGTTTCATTTCAAACCCCACAGAAGGCTGCCTTCTCTATCTGCTAGCTGCAAATCCATCTTAAAGTTACTGGTGCCTTCAGTGGATGAAGCTGACGGGCTTCAAGGTTGGACGTTGGGTTTTGGTGGATGGTTCTCACAATAACAGGGTCTGACCAGACCTGCTTTCTGGCTTTGTTACCTCCTTATGCTCTCGTTTTCTGCCTCTTGAGTTTTCAACTAGACTTGTCTGCTGTTTTTATTTATAACACATATATTGACATAAGGAAACAAGGGCACCTGAAGTTTGTCCTTTCATGGTCCGTTCATGAATAATTTTTATATAGTTAGCAAATGAAACATTAAAGGAATTACTTGGAAATATCATCTCATATGCATGGAAAGCAGAGAAACTGTGGAAGGAAGATTGCATGATAAATACAATGTGTACTGTTTGGAGTAGAAACCAGACCCAAGGTGCTTGTTCCCCAGCTGTGAATTGGTATGATACCCATAGTATCTGAGGTGAATCCCATAGAGGTGAATGTTGTCTGCATATTTTTTTTGGAGCATTGAGAAAATACTGTAAATTACCTGCTCAAGGTAGGCATCTTTCAGGCTGGAAATGAGCAATGTTTCCCCTGACTCGGATTGTATTTATGTCTGTGAAACCACCCAGCTGTTTGGGCATGAGCTGACTGTTCAGATGTGAATGTAAATGCCTGCCTGGGACTCTGTGTGTTTGTAACTTCACCTGAGGATCCACATCTTATTCCCAGGTCACCTGCATCACGTGCAACTACAAATCCAACACCGTTGAGCCCTTCTGGGATCTTTCCCTGGAATTCCCCGAGCGCTATCACTCTATCGAGAAAGGGATCGTCCCCGTTAACCAGACAGAGTGCATGCTGACAGAAATGCTGGCCAAGTTCACCGAGACCGAAGCTTTGGAAGGGAGGATATATGCCTGTGACCAGTGCAACAGTAAGTTGGATGCTGCTATCAATGGAAGCACTGTCTGTTTTTCTGAGTGGGGGTTTCTGATGCAAGTATTGAGTGTTTGAAAACATGCTGTGGCTTAGAAGTGTGTCAAAACAGTGGTGGTGTTCTCTGCTCGTGCTGTTTTGGTTCCTCCTGTTGGTAGCTTCTACTCCTTTGGGCACCAGGTTAAATGATGGGTCATTTTTCTCCCACCTCTGCCCTTGTGCAGCACAGGTTACTGTGGGGTTACTCAGAGCTGCTCTTGCCACCTGTGTCAAAGCAGAAGGCAACTTTAAGAACTTTTTTGAGCAGAGGGGCTCGGATTTAGAGACAAAAGAGAGAACCTCATCCCTCTGGTTTGCTCATCTCTGGACAGCAGGAAAGCTTGTATAACAAATAATCTATATGCTGCCTGTTCTTGATTGAATCTTCTGACCAGAAATCACAGATGCAGAGTTCTCAAGGTCTGCTGCCAGGGTAGGATTTCCATCTCTCTGTAGGCATTTTGTCAGGAAGCAATGAACTGACATTATTCTGGGAGTCCAGGGTTAATATATTGCCCATGATATGAATGCACATGTTTTGCTATGCTCAGCTAGAAGATGACTTCTACTTTCCTCTAGTAGGTCTGAGTGTGTGAGGTTATTATATCCCTGAAAATAATGTCAGCCTTGTGTATAATCCTGCAGCTCAGTTACTCTGGTAAGCTGGATTTGACTTTTTTTTCATGCAGGTATTTATGGCAAATGTTCATCCCCTTGGGAGGAAAATGCCAATAATTTAACTTACATTGAAACTAAGAGGCTGAAGTAGGGAATTTTTGTAGAGATCTGTTCTCTGTCAAGTTGCAAACCTGTTACCAAACATCTTCACAAAACCTTGGGAAATAATCTTTGACTAGATGTTCTTGAAACAAAGCCAAATATCATTTGAAGAGATTCTGATTCACAAATACTGTTCACAGAGTGTTGATACTGATGAGTGAGTAGAGCTTCACCTTAACCGTCTTTCCTTTGATTCTTTGGGTAAGCCCAAATTTTAACAGTTACTTCAGAGCTAAATGGCTAAAGAAACATTAACCAGCTGAAAAAAAAAAGTCAGGGAAAGGCAACCAGCCTGTGCCTAGGTGCCAAAAACTATTGGGGGCACTGCTTGTCAGACGTGATGGAGGAGGAGCAACCCATCTGTTCCCAACTGGTGCAGTGAGGTGCAGAAATCTAATTAACAGGTACATTTCTTATTGGAAGCTCTGAAAGCCACCTGTCTTCCTCCTGGTCCAGTCGTATGTTCAGTGTCCTGGAAAGAGTAATTGCTGGGAAGAGGAAGCTTTCTTCTCTCCTCTGGTTTTGGTTCAGTGGTTGTTTTACGTTCTTGGGCAGCCAGAAACCCTGTGAGAGGTGGAACCTTGCTGGAAGCATTTTCTGCTGACTTGTATTAATATTCTTGAGCTAGTGAAGCTTGCTACTATGAGCTTTACTGTAGTGCCAACAATAAGTACTATTTTAACGGAATACAATGTTAAATACTATTACTTGTGTGCTCATAGTTCACGTGTAGAAACTACTACAGCCCAAGATGTCTTTGGTCCTAGCTCTGTCTTATCTTTGTTATATTTCTCAGAGCAAACTGTCAGCGTGAGCAGCTTCAAGCCCATAACTGATTCTGTGATTACAAACATCACAAAAATGATAACTTTATGTATTTTTAAACCCATGAGCTTTGATCCCAGAGAAGTTCCTGCTCTGTGTAGGAATTAATGAGAAATGTTTGCTTGCATGTCCATCCTGAGTGCATGGGAGCTGGACTGCTGCTCCTGGAGGAAAAAGATCAGCATGCACTCTCTTCCCCTTCTGACAATTAATTTCACCCTGACAAGCTTTGCCTTGATTTTTTTGTGTGGTTTTTGTGGTTGTGTTTGGTTTCTTGGTAGGCAAACGGCGAAAGTCTTCTCCTAAACCTCTTGTTCTGAGTGAAGCTAAAAAGCAGTTAATGATCTACAGACTACCTCAGGTCCTCCGACTGCACCTTAAACGATTCAGGTGAGTGGGGTGTGCTATGTGTGATGTCAGACAAAAGGCTTGCCTCTGTCTTGGAAAGAAGTGAGGTCCCACATCTCCAATGCTCACATTCTGGGAAATACATGTGCATAAACCCTTTACCCCAGCCAGAGGTGTGATACCCTCTCAGACTACTACTTGCATTACAGTAGCCTGTTTCTAGCCTGTTTTCTACTATGCACACAGTGTAATGTTTTGTAAATGTCAATACTGATTTCCTTCAATCATTCTCAGTGGTGTTTGTCTTGAGTTTGCAGACAACTTGAAACGGTGGCTGTGAGATGGATGAACTGAGGGGTGAAAGATTTGTTGAAGCTGGACACTGGGGATATTTATCTGTATAGATATTATCTATTTAGATAGTACCTATTTACCTGTTAATAAAACGTAGGAGACAAAGTTCAGGGTGTTATGAAAAGTTTCTGAAATGGTTAGCACAGGCAATTCAGGTGTGTGGGGTTTGGATTTGTAAAACTGAGTATTTTAAAGGCTCTTAGGCTTTCTTTGTGTTTGGCTGTTGCAAAGCTCGACAGTACCCTATCAAATAACGAATGGGCATCAGCGACAGACCCAGCTGTATGCAGAAGATGTAGCAGATGTCAGAGTGAAAACAGAAAAGAAAAATAATACCACATGATGCCTACTTGACCCAGCACAGAAAGCTCTCCAGAGTTGTTTAGCAGTGGCTATTTTTGTGTGCATCTTCCCACAGCCCCGTCCCGCTGTCCAGAAGCAGGAACCTGAATCTTTGATTCGTGTGCCCTTGTGTTTGCAGGTGGTCTGAACGTAATCACCGTGAGAAGATTGGGGTCCATGTCCTCTTTGACCAGGTATTAAACATGGAACCTTACTGCTGCAGGGACTCTCTCTCCTCTCTTGACAAAGAGACCTTTGTCTATGACCTCTCCGCTGTGGTGATGCATCACGGGAAAGGGTTTGGCTCAGGACACTACACAGCATATTGCTACAACACAGAGGGAGGTGCGTGTGCCTTATTATGGGGGAAACAAATTCAAGAAGCTCATGTTTTATTCCATAGGCGTAGTGCACTGTAAAGCTTGATGAGCAGAGTTGTTTGGAATGGAGTTTCCTGACATTCAGTAGTTTGTTTCTCAGAATGTAATTCTAGTAACATGTTTCTTTCTTTTTTTTTTTTTTTTTAAATTCTTTATTTTATTTGTTATATAAAGCCACAGATCACTGCTCTTTGCTTCACAGCCCTTTGGGATGCCTTTTATTGCTTGCTGGTAACAGCATGAATGCTTCATTTTCTCATGCGATGTAACTCCGGGGAGCTGCTCCAGCTGGGTGTCTTTTCTCAGTATCCTTGGGATGATGAGATAAACAGAAAGTGTTTTGAAACTGGACAGGAACTATTCATGAATAACATCCGCAGGGGTTTTGTGGATTTCCAGCAGTCTCTTGCTGCAGCTGGATTAGTATTGACTCTGCCTTCTGACTTGTGGAAAAAGAAGTACAAATTGGCTATCTCCAGGGAACTTGTATTTTTCCTAATTGAGCTTTTGGGCTAAAATACACAATTGGTTAAATTATGATTTGGTATTTCTTAACTCTGTTTACAGCACAGAAACTATCCAAACATTTTCCAAATTAGAAACCACTTTCTGAAGCATCTCTAAGGGAAAAGATAGAGATGCCTTTTCTCCTACATAGCCCTTTTTCCCTGTGGATGTTTCCTATGAACAGTTCCAGAAATGCATTTAGAAGGAATTATGCCTCCCTTACTGATGTCCTCTTTCTCCCTTTGATTCCTAGGGTTTTGGGTCCACTGCAATGACTCCAAACTGAATGTATGTAGCGTGGAGGAGGTGTGTAAAACCCAGGCCTACATTCTTTTTTACACTCAAAGAACAGTGCAGGACAAAGCAAGAATCTCAGAAAAACAACTCCAAGCTCAGGTGCCGTCCAAAAACAGTGATAAGGACAGAAGACTGACATTCCCATGATGGGGAGCTCTGTATCTCAGTCAAGTCTCAGTTGTTGTTGTTTTTAAAACCATTGGAGGTCACATCTTTCCTCTTTGTAGGAAAAAGGGCTCGCTGCAGGAAGGGGATCAGATCATGATGTTTGCCACCCAGGGTCTGGAAACACCTATGGAGCTGTGTGATTCTGACACATAGGATTGCAGTCAGAATCGTGTTTCTAAAGTGTCTCATTTGAATTATGCTCACAAAATGAGAAGGTTTCATGCTGTAGATCATTCAACTCATATCAAAAAGGAATTGCATAAGGCATGTAACAACATGAGCACAACCAGGAAACAGAAGCATTCACCTGGCTTCAAAACCCACCAGTCCCCAGTAATGCTGATAAAACTCCAGAAGGAACAGGTATAGTACCATCCCCTTCTACTGCCACTCAGCTTTCCAGGGCTGGAATCACAACCTCACCCAGGTATTTATGTGAAGTCGATGTTGGATTTGATACCCCAAAGAGCCATTTTTGCTGGAGAAATGCTTCATGGCTTTCTATTAGAGAAAACATCCCCCCCAGGCCTCAGCTGTCTCTGTGATACCAATTTCTTTGCCATCAGTTGAGGGCAAACCCCTGGTTGGCAAGTTGTCAGCAGCTCTTTTTCTCGGTGTTCCTGGGGCTGTACGTACACTTGATGGTTTATTCTCTGGGCTGAACTGAATTGGCAGCTAAATTCACTAGGAATGTGATTTTAAAAGAGTTCTGCTCCAGAGAAAGTGTGTTTAAAAACAAAACCCTGTCATAGACCAGGAATGTACCCGTGTATCATATCTGTTTACAGTGGCAGTGAAAACAAAGCCTGTACTACAGGCTTCTGCTGGCATGACTTTGTTGACCAGGTTTGTAAGGAAGTCTGAGCTCTGGCTTACAGCAGCAGCAGAAGCAGGTAGCACAGAGGCATTTTACACTGGGCAAACTGGCACTTTTTTCCAAGTGTGGCTCGTTTTCCTCAGGGGAACAGGGTGGTGGGAATACCACAGTGGTGGGAGACACAACTAGCTTCTGTTACTGCTTCTGTCATAGAAATATCCATTAATTGTCAGGCAAAGCCCAGGCTAACTGAAGGCAGTGAGGTTGCATGGGTGTCGTGTGGAGAATCCAGGCTGTGAAGACTTTATTTCTGCTGGGATATAAAGGGAAGGAATGTAGTTACATCTCAAATTCCATGTTGAGTTTGAAAGGCTACAAACTTGTCTGTATCTGTAATTGTCTTTATTTGTAGAGTTCTGTGAGAAACATAGGGCCTTAGTTGACTGTTCATAGTCACTCCTCAGCCTCCAGTTGCACCTCAGGTGTTGTTATAATTTGGGGTTTGACTGTTCACATTCTGTGGTTTTAATCAAATCTGAATATGTGACTGCAGAGCAGCGTTGATGTCTTTCAATCCTGATGCTTTGGGGTTTTTAAAGTGAAGTAATCTTAGATAGGGGGTTCCTTAAAAAAAAAACCACAACAACGTTCTAGTTTCAGGCAGAGAAGTTCAGAAAGTGTTTCTCTTCCTCCCTCTTCCCCTTTTGATCTTGTCAGCCCATCAGACACCACTGAAAACCCTGCACTGTTGTTAGAGGGGGTGAAGAGGTAAGTTTCCCAAACACCTTTCCTCTCTTTTCCCTGCCACTGTTGTGACTTTTAATCTCCTGTCCTGGGGACAGGCTGGTCTCTCTGACACGGGCTGTGGGTAATCCCTTCAGCCAGGCAGAGGTGAGCACAGCAAACAAGAACCTTGTGTCTTGTCACAGCACCACGTCATGCTCAGTCTCCTGTCTTGTCCCATTTTCTTGTCCATCTCAGCAAACTGCTGCTTTTTGAGCCTACAAAACCCAGCTTTCTGACTATTAAGTATAATTTTGAGATCACATGCTCTTAATTTTTTTGGAGATGAGACAGTTTCAAACAGTTGGGAACCGATGAAAAAGTTTTAGTTTTGATTCTCCAAACGCCCCTGGGTCTGGAAGGATTTCTTACAAACATCCTTTTATCTGTGTATTCACTAGGTAGGGGGATTTTTTTGGTGTGTGTTCTACCAGTAAATAAAATTAATAAAAAAGCAATAGGCCAAATTGAGATCCAGTGAAAGTAAATGTGGCTGCTGGTTGCAGGGGAAGCTGAGGTGGGTTCAGCATAGGTAGAAGTTGGTAAGGAAGAATCCAAATCAGGTGCTTGTGATTATCAGATATATGATGGATTCACACAATATCTGTGAAGACTGTGTCTCAAAAAGAAAACTAAAGGGAAAATAATACTTAACATTGCCTTTTCAATTGAAGAAGGGGAAACTGTTATTTTTCCCATGTGTCTGTCCTTCCAGGCCTATCCACCCTTTAAGAGGATTATATCCTTCTCAATGCCAGTGATGGTTTATTACCAAGTGGTGTGTTGGCTTTCTGAATCCCTTAGAACACTGGCCCTGTTTATATTAAAACCCCAGTAATGATAGAGGGGCAAACGGTACCCCAGCTGCTCCTGCAGTGAGCCGAGCCCCTTGGCTGTGAATGCTCATCTTTTGACTGAGTGTTTTGCATTAATGTTGGGATTCAGGTAGTGATGCAGTTGTCCCATGAATCGAGTGGGTTGCAGAGGGGACTGGGGAGCTGGGAATGTACCTGGAGCCATCTGATTGCCCAAGCAGATTCTGTAGCATTTGCTGGTGACATCTTTTGACGTTAGTGGCCTCTCCATGTGACATTAGCCTAGTTTGAGCTGAGATGTGGAGATACTGCAGTCAGAAAAATGATTGCCCTGATAGGGAAGGAATGAATTATACTTCAAAGTAAATGAACTTGCTTTTTCCAACACTGTGAGGTTCCCATAATATTTAGCTTTTATTTGGAAGCGATAGCGTATAGCATTTTTTATGCTGTTTGGTTTATATTTGTCTACTGCAGGCTTCTTTAAATAAGCATAGCCCGATGCTCCCTCTGTGGTGGACACTGTTTTATAGTGTCCTGTTTGCCAGAAGCTCTGATGGGAAGTTAGCTCTCTACATGAGTAAGATGAAAATACTACTTGCAATTACAGTGAAACCCACTTAAGTGTGTGTAAGGCACAGGCATTTAAAGCCTGTGAAGCAAACTTTGTCCCTCCTTTAGCAGAATGGCTTCAAATCCTGCTAATATGTTGATGTGTATTTAGAGTAATTCCAGGTTTAGGCTCTGCTTTTGCAAACACACAGGCAGATGATGTGACTTAACTCACACGTGGTGTTCAGTGGTAGTAGTTGTGAGTTGCTGGGTGTCTGCACCATGAAAACCTTGATTCGGTGCAACTGGGAGCAGAATTGGTTTTTCTGTGTGCTGGGATTCCTGTACTGGGGTTCCAGTCTTGTAGTAAGCAGTCAGTTGCCTTGAGAGATGCTCAGAGCAAGCGTGAGGTTCTTGCCACCTTGCAGGTTATCTTGTGAAGGCATGGGAAGGCACTGTATGCTGGCAGACAGTCAGCCACGTGAGTGTACAGCCTTTGGGACAGACCTGTTCCCAGCACACCCTTATTCCACTCAACTTGAAAGTAAATCAGCATTCCTTAATTTTATTAAGAATCTTAATGTATTCATGGCTGAGTATGATAGAGCATCTGCTGTCGTTGTTGGAAACCACTTTATTTTAGCTAACTTTATTCCACTAGTGAGTTGGATACATAAATTTGCCTTTATGTTTCCCCTTGGCTGCCTGTGTTCCCAAATGAAACTCTGCACATCACAGAAACAAGTTTCTCTGCAAAGCACTGAAGAAAACAAAAATTCCCCCCTTACCCCCCATTACTTCTGACCAGAACAATTCTCTGGTCTGGCTTTGAAGTTGTTAATATGAGGCAGCAAACAGAGTAATGCATATGAAATACTTGACATCAGACTTCCCTGGGTGGCAGCACCACCCCCACTTAGGGACTTCCAGGCAGATTTTTTTTTTTGAGTGTGAGAATAAAATTGAGAAGAGTGAAAGCATTAAGTGTGTCCTATGGACTCACTATTGGGAGGTTTGGGGTGGGGGGAGAGGGGTGTTGTTCTTAGAAGGCAAGGCTTCTAGCATAAATATCGTCTTGGTGGTAATTTAGAAACTCTTTTTATTGATTGTAATGTCCCCAGGCCTGTGTGTGCTTAATTGCATCACAGTGAGGCTAATGAAAGTTCTGGCTGTTGCCAGATTACCTCGGGATGAGCTCCAGTGGAAGTCAGTGGTGTTGCAGAATTGAGAATTACGTAAGCAAGAGACAAGACAGGGTGAGAGTTTTACCCTCCAGTACAGTTTCCTGAACTGGTTTTGTATGATTCCTTAGATTTGGTGCCTTGTTTCCAATCGTATTCTTCATGGGACAGAAACACTGGGAAATCAGTGATGAATTTCCCCCTCCTGGCTGAAGCAGCCTCAGTATCACCGACATCATCACATTTCATAGCAGTGAGTGAACTTCACCAGCAAGCTCAGAGGCAAGTGTTTTAGTGTTGTATGTTTGAAATCCCTGTATTTGTAATAATCCAAATAACAGCTTGTTCAAAAGGGGGTTAGGTTTGGCTTCTTAGATTTTCATATGTCCACACAGACCCCCTCCGGTCAGGTCTGTAAGTTGACATCCATCAGAGCCTGTAGCATAGAGCAAAGATTAAAAGCTCCAGTGGGGTTTAGGGTAGAGTTGCTGTAGCTTTGGGGAGCACCTTGCTTTACAAACCTAATGCTAACTGCTGGTTTAGAAAAGAAAAAACCCCACATTTTCCATTTGTCATGGCAGTATTTGCACAGGTTTCCTCTTATCAGCCTGGCAAATACTGAGCAAAAGCATGCTGTGGAGTTGCCTGCATTAATCTAACAGGTACAGTGTTGAGTGTGGTGAGGTGACCAAGTGTCCCTTCTTCAGGGAAAATAGTAAAATCCAAGCACCAGCTGCCCTTTTGCATGAACCTGATCTCTTCAGCACGTTTGAGATTGGATAGGATGGACTTAGGTCAAGAATTTATTGCCTCTGGGAACATAAACCCTCAATTCAGTGGGGCTTTTTGGGGTCTGCTACATTAAAACCAATACCTGTTTGTTGAGGTGGGGGTGTGAAGCATTCTAGCAAGCTTCTAAACTGCTAAGCCCACGTGTTTAAATCATCAAAAGCTCCACACATTAGGCACCTGCACCAACTAGTGATTATTTGTCTTGGTTGATTTTAGGGCTACGCCTTTAGGCTGGATTGAGGGCTACACCTTTAGGCTGCTCCTGGTTTTTATTTGGTGTGTGTATGGGTTCTGCTTACTTAAGGGAGGGTGGGCCAAAGTACTTTCAAGAGTTCTTAAGTCTTAAAAGTGAGCTTTGAGATGTATGTTAGGAAAAGACCAGCCTGATGGGCCCAAGACTGACTTTAATCGCTGTTCTCTATTGTTCTGAAGCTTGTGTGGGATGCAGAGGGCATTGTGGTTCCAGCAAAGGGCTCTTACCAATTGGGTGGTTCTTGAATGACCATCCTGCTGATTTAATGGAGAAGGAATTGGGGGTGGGTGAAACAGCCAGGAAAAGGAAAAAGGAGGGGGAAAAGAAAGCCAAGCTGACCACAGCCACACGATAGAAACAGGAAGCGACTGATAAAGGGACCTTGCATGTTAGAGGATTGTGTGTTTTGCAGGCAGACACATGTTAGCAGCAACCTCATTTTTGTGGCAAAACCTTCCTCTGGTCAGTAGCCTGACACTGGCAAAACAAACAGTGCTTTTCCATGAGGCTTTCCAGTTCCTAAGGAACAGTACCCCAAATTCTCAAGTTTTGTAAAGGAGCTGCCTACTTCTTAAAGCCCTCAACATCACTTCCATAACTGGAAGTGAGGAAGGAGATGGTACAGTTGATGATTTTAATTTGATTTGTAATTTTTAGTCTTGGTAAAAATAGAGGCAGCAGGTGATGAATTAATTATTTTCCCACACACACACTAAAGAGCTGCACCCCGACCTGTCAGACTAGGACCTGGCAGAACCTGGAGTAGAAAAACCCTCCTCTTGTCTCTGTTGTTGCTTTACAGCTGCTTTCTCCCATCTTTAAGGGACTGTGAGGCTTCTGAATGTGGCTCCTGGATCAAGCACATCCCTCCAACGTGGGCAGGGTGCAGTATTCAGGCTAGCCTTACTTCCTTAGGTAACTTCATCCCTACCCTGGGGATCATTTGTACCACTACAGCTGTGTGAGTACAGCTGTGAGGCAAGGGTAAAGAATGTATGGCAGGGGCCTGCTAGAGCTCTGCACCACAACAGTGTCACCACGGGCTCGTGGTGCAGCACCAAACAGAACTGGTAGCTGTGAAATTTGGATAACCACCTGGGAGGCTCCTTCTCTTTTGCACAGTTGGTGTAGTTTGGGCTGTGTAACTCCATACCTCTGATTTTAGGAATGGCATTTTCATGGCAAGCACCATCTTCACTCCTCTTACATTTCTTGAATGGCATTACTACACCCTTGAGGCTATTTTAAGATGAACCAAGTATTTCCATATGAAAACCAGGTTTTCACCTAGTTTATCAGACGTGCAAAACTAGAGTAGCTTACTGAGCACTGGCAACCTACAGCCCATATAGAAGAGAATTAGGTCCTATTTTTTTCCCCTGCTTAACTTCAGCTTTGGTTAAGCAGTGACAAACTCTTTAAGCCACAACCTTCTACACATCTGATGAGCAGTTTGCAGGAAAGCAGCAAGTGGGGCGGTTTGTTTCCAGTAAAACTTTTTTTTTAACCCATCTGCCTTTCCCTAGAAGAAACTTAAACACAGTTTAGAAACTTAAAGCAGCTTCTCAGAGAGCAGGGTGCTCCCCAGGCGAGCTCCCTTAGGGTGTGACAGGCTTGGGCAGGATGCTGCTGGGGAGACCCTGCTTCTGCTAATGCCCTGGCAGCTTCACTGTTGACTTGAGGAAGGGCAGAATTAAAGCTAATCTTCAGCACTTTAAAAACGTTAATCCTGCTCTAAGTTAAGGTTGCTGGAAGGGTGCTGTTGGCAGAGGCTGGGTAGGAGTTTTCCTGCAAGATGAAATCTCCTGGCAGCCCTCTTGAGGACAGGAGTGAAATGCTGTGCCACCTTCTTGGGGGAGGAGCCAGGCTGGAGTTTGGGTGGCTTTCCTCATTTTTCGGTGTCTTCTTGGGAGGGATTTCAGTCAGGGCAGCCTCTAGTTTCTGTTTCAAGTTTCTGGTACTTACGTCACTAATGACTTAAGCTGATGTATTCCATGCTCTGCTCTAGAATGAGACTGCCTTTGCTTCAAGGACACTCCTGGGCAGCAGCAAGTGACAAGAGAATCCAATTAATTACTGAATGTTTCTGGCAATCTGTCCAGCTGTCTCACAGCTCGGTGCAAGCACGCTGCTCCTAATTGTGGGTTCAGCAGCTTTTATTTTAGTCAAGGTTTGTTAATACCACATCCAGTAAGTGACCTACGGCAGCCTGATGTACTTAACTGCAGGAACTGCCCTCTGCCTGAACCCAGACCTCAGGAGGAGATTAGTGCATTCTAAATCAAAACTAAGATTAACCATAAAATGACTTAAATGTTCTAATTAATCCCCTTTTCCTGCAGAAACTGTTTCTGCCTCACTTGGGATTATCCATACTTCAAAAGAACTTAATTTCTTTACAGGATGTTAAAATCACCTGCTTTGAAAACAGCATTTTTAAGAGTCACTGTGGGTAGGGGAATGAGGTAAGGGGGCAGTTCTCAGTCACAAGACATGGAGGCAGCGCTGCTTCAGAAGAATGTCTTAAAACTTAACAAAAAAAAACCCTGTCCAAAGAATCTGAAGCCATGTCACGGTCCTACTGCCGTAACACTCAGGGCTGGGAAGTTACTCTGCTCTACAAATAGCATCTTGGAGGAGCTGTCACATAAAAAGCATCAATCCCAACCACAGCTCCCACACCAGCCTCGTGTGGTGCTTTTCATTGTCCCCACAACAGCCTCACCACCCAGGGCTGGACTTTAAAGGTGGTAACGGCAAGCCGTGGTCTTCAGGGCACTGAAATGCTATGCAACACCAACCAGCAGCTTCTTCCCACACACAGTCAGCGTTCCTTCACAGGAAGCATCCCAGCTATAATCTCATCCAGACATTACCCAGGAAACCTTCTGGGGTTTACCTGGGGCTTTGCCAGAGTTTTGTTTTTCCTTTAAATCAGTAGCTGATGCGTCCTGCTTACAACCCAGGACTGGACTTGTTCCTTTGTCTTTTGGGTGTGAAATATAAATCATGTTTTTATGATTTTTTTGTAAATCTTTACTCTTTTTACACCTTGTTTTTGTAAGCTGAAGTTTCTTATTTTAAAAAAAAAAAAAACCAACAACAAAAAACCCAACAAAATGCTGGTGGGTTATGTCATTACTCTCTATACTTTAATGTTCATGAAACATCTGGGGGAGTACACAAGAAAGTTCCACACACTGTGGCTTCACAGCCTTGAGAAAACTATTCCTGTTGTGCCTCACAGAATGAGAGAGATTCTCACACTTACAGGGTTCCCCCCGCCCCCCGCCTTGTCACTGCTCCAAGCACAGTGGCTTTGGGAAGTGTGAGTTGCAGCTCTGCAGAGGAGAACACAACGTACTTCTGTGAACGCAGGGGACCACGTGCCAGCTTGGAGCATCTCTTCTGGGCCTCGATCGTGGAGAAGGGGAGTGAGCTCTTCTCCCTCGCCGTGCTTCTTCTCCCCTAGTCAGCAGTTAAGCAGAATTAAGACGAGGTTGGTTCCAGCCTCCTGCCAGGCCGCAGTTTACTACAGCTTTGCAACTCTTAGTACAAATCAGGCCTGCTTCGGGCTTTGTAGCCTTCCTGGGGCCGGGCCTGCACGGCTCCAGACCCACGGGCAGAGAAGCCTTACAGCCAGGCCCAGCAGCTCCGGGCCCAGCCGCTCAGGGCCCAGCCCTCCCCACGCCCCTGCTGCCTTCCGGGCTTCCCACCTGTTATAAATTGAGACCACAATGGATCATAATCCAATTAAAATTTTATTAATTATAGCAAGTAGAATATGAGCAAATACAGCGCTGGACGGCAGGGGAGTCTGCGCTCCACCAACTGCCTGCTGAGCAGTTCAGACAGTCCCTGTTCATACATCTTTACTTCCATGTTCATGAAGCAGTGGAGATACTCTGCGTGTGCTCCAGTTGTTGTTAGGGGGTCGTTTTCTGCCTCTTGGTGGTCTTTGAGGCCGAAGTAAGAAGTCTTCCTCCTTTGTCCCATAGTTGCCCCCTCACTCATACGTCCTTATATGGGGGTGTCTGTCCTGTTTCTGCCGGTTCCTGGACATCTGGCGGTTATCTTGCACAAGCGGTATCTGGTTTAGTTTGTGTAAGCGATTGCGGTTATCTTATCTTACACAAGCGGTGTCTGGTAGCCGTCTGCATAAGGGATTTCACATCTTTTGTTGCCTAACCTTTACATTGAGCTTAACATAAATCTTAATAAACAATACCCTAGTCCATAGTTTCTCACACCCCCCACCCCGCGGGCTCACCCCCGCTACGGGCCGGGCTGCGGCGCCATCAGGTCGATGTCCGTCAGGTTGCGGGCGACCCAGACTCCGGCGGCGAAGAGCCCCAGGTTCACCAGCAGGTTCCTGGGAGAGAAAGAGGGAGAAGAGATGGGCAGCGCCGGCCGGCCCCCACCGCGCTCCTGAGCCCGCCCGCCCCCGCCCTCCAAGCGGCACCCACCTCCGGAAGTCGTTGCGGTCGGTGGCGAAGCGATAAGCGCTCCGCACCCACCCGCGCAACCCCCGCGGGGCCGCGACCCCCGGCCCGGCCGCAGCCGCCGCTGCAGCCGCCGCCGCCGCCATGCCGCCTCCGCTCCGCTTCCCCTGGCGCCGCCGCGCGATGCCGTCACTTCCGGCGTGCAGCAGGGGCTCCACCACGTGCAGCGCCCACCGCCGGTGGCTCCCGAGGTTGGGGCGGGGGCGGGGGCGAGGGAGGGAGAAGCACCGGGCGGGGCCGGGATGGCGGCGCGTGGCTTTCCGCGCGGGGAGGGGGCGTGGCCTGCGGGGCGGCTCCGGCAGCGCGCGCCGCTGCCGTTGCGGGACCGGGCGCTGGGGACTAACGGCGCGTCCCGCCGCGCAGCCAGGTGAACACCCTCCCCCCTTTCCCCTCCCTTCCCCCTTCCCTCCACCGGCTGAGCCCCGCACGGCCGCGCCGGGGTTCCGCGGAGCCGGGCTGGCAGAGGGGGGCGGCCGGGACGGGGTAACCGTGTGAGAGGGACCGAGCGGCGGGGAGCGGCCTCACGGCCGGCTGTGGCTCTTCCAGGGGCTGGGTCGCAGAGCCGGGACGTGGCTCCGTCCTTTCCCCCCTTCCTCCTTCCCCTGCCGCCGCCGGTGCGCCCGCAGGCAGCGCTGGGCAGCGAGCAACCGGCGGTACCGGCGCTGGGTGTCGCAGCCCTCGGGAAACGCCGGTCCCGTGGTCTCCGTCCGTCCTCCCCGGCCCGTCCGAACCTCCGCCCGTCCCTCGTTCCCACACTTCCTCTTCCCCTTCTGTCCCGTCCTGCTCCTCCGCTCCGGTTTGCGGAGCTCAAACCGCTCCCCAAACCACCTTCCCCTCGGCGGGGTCTGCCCTTTCCCCACCCCCTTCCCTTCCTCTCCCCATCGCCCCCCTCCACACACCCCTTTGCAGCTTTTTTAGGGGGAAAAATACCCCCAAAACCCCTCTCCACCACCCCGGGCATCGCCACCCTCCCCAGGAAGTACCTGTTTACATCAGACTTCACTCTCTTCCTTAGCATCGTTAACCTTCCCCCGGTACCCGCTGCCTGGGCACCCCAGCACCCATCACCTCCTTTTGGGAGTGCCCCGGGGAATAATCCCACTGGAGCTGCGGCTGCTCCTGCCCCTCTTCCCAAACACAGGTCATGGATTGCTGTGTCCCTGTGGTTCCACATCAAACAGCTGGGGTCACCGCGATGGTTGGTTACCGGTGGGATGGAGCTGGGATGAGCTTGACCCCTCACCAGCTCCAGTTCCCCGGTGCCTGAGCTCTGGATGAAGCAGATAATGGGATCAAGACCCTGCTAAATCACCCTGCCCTGAGCCCTGAGCCCAGCCCTTGGCTGCAGAGCCCCCAGCCTGAAGCAGATCACACCTTTTTGGGATGCTCTGTGCGTCACCTGAAGCTACAGGGATGGGCGAGCTGGTTCCTTTAGGGAATGAGAGGTTGTATTCCTTATCCCTGAAGCAGAGTTTCTAGGGGTTGGTGTAACTTTCCTACTGCTCCCCGTTCCCTGCTCCCTGAGGGGTAATGCTCCTTTTTGGGGACACCCTGGTCACTGAGCCAGGCTCTGGGAAGAAAATGGACCAGCCCAGGAGCTGTGAGGCTCTGGAGAGGGATGTGCCATGGCACATCCAGGCTGCAGCTGCTTTGTCCCTGCTGCTCTATGCCTCTCCCGCATCCCAAAGACCTAACTGATCTACCCAGGTAGTTAATTGGTGTACAGCTATTAGAGACTCTTCATTAATCAACAGGATGGCAGTGTGCCTGGTGGGAGCGATGTTGAGAAGCAGACGGCTCCAGTGGGTCAGGGGCTGCTCCGGTGGGCGGGGGCTGCCCCATCCCAGCTTGTTTGCTGGCTTTGAAGGATTTCACCCCACCTCAGACGCAGGGCTTTGCCTTTTATCTCCTCCTTCCCAAGCATTTGGCATCAGCGAGTTACCCCCACCTCCCACACCCCCTCCTCCCTGGGCTCCCTGTTCTCCCTTATCTCCTCCCTCATTCCTACAAGGTCGAAAACTTTTCTTCACTGGATTTCGCATTGCTGGGCAGACCAGTCCAGACCAGTTTGTTATCAGTGTTCCCAGCCCCCAGCCAAACCCCCTAGCTGCTGTCAGGCCCTGACAGGATGCAGATGTTCATTAAGTATCCGGAAGGCTGGGCGAGATGACTCTGCCTTGTACCACCACATCTGGCTGGTGCTAAGAAAGTCTGGGGAGCGCGATTCCCTGTGGGAATGCCAGGAATCAGGGAGGAGGAGACGCTGTAGGTGCCTGGCAGATGTGCCTGGTGCCCAGCTGTGCCAGGAGGCGATGCATGGGACTGGCAGCTGGTTTGGGAAGCCCTTGGAGGCGCAGCGGGCTCTGTCCCTGGGGCTGGTGAGGAGCGGCGATGCTGTGAGCAGGACTCCAACCCAGCTGTGGCGTTAGGAGGTGAACGGACACGGTTGGCCTCAAGCAGCTCTTGGTGAACCCGGGGAGCGGGGTGCTGAGCTCCTCATCCTCCCCACGTCTGCAAAGGTGGGTGCAATGGCAGCAATCCCTTCTTGCTGGGCCCAGTGCTGCCAGGGCCACCGCGCTCTGGATCCTCTTCTCCCCCTCCTCGTCGCCGCAGGCTGTGCCGCACAGCTTTGGGGGAGTCCCTGCTCCCCCACATTCCCCAGCACAAGGCTGGGAGCATCCTGGGGATTGTGTGGCCCATCTGGATGATGCTGGAGCTGGAGGGAGGCAGGCACTGTGGGTGTGGGCTCACAGGGATGGATGCTGTGTGTCCTGGGGTGGGGGGGCTGAGGTGGGCTGAGCAAGCCCACTTTGTGCTTGCATCAAACTGCTTTACACCATGTTTTCTGAGAGAAACAGAGGGATCTGGCTGCCCCTGGTTAAGAAGAGGTGCTGCCAGGGGTCTGTGTGGGGTTAGAAATGGCAGAGGTCCCAAGAAAGGACACACAGCAGGAGTTCATTTTACATCCCTGTGAGAGCGGGTGTCCCAGGTTCCCATCCAAAATCCCTCCCTCCTTTACCTATGGATTAGGAACTTCCAAGGTTTACAGGCTGGACCCAGACGCCGCCTTCACACCAGTACATGACATAATCCACATTGCCCATCCCACCTCTGGCAGGTTCCTGCTTCCCCTTGGTGAAGAATATTCATGAGCTTCCCCAGCCAAAAGCCTGTGCCTCTCTAACTGACTATTGTTCACCTAGCCCTTAACTCTGCTGCCCCTTTGTTAACATATCTTGATTGCAGTTGTCCCTTATCTTCCTTTCCCCTTAGCTTTAGGCTTCAGTTTCCCAGAAAACCATTCCCAGTGAGGCTGCTGGGGTCTTTTATTCCTTAAATCAGCATAGAAAAACCTTACACTTAGTCTACACTTTGCAACAGCAAAGTTCCCCAGCAGTTCCTACACATCAAACTGCTTTATGTCAAGTTTGCTGAGAGAACCAGAGGGATGTGGCTGCCCCTGGTTAAGAAGAGGTGCTGCCAGGGGTCTGTGCAGCCCCAGAGAAGTGAGAGGAGGGGGTCCTGTCTGCTCCTCTGTTTCTTCTCAGCAGAAATCAGTGGAAGGAGATGCTCTGCAAAGGAGAGTTAAAGCTCCTGGAGGAGGGTATCACAGCTTGGCAATCCAAGCTGCCAAGGAGCTCCAGGGAAGGAGGGGAGGGGGTGGGGGTGGGAATTACCACCTGGCTGCCATCAGCAGTCACTTGCTATTGGTTTTGCATTCAGCAAATGCGGAGGGTGAGGGCAGTCCCAGGGGTGACAGGGAGCTGGTGTGTGGGAGTCTCCATCCAACACTGATGCTTTGTCTCTCCAGGCGGGTGACCTGCTTTCCAGGGTCACCTGGAACCCATCTGCCAGGTAAAGCCTGAATTTGGGGACAGAAGGGTTCTTCCCCTTTGCTCTCATACTGCCCTAGTGCAGTTCCCATGAGATGAGGAGCAGTGCCTGTGCTGCTGTTGCCTCCCACCGGCCTGTGCTGAGGGTTAACTGATGGCTCTGGGAGCCCACTGGGGCTGGGCTGGGGTGGAGTGGTTTGGGGTCGGAGCGTCCCTTGCTCTCTGGGATGGGTGATGACCCTTGTGATAAGCCCCCATCTCTGACACTGGATGGTGGGGAAGCCACAGAGGCTGTTTTGGGGAGCCTGGGAACCTTGTTTGAGCCCCCTCACCCCTATGGAGAGCCCAAACCTTGCCTGTGGCAGGCTGTCCCGTGGGAGCAGCACGGGCAGGGGCAGCCTGGAGCGGGGCTTGCACCCGTGCCACAGTGCCAGGCTGGCTGGGAGCACCCATCAGACGGCTTGGCCAAGTTCTGTGCGCTGGGAAGGGAGGGATCTCAGCCAGGATCCGACAGGACAATAGCAGGGAGGTGCTGCTGGGCGCTGTGACCCGTGGGATTCGCAGTGACCGACTGAAACGTGGCAGCGAGCAGGCAAAGGGAGCCACGTCAGGCAGGGTGTGGGGTGCCCAGTGCCAAGGAGGCGGCCCCAGGACCTCTGTCCCCTTCTGGGAGGGGCAGCAGGTCCGTGTGGCCCCCATCTCACCCGTGGGTCCTCTCTGGCGGCGGTGCCCTGTGGCTCCAGAGGTGACCCCCATGCTCAGGGCTCGGCAGGGCCAGGAGCGGTCCCCGAGCTGGCAGTGGCATCCCATGGGATGTGCTCACCTTGGCCTCTCCCTTCACAGCTGGGGCCCTTCTCCTCACCGGGACCGATACCAGGACAAGCTTTTGGGCAGATGTTCCCACGACTGGGCTGCAGGAGGGGCTTCCCCAGGGAGGTGTGTGGTTCCGTGAGCCTCCAGCCGCACGGCAGCGGGGGCTGTCACAGCATGGTTGGGAGTGGAGGAGCTTCATGGGGCAAGGATGGGTGCTAGCTGCTCCAGTGCTCGGGACTCCAAGGAGCTGGGAGAGCATTGCTGCTGTCTGGGGAGGAATTGGGAATTCTCTGGGACCTTGGCTGGGTGAGGAGGGTGGCCGGACTCCTGGCTCCACATACCTGCTCAGCGCCTGTCTGGTGCAAGGGTGAAGGTGAGGGTCTCATCCTGCTTTCATCTTGTGCTCTCTCCACAGCCTGGTCCCTGGCAGGCTGGATCACAGCCACGCCACGCACACCCCCGCCAGGACATGTGGGACGAGCCGCCCTGGGAGCACTGCTGGAGGAGGGGCAGGGGCAGGGGCAGATGGTGCCCGGTAAGTGGGTTGGGGCTGGGCTGAGGAGCTGTGCAGTGTGAGGAGACGGAGCTGTCGGGGTTCACCTGCACATCCAGGGTCATCAAAGCTGGGGGCTCCCCCGGGAGCAGGAGAAGCAGAAAGAGCTGTGGAATACAGCAGCAAAACAAAGACCCCTGTGAGCTGCCATCCTCACCGCTGGCTATTTGCCATTGCAGCCTGAACCTCAGGAGCCTGAACCCTTCCCTGGCCCTGCTGACTTCTGTGAGAATGAGGAGGACAGGAGTTGGGCAGCCCAGGACTGTCCCCCACCCCTCTCCTGGAATGATGGATTAGACATCCGAGGACCTGAGGACTGCTTCAGAGAGGACTGGCCCCCGGTGAGGGGGAGGTGGGCTGGGGGGTTGTGGCAGCAGCGTGGCTACCCCAGCGTACTGCCATCCTCACCAGCAGTGATCTGCCATTGCAGCCCTGGGACCACAGACCCTTCCCTGAACCTGACAACTTCCCTTGGAACAAGGAGGACAGGAGATGGGAAGATGACTATGCCCTGCCACCCCCTTGGGATGACAGAGGAGAAAACCAAGGACACAAGGACCACTTTAGGGAGGGCTGGTACCTGGTGAGGAGGGGTTGGTGGGCCAAGTGGGGTGACTGTGGCTGTGGGATGGAGGCCAAGGATGGGGTAAAATGGGACCAGACCTTTCCCTACCGTGGTGACAAGGAGAGCGCACGGGGACAGCTTTCCCTGCACGGCGCTGGGAGTAGTGTGGCAGCCTGGCTTCTCCACTCCCCAGTCTCAGCATCCCCTCTCCTGATCCGTGTCTAAACTCACCCCCTTCCCACAGGAGCAGCCGCAGCCTGGCCCCGGATACTTTCCCTGGGCTGAATTACCCGGCGAGGAGCAGCACCCACCCAGACCCCCAGCCAGACTGCCAGGGTGGGTGCCCACGGCGAGGGTGGGGAGCACGGGGGGGACCGTGTGTAGCTGTGGCAGGGCAAGCAGGGGCAGGGGGGCCAGCTTCTTCTCTGGCTGGCCCTAGGCGAGGTGGGCTGGGGGTTTGCCCCAGTGACCTCTTCCAGCCTAACCTCCCCCTCCAAACCTGCTCTGCTCCCTCAGTGAGCGGGGCAGCATCCATGGTGGCTGCCCATCCCGGCCCTGTCGCGATGGGAAACGCTTCCGGCGCTTCCGCCGTGACCACCGTGAGTTGACCTTGGTCCAGCGGCTCCCGTGTCCCTGGCCCGCCAGAGGTTTGTCCCAAACCCTCTACCCCCCTGCCAGGGGCCCGGCGCCGTGCTCACCCACACCTCGGTGCCCCCCAGCAGCTTGGGCAGAGCGAGGAGCCGCTCCCATGGTGTTTTCTTGCTCCGCAGGGAAAAGCCTCCTTCCAGGTCCTCTCCTTCCAGGTCCTCTCCTTCCCTCTCTAGGATGAGCCAGCCAGGGGTCAAAGAAGAGAAGCAGCCCCCTGGCACTCGCCAGCCACTTCTTTCCCTCAAACCTGATGCACAGAGCAGGGAGCAGACAGCTCAGGTTGTGGGGTTTTACTTGTGTGTGTGTGTCCCCTTATCCCAGCACCCAGCAGTGACCTGAGTTTGCAGAGTCTCAGCCCTGCGTGGTGCTGCCCTGCCCCTCACCAGTGTGATTTCCCCCAGGGATTACCGGCAGCGAGCGGGAAGGTTCCAGAGCCCCCCAGACCAGTTGACACCCCTCTGAAGAGCCCAGACACAGATCCCCAGGCTGTGACGGAGGCTGCGGAGCCGGAGCGGGCAGCAGGAGCAACACAGGTAGGAGATCCCCTTTCTGGGGGCAGGCAGGGATGCTCCCACTCCCAGAGGTGCCCATCTCTTTGGCCAGTGTGACATCTTGTCTCTCACATCCAGCCCTTCCACTCCTCGCCTCGCTGTCTCTTTGCCAGGCACGGGTGTTTTCCTGACTCCTCTGGGGCTGCAAAGCCCCGTGGTTTCCTTTTGGGGTTCAGCACCCTGTCCATCCCATCCCCCAGCTCTTTGTCCCAAGCCAGATGTGTGTCCCCAACCTCACACTATTGTGTGTCCCCAGGTGGAGGCAGAAGCTGCTCAGACACCCGTAGGCAGCCACAGCCAGGTCTCCTCTGCTTTGGAAACAGAGCCGGCACCACCGGAGGAGGAGAACTCTGCCAGCACAGGGCAGCACCTCGAGGTTTGAGCCTCATCCCACCCAAAAGCCATGCCCAGGGGGAGGTGGGAGCTGGCAGTCCCCTTTGCAAAGCTCTCTTCCCCTCTCTGTGGGCTCTGCAACACATCTGTAACGCTTTGTGCAGGTAGAGCCGTGCAGCCAAAGTGTCCCTAAGGCTGGGGCAGGTGGTGGGTCCCCTCCTCATGGTCCAACAGCTGCTCCAGAGCCTTCTGAGAAGGTCTGTTCTGCTGGAGGTGTGGGTGCTGAGCTCTGCCCGCGTTCCCAGGGCCAGCAGCATCTGCCAAGCGCGGCTGGAGAAACTGAGGCAGCATCTGCCAAGCATGAGGTGGGTCTCAGCATGTGGTGGGCACCTCTGTGGTTTGTCCCCCCCGACACCTCAAAGGGGAGAGACCCCTGAGGCTGCTGCTGCTGGCTGGGGGGTGCTGGCACCACTGGCTCCCTGCACAGCCGCTGCGCTCCTTCCCCAGACACTTTGTCTCCTACAGCTTCCCGATGGCCTTCAGCCATCTGAAAATCCTCAGGTCCCCCCAGGAGCTGCCACGGAGCCCGATGCACAGCCCAGCCAGGATTGCTGTGATACCCACGCTGCGCCAGACACCTCACTGGGCACCCAGCACCCTCCTGGGTCTGGTGAGAAGGAGCCGGTACGGGGTCAGGGTGCCTCTGCTCCCCCATGCTCACCCCAAGGTGTCCCCAGGTCCCTGTGCAGGCCCGTGCCCCGGGCTCAGGAATACTGCTGTGTCCCAGGAGGGGTGGATGGGGATCCATCCAGCATCCCCATTTGCAGGATTATGAGCTGAGCTTAAAGTGCTGCTTTGTCTGGAGGCAGAGCCTGTGTCAGCCCCAGTTCGGGCTGCTCTGGAGATGCTGATAACAGGAGATAGCTGGGAGAGAGGCCAGGAGAATAACTAGAGGCTTCAGAGCGTGCAGGAGGGCAAACAACCCTGGGACTCAAGCCCTGACGAAGCAAACCAGAGCATTGCAGAGTGGCTTAATTACTGCCTAATGGGGAAGAGAAATCTGCTAGTGAGGCTCTTGGCCAGGGCTGGGGTGGAGGGGGAGGGGTCAAGGGGCAGCACCCACACCCAAGGGAAGCGTGGCAAAGGGGCACCCCAGAGAGCCATGATCCTACAGCATGACCAGTCCCAGACCAGTAATAGGTACTGACAGCCCTGTCTAGGCCCCAGCCTTGCCCAGTCGCTCTTCCCATCAAAGCACCTGACCCTTCCTTGCCTTTTCCATCACCCAGGCTGCAGGCAGCCAGCGCCAGCTCTGCTCCACGCTCCTGGCACCCTCCCTGCCCAGCACGGACCTGCGCTCGGCCGCCGTCCTCGCCAGGAAGGAGGAGATCGAGCTGGTGAATCCTGGTGGCTTCTGGCCGAGGCGTGCAGGGGTCTGGGACTGACTGCAGGGCGGGAGGGGGGCGTGTTATACCCTTTGAGTCACAGGGGGGAGAAGTGATGCTGAGTGACAAGGCACATGAATTTGGCATTGTTGGGGTGACCTGGGGGAACCCCTCCCCGGTGAGGGGTGGTCGCAGGGGAAGGGGCTTGTTGGCAAGAAGGGGCTCAGATGCTGTTGGGGACTTTGTGGACCAGCCCTGAGGGGTGGGGGGATAAAATATCCTGGGGGGTGCAGCAGGTTGCTGGCAGGGAAGTTTCGGGGTGCCCTGTGCTGATGTCGTGTTGCTCCCCCCAGTCCTACCAGCAGTTCAGCCTGACCATCGCGGTGGTGGCCACAATGCTGCTGCAGAAGGAGCCCTCCATGGAGGCAGCGCTGGGGCTGGCGCTGAGAGCCAACCTCCGCCAAGGCCGCATCCATCACCTCCAGGAGCTGGAGGACTTCATCAACAGCTACGACTCGGCCAACCTCAGCTGCTGAGGGGGAGGTGGGGGGCAGGATGAGCAGCCCCCTCGAGCAGCCCCCTCACCAGCTGCGGTTGGGGGGAGGGAGAGGTTACAGGGGGCCATGCCAGCACATTGGGGTGCTGCTGGTGGTGCTGAGCCCTCGGGTTGAGGAGTGTTGGCACAGCCCTGCCATGGTCTGGGGAGGGGGTGTGCTTTGTTTAGCCCTGCCCAGACCGGTATGTGCAGCAGACAGGTGGTTTTACTGGATCGAGGGTGATGAGAGGGAGAAGGGCTGCGGGGACCTCCCCTCTGCTCAGGGATGCTCCCAGAAAACCCAGGCATTGTTCTGGATTTTAGATCTAAAAATAAACTATCCATGGTCTTTGCAGCCCATCCCTGCTCTCGCTCTGGTCTTGCTCTTCTGGGACCAGCATGCATGGGGAGGGGTCCCACAACAGACCCCCATCCCAAACCTACTGTGCAGGACCCCCAGCCACAGGGATCACAGCCCCACGGTCAATGCCTCAGGCACCTGGGGCTGGGGAGGAGCAGGGCAGAAGTGGCTCTCCTGGGCTCGGGTCTCAGCCGACCTTTGTTGGAGCATCATCTGCAGCAGCAGCAGCAGAGCTGGGGAATAGTGACTGGAGGTGACTTACAACTTGATGTCAACACTTTAAGAAAAGGTTCAGCATTCAAGAAACTTCCAGGGTGAAGAGCAGCTGGTAACACCCAAAATCCCTTTCAAGGTAAGTCCCCAAGGTGATCTTGGAGGTTGGGAGCATCAGGGGAGCTTCATGTGCTGGCTCTAAGGAGGAATTGTGCAGAGTGGAGACACCAGGGCTGGGCTCTGGGACAGTCTGGGGACTTGAGAGGTCAATGGAATCGATAAGCTGGATGTTAGAATACCAAAACCTGCCTCCATCCTTAAAGCTACCCACCTCCAAGGTGTAACCACCCCTCACTGAGCTGCTGCTTTCAATTCTTCTAGTCTATACTTTTAAAAGCAAGGTGGGAAAGCTTCACACCAGTCCTAACAGAGGATGAGTGGAGTCACTTGAGCTCCACCTGAAAGGTAAAAACTGATATAAAATAGCTTAAGGGAGAGAGAATGTCAGGGAAGATCCCATTGTGTAGGGCAAGATACCATCATCTGGTACTTCTGGGAGCAGTTGACAGGCTGAGCATCTCTTCCCCTGCATCAGGACGCCTTTGGGTAAGATTCAAACACTTGGTTATGGCAAGTACCTCCATGGGAACCTTGGAAATCTCTATGGAATCACCTGCTCTCTGTTTAACGTGCTCGTAGCCAAGCAGCATCACTCAGCATCACTCATCCTCTTGGTATCTGCATGTGCTCTGTGCAGGGGGTGAATTTATCACCAGCCAGCCAGAGAACTTGCATATCTGTTGCTTTAATCGACTGCACTGCCCATTAAGTCTGGCCACAACAGTTCTCACTGACTGCAACCAGAGCCTGGAAGCGTGGCTGTGGTAGCTCACCGACTGACCGGTGGGTCACACTGTGTGTGCGTCCGGCACGCTGAAGACAACCAGACTTACAAGGCTGACTTGGGCATCACTCCAAATTAACCTTTAACCAAATACACACCCCCACCTCCCCATCTCCCTCCCATCCCCTTCCCCGTGGCGACAGGGGACAGCGTGCCACCAGGGATGGAGAGTTTATCCTTCAAAGAGGTGTCCCAGGGAGAGATCCCACCCTGGCAGCTAGCACCCCTCCTGTCCCCCTGGTCCCTGGCAGCACCCCATGGCAGGGCGATGCAGGCAGCTGCCCTTGTCTTAAAATCCCCAGCTGCCCCCTCCCCCCATGTGTGGCTGTTGTGGGGGGCTGCTGCCTGGGCCAGGGTGGGAGCTGTGGTGCAGCGTGCTGGCTCCCTGCTCCCTACTTGCTTTACCTGTTTGTAATTGCAGGAGAGGCTGGCAGGAATTGCAGGCTGTGCTCTGCCCGGAGCTGCTGGGAAGAAGAATCCCAGCAGCTTCTCCTCACCAGCCTTGGGTTGCATCCAAAACACAGTTGGAACATGTTGGACCATGGCAGGGGCTGGCAGTGCTGGCCAAGGACTCCCCCCCCAACCCTGCTCCCACCCCCTGCCCTCCCACTGCTAGGACACGCTGCAGTGCTTGCTGCTGCCCCGCGCCTTCGCCGTCCTGCCCCCAGCCCTCCCCGGGGGCTCCCTGCCCAGAGAGCCCATCCCAGGTTTGGGGATGGGCTTCCCAAAGAAGAAACCCTCTTCCTCCGAGTCTGAAGATGAAGAGCAGGTGGGACACCAGGAGTCATCCTCCTCTGTGATGTCCTGCAGGTCAGTGTCCTCCAGCCATGGGCTGTGTTGGGCAGTGGCTGTGCCCGCTCGGAAGTGGGGGTTTCCATTGCCTGCAGGTGTTTGGGGGTCCAGGCCACCAAAAACTGGGTGGCCCAAGGCTCCAGGCTCGTTGGGACCCTCTGCGCTGGGCTGGGGGGCAACGGGGTGGCTGGCTAGTGGTCCTAGCATCCCTGCGTGCACAGCATCCCTGCTCCGCTCCTTAGCAGTTGCTCCGTGGTCCTCCAGGCTCCTGAATGCAGGATGCAGAGGGGCCTGATCTGAAACCGCCTCTGGAAGAAGGAAAGAAAGGTTGGTTGAGGAAGGGGAAGGCTGAGTGTGCCCTGCCACAGCCCCTCATGCAGCGAGGGCTGCCTTGGGGAGCGATGGAGGGTTGTACCAGCCAAACCTCCAGTCCCCACTGCAGGAGGTGAGCTGGGGGCTTGTTGCCACTGCCCCAGCCCTGGCTTGGGCTGTACCCATGCAACGTACCCCATGACATACCCCACAAAGTACCCAGGGGTTGAGCAGAGCCCGGTTTCTCTCCCACACCCCTCCCACCACACGGTGAGCGGAGCAGTGGGATCCCCACCCGCCCCTTCCACCCGCTGCCTGCAGCCCCTGGGTGCCAAGGTACTACCCGTCCCCGGTGTGGTCCTGCCCGTGGGACCGGTTCGGGAGAGAGGTGTTGAGTCTGGAGACGGAGCCGAGGCGAAAGCCGAGTCGGAGGAGTCGGAGGCGGTGGAGGATGCATCCCACCCCAGGCTGCAGGTCTCGGAGCAGAAGAGCCGGCCGTGGTGGGTGGTGAGGGGCTGCCCACGCAGGGGCTTTCGGCAGAGGCTGCAGCAGAAGCAGGTGGCTCGGGCATGCCAGTGGAGCCCTTGGTGGGTGGCCTCCTCGCTGTCGGCACCTGAGGGGCAACCGCGGGTGAGGGGGAGGCTCTTCCCACCGTCACATGCCAAAACCCGTCCTCCGCGCCGAGCCGCAGGGCTCTGGCTCCACAGCCCTTCCAGACCGTGTCCTGCCTGCCTGGGCAGGGAAAACCCCGCTGCGGCCTGTGCTGGGGAAGGGGGAGATGGACCATACCGATGGGGTCTCCGCAGGCCTGGCATGGCTCAGCAAAGAGGCTCTCGAAGCAGCTGTGGCAGCAGGGCCGGCCGCTCTTCATCACGTAGCGCTGCCCGCGCAGGGGCACATCGCACTCCAGGCAGCAGAAGTGCTCCAGGTGCCAGCGCCGGCCCTCCGCCTCGATGCACTCCTCCATGAAGATCAGCTAAAGGGGGCATGAAAAGACCCATCCTCTAAGCACCAGGCTGGAAAACCTTGAGCCCAGAGGATGCTTTGCGGTGCAGAGGGAAGAGGAGGAGCCGTTGTGCCTCTGCACTGGGATCTCTGCCAGGCTCAGGTAAGAACCTTTCCTCCTCCTTACCAGCATCTCTTGTTGCTTTTGCAGTCCCCCCACCCGGCCAGGCACAGGAGCTTTTAACAACAGCAAAAGGGAGGTAAAAGCCTCTCCCCTGCCTGGCACCCACCTGGTCGCAGGAGGCACAGCGGGGTCGGAAGAGCTCGGCATGGTGCCGGCCACAGTAGATCCTCCCATCCTGCTGGAAGTAGATAAGATCTACCAGGGGCTGGTGGCACAAGTGGCAGGAGAAGCAGGATGGATGCCAGAACTGGTCCCCTAACCGGGATGCCGAAATCCCTGGGTCTCCTTTGTTCAGCCTCCTGCCGCACTGCAAGGCAGAGGGATGCGGGGTTTGGGGCCAGGCTGGCTTTGGAGGGACAGTCACTTTTTGAGCACTAGGTTCAGGGGTGGATGACCCATCTCACCTTCTTGCAGGGACAGCCATGGCAGGGACCCGGCACAGGACATGCCAGCCCCTGCCCCAGGGCCTCCCGTCTCCGTCGGGCACTGAATGCACGTAGCTGCCTCTTCTCCTCCTCGGCGAGGTCGTGGCAGTACCGCTCCTGCATGGGGAGGTGGAGGTGAAGGGATGCAGGGTGAGTGAAGCCCAGGGTGGGTAACACCCAAAAAACACACGCCTTACATCGCAGTCCTGAGGGGGCAGCTGCTGCAGGAGGGCTCTGGCATGGAGCTGGATCCCATCAGCTGGAGAGGCAGGCTGTGGCGAGCAGGTGCTGAAGCACACCGGGACCTTGAGGTGTTGTGGGGGAGAGAGAAACACAGGCAGGTTTTTAGGGGGATCGAGCTGCGTTGGTTGAGGTTGCTAAAAATGTGGTTTATCCCAGGGCTGGGGGTGCTGGGCTGTGGGTACTACCCGTGGATGGCACCCAAAGGGCTGGGGGAGAGTGAGGAGCGAAGGGAGCTGTGTGAGAGCTGCCCACCTCGGGAGGAGTGGGGTCTGCGGGGGGCTGCAGGTATTCTTCCAGGGCACAGCCAGAGTCGCTGTCGGATGAGGCCGGTGGGAGGGTGGTGGGGGTGCCGCAGGGGGGACGCTCGTCTTGCTGGGGCCATGCGGGGCTCGGCAGGGACATGAGCTGGGGAGAGAGCATCAGGGCTGCTGAGACCCTTGGGGAGGTGGGAAGCAGGGGTTCAGGATATGTATCATCCCACCTGCCTAGCGCAGTCCTTCCCCATGTGGCAGCAGGACGAGCAGCCCCTCATCCCAGGGACAGACCTCAGGGCAGGTCCAGCCAGGATGATGCTCAGCACCACCACAACCTCAATGTTCTTGGCTGAACCCCTGCAGAAGCCTGAGGGCTTTTGGGGGCTGCTCCTTTCTCTGCGGGGGCTGTAAGCAAACCCCCACCGAGGACACGGGCACTCCTCAGGGCAGGGGATTTGTCTGCCATGCAGGAAGAGCCAAAGGGATGGTGATGGGGTGAAACAGGGCACAGAACACCCTGAGTGTCCGTGCTCAAGCTGGAACAGGTTTTGGGAAACATCACCGGCCATTCACTCACCCCACAGCAGGAGATTTTCCCTGGCTGCTGCCAATCCTTTGCTGGCACGGCTAATCCCTGGTCGAGCAGCCTGGCCCTGAGCGGGGCAGTGGGAGGGGAGCGAGGTCTAGCCCAGTTCAGTGGAAAATAATTCATTCCCCTCGGGCTGCTATTGTTCTGCCCCGAGCGAGCGGCTGTTCCTGCCGGGGCGGCCCAGCATCACCACCTCTCCTGGCTAATGGTTACGTGGTGGAAACCCGTCCGGTCCTGTCCCCTCCTCCCCACGCGGTGCTTTGCAAAGCTCGCTTCCTTCCTGGCTTGGCTTCCCAAAACAAAGGCGAGGTGGTGATGCAGTGGCTCCTGGGGCTCGCTGGACGCCAGCCCAGAGCTCGCCGCCCTCTGCCCGCGCTTCCTGCCCTGGTGTGGGGAGCAAGGGTGGGATGGGGGTGGGATGGAGCTGAGCGGCTGCTCCAGGGGCAAGTCCCAGTTGCTGCACCCAAACAGCCCCAGGACACCGCGGGATTCACACCGTGCAGTGCCTACTGTGGACTGACCAACCACTCTGGGAAGTGTTTGGTATACCAAGCATCAGGCTATGTGCTGAGGGGTTGGGACCCCCAGGCAACTTATGGAGGTCTTCCTGCATCACTGCGATCGTGGGGACCAGTTCACCCCTCTGCACTGGGATGGGACTTCTGCATGTCTGGTTTATCCCTCCTGTCCCTTGTCAGGACTGTCTTGGCCAGCACTGGCAGCTGCATTCCCACTGCTCCCACTAAGCAGCTTCGACACCACCAGCTCAGCCCCTGCCCAGCGTGCTCCCTCCACACCAGCTGCCCTTTCTTCTGCAGCGTCTTGGGGTGCTGGGATGTTGTACCCAAACGTGGCCAGCTCTGAAGCAGGCAGCGGGTGAGATCGACCCAAGAAGCTTTGGTTTCCCTGCCCTGCACCTGGGTCAATGATTAACGCTGCAGATTGGCTAATCAGTGGGAGAAAACATAAGGGCTGCTTGCTCCCTCCCAGGGTTTGGGGTTTGCCAGCCCTGGGGATTAGTCCAGAAAGACTCCAGGGCTGGTTGTGTGGTGCTTGTAAAGCTGTGAGCAGCTCTGCAACCTGCTTAGGGTTGAAATCATCTCAGCCAGCTTTGTACCTGCAGCTCAAAGAGAGCCCTGGCCACGCTGATGGACCACTGTGCCACTGCTGGTGTTGGGCCAGTAAGCAGCCCTGGCTCTACAGCCATGCAGGAGGGTGACATGTGTCCCTAGGGATGCTCAAAGGGGACTTTGTGGGCTCAGTGACCAGTCCCAGTTCTGCTGCTGGCTTGTTTGGGTAACATAGGTCTCTGTTTTTTCCCTCCCTGTGGGAGGTGAGGCTGCAGTCCGGCGCTGCGCTCAGCTTATTAAGCCTCCAAAATGCCTTTGCCTAATCTGCTGGGGCTTTGCTGTAATTAGTCCCCTCTGCTGCTCCACGGCTGCAGGAGAGCGGCGGTGCCAGCGCGGTGGCAGGGTACACAGGGCACCTCATCCCAGGGCCCTCACTGGGGAGCCCAGTGGGGTGATGCTGGGGGAGAGAGGCGAGGGCAGGGCTCCCGGCTGCTGTGAACCCATGGGGCTGTGCTGGAGAGCCCAGCCCAGCCCGGTTTGATGTGATTACGCTGGCTGGCAGCCGTCTGGGCTGTAGACAAGTCCCTGTAATTAGCCCCAGACGGTGACAGCGGTATGTGCCTCCCATGCTAAGGAGCCAGGCAGCCCCAACAGGTCTGTCTCCTCTGTTTCCCATCCCTGTCCCCTCTTCCTTCCTGCCCTCCCTCAATACCTCCAGGCAAAGGGATACAGGGATGCTCCTGGCCGGCCCCTGCACTCAAACACGGACAGGAGAGCCTGGGCCAAGTGTTGAAGGGAGTTTTGGGGAGCTGCTCCTCCCTGCCAGCGCAGACCTGGGCACTGAAAGTGCATCCTCCCCTGAAGGGTCCAGGGATGCAGGCTGAGTGCTGTTGTTTGCTTTAAAAGCCTCTCATGCTGCCCATGTGAGCTCCTCACCACTGTCTAACCCCCTCATGCTCTCAGAAGGACGTGCAGCCTCCCTGCCCTGTCCAGCTGCCTGCTCGCAGCCTTTTGGTGTTGGTATGGCTGCCAACAGCCATCCGCGCTCCGGGCCTGGGGCTGGCATGGCCTGGCTTGGTGGCCCTGGAGTGTCCCCCTTCCTGCTCCAAGCGTGTTTCCCACAGCACCTACAACTCTTTTTGTGAAGCAGTCAGAGCTCCCTGGGTGCAAGAAGATTAAATTCATGGGAATATTAACCTTATCGAGCTCCACGGGAGCAGTCCCCATCTCCAGCTGGCTGTGGGAGCATGTGTGGGCTCCTGGCCCTCTCCTGCCAAGGTCACACATTAACTTGCAGCGCAGCCACCCTGGGCCCATTCGCATTCATCGCAGCCTCCCTGTTCCCAGCACAGCCAGGGGCTGATCTGCATCTCCACCACAGCCTCTGGTTTTCCTAAAGTCACCCCTCTGTTGCCCAAAACCCACCTTCAGACCCCTCCAGCCTATTTTTCAGAAGGACCCGGCACTCCCCAGCGCTGTGACCCCAAGGAAACACAACAGCTCCCATCACAAAAGAAACACACACACACCCACCCCCCCAAAAAACCCCAGATCCCCTTCCAAGCCCCCCCAAAGGTTTTGGGGGCACAGCCCTGTGTTCACCGCCTCACCCACGGGGTAACCTGTTTTTGCTTAAGCTCCTGTCAACACAGCTGCAATGAAGGCTGGTAGAAATAAAAGATGCAGGGCAATAAAGACGCATCTCTTCTGGGGAGAGATAAGCTGAGGTCTGGCAAGGCGAGCCGGAGCAGCTAGTCCTGCAACACAGCCCGAGCCAGGCTGCCCAAACCTGGAGCCTGTCTCACGAAGGAGCCCGCGGTGGCTTTTGGACCTGTGATGGTATGAGGTGGAGCAAGAGTTGGGTGCTGCTGCCCCATGGAGGGACAGGGTCAGCTTATTGCCCACCCCACACCCCCTCCGCTCCCCCAACTGGTGTGGGAGTTCAGTATCCTGCTCTGCCATATGGCACCGGAGGGGACTGCAGCCAAGGCCATGGTGTGTTTGCTGGCAGTGGGATGTGCCAGTATTGCAAAGGGCTCTTCCTAGGGTATTTCCCCTCATCCTGAGAGCACAGGGAGAGCCCCTCCTCATCAGGGAGCAGTAACCCATTAACCTGCTGTAACTCAGCCATCCGTACATCCGTGGGTATGAAGCAAGACACCTCCCCCCCCCCAAAACACACACACACATCCTCTCCCCTGCAGCCACCAGATTTCATCCTGGTGCAGCAATGGGGTCCAGCCACCTCCGGTGGAAAGCTCTGCCTAGATCCCAGGTGGAGGAGGGATGGCAGAGCCCGGATCCCCCTCCCCTGAAACCCTCGTTGGGCGATGGATCTGGTGGCCATGCCTGCTCACCTGCCCGCGCTGGAGGTGGCTGCATGGGGACAGCAGAGCCTGCCACGATGGAGCGGACACAGTCTCTTGCTCTCAGGGGACATATTCCCGAAAACAAAGACAGCAGGGAAAGCCACACCCTCCCCCTCTTCCCCCCCCCATTTATTTCTCCCAAAGAACAGCCAAAAAAACCCCTTACCCCCTCATTCACCCCCCTCTCCTTGCAACAACCCTCAGACTCTCCCCCTCCCCGCCTCCCAAGCACCTTCTTCCCCAGCTCCAACTCAGCGCACAGCACAGCAAACCGACCCCAAGAAACCTTCCCAACAACCTCAACCTACCTGCCCTTTCCCCGTACCTCGGGACCCGGTGTCCGTCCTTCCAAGCTCCACCGGCTGCTCCAGCCCCACTCCAGCCACCGCCGTCCCGCTCAGCTCCGAAGGAGACGAGGGAATGGACGGTGAGCAGGGAAAACTTCACGAAGCGAAAGGAAAACATCCAAACCCACTCAGGGAAACATTTTTCTCTCTCTTTTTTTCTTTTTTTCTTTTTTTGTTTTTTTCTTTTTTTTTTTTTTTTCTTTTCTTTTTTTTTTCTTGAAATCTGCCTGCCCAGGAAACTGGATCTGTGTCAGCCGGGGTCCTAATTACAGGCTTTTTAGCCTAAACCTACAGAGACAGCCAATGGCAGGGAATCCCAGCAGCACGCAGGGAGGGGAAGAGCGAAGGATGGCGGAGGGGAGGAGGAGGGGGTGGGTGGTACATTAACCCTACAGGGGAAAGAGCTCTAGATGACATCTGTTTTTCTCGCTACCTCTCATTTTCCGAGCGTCCCTCCCTCCGTCTGTGGCTCGCTTCACCCCGGGTTGCCCAGGTTTTGATGGCTTTTATGATCGGCGCGGTGATTTATTTTCCTACCCAGATCAGAAAGAGGCGAAGCTTCATGAAAGAGGGGAAGTGTCATTACACCCCAATTTAGAGGTGGAGAAACTTTGGCTGGGCTCTCACAAAGGAGTTAGCCAGAGGCAAGTCAGGATGTCCTAGTTTTTGCAAGCCCTGAACACCTGACGAGCCTCCTAAAAGCCATTTAGACCGGCTTCAGCTACAACAATTGCACGGGGGCAGGAATCAGGGCAGGATTTGTCAGAGCCTCCGACGCAGGGCAGAGCTTCTTTGTTCTGTTTCCGTGCCTTTCTCCCATGCCCTGAGATTTTCCTGCCTGCTGATGTGACTTTAGGGATGGACACAGGCACGGCATCCCCCTAAAAGCCCACATCTACAGGGACCAGCCCATATCTCTGCAACCCGTGTGGTCCAAACATCTCATTGCCAAGGTGCTGTGTCTTGTTTTGGGGCTCTCAAGGAAGCTCCAAGGGGTGCAGGTGGCTTGTGTGTTGTGTAGGTCCCTGGGACCAGTGTTGGAGCTGCATTTGAAACCTGTAAAGCCGTGGTCATTTGTCCAAGGAGGTGGCACCACTGGGAGGGGCCGTGCAGGGTGGTGTCAGTGTGTGGGTTATTGCAGGGTGGTTGGCATCTCTGCATCTCACCTGGGCAGGGAAAGAAGCAGGAGGAAGAGGAGAAGTGGCATCTCCACTCTGCTCCCCCGCTGAGGGGGTCCCACTGGGGCTGCCAAACCAGTGCTGCTGCAGTTCCCCAGGGACCCTTTAAGGTCTCAGCTGTGCACCGGGGAAGTTTGGCTTTGCTGGGTGCTTGGTCACAGCAGCTTCATCTTGGCTGGTGTGCTGCTATGGACTTTGTACTGGTGGTGGGCCCCCCGCTGCCAGCTCCCAGCCAGAGCTGTGACGCAGCTGCTGCTCACAGTCTGTGTGCTCCACCATCCCTCTGTACAGCAGAGAGATCAACAGGGCACGAGATGGGCACAGGGACATGAACTTGAGAAGCCTAGGGCTTCCTGAGATGGGACCAGCCATCGCCCTGGGAATGTCACGAGGTCCCCCACGGGCACTGGGTGAGCACACGCCTGTGACATGGCACGTGTGACAGGTGGGACACGGGTTCAATGGGCTTCCCTGCTGCCAAAGCACCATGGCGTGACCAGCGTGCAGCCGGCGGTGTCCCTGTGGAAGCAGCAGGACTGTGCTGGAGCAGAGCAGGAGTGCTCATGTGTCCTGGTGAAGGAGCCAGCAGCCCCCTGCCACGCCTTGAATGGGTGCCCCAACAGCCTGGGGGGTTGTGACCGTGGAGCGATTGCAATTGTGAAAATCATGAGTGTAAAAAGAACGACTGTAGGATCTGCAGCCTGGCCGGACTCTCCTCGTGGTCTCCCTGTTGTCTGGCTCACACAGCATCTCCCTCACACATGGCCTGAACCCTCCTGGAGACCCCCAACCCGCCCTACACACGGTGACTCATCCAGCCCAAACACTGGCCCTGGGTGTTATTATTTAGCACATCACTCTGGGAGTGCTGGGGCTGCGTTGGGACCCCGCACAGCTCAGCCACGGTGCCCACTGGGGTGGTCTGGGGGAGCAGCTGCCTGTGGGACCCCAGCACTGAGCTGCTGTGACTGTGCTGGTTTAGTGCTCTGATATTGGTGGAACTGGGGTGGGTAGTGCTCGGGGATCCTCTGGGATCCTCTGGGATGCTCGGGGATGCTCAGAGATGCTCAGGGATGCTTGGGGACACTTGGGGATGCAGGCCACCTGCCCCAGACACCACAATCCCCTTCCAATGTCCCCCTCCTAAAGCATCCCCCCACCCCAGACCCTCAAACTCCCTCCACCGTCCCCCCCAGCACGCCCTCCTGCCCCAGCCTCCCCCAATCCCCTTGCACCGACCCCCCTAGAGCACCCCGCCCGTGCAGACCCCCCCCAATTCCCCTCTACTAACCCCTCAGCAGCCCCTCCGGCCCCAGGCCTCTCCCCAGCCGCCCTCCTGTCACTCCCACCAGCACTCCCCGCGGAATCCCCCTCCACTGACCCCCCCAAAACCCCTTCCCGCCTCTCTGCACCCCCTCAGCCCCTCACATCGCCCCGGGACCCCCGACGCCAGCGCCCCACTCCCGCAGGCCCCGCAGCACAGCCCCCCTCGCCCCGCCCCCCTTTGACCCCGCCCCCGCCCGTCCTCCGGCTCTAGCCCCGGCCCCGCCCCGCGGCGATGGCGCGGCGGGCCCAGCGCGCCCCCTGGCGGCCTCGCCCCCGCCTGCCGGGTCCTCCCAGGCCGAGACGCTCTAGGCGGCGGCCGGCGGACTCTCTGCTCCCGGCGGGCCTGGCCCGGGCTGGGGGGACGCGGCGCTGGCGGGGCCCGACCCGCACCCGGTCCCCGAGCCCGAGCCCCGACCCGGCGGGCCGGGCAGGGGCCGGGCCGGGGGCCGGGTGGCAGCGGGGGCCGGGGCCTCAGCTACCGGACGGCGGAGCCGGGCAGCGCCTCAGGTACCGACCCGCGCCCGGGCCTTCCCTCGGCACCGGCGCCGGGCGCCCGTACTGCCCCCCGCCTGCCTTCCGCCCGCTTGCCTCCCTCTTCTCCCTTCCTGGCGTGTCCCCGGTGTCCCTACGCGGCCCCGCCTCACTCTCCAGCCTGTTCCCCTCTCCCGGGACTCGGCCCTTCCTCACGCCCCCGGTCCCTGCGGGCTGTGCAGGCCCCTTCCCCCTTCCTCCAGCGGCTCCTCTTGCCCGCCGGGGTCCCCCCTTCCCCCTCCCTTGCGGGGGACGGAGTGATGGGCCCGTTACGCCGTGCCCAAGGGGGTCGGTGCTGGGGCGGTGTGTGTGGCTCCAGGTATCTGTGTGCTCCTGTGCACGTCCCGAGGGGGAGTGTGGGTCCGGTTGTGCCGGGTGCTGTGTTCCTTTGGGATTAGGTGGGCCCCTTTCTGCCGTGCCAGGCTTAGGAAAATCCCTTGAGGAACGTGGAGATACGAGGAGTCTTCTGCAGGCTTGGGGAGAGTCGGGACAAGGAGGGTTTAGGAGGGGAGAGACCTGACCTGGCTGTGAAATCAGGAGAGGCAAGCTGTGCGGTCTGGAGAGCGGGCCCAGAAGGGCTGCCAAGGCTTTGGGGAGGATTTAGGTTCAGGTCTGGAGAGGTGGGGAAATGAGGTGAGGATGGGGCTGCTGGTTGTAGGAGGCATGTGCTGTTGCTCACAGGGAAGCATATCATACTGTTGGAGCGTTCGGTTCAACTCGTTACAGCTCCGAACTGGCAAAGAGCTGGGGGAAAGTTGTGTGTCAGAGGCACTGAGGAGTCTTGAGAGTCTCAGAGCCTGTGTGGAAAGGATGCCACTAAAATATTCAGCAGTGAGGAGTGGTGGGAAGCCCCTGTGGGAGTGTTCGGGCATCAGGTGGATTTTTCCTTGGTTGTTCCATTCTGACCATAGTAACTGTTCAGGATAGGTGACAGCGCGTCAGTCGAACTCCCTGGCAGGTTAGACAGACACGGGTGGAGGGAGCACCAGAAGGAGAGGCTTAAAGAAGAAAGAGAGCCTGAAGGTAACGTGTTTTCCACGTGTTTTTTTCTTTCACTGGGGGAATTGATGAGATGGGCAGAGACAGCAGAGGATAAGGCCTGTAGTGGCCAGATTAGAGGAAACAGGGAGATATCTATCTGCTGCTAAATTATTGATAAAGCTTGTAAGGTCAGCAGGGGGTAAATCCATACTGAGTCTGGAAAAACAAGTGGGGTGGCTCGAGCAGGATGTGGTGTTGAACAGGGAGCACATGGTGTTATTGCTGTTGGCTGTGTGCAGGACAGGCGAGTTTGGCTTGGTTTGTGTCTGAGCTTGCTCAAAAGGAACCATCCCTCTTCATTGCTCCTCCGTAGGACTTCGCGGGGTTAGGATGTGGTGAGGAGCTCTTAGGTAGCCAAAGCCGAGGCGTGGGGTTGCAGTGGAAGGTAATTTAGGTGGTGAAACGGGACCCCTCGATGAGCTCACCTCCGGCTCTTCCCCTTCCCTCTGCACTGAGGGAGCTGGAGGGCAGCTGGGGCAACGTGGTTTTGCACAGAGCTGCAACGCTGTGATTCAGTGTTTACTTCAAAGCGCCTGGTGAGGCGGGTCCTGGCGTGGCAGAGTGAGAGGTTTCCCATTGCCTTTTCATTTTATTTACTATCTGAGTGCCAGGCTGGGGATCCATATGGCTTTATTCTCTCGCTCCTCAGATGGAGAGGTCGTTAGCTGTTCTTGCCAAATAAAACATGACATCCTCTTGTGTTATCTGCTGCCCAGTCCCCTGTCCTAGAGTGAAGGTTGCAAAGATCACAGTGTTTCTCATTATTAGAGTGTGCAACCCCTCTGCCTGCTTGATTCTTGTCAGATAACAGGGTATTTTCCAGCGTTTCTTACTTTCCATAATCCAAACAGCTGCTGGGTTCCCTTGCTTTAAAGCTTCTTTGACCCCTAAGGACTTCCCACAGAGTGAAGGTATCTTCACATTCCTGAGCAGCACATCCATATGATTCCTTCTATCCTCACTGCTCTCAGCCATTCCCTGTTACTGCTGTTTTATTTGCACTAGAGTAGCTCTGATAAACCCCACTCCTGTGTAGGATCGCACAGACAAGATCTAAAATACTTCTTCTTTCTCTGTATTCTTTTTTTTTTCACTGTAGACTATAATTTTTTCCACTAATTTCAGGAGAGGCTTGTGCAGAATTAGTTTCTACATTCACATAAATGCATAATTTTTTTTAAAAGTGCATCTGCCTTCCTTGTGATGGTTGGAGAGAACTTCAGTCACAAGCCCTACCCCTTATTATTTTAAGCTTCTCTGTTTGTTTGGGGTTTTTTTTAATTATTCTTGTTTTTTAATTGTTCAATTGTATTCTCCTTATCAGGTGGAAGATGGCACAGTTTCCCTTGTGTTTTAGGTGACTCTGACACCTGGTTACCATGAAGTCCCGAAGGAGATAGAGGGACAATAGTGGGAATTTCTTCTCCAAAAAACAAAAGAGAGAAGTCCAACAATTGCCTAATGGTAAGAAAGCTGCTGTTATTGATTAGTGTTGTACTGTGTGGGGTCTGTTCATTGAGGAACGTGTTGAAGAGTTTGAGATCCAAATCCACTGGCCCACGTGTGGGAGGTGAAGGAGGGTACAGGCTGTAAATGCTGCTTGTTGGAGAGGGTGGGAAGAGTTAGCTCAAAAAATGTGATTGTCCTCTGGTTTGTGCCCTTTCTTCAGGGATTACCTCTCATGCTGACGTCATGGGGAGCTGCTGCAGTTGTCTGTGCAGAGACAGCATCCCAGACAACCATCCCACCAAATTTAAGGTTTGTATTGCACCTTTGTCCCCATCAGAGAGCCTGTGACAGCGCTGACTGCTAGTAAAACCCAGAATGGGTTGGACTGCAAGCATGAAAGGAAAGCAAACCTCTGTTCTTGCAGAGAAATCTTTTGCTTGATAAGATTTAGAAATAGATTACTGGTTTGATTTTTTTTTTATTGGGTTTTTTTTTTCCTTCCCTTAAGCAACCTCTGCTCCTGATACGTTTGTATTTGCAGTAGAAATTGCCTCTGTGCTGAGATTCAGCCTGAGCAAGAAAATGGGGAACTGGAGAGAAACCTTTTATTGCTCAGGGCTGTGTTCCAGTGTCTGTGCTGAGACACATCAGCCAAATTGCCAAGCACACAATCTCCAGGGCTGCTGGCTTGGCACCTTCTGCCAGCACTGAATTCATGCTCTCTGCTGAGAGAAAGGCAGCTCAGGAAATGAAGGGGGAATCCATGGGAATGACAGTGTCTCCATGGGTGGGCTTGTTTTACCAGTGCACTGAGTTTCTTGATGTGTGGCCTCTGCAGGTAACGAACGTGGATGATGAAGGGAACGAGCTGGGGTCTGGGATTATGGAGCTGACGCAGACAGAGCTCATCTTGCACACTCACAAGAGAGATGCTGTCAGGTGGCCCTACCTCTGCTTGCGCCGCTACGGCTACGACTCCAACCTCTTCTCCTTTGAGAGTGGTCGTCGCTGCCAGACAGGGCAGGGTGAGTGTGGGCATTCCCAGAGGAAGGAATGCTGAGGTTTCTGTTCCCAGGCAGCTGGAATGAGCTGATGTTTGTGTCTTCCCAAATACCTGCATCTAATGAATCAACAGGTTCTTTTGCAGCCTCTGGAGTGTGCATGCACATAGTTAATGCTCCCAATTGAAACGCTAAGGAGAGTGACATTGTGCCTCACTTAGGACCTGGGCATAAATCAGATGGTCTCATTTTGCTAGTGCATTGGTGCTCCTGAGGTAACTGGTGAAGCAGGCTTGAGCGTTAGACAGCGTTGTCTCTAATGTCAGAGGGGATGTTAGTTCTCCTGTCAGCCCTGTGCTTCAAGGCAACAGCACAGCTGTGTCAGGAGGAATTGCTGGGCTTCTTTCCTTAGGAGACACAAACTGCTTTTTTGCAGGACTGAGGCTTCATGAAGCATATTTTAACTTGAGAGATGAAGGGAAAGGACATGGCCTGCACCTTTCTGCAGGTGTCTCTTGGAGTTTGCTTATCCCAGAGAGCTGCCAAATGCGCAGTGGTGTTTGGAGGACATTTTGTTTTTCTCTAGAAGGGTGCTAGCTCTACTTTCACTTTGCATTCTGTGTCTGGCAGCAGCTTGTAGCATAGAGGAAAAGGAGTTTTAACGGTCTTTCTGCATGGGGATGCTGTGCCTAGAGAAGGGAAGTGAGTCACCCAGGAGTATGTGCCAAGTCATCAGTAGTACTGGGAATAGACTCTGGTTTTACAATGGTGCCTGTTAGTTCCTTCACCAGTCTGTCTCTCTTGCTTCTAAAGAGCTGAACATTTTCTTGGCATCTTCATGCCTGGGAAAAAAAAAAAAAAGGGTTGTTTCCTCACTCTATTAAATGTGTTTGTAAACTTCTCCTTGTCCAAAAGGGGACTCCACATGATGGTTCAGTGGCTGCATAAAGCCATAGTGCTGCGAGCTCCTTTTTAATATTTCTCTAAATGGGGTTTTCCTCTCCTGGAGTCATGTGCTTATCAGTTACCAGCAATGGGAATTGCTTGGCTTTGGCTTCTGGTTTGCCTTTTGCAGGATGCAGATCAGGGATTAAAATCCTGTGCCCTGTGTGTGTTGGTTTTGTTTAGCAGAGCCGTTTGCTCCTCATATGTTACCAAATTTGGAGCAGACACTCATCAGTCTGAAAGCAGGCAGAAGGGAGAGGGATGGGGTTATGTTTTGATGACTTTTCTGCCTTCCTTGTAGGATTTTATTCTGCTAAGTTAATTTTATTTGGAGGACTCTTTCCTGATGCTGCTCCCTACCTTATATAACACAGATAGAGCTATTTATTTATTTTTTGGGGGGCCAGAATTTTAAAAGCCTTATCCTTTGGGATAGCAGCTTTTGTTGCCATGCTGTTGTCGTTGCTATGGCTTTCGTGCGTGTGTGTGCGTGCCAGCTTGGGATTGGTGAGCTCTGCATACACCAGCTCTGGTTTGGGCTGCTCCTTTGGGGAGACACTGTTGAATTCCATATGTTATTGAAATAGAACATCCCTCACGTGCACGCTCTGCAGGGCCCACTTCAGCTTCCCAGAATGACTGGATAGACTTTTCCTCATGGTAACAAGAACTGGACTGGTTGCCAAGTGAGTCAAAATAGGGTAGAGATGAAATGACACCGGTTAGGCTGTTCCTTTCACACCTCTGCTCTTGTGGGATTGATCTTCTCAAGATAACTGGGGTGCTCGTTATTTGTCTTGTAATAATGTAATGAGAAGGCAGTTGTGGTGGTGTATTTCTGTCACTGCAACGATCCACCGAGTTGTTGGTTGTTTTCCTGTGGGTTGCAGGAAACCATGCTATTCCAATTTCTTTTGCTGTGTTTAACACAATCACACCCCTGGAGGTCCTGTCTAACCCCTGTGTGTGATTGTGTTAAACACAGCAAAAGAAATTGGAATAGCATGGTCATTTAGAGCCAGGAATGCTCTTGTTAAAGCAGAATCCTCTTCTTGCTTTTCTGACCCTCCTCTTCATTACTATGCAGGGATTTTTGCCTTCAAGTGTTCCAGAGCAGAGGAGATCTTTAATCTCCTTCAGGACCTGATGCAGTGTAACAGTATCAACGTAGTGGAAGAACCTGTTGTCATCACCAGAAACAGTCACCCCACGGAGCGGGAGCTCTCCCGGACTCCCCAGACACCCAACAGTAAGGCTCCTTTGGTGTCTGGGCAGAATATCTCAAGTGTGGGACACAGGGGGACATGGGCAGCCTCTTTTCTATGGTCTGTGGGGACAGAACAAGGGGTGATGGCCTCAAGTTGCAGCACAGGGAGTTCCACACCAATCTGGGGAAGAACTTTTCCCCAGTGAGGGTGAGGGAGCCCTGGGACAGGCTGCCCAGGGGATGTGGAGTCTCCTTCTCTGCAGAGATTCCAGCCCTGTCTGGACACCGCCCTGTGTGCCCTGTCCTAGGGACCCTGCTTTGGCAGGGGGTTGGACATGATGGTCTCTGGAGCTCCCTTCTAACTCCTGTGATTCTGTGAACAAGGGGGAACCACAAAGATGTGGCCAATGTCTGCAATCACTCGGGTGAAACTGCTGCCTGGCTGCTGACACGCATCTCTGTGTCCACGTGTGCCCTGTGCAGCGTGTTTATTTTAAGGCACCACTTGTCTGTGATCTGGGATTTTCTTCCCAAGGGAACAGCAACAAAAAGCCCTTCAAATAGTCAACCAAATTGCCACACTTCAGGTGTTTTTCCTCTGGATTGCTGCCAGGTGGCCTTTCTTTAAGTGTCACCTACAAGGATTGTAGATTTGGGAAGAATTGGGAGTTGTTCAATTTCTGTCCCCGTTAGGAGTATCTTAGATGGAAACAAGTGTCCTGCTTTCAGCTAGGATAGGGTTAATTTCTGTGGATGCTGTGTTTGGGAGTTGGGATGGGAGCAGTGCTGGTAACACCCTGATGGTTTAGTTGTTGCCAAGCACTCAAGGACTTTCCGGTTGTTTGTATTTCCCTGATAACAAGAAGGGAAGGGACACAGCCAGGACAGGTGACCCAAACTGGCCAAAGGGGTTATTCCATGCCAATTACATCTTGCTCAGCATAAAAGGGGTGTGGGGAGGAGCAGGCAGCTCCAGGATATGTGGTTTTGGGGACAGTCTGGTTTTGGGATGGCTCTGAGCTGTGCGGTTCAGTGAGAAACTGCATTGTGTATCACCAGTTTCATGTATTTTGCTATAAAGTCCTGTTATTATATCTCTCTCTCTGCTATCCCAGTAAACTCTCCTTATCCCAGCCCACCAGGTTTTGGTTTCTTGGGTTTTCCTTTCCCTCCCTCTCTGAGTTCCACCCCCCTTAAAGAACAAGTGGCTGTGTGGTGCCCAGCTCTCAGCTGGGGCAAAACCACAACAGGAAGAAAGCCAAGCCCTTGTGTCTATACTGGGTACTTCACCATAGGGATCTTCCCCAGAGACGCTGATTCTGACTCACAGGGTGCAGTTGAGAGGTCAGCTCATTGGGACATGATGGCAACTCTTATTTTACACCAAACCAGTACTCTAATACTCACCTGCCTCGATTCTCTCCCAGGTCTGGGGTACACTGTTCCAGGATTTCCCAATGGATTTCACAGCTTCCCTGGAGAAACCCTCTCGTACTCTGCAGCCCGCCACCCCTCCGTGAGCAGCCTGAGGCATTCCTCTGTGGGTGAAGACTCCACTCATGCCCTGATTGGGCCTGATGAGCAGGTAAACCTGGGTGTCCCAAATTCTGCTGTTTGCAAACAGGGAGCACACAGCTTGTTTTGCTCACAGTCCTGTGCAATTCCAGCTTTCTCTTGCTCCAGCAAAACTCAGGAGAACCTCATACCTTATCATCCTTTTTTTCCACCCCCTCTTTTGCTTTGTTTTTCTCTTGGAGTCTTCTGCTCTCTGACACTTCATTAGAAAAAGGATTCTATCAAGGCTGACTGAGTGGGCTTCCTTCATCCAATAGTGTTTGTGGGGCAGTAGTTTAACAGCACCACTTTGTTCATGAGTCCAAGTCACACCGCCTGATCTTTCAGCTGTTACTCCAACCATAAACCGATGTGCAGATGCATCCTTGAGTTCAGAATTTGTCTTTTTGATCTTCAGCTTTTTGTTCTCAGTTTTAGAATTGAAGATTTTTCCCTTTAGAATCCAGCCAGTCTCAGTTATTACTAGAGAAGCCTGGGGTAGGTGTGAGCACTGCAGTATCACCGGCATAAGCCGCTCAAAGCAGTATTTTGCAAAGTGCTTTGCTTTTTGTTCCATGCCATCAAGTATGAAATAAGTGATGTGTATCTTGTGCAGTTGGACTTCTTTTAGTCTCTTCTTCAGTCCACAAATCCAGAAATGGCTTTTGTGTTTTGTTTCCCAAAATCCTGGCAACTTCTTGAATTCTTTCATCTCATCTCTCTCTTCATCAGCCACCAAAAAAATTGCTGGTTCCTGTTGGGTTCTCAGCTGCTGGCAGCTGCTTTGCTCTTACTTCCTTCTCCCTTCACTGTCCCTCTGCTTCTCTCCTTGCAGTCCCACACCTACGTCAACACGGCCAACGGTGATCAGGAGCTGAGGGGCCGACACTGTATGCACTCCTTGCCTGAAGTCCACCCTCCTTTCCCCCATAGGAACCACAGCTGCTCCCTGGAAGACCGCAATCCCCAGGTTTTTCTGCAGCCAGGGGAGGTTAAATTCGTGTTAGGTCCCACGTCCAACTACAGACGTGTGTGTCGGCAACACCGGGAGTGCAGGACACACTTCTGCCCTCCCAGCAACAACAACAACGAGTGTGAGGAGGAGTGTCCTTCACCCCAGTGCGTCTACGAGAACATCAATGGCTTGCTGCCCCCCAGCACCTCCTCTCTCTGCCGAGGAGGGCGCTTGAAACTCACCCGGGAGGACACGGGCTTACCCGGCTGTTCCCACCGCAGAACAGCGCTGCTGCACTACGAGAACTTGCCGTCGCTGCCTCCGGTGTGGGAATGCCAACCGCTTCGAGAGGGCCAGGAGGATGCTGGTGCCGGGGACGTGCTGACACCTTCCCCCAACGGCTACTCCGAGGCTGGTGAAGAAGATCCCCTGCAGAACTACATGAACTCGGAGAGCACCGCGCTGCACGGGGGCAGCAGCCAGCGGCGCAGCGGCTTCCTGCCCAAGCCTCGTCGCGGCTGCATGCCCAACGTCTTCAGCTTCGACTTCCCTCGCCCTTGTCCGGAGCAGCCACGGCAACTCAACTACATCCAGGTGGAGCTGGAGGCTGAACCACGCAAGGGCCATCAGAACCCACCGGTTCCCCGTGTCCCACCTCCTGCCACCCAGGCAGCCTGCCGGACAGACTCCTACGCGGTCATTGACCTCAAAAGACAGCGGCCATGTCCAGTTTGCAAAGGGCCCTGCCCAGAGATGATGGGACTTCACGCAAAACTCGACATAACAGCACTGACCTGCCTCTGTGAGTGAGGGGGAACGCCAAGTTCAAGCACTGTGTCGTGGCTTCCGTCCCCACCCTTCAGTGTATTGCCCGGTGTGACTTCCATCTGCCATTGCCTCCTGCTTCCCTGTTTATCCCCTTCCCTGGTGTCATGGGATGGCTCCTACAGCTGATGTTAAGGCTAGTCAGTCAGTCTGTCTGTCTTCCCCTCTCCGTCTCTACCCACTGTAGTTTGTTTTCAGAGCCTGGTGGGATATTTGATGAGGCTGTTTGAAGGTGAAATTTCTGGTGAAAGGAGCAGGACGTGCCAACAAGGCTCCCGGCACCGCCTGGATACAGCCTGGGATGGGGTTAGCTCTCCTGATTGCCTGGCAGCTGGGGGAGCAGTGCTGACAGCCTGGCTGCAGAGGCAGGGCGGTAGCATGCTGGAGGTAGTGTTTCTAAAACTGAGTTGCTTTAGGAGTTCCACTGCAAATCGAGCCAGTTTCTCCTTGGATTCCATGCCTTGTGACTCTGGATGAGCTCTGCAGCTGGGCCACTCCAAAGTCAGGTTTTACTTTGTGCTTTCGCTGGCCCTGGGTAATGTAGGAGCTCACGCTGTGGTCTTTCCCCCCTTGACTCCTTTCTCCTGTCTGTGCTGCTCCCTATTGTCTTGAAGCTCACAGAAGTGTTTTATACTTCTGTCCCTTTCTCAGATTCAATTTAAATTGGGCAACTCTAGAAATTAATAGAGGAGGACAGCCAGCTATGGGCATAAACACTGTGATCACCTCAACCTGATTTCCTGCAGAGACCCTGCTTTAAAAGAGGAGGGGAAGACCTCAACTAAGAGATTGGAGGTTTGGTATAGAAAACTTCAGGTGTACCATACCCCTGTGTGGATTTTTAAGGGATCTTTTTGGTGGCTGAAGTTGTAATTTATTTATTTGTTTACTTATTTATTAAATGTTCTTTTACATCCCAGTGATAATTGCCAAAACCAGTGCCAGTATGGAACGTGTGCTCACTGTGGCTCTCTCCTGTTTAGGGAACAGATCTCAGAAGAGGTTGGTGGGCTTGTTTTGAGCTGCAGTTGTGGAAAAAGAGCAGCTGGAAATCAAAAAACCAGGACTGACTGGCACAGGGTGGGTGGGAAATGGTACGGGAGACGTGGGAGCGTGAGCAGAGCTGCCAGGCAGCCAAGCTTGGAGTTGTATCAAAGTCGTTGCCTACACCCACGTGCCTGGCTGGATCCATGAGAAATATTTGATCATGTTGTGAATGAATGTGCAGATTGTTTCCTTTAACTGTGGACTTGGAAGGGCTAAATTTCTGCTCTTGGATAAATCTGTGGCCTTTGATGTGGAATTTTTTTCTTTTGATATCAGGGCTGAGCCTAAGCTGAGCTGTCAGGCCTCACTGTGGGGTCCTGGTAGGGTCTCTGCTCCTCTCCTGTGGTAGGAATGTTCCACCACCCCTCTCTGCATGGCGACTCGCTGCAGCTTAATCCCTCCCTGGATTCCTCCTTGTCATTCTAAGCTGGTTCAGTGAGACAGAAGTGCTCTGGGTTACTCTGGAGTCCCACCTTTCTGCTGCTTATTCTTCATCTCCCTCCCCAGGATAGGAGTTGAGAGGTCCAGTGCTCTACAAGGGTGTCCTGCCTCCAGCAGATACATTGCCAAACCTTGCTGTGTCCTTGTCCCCAGTTGCTTTCCCATGTCAAAGTCACCAACCCTCTGGTGTGAGAGAGGAGAGAACCCCATCATCCAGCAGCAACCTGGACTGAGCTTCTGAGGTCCAAAAACTTCATTTCCACTTTTTTTTCAAGTTGAGCCTTTTTGGTTTTGGTGCTGTAACGTCCCACTCAAGTGTGACCCTCTGGGGAGCAAGGACATAACGCCGAAGCGATAACAGTGTGAGTAATGCCACACTTGTGTTAGCAGAACATGGATTTCTTGGCTTGCTCTTGCACTATAAATTCAGTGTGCCACATGTTGAAATTCCCTGGGTTTTCCCTTTTGTTTTGGAAGTGTCTGTGCTTGTCTTCCATTCTTTTCTCCACCCCAACCCTTGTGTGATCTGTAACTGGAAGGAAACGCAAGCGATATATTTTTATACATATACCAAATGACTTTATTTGAAGAGAGAGAAAAAAAGAGACAAGTAATGTATCCCCCTAAATCTAGCTTTTAGGGAAGTGAGAGAAGAAATTGTTTATATATATATAAATTAACTGCATTAAGCTTTAAATAAACTGTTTAAATAAAGAGTTTCTAAGCTGTAAGTGTCACCCTCTGGGACAATGTTAGCAACTCCCATGTTGGCAGCACAGGACAACCTGCCTTTCCACTGCCTGAGCTGAGAAATGCAAAATGATTACTCCCCTTTCCCCCCCTAGAAAGGGAAAACAAAATGAGATGTTCTATGTTTGCATGGAGGAAGATGTCAGGGCCCTTTCGTGCCTCCCTGGGTTTGCAGGTTGGTTATGTGCAAGGGATGATGCTGTTGGGTGGCAGCTTGTGTCTTAGGAGAAAGCAGATGAGGGCTGGGGCTGCTGCTTGGGTGTTCCTTGTGGTCACCAGCCTGGCTGGGTGGGATGAGACTGGTCTGAGGGTCTGTAGGTGGGAGCTCCAGGGATGAGGGAATGCACACCGATGTGGGTGGTTCCTCAGAAAGGCTGAGCTCCCAGTGATCCTGTTCCTGTGGCTCTAAATGAGCTTTGCTTTGGGAAAAGGTGGTCTAGACCTTGGGAAATGCTGACTTTCCTGTCCTCCAGACAAACTGGGTTGTCCAACTCGTGCCTCTGTTTCCTCTTCAGCGAATCTGATGCTCTCCTACCTCCCAAGGATGCTGAAAGCAGCAGTGACAAGGAGACCACTGCGTAATAACTGCATGTGCACACAGCAGATTATCACTGTTCCCTGACAGCTCAGGTGGGGGATCTGCACCTATTCAAAGAAGAATCATTTCCTTGACCTTAAAGATGAGAAAAGGTACAGCTGCATCTGCTGCTTGCAGAGCATCACGATCCAGCAGGTGCCTTGCTTCACCATCCTCTGCTTTTCATCCCCGTGTGTCCGTCTGGGTGGCTGTGGGTCAGGGAACAGCACTGCTGGCTCAGCAGTTTTTGCTCAGGAGGCATCACAACCTCCCCAGAAAGCTTTGGGAATGGAAAGCCAGTCACGACTTCATGTTTGCAGTGGGTTTGTTTAATGTTTAACCAGCCAAATGGGAAATCAGTTGTCATTTGTGGCCTTAAGGGTGTGCATTGGGGTCACATCCTAGTGATCTTCTCCCTGGTTTTGCTCTTCTGGAAAGCTTCCTAAGAGCAGTGTCCACATGAAGCAGCCAGGACCCTCTCAGAACTTCTTAATGCTGAATTTTACAGGGGGTGTGAAAGTGCAGGGGAAGACCCGAGTGGTGGTTGAGCACCGAGGGGGTTGTGGGAACCCAGGAGTGTCACTGGTGTGGAGTTCTCCCTGTGTTGCAGCGGCAAGCCAGTGTCACAGCTTCCTCTAGTGGCCGCGTTCGAAATGGTTTCGGAGGAGAAACCAGTATGGGGTTGAAAGATGAGACCCTCTTCTTTTCCTCATTCCCTCAGACCTATGATTTGGGTGATGGGCGGGAGGGATCCCTCCTCCTAACTCCCCGGAGTCTTCCCTTCTTACAGGTGAAAGTTATCTTGATGTAATATGTTGTGTCTTGATGTCACCTTGTAAAGACGGATCTTGCTTTGAGCTTTACCTGCAAGTTGGCTGGACTTTCCCAATGGATGCACTAATACTTGTGTGCATGCTTACTGGGATGGGAAGCTAAACTAGGGATACCCTATGGTTCCTCATACCCCTTCAACCACAGAGTGCCCTCCACCGCCAAGATCACCTCTGTGGAGCAGAATACCTCACCCTTCATCTGTAAATCTGGTGTTAAGGATTCATCCAGGGCTCTGTACATCCAACTGATGCTCCACAGGTGACCAGGAGGGGATGAAAGAGCACACGTACAAGCTCAGCTCCACAAGGCAGGTGGATCACCTTGATGTTTTGTCTGTGAATTGGTAACTTGGGGGGAAAAAGAGCTGGGTTCAGTCAGCTGTTTGCAGAGAGTTTGGTTCTGGGGGGGGGAAACAAATGGTTTAGGCAGCAAAACTAAGCTCTCCTGGGTAGTCGCTCACCTGACAGCGTGAGCTTAGCTCTTGGTTTCTGGACTTGCTGTGGGGCAGGTTTGTGTAGTCCCCGTAGGGACTGTTGTGTCTTTGCTGGTCTCCTTCCTCTGCGTGGGAGGTGGGCGTTCAGGGCATGACTTGCTAAGCAGCCATGGGCTCTGCAGAGAGACTCTGACTGCCTTAACCTTTCTAAGTGGTTCTTGTTTGAGCTTTGAGTTAATCAATCAGACTTCTTCCCCTGATATTTCTTCCCTGGTGAATGCATAAATTGGTCTTTTACCCTCCCCTTCTCCAAGAACCTGTTGGTAGGAGTATAGCTTCTCCCAGCACTCAGTAGTCTTTTACTGAGAGGGTTTTTTTGACTCTTTTTTTAAATTTAACCCATTTTATGGGCCTGCTTTTCCCCCAGAGAAGGAGGTTTGAGTATCCACGGGGTGTACCTGCCTTATGGCAAAGAGGAGGCTGGATTGTGAGGGTTAAAGGATCAATATATCTGCAGAGATGCTCGAACGTGTGTGTTAGTACAGGAATATTCCTATTTTTATTACTGAAGCCATGCTGTTCACTGGCAGGAAAAACCAACCCAGGGCTTGGTACTGCAGCTGCCAGTTCTCTTAGCCATTTTCTCCCAGCCTCTTTCCTCTGTCCCTCCTCGTGATGCTGCTCAGCCCTCTCTGGGCCAGTATCTTGACTGTGAAGTATCATTAACGAGCGATCCTTAATGACCACATTGCCTAAATTTTCAGCTCCTGGGAGGGCTGCCATCAGGCCTTCTGGGAAGTTTGTCTTTCCCCCACACTTGGCTCGTCTTGAAATGCCTGTGAGCAGGTAGCAAAACAGGTTTAGATTCCTGTGAGTGAACAAAGGCGAAGGCATTAGTGGAAGTCCTGAGAGCTTTGAAGTTGGCAATTACAGGCCAGGTTCTGGAAAAGGCTAATTGTAAAGAAGGGATGTAATTTGGTTTCCTTCCATGAGTGAATGGGATCTTCTGAATTTCTTTTTCCTCTGGAAAGGTCCAGATGCATCTCTGTCACCTTGAGGTGTTCTCCCATGCGATTCTTGTCGTTACTTGTACTGGTGTCTTTGATACTGAATGCTTCTCATAGGGCAGAAAAGCACAGGTGCTTCGGGGCTCTGGCCACCGGGGACTCAGTTGCTCTGACCAGAGGGCTTGATCTTGCTGTGTAATTGCTTCTCCAGGTTATTTCTCTGGCTATCCATTCGGTCCCTCATCCCGGTGTCCCCTTACAGGTGAAGAACAGCAGCAGCGCGATGTGGCCCAAGGAGTGCTCATGTCCTACATTAATGTGCACTACGAATGTATCCAGAATAAATGGAATATGATGATCATCCTGGGGTCCTGTCTTCTGTGTGTCACAGCTCAAAATTGAACTTTTCTTCTCATTTAAAATTGAAAACCAGGCCAGCAAGCACCAATTGTCCTCTCACGATTCAACCTTGCAACCTTTGCTTTCCAGGTCTCCTCCCAGAAGGAATAGTCTGTGTCCTCATGTATTCTCCCTGCAGCAATGGTTGCTGTCTTCCACCTGGCCAATCTCACTGCAATAAGCTTAAAAAAATAAATGAGAGTGTGATGCCTGCCTCTCTGGGGCAGAGCTGTTGCTGAGAGTTGATCGTGAAGGTGTAGACCAGGTTTCCACTGGGCTGAGCATCAGGAGGGAATGATGAAGTTGCCTTGGAAATTGATGCCCTGTGGAGGTAGGTTGAACGTAGCAAATACATTCACGGTCTCTGGAGTACCTCCTGTTCCTACCATGGGTAGTTTAAGGGATTAGCTGGAGTGGCGGAATGTGGGAGCTGATGGGGATGAGGTGCTTTTGCCAACAGGGAAGGTGTTGGTTTCACTCTTCCTGGCCGTGTCGACCTGCTCAGGGCAGGTGCCTTTCTGTGGCTTCTCTGCCATTGTGCAGAGTTGGTGTGCTTGTATTTCCCAACTCTACAGCAATGAGCTCATCGTGTGGTAACATGAAGAGTTTCGTTCTTTGGCTTTTAAAATTCCCCCTGAAAGCTCTTCCTCAGCAGGAACTGACTTAAGAACATCTAACAGAGCCATCTGTGTCTTCCTACATGAGCACATCTTCACGTGCAGTGTCTTTCCAACCCAAGCCCATGTGTTTGTTTCCTTCAGCATCGTTCTGGAACTTAAAGTGTTGGAGGTAAGCACTGGAAGGGAAACAGAGGAGATGATCCAACTGATGATAAACCCATGCTGTTATTTCCACCCTACCCCAGGAAAACACAATGAAAACACCTTTAATTTCTTTTTCTAGGAAGACTTTGATAGTCCCATCAAAGAGATGTTGAAAATAGCATGGTATTTGCCAGTTGACCTGGAGTTTTCAGGACAGTCCTTAGAAATGAGGGATAAAATATCTGGTGATGGGCAGGTTTCTAAACCTTGGGTATGGGAGCAAACACTGATGGGGGGAGGAGGGGACTGTTTTGGGGTCTATAAGGAGGTGGTGTAGAGCCCCAGCTTTGTCTTGGGTTCTGGGACTGAGCAGGGTGGCTGGAGGTCTCTTCAGAACCTGCTTGGAAGAGAAAATCTTCATGATGCTTGCCCTGGTTTGGGAAGTTAAATGTTAGACCTGGAGCCCAATGGTTCATTTCAGGAGCCATTCTCACAACTGCCTAGGAGAAGAGGGATATTTATTTTAAAGTGGATGGAAGCTGTTCTTCTGTGGACTATAATCTCTTTGTTTTGGAAACAGACCATTAAACCCAGCTCGTGCAGCACCGAGTAAAGGACACATGTTTTAGTGTGAGGTTCATAAACACAGCTGCTGCAGGGATACGTGTGTCATCCTGGGGTGTGCTTCCCCCAACTGCTTTTCTTGGAGAACCCAAGCAGAGAGGAATTGTGCTCCAGGCAAAGCACATCCAGCAATTCCTTGTGTCTGGGGCAGAGCTGCAGGAATCACAGCTGTAAATTGCCCTGGAATTGGGAGCAGTCACTTCTCCGTGCTTTTGCCACAGTTAGAGCAGAGTCTGGGCCAGACTTGGGAATTCAGGGTGATGGGAAATGTCTTGGGAAAGACTTCTGTCCCCTGGAAGAAGGCTCTGGAAGTGGTGTCTGCAGGCAGAAGAGGTCCTTAGGTCACAAGGGAGGATGGATTCTGATTCTAATTCTGCAAAATGCTGTGGTGAAAGCTGCCAGCTTTTGAGACACAATGCCCACCTCTGCAGTGGCTGTACAGACTTGGTGGAGGAGGATCTGGTGCTCTTCTCCTTTGCTGGACATCACCGCAGTGTCCCAGGACAGGTGGTGGAGCTGGCCATGGGATGCTATGGGATATGTATGCACCTGGGAGAGACTCACCTGGGTTCCGTGGGCTGGGGGCTGTTTGCACGTGGGCTGGGCCATTGCACCAACACAGAAAAGAAACTGAAAGCCAAGGAGGGGAAAGGCCCCGAGGAGAAGCCCTGGCTCGGAGCATCGCGTGCTCGTGCCATTGGCCGAGTCCACGCGGGGACACGGGATCTCTGGGCTTAGGAACCATAAATCCTCAATTCCCGTTCGACTAAACAACATCTGCCTAAACTTTGGGTCCAGAAGTGCCAAAAGCAGAAGGTGTTTGCATATGCTGTAGAGGGCACCTTACTCCTTTGTCTTCTGGCAAGGCTGAGTCCCCGTGGGGACCCGCAGATAGCACTGGGTATATTGACGTTTTGATAACTGCTCTTTGCTTTCAGCCAGAATTTGCTTTTTTATCCAATCTTAATAAGTTGATCTTTCTATCAATCCCGCTGGCAAACAAGATAATTGCTTTATTATAGTCTCAATATCCAGCAAAGGACACACACTCCCTGGTGCTCCCCAGGGAATAAAAATCTCCGCAGAGCGTTGACACGGGATGAGGGCGGCGATAGCCAGGCTGGGCTATCAGGAGGTGATGGAGAGAGCGATTTCCTTGCTGTGAAGAGCCAGGCTGCTCAGATCAGGAATCCAAACGGGGCTGGAGGAGGAGACCTAGAAAATATTTAGCTTACAACTGACAACATTTCGGTCTGTTTGCTGGGGAGGATTTGTGTTCCAGCCACACGAAACGAAACAACTTTGGGGCTTTGTTTGCTGTAAAATATTTCGGTTGTGACCCAAAACATCTTGGTTCATTTGCTAGAAAATATTTAGGTTGTAACTGTAAATGTTTTGGGGCTGTTTGTTGGCGGTTTGGGAGGTCTGTGTTTGTTGGGTTGGGGTTGTTGGGTTTTTTCTTTTCACTGAAGAGATGTCCTGCCTTTCTGGCTGCTGTGAGGAGCTGGTGGGTGGCTTAAACCCTGAGGGCTTCCTCTGTGGGTGGGTTAAATCTCCCCCTTGCCCCCATGTGGGGAGGCACAGCACCTGTGTTTTAATGCAGGATGGAAGGGGATTGGGTTGCTCTGCAAAATTTAAAGAAGAAGAAGAAGAAGAAGAAGAAGAAGAAAGAGGAAAATACATGATTTCTGTTTGAAATAGTGTGAAAGCAGAAGCAGGTTGAGGTGTTTGACATGTGGAAACAAGCTGTACCTGGAGGAGAGGGCAGTGGAGGAGTGGGAGGCTGATGAAGTGGAGAAGGATGGATCAGGTGAAGAAGCAGAGGGCAGACTGAAAGGCAGAACAGCGCTGGAAACCCCTGTGAGAAAGCAAGAAGAAAACTCAGGGTGGTCTCAGAGAGCCCCTGGGATGAGGGGAGCTGAGCAGCCGGCTCCAACTCTCTGCACCATGCCCTGGGAGAGCCTCCACAGCAGCAGCCATCCCTCCTCCCCACCAGAAGGTCCCCAGGGGCAGGTGGCTGGGGCGGAAGAACAGCAGACCAAAAAGCAGTGGCGTCTGTTTCCCTCCCCGTGCCAAGAGCCGCGAGCGCCCTTTGTTTTGGGAAAAGGTTTGAACAGGTTTTGACGAACACAGATAACGTCCCACCACGGTGACGTTGGGGTCACTCCTCCCTTTGCTGAGATAAGGGCTGGCCTCTTATCGGATGGCAACACTTTGATCTTGCTGTCCAAGAGGTGTGGGGCTCTATTCTCACCCCAGCGCCTCGCTAAGGACAAAAACTCCTCAAAATCCTCGTGGCCCAAAATACAAAGGAACCCTTGAAGCTGGGGGTGCGTGTGGTGGTAATGGAAAATGGAGGTCAGCAGATAAGGAGGAGGTGTCACTGCTTCCCAGTATAAAAACAGAGTCTGGGCAGCTCAGCTGCCCTGCTGCGGTCTCTGAGAAGGTGTGTGTGGATCGGTGGACGGCTCCTGCACCATGAAGTGGCTCATCCTGGCCCTGGCGTGTCTCCAGCTCTCAGAGGGGTTTTTGAGGTGGGTGTCCTGCAGCAGAAAGAGATGAGAGAGGGGTAGGTAACAGAGCCCGGCTGCAGTTGTAACCTGCACGGGCTGCCCAAGGATGCCAACCAAGCCTAAGTGGGTGTGATTCCAGCCTCCTGCGTCTCCACAGACCATCGTGGTCCCGGTCCAGGCTGCATCCCTTGCTGGGAGGGCAGTGGAGCAGAGGGCTTGAAGGAGCCCAGAGAACTGATTATTTCAAAATGCCCAAAGCTTCTCATTTCCAGCTGTGTTTTGTGGTGGTTTGTTTGGGTTTTCTTTCCCCTCTGTGCAGAATCACTCTGAAGAAAGCCAAGTCCATACGGGAGAAGATGAGGGAGGCTGGAGTGCTGGAGGACTACCTGAAGAAAATCAAATATGATCCCGTTAAGAACCTCAGCTCCAGCGAGTACTATGTTGTGTTTGAGCCCATAGCCAACCACCTGGATGTGAGTACCCCAGGTTCCCCTCTCCCTGCCTGTCCACACTCCATCCTTCCCTTTCCTATTGCCTTCCCAGCTGCTGGAGTGATCAACTGACCCCTGAGCCTCCCAGAGTGAGAGGCTGCGTTTTCCCCTGGCTCTTTTTTAAGCTTCTGCTCTAGACTTTAGAACAGAATACTTAATAATACATCCTTTTGGGAGACAAAGCAGGGTGAGAGGTCAGCCCATTCCTGCCTACTCTGTTCAAGAGTGAGCCTGGCATTCCCGACCCTGCAAAGCACTGGGATGCTGGCACAGGGCTGGGAGGTGAAAGCCTGGTCTGTCCCTGACCCTGTGGCCAACAGAGATACCTCATGTCTCATCTGCAGTCCTCCTACTTCGGGGAGATCAGCATCGGGACCCCACCACAAAGCTTCTTGGTGCTGTTCGATACCGGCTCCTCCAACCTGTGGGTTCCCTCCACTTACTGCCAGGCGCCAGCATGCTGTGAGTGTCTCCCAGCAGCTCAGCATAGTCCAGGGGGGAAATCACAATGCCAGACCAAAGGTGATCCTGGCATCCTGCTCTGGGATAGCTGCCTCGTAGTACCTGTTGGTGCCTTGCTTAAGAAGTACAGAGCTCTCTGCCTTCATGTGCCCGGCTAACGAAGGTGACCCGTTTGCTACGGCCATCAGGATGTCCCCAAGAGAGTGGGAATCGTGGTGATTGTGCCTGATACCTTGTGGCCAGGTGGAGGGGAGAGCAAAGCTCTGAATTGCTGAGCTGATGCTCCGCTCCCCAGCAGAGCTCACCTGGTGTAACTCACCACTGCTGGGAGAGCGATGGGGAGCTCAGTGCCGATGGCTTTGCTCACACCGGGTGGCTGACGTGGCTGTGGTCCTGGCAGAGCAAGAGGGACACAGGCAAACCTGGGGTGCACACCCTGCCTCGGGGAGAACTGCAGGGCAGAGGAACAGCCTGTTCTGCCACCTTCCCAACTTGCTTTCTGCCAGGGAAGCTGCTTTCCCAGGCGTTATCCCAGCTGAGTGCCCGGGGGTGAAACCCTCTGTGGCCAGGTGACCCTGTGCCCAGGAGCTTTGCCCTCTCCTCTCTCACACAGACAACCACGCAAAGTTCAAGCCCAGCGAGTCCTCCAGCTTCACCTCCAACGGGCAGTCCTACACCATCTCCTACGGCAGCGGCGCGCTCACGGCGGTGCTGGGCTACGACACGCTGAAGGTGAGCACATCCTTGTCTGTCCTTGGCACTCTGGGCGCTGGAAAGAGCCCAGGGGACAGCGTAAGGGCAGATCTCGTGTCTTGTGCAGACAAGACTTGGGCAACCCAGCACCTGGGATGGGCAGAACCAGTATAAATCGGTTATTGCCACTCTCAGTTACCCTGGTGAGGTTTTACTTTGTTTTAACCCGATTCCTGCTGATTTTCCCAGCAGCCTGGACATCCTCTCCCCAGCGGTGACCTTGCAGATTGTTGGGCTTTCAGAGCATCAGTCGACCCGTCCGGTGGCTGCTCGGGTTTGCTTAAGCACACGGGCTGACCTGGCGTCCCCCCTTCCCCTCCAGATCCAGAGCATCACGGTCACGAAGCAGGAGTTTGGGCTCAGCAAGGACGAACCCACCCAGCCCTTCTACTACGCGGAATTTGATGGGATCCTGGGAATGGCGTACCCCGCGCTGGCAGCAGGGGGTGCCCACGGCGCTGCAGGGGATGCTGGAGCAGAACCAGCTCACCCAGCCCATCTTCAGCTTCTACTTCTCTCGGTAAAGCTCTGCCGGGGGTCTCTGCACATCCCACCTGCACTGGTGTCCCGCTGCCTGTCCCCAGGCAGGTCCCTCATGGATTTGTCCCTTGCTTGCCCACGTGTGTTGCCCCAAAGTACTGATCTCTGCAGCTTTAACTCTGGGGTCTTTTTGCAGTCAACCCACCTACAGCTACGGGGGAGAGCTCATTCTCGGTGGAGTTGACACTCGGCTCTTCCATGGGGACATTATGTGGGCCCCGGTGACACAGGAGCTTTACTGGCAGGTCGCCCTTAACGAGTGAGTTGTGTTTGTACCTGATGGGTATGATCTGCCCAGGCAGCTCTTGGAATGAGGGCGTTTCAGGTGTCCTGCAGATGCAGGGATGCACAGGGCTTGGGCACTATGAGCATCCTAGGCTTAGAGATCGAACCAAGATGGTTTTGATTGCCAGTGGGTGCTTAAAGTGACATCCTCCTCCCCATCCACCTCCCAGGTTTACTATAGGAGACTCAGCAACAGACTGGTGCAGCCAGGGCTGCCAGGCCATCGTGGACACGGGGACATTCCTGCTGACAATGCCCCAAGAGTACATTGGCAACTTCCTTCAGGCTGTGGGTGCCCAGCTGACCAGCTACGGTGTAAGTGTGGGGGTGCTCTGGAGCAGTGGGGATCCTTGCAAGTGAGCCAGAAGCTGTGGGCTTGACCAGATCCTGCAAATCTCATGTGGCATAGACAGAGCATGGTGCCACGGGCACATCAGGGAGGTGAGGTGGCACTGCCAGGGGATAGACTGGGTGTTACCCCCACACAGTGGGGTCTCTCTCCTACCACAGCAAGTGCTGTTCCAAGCCATAACCCCCTCTTCACCCTCTCTCTGCAGTACGCAGTTGACTGCAATGAGGTCCAGAACATGCCCACCATAACCTTCATCATCAATGGATCTCAGCTCCCACTCCACCCCTCTGCCTACGTCTTGAATGTACGTATTCACTGAGCAGCTTCATCCTGCTGAGTCCTTGAGGGCCAGAGAAGGACCTGGTGCTTCTTGACAAGTAGTGATGCTCTGGTGGCCTGTGTGGGCACATCCTACCTCCTCACAGCCCAATTGGCAGAGTCCTGGTGCTTGTTTGAGGCTCTGACACCCCATAATATCCCCCTTACAGAGCCACGGCTACTGCACTCTTGGGATTGAGGCCACCTACCTGCCTTCCCTGAACGGGCAGCCTCTCTGGATCCTGGGTGACGTCTTCCTCAAGGAATATTACAGTGTCTTTGATATGGCCAACAACCGCGTTGGCTTCGCTCCCTCGGTGCAGATGAGCACAGCACAGAAATCCAGCCCCTCTCCTGACCAAACAGACCTTAGCCAGGATTCCTAGAGCACTGCTGGGCTCCTACAGAACTTTACCTTCCTTTCCATGCCTCCTTGGGCTCCCAGTCACATGGGGATTTCTGTGTGAGTCTGTTCTTACAGCCTCCTGTCACAAATAAACCCCAACATCCCAAATTGTCTCTGAACTCCTGCGTTTATTGGGTGAGGACTCAGCACAGACCGATGGGTTTGCTTGTCTCAGCTGCCCTTTTTCCAGTGAGGTAAGCACTGTGACAAACTCCTTGGCAGATTCTTCCAAAGTCAGAATGGGGAAAGTGGTGGGGAAACCATTCCTGAGCTGGTTCAGGTTGAAGTACTGATGTTTCTTGAAAAGAGGAATGAAATGCTGTCGACTCCTAAGGGCTGTGGGAGCAAGTCTCAGTCTGTATCTCTGGTGAATTACTGAGCTTGTGCTTGGTGGTGGCTCTGGTCAGTGCAGCAGCTCTGAGCTGCAGCTCAGCTCACATCCTGATGGGGAGGTTTCATTCCAGGAGCATCTCTCAGTCCTCACACCTCTGGTTTGGAAGCTACTGCTGGATGATCAGCATTTTTGAAGGTGGAAGCTGGTAGAGCTGAATACTGATGCAAGGATATTTTATGACTGTTCCCTTGGATAGGAGAGCACTGAGCTCCAAGGTTAACAAGGCTGCTCGTGCACTACCTGGGGAGGTTTCAGGCCATGAGCATCTTTCAGTCCTCACAGGTTTCATTTGGGAGATAGTGCTGCAGTTCAGCATTTGGGTAGGTGGAAGGTGGCAGAGCTGGAAAATGACATTAGTACTCTTAAGACTGTTCCCTTGGAAAGGAAAGCCCTGAGCCCCAGGGTCAGGGGGGCTGCTTGTGGGCTCCATGGGGAGGTTTCAGGCCAGGTATGTCTTTTGGTCATCACTCCTTTGGTTTGGGAGGTGTTGCTGGACGTTTAGTGTTTTTGTTGGTGGATGCTGGGTTGAGTGGTCCTTCCCCATGATGGTGCCTGGTGTAGCTCCTGCAGACACTGCAGTGTGGCTTCCTGACCCCTTGGGCAGGACGATGTCCCCCAGTGCAGCCCTGTCCCCTCTGCACAGCTCATGTGGCTCCGCTGGGGCTGCAGACTCTGTGCTCTGAAGGAGGTAGCTGTGGTCTCCCAAATCCCTGCTGCTGCCTTTGGGCCTGGCCACACACTGCTTCTGTCCTCGTCATCCCCAGAGAGGTTCAAAGGGTCCCAAGCCTTATTCCTGTAAGGGTTTTTCTTTGCAGGTAAGAAACACCATGCCCCAGGCTGTGGTGAAGGAGATCAGGAGACACAAAGGTCACTGGGGTATGTCTTAAGAACCAACCACAGCCCCACAGCCCTGGGGCAGGACTTTCCTGAGGGATTTCCCCCAAAAGCCAGTTCTGCTTTGTGCCATCAGGCACTGCTGGGTGTCTAGAAACACCAGGTGTGTCCTGAATGGGGTAGAAAGCTTCATCCTCCTCCCTGGGCTGCACTGCATCACTTCAGGGAGATGCTCGCCAGCACCTGCTCAGGCAAATACCAGTGGTGGTGGACATTGTTCTGCTTGCAGTTTGTGGTGACCTTGGAGTGACTGTGGGGACACACTGTCCTGTCTCTTGCTGCTGCTGGTACTTCAGGGCTCCAACTGGCTGAGGATAAATCCATGAGGCTGGTTGGTCCCCACCTCCATCCTACTTGCTGGGCATCAGGAAACCTCATCAGAAGTGTGTGTGGGAAGCCACTAATCTTCCTTGCAGCTGGATAGGGTTTAACAAAGTCCTGTCATTACGTCTGAGTGGGAATATGGAGGCAGATTAGGTTAGCCATGACATTCAAATGACCCCTAAACCAGGGCTATTCACTCAGGTAAGACAACAGCCAGAGTATGGGGAATCATGGTCTGAAGCTGAAGGGTATGGGGGAACAGCTTGGCTGGGGGAAGCTTGGGTAACACTGCTCTTTCTCCGCATCTAAATTCATTTCTTAGAGGCTCTTTTATCACTGGAGCTCGTTATCAGATGTATTAATAGCCCTGTCATTTCACCAGGGGAAGGACACAAACTCCTCTGTGCTGTGTGTCAAAATACTGACACAGGCTGAGCGCAGCAGAGGGAGGTCAGACAGGCACAGAGAGCAGGGAAGGGGCTTCCTCCTCCCCTACAGATCCAGGAGCACTACAGATCTGGCAGCAATGGTGGCAGGAAGGGGAGGGTGAAGGCTGACCATGTCCCTCCCCGTTGGTCTTTGCTCTTCCCTTCGCTCTCTGCAGGATCCATCCAAGCAAAGGCCGATCCATCGGGATGCGATGGAGGAGTGAGGAGAGCTGAAGGGTTTCCTGAGCTGCCACAGGCTTGAAGCACCAGTCCAAAGCCAACAGCTTGGATGGGAGCAGCAAGGCTCTGCCAGGGTTCATCCCCACTGTTAATGGGAACAGGGGGTCTGCAAGTGCCCGACCAGGGGAGGAAAGGGTCTCCTGGGACTAGAAATCCCCTGGGAATGAATGCCTAAAACCATGGTCCCCTGCATCTCTCCAGCCTGGGTATGACCAGCATCACTCAAAGCCTATGGGACACATCATCTTCAACACACCAGATACCTGTCTGAGCATCCTCAGCGTAACGCTGGCACAGATAATAAACCGCAGCAAATCAAGGTGTCTTCTGGAGACGGTTGACTGGTCCCAACTGGGCAGGTAAAGGCCTGTTACATCTTCCAGGGCTGCTATACTGAGCAGTTTCTAATCCCCCATCTCAGCTTTTTTTTTGGAGGGGGGCATTCCAGAGCTGGAAGGATGGCAAAAGGACAAATGCCTGGAAAGACACGGTTTTGGGAGGATAGGCTGGTTCCCAGGAGGGATGAAAAACCACCCCTGCTGTTTCCTGCTAGGTGTGTTGAGGAAATGGGATGTAACTCGGTCTGTAGGCTTGGATGGAAGAAATACTGCTAGCCTGTGGCACTTCCTTGGCTGCCTGGATGGGTCCAAGGAGGAATGCCACACCACAGGCTTCCATTTCCTGTGAAGGGTGTGTTTGGCCTTTGTTTTCTGCAAGGATCAAGCTGGTACTGAAGGCAAGGGAAAATACTTCAACTTCTTGATAACACCAGAATTTAGCTTTTTATCAGATGTCCCATGTTTGGCCCCAGTATCAGAGGCACTAACCAATCCCTTAGCACCTGAACAGGCGGGTGAGGAGGGAAAATCAGGGCGGTTGTGGTGATAAACACACCGCAAAGCGTTGGCATTGGGTGGGTGCAGCGATGGGGGCAAGGGTTGGGCACAGCTCCCAGCTATATACACCCTGTCCCAGCCAGGGCAGTCCAGGAGCTGCCACGGAGCCACCAGCACCTGGAGCCATGTGGTGGCTGGTGCTGGCCCTGCTCTGCCTCCAGCTGGGGGAAGGGGTGCTGAGGTGAGCCCCGGGACCGCGATGGGTGCGAGGGTGTGGGGTCTGGCTGCAGAGCAGGGCTTGGTCCTGGGCATGTGGGGGTTACCCATGTGGAAGGGGCCACCCAGCTGCTCAGCATCTCGCTGCTGTCTCCACCTTGCACAGGATCCCCCTGCGGAAAGGCAGGTCTGTGCAGGAGGTGATGAGGGACGTTGGGGTGCCGGAGGGTTTCCTGAAGGACCTCAGAGGGGACCCTGGTAGGAAATACCAGCTCAGTAACACTGTGGCTTATGAACCACTAACAAACTACCTGGATGTAAGTATGAAAGCTTTTCCTTCCTCCTCTGAGCCTCCTGGCTCCAGTTTTGGGGGATGCTCTCCTTCCTTGTTGGCTGCCTGACTTGGGGAAGCTCTGGAGCAGGTGGCTCAGCTACAGAGGGGCTGTGCTGGCCATGGGCAGGAGCTTTCATTGAATCATAGAATCCCAGCCTGGTCTGGGTTGGAAGGGACCCCAAGGGTCACAGAGCTCCAACCCCCTCCCACAGGCAGGGACACCAACCTCCAGGCCTGGAGCTACACAAGGTTGCCCAGGGCCCCAGCCAACCTGGCCTTCAACACCCCCAGGGACGGGGCACCCACCCCCTCTCTGGGCAGCCTGTTCCAGCCCCTCACCACTCTCTCTGCAAAGAACTTCCCCCTAACCTCTCATCTAACCCTTCCCTTCGCTGTCTTTGTACCCTGGCTCCAAAGGCTGGGTGATTTTGGGAAGGCAGGAGGCAGCACATCTTGCCTGGAAGAGATTTCCCTTCTCAGGAAAAGCAGAGTTTGGTGGTTACAGGGCAGACCTACTCCTGGCAGGTGTTACATCGTAGGCAAGTCATCACCCCTTTCTGTGCTTTAGCTGCCCTGGATGCACTCAATGACAAGAAGCCCTTCCTACAAGCAGCTCTGTTTGCTCAGCTAGCAGAGGGCAGAAGCATCAGTCTGCCCACACTCTCATTCACAGTCCTTCTACTTCGGGGAGATCAGCATTGGGACCCCCCCCAGAATTTCCTGGTGATCTTTGACACTGGTTCTGCCAACCTGTGGGTACCTTCCACCTACTGCCAGACTCCTGCCTGCGGTGAGCATCCTTTGAGGGGGACACACAGCGGTGCTGGAGGGGGCTGGGGCTCCCCACCCATCTGCACTCTTGGACGTGCCTTGTGGGCTGGGGCTATGCCAAGGAAATCAGTGAGAGCCGATGGGGTTTGATGTTTGCTCTCTGCTCAGTGATATCAGCAGGGCTGGGTTTGGGTGGCCCCTTCCCTGAGGAAGCCCCTGGCTGGGGATTTCTGCTTATGTGGGGGACAAGGTGATGCTGAACCAAGGGCAGGATGTGACCCGGGAGCTGTGGTGACCTTCTCTCCATGCAGTCAATCATGCCAGGTTCAACTCCAGCCTGTCATCCACCTTCTCGGGCATCGGTGTGACCTACACCCTGAGCTACGGGTTTGGGGACTTGTTGGTGGCGTTGGGGTACGACACAGTGACGGTGAGTGACTGATGTGCTGCTGCAACCTGGGTAAGAAGTGACTGTGGTCATGATCAGTCCAATGCGGTTAAAAACGTAGGAGTTAGCTGAGGTACCTTCTTATTTTGGATATTGGTGCCCAAATCCCCTGGGCAGGGTTTATGGTGTGTGAGCAGCAGTTTCCTCAGAGGCTGGGATCTGCAAACGAACTCAGTTTGATTTCTCTGGGCTTTTCATCACGGCTTTGGGCTGAGGGATATCTTCATCAGTCGTTTGCTTTTTACACTCAGTGCTGAGTCCTGTCCTGCCAGGACATATGGAATGTTCTGTGGTGAGACTCAGTATGATTTTTAAACTAATTTAACTGAGACAAACCTTTTTTTGGGGGGTATTTTAAGGAATTAATAAAGGTGATGGGGCAAAGAATATAAACTGGGCTGCTCCCAACTCCATCTCCCACCTGCAATGGGAATGAGCTCAGCACATCCCAGTGCAGATTTACCTTATCCCGGCCATCCCAACCTCTCCCCAGAAACTCTCTGGTGAGATCTTGCCATCAAGGGGGATTTGCAAAATGCCAACATCTCCCAGCATCTTTCCTCCTCCTCCAGATCCAGAACATTGTCATCACCAACCAAGAGTTTGGCCTGAGTCTGGATGAGCCCAGTAGACCCTTTTACTACTTGGACTTCGATGGGATTTTGGGCATGGCTTACCCAGGTGTTGGCATCAGTGGTTACAACACCCTGATGCAGAACATGCTGCAGCAGAGCCAGCTTGCCCAACCAATCTTCAGCTTCTATTACTCACGGTGAGACCTCTGATGGTGGGTCTTGCTTGCACAGATGCAGCCCAGATCCCTCCTCTTCTTCAGTCTCTCTCCATCCACATGTTCTTCCCAAGCTCCTGTACGCTACTCTGCTTTCTACTGAGCAGTCTATCTGATTTGGGGCTTAATGTCTTGTCTTTCCAGCAACCCAACCTACAGTTACGGTGGAGAAGTCATCCTTGGAGGGGTTGACCCCCAGTTGTACTCTGGGGAGATTTTGTGGGCTCCTGTGGTCCAGGAATTGTACTGGAAGATTGCAATTGAGGAGTAAGTGCCATACCATGAGTTGGAGACGATCTTGGAGAGGGAAGACTGTTCTGATGCCTTTTCTGCTGCTCTCTCCAGGTTCTCCATCGGGCCATTGGCCACTGGCTGGTGTAGCCAAGGCTGTCATGGTATTGTGGACACAGGGACATTCCTGCTGACCATCCCAGGACAATTCATGTCAGCCTTCCTGCAGGCACTGGGCACAGAGGAGAGTGACTATGGGGTAGGTGGGAAGGACGCCATGGGATGGGGATGCATCCAGAAGGTAACGCTGATCTCTGGAGGGCTCCCAGCATCTCTAGAGTAAAACATCTCAGCTGAAACAACACTGCAGTGGTGTAAAATAAAAGGAATTCCTCTAAACACTATATACCTTGGTCAGCACAGGGCTGGGAGCATGGTTGGGGTGGAAGAACAGTGCCCCAGGGGTCCTGGTCCCTCTTGACTTCTTTTGCAGGCCATTGTCGACTGCAGCAGCATCTCTAGCATGCCCACCCTCTACTTTGCTGTCAGCGGAGCCCAGTTACCGCTGCCTCCCTCTGTCTACATCCTAAACGTAAGTGTGGCTTTATCTTTCCCCATGTGCCTCTGCCATCACAGGGCAGTTCTTCCCAGGAGAAAGCTGGAGTTTCTGTTCAGAGAGGCTTCCAGCAGCCTGGGTGCCCCCTTGCACTGTGCTTTAAGCCTGCCTGCATGTGACTGTAGGGAGGGCCTAACCCTGCTCCCTGACAAGGTGGCCGTGAAGGCGTGGGCAGCACCCATGCCCCACCTTCCTCACCAGGACCGAAACTTGCTTTATCCCCGACAGAACGATGGTGTCTGCACTGTTGGAGTGGAGAGCACGTACGTGCCCTCTGCCAGCGGCCAGCCGCTCTGGATCCTCGGCAACCTCTTCCTCCGGCAGTATTATTCCATCTTTGACATGGCCAGCCACAGGGTTGGCTTTGCCCTGTCAGCCTAGGGATGCCAAGAGGTTACGGCTCGCTGGTGTCCCTACAGCCCCTTATCTTGCTGTGAACTGGTGATGAGCAGTCCCTAAATCTCCTGTAGTGAATGAAGGGCTGCAGATCAAGCCTTGTGTCTTGTCCAGCTTGGCACTGAGCAGGATTTGGCTGAGTTCTCCTTAATAAAACAACAGCTGAGTTGATGCTCTGTGTATCCAGGCACTGCCTGTGCTGGGGTTTCAGATGTCCATGGAGCCTTTGAATTTGCAGAGATGACAAATGTAGGGTCATCTTTTTGATTGGGACCCGGATTCCTGCTGGGGCTGGTTGGGAAACTGGGATGACTGGGAGAAATTCAAGCTGAGCCATGTGCTCAGCTGTGGCTCAGGGACCCCAGGGCTGAGCCGGCGCAGTCGCTGGAGGCTTCAGAAACCTGTTTGGAGCAGGATGTGCAGAGACAAGGAGCTGCGTGTGAGCAGTTCATTAGGCTTAGAGGAATTGCCCACGCATATTTGCACATAAATTAGGGATTAAAAAGTGTCGTGCAAGGACACTCAGGCTGAGGAAGAGCAGTTTTGTTCTGGAGGGATAAATCTCTTCATTGCTGCAGCCTTAGAGGATGGGTGATGAGGAGGAAGTGGGTGTTGTGCCTGGGCCACGGATGTGACCGGAGCTTGGGGTGTCTGGATTCCCTCCCACGAGGAGCTGCTGGATGCAGTGTCAGCCAGATCAGGTCCCAGACTGGACCCAAGAGGCTGGTCCTCGAGGTCCATCATAGGGCAACACACAGGAGATGCTGTAGGGCCCATGGTCTGACACCCATCTCCTGGTCAGATGACAGTCACCCCGCTGGGGCATGTGACCGACTGTTAAATCTGCTGTTTCCAGCCAAATCTGCCACGGTGGGTCCTGCAGAACAGGGAGCTCCCAGCCACGGAGAGACAAACACCGCCCTGTGCCCATGGACTGGTGGCAGGGTCACACCGTGCCCTGGGGACACAGACACAGCTGGGTTTGCTGCCTCTGGCTGGGCAGCATCCCTACTGCATCCCCCTGCTGCCACCCCCCATCCCCAGAGAGCTCATCTCTCACCGAAAGCTCCGTTCCCTCTGCACAGCTTCCCTTGGCAGCTGCCAGACCCCAAGGGTCCCATCTGAGGGGGCCAGACCCCCACCCAGTGCCTCGACCTGCTACTGCTCCCCACCACCCCCTTGCATGACCCCCATGCAAGGAGCTGCACGACCCCCGGGCCGACGGGCTGCACGACCCCAAGGTGAGGGGCTGCATGACCCCAGGGTGAGAGCTGTGTGACCCCCATGCCCAGAGCTACATGAACCCCCAGTGAGGGCTGTGTGACCCTCGGGTGAGGGGCTGCACGACCCCAGGGTGAGGGCTGTGTGACCCCCATGCCCAGAGCTACATGACCCCCCAGTGAGGGCTGTGTGACCCCAAGGTGAGGGTCTGCACGACCCCAAGGTAAGGGCTGTGTGACCCCCATGCCCGGAGCTACACGACCCCTGGGCGAGGGGCTGCGTGACCCCGAGGTGAGAGGATGTGTGACCCCCGGCTGAGGGCTGTGTGACCCCCATGCCCAGAGCTACACGACCCCTGGGTGAGGGGCTGCGTGACCCCCATGCCCAGAGCTACACGACCCCTGGGCGAGGGGCTGTGTGACCCCGAGGTGAGAGGATGTGTGACCCCCGGCTGAGGGCTGTGTGACCCCCATGCCCAGAGCTACACGACCCCTGGGTGAGGGTCTGCGTGACCCCCAGGCGAGGCCCAGGCCAGGAGCCGTGTGACCCCCGGGGCAGGGGCTGCACGACCCTCGGGCACAGCCCTGCCTTCACACCCCCTACCCCGGCATCACCCTCCTGTCCCGTTCCGGGGACGGAAACCCCATTTTCTGCGGGGAAATCCCCTAACCCAAACTTCTGCTGCGGCCGAAGCTGGGGACTACAAGTCCCGGCAGGCGCGGGGATCCCGGCCCCGCTCCGGACTACAGCTCCCGGCGTGCTGCGGGGCGGAGCGGGCCGTGCCGCGCCGGGCCGGGCCGGGCAGGGCGGGCAGTGCTGCCCTCCCTCGGCGCGGGCGCAGCGGGGCCGGGCCGGGCCAGGCCGGGCCGAGCAGAGCCGAACCGAGCCGAGACACCGTATTTCCTTTGCCGTTCCTTCAGCCCACCAGCCGCCCGGGTGAGTGGAGCGGAGCGGGACGGGGGGCACGGGGCGAGGCGGGTATGGGGGGGGTGTTCATGGGGGTGCAGCCGTGCAGCGGGGCCCGCTCGGCTCGGAGCCCGTGGCGGGGGTGAAGGGAGAGCTGGGTGCCGCCGGGTCCTGCCGCAGCCCGGGGAGCTCTGGACTTGCAGCCGTGGGGCTGCTGGTTTGTTTTGCGGTTGTTTTTTTTTTGGGGGGGTTTGTCCTTCTTTGCTGTAAATAAGAACGACCCTCCCGCCCCCGCCAGCGGCCCCCGCTCACAGGAGGCTCCGGCCGGGCCGGGGCTGCGGTTGCTCCCGGCGCTGCCGGGTTAGAGCCGCCGGTTGCGGTGTGTGTGGGGGGGTTAGGTCGGGGGTCTCCGCTAGTTTGGCCCGGTGTCCCCTCCGAAAGGCCCTCTCGCCGCCGGAGGTGACTTGCCCGGGTCGCCTTTACCGGCATAACACCTCCCCTTCCCCCTCGCGTTTACCCCACGCGTGGGGAAACTGAGGCACGGATGCTCCAGTCTTCGGCGCTGACACCCAGAGCGCTGGGTTTGTTTGGGGGTTTCCACCTACCCCCTCGGGGACAGGGTGCAAATAAATCTCTCCCGGTCTGGGGGTTGGGTGGGGGGAGCAGGAGACTGAGTCCTCCCCCCGTGAAGCTGGCTGCCCCGCAGCTCTGCTGCTTTTGGGGTCTGCAAGAGGCAGGGGGAGACTTGGGGTACCCCACATCACACAACTTGGGAGGAGCTTTCCCCACCCAACACCCCATCCAGTTTACAACTGGCTCCTCAGGGGCAGCAAGAATTTGGGCGGGGGCGTAGGAGAGGGCTGTGCTTAACCTACAGATCAATTATATTCATGAATTAATTGCGAAGCAGGAAGGATTACGCCAGCCCTCATGCCCAATGCCCTCTAGAGCTTCACTGAGTCAGATGATGGGGAAATTTCCTTTGAAAAAGAAAAAGAAAAGGGGAAAAAAAAGAAGAAAAAAAAAAAAGAAGAAAAAAAAAAGAGAAAAGATGGTGGTTATTGTTGTGCTCTTGGAAGATAAATAAATAAGCCCGTGCAAGTCCTCGGACAAGCAGGGCCTGTTTCCAGGGATTGCATTGCTTCTGCGCATTCCCAGCCCTTGGGGCATGGAGGGGAGGGGTGGGGGGGGGGAGTTAGTGATTTATTTTTTTATATAACGGCAGAGAGCAGAGCAGGGCAGCAGAGGTGTGGAGTTTGGGGGGATTTTTGTCCCTACCCCCTGCGACCCTTCGATTTCCCCTGCCGTGTTTGCTTGGCTTCATGCACGGCTGCTCCGCCGGCCATGGGAAGGAGCGGAGCTGGTTTCTCCCTGCTGCTGGGGGCTGGTTGTTGCTTACCTGTTGCTGGGGGGTGGGGGGGTGGTGGATCTGGCAAGGCAAACCGTGCCGAGATTGGCAGCTTTTTTTTTTTTGGGGGGGGAATTGAGATGCTGGAGTTGAGAAACCACCAGGGTTTAAGCTATAGGCGTGGGTGGCGATGGCTGCGGTGGGCGAGCGTGACATGAGGCGACCCTGCGGTGCGTGGAAGGGAGCCGGAGTGTTTTCCAAGGGATGCTGGGTTTGCTTCCCAAGGGATGCTGGGTTTGGTTCCCACTCTTATCAGTAGGAAACCGCTCCGGGGTGGGGCTGGCTGCAACAGGGCAATTTCAGCATCCGGGTGTTTTTGGGATGGAGGTTGTGATTCCAGCTGGGATTTTATTTCTTTTTCCACGCTCCAGCGGTGCTGAGTTTACGGTGTGGGTGTTCCTGGTCTCCCCCTCATCCCCTCCCTGCTCTGTCACCGCCTTTGCTGGGCCCAGATTTCCCTGTTTGCTGGTGGGTTTTTTTTTTTGGGGGGGGGGGGGAAGGGAAGAGCCCCGCGTGTGTGAGTGACAAAGTGATGAATCATCGGAGCAGGGGGGACATTTCCAGGGCTGAGGGTGGGGTGACCGTGGAGCCTGAGCGGCACAACCCTGCGGGGAAAGAAACAGCCTCTGCAGGGAAATGGGGCTCGGGAGGCCATGCTGGGGGTGTCCCCCTCCTCCCAAACACGTGTACTGAGGGTAGAAACACGCTTCTGACTCCCTGGGGCTCTCCCTGTGTCATGGGGTGCTGCAGCGGTTGCGGGGGGGGGGGTGGAGCTGGATGCCGGGGGCTTGATGTTGTGTTGGCACAGGGGGATCCCAGCCGTGGATCCCTGTTTCTCTGGATCCCTGGGGGTGTGGATGGGGAGCAGGGGAGGGTGTGTGACATGGAGCTCTCCCACACATGGCACATCCCTGTCACTTCTGGGTTCTGTCCCTGGGGACACCTGGAGTATGGGTTTGAGGTGGGGGGTAGGGATGTGCACCCACTGAAGGGAACCATTTCCTAACTGCACTGCCTGGGGGTTATCCTGCTTCCCGGTCAAAGAGGGCCTTGGGGGGGGGAGGGGGGATGCAGGGAAGCATCTTGCCAGAGTTAACTCAGCACAGCGATGCCCCCAGCCCAGCAGTGGCACTGCACTGCTGGCATGTCCCCGCAGCAGCATGGTGGCATCATCCCGTGGCTGCAGCGGGTGCCAGCGTTGACCCATCGCAGCCGTTTCGTGGTCGATTCCTCGACCAGTGGGAGATTCCCAGGGCGCTTCATGGGCGCAGGACCTGGCACTGGGTGCTTTACAGCCCTGTAAAAGAGCAGAGGTGTGATGTGTGGGGTGGAAGAAAACCCGTGGTGGCATCACCTTCATTAGCCCCAGGAAGGCAGCAGCTCCAGATTTGCCAAGCTGCTTGGTGTGGAGGTGGCTGGGGTCCGTCCCCCCACTGCAGCCGGTGATTTCGGGGATGAGCTCTGGTTGTTTCACACCCTCCTGGCTGAAGCAGGGGAAGGTGCTGGAAGTGTAACGCTTGGAGGGATGAAGAGGATGTTGTCTTCATGAACACGCAGCAGTAGGAGATATACACTCATCCTTTTGTTCCCCCAATCCCTTGCAAGGTTGTGCCTTGCACTTGGGTTTCGCTCTGAGGAGGTTTTCCTGGTGGATTTGCAGGTGGGGTTCCATGACACAGCCCAGGGATGGAGGAGATGCTCCTCTCTCCAGGATGACCAGGAGCTTGCGTTATGCTGTAGGTCCATAGGATGGAGGCAGAGCTTGGCAGCTTCCCCCCAGGGAATGGGGGATGCTCCATGTCTGCTGTTCCGGAGGTGTTTTGGGGAGGGAGGCATTACGGGTCCAGGAGTGGGCACACAGGGACAAGCACCATGGTGCCTTGCAGGGGATTTGCCATGGCAATGGGTGGGTTTGCCTGGACAGGGTCACTTGGGAGGGCTGGAGGTCTTTCAGTAACACATCCCGCTCCAGCCCCACGGTTCCTACCAGCTGTGCCATCTTATTTTTAAAGAATCTCCTAAGAATTATGCCCTGGGGTTTTGTCACTCTTCCTACCAGTGCATTCAACTCCAAACTAATTCCCCACACCCTCCCATCTGCTTAAATCCCCTCCTGTAGTTAAATGGGTACAACTTTCTTTCCGGCTAAACCTGAAACTGCCAGGCAACATCCTTTCCTGCCAGTTCCATCCCTCTTTTCTCTTCCCATACATCCAGGGAAGTGATTTACTTGTACAAACAGTTGTGAAGCTGAAGGTTTCCCATCGCCCTGCCCCAGCTCAGGCCCTTCTCCTCCGTGGGCAGAGCATTATTCAGGGACTCTACTTATAAATCCTCTTTTCAGGGTGCTGCCAAACCTCCAGTGCAGGTTGTGCAGGTACTGAAGTTACCAGTGTCAAGGGGGCACCCCATCCTGGTAGCTTCAGCCCCCACCACGAGGCACTGGGAGCAAGCGGAGGGGCTGTGGGTGCTCCCCGGCGCAGGGTCCAGGTTGGGGTATCTTGGTGGCGATGAGCTTGGGGATGGGCAGGGGAGGTTTTGGAGCTTCAGGGACAAGCGAGGGCAGCAGCTCTGGCTCTTCCCCAGGCTGCCTCTCCAAAATTGTGGGGGGGATTGTGTGGGGTGGGGAATATTTAGGAGTAAATGAGGAGGGGGCTGCAGTTGGGTCGGGCTGGCAGAGTGGAGTCTCCATCTGCCCGGCGCTCGGGGAGCATTTCCCTGCTCCCAGCTTGCAAACCCCGTGGGAGGAGGGGAGGTTGGGTGCCAGCGGGCTCGGGGCTGGCCGCAGCTCCTGCCTTATCTTGCAGCAGGGTGGGTGCCACTTTCGGCGCTGCAGCTGCTCCTCGGGGACCACTCCAGGCTCAGGGCAGGCAAAGATCTCTCCTGGAGAAAGCCCAGCCTGGTGGAGGAGAAGAAAACTTCTGGACTCCTTCATGGTCAAACTGGCACAACTCGTGCTGGAGAGGCAGCAGCACCCGTAGTGAGGAGCCGACCCGTTGCACACGGCAGGGGCTTCCTGAGAGCTGAGTTTGACCTTCACGGAGCAGGAAAGTTCCAGGCTGAACCTGGGGCAAAAGAAGGGAGAGGAGAAACCTCTCCTCTGTGGGTAAGCAGTGATGGATGGGTGCTCCCTTCCCGGGCATGAGAGGTACTGCTGGGGCTGGGGTGGTGGTGGGGAGAGCTCTGGGGCTATTTGGGAGGACAGGTCACAGGCTGTCCCCAAACTTGTTTATTCTTGGGACCAGGGAACAGCTGCGGCTCCCATGGACGGGGCGGCCGCGGTGCTGGGGCTGCAGCCATGGTACGGTTACATGAAATCCACCTTCTGAGAACCCTCCTGGCTGGGTGCTGGGGGCTGGACGCAGTGTATTTATAAATATTACCTCCTTCCAGCAGCACGGGGCCGGGGAGGGAGGGAGGGAGGGAGGGAGGAGGGATGGGGGCGGCGCTGGGAGCACCTCCGGCACTGGCAGGGCACAGGGTGCCTGCTGTCACCTTGTGCCTTCTGCTCATGGTGAGTAGCACTGTGAATTGGGCTGGTTCAACTGAACCCACTTTCTGGGTCGGCTTCTAGGATTTTGGGACATGCAATGCCTCCCAACCCCACCTGCTCCACGGGAGCCAAGCCGGGGGTCAGGGATGGTGCTATCCTGCCAGTTCCACTTACTGCTCATTTATGTAGTTATCTAATTAAAACTCACCCTCCCACCCCCACCCCCAGCAGCTGAGTTGTTTGGAGTCAGACCACCTTGGACTGGGATGGGATGTGCTCTTTGGCCGTGGGTTGTGTGTGGGGCCCCCATTCCTGGCTCTTCCTCCAGCGCTTGGGAGCACGCGACCTTTGCCAAGGTGAGCGGGACGTGGTGCTGCCGCCTGTCCTTCCCCGCCGCTGCAGCCCCTCCAAGGTCACCCTGCTCCTTTCCTGGCCTCCCTGCTGAAAGGCAGACACGATACGGGGGCTGATTAATCACTCAGCCCCCGGGGTGGTGCCGAGCTGCAGCCGTAGAGCGTCCCTGGCCCCTGCGCTGCCGTTGGCTTGTCCTCACCAGAGGAACATCCTTCTGCCTGTTAACACTTTTATTTTTAATTGGGGGGTGGAGGGGAGGGCAGGAACTTGTCGGCTTGGGGTGTTTGTGCTGGCGGGCTGTGAATTCCCCGGGCGGTCAGTCGGACAGTGATGTTTCAATCGGGGCTCCCACACCGTGCCAAGCACCCTGTGGGAAGGGCTTTCGCTCCAGTTTGGAGTGGTAGGATCTGTTCCCTCTAGGGTGAGGTCTCAGGGGTCACTCCTGCCTTCCTCCCCCCAGCCCTGCGTCTGAGTGAGTGCCAACCTTTGCACGCAGTGCCTGGATGGGGTGATGGCACAGGGTTTTTTTGGGGGTGAGGGAGAGGTGTTGCAGCAAGGCTTTGTGTTGTTAACCCTGTAATGGTCACCACGCAGAGGTGGGCTCTCAGGGCATCACCAGAACCTGGGTGCTGTTTTATGGACCACAGTTATTCTGCCCTGAGGGTGACACCATGACAAGGAACACTCATCACTGGCTGAGCACCGATGCTCTTCCCTCCTGCCATGAGTCACTGACACCACCCCAGCGAGGCAAGCTTACCTGGGCAGTTTGGGGACCACTTAGCCAGGGTCCGGCTGTCATACAAGACTGGCGTTAATGTTTTTACTGGTCTGGATACCTGGGCTGCTTCCAGAAGCAGCATTTAATGCATGGAAGGGAAAACTTTTGGCCTCTGACCCAAGTGCCCGTTAACAACGCCACGGTCCGCGTTTCTGGGATGCCAGGGCTAAAAACAGTCCTGGTGACTCAGTCTCTTGCTGGCGTTGTCAATTGACCCCAGTTTTTATTTGCTAAGTCCCTCTGCCTTCTCCTTCTCCTTCTCCCTTTCAGGGCTGCGTGCTTACTGTGCGGGGAAGGTGCTTGCGAAGGGGGCTGGGGTGGCTCTGGCCATCCACCTGCCTGACCCGTCTCTGCTGGGTGGGTGGGTGATAGGGAGGGCACTGTTGTTCTCTGGGGTTGGAAATGGGGCCACCCTCCATCCCCCTTTTCCCACCCCCCAATCCTCATCCTAGAGGAGTGTAGGCTGGATGAGACCTCTGGACCCTCCGATCCACGCCCCCAGCATTGGATCGAGTGGGCTCCAAAGGGTGGAGGTTGCCCCGCTGCTTTGGTTTGGCTGGCCTCATGGTGAGGGACCCCTTCTGAATACCCCCGCTCAGCCCCTGTACCTCTGCCCCTTCCAGAGGCTGCCAGCCGCAGCGCCGCACTCCTCTGTGTGCTGAGGAAGATGAAGGAAGATGCCTTCTTCTCACTGGGTGCTAAAGTTACCCGACCCCAGGCGCTGTGGGTACGCTGGCACGACATAAATCACCCCTGCAGTGGCCTTGCCAAGTCAGGGCAAATGTCCCGCTGGAGAGGACGGTCCCAGCTGTGTGGCAGAGGATGGGTGCCAGCCGCGTTGCTGGCGGGGTGGCACAGCAGCGGCTCGCTGGCCCCGGCATGGGGCAAGGTGGGGGGGGGCTTCCCCTGATCTGCTCTGGGTGCATGGGGAGGTGCTGCGGTGCCCTCGTGGGACGGTGGCACACCCAGCGTGGATGCCAAAGGGACGTACGAGGTGTGCGGTGGCTTTGCACAACGGGGGCGTGGGAGGGTCCCTGGCACTGTGCCGGCTGTGTGGGATGTCACACAGGCATCCTGGTTGTCCCCTGGCTTTGGTGTTGCCATCCTGTCGAGTGCCAACCGGCGCTGGTGTTGCCATCCAGGTGGGGACCAGCTGTGGGTACCCGAGGGATGCTATGGCTGGGTAACACTGATGCTTGCTCTGCATCCTCTTCGCACACGGGGAGGTGGGGGATCCCTGTGTTCCACATCCCTGGTGGGGACAAGGGATGGCTTTTGTCCCTCTGTACTGGCAGGCAGGGATGTCACCCCAGCAGCTCCCAAGGGGATGCAATGGGGCACCCCGAAGAGCCCGGTGACGCTGACTGCATCTATTTTTGCCATGCTTTTTTCAGCTCCATCACTAACTCTTGCGTCGCAGTGAGAAAAACAAGCAGGTTCAGAGGTTTTTTGCAACTTCCCCCCTCGTTGTGTGTGTCCCCCCCGCCCCGTCCCCACACCCTGCGTGGCTGCTGCTGTGTTAAAAGCACAGTCCTAAAAATGAGGAAACTGTGGGGCCGGCGCAGGAGCTGGGCTGGCCCTAGTGAGGAGTGCGGAAGAGCTGTGACCTCTGGCCCTGGCACCTGGAGGCCCCCCAGCCCTGCCATCCCACTCCCAGGTAACAGCCCCCCCCCCGTTATACCCCTTTTCCCTGTGTATTGGGGTGGCAGCAGAGCCTGTCCCCAGGATGGGGGCACCTGGGGGGTGGCTTGGTGGGTGCCCAGCGTGTTGGCAGCTCAGTGCTGTCGGAGCAGATTTCTATCTGGAGCAAACATCTCCAGGCTCCCTCTGTCTGGACCCAGACAGTTGCTGCCTCCCCCAAAACAGGGGTGAGTGCTTTACCCGGGCTGGGGGGCACTGTGCTTGGCATCTCTTCCCTGCCCCCACGGCTCTTGAAAAACGAGGAAGGAAGGCTTCAGCAGGCACTTGCTGCTGGTAGCAAGAACCAGAGCTGTTTTCACTTCTTTCTTCTCCCTTTCCTTTTCGCTGCCCTCTCAGTTATCCATAAAGTGACCCGGAGCGGAGGGAGGGCAGGCGGGTGCGTGATGTGGCCCCCACCCTAATTCCCCTTCTTCCCCCTGGGGTGGTCTCTGCTCCCCATGCTGGAGCCAGTTTAAGTCACCACCAATTGATTTTTCCACTCATAACTGGCCAGAATCGACCAGGGAAATGAACAGACGTAAGGGAGCGGGGCTGGGCAGGGCAGCTCCTTGGTGCAGTGAGCTTGGGGGTTCTCAGTTTTGTTTCCAGGGTTGAGTGGAGCATCGCTCCCCTTTTCAAAGGGGTGGGTGGGATGTGTGTCACCTCTTACTCTGTACGGGTGCAGGCACCCATAGGTTGCGGGCAGGATGGGCAGCGTGGGTGCTGCTTCCCTGTGGGCCACCCCAGCAGGGTAACGCGATCCCTCCCCCCACCTCACCCCCCCCAGCCCTGTATTTCGCAGGGGTTAAATCTGGAAAGTGCCTCACAGCAGCTTTTACTCGTGACCCACACCTGGGTGCAGCCATGCGCTCGGGGAGGAGGTGGTGGGGTGCTGTATGGGTGTGGGGACAGCCAAGCAGCTCCCAAATGTTTCGTGCCTTCGGGGTGGCACTGGCTGTCCCAGGCTGGCTCTCTGCAGTGGGTCCAGCAGCAGTCTGGCCCTGCACATCATGCAGAGGCGTCAACATCACTTCATGAAGTGCTGAGCAACTGACCCCGTGCCACTGTCTGTGGCTTCATAACCTCCATCAGCAGCCTGGGTTTGGGCTCCCGTGGGGATGAGGGTCAGGGTAGCTCTGGGTGCCACTGGGGACCCTCTGGCTACAGCCACCCCTCAGAATGGGGGGAGAGCAAGTTGGTCTCTTGATGAAATAACACCCCAGAGGCAAGAAAGGTCCAGAAATAACCGTGTCACTCAGTAGCAGTGGAGGTATTTCGAAGGGAGATTAATTCCCTGGCTCCAGCCCTGCGTGTTGTCCCAGCAGTGGGTCCGGGGTGCAGTGGTGGAGCGTGGCTGGTGTCTGGAGCCCCATGGCTCTCCAGCATCCAGGGAGGTTTCCACTCCAAGAGCTGCTCTGCCTTTAGCTTGTGATCCTATGACAAAGCAGGATGAGCCTTTTCCTCCCCAAGGGGGCAGGCAGCGGGATCACCTATTTTTCGGTTGAGTTTCCTTTGGGAATTCCATCCCTTTTCCCAGCATTCCTGGATCAACTCAGAGCTGGTGCTTTGGGCTCTGCTGCAGAGCAGTGGGCTGTAGTGGGGTCAGGATCAGACTGGGTGCACCGCTTCTGCCAGTGGCTGGTGATGGGCAGAGGGGCTGGGGGTGCTGGGGTACCTGCTGCTCTGGGCATGGAAAAGCTGCCCTGTCCCCCCTGGACAGGAAGGGTGGAGGCAGGGTGTGGAGAGGGGCCATCCGCCCTTTCCCTGCTCCCTCCTGCTTTCCTGCCCCTCAGCCCCTCTTCTCCTTCTCCATCACCTGCCCTGAGCATCCCGGCACCTCTGTCCCTTCCCTCTCCATGACCGATGGGGACATTGCTGCAACAGGTGCCCTGGCAGTGCCTGCTGGGACACCCAATGCCCAGGCATGCCCTGGCCTGTCACGCTGCCCACTCAGAGCCAGGCAAGCTGCTCCCTGTACACCAGGGAGGACCCTCACTGGGGTCCCCTCCAGGCAGGCTGGGGCTGCCCCTGGCATGGGGACAGCTCTGTCAGTGGGACAGCCACCGCTGCGCGTGCTTTTCCCAGGATGCTCCTGTCTTTGACCTTCCCAGGAATAACAGGCATCCTGGATGGAGCTGCCATCCTGCCTGTTTTATTTCTGCCACCCTGGACCAAGGGAGGGTGGGAAGTGTCCCCCAGGGTGGGGTGTCTTCACCATGGTGCTGGCTGGGTCCCCATCCTTTCCCACCGCCGGCTCCATCCCTCCTGTCTGCCCGTCGCCCTTCTGCTGGGTCTGACTCAGAGCGAAAGCAGAAGCTGCTTGGTGTTTCGGGGGCGGGGGGAAGCCAAGCAGAACCAAGCAGGTTATTTTAAACCTGACCTAATTTCCTCCCTCTCCTTAACAGGCCCAGCTCTGGCTACCCTTCCTCATCCTCACGCTGGGCAGCTCCCCTTCTCAGGAGTTTCCCAAGGGAGAGGGCAGGGATTTTTACTCCCAGCTGGGGGGGTCCTGCAGCCAGGCAGGGTGGTGGGAGTGTGTTTTGGGAAGGGGGCTGGTGAGTGGGTGGCGTGCCATGGGTGGCTACGCCTCAGCACACTACACGTGACACCCTCTTGCCTCCCACGGACTGGCTGCCCTTCCTGAGAAAATCCTGGGCCCCCCCAGCTCTGCTGTGGGGCAGCTCCATCCTCACCCTCCACACCAGGTTTCCCCATCACTGGAGGTACTGGCTGCTCCGGCTTCTTCTCTCCATCCTGTCCCCTCCCACCCCAAGCTGGGGTCCCCTTTGCAGCCCCCTCCGGGGCTCCTCAGCCCGGCTGCTGCTGCTCGTGGTGTTTTGTTGCAATGCCACCAGCTTGCAAGCACAGGGGCCTGACAGCAAAGATTCCTTTGCATGGCTTGAAATCCCTTTCCTCCTCTCCCACAATGCTGGAAGCCCCCCAAAAATGGCTGTGTTGTGTGAGCCCTGCACCTCTGCCCATCCCACCCCAGCCATGCCCCAGGAGTGAGCTGGGTTTGCAAAGCATGGCCAGCCCCTCCATCCCGTGATGCCTCATCCCATCTCCTCATCGCTCTTGGAGCCTTTTCCTCTCACTCTGCCCTTAATATTTGGGGTTATTACATCCCTTGCATGCACCAGCTGTGGTTTATCCCCCTTCAGCCGTGGTTTATCCCCCTTCAGCCTTGCTTTATCTGCTGTGGACTGTCCCTGACATCGCTGGGTCCTTTTCCAGGGCTCTGCTGTTGCTCATCTCTTAACATCCCCCAGTGCCATCCTCTAAGGCCAGTTGTGACAGCCGTCTTAACGAAGCTCCAACTGATAACTGTCCCAGGCTCGCTCTTCTCCCATCCCCCTTCAGATGGGCCACCGTGTCTAATTAATTACCTTCCTCTTGCCGTTCAATAGCTGGCTCTTGATCCATGTAATCGTATTTCTGTCCATGCTGGCTTGATTTAATTTCCCCCTTAGGATATTGTGTGGCACTGTGTATCGGATGCCTCACCAAAACCCCGGTGTGCTCTGTCTGCTGTGTATCCCCTTTGTCTGCAATTACACATTGTATTTAAACAGCAAAACCCTCCAGATTTGCCCAGTTACGCTGCCACAGAGCAAACCCCAGGAGTTTGGCTCCTGCCTGTTCTCCTGGCAGCGTTTGCTTTGGGTCCTATCCCTCTCTGCTTTAGCTCCCACCCTGCGGATGCTGTGGTCCAGACCCCCATCATCCCGCACAGCATCTTCTGCATCCCCGTCCCGGCCCCGCGTGGGAAACTAGCCCTGTGGAAAGCCACCATCATCGAGCGGCTCCCCTCACCCTGGCATCCTCTTCCCACCCCTTCCACGGGCCGCCATCCCCTTTGTACGGGGAAACAAGGGCTGGTCTGTGCGGTGCAGGGGCCTCGCACGCCTTTCCCCCTGCACCCCGCCTCCGTGCTTGCGTGCCGGCCCCGCACAGAGGCTGCGTTGTTCGCTCAGCACCGGAGCTGAGATTTCGGGGCGGCGGGGCTGAGGGTTAAACCCTGCCTCTGGCTCCTGGCACTCGCTGGCCTTTTCTTCCTGCTCTTCCCTTGCTTTCTCTTTCCCTTTCGCTCTGCTCCCTCGCTCTTGGGTTTTCCTGGCCCTTCTCACACTTCTTACCTCCAGTGTTTCGGAAGTTGGTGGCTCAAAGCACGCTCCAGCTGAAGCCGGTGGTACGTGAGTGCATGCTTGCTGGGCACAGGGTCCCGGCTGCTCCCTGCCCTACCCGTGTCCCCCCCACCCCACCCTGCAGCATGCCCTGCTGTCTCCGAGGAGAGTGGCAGGGAGCTGCGGCAGGAGATCCCTCCGTCTGGCATTGGGGCGATCATCTTGGCTTAGTCACCGGCTGGTGTCTCCTTCCTCCCAGTGCCTCAGTTTCCCTGCTGCAAAATAGGCTGTTTGTGATGTCCTGTGTCTTCTTCTCAGGGTCACCTCCGTGCCTGGTGGGTGCCCGCATCCCACCCCCACCCCGGTCCACCATGGCGTCCCGCATTGGCCTGCGGATGGAGCTGATGAAGCAGCAAGCGCAGCAGGAAGCGGAGAGGGAGCGCGTGCAGCAGCAGATGATGATGAACTACATGCAGCAGCAGCGGATGCCAGTGACCTCCACCCCGGCCATCAACACCCCTGTCCACTACCAATCACCCCCACCCGTGCCCGGAGAGGTCCTCAAGGTACAGTGCTGGAGGTGTCCCCGCTGCCCCCGGGGCTGAGGGGCTGTGGGAGATCCCTTATGGTCTCTCTCCTCAGGTTCAGTCCTACCTGGAGAACCCCACCACGTACCACCTGCAGAAGTCACGGGACAAGAAGGTTCAGGCTTATCTTTCTGAAACCTATGGGAACAAGTTTGCTGCCCATGTCAGCCCTGCCAGCCACTCTCCCAAGCCACCCCCTGCAGCATCTCCTGGTGTCCGGCCCAGCCACGTCATGTCCTCATCGGCAGGCAACAGCGCGCCCAACAGCCCCATGGCCATGCTTAACATCGGCTCCAACCCTGAACGGGAGGTAAGGAGGTGCCACTGAGCTGCCAGGGGAAGCAGAGGTGCTGGAAAGGGTTGAAAGAAGCCCACTGGTACCTTACCTCTTTCCCTTGCAGTTCGATGAGGTCATTGATGACATCATGCGCCTGGATGATGTTTTGGGCTATATGAACCCTGAAGTCCACATGCCCAACACGGTGAGTCTCTGATGCGTGCTAGGAAGAGGTTAGAGCCCGGGCCACAGGAAGGAGGGTGGCCTGGGGGACCCATAGCCCTGTGCTTGCAGGGGCAGAGGTGGCACAGAGGGGACCTGTCCTTCTGCCATGTCCCTGCAGCGATGCCCAGGTGCCAGCCCAACCCAGCCTCATCCCTGGGGCTGGGGGAAGGGAGATCTCCCTTTTCCAACTGCAAGAGCCAGTTCTTCAGCTTCTTCTCCACTTTAATGACAGTTGGGAGCCCTTATAAAGAGTCAGAGAGGGGCACAGGGAGGGACCAAGCGTCCACTGCAGCACAGGGAGATGTTGGTGCTGGGAGTGGTTTCCCAGCCAGAAGCTTGCTTGCAGTGCCACTGTCTCCCCAGGCATCAGGTCAGGTCGGATCCGTATGGCAGCTTCTGCATCCCAGTGGGATTCATCCTGCCCGGGCCCTTCTCAGATGTGATTCATCTGCCCTGTTTTAGATGCTGGCTGTGGGAGGGGATCAGCTGGGCCCTTTGAAGTCCTGTTTCCTTTGCTGCTCTGATTATAGCTGGTTTAAAGGCCTGGGAAGACAATTATGCCTGCCTGGGCTACGCGTTTGCGTCCTAGAGGCCGAGCAGCTGGGCTTCAGCCCCAGTCCCGTGGCCCTGGATGGAGCTAACCCGCCTGTCCCTCTGGTTTCCAGCTGCCGATGTCCAGCAGTCACATGAATGTCTATAGCGGGGACCCCCAGGTGACGGCCTCTCTCGTAGGTGTCACCAGCAGCTCCTGCCCAGCCGACCTCACCCAGAAGAGAGAGCTGACAGGTATGTCCTCAGCCCCAGAGCTGATGAGGTGACAGCGAGCACCAAAGGTGTCCAGGGCTGCTCTGTCCCTGTGGGTGGGGAAGGCAGCTCTGGGGGATGCTGGGGTGCTCTGACGCCAGCCGCTGGGATGCTGGTGGGGTGAGATGCAGCCTTGTCCCCTCTGGGTGACACTGTGGGTCTGTGTTGCAGATGCTGAGAGCCGAGCGCTGGCCAAGGAGCGCCAGAAGAAAGACAATCACAACCTGAGTGAGTTTGGTGCTGGCTGTCCATGGGTGGCACAGCCTTCCCTCTCCACCTCTGCAGCCCTTTCTCTTTAGCTCTTCATGCTCCTTCCCCTCATTTTGATCTGGGTCCCCCTTCCCTTCCCATCCCACCCCATCCCATCCCATCCCACCTCAAGAAATACCCGCCAGCCCCCTGCCATGGCTCCCTCTTTCTCAGCTCTGCAAATTGCCCGTGGAGCAGGAGAGACCCTGGTGCCCTTCTTGTTAGCGCTGGGGGAAGGTCAGACCTTCTGGGGCGATGGAGGAGAGCAAGGTGCAGAGGGTTGGCCCAAGAGCTTTCTCATCCTGAGCTCCCTGACTCCAGAGGATCTGGCTGGGGTACAATGGTGGCTCCCAGCCCCGTGAGCCGGGAGCGGCAGCGTGGCCAGTGGGAGCTTCAGGCCATCGGGTCTTTCTTGCTCCTGCCTCCTCCTCACCTCCTTCCATCTCTTCTCACCCTGCAGTTGAGAGACGGCGAAGGTTCAACATCAATGACCGCATCAAAGAGTTGGGGATGCTGATCCCCAAGGCCAACGACCTGTAGGTATCAGTGGCTTCTGTGGGGCTGGGATAACTGCAGGTCCCGTGGGCTCACTCGATGCTCAGCCCTGGGTCAGGGGATACTTGGGGGTGGGGCTCTTTGATGGAGCAGGGGTAAGGAGATGCGTTGCTGGCACACAGTTGGCAGTCTCTTTTTCCATCCTGCATGGCAGAGACGTGCGCTGGAACAAAGGGACAATCCTGAAGGCGTCTGTGGACTACATCAAGAGGATGCAGAAGGATTTGCAGAGGTCACGAGACCTGGAGAATCACTCGCGGCGTCTGGAGATGACGAATAAGCAACTGCTGCTCCGCATCCAGGTGAGCTTCCTTGTGCTTTGCTCCAGCCCATGAGCAGCTCAGTCCTGCCCTGCCGAGGGGATGGGCAGGGGCTGTCAAGTCACCAGGAACAAAGTCTTCAGACAAACTGGACGTCTGAGGTTCAGGTCACCACAGCGAGTGCTGTTGAGCTTTGCATGGGTCATCATTTTCCATCCTTCACCTCTTCTCTGGGCTCTTTCCCTGTGAGCTCCTTGGTCCCTCTGTCCCTGCCACCTCCATGAATGCCCACCTGCCACCTCCCCTTGCGTGATGTCCCCACCAAAGACCTCCTTGTGCTCTTTTGGCAGGAGCTAGAGATGCAGGCACGTGTCCATGGGCTGCCCACCTTCTCGCCCTCGGGCGTCAACGTGGCGGAGCTGGCTGAGCAGGTGGTCAAGCAAGAAGCCAGCGGGGACGAGGGGACGCTGGAGCCACTGCTTCCACCTCCGGACCCGGAATCGCAGCTGCAGCCAACGTTGCCTCCACCACCCCAGTCTCCTTACCACCAGCTGGACTTTACCCACAGCTTGAGCTTCGACGACGGCTCCCAGGGCTTCCCGGACAGCCTGGAGCCCGGCCAAAGCGCTTCCTTCCCATCCCTATCCAAGAAGGAGCTGGACTTGATGCTGATGCAGGACACCATGCTGCCCCTGGCCTCTGACCCCTTGTTCTCAGCCATGTCCCCGGAGGCCTCCAAGGCCAGCAGTCGCCGGAGCAGCTTCAGCATGGAGGATGCAGACATGCTGTGACGAAGAGCTGCTCCAAGGCTTGGGGCGAGGACTGGACCTTCGAGTTTGGTTAGTTGAAGTCACAGGGCACTCTCCTCACAGGAGGAGCCCGTCCTGCCACGCACTTGAATCTACGTAGGAGTACCTTTTCTCTATGCAACGGGGGGCTGGGATCCAGGCTCGCCGGGTACCGCTGTGTCTTTTGCAAGCTTTTCTTTTGCTAGGAGCAGGAGCGGACCTTCTTGGCTTGCCGTGGTGTTGGCCTGACTGCAGATTCCCCAGCCTGGGAGCGTGATCTCAGCTGCTTTTGCCTTTCAGTAAAAAAAAAAACCAAAAAAAACCAACCCATAATCCAAACCCTCCCAGCCCGTGCCCATTCTGCAGGGTGCTGGCTCGGAGCCAGAGCGGGCAGGATCCTTTGAGTCCCTGGGAGGAGAGGGATGATGCTCAGAGCTTTTTTTGTCTGGCTTGCTGCCTCCTTGCCACCCCGCTCCAGGAGCCCACGTCCCCAAGGAGTCTTCCCAGGTCTCTGAGCCCAGCGGATGCTTCACTGTGTGCCACGTCCCTCACAGTTCCTCCTTTCCCTGGAGCACCCACAGTCTCTGTGGGTCACAGGGCTGGAGGGAGAAGAGGTGCTTCATCGGAGCAAGTTCATTCATGCAGCACACTGGGGGTTGTCTGAGTGAGCTGGGTCTGAGGCTATGAATTCAGGTTGGCATCGAAGGTTTTCCAAACAGGGAGGACAGGGGGTTTGATGCTTGGTCAACCTCCCCCGCTGTGACCCCCCACCCTGCCAGGGGGACCCTCACGGTTTTTGACAGCACCCCGCCACCCCAAAGCAGTGTTGGCTTCTGGACAATGTCTGCATCTTCAGCCTCCTTTGAGACGTCCCTGGAGAGGTGCCTCTGCCCTGTAACACCAAGCCTTGGCTCTTCAGGTGGAAGGATAAAAGGGGTTTATACTTCCTGGGGATGTACTTGTTCAAAGTGAATGTTCTGCCCCATAGCTGGGTGTGGAGGTCCGGGCTGCAGCTTGGGGACCAAGTGATGCTTTGTACCCATTGCCAAACCCGAGCCACCCCCTCTGCCTTTAGCTGGTGGGGTTTATTTCTCCTCCCAGTGTCACCAGCTCATTGCCCAGCCAGGGCAGCTTGGTGACAGGGTCAGCACGCCTGGTGGCAGGGCGGGAGCTGGGCAGGGAAGGGGGATGCTGGTCACAGGGAAAATACAGCATAGATTTGTTGTAAAGCGTGAAGGGGAGCACAGGGGGGCTGGGGAGAGATGGACACAGCATCACCCCTTCCCCCCAAGCTGTTGCTGGATGGACAGGAGCCCATGCAGGGATGGGGATCACTGGTTCACATCCCATCCTGGACCAAGGATGTCACAGGATTGGGACTGTGGTGAGAAAACCCAGCCAAGTAGGGAAAAGCTCACTCCATCATGGCTGGATTTGGGATTGTGAGGTGGGGAACAGCCACGGTGCCCCCCTGGAGAGGTGCCTGTTGGACGTGAGGGTGTGAGGAAGTATGGAAGATGGGGAGGAGAGATGGGAAGGGAGAGGGAGAATGTGTTGGAGGTGTGCTAGAGCGCTGGGACAAGGCAGGGTCTGGCCACTGCCCTGCAAGGGTGCAGAGAAGGGAATGGAGGGGACATCAGGGTGCTGGGTGAGGGATGCTGGTCAGTGTGCTAGCAGGTTTGGGGCTGTTTGACCCCCCAGGAGGCCTTGGCATCCTTCATGCACTGCTGTTAGTGCCTGTAAAGAGAATAACCCCCCTGGCAGGGTGGCAGCACCCCACAGGCTGTGCTGGGTGCCTATAAACATGGGCGATCCATGGATCTGCACACACCAGAGGGGCTGCACGGGCACTTCAGGGCAGCCACATGAAATCCCTGGTCACTTGGGATTATCCTGGCTCTAAAGTTGTGCCAGACCCTCTCTGGTGGTACATGAAATGTGTGGGGCTGGCCTGGGGCGTGTGCCCACCCCGTGCCCCCCTCCTGGCACTGGCAGAGCACTGTCTGTGCTCAGCATGAGATGCAGCGTCTCTCCCAGCCATGAGTAAACAGTTGTGGATTTATTATATTTTATTTTTATTTTTAAATCTTTTGGGGGTTTTGTTTGTTTTATTTTTCTTTTTTTTTTTTTTTAATGCACTGTGCTCTGATTAAAAAATTTTACTACTGTTTTATAAATAAATGTATAAAAGAATGAACTGGAATGGAAGAAGAATCATTAAAATATATTTATTTACAATGTCCTGGAGCTTTGCAGCATGGGCTGTTTCTTCTCGTCCTGGAGAAAGGGGGGGGGTCATGGTTCTCAGAGCACCCCTAGCTGCTTTCTCCCAGTGATGCCCAAAGGTCAGGCTGTATCAGCATCCCTGTCTTGCAGGGGAGCTGCCCTGGATTTTGGGAGATACCCAAGGGCTTGGTTTGGGGTTTGGTGGTTTATTTTGGTTTGGGGTTTTGTTTTTTCTTTTGGAAAGCCTGGTTTCCAAACTGTTCCCTGGCAAAGGAAAGCCCTGAGCCCCAGGGTCAGAGGGGCTGCTTGTGGGCTCCATGGGGAGGTTTCAGGCCAGGTATCTCTTTCAGTCCTGGCTCATTTGGTTTGGGAGCTACTGCTGGATGAAGCTGAATGCTGGTAGAGCTGAGGAAAGTAGAGTGGGGAAGAACTGTTGTTCCTCTCCTTCAGTCAGTCCCAGCGTGGTTTGGGATTTTTGGGCCCCTCTCCCTGTGCCAACCCCACAGCCAGGTGCTTCAGGGAGGTCCACAGCTCTCTGCTGAGCACAGCTGGGACTTGTGAGGTGCTGACCCATCTCCAGATTGCTTAATTGGAACCAGGCTTGGCCCCTTAATTAATAATAGTCCCAAGGCCCCAGGGAGCAGAGCTGGAAGGAGTTGTGCTCCCAGGATGGAGTGTGGCTGTCCTGTCCTGTCCTGTCCTGTCCTGTCCTGTCCTGTCCTGTCCTGTCCTGTCCTGTCCTGTCCTGTCCTGTCCTGTCCTGTCCTGTCCTCCCAGGATTTCAGGTGTGTTTCCTATCTGTTGTGGGGTCCCTGGAGCAGGTGTGAGGCTGTGGGAGGGGGTTTGCTGCCCCCTCCTCACTGCTGGTGGCTGGCTTAGCATCACCCATGGGTGCTCCAAAACCCCTTAGGGGGCATGGCCACCTATATGGACAGGCTTTGGGGTAGAGTAGTCCCCCACCTCCTCTTTGCAAGCCTCCTGCATGCTGGAGATCTCCCAACCCAGTGTAACTGAGAGGAAAAACATGTGTGTCAAGTCTTCTGTTGGGCTGAGAACCTGCCAGGCAAAACTCATCACATGCCACATTTGCAGCTCCCGCCTGTGCTCCTCAGTGTGTGTGGAGCCAGGTTCCTGCTCTGTGTGTGTGTGTCCCCTTTGATGGTGTTAAACACACAAGAGAGGGAGGGGGGAAAAAAAGAAATTCCACCTTAAAATAGCCTTCCCAGGATGGAAAAAATCACAGGGGCTCATCTTGGGAACTTTATTAGAAGAAGAAGGAGGGGGGAAAGAAAGGAGTGAGAGGAGGCTGAAGGGTTGGGGGGGAAGCAAGAGTAAGTAGTTTCAGACACTTTAAAAAAAAAACCAACCCACCTCCCTGATTTGATTTATCTGGGGAGTGTGAGCACTAAATAGAGAACACTGCCTGAAGTGTGAATTATTTCCTATATTAACACAGAGCAAAACTGATAGCCTTTTCATGTCAAGAGAATAGCGTGGAGGGGAGGGCAGGGGAAGGGGGGGGAATGACATTGTTCAATCTCCGGGTTTGCTCACTCTTTATCAGGCTGAGATCAAAATTTATTCCCAGGATGAGGCCTGCGGCCCGGCTGAGGCCCTAGAGATTTTTAAGGGCCTAATTAAGAAAACAGGATGAAAATGGCGAAATAAGAGGGCAATTTACTTCTTGCAGAATAGGGAGATCAAATCAACTTATGAGCAATTAATGTGCACAAGGAGAGAATAAAGGGATGCCGGGATATGGTAGAGGGCCTCATTTTAATGACATGCTCTGGTGTTGGCATAGAGGATTACTCTGAAGGTCAGATGTAGATTGAAACGACCTTGCAGATTCTTAACCCTCCTTCCAATTAACAGAACCAACTCAGAAATGCAAAAGACCCTGGCTTGGAGCACTGTCATCCCTTTATGTTCAGAAGGGAGAAGGAGGAGGGTGGGGGGGGAATGATAAAGGAGAGAGAGGACGAAAGGGGGTTTCCTGCCTTAAACGGCAGCTGCTGGAGACGGGAGCTGGGGCAGGAGGGAGAAGGGCTCTTAATTACAGCCTGTGAGCCTCCCACGGAAAGGAGAATTCGGTGTCGAGGCTCCGAGTGGGATATAAAAGGGAGGGAGTGCTGGTTGGGGCTGTGATGAGCTGTGGCTGGGCTCTGCCTGTGGGGATGCCTGGATGGATGGGACTGGGTGGTTGGTGTGCAGCCCCTTTGCCATCGCTCTGGGGTGCTGCACCCGGGGGGGTCCTCGCCTCAGTGTCGTTCCCCCTCCCCTCCCACCATGATGTGCTCTCACAGTCTGTGACCCTTTTCCCCCTTGTCCCACGAAACTTTGTGGCTCTTTTTGGGGAGGGGGAGGAGGAGCCAGGAGGGTGCGAACCGGAGCGGGGTCGGCAGCGGCTGCTTCCCGCGGGGGGTTGGGGGGATGTTGGGGGGATGGACGGGACCCCCGGGCCAGGCGCGTGTTTCCGTGGGCTGGGACTGGAGCGGCGAGGCTGCACCGGGGCTGAGCAGCCACAAGAGAGAGCCAGACCGTTACCGGAGAACCCGGGGCTGCGGCGGGGGAGCCGGCCCAGCCTCGCCCGGCTAAGGATGCGCATCCCCGGCTGCCCTCGCCGCCGGGTCCCGGTGCCCGGGACTCGCTCGAAGGTTGCGTAGAGAGCCCAGCTCGGGGCACTGCTGCTGCCTCGGGCTCCAGCTCCGGGATGCAGGAACCCCCTGTAACCAAAGGCAGCCCCCGCCGCGGGCTGGGGTTTGCCGGTCCCCACAGCTCACGGACTCATTTCGGTTCGTAAAGACCTTTCGGATCCCCGAGCCCTTAACTCAGCGTGTTGTTCTGGGGCTGATGCTCTCTGCATGCAAGAGCATCTCCTGCTTGTGCTCCCAGCCTGCCACCCGCATCCCCTCGCCAGGGATCGCTGCCCCATCTCCCTCTTTGAGTTGGCTTTGGTGAACCGGGGGGTGATAAAACCAAACTGGCTGCAGGCAGAGGGGCTGAGCAGCTGCTGCTCTCTGCAAGGCCCTGTGCTCAGCACCCCCACTAACCAGCCTGAGGAGTTTTTATCCTCCCGTTGCATAAAGTGCCAGTGAAAGCTGGGAGGAATCCCTGGGAGAGGCTGGGTGGTGAAGTGGGCTGGATGGAGACGAGCAGAGGGGCTGCTGGCAGGGTCTATTGGAGAGGGGGGCAACAAGCACCTGCACCCAGCTGGGACAGGACTGAAACCCTCTGTCACATGGTGCCAGGAGGCTGAGATGTGTGTGTGATGCTCCCTGGAAGGATGCAGCTTGGGCTGCTTCATGTAAAAGTTGTTAGGGCTGGGGCTGTTGGGGTATTTTTTTTTTTTGACAGACTGGAGTTGTCTGAAAGCAGAGATCTGCACAGAGAGAGCTGTGACACCCCCAGCACCATCCTTTAGGTACCCCTGTACAGACCTGTCTCAATCCCTGTCCCCCCCAGATGCTGTTGGCAACTTGTTTCTCGAGTCCTGGAGAATTTTCTACAGAAAGCTTCACTGGGGAGGGAAAAACACCTTCAGTGGAACAGATGGGCTCGATCCTGAAGAAGGAAGAGCGAGCACAAGCCAACCCAGCACGGTGAGCAGGATGCTCACCCCAGCAAGGCAGTCCTTCCCTGGAGCCAAGAGCCGTGCAGAGGCAGCAAGAGGAGTGGGAGATGGCTCCAGCCCAAGCCTTGGGCTCTCTGGGCCCAGCATATCCCCCACAGCTCTGTAGCATCCCCAGTGTGGGACTGCCTGGACTTGTAATCTGGAAGCCATCCCCCTGTCTTGCTGCTGCATTTTCCTTCTCCCTGTCTCCCTTCATTTCCTTTCTGGCTCTCACCAAGCTCCTTCTGCGAGTTGGAGTGCTTGGGCTACTCCTTGCTGCTCTTTCCCCACCTGAAGCCCTAATCCTCTGCTGGTGATGCTGCTGGGGGTTGTTGTGGCAACGGTTGGGATGAGGTCAGGGGGAAGGGATGGCTTTTTCAGGTGGGGGAATATGCAGCAGAGCCACCTTGGCTTTGAGAAACCGAAACAGCTCTTTGCAAGTAAATCTTTGCATGTAATAAAGAGGGAGAGACTGGAAAAAACCCCTCTGATGCCTGTCCAGAAATTGCTTCCAAAGAGAAGGGGCTAGGCTGGTCCCTGGGTGAGTCCCTGACTTGGAAGGGTTACTCCCTGGATGTATTTGGCCTGTTGTTTTTCTGTCAGCGGCTCTTTAAAGCTCTGGGGTCGGGGAGCCCTTTGGACTGTGTGTGGAGCCCTCACAGACAGTTTTTAATCACTGTTTGGGTTTCTGGTGCCTCGGCTGGAGGGGGCTCTGTGTGCATCCTTCTGAGGTGCTGAAGGATGGGGGCTCACTGCCTGGGAAGAGGGGTAGAGATGTGTTTGGGAAAAAGCCCCAGGAAGAGGAGAATGAGGTGCAGGTAGAGAGCTGCTCCCTCACAGAGAAGGACATAGAGAGGGTCTGTGCCTCAGTTTCCCCACCGCCCAGGTGAGGATGGAAAGGGTGACAGAGGGGAGGTGACCTGGCCCTTGCTGCTGAGCCCCTGCAGTGCAAGTGGAAGCTTGTGCAGAGTAGTGATGCCGGAGCAGCCCCTTCCTCATGGGATGCAAACTCCAGGCTGAAGCCCTGGGGAGCACAACCCCAACTCCTGGCTGGCTGTGCACACCCCCACACACCCAATTTGGCCGTGACAAGCAGGGGTGATGGGAGAGGGTGAGCTCTGCCTCCCAAATGGTAGGTAAAGCAGCAGGAATTTGCACCCCCAAAGCCTTCACCAGAGCCAAACAGCCCTGTTCTGCTGTCCCTGGCTGGGCTGGGACTTCTGGCAGGGCTGGGACCCCTGCCAGGGCGAGCTTTGGCCCAGGATACCCGGTAGACTTGACGGCAGCAGCCCAGCTGGATTTTCCATGCCTGATGCTGAATTTACAGTGCCGGATGCTGGAGCAATTGATGGCTGGCTGCTTGTTTGAGCATGGTCTTGCTGAGATCAGAGACACAGACACCCCAAAAGGGGTTGCCACAGGCATGCTGGGCCCCCTTCTCCCACCGGGTTACACCCCAAAACTCTTGGCAATCTGCTTTTTCCCAAGGATGCTCTGCTTGGGGAGCACTCCAGCCTCCCAATCCTGGGGTTTTCTTCCCAGCCAGGAGCTGGCAATGGCAAAGACCTTGGGAATACAGGAGTGCTCATCCCAAGCCCCTTCGAGGTCCCGCTGTGGGTTTGTCCATCTCTCAGGCCACCACAGAGTCCTTTTACCTCTTTCCCCCCACGCTCCAGAGCTGGTTTAATCAGCTCATAGTTTTCATTTCATGCCTTTCTCTCTCTCCTTTTTTTGAGGGGGCAGTGAAATTTATACAATATTTAAGCAGCATAGTGGAGTCCTGGAAGATATTATTAATGTAAAAGGGACAGGCTGGAAATGCACTTGAACCTGGTTACAATTAGAGGGTGATTTTTCTAAAGGTCAATGAATTCAGATAATATCCACAGGGGGAAAAGAAATTTAATACCTTTTTAGTGAATTAATTAATTATAATATTATATCGGCTTGGGGTTCTTTTCCAGAGTGATTAAGGGAACGATCTGTCTTCGGAGAGGCTGGGGGAAGTCAGTGAGCGAACGGAAGACTGACAGAGGGAAGGGAGAGAGGGGGAGAGCTGGGGAGAGTTTAATGGGAGAATAATGGAGCCTTTTCTTTCCTTTAAAAACTTACTGTATTTCCAGGCCACATGATCCCTGCCTGCTGGGCCCAGGCCCTCTCCCTGCAGTCTCTCTGAAGGCCATTGGAAGGATTATTTTGGATTTTTATCTTTCCAAAGTGGTTCAGGATGCTTGAGCATCTCGAATGCTGGACATGGTACAGGGGTGGCCAGACCCTCTGTGACAACTCCAACCCTAGTGCCACCAGCTCCGGGTCCTGGAGCTGGTAAAGGGGCTCTTGTTGGCCCTGCACATGGGGACATGGTGTCCCCAGGAGCCACCAAGAGCCATGGCCTCAACATGATGCTGCTCCTGGCCCTGGGGAGCCCTGCAGCCCCAGCCCTCAGCGGTGTCAGTTTATCTGCAGCCCAAGCTGAGGCTGGAATTTACACTCTGAGTTAATCCAGCCAGCCCCAGAAATTAATTACAGTCTTGTACATTAAAAATTAACATAACCTTTCTGGATATATGTTCTTATAGCACAGGAGTGGACCAGAGTCCCTCAGCCGCCTGTAACTGGCGCTGCTTCTAATTCCCACCCCCTTCCCTGTTTTTTAAAGCTGTGGACATTGGAACTCATTAATCACAGAGCCTGGTAGCTGGTAAAGTTTAAGAGGGTTGTAATTGCGTTTAGCCCTGGCAGCATCTGCAGGGAGAGAAGGGGTCTCTCTCCTTTGTCGTGAAGGTTTCAGCACCCATGGGCTGGGCTGGGAGGGAAGGGGAGCATGCAGTCACCCATACAGGGGCATCTCCTGGCAAAAACTCATTGGGAAGAGCACAGGGAAGTTATCCCAGCAGGAGAGCTGGGCTGGAAGGTCGGTCACAGAAGTTGCTCTATGATCTCCCACATGCAGGTGAACCTACTTCTACTCTAGAATCAAAGCAACCTTTCTGGGGGAGGCTACAGCACTTTCCCCCCTGCTGCAGAGCCACAGGCTGCAAACATCCCAGCCCAGCAGGTCCCAGTGGGGTAGAATATGAAGCTGGATGTCTGGGGCAGGGGGTGGGTGAATGGGGCTCTGGGGGCTGAGCTGAACCCTGTGGATTGAGCTCTCCCACTGCTCATATGGACTGGTGGTAACGGGATTGCTTGAGATGGGTTGTATCAACTGCTAATGTGCTTCTAAAGCAAAGGGTCCATCGTGGGTGTGAAGAGCATCCCCATGTCGGGATTTACTCTCTGTGGCTGCAGCATCACATCCCTGGGTTTCTGTCTGTCTAGTCTCTGCTTTCTATCCCAGGAGGCAGAGCCCTCTGCCTGACACCCCTCTGGGTGGTAGGGGAGATCTCCTGGCAGAACATGGCTGAGTCCTGCGTGATGCTGCTGTGCCAGGGCATCCTCCTGGGGAAGGGGATTCAGATGGGCTGAAGTGCGAGCCTGAGCAGTGCTGGTGGCTCAAAACTTGGAGTCTGTTGTACGCTGTGCCTTGGCAGGATCCAGTGCTGCCCCTGTTCTCCCACTCCTGGGGAACCATTCATCCCTCAGCAGGCTCCCTCCTCCTCCTCTTCCGTTGCCCTCAATGGGGCAGAGCACTTGCTAAGCTTCGGGCCACATCTTCTCTTCCCTCCTTCCCCATCTCTGCTCCTTAAAACCCCACCATCTTTTATCAAACCAGCCCTTTCATTTCTCTTCCCCCCTCCCCCTCCAACACCATCACCTCCCTCCCACCACCTCCACCTCCCTCAGCCAGCCAGCGACTGCCAGAGAGAGCCAGCTCGCTCCCATTGTGCTATCTTTGGGTCCTAAATTAAAATTTATGACATCTTGAAATGAGCAGTGAGGGTAATTTTGCTTCTGAGCGAAGATGCTAATGAGTCCCCTTAATGGCGTGAATAAGGAGTTGACGGGTCGTGTGTCACTTTGCGCAGCCCGTGCTGGTGGTGTAATGGCCACAGTAAGTGTCTGTAATTATACCCTGTCTCGCTGTATTTTGGCAGCCGTTGTGGGAGAGCAGGCGGCTCAGCCACGTACAAGGCGGGGGGGAGGGAGAAGGGAAGGGGGAGTAGAAAAATCCCAGCGCCTCCCGTGCTCTCTGGACTCCTCACCCCTCTGTCCGCGCAGCTCTGGAGCAGTGACTTTGTTGGGCTCGGCTCTGGTCAGATCATAGAATCATAGGGGTTGGAAGGGACCCCCAGAGCTCATGGGGTCCAACCCCCTGCCAAAGCAGCTCCCCAGCTCATATTGCACAGGTTGGTGTCCAAGAGGGCTGGAATCTCTCCAGAGAAGGAGACTCCACACCCCCCTGGGCAGCCTGTCCCAGGGCTCCCTCACCCTCACTGGGGAAAAGTTCTTCCCCATGTTGGTGTGAAACTCCCTGTGCTCCAACTTGCAGCCATTGCCCCTTGTCCTGTCCCCACAGACACTGAAAAGGGGCTGCCCATTTCCCCTGCATCCCATGCTGAAGATATTGATAAACATTAATCAGGTCCCCCTTTAGTCTTCTTCTCTCCAGGCTGAACAGCCCCAGCTCCCTCAGCCTTTCCTCACAGGGAAGATGCTCCAGGCCCTTCAGCATCTCCATAGCCTCCTCTGGACTCTCTCCAGGAGATCCCTGTCTTTTCTTATACCAGATGGGTTGGTTGAGGGTGCTTTGAGGATGGGCTCCTTCATCTCCTGTCTCCTTTAAAACAAGGTGATAAACCTACAAGTCCTTTCTGCTGTGTCGGAGCTGGGGCTGCAGCAGCAGTGCTCGGTGTGGGATGGTCAAGACTTGATGGACCTGAGCATGTGGGACAGCCCTGCTCAAAGCTGTGGGGTGATACCTGCTCTGTCCCAGCCAGACCCCAAAGCACAAGGTCCTGGCTCTGTGTGGGGAGCAGATGGAGGGGTTCCCTCCTGTGACTGGCACTGAGAAGCCTCCAGATGTTTGACTCTGATGCTGTCCTGCTCTTTGCTTCCTTTCCATCTAATTTCATCCATGGGGGATAGTCTGGACCCTATTTCAGTCCCTCCAGGTTTTGTCATCTACTCAATGTGCCACTGGAAGCTTCTGGCAGAGAGACAATTAGTGTAAAGGTGAGAAAGCCCCCCTGTTCTCCCGGGGTGTGAACCCAGCTGCTGACAACTGGGCAGGACCTGAACCTTCCGGTGTGGTGAGGAACAGGTCCATCTGCCAGTGATGCTCTGTGCCAGCTCCATGGGGCTCCAGCTCGGTCCCTTGGCCTGGTACAGAGATGCTGCCTCCAAGAAACCACACTTGGGGAGCAGGACAAGGGTTTTCTGTCCTGGCAGGAGGAGCTGTGAGGGAGCTGTTGTTTCAAGAAGCCATTCTGCAGACAAGCCCCCTGAGTGTGCGTATGGGATGCAGGGCCATGTCCTGAGTGAGGTTTTTCTCAGCTGCAGTGCTGGACCTTGCTTCATAAAGCACAAACTGACTTTATAAAGGGGTTTATCTGCCTAGTGAGATTATTCCATGGACCACCTCACTCCCAAGACTTCTCAAGACCATCAGCCTACCAGTCTGCTCAGAGCTCTCCCCAAAGCCTTCGCTTCTCCAGGTGGAACCCCCCAACTTTAAAAGAGCCCTTGATCTCCGTGGAGGCGAGGAAGCTGCCTGCACTCAGGCTTGTGCAAAGGCTGCACAGAGCTGCTCCATGGTCACTGATGCTGAAGAACCCCCGATGGCTCCACGCTCCCATCACCAAGGTCCCACAGGTGCTGGCGCTGCCGGCTCCATGCTGGCTGCCAGGAGGCTTCATAGAATCACAGAATCCCAGCCTGGTGTGGGTTGGAAGGGACCCCAAGGAGCACAGAGCTCCAACCCCCTGCCACAGGCAGGGACACCAACCTCCAGGCCTGGAGCTACACAAGGGTGCCCAGGGCCCCAGCCAACCTGGCCTTGAACACCCCCAGGGACGGGGCACCCACCCCCTCTCTGGGCAGCCTGTTCCAGCCCCTCACCACTCTCTCTGCAAAGAACTTCCCTTTAATATCTAATTTAAACCTTCCCCCCTCCAGCTTCACTCCAGCCCCCTTGTCCTGCCAGGCTCTGCCCTTGAACAAGCCCATTCCCCTCCTGTTCCTCTGCTCCCTTCAGGGACTGGCAGGCTGCAATGAGGCCCCCCACAGCCTTCTCATCCTCTCAGTGCATCCTCAGTGATTCCAGTAGCCAACAAACCCCATCCCGGTGGGAAGTGAAGCTCTGCCACGTCACCAGCCCAGGCTGCTGCCAGAATCAATACAAGTGCCTGTTCCAGGGCCACCCAGCAGTGTTTTAAAGGACAATATCAATAAACTCCAGAGAGCTGTTAGCAGGCTGCAGCGAGGGCTGGCAAGCAGGCGCTCCCCACGTCGGGGAGATCATGACCATTGAAATATTGAAGTACTTGCATATAAACTGCGCTTTCAAGTATTTTTGACAAGGGTACTAATTAAATCTTAATTGACACCGCACTAATTAGCTTCTTAATTACATGGAACCACATAATTAGCAGCACACTCTGTGCTAATTGTTAATTAGGAAAACCAGGCTTCCCCCTATTCTTTCCCCACCCCCCTCAACCCTCCCCTCCTGTTGTTGCTTTTAACTAAAGAGCCTCTGGTGGGAGGAGAAGGAGGAAGAGGAAGGAGAGGGGAAGATACAAAACCTGTCCCAGGGGGGCAGTTGGGTCCCAGCACAAGGCACTGAAATGGTGAGTGGCTCCAGCTGGTGGTTTGGGCAGGGGGACAGGGACACCTGTGGGGGTGAGAGGTGCTGCGTGCATGAGAGGGGAGCACTCCTTGGGGGTTGTTAATGATAACGTGTTGGTGGTGTGGCACATCCCTCCTCCTGGAGGCATCCCCATGAAAGCCCCACTCCAGCCCCTTTCCTGCAGCTCCATCCAGGACAAGCATCTGTAGCGCTGGGCAAGGGTGCTGACCCCCCATGCTTTAATCCTCTCCACCAGCTTGAGACATCATCCCCCCCACAGCTCCTGACCCTCCCAGCCCTTGGGTGCTGCCACCCCTCCATGGGGGGCCTGCAGGATGGGTGATGCAGACCCTTACTTCTGCACTGGGCTGCATGACTCCTTGCCCTGCTTAATGTTCCCCAAAGATGTGGGGGGTTTTCCCTTCCAGTGAGTCTCTCCACTTGCTCCCTTTATTCCTTTGGCTTTTCTGGTTTTCCTGCCACGCAGTGGGAGCATCTCATCACTGGGGCAGCAAAGCTCTCTTAAAAGGGTCCTCCTCAGCCCCCTCTGGGTTTAGCTTGGCTTCTTGCTTTGCAGGGATGAGGATCAATCTTCCTTGGAATGGTTTGGTAGAGGAAGAGCTCTGGATCTGGCTGTGTTGCTGCCGTGTGGGAACAGCACTGATGCATCCCAGCCTCTGCATCCCAACCTCTGCACTCCATCGTGCACCAGCCCAGCTACAGTGCCTACTCCCCAAACCCCTCCAATCTCCCCAGGTATCAGGGTCACAGGGTGATGCTCTGTACCACAGGATGCTGTGCCCTGCAACCTCCTGGCCAGCCCACCAGTGCTGGCACCATCCTGGCAAGCAGCAGCAAAGTCAAAACCCCTCAGCTGCAGTTTTGCAACTCTTTCCCTCTCTCTTTTTTGGTTTTTTTGGTGGTTTTTAAAAAATTTTTTATTTTTAATAGTGCAGTTTTCCAGGAAATATAAACCCCAGCCTACCAGCTGCTGCAGAGCTCATCATTCCCAAGAGCCTGAAAGAGCAGGACGCAGAGCACGGCGCAGCTGGGAGATTGCAGTCCCTCTTTATGGGGAGGGTGGGGGCAAGAGGAGGAGGGAAAAAGAAAATATCTGTATTTTCACCAGGGGGAAAAGAGGAGGAAAAGAAAAGGGGGAGGGGAAAAATGAAGAGGTGAGAAAATTGTTCGCATTTGACAAATCTTTCTAATTAGGGGCCAATTATGTCCTCAGATTCCTAATTGGGATTCCGGCAGGTTTTCAGGCTTGTAGGGTAATTACAGGCTTGTAATTCTATTAAGATGGAAATTTGGGAGAAATACCTTATCATAACATTTAGATTTTGCCATCTGTGTTGACGGGCTGTGGCTCGGGTGGGAAGGGGCGCTCCTGCTCCCGCGCTTGGAGCTGGATCCTCAGCTGGTACCAGGCAGCATCGCTGAGGGCAGAGCCCAGCTCTGGAGGCCAAAAAGGGGGCAGAGGGCTCTGAGCATCTTCTTGGTTCCTGGGGGCTTGTTGGGGTGTGGGTTTAAGTGAAGAGTCCCAGGGTTGTGCTGGGAAAGGAGGGCTGGATGCCCTGAGGTCTGTCCTTGTCCTATCCATTGCCACCACTCTCCTCTCTGAGCATCACTCCTGTGTTTTAAATCAGACATAGTCACTCTCCATCTTCCTCTCTGACCTGGAAGAGGAAAGAGCTATAGCTTCCAGGCAGCCCTAGTTTTTATTTGCACCACCCTTCATCCATGTGCAAAAGAAGGGGGATGGGAGTAGGGAAATAGATGTAAAGTCTGGTACACAAAGTAAAAGGGCTCAGAGCATCCACGAGTTGTGGGGGACACCCTGGGGCTGGCAGGAACCTGCCATGGGACAGAGGTAGCCAAAATAAAGAGGGGAGGGAGCAAACAAAATGTGGATGTTAGGGAGCGTGCTGTGGGTCTACTGGAACACTTTGATTAACTCCAGCCAAAGCGGTTTTGCACCAGTTTGTGATGGTTATTGACATAAAGGGAGTTTTGCAGCCCCTTCCCCTTTCAGTGCATGGAGGAAAACTGTGTTATTAGTTAAAAAAACCTGTGTTAGTAGTTAAAAAACACAAAAAGGGGAATAAAAAAGCACTGATGTATTTTTTTTTTCAACCATCTCACTGTTTTTTTTTTTTCCTTGGAGCCCCCAGCGACTGCACAAACAGCCCAAAATCCCCAATAAATCCAGCAAATCCCACTCAGACACAATGTCTCAATAGGAAAATCCCATTTTTTCCCAAAATCCAGGTGTGTGGTGGTTGTGCTCACACTTATCCCATGCTTGGGATGGGCTGTTGGGATACTCCTGTCCCCATCCCTGTTGCAGGACACATCCACACAGCAAAGCCCATGCAAAGGATGGTGTCATTTGGGGTTCCCTGGCTCTCTACTGCTAATATACTTATTTATTTATTTTCTTCCTCTTGGTTAATGAAACCATCTGCAGGTAATTATTCTAATCAGCATTGCTGGGTGGGGATGCAGCTTCCTCTGGATCTGCACATTTCTAACAACACTAAAAAAAGGAGAAAGGAAGGGGGGAAAAAAGGAGGAAGAAGAAGAAACCCATCCTCTGTGCAAGAGTCTTGCTGCCTTTGATCTTTTGTGTGAGGCCTCTTATCAGGATGAGAGTAGGTTTACATGCTGGAAGATAGGGGAATAATACTCTGCCAGAGATAAGCTGCAGCCCCAGCTCTGCTTCGTGTGGCAAATTTGATAGTACTGGGAAAATGTTTACTGGGAGACTTTGGGAGAGAATTAGTTCCCCCAGTGCAGCTGAGAGAAAAAACCATAATTGCTTTGCATGATAATTAAAGGGGTGGGTGGGATGGGGTGGGAGGGAAGTGTTGGTTTGCTGGGAAGCCCCCTTGGCTTTGCCAACATGGCTCATGGTGGGGTGGCAGATGTGGTTGTGGCATGGTCACCCCCCGCCTTCCCACCATCATGGGGACATGGGAAAACCCCCTTTATTGATGGTACCCAAGGTAGGGGATATTAATTTGTCAGGGTGAGCAGGGAAATGGAAACATGGAGGGGTTGGATGAATGTCCCTGGGTGTTTGTGGGGCTGTGGCAGTGTCACTAACTTTGGCTCTTGGGAATCATCAGGAGACAGAGCATCACAGTGCAGCGTCTCAGGAGCATCATCTGGAAGAGGTGGAGGAGACCCGGAGGGGATGGAGGAGACCCGGAGGGGATGGAGGAGACTCAGACAGGGAGACTGTGGGGAGAAGCCATGCACAAAAAACCTGCTGGATTTCTACCAGCTCCTCCAAAAGGAGTTTCCCAACTCTTACAGGTGCCAGGGGGAATTTCCCAAAGGCTCTTCCAGCATCTCCAGATGTCCCTCGGTTGCTGGGCAAGGACATCACTCCCTCCCAGGGGTGGGGATGCTTGGGGGGAGCATCGGGGCTGGGCACCTCCAGGACTGGGGGTCATCCAGGACCAGCCCCCGCCACGTAATCGGTTTCCTATTAATCTAGCTCCGTTTTTATTATTATTATTATTGTTATTATTATTAAACATCTCTCTTCTCCCAAATCATCTCGGAGCCGTAGCGAGGTCCCTGGTAATAGCTCCATAAATTTCAGCCATAAAAAGTAATGGAGGGAGACAAATGAGATAATTAGGAATAAATCTTGGCGAGGTCTCTATTCATCAACATCCCCCAGAACCGGCCAATATTCCAAATCATTAGCAAAGCCCGTAATTAACAAAGAGCCAAGGCTTCCAACGTTAATAAAGCTCGCTCAACTCTATATTATCAGGTAGCGGCTGACGAATCAGCCCTGTTAATATTATGGCCTTTGTTAAGGATCTTCTTTCTTTCTCTCTCTCTCTTTTTTAAAGCTAAAAACCCTGTGTCATTTATTTTTTTTTCCTCCTCTTCTGCTAAATTTTAATTAGATTTTGCATGTGCATCTGTAGAGGGCAAGTGAGGGGACAAAGGGACAGGGGGGTTTTCTTTTATATGTGGGGATACTGGTGAAGGAAGAACCCTGAGAGAGATGATTATTATTTCTTTTTTTTTCCATCTTACTACTTTTATTCATTACTCCACACCTCCATGCTCTTCTGCAGGGAGGAGAAGACCTCAAGCCTAGCACCAGCTATCAACCAAGTTTTATTTCTTCTTCCCCTTTTGCTAGATCCTTGGGATATCTGGGTGCAGGCAGAAGGTGCTACCCCAGTTCTGCAAACCCACCATCCCCATGTTGGCCCAAGCATCTCTTGGCTCATCTGGGCTAAAAGCAGAAAGGATTCACCAAAGAGCAGAGCAAGTGCTCTGATGGCTTGTTTCCCTGCCATGGCTTAGAAATGACTTTCTGGGATCTCTGAAGAGCTTGGCGTGGTGGGACACGTCACCACAAGCTCAGCCACCCCCACCCTCCATCGTATCCCCCAGCAAGGCTGAACCAGATATCCAGGTAACTTTAAAAACCAGCTCCAGCTGGGACAGGTACAGAGCAGCTGCATTGTGAGAGTCTCTCTCTCCACCCCCGGAGTGCAGAGGTTTATGTTCCATCACCATGTTTTTTGGGGTGGAAATGGGAACACCCCTGGATCTGGTAGGGAAAAGAGAGAGGTTGGGAAGGATGATTAACTAGGTGCATTAGGCTGCACAGATCTGTTTGGGGCCAGGCTGGCAGTTCAGGGAAGCAGATGAGCCCAGGTGCCTTTGCTATGGTTTCTGCCTCTGAAGCATTTAAGAGGGGATGAGGAACCAGGAGGTGTAACCAGGGCTGACAGCTCCCACCCTCCTTTGAGATGCTCTCACTGCCAAGCCTGTGGCCCCAGCTGAACAAGCACAGCCTGCACCCCATGACAGGTTACTGCTTCTTTTCCTCTCTACACTACTGGGAGCATCCCAGCCTGCTCCACCAATAGCCCAGGGGGCCTGCCTTTACCTCCAGTACGCAGCCATCCACTGTGCATCCTCACCAGCCCCAGGAAGCTGCAGACAGCCTTTTCCTTCCTGCAGCCTCATCATTAGCTGTGAGTGAAATACAGGGGGATGAAATTGCTGCTGGGCATCCCAAGGCCTGCACACAGGTACCAGTGAGGGCTTTGGCATATTCCTTGGGAAAGGGGAGGGTGAAGGTGCAGGGAGGGGCTTTGGCACTTCCACGGCACAGATGGGTTGCTTTCCCATCCTGGGTGGGGTAGCAGCAGCTGTCAGAGGAGGTCTGAAAGCCATGCCCAAAAACCTGGTGTGTGTCTCAGCAAAGCTGTCTACATGGGGCAAAAAACAGATTTACCCCCCCCTTCAAATCTCCAAATCTGGCTTCTCTGCCAAACTGGGAGGAGAGCCCTGAGGATGCTGTGCCAGCTGCTACATGATACCCAGCTCCTAGGAGAAAAAGCAGTGAAATATGATGTGTTCTGTGAGAGTTTCCCCCATCTGCACAAGAGGTTTTATTAAGTGAGAATTTAGCAGAGGGTTGGGGGGGGGGTTTAACTTGGTGCAACAATTCTATGAAAGGGCATTTCATTACGTTCCTGCCACGTGCAATTTTTATGATGCTATATTGAACCATCATCAATAACAACCTTTATTGAACATGAAATAGTTCAGGCAATAAAAAAAACCCTTTATTGAAAATAACTCAGTGTAAACATAAAACTGAGGGGGACATAAACCACAACCTGGAGCAGTGCAAACTTTATGGGACATCACTGCATGGCTGTGTTACACCCAACATGGAGCAGAGACACCCAAAGGGAGGAAGGGGCACCAAGGAGGGATGGGTGCAGCTTGGACCACACTCTTCTTCACGCCCAGAAAGTCCCTAACAAGGTCACAGGTATTTCTGTAGGGTATAAGCTGGAATTGGAGGGGTTGTATTAAGGAGGAATCATGAGGACTGAGGGGTGGATGTGGTCCTCTCTGCTAGGGAAAAGCATCAATGCTCATCCCAGGGTGATGAGTCTGGGGGGAGCTTGTGGCCAGTAGAGAAACTGCTTCAAACTTTGAGCAGAAAAAATCATCCAGGGGTTATTGAAGAGCTGTGGCCACAACAGGTCCCCTTTCCAATGAAGGAACACTGACAGATATTTAAATGCTCACCTCTCGTTTGCTTCCTCTCCCACAGTCAAGTGTGTGCTCCCAACGAGGAGGCAGCAGGGGCTGCTGTGAGGAAGCAAAGGCTGGTCCTACAGACTGGCTACAGGATGGGGATGCAGGGAGCACTCTCCTCCCAGTCCTGGTGCCATCCCTGCAGAGCCAGGGCATTGAGGTATCAGAGAGATGCTCTGTAGGGCCAGCATGCCAGTGCTGATATTTGCTATCCAAACAAGGCGAAGAGGAAGGGGAGGGGGGTTTTATTCCTCCTTGACACCTGAGCAGTACAAATGAGAGCTAGCCCTCTGAGTTTCTCTTAGGTGCTGCCCCCAGTAAATGGGATAATGGGGCTGTGGTGGGCACTGGGATATGCTGGCTGAAGGAGAAATTACTCCTCTGAAATGCAGCCACCACTACAGGCAGCAGCATCAGCATGGGCGCTGTGGAACTGCTGAGCCCTTTGGTATGAGACAAGGGGATGGAGAATGCTGAGCTGGGGGTCTGTGGGGACCCAGCATGATGAACGGAACGCCAGAAACCTCTTGCCTTGGGAAACAACCCTGGGACGAAGCTATCTGGGATTTAGCCCTGAAATCACAGCAGCCAACTGCCTCTTCAGCACAGCCCACACAACTCCACACGAGGGGGAGGGGATCCAGTACACGAGGAAATCACTTCTCCCCACTTCCCATCACGAGCCCAGGTTACCCCAACCACCTTCCCCTGCTTTTCCCAGGAGAAGCAAAGCACAGGCTTACCTCAGGCTGCTCCCCACAGAGCCTATCCCACTGAGCCCAGCAAAGAGTGCCCAGCAAAAAGAGCCCTGCCTTCCCAAAAGCCTTTTATACCCCAGCTCCTGTGCAGGTGGTTCCCCATCACCTCCCCTCACCAGGCAATTTGCTGCTGGGAGATTTCTTCTTCCACTTCCATCACCTGCTGATAATATCAAGCACCTGGCTGGTCCCTGGCCCCAAGCCCTGCAAAAAAAAACCCACCTCAGAGCAAAGCAGCCTAGAAGACCTCCCCTCATGTTTGGTGGGGTGTCCCTGCCACAGCTGGGACAGGGAAGATCTCCATGGCATGGTCAGAGCTGGCCAGTGCTCTTGCTGTCAGTGCATCTCTTTTAATCCCTCTTAAGATGATTTTACATCAGGAACTGCTTCAGGCCAAGCTGTGTAAAGCCTTTGCTGATGTACTGACGGGTGTCTCCAAGAGGGGCAGGTGCTGAGCACTTCTGCAATAAAAACCCAATACTTGTGTCTTGATACTTCCACTCAAGGAACAAACCAGAGGCTCCAGGCCTGACCCCTGCCAGGCAACTGGGCCCAGTGCGAGTGTGGCGGGGAGACTGGGATGGCTGGTCATCCCTTCACTAGAGGGCAGCATCATGCCAATAAAATTGCCTTAAAGAATCTCTGCAGTTTTGGATTTGCCAGGTGGGAGCATCCAAAGAACTTCACACCTTGGACAGTCTGGCGTGGAAAGGTGCCGGGATGTATGGGGTGCTCTGGCAGCTGCCTGAAAAGCCAAGCTGCCATTTCTAAAGGTGCTGGAGCTGGATGCAAAGGGCAGCCTCTGCTCCCCGGCTCAGCAGGGACCTGGGGAAACATGCCCAGGGCTTGCTCCCCCAAAAAGCTCCTCCTGTCTGCAGGAGGGAGCTGGTTGTGTGCAACATCTGGAAGCCATTTCTAAGCAGCTTCGCTGCCCGGCTGACGTGCAGCGAGGGGAGAACGTCTCCCTGGCTTGGCCAGGAGGCCCAGGAGGAGGCTGAGCCCAACAAGAAAGGCAGCGTTGTGAATAGCCCCTGGGATTTGCCTTATTGCCAAGGAGAAAAAAGGTGGCTGGAAGGCAGCACATGTGGGTAAGCCCAGCGCAGCTGATCCTCTGTGTCCCCCAGCTGAGGACTGTGCGCTCAGCACACTGTGTGCCATGAGAAAGGCCCTCAATCCAGAGTAAGTGTTGAAATCCAGAGCAAAATAACGGAGCCAGGCCCATTAGATGCATATCTCACCTTTGCAGCAGGGCTGCTGAGGCAGGCAGAGACACTGCGGTGCAGGCACCCAGCGATGCTGAGGACTCAGCACGTGAGATCTCCGAGCCTAATGTTTACAAAGCCTTCCTTGCCCATCACCAGGAACAGGCTCAGGCACTAACGAGCTTGGAAATCAATTGGGCTTGGGTGGAAATGGAGCTTGGACCTACTTGGACCCACCAGCATCTGCAATGCCAGCAAATAATTAACACCAAATGGCAGCAGAGGGGATAGAAGGGGGGGCGTTGCTGAGCCCTGGCAATAGGGCAGGAGGTTCAGCTTTCCACTGGAGGAAACCCAGCCCCAGCACGGGGCATCCTGGTGCTGAAGGGAAACCACCCACAGGGAAACGAAACCCAGGGCCTGCTCTCGGAACGGGGCCTGCAACGACAAGATAGTGCAGATGGGGCTGGGTGTAGAAAATAGATAGATATACATAAACAGATGCAGAAAAATATATGTTTGTGTGTGTGTATATGTACATATGTAGGTATGTGTGTCAGTATATGCATGTATGTGTGTGTGTGTGGATGTACAGACTATACAGCACACCGTAGGGCACATCTCTCACACACACACACGTATACAGAGGAAATAGGAGCGCTCAGGTCACCTCCACATGCCACCACCACATCTATGAATGCAGAAGAGGGTGCAGAGAGGGTGTCAGCGGAGCCCCCAGGAGCCCCAGCATGTAAATAGGAGTGAATGAATGCGTGGGAGGTGAGCGGCTGCTTGCCCTGTCACGCACGTGTGTGCGCCGTGTGCCAACTTTCCCTGCTTAGCGAGGACGAGCGCTTTGGTCTTAAAAGAAAAATGGTGCCACATTTTTCACTCTATAACTCACTGGGGCTGTTCAGCACGTTTCTGTGTGGGGTTAAAGGTAGGGCCGAATTTTTCCTCCCAAAATATTCCTGTTAATGGCTTTCAAATGTTGGCATCCCTGGCGGGTGCATGCGCGCGCGTGTGTGTGTGTGTGTGTTGGCTGCTGGCGCTGTCTCACACACAGCAAACTCCCCAGCTCCCAGATATTTAAGCTAACTCCATCTCCTCTCCGGTTTCAGCTGAGTTTTTAAAGAAAACAACTCCCACCGACTGCAGCAGGAAATCACTATTTGGGTTTATGAGGCACCTCTTCCTGACGAGCCGTGCAGAAAAGTAGCTGCTTGCTCTGCAAGGCAGGTATCCCTGTGCTGGTGGAGTGGCTTGGGGCCTCTGCATCGTGCACCAGCCCTCAGCATCACACACCAGACCTTGACATCATCTACTAGCCCTCAGCATCATGCACTAGTCCTCTGCATCATGAGTCAGCCCTTGGCATCATTCAACAGCCCTCAACATCGTGCATTAGCCCTCCACATCAAGCACCAGCCCTCAGCATTGAGCACCAGCCCTCAGCATCATGCAACAGCCCTTGGCATCATGTACCAGCCCTCAGCATCATGCACCAGCCCTCAGCATCGTGTGGCCCAGAGGGACAAGGTGACACTCAAAAGCCACTTATGTGAAGGCTGCAGCTTTTATTAGAAGGAAACAGGAGATCCTCGAGATGATGTGGTTTGTGTCAGCTCTGTAGATGCAGTAGCATGTGTCTTGAGGTGTTGAAGGCATGAGAAATGTTACTGAAACAAAAATAAAGCCACTCAAGTCTATTAGCAACGTGTCCTGGCTCAGGCCCCTGATCTGCATGCACAGAGGACACAGCACCCAGAGTAGGACTTGCAAGCTAGAGCCCAGGGGATGTAATCAGTTCTGGTAATGGTGATGCACAAAAGCTCGGTGCTGCTGGGCCAGGATCTGGCTTTCCCATGCTCCAGGCCAGGCATGCCCAACCCTGGGGCTGCCATGACTTCCCAGGGCAGCCAGACCACACACCATGTCCACATCATGTCCCTCCCTCTGAAATGGTTGTTTCTCCCTCTTTTTTCCTGACCTCACCTATGCTGGGAAAGTCATCTGCTCCCTGCATGACCCAGTCAAACCATCCAGTCGCTGGCTCTGCCTGGAGCCCCAGTATCACCCAGGATAAAGAGTCCCTGTCAGCTGGAGCCCGTGGTGATGCTGAGCTCCAGGATGCACTCAGCCGAAGGAAAACATCCATCATGACAAGACAGGGTCTGTGTGTCCATCCAGCTCTCCTACAGCTGGGCCTTGACTGTGTTCCTCTGGCTTTTGGACAGGAGGCTGAGGGGCTTGTGTTGAATCGAGCAGCAGTCATTGGATTTACGTGCCTGGGACTATTCACACGCGTGTATGAAACACGGCACCTGTGGGCCCAGCTGTGCTGTGCGTCCTGGCATTGTCCCTGGCCATGTCCCTCAGGGTCATGGTGTTTCCTTGGGGCAGAGCCCTCACCGACCCTCTTTGTCCATCTCTCTGGCTGCGCCTTACGGTGCGGGGCTCACCGGGTTGCTCGGCTTCGCTCCGCTCCTCCCCAGGCACCCAGGAGAGGGTTAACGTGAATATTTCTGCCTTTTCCTTCTCCAACTTGGTAGCAAGGCAGAACGTGGGGATATATGGTCTCCATTTGGGTCCCAGCCTCCAAGGCTGGCTGGAGGAGCCGGCGCTTTCAGGCAGATTGCCGTTTGGCAGAGAAACCCTCCGGCGTTTGCCAGTTCTGCACCGCTCCAGCGATAGCTGAGCTCAGACAGCTTCTGCAACCCCCTTCCCTCGAGACACGGCAACTTTCACTGTAATCTCTGCTGGCGACAGCAGCGCAGAGCTGTCCCACCCCGCTCTCCCCCGCCCGCCTCCTGCCAAACTCCCAGTGCACAGAGCGAAGGGGATGGGGGCCAGGCCGGCAGCATCCCTTTGCCAGGACCTGGGTCACCATGAGCAGGAGACAGGCAGCTCTGAGGACTGTCTCGGCACTGGGTGCGTGCACAGCACAAGGACACCCAAAAGTAACAGCAAGAACAGGCTTCTCCAGCTGGTTTCTCCAGCCAAAAACCCCTTCCTGCATCTTGCACACTTGTGGAGCATCCGTGCTGCCCTGGGTGGTACCGATTGGCAGCCTGGGTATTTTTTGTCCTTCATTGCCAGTGCTGTCTCTTGGGAAGGAGGCTGAGAGGTGAGAGATGGCTCAAAGCCACCTTGCAACGCCATTGTGACACTCTACCTTGGTCCCAGCCCTCTAAGGACACAAGGGACCCAAACCAGGTGCTTGGGAAGCCACAGGCACCAGGATTTTTATTTTCCTTCAGCAGATGCTCACGCTTCTGGCAGCTTCAGGATCAAAGACGAAGTCAGCCTGGACCAGATACTGTCAGACGCCAAGGAGTGGGAAAAAGTGATGCTGCTGGGCCTGTGGCCTCGAGCTGCTTTTTTGGGGAAGGGTGAAAGCGAGGAGAGAGGAGCTGGTGGACCTGAAATGTTAATTCCTTCCATCTGTTGTCAGTCTGGCAGGTTCTCAAAGGAAGTTTAATAGACTGCAGTCGTCTCCCCTCAGCCCGTCCCCCCATCGCCGTGCTGTGCAGAGGCAGCCCAGCAGAACCTGGGATTACATGAGCCGCTGTGTCTTCCAAAGACCTAGTTTTGGGTTTTTTCCCTTTGGCTTTGGCTGTGTTTTCTTGTGTGTATGTGTGTGTGTGAGCTTGTATTTGCACGCACATGTGCAATGCTTTTCCTTCCACCTCCCCCACAGCCAAACCTGCCCCTTCCACAGCAGTGAATTAGAAGGGATGGTTGGGGTTGCATCAGGCTGGGTCTGGGAGAGTGGGCAAGAGCAGGAGTGGGAGCAGGAGCTGTGGACTGCACCCGCAGTGAGGAGGAGAAGGAGGAGGAGGGGATGGTTTTGTGGGCCTCCTTGCTGGAGAGCTCCCCGGTCTGCCGTGTGAACTGGGAGGAAACAGGATGAAGAAAGTATTTGGAGTGGAAAATAAAAAAATCCTCTCACTTGCTTTATTGATTGTGATTGTGGACAGAAATAGCTCAGGCTGCTGAAAGCAGTCCTCGCTCAAGGAGCAGAGGAGAATCTGAGCTGCTTGAATGCGGGGGCTCACCCCATAGAGCATCCGCCTGCAGCACAGGCCAGAGGGTGCCCAGGACCCTTCTGGTGATAGGGTGAGTCAGCCCTGAAACCAAAGGGTTTCTCACCTGCCTACCATAGCTCCTGCCTAGCTCCCAAGCCTGGCGTTGTACATCTTGAGGTGTGCAACACCTCTGGACATGCTCGCCATGGGAGACCAGCAGCACAGGCGCAGTCCTGGGGGGACACAGCCCTGGCAGTCTCCTGGGAATTAGATTATAAGCTCCCATCATTAATATATCCCATGTGGCACCCATGATAAATTGCCAGCAGAGCATCAGACAAGGCGCACCGATGCGCAGCTGGAATCAGGGGTTGCCCACCCAGACGCGTGTCGCTCCTGGGGGGGACCCTGCCACAAAGCTGCTTTGAAAACCAGCAGCAGCAGAGCAATGCTCGCTCAGGTGACTGGGCTTTTTCATGAATTTTAGCCCATTTTGCTGAATACTTTCACTTAAGACAGCAACCAAGGGGCCAGGAGCACAGGCAAGCCCAGGGTGCCCAGTAAAGCCCAGCCTGCAGAGCCAGCATCCATCCAGGCACCGTGCTACAGCTCCCAGCTCTCAGAAACTGTAAAGAACCAAGCGCTGGCAGGAGAGTAATTAGTTAAAACTGAGTACATCTGTTGTTAATTGATTCCCAGGCAGGAGGGTTTAACTCTTGCCTTCCCCAGTGGTTTGCAAAGTGGATGGTGAGCATTAGCTTGCATCCAGAGGAAGGCTTCAAGCCCTTTCCAGGGACTTGTCTTGCTCTGGTCCATCATTCCCTGCTCTGGTCTGTCACTCCTTCATCCCAGAACTGTCCCTCTGTGTTTTCAGGAGCATCAGGGACATAAGCAGAGCAGCCAGCACTGCTCAGGGCAGTTGAATGTGCCTCAGGCTTGGAGTAAGGGCTGAAAAGAAAAATATCTTTGCCCTTTCCATAGTCCAGCCCTGCAGAACCAGTGGAGAAGGTGGGACCTCTCTATGGCTGGGTTTACAGAGCAATGCTCTGCAGGGCTGAGCTGCACTTCTGAGTTGCCCTGCACCACCAAATGCTGTTCTATTTGCATTTTTTGCAGGCAGCCTCACTAAAGCACATCTGTAGGTGTCAACATCACATACATTCAGCAGTACATCACTCTCCACGAAGCGCCCAGCGCTGCTCCCCACCTCCCTGCTCTGCCTTGCCCAGGAGTTTCAAGCTGTGGAGGGTGGATGGAGCTGCTGTGTGGGGACTGGATCCCTTGGGAGCATTTGAGAGCGGGGAGAGGGGGTGCATAGGGTACATGCCACCCCTTCCCCACTCCAGGACACAACCCTGCACAGCACAGCCAGCCCACAACCCTGCACAGCACAGCCAGCCCACAGGGCCCTCCTGCACTGGGGGAATCTGTTCCCCATTAAGCGGCTCCGGCAGCGCTCGTTACTGCGGCTGGTGGGGAGAGCAGTGCTGCCAGCTCCAACCTCCCTAATTAGCACCACAAGTGAGGCCAGGCTGGGGAAGGCCAGCGCCTCGGTCCCTCCTTGCCAAGGATGCAAAAGGTTTGGAGCAGAGCCTCAGCTGGAGCCTATGGAAAAGCTCCCACCGCCCCTTGCAAGTGCAGGATGGTCCCACCCATCCCAGGCTGCGCACCGATGTGCATCTCCCCCCTGTCCTCAGCCCCCTGCTCCGGGCTCAGCCTGGGTGGCTGTGCTGGTGTGGGATAAAAGCCCCAAACCACACACGTCCCCCTAAAGCCCTCCCTACTTGCAGGGTGGAGGAAGGCTGCCTGCACCATCCTCTTCCCCCCATGCTGCAAGTGCACGTTGTGCGAGTCTGTGCCAGGCTCTGACCCAGCGCCTTTAGCTCACCACTAAAAATAGGTTTCACGGCTGAGCAGCAGTGCTGGAGGGCAGGCAGCCCAGATCCCAAACCAGCCCATGTCACTGTGACCAACTGACCCATTTGGCCTTGATTTTTAAGTATTTTTCCCTCCTCACTCAACGTCAGCCCAGGCAGCAGCCTTGCCACCATGGCTGGGTCTGCTGGGCAGGGGGTCACAGTCTCTTACCTGCACGGCACAGAAGCAGCAGCAGGAATGCCCAGGCCACCCAGACTCAGAGGGCTGCCAGCTCCCAGAGCCTGGCACTGACCCCGGGGCAGCCTGTGCCCACCCCAGCCCCTCAGCCAGGAATTTGCATCGTTTATTTTCTCCTTTAGTGATGTTGTGTCCCTGGGGCAGCTGAAGCAGCTCCTGAGTCCCGGTGCTGGGCAGAGCCCCAGGAGGAGCAGGGCATGGTGCCGCCACAGGACCAGGGTTTGTCCCATGGGTGCAGGAGCAGGATGAGGAGCCAGTGCCAGCCTGTGGGACACAGGATCTCAACACGTTGCCCAGAGTGAAGGACACGAGTCTTCATGAGTCCTTCCAGCACAAGGACGGGAGCAAGAGCACCCTGGGGCTGTCCCACATCCCCATGGCCATTGCAACCCTGCAGCCTCTGTACCCATTCCCACACCTTGGCTGCAGCTGGGAGCAGAATGGAGAGCAGGCAGGGGGACAGGGACACGGCCTGGCTTGGAGTGCCCTGTGGAGCCACTGCTCAGAAATGAAGACAGACCTTTATTTACAGTAAAAACAAAAGGGGACACAAAAATAAAATACCTTTGGCACTTCCCTGTTGCCCTCCCCAGCCCCCCAAAGGGGTGTTCTCACCCCCTCCCAGCCACCAGCTCAGTTCGTGGGGTGAAGGGACATGGGCAATAAATGCAGGGGGTCATCTGGCACCAACTAAGCCACCCTGGTCCATCACCCACCCTTGAGATGCATGGGGGGTGGTAAGAGCTCAGCACAGCTGGGGGCTCTCCCCAGCCAGGACAGCTGCCCAGTCCCTGGCTGTAACCCTGCTGCAGGGATGGGCAAAGGAAAAGCTTCTTCCTGGCCAGAGAAACAGGGAGCAGGCTGCATGTATTGCACTTGGCTGCTGATCTCAGCACCGAGGAAGGGCAGGGGCTGGCAGGATGCATCCCACAACACAGGACCCCGCAGCCCGGCTGAAGGCTTGGAGGTGTCCTTAGGGTGGGGGGGGGGGGGGGTGAGGATGGTCTGTACCACCCCTGTGTAAACCAGAGCACTGTCCTTGGGCAGCCCCTGGCAGTGGGACAAGCTGTCCCCAACACCAGGACCTTGGGGTGGCACCTATGGGCTCTGCGGGACACGGCCCAGGCGCTCCTGCTCTCGGCTCAGGTGGCAGGAGGCTCCCTGGATCCTCAGCAAACAGGCCCAGCGTGGGGAAGAGGTAGAGCGTGATGGGATGCTGGCTGCCCCCAGAGCCCCCGCAGCCCCACGGCTTCACCCTTCCCCAGGCAGGATCCGACCTGGCTCGCCGGCTCAGAGGATGAGGTTTGCAACAAGGGGGTATCGCTCGCCTTGGCTGGGCTGTGTCTTTTGGTGTGTCACACCTGGGGGGTCCCCACCACCAGCTCAAGGACCAGCCAGACCCTCAGCTGCTGCAGGAGTGGATTGGGAGGGTACCCACTCCCTGGTGTGCCCCCTGCCCCCTCCCCAGCCCAATTGCAGCCCCTCAGGAGGAGAAGCAGAGCCCGCAGCACTCCATGCAGATCTCCAGGCAGTCGGCTGACTCGCAGCAGGCGTCGATGATGCCGCAGTCCATGTCGCAGGGCAGGTCGCAGTCTGCGCACTCACCCGAGTTGCAGCAGCAGCAGCAGATGCAGGAGTCCTCGGAGGTGCAGGAGCCGCAGGTGGCACAGTCCAGCACGATGTTGCAGAGGGTCAGGAACTCACAGAAGAGGCAGGAGAGGATGCAGTGGACGCAGCAGTCTGAGGAGGAACGGCCAGAGGATGAGCACAGGGGATGGGACTTGCTGGCTGATGGATGCTCAGCCAAGTAAGGGTGGGAAGTCTCCCTTGGGGATTAAGCCAAGGGGTGGGAAGAGGGGCTGAGAGTCCGGGGGCCTCCTCCCTCAACACCCAGGCATGTGTCCAGACCCCAGGAGACTAATTTTGGAGGACACAAGGTGACCCCGCTCAGTAGCCGCCCTACAGAAGGCTGCCAAGCTGGCATCCAGGTGTGGGGTCACAGTGAGCTAGAAGGATGCTACAAAGGACACCCCAAAGAAAGAAGGGATGGGGGGAAATAGCTGGGAAGGGACCCCCCTGGGGACAGCCGGTACCTTCTTGTGCCTCAATAGGGATGTGGGAAGAGGCCGACTTGGAGCTGCCCTTGCTCTTCTTGCTGCTCTGGCTGTTGATGGAGTGGTGAGACTGCAGCTTTCGGTGAGGCTTCTGGGTGCTGGGGAGGGGGCGGAAGACCCCGTTCCCTGCCTCCCCGTTGGCACCTCCTGGATCTGGCCCCCTCCCAGCACCGTTCTGCAGCAGGTGGGTGCCAGGGCCTGGGGGCTGCGGGGCCGCTCGCGCCTGGGGCTGGCCTGGAGGGGGAGAACAGCATGTTACCCTGCCAGTTCCTGAGCCCCCCAGGGAGGGGGAACAGGGGGAGAAACCCATGCCCGGTCCCCTGCCACCACACAGGCATCTGGCCCCCAGCTGGACACAGGGTGGGCTCATGGGTGGGATGCAGCAATGCTGGCTGATGCATGGTCAGAGATGATGGAGATGGCAAAGGAGGTGCAGAAGAGAGAGCTGGAGGGAAGGAGACGGGATCCAGAGAGAGGAAGGGGTGAAAAATAGTGAGATAGAAAGACTTGTCACAAAAGGCGTAATGCTACTGCCAAAATTCAGCAGAGGATCTGGAGGAGGAGGTCCCCTGGGCTCCCAGTGCTGCTGGCACAGGCAGGAGGGATGAAGCCACCACGGCTGGTCAGAGTGGGTGCAGAGACACAACGAGGCCCACTCTCTTCATGCTGAGTGGGGAGAAGAAAAGCCTGGGGCTGCTTCGAGCCACCATCCCACAAGCCCAGGGGCCAGCGCTGCCAGACAGAGCTCCCAGCCGTCCCCATCGCCCTCTGCAAAGCCAGAGAAGATGAAGCACAGCCGGAGAGCCAGACTGCTCATCTATCTCCCCAGGACTGTGTGAATTGGCTGCTTAATTAAAGGGCTCCCCAGCCTCTGGCTGAACTTTTCTGCAGGAGGAGGAAAATAAATATCTGCTCCATCTCCCTCCAGCCCTCACACGGTGCAGCCGTAAGAGAGGCCGGCGGCTCCGTGCCCCGCTGGGATGCTGCTGGAGCCAGCAGGACAGCTCAGCCCTTCAACTCCTGCTCTGCACCGCATCCCCATGCTGACTGTGGTGGAGGAGAGGACAGGGAACCCAGAGCAAGGGAGAGGGGTTTGAGCATCCATCCCCCTCCACAGCCAAACCAATCAAAGGCACAAATAAAATCCTGCCTGATGGTGCTCTGGCCAAACTTTAATTTCCCTCTGTGGTGGCAGTAAACAAGGGATGATTCAGGCAAGAGGTTGGAGGGCAAAGGCCCCTCTGGCTGCCGCAGAACAGGAGCTGCTTCTGCGTGGGGCGGCTGTGGGGCATGGGGAGACCGACTGGGTGGAGGGAGCACAGACAGTCTCCGTCCTGCACCTGCCCTGGCCAGCAGAGAGAAGAAAACCCAATAGATGGAGGTTAAAAAAACACAAGCACCCAGAGCCAGCACCCGTCTCTGCCAGACAGGCTCAGCCCACAGGGGAAGTTTAACCGGGTGCTTGGGTGACACGCTGCGTCTTGGACTCGTGCTGGGAAGGGAACTTAAAATAGCTGGTCCTGAGCGGGAAGAGAGGGCTGGAAGCAGGAGGGGGAGAAGGATAGAAAGGAGAAATGGAAAACAGGTCTCAGACAAAATGGGATGCGTCCCAAATAAACTAAAAACTCCTGGGGGAAGTTGGCTTTGCTGTGCACCCTTCCCCAGCGCCCGTGACATCCTGTGTCCAGGCACACACACCGAGCTGGAGGGTGCTGGTGGTGGAGCTGCTGGAGGGCAGGGACCTGGACCTGTAGCAGCCCAACCACATCTGTCAGGGGTAAATGCTCCACAGCTTGGGTTTCTTTCTCCAGGGGTCTGCAGCAGCACGCGAGGCGCTCGCTTTGGTGTTCTCCATCCCGCCACATTCCTCTGATTAAACTGTTTGTAAATCAGAATCACGTTCTGGCTCCACAGCAAAAGGCAGCCAGTAATCCACCCCTCACCCCTCCCCTCCCCACACACACACCGCCCCTCACAAGTTAGGAAAAATAGCTTCCATTTTTTTAGGAAAGCCTTCAACTCACAGGAGCCCAAAGCTCTTCTAAAAGCCACATCTTCAACCCAAGGCTTAGGTGGAGCAGTGTGTTAACGCTACAACAGGGTGTCAGGGCAGGGGGAAGCAGGGCACCCCACAGCCTCCCCCCACCAAGCATCTTTCCACCAGCACCAAGGAGGTGCTCACCAGAGCTCTGGGGAATAAAGTACCCGCCTTCAACTCTTCCACAATTGGACATTCACTTTGTGTTTCATCCCCAAGATGATGCTCCAGGGAGTTTGAGTTGAACAAACAGCTCAGTTCAGGTTCCCCCATGGCAGCATCACAGGGAGGGGAGGGGGGTCAGTGCACAGATGCCCACCCCACAGCAGTACTCGCCCTGCTGTGACCCCCCTGGCTCTGCCAAAGGCTGGCTTCCCAGGCGCTTGGATGAGCTGGCACATTGTGGCCGCCTGAGTGGAGTCGGCTGCTCTTGCCTGAAACTCAACACCCGGAGCCCCAAACCCACAATCCCACTTCTGCTGCTCCTGAGCTGCCAGAAAACTTAGTTAAGAACCCTGGCAGGGTACAGCCAGCAGCGCTGAGCCTCAGGGGAGCTGGTCCTGGCACTCCCCCCAAAGGACTTGACCCTGCACCCGACAGCCCCTTGCTGCTTGGTCCCTCCTGACCTCCCATGTGCCACACTGGCATAAAAATGCCACCACCACCCTTTTACCTTCCCATGGGAGAGCTTAACCGTGCTCCCCTGGTACTGCCAAAGGGGGAATTTGCCCCCCCACAAGTGATGGCGACCCCCACCCCACACCCCGTAACAGCAGCAGCAGTGCAGCGTGAGGAGTGGGCTGCAAGGGAAGGGATGCTGGAGGCAACGCTGAACCTTGTTTCCCAGGGGAGGAGAGGGGAAGGGGCGGGGGGGATCCCTGCACCCAGCACCCAGATGTGGGCAGCCACCTTCCTCCCAGCCTCAGGGCCCATGGGGCAGCTCCCGCCCGTGGGGGGGGTGGGAGGGTGAGCTGGGGAGGGGGCTGCGTGGGGCTGCGCCATGCAGGGTGCAGCAGGCTGCAGCGTGACTCAGAGGTGCAGAATGTCTGTGGGCAGCCGGCCCAGCTCCCAGATGCTTCGCAAGGGCTTGAGCTCTGGTTGAGGAAACGTGCGCTTTCCTCGCTCCACGTACGCCGACCAGGAGCCTTCCCCTCCTCCCCTCCCCTCCCCACCCTGCCTGCCTGCTCTTCAAAGTTTGGGACTTCGTTCTCACCCTCCCTCTCCCTGTTGGGAAGCGTCCATCCACTTTACACCCCTTGGACTGGAAAGCTGTGTGCTCCTATCCAGATGAAGGGGAATGGCTGTGTGCGTGAAGGGGCAGCCTGGGAGTGAAACCCTTGGATCCAGGCTGGGGGCCAGGGAAAAGAGGGACGGCATGACTCCAGGAGAGCCTGGCCCCTGGTCTCCCAGCATCTGCCAGCTCTGCTCTCCCGCCCTCACAATGGGAAATGGAGCAAGGGTACCCCAGCCCCCACCACTGCTCCTACCCCACCCCAGTATTTCTCACGGCTGGGGGACGGGCAGGTCTGCAGCACCAGAAATGGGGAGGTGCTGCTTGGCCTCGCCGCTGCCTCCAGCAAAACCAGATCCTCAGAGCAGGCAGCCAGTCCCATTTCCTGCTCATTGAGGCTTTGCACCGGCCTCACCCCTGCCCTGGATACGCCAAGGCAAAAGCTGTCCCAACGGGAGGCATCTCCCTTTGCTCCAACAACCAGCTGCTGCACTCCCGTCCTGCGGCTGTGATCACGGAGCCCATCGTACCAGGGCCTCTCTGCACCCCTCTGCAGCTTTGGGGGATGCTCCACACAGCAGCCAGCTCCTTTCCCAAAGGCCAGTCCCTCTTCCCACTGTAGCACCCCAGCAGGACCCCCGCCAGAACCCACAGGTCCTCCAGCTGCCCACCCACCTCCCCCTCTACACCTCAAGATGCGTCCAAGGGTGAGAGCATCACTGCGCTGCGGGATGCCGCCCTTCACTTTCCCCAGCTCCCAGTGACTCACACTCAGTTAAAGCCTTTTTCCTTTGATGTGGGGAAGAGCAGAGCAAGGAGGAGACAGCTTCCCACCAGGGCTGCCTGCCTTTTTAACCCGCCCTGTTCCTCATTAGACAGCAGCAGCACCCAGAGGTTTCTGGAGCTGCACGTGCCGCTGTGCGGGGACACTCACATGTCACAGCTTCAGGAGAGCCTGCGAGCTCGGCCCGGGGGCTCTTCGTTAGGACTTTTTGGGACTCATCATCTTCCAGGGGTCTCTCCTTCTTCAGCACTGCAGGGCTGACAGGGGGCCGGGCAGGAGGCCGGGACTCTGCCGATGGTGCCGCTGGTGTCTGTCTCGGTGGAGGGTGTGAGGTCTCACCCGCCTCTGCAAGAGAAATGGGGTTGGAGCTGAGCACCCCAGGGAGCATCGTGCTGGGGGTAGAGACCCCCCTCCAGAGTCACCCAAAGCAACCCACAACACACCCCCTGCCACTCCAAATGGCACCAGTCGGTGCTCTGGGACTCTTGATTTCAGGCATGAGCCAAATCCAGCTGCTCCTGCTGCTTTTGCAGCCCAGAGCGCACAGAGCTGCAGCACCATTAGGGATGTTTTGGGCTGCTGGGGATGGGCATTGGGGCTGCATCACTCTGCGGCCGCTCACCCCACTGCGACACCAGGCAGCACCCTCCCAAAACCCTTCCCCAGCTCCCTCATTCCTTCTTCTCTCTAAAGCTGGGGGATCTGGTTACAGTCGGCGGTTCAAGCTGGATTTTTCATCCCCCTTTCCCATGAAAGGGCCACTGTCCTCCCTGTGGGAGCTGCCTACCACCTCCCTTCGCATTCCCACTTGCTCTGGGACAGGAGCAACCCCTGTGGGACCCCTTGGAAGGGGCAAGCAAAACCCAAAACAAGAGCCTTGGTACTCCCCGTGGGGATAAACCCCCCGCTGCCACACACCCCCCTTGCAGAAACCCAGCAAGGAGAAGGCATAATAACCACCTCCTGCAGAGCCAGGACCAGGGGCTGGGGGGCTTGCTTTCCCCCATAGCTATCCATGGGGGCTGCAGGGCATGCGGGTGGGCTGCACACAGCTCTCAGCGATGCTAAGCTCAACCCTCCACTACAAGACCCCTCCTCACCACCCCAATCCCTCTTCCCCAGCACCCAGAATAGCAACTGCTTGCACAACAGGGGCTGGACCACACTTTATATAAACCTAAATTATAGCTTGGGTGGAGGGAAGGAGACCAACGACCCATAATTGCCCTGGCTATAACAAGAGGTCCTACACGCAGGCAGGCAGGGGTGGGGGGTGGGAAAAGAGACCTTGGACACTTCATTATACTCAATATAACAAGAGGTCCTACAAGCAGGAGCCAGGGAAGGAAGGCAGGCAGACCTCACAGGTGTAATTACAGGGGTTATAACAAGAGGCTCTACAAGGGAGACAGAGCCCCATCCACTCCCCAGGGGGTTGCTGAAGCCTGGGCATGCTGCAGAAGGAGTGCGATCAGCCTGGAGCGATGCTCACTTGGCTCCCAGCTCCACGACACCCCACACGCTCATCCTTCTGCCTCAGTTTCCCCATCAGACCATCCTCTGCTCTCAAGCAGGATGCTGATCCAGCCTGGGGCAGCAGAGCTCCTGCAACAGGGGGTTTGCCAGGAAGGAAGGCTCATCCCAGTGCAGAGCCCTGATTGCAGCTCTCACAGGCAAGGCGATTTTGGGGCTCAACCAAGGGAAACTCAACAGCTCCAGCTGAACTTTACACAGTGACACTGGCTCCAAATCCTAAACAGACTGGAAGTACACGAGCCCCAGAAAGGAGAAAACTCATTCCCATCCCTTTGGAAAGTCCAGGGAGAAGAGAGCAGGCTGTCATCTACCTATGGGTGTCTGCACATAGGCGTGGTGTAGAGGTGAATAATAACCACATGATGCTGCATCCACGTCCTGTCGTGTCCCAACCTGGGCTGGCTTGAGTCAGCCCCGTGGTGGTTTAAGTCAGCACCTGATCTACAGCCTGTTAAAGCCAATGCTGATGGTTGGGGAGCTCTGGATGAAGCCCTGAGTCAGAGGCACCCAGTGCAGAGCGTACGGAGTGCAGCTCCCACGTGGTCCCTGGGAGGAGATCCCGAGTCGCTGGGCATCAGCACAGCCAGGGCGATGCTCTAGTTTCTACTATGAGATTCCTGAGTGTGTTCAGGGCTTAAAAACCAACACAGCAGCCCCTGCTCTCACCCCTGAGGTCAGCATTCCCATCCACAGCAAGGGACAAAGAGCTGGAAAACCAGGTGCCGCAGCAGGAGAGGGACCAGCAGCTGCTCTGGCTCCATGAGCTCCAGCCACTCCTGGCCTCTGCCATAGCTGCCCTGCATTGCCTCAATCACAGCCCTTGCCCCCCTCCATGCTTGCTCCTGAGGGGCTGAGGATGAGGATGGCCTGTTGAGACTCTGGGCTCTGCAGGAGAGCAGCAGCACCAGGCTGTACAGATGGCCATGTCCACTTCACCCGTATAATTACACCGCACGAGAGGTCTCTCACACAACCACAGCGATGCAGGGAGGAAGGTGGCAATTAAATTAACTCCCACTGGAACAAGCTGGCCAGAGGAGAGACAAAAATAGGCAGGAGAGGAATTTGCAGAAGCTGGTCCTTCCCTCCTTACGCAGCCCTGCTTCCACCTGGAGGGTATGGACAGCACTGAGCCCCACGTACATGGTGTCCCCCAGGAGATGGAGAAGGGGTCTTCTAAAGGCTCGCTTTGGGGCACAAAGCCTCTGAGAGAGGTGGTCCTGCTTCCCAAACCACACTAAGCTGAGCAGAGAGGAGGAGCAGCTTCATCCCTCCATCACCCAGCAGCCGGTGCTGGGGTCTGTCAGGGGGTCCCCCAGCCATGTAAGGGTCCCCCCTAGGGTCCCCTGCCCCAGTGCCACCAGGGCAGCTCCTTCCCTCCCCTGCTAACACCCTGCTGCTACCAAAACAAGACCAGGCTTGATCTACATGTGCTGGATTGAAAAGCAACCACAAGCCCAGGCAAAACACAGATGAAGCCTTACAGAGAGCTGGCAGTCAGGACAGGACATCCATCCCCTTCCTCACCCACACCCCTGCAGCATCTGCACCCCCAGCACCTTCCCAAATGGGACCAAACACACATCATGTGGCAGAGAAACACCCTGGGATGAGGCTCCAAGTCTTGGCTCCCCCATCCTGTACCACACAAGGGAGAACTGAAGGTAACATGGCACAGGGAGAGCCACTCACACGTTTTGTTAATGAGAATGGAGATAATAAAGCATTTTAAAATAATAAGCCAGGCTTCAGTAAGTCACAGCACTGCCCTAAGGTACAAAAGATTAGGAAAGCTGATAGACATGGAACGACTTTCTTTGCCTCCTCTGGTTGCCAAGCCCAGGAGGTGCACACAGGGCAGGTTTTCTGACTCTTCTCCCCAGTTTCAAAGTCCAAATCCAAGTGTTGTAAAAGCTCCAAGATATCACTGAGCTCCAAAATCCCCCCAGCATCACAGGAGTGGAGGAAGAAGGAGGGAGGAGAGGGAAGATGTAAAGAAGCTGTGAGGGTTCACTGGTTTTAACTGGATATCTTGTGATAATCCTGCAGAATCATGTGCACCAAGAGACCCTCTGGCTATAAGAAGGACCCACTCTGCATGACCAGTGTCTGCAGGAGCTTCTGGAGTTATAACCACTGGTTGTTCCCATCAGGGGGAAAAAGTATTCCAGCTTTGGGTGGGAGGCACGTTTAACTCCAGGAGCTTGCAGGACTGACCTAACCCATCCCTGTAGTGCTGGACAAACAGACAGCAGCCCGTCAGAGCGCTTGGCCATGCTGAGCTGGGCCAGGGCTGAGCTTCTCTGGCAGCACAAACAGAAGCCACACCGCTGGCAGCACGGCCACAGCATCTTACAGCTCACAGGGACCCCGTGGTGGTTTCCTTCTCCATGGTACCCAGAGCCCGGGCTGGGAAGGCACGGAGGATGCAAAGCTGGAGTCGTGGGGTCAAGCCCATCCAGGTTGTCCCATGGCTCCTGCTCACTTTCCTGATCTGCCTGGCTGCTGGGGATCTCTGATTGATCCACCCAGCTTCTGCATGCCAGCGCCAGGCAGCACAGACCCCCCAACACAGGGCAGCTGAAGACAGGCTCCAAGCAGCAAGCTGGGAAGCAAATCCTGCCTCTTTAGCAGCTGTGTTTGGATTAGGTAGCATCAATCTGGTGCAAACAGGAGGGAGAAGGATCTCCCCATGTCTGGACCCACACCTGAGCTCTTCCAGAACTTAAGAGCACCTCAACCCAATGCTGTGGGTCACGGTCTCCTGCCAACGTGGAGATGCTCAGGAATGTCCTGTTCCCCCTTTTCTCTCCCCTCTTAATCCCTCAGGAATGGCTGGCCAGGGACGAGACAATGTTGGATGGAGACACAGAGACAGCCTAGAGAGGCATTTGCCATTAACAACAGGCTACCTTGCAGCAGTATTTAGTTTGGGAGCTTTCTAATCTGTTTTATGCAGATAAAAGGAGCGTGTAATCTCTCTTGGTTTTCCCATACTCGCTGCCTGGCCCAATCAGGTGCCTGTCTGACCTATTCAAGGGATATTTTGGAGCTTGATTAAGCGGTTTCAAGAGCAGAGGAGACAGCACTGAGGCAAATCCTTCCAATCCCACGAGCCAGGCTGGAGGAGAGGAAAGCAGAAGTTCTGGTTTGAAAGTTTGCTCAACTGGGGGGGGGGAGGGGGAAAGCCAAATGGCTTATTTACACTCAGTCTGAAATTAATGCACTAAAGTGTTTTTGGATTCAGGGATATTCAGGGAAAGGAAAAGGAAGGTGGGAGGAGAAGGTGGAGAAATGCTCAGAGCTGCTGAGCATATCCCAGACAGATCCAGAGCCTCCATCTCTCTGCTCACCTTGGGCATTGCTCTGGATAAACAGTTTTAGTTCTGGGACAATGAAGAATCTGGTCAAGAAAATATTGGTTTCTATGAAAAGTTACTTCCTAAATGCAATAAAAATAAAATTAAAAAAAAAAAGAGACAAAACAAAGCAAAAAAAAGCCACAAAACCCTGAAGAGCTTGCCAGCCTGGGAGTTGTTTTTATTTGTTATTTATAGGCATTGGGTGGGTAGGAAGAAAGGAATTTCAGGCCAGGACCAAGGTCTATCCGGTCCGGCTGCGTTCAGCATTCAACCTCAGCTGAAAACTCCTCTGGCAACAAAACCCTGACACCAGGTTTGGGGTGTGGACCCCCCTACCCCCCGACAAGGTGGTCCTACAAATCTCATCACCTCATTGAGCCAACCAGCTCCTCCTGCAAAGGAGGCACAAAGCAAACCTCCATGGCAAAATCACACCTACCCAAGAGCAAGGACACTGAGGGGGATGGGGATGAACCTTGAGAAGGGTCTTCAGGGAAGAGATAAAAATCACTGCCAGAAGCATGCAACAATGCTGAGGAACTATTCCTTATGTATATTTAACCTATCCATAAATATTAAGACAGCATTCAGAAGGGAAAGAAGCAATCTCTGAGCCTAAACTGGAGACAGGCGACAATGCAACTTGCCCCAGGACACAAACCAGACCCCAGCAGGACCAGGTTTCTGCCTCCAGCCCATCTCCCAGCATCAGGCCTGGGCTTTGCCTAAACCAAAGATCGATGGTGACCATCCCAAACACGCCAAGGAGTGAAGAAAAATGATGGGGAAAACCAAAGGGCTAAAGGCTCAGTCTGGGATTGAGTCAACTTTCGTTGAGTTTGAGGAGCATCCTGTGGGCTCAGCGCTCCCCAGTGCCAGCTACACCCCCCTTGTGCTGGCCAGACAGACAGGAAAGAAGGATGGAGGAGGAGACCCTGCGACATCCCATGTGTCCTTAAGGACAAGCAATTATCCTTGAAGTCTGGAAAGCGGCTAACGTGATGTCTATCAGATCCAAGGAGATTCTGGGAATTACAGAGCAAGGAGCCATACTGCTGTGCTGGGGAAAATTATGGAGAGTCTAATTAAGGACCATGCCAGTACAGTAATTATGTAACCTTATGGGGTCAAACCAGCACAGGTTCTGCCAGGGAAAATTTGTGTCTTTCTAACCTGCTAAGAGTCCTTAAAAAAGTTAATTGAAGAGCAGATAAATGTGAGCTGGTGGACATCGTTATCAACAAGAATAATAATTTGCACCTTTCATCCTGAGATCTACCCAGCTCACAGTTTTAAGCCAGCACCCATCATACCTCACCCTATCTCTGTGTATTTTACACCAGCACGGCCACAGCTCCAAGCTGCTGTGGAACAGAACCATACCACTGCTCAGCTTAGTGAGGGAAACTGAGGCACGTTAAAAGGGATTTGCCCAAACCAACATCCTGTAGCGATGGAGCTCAAAGCTTTGGGGTTCTGCTACTCAACTTCCCACTGGGGTTGCACGTTTCCTCTATGCACAGACCCCAAAGAGGCTTTGGAGGAGCTGCAGCGTGGCCTGGATGGGGCCGGGGCAAGGAGAAAACAAGCTCTTCTGCAAAGGTCAGGGCACAGCTTGCAGGGCAGCAGCATGCCTGCTCGCTGAAGGAAGGCTGCGAGGCTGGCCAACGATGAAGCCATTCGGGTGGAGCGAGTAATTGCTCCTGGAGTCAGCCAGCCGACCCAGCTTCTCACGGGGAACACGCCGTGCTGGCAGCCCAGCCCTGGCACTGCCAGAAGCACAACCAGGCGAGCACCGATCTGCCCTGGGCACAGCTGTTGGCACTGGGGGAAGCAGCTGGTATGGGGAGTGCTGTAAAAGAGGATGGGACCAGGGTGAAAGCACTTCCCAAAGCTCCTGCTCCGCTCCCTGGCCCGCTCCATCACAGAGCTGGGGGTGTATGGGTGGAGAGACAGTGGGGCAGCATGGATTGAGGCTGGGAGCTTCCCACCCAACCCAGCTACCAAGTTCAACCAGGCTGCCAAAGCCCACCTGAAGACTGAGTGAAAAACAGTGAAGCAAAGCCCAAAGATTTGGATTTAGGGCAAGAAAAACCCCAACTACCCCACCCTGGCCACTATATAAGAGCTCATTTCCACCAGTGCAACCCGAGTGCAGCACCCAGTGGGATGCAGGAAGGGGCCACCAGCATTGGGAAGGACCCACATGGCTCCATCCTGTCCCAAACCCCGCAGCACCAGGATGCTGCCATCGCCCATCCCACAGGAAGGGAGACAGGGCACATCCCAAGCAAGGCAGAGAGCTCTGGGAAAGAAGAAAAAAAAAAAAAAAAACAAACAACCCAAAATAATCAGAAAAACAACAGAAAACATCTAGAGGACAACTTGGGATTCTGCAACTAATAGACTCCAGCAGGCACTTTCCAAGGAAATTCAATTAGGAGCAGGACTGGGATGCTGGGTGGCGAGTGGCACAGCCCCAAAGGGCCTGCTTTGTTTTCCTCAAACCCAGAAATATTTGAAAAAAGACAGAACTTTTTTTTTTTTTTTGTTGGGTCTTTTGGGGTTTTTGTGGGGTTTTTTTCAGTTTTGCTGCTGTTCTTCAAAGGAAACAACAACAACAACAAAAAAAAACCCAACCCCAAATGTTTTCATGAGCTGACAAGGAAGAGAAAAGAAAAGAGAAATGAATCTTGCAGTGCAAAAGTCTTTTTCTGAGGTTAAAGAAAAATAAATTGTACCTTTTAGGGCTTTTTTTGAGGGGGGTTCCTTTGCATTTATAGGATGCCTGAGTGCAAAACTGCAACCAGCTACATTTAAACCTCCGGTGATGCTTTTTACTTCGACCTTGCCTTTGTTTCAGCCCTCCTCCCAGGGCAGCATAGCACAGCAGTGCTATGGTAATGGGTACCAGAGCGATGGTGGCATCAATTCCTGGCCAGCATTTCCCCCGCCTGGGGCATCTGTGGGTGCTCAGCACCCTGAGCAGGATGTCAGCACCTTTACAAAGCTGGACTCTGGTATTTTGGGTGAGCTGGGCAGAGCTGCTCGCAGCTCCAAAGGCTCTGTGGTTGGGGCTGCAACTTAACAACAGTTTTCCTCCTCTTCTTACACCTCAGGGCAAATGTACTGGGAACAGGCAGAAAGAATTAGAGGGAAAAGGACATGTGTGTTGAGTGTCCCTTCCCCTGCTCAGCTCCAAGCAAAGAGTCTCCAGCAACTGCAGCCAAGCCACGACCCAGACACAGAGAAGGGGAAGGGGGGATATGGAAGGGGGATGTGGTGGTGGCTCCACACAGCTGGGAAGGGAAAGAAGTGGGGGGTGGGAGTAAGCAAGAGTCACACCTAAGGGCACAGGGTTTTCCTCTGGAGATGGATTTGCCTCCAAGCATCTTCACATCCCCATTAGGGAAGCCCCTCTCCTGCTCTCCCCTGTTCTCCCTCCTCTTCCTCCCCATGAAGGGAAGGAAGCACAGAAATCATCTCTCCAGCCAAAGGGCTTTCTGTTTTCTGTTAATTCTTCCCCCCCAAAAAAAATAATTACAGCCCCCCCCCCACCGCAGGCAGGCAGACAATCACACCAAGGCTCCTCTGCAAACTACCTGTGGCTATTTCCAGGGTTTGGTTTGACACGGGCCCGTCCCCCTCGGCGCAGGAGGCGGCTGTGATGGCACCAGGCCCATCTCTAGCAATGCCAAGACACAAACTCCAGGAAACAGGCTTCATCTCAGGCTGGGAAATGGGACCAAGCACAGAGATGCCAACCCGACCCTGCCCACCACATGTTAACTTGGGCCAAACCACTCCAGCACCTCAGTTTCCCCCCCATATTTTTTTTTTTGGGTGTTCCCAAATTAGCCAGTCTAATTTGTAAGTTCCCAGGTTCTGTGGTGTGTGATGGAGCCCCTGGATGCTGCTGCCCAAGTGATAACGGCTCCGCACCAAAACATCAGGAGCCCCAACACCAACCAGCCCCTGTCCATTCACTGCGCCCCAAAAACATGGGAAGAAAGGGAGAGAGAAGGGATGTGAGTGAGAATTCATAGCTCAATGCACACAATGGAAGAGCTGCCCTCTGAGATGGGACAGGGAGATTGCCTTGGCATGCAATCTGGCACCTGGGTGGAAATTGAGGGGGTCCTGGAGATACCCCCTACCCCCCCTTAGCTGTCCCCCACTTTGCAGCCTGTAAAGTGGAGGTCTAAAGGAGGCAAATTTAGTCCAGCTCTGCTCCGGTTTGCCTAGCTTGGGTCCCTCTGGGAGGAGCTGGGGAAGAGGAGGGTGGGTTAGGACCTGGATGGGGATGGAGGCGACACCCCTCCAGCACAGGGACACCACACTGGACATCCACAGACATCCCTGTGCTCCCAGACACTGCACACTGGATCCCACCACTCCCGCTGAGGACACCAGTATAACCAGGAGGCTGAACCATCCTCTACCTACCCACCGCTCCTGTGTGGCCAGTGGCTGGGAACATGGAAAAGCCACAAGACCATTTTGTTTTCCGTGCCTTTAACTGATTTTTAAATGACTTTTTAAGGTAACCCCCACCTGATTTCCCAGCAGCTACTGCACAGGCTGGCTGCAAGCTCCCATGCAAAAGCTTTTTTTGCATGGGGTCCATGCTTTACTCCATCACCATTTCCCACCTGGAAAGTGAATGGAAAAAAAATCCAGAGAGAAATAAGCTCCACACAGCCCCTTGCAGCTGCCTCAACCCCAGGGCCGCTGCTGCTGCAGCGCCACAAAGCAGCGTGCAGAGTTCAGCCGGGAAGCGGAGCCTACAGCATCCAGCTGGAAAAGCAAGGGGGGAAGAGAACAAGAGGATGTATTCTCTGAAACTTGGGCCCAACCGTGCTCCGGGCCAAAGCCAACAAGGGGAGAGATCCAGCTGTGCTAAACTGGGGTTTCTGAGCATCACTCTGCCCGGTGCTCCCACGACACAGCTCCCGCCTTGCTCAGCCCCGGCGGCTGCTTTCGGGGCTGGTACCAGGGGTGGATTTGGCCCCTTTTGTGTCTGGGCTGGCAGCACGTGCAGCTGGGTGTTTCACCTCTCGCTGTCAGCTTCCTGCTCCGGCATTTTTCTCTCTCTCTCTCTCACACACTGGGACTTTTAATGCAGTTTCCACACGTGAACCTTGGCGGGGATCGACCACCACGGGATGCAGGAGCTGGTTCTCACGACCAAGGCAGAGCCGCCACCACCACAACGCCCAGATGATTTGTTTGGCCCCACGGTAGGGGAAGAAAAAAAGGATCCCCAAAACTTTTCCAAGCACTTCTCTTTTGGCTTGATCCTGGCTGAGAACCCCAGGGAGTCGCTGCAGGGTGGGGAAGGGGCCCCAGCATCCCCAGCCCAGGCCCCACGGCTACAGAAGAGCCCACAGCTCCTTACACCCATCTCTCTGCAGGGGTGGGGAGGGGGTTTAACCCCCTCAGCTTGTGCTGGCCCCCAGCCCCAGCTGCCCTTGGCTGAGTTACAGAAACTGCTGCAAAGTTTGTGCTGTGAGCTCCCCAGGGGCTCCCCAACATCAGCTGCACTCCCCCCGTGCCAGGCACACGAGTGCACAAGCATGCACTGATGGGGGGGCAACACACACACACACTCAGCTGGACACAACCACGCACCCCCACCCCAACCCCTCCCCCCCAACTTCCTGGACATGCACCCCCACAGCCACGCACACACCTCCCCCCCAAAAAAAACACATAGCCCTTGTTGTCTCCCCAGCCCCACACACGCATTCTACCCCCCACCCCCCCATGAACCATCTCCAGCCCCACACCGTGTGGGCTCCCCCCACCCCGAGCCAGACACCCCCCAGCCATGCACACGCACATGTACAGGCATCACCCAGCCCTGCACCCCCCAGCTCAGGGGTGCACGAACCCCAAAGAGGCACGTACCTTCCAGGCACCCCCAGAGAGGCACAGTCCCCCGACACCCCCAGAGCCGCACACGCCCCCCAGAGAGGCACACGCCCCCCAGAGACCCCAGAGAGGCAGACACACCCCCCAGAGAGGCACAACTCACCCCCCGAGACCCCCAGAGCCGCGCACACACCCCCAGGGAAGCACACCCCCCCGACACTCCCCCACCCCCAGAACCGCACACACACACACCCCCCTCCCAACACCCCCCGCAGCCGCGTGCCCCCAAAAGCAAGACAAACCCCCCCTCTCCCCCCGTACCTGGCGGCGGGGCCGGCTCGGCTCGGCGGGGCTCCGGTCGGCTCGGCCGGTGGTTGCTGGCCTGGGACATCGGAGAGGGGCGCGGCGGCTGCGGCGGGGAGAGAGGGCTCACTGCGGGCCGGCCCCGGCCCCGCCGCCCCGGGCGCCGCGCTCACCTGGGGCCCCGCGGGCCGCCGCGCCTCGGCTCGGCTCAGCCCCGCGCCCGCCCCCGGCCCCGCCGCGCATCCCCCGGCCCCGCCGCCAGCACAACGCCGGCAGCGCTCCCCTCCCCGCCCCGCCGCCTCCCAGCCCCAGCCGCTCCGGCGACCTATAATGAGCCGGTCTGGGGGCGCGGGGTTGGGTTTGGGGGGAGGGGAGGGGGGTTGGTTGGGTTTGGAGTTCTTTTTTCCCCTCAGTTCCTTAAAAAAAAATGTAAAAACACACAAAAACCCACAAAAAAAACCCCAAAACCCTTCGAGAACAAACAAACAACCACCCGCGGGGACGGGGAGGGGAGGGGAGGAAAAGTTTTCTTTTGGGGGATGGAACAGAGCCGGGGAGGGGAGAGGCACAGGGTGCCTGGCTCCAGGACCAGCCTCAGAATCAGGATTTCTCAGCTTTGCTGTGCTTTTGGCTCGATGTTGGGTTCTCCCTCACCCACTGAAAGCTGCAGAGGGGTGTGGGAGCCGTGGGGATTAGTGGGTGTGGAAAACTCCTGCAGCGAAGCCCTGCTCAGGACCCACAGGTGGGTGCTCCAGCCTGCCCACTCCGCACCTGGGGGAGGAAGGAAAGAGGGTGCTTTTGTTCCTGAGTCTGTGGACACGTCCTTGGGAAAGCCTCTGCTTTCCCCTCCTGCCCCGCCTCAGTTTCCCCAACTGGTAAATGAGGTTCTGCTCCTCGGGTGCGATGCCTGGACGTGCTGGGATCGGAGGTGGCAGCATCACTGTCATCAGCTCAGAGAGCAACCAAGGTTTCAGCCCTATCATCAGGTCCTGAATGGGCCAAACTGGGGTTCTCTGTGTTTGCCCCAGTGCCGTGTCCCCACAGGGTCCCCACAAGGACTCATCCTTGTGTGCAGCTCCATGCAGGACCCCCCAGGGCATTTTCAAAGTTGTTTTTTTGGGTTTGTTTGGTTTTTTTTATATCACCGCTGTGTTTTCCTACTTGTAAACACCCCCCACCCCAGCACTGCAAAGCGTACAGAAAGAGGCTGCGATCTCTCTGGAGCTGCCAGTGTGGATGAGCCGAATGAGTTGGCAGCACTGAGGGGCTGCCCTCCTTTGCCCTCCCCTGCAGCACAGGGGTCACCATGAGTCACCACTTCCCAGGCATGCCGGGGGGTCAGGGTAACAGCTTCTTTCTGCAACCTGGAGCTACAACTTCAGGGTAAGGGCTGAACCCATGGGACAAGCCTGAGTGACTCCCCACATCCTGCTTCTTTACTGCCTGGTGATGCCGTAACCCTGCTGCCGTCGGGGCTGTCCCCTACGTGTGTGGCATTTAGTGTGGAGAGAAGTAAGGGGACAGCACGGAGACATCACAGCTGTGGCCACATGTAAAGGGAATGGGCTGGGAGGGGGAGACAATGCCTGGGGTGCAGCGTGGGACTGGAGGCACCCAAGTCCAGATCCTTTGAAAGCTCCAACCTGAAGCCAGGGAGAGGCCAGAGAAGACAGTGCAAGACCTCAATAATTAGCCCAGTTTAAAGCCGACTTGTCACTACAGCTTGTGCCTTTTAAATCACCCTTCCAGGAGGAGCATTCCCACCCATACCCTACACTGGCCCTAAAGTCATGCTGCTGGAGCTGCGCTCTCCGGAGAGCTGGCTGGCACCACCCAGCCCACCCGATGTCACCCATCACCCTCCCTGCTTGGCAAGCCAGGAAAACAGGGACCCTACCACAGAGAGAACCCCAAGAGCTCTGTGTCTGGGCAGCATTAGGTATCCAGAGCTGGCTGGTCCCATCCAGTCCACCTGATGCCGCCGATCACCCTTCCTGCTTGGCAAACTGGGAAAACAAGGACCCCAACATGAAGAGAGCCCCAGGAGCTCCGTGCAGCATGGGGAGCAGCACAGGGTGGGGTGCAACCATGCACCCCCTTCCTAGCTGCAGAGCTCCTGCCACAGAGAGCCTTTCTCTGTACATCATCGTGGAGGGCAAAGCATTGACTCACACCACGACAAGCCTGTTGTTTGGGGGGAGGGGGGGCACGCTGGCACAGGTCACCCCACCAGCAGCTGCGGCTGGATCACTTCCTTCACCTGACACCGCTCGGCTGGCCGCAGCCCCAGCAGGTCCCGGCCAGCTTTCCACAAGGGTTCATTAAAGCAGAGTCCGAGTGTGGAGCCAGCCGGTGTTGGTGAGGATGAGCGGGGCTGCGGGGTGTGCCAGCATCGCCGGCCTCTGATGCAGCGTCTGTGAGTCACGCCGGGAACACGCCAGCCCCACGCGCTGCCGCCGCACATTCCTCCCTGTTTACCTGCTCAGACCCACCCTCGCTCCTCCCGGGCAAGCTCCAGGGGATGTGGCCACGCTGGACGAAGGTGTTTGATGCAAGAAGGCGCCATCAGCCCTGGGATTGCCTTGAACCTGGGAAAGGAGGAGAGTGGCTGCCCCGGGGGAGGTGATGCTCTGCTTCAGAGAGGATGGAGCTGGGAATCTGGGTGCCATGTGCTGGGCTCAGGCCGTGAGGCTGCAGAGCGGGATAGGGATTAGCAGCACGTTTCCTGTGTGCTGACAGCTTGGTCTGACAACACGCCCCAAAAAATTAATAATTAAAGAGTGCTTGGGAAGCTGAGACACAACTTTGGTGGCCCAGGATCTCCTGCCGGCTTCGGAAGGGGAAAGGATGCTCAGGGCTGGCAGACACCTGGGCATGGTGGGAGCTGTGTTGTGCAGGCAGGTGCTTTGCAGGGGTTTTGGGGCCAAAGAACAGCAGGGTGATGCTGTTACCTGTCCTGCGGGGTGTCCCACTCCCCTGGCCACAGAGGCGTAGAACTGCTTCCCCTCCAAATGAAAGGGATCACACCAAAGCCAGAGGCAGGATGTGACCTTGCCAAACAAGCACCCTTCCTTCTTCCAGCACCAGGTCCCTTTGCTTGAAGGTAAAATGCTGCCACCCCCTCCCTATACCTGCTCCCGGTGCCCTGTCCCTGTCCCTTCCAGCCTGGGCAGGACACATCCCATCTCAGCACAGCAGGACAATGGCTGAGAGCGTGCCTGCTCTCTGTGCTGCCTTAACCCCGACCTCAGCCCTTCTCCACCATCACGCCCCCCCGCCACCCCCCGCCACCTCCTCGCTGCCTCATCCCACTGGGGTTTCCTCTCCTGCCTCATCCCACGTCCATTCAGAAGCAGGAGATGCAATTTGGCAAGCACAAACAGAGGGCAGCCAGGGCCCAGCCTTCCCCGACCTCTCCTTAGTGCGCTGCGTCGCAGGGACGGTCACAGGGACGGTTCCAGTACGTCACCAGCAGCAGTTCATCACCACCAGCAGCATCCGACGGGGCAAGCGGCTCCGTCGGCCCCATCCTCACTCTCCCATGAAAGGCCCTGGATAAACAAACCCATCCTGCTGGTTTGCATCGCTGCTGCCCAACTGCATCCTTTGCCTTCCCTCGCTGCGGGGCTGCTGGGCCCTGGGTACCATGGTCCCATGGATGCTCCAGCCCCATCCCTATATTTGGGAAGCTCCAAGGATGGAGGGATACAGGAAGGTGAGAATGAGCCCATCGAGGTCCATCGTGGGGGTTACAAGTTGTCCAGCGATGCTGAGCACCCAGCATGTGGGTGAGAGCGTTTTCCACAAAAAATAAATTGATTTTTTCCCCCCCCCAAAAAAAGCATTTTCTCTTCTAAGGAAAACTCCCCTTAAGCAGCCAGGTGCTGGGGTGGGCAGGAGAAGGGCTGAGGGCACCACAGATTCATCCTGCAGTGATTACACCCGGATTAAATCCTGCAATCCCCCCAACCCCCTTTCCCAGCACTGCTGCACCCTGAGGAACGCTGTGGGAGCCGCCTGTATTTTGGAAAACAAGGCCATTTCTGTAGGTGTGTGACTGCACTGACCCACATTCCCAAACCCTGGCACCAGCCCCTGCTCCCGGCTCCTCGGCAGCCAAAATAAATCCATCCACCCCTCCCAGCTCCTGCTTGGGTCTCGGGCTTTTTGGGGTGAGCGGGGTCTGCACCCCCATCTCCCCTGGGTCTGCTGCTTGCCCCTGTTACACCACAGCTCCCCATCACCCAGGCTGGGGGGAGGGGGTGAGGGGGTGTTATGGAAGAAGGAAAGGGGAGGGTGTACAGAGATTTAAACCTCCCCGACCTTCCTGACTGCAGCGAGGATTTTTGTGCTAAGCCTGGACTTTGCAGTTCAAAGGGAGTTTTGCAACATTCCCGGCATCCGTCTGTCCGCCTGTCCGTCTGTCCAGCGCTGAAGAACCCCTTTGCAGTTTGGAAAGAGAAAATAAGTAAATAAGGGCAAGTGTGTACAAAAAAAAAAAAAAAAAAAAGAAACCAAACAAAACCCCCCAAAAAAAACCCCCAACAACCCCACCCAACCCCCAAAAAACCAACCCCACCAAAAACTTCACACACACACACACACACATACACCCTCCCCTCAACAACCCCCAGCGCTGCGGTTACCCTGCCATGAATGGGGCTGTAGATTTCAGCTGGGTCTCAGCACAGAGCCTGGCTGTGCAGACTGAGCTGTGTTTGCTTAGGGTCCAAGCCATCACACCCCTCCCCGCCCCCCTCAACCCCCCCCCTGCTCCCCATCATAATTACCCAGCGCTGGGAGCACACAAAAATCTCTAAACAAAATAACCTCCTCAAACCCTTCTGTGCTAAGGGAGGGGAGGGGGAATGGGACTGGAGGGAGGGGAGAGGGGGTGGGGGGAGGGGGAAGGGGGGGAGGTGCTGGCTCTTTGGGTTTGCAGTGAATGACCCCACTGTTTTAGAGTTTCTGCTAAAAGATTTTGATGAGTCACGAGCTATTTCTGTAAATAATATTTAAAAAAAAAAAAAAGAAGAAGAAGAAGAGAAGAAAAAAAGGAAGAAGGAACTGGACATTTTAACCCCCCCCAAAAAAAAGGAAAAAAAAAAAAAAAGGGGCCCTGTGAACATTAAAATAATATATAAAAAAAAAAAAGAAGAAGAAGAAGAAGAAGAAGAAAAAAGGAAGAAGGAACTGGACATTTTAACCCCCCAAAAAAGGGAAAAAAAGGGGCCCTGTGAACATTAATCTTTTGAAGATGGAAAAATTAAAGACTTCCCCCCCTCCCTCCCTTCTCCCCTCCACGCTGCACTCCATCCCCCGGGGGGTTGTTGTGTGCAAGTGATGTTGTTGAAAGGGAGGCAGAGGCGCATGAGCAGCCCTGGGAGCTTTGTGTCAGGCACATTGGAGCAGCCCCCTCTGCAGTCAACCCCCCCGGGGACCACAGTTTGGGGTGGCTCACCACCCTCCCCAGGTACTGGGAGGGGTGAGTGGGCTGTGTCCCAGCCAGGCAGGGGACTCAGCATCACCGTCCTCTTTTGGAAGGAGGGAAACTGAGGCACGAAGTGCCTTGCTGGGTACAGGGGTGCACCCAGGGATGGGGATGGTGACAGCAGTGCTGTGCCTGCCAATGTTTCCCCCTGCTGTGGTGCTGGGCTCACGCTGAGCACGGTGCTGGGCTGGGTCAGCAAAGCAGATCTGGCTTTGGGGTGGAGGGCAGCTGCCTGGTTCAGCTGCCCTGGGTGGATCCTGCCGTGAGAACCCACATGGGATGTCAACAAGGCCCCTTTTGTCCTCCCCCTCATCCTGCAGCTGGGGGGCCTACAGGCTTGGGGTCTGGGACATTGAGATGAGAGGCTGGGGTGCTGAAAGTGGGGGCTTACACCCTGTCAGCACCCACTCCCCTTGTTCCTGGTCTTTTCCCTCCTAATGCTACAATAATTCTTTCCCCCACCTCCCACCGCCCCCCACACACACACTCTTTGTGACCCCCCAGAGCAGGGGTCTCACAGTCTGGAGCAGCAGCACATCCCAGCTTGTGTCTTGCTCCAGGCATGGTCTCTCTGCAGGGAAAACATCATTGTCTAGAGTGGCAAGAGAAGAACAAATCAGCTCCATGCAGGCAATATTCGGGGGCTTTGCTGGGATACCCACCTCCATGGATACCCACCCAGCAGCCCCCAGGCAGAGGGTGGGCTGGAACTGCCCCCCTGCAGCAGCCTCCAACCCCACCATCAAACCAGAGAAGCAGAATGGGAGCAAAAAGGGGGAAGAGTGAAGCATGGAGCAAACCCACAGCGGGCCTGTGGGTGGGGGCTGAGGGCTGTGTGTGCACCCTCCAGCCACCACACCACTCAGGGGACCCTTCCCAGCCCTGCTCCAGGCAGGGGTACAGCCACGTGGACCAGAGACCGCCCCCACCAACAAGGCATCTGGGGCTCAGGGAGGCGACCAGATCTCCGAGCAAGAACCCACTGGCCACATCCCTTCCCAGCCCCAGTTGTTGCAATTCCTTAATGCTCATTGAAAAAAATCCCAACAAAACAGAGCAGTGGCAAGCACTGCTGCCTGGGTTTGTCCTGGATTTTGCTCTTTTGTTGTTCTTTTGTTGTTCTTTTTAACTATTTGGAAGCTGTGCTGGCTGCAGGCACCTGAGGCAGAGGCTCTGCTCCCAGCACCAACACCCCTCCTGTCATGCTTCAGGGGTGTGTGAAAGTCCTGTGGGTTTGGGGTGCGCTGCCAAGCTAGCCAGAAAGCAGAGCAGTATACTCATAGATACCTCTGGAGCACCCAGCAGGGAACAGGAGGAGAGGGATGGGTGCTTCCCAGAGTCGATTTTCTGGGCTCGTGGAGTTGTTCTGCATCCAGGAGGGGAGGGGCAGCGTGTGGACTGGTCCCAGTCTCTTTCCCCATTCATATACTGATTTAACAATCAAACCCCAAAAGTTTTCATATCCATAGCAAGAAAAAAACCAAAACACAACCCACCAAAACCAAAGCAGATTAAAAAGTTTCTACTTTAAGAGTTAAAAAGCTTTTTCTCCAAGCGTTAAATCAATTCCAGCCACAAGCTGCTCCAAGCCATCAGCAGCCTGCACCCACCCCCTCCCCGTGGGAGCTGGCAGAGGATGAGGACTGGTCTCTGCGTGGCTTGTGCACCCATGGGTGCTGGCTCAGCCCCCTTGGGGGAGCAGAGGCACGTTCACTACGCCCCAGGAAGAAGCCACCATCGAGCTGGCTGGGGTTCAGAGAGCCCTGGAAAAGGGCTGCTGGAAAAAAGATTAAGGAAGTTTGGCCGAGCTGGAGCAGCGGAGGGAAAGGGGATATAGCAGCCTATTAATACTGGCAGGGTCTAGACACAGCTGGGAGCCAGCCATTGCACTGGGCTGTGAACCGTGGGGCTGTGAGGCGGCTGGGGGCTGCGGTGCTGGCTGAAATCTGCTCTCTGCCCCTGTCCTCGTCCCCTTTGCTGCTGCAGCTCTGGCTGGGGCTGGGAGCGAGGACACACAGTGGGGGAAAAAGGATAACTCGATGGCCAAAAGTCCCTGAGAGCAAAGCCCTGATGGCCTGGGAGATTGATTCCTCCAAGGGAGGGCCAAAATCTTCGAGGGGTGCACATGGTGGCTGCCAATCTGGTCCTGTTTTGGGGAGGAGACAAGCTCCCGAAGGGCCGTGGCAAAAGCTCTCTCACCAAGTAATTATTAACTTCTTAATCGTCGCTGTTTTCTTCTGTACAGGCAGATCTACCCCAGGGAACATCCAGGAACTCGCCTTCACCTTTGGGAAAAGCCTTCCCATCCCAGCAGGGCAGAGCAGGGGCTGTTGGCTGAGGAAGAGGAGGGAACAGCTGTTGTCCTTTTCCAGGGGCCAGTGTCACCCCATCCCATCAGTGCCAGCCTGCTGTGGAGGGCTGGCAGGACTCTGCCCTGCAATCCCAGAATCCCAGCCTGGTCTGGGTTGGGAGGGACCCCAAGGATCACAGAGCTCCAACCCCCTGACACAGGCAGGGACACCAACCTCCAGGCCTGGAGCTACACAAGGTTGCCCAGGGCCCCAGCCAACCTGGCCCTGAACACCCCCAGGGACGGGGCACCCACCCCCTCTCTGGGCAGCCCCTTCCAGCCCCTCACCACTCTCTCTGCAAAGAGCTTCCCCCCAATCTCTCCTCTCACCCTTCCCTCCTCCAGCTTTACTCCATCCCCCTTGTCCTGCCAGTCTCTGCCCTTGAACAAGCCCATTCCCCTCCTGTTCCTCTGCTCCCTTCAGGGACTGGCAGGCTGCAATGAGGTCCCCCCACAGCCTTCTCTTCTCCAGGCTGACCCAGCCCAGCTCCCTCAGCCTCTCTCCAGAGGGGAGCTGCTCCAGCCCTCTGAGCATCTCTGTGGCTCCTCTGACCCCTCTCCAACAGCCCCACATCTTCCTTGTGTTGGAACTGGACACAACACTCCAGGTGGGGCCTGAGCAGGGCAGAGCAGAGGTGGAGGATCCCCTCCTGTGACCTGCTGCCCACACTCCTCCTGATGCCCCCAGGATCCCATTGTCTCTCTCAGCCCCAGGACACACTGCTGGCTCATGGCCACCCTGTCACCCACCAGGACCCCCAGGTCCTTCTCCACAGAGCTCTTCTCCAGCAGCTCCCCCCAGCCTGTACTGATACTGACAGTTATTCCTCCCCAGGTGCAAGACTTTACACTTGCTTTTGTTGAACTTCATCTGGTCTCTCCCTGCCCAGCTCTCCAGCCTGGCCAGGTCTCTCTGGGTGGCAGCGCAGTGTCCTGCCTGTCACCCACTCCTCCCAGCTCTGTACCATCAGGCAGGCACTTGCTGGGGGTGGATGCTATTGCCACACCAAGGTCGTCAATGAAGATATTAAACAGGACTGGACCCAACACTGAGCCCTGGGGAACACTGCTGGTCACAGGCCTCCAGTCAGATTCTGCTCCACTGATCACCACCCTCTGAGCCCGGTCCGACAGCCAGTTCTCACCCCACCTCACTGTCCACTCACCTACCTCATGCTCTCTCAGCTTTGCTATGGAATCTTTATGGGGTTTTGGTTTTTTTTTAGAAAAACCAGGAAGGATAAACAGAGCAGCCAGCACAGCAGCCTGATAGGTAATTTATTTTATTGCATTTTATAATGCCATTGTCCATACAGATTACATGCAGCTAGACCTACTGTACAAGGGTTTACCGTCTGCCAAAGCAGACACACGGAAGTTCAGAGTACAAATACACAGCAATGCTATTTCCTTTATACAGCACGAGGGATGCGGCAGCCAAGGCAGCGGTGGGAGAGAAAGGGTCACTTTCTACACATCCTCCCTCCCCTCCAGCCTTCAGCCCCCTCCCCTTGGACCTTGTCCCACCTCCCCAGCGTCACCTTCCCCAAGCCGGCGCCAAAGAGGATGGAAAAAACCCAACCCAAAACCCAAATAAAAATAGTAATGCTGAGGGGGGTGGGGAATTAAAAAGGAAAAAGGTTGTGGCAAGGTTGGCACTTCCCAGCTCACCATCCCGGAGCAGCCAAGGGATGGGGATGCCCCCAACCCCAGCATCCACCTGGGCACTCCTCAGTCCCCAAGCTCCCCCCAGCCATCCCCAGCTCCAGCCTGTTCCCACCTTCCAGGACAAAAACCTGGATGCAGGGAGCTCTCCTGGGGCAGCGAGGCTGGGCAGGCGTGTAAACAAAGCAAAGAAACCCTTTGGTTTAACGCAGGTTCAGCTGCCACTTTCCCTTCACCTCCCCAGCAGCCCACCAGTGCTACCAGCACCCCTTCCCCTTTGAGCGCTGGTTTCCATCCCCCTCCCCCCACTCCTGCAGCTCTACCCCTTCCAGCTATTTGAGAAAAAATTAAATTTAGGGAAAAAAAGAAGGGGAACACCCCCCTCACCCCCCAACAATGGAAAACTAATTCCTTCAGTGGGATATACCAGAAAAATGCCTTTAAATACAAAGAGGTGCCCATACCTTCCCCTCACAGCATTGCCCAGGGCAGGGGGTGGGGGTGGGGGGAAGAAACAGGAAATAAACCCCCCAAAAGTCCAGAAAAAAACCCCCAAAAAGAACAATTCCTGTTGGTAGGTTTAAACCCAGTATATATAAATCTCAACATATACAGACATACAGTTCTGCCACACATTGCGTTTGGTCCTTTACCCTTCCTCCCTCCCCACTCCCCTCCTCACCCCCCATCTCCACTGTGTGTTTGAGGTAAGACAGGCAGGATTTTGTAAAATTCAAACCAGTAACAAAGAAACCCAAGGGGTCAGAAGGGGGGGGATGTGGGGGGTGTGGGCAAGGCTGGGAGGGGACACGGTACCTGGGTTTGGATGGGACCCCTGCAGATGGGGGTGTAACAATAAGGATGGAGGTGGCTGGGCTGGGTGGGGTGAGATGGGGTGCGTGGGGTGAGATGGGGTGGGGGGTAAGAGAATGAATTAAATTTACCCCTGAGTATCAAACTGGGTATGTTCCCTGTGAAATCACCCACCGTGATTCCCATTCCAGTGGTGGCTGGGGAAAAGGCATCACCTGGAGCCACAGGAGTTTAAAGGGATAAAAACCAAACCCCTCCTTTATATTTATATATTTTTATATATATAATATATATAGATAGTGCTCTTTGGAGCCAGGGTGGCAGCTAAAGACCTAAGGGAATACACAGCGTGGAGGAGGGGGAGGTGTCAGGTTGCCCTTGCAGGGTCTGGGGGTGATGGTGTACAGAGATTTTGGCTGGACTCAGTGGGGGAAGTGGAGGCACACAGCTCACCCTGGCCCAGGGAGGTGTTTTGGGGGGGTCTGTACCTCTGGAAAAGCTTTTAAAAAAAAGAATAGCTGTCAGCCCAAGGAGGAAGGGTGGTGGGCACTGGAGGGCTCGCTCCATGCCTGCACCACCTTGGGTTTTGCTGAGCCGGAGGCAGAAAGCGAGGGGCTGCAGAGCTGCTGAGAAATGAGAGTGGAAAAGCATGAGGAAGGCGAAGGGAAAGGACCCAGGAAGGGGAGAGGCTACTGAACCCCCCCACAAAACAGCGAGGGGGTCTGAACCCCCACATAGCTCACAGCCCTGTGGATGAGGGGAAGGATCCACCAGCAGAACACCCCTAGGCGGTGGGTGGGAGCTGGGTCCAGCAGCCCCCACTGCCCACCAGCACAGCAAGGTCCATGCAAGCCCTCCCTCCATAGAAATGATAAACTACACCAGCCCACGGCCAGGTCAGTCCCCCCCAGGAGGGGAGCAGCATGGGGAGGGGACACCAGGTGCCATAAAGAGCCACAGTTGCCCCCATGCTGGGGAGATGCAAACCAAAAACCCAAAAGCCTGGATGGAGGCAGGTGGGGCCCTGCTGAGGGGATGAGGGGAGGGAGGCACCCCAATATCCACTCCATCCATCCATCCATCCATCCCTCCATCCCTCCATCCATCCCTCCCTCCCTCCCTCCCTGCTCCTCTGTACAAATAACACAGTGAGAGCTGCCAGCCCCCAACACAACACCCCCCACCCCCCCGCAGGAGCTGTAAACTTGTTTGAAACAATAACTTAAAAGTCTGAAAAGAAAGAAGAAAAAGAAAGAATAAAGGAAAATAGAAGACAAAATAAACCCCAACAAGCAAGGGGGGAAACACACGGTGCCTCCAGCCTCGTGGCTGCTTTGGAGGTACTGGGGGGCACAGGGGTGAGAGATGGGGTTCAGTACATGCCCCCCTGCCCGGGCAGGGTCTTTGGTGTCTGGCAGAGCCCGGTGGGAGCCGGGAGAAGCCGGGGAAGCAAGGGGCCTGGCAAAGCCTCCTCCTCACCCAGCTATTTTGGCAGCAGCGAGGGAGCGAGCGAGGCGGCGGTGTGGGGAGAAACACGGGTCGAGTGGAGACACCTAGCGAAGGCCAGCACGGCACAGCGAGCACCCACAGGCTGAGACAGCCACCCACGCGTGGGGCTGGGCATGCAGGGTTTGCTGGGCTTTTAGGGAGGGGAATGGGTACCTCTGCAGCACCAGCTTGGGGGGTGGGATGCTGATGATCCCTGGGAATAGCCCCCACCCGACTGTGCCTCCTCCCACCCACCCGGGGAAGCTGTTGGTCCCCAAGGGTCTCAGCATCCCCCGGATGGTGCTGGGGTGGCACAGGGGAATGAGGTTGGGGAGGGGGGGTGTGTTTGCTCAGCCTCACAGGTGTTTGCAAGGGGGAGCCCCCTGTCTCTGCAAGCACCTGGGTACAGAGGATGCACCAAGGAGGTGGGGGGCTGAGGTAGGGGATTGCCTTGGGACACATGCCCCGGAGCCAAGGACCCCCAAGGATATCACAGAGGTGATGCACAGGGACAAACACCCCTCACCCCACACCCCCGTACTGCCTTTTCAACCAGAAAGCAGCTCCTGGGGTGCCAGTGCCAGGACCCCGGCACGGGGCTGGAGCAGCCACACAGCACCCCCTCATCTCACCCTGGGGTACCAGGACAGGGAGGGATGGAGCAGGTTCAGGGGCACTTCAGGAGAGCCTGGAGCTGGGCTCAGAACCAAGCACAGCTTCATGTCCATCCCAGCAAGCCCCCCCAGACCTCACTGCGGGCAAGGACAGCCAGTGCCAGCCCAGCTGTGCTGGGCACAGGGGATGCTGCAGCTGCTGGCCAGGAGGAGCCTGGCGCTGGATACCCCCATCACCACCCCAGAAAGAAAGAGCAGGGAGAAGAGGGGTGTTTGGTTGTCTTGTTCTCATTATTATTAATATTATTTTGTCTTTTTTTTTTTTTTTGGCATGAATACCATCTGTTCACCTGAACTACGGACCTTCTGTCTCCAGAAATCTTTTGGTATCTTCCCATCTGGATGCACACACACACACAAAAGGGTAATGAAAAGAAAAGATGAGAGCAGGAGCCCCGGCACCAGTGGGCTCAGCTCACTGGCCACGGCAGCTTCAGCTGCCACCAGCTCGCACCAGGGTTGGCTTTGCTACCGGTGGGGTGACAGAGCAGTGGGTCACACCAGGCTCTGCCAGCTCCTCTGCCGGTGCCCCCCACCCTGGGGAAGGAGGCTCGGTGGAGGTGGATGCTGCCTCCCCACATCATTGTCCATCTTTGGAGACCCTGCCCCCGGGTGTGGAGGAGGAACCGGGCACACAGGGGACCAGAAGCCTTTCTCTGGGGGTAGGATCCAGGGCACTGGGTGCTCCTGTACAGGGTGGCACCAGCATCACCCGCTGCAGGAGGAACACGTGTCCTCACTGCCTGGCGCTGGTGGTTGGCTGGCAATGGTCATTCACTGCTAGATACCACCAGCCCTCCCTTCCACTGGTGAGGACTGGGGGGCTTGGGGAGGGCAGGCAACCCGGGGTGGGCTGCTCTGCTCGCCAGGCAGTGACAAGGCAAAGGTGATGCAGTCCCACTGACGCGTTGGTCCACCTCCTTCCCCAGCCCATGAGACAGCGATACAAGCCTGACGTCCAAGACCATGGCAGAGGACTTGCGCCTGCTTCTGCTGTTTCTTCCCACAAAGCTGGGTGGCAGCAGCGCTGTGGGCAGGGTCCACAGCCCCTCCTAGTGCAAAACCCACTGGGGGAAGGAGATAACGGTGGGTTCCTGCCATCGCCTTCCCTCCCCGGGGTGGTTGCTGGTGGAGGCTCGAGCATCGCCTGGAGGCAGAGCAGGGGACGAGGGGATGGAAGTGCCTCCCCCATGCCCACTGTGCACAGGGAAGGAAGGAGGGACCATTTCGGACAGGAAACAACCTACCATCCTCGTTCACCAGTCACTAACCAAGGGAGGAGGGGAGGAAAAGTCCAGCTCTTGGGTTTTTTTTGCTTCTCGTGTCGCAGGATGTACCCCACGGCAGGGGTCGGTCAGTCACTGGGGCCGCAGCGTGGGGCAGCGTGGAGCGGGAGGGACACGCCGTCAGCAACAGGTTGTTGCACCAAGGAAACATTTTTGCTCTGTGGAAGTGCCTTTAAGAAACGGGTTGAACGCCGAAGGTCACCTTGGGGGAGGTGGGAGCCATCGCTTGGTCTCTGGCTGGGAGGGTGGGAAGGGTCTGCCCCTCAGTGAGGAGGAGGAAGGGGTCCTTAGGACAAGTCTTCCACCGGCAGCTCCTCCTCCAGGTCCCTGTCGTCGGGAATCGTCACATTCTGGTTGGTGGTGGCCATCAGCGAGACAGGTCTGCTATCGTCCTCTGCCTCGGCTGGCTCCTCCTTCACGTGCACTGGATGGCTGCGAGGAAGGAAGCCTTCAGCCTCAGACCGCTGGTCCCACTGATCGTAATCCCCCCCCCGCCCCAAACTCTCTCTCCAAACCCTCTCCCATCCCCACGCCGCCCTTCTCCTGGGGGACAGGAGTCATGACAGCATCAAACAACTCCCAGTAACACCCACCACCTCCAAACCCAAGTTACCAAGTCTGGTAACAACACCCACCAGCACAACACCGTCCCTCACCCCAGCTGACCTGTACTGCTGCGGGGACAGGCGCGGGCTGTTGCTGCCGTTGCTGTTGACCTGCTCCACGGTGCTGCTCACGTCGTCGTGGCCCACGTGCAGCATGGCGCTGGCGGAGCTGGTGTTGATCATGGTGGGGCTGTTCAGCAGAGGGAAGCTGCTCTCCGCCAGGGCAGCCTGTGGCAGAAAGAGCTTGTGGATCAAGGAGGCAAGACTGGGAGCCGTGGGAGCAGGGAAACATGGAAAATGGGGGTCAGTGACCTCTCACCCCCCACCAGACTGGGTCCTTACCTGGTAACTGGCATTAAGTGCTCCGTAACCAAGTCCTGAAATCATGTTTTTGACTAAAGTTGGACTCCTGCAGAAAGAGAGACAGCAGAGCGATGCATGGCTGAGCGCTCCCAGCCCAGGGATTGAGGGGGGTTAGCACCAGAGGTGGGCATGGGCTTGGCTCCTGGGCTATGTCCCGTGGGAGAGGAGGACCCACCCTGTCATCTTTGGTGGCCTTCGCTTTTGGTACTCGTGCTCATCCACGGTCCAGACGGCTCCCTTGACGTTCTCCACGCGCACGAAGCACTTGTGCAGGCTCAGGTTGTGGCGGACAGCGTTCTGTGGGCAGAGCAGGCAGGAGAGCTGAGTGGCACAGCCCTCATCCCACCACACGGACCCCTCCTTTTCCTCCCCTCATCCTCCCCCTCGCCCAGCCCCTGGGGGTCCCCCGCAGCTCTGGGCAGCACTGGGCACGCTCAGCTTGTCCTCAGCCAAACGGGGATGCCACAAAGGCTTGCTCATCCCACCAGCACCCAGAGGGTTTAGGAGTCGGGTCCCTGAGCCATACACTGGGGACAATCTCATTTCACCAGCAGAGGAAGATGAGGACAGCACAGGACAAGGGACCACTCACACCACCAAGGTCCCCGTAGCAGAGCTGTCCTCGGCACCGCCGCTTGCTCAGTGATGCTCGGCAAAGCCAGCTAATCTTTGCCTTTCTTCTTCTTCCCCCCACCCTCCCCTTCCTTTTTTTGGTCCTTTCCCTCCCTTTCTTCTTTACATCGCCCATCTTTACATTTCTAAATGTAAAATAAAGAGACGCACACGTAGGCAGACAGCGCAGCCCCGAGAGATACCAGCTCCCTTTTCCCCTTCCAACTCCCTGCCATTTGCTACTGCCCCTATTTCATTACCAATTTTAATTTGCCTCTAATTAAATCCTGTGTATTTTTCCGACTCACTTGCTAATCCATGAGGGAGGCAGGAGGCTGGAGTGGAATCTCTCCGAGCTATAATTACAAAGGGCCTAATCACGCCGGGGCTCTGCCTTTGAATAAATTTCCTTGCATTAAGGTTCTCAGATTCTCTGCCTTGCAAATGAGAATGACCCCAATTTCAGGAAGTTGGCCTCAGAGGGGTTTTTTTTTTTATTTTATTTTTTTTTTATTTCGAGTCCTGATTCGTGATGAGAGACTAATTCGTTACGCTAAAACATTAACAGCAATTTAAAAGGTCGAACGGGGGCTGTATAAACAAAGGAGCTGGCCAACACAACAAGGCAAAAGGAGACACAAGGACTGAACCCCCTCACACACACCCCCGGTGCTGGGAAGTGTGAAGAATTCCCAGAAACTCATCACATCCCACTGTCCGTCCCCCCTTTTTGATTTGTAAATTTAAGGACAAAATTGAACAAAGCTGGGCTCCTTCCCTCAGCATCCATCCATCCATCTGTCCGTCCCTCTCTCCATCCATCCATCCATCCATCCATCTGTCCGTCCCTCTCTCCGTCCATCCATCCATCCATCCATCCATCCATCCATCCGTCCGTCCGTCCGCCCGTCCATCCATCCCTGTGCCCACCCCAGTGACAGCCCTGCCCAGAGCCAGGCAGCTCGGTGGCAGGCAGCGGGGTCAGGCTGGCTCCTGCTCCAGAGCCAGCCCAAAGGGGAAACTTGGCTCCCCAGAGCCAGCTCCTGGGCAAGGAGATTCAGGCACAGTTGGGGCTGTTTTGATGTGATTTTTGGGGGGGTCCCAGGAATCCCTGGGTCACAGCAGGAACCCTCTGGCCAGCTGCCAGCCCCACTCCTCAGGTGATGCTCGGTGTGGTGCAGAGCCAGGTCCCCAGTCCTGGTGTCATCGCTGCTCTCACCCAAGGAAGCTGGGGACATGCCCTGCCCAGGGGGTTGCTGAAGCATCCCCTGACCTCAGCCCCCACACTGGCATCGCCCGGAGAGGAGGGTCTGGCCACACTCACATGCACAGATATCCTGGGAAGCAGGAAATCCAAGGGAGAGCTTGATCCCGCTGCGCTCCCTGGCCAGCAACAGAGCAGGATGAGCCCCCAGTCTCTGCAAATACCCCATGCTGGGGGTGGGGGTGGGGGGGTCCTGAAGCCCAGCCAGGGCCGGGTCGTGCTGCTGCCCTTGAACCCCTGTTCCCTGGTGAGCAAACACAGGACTTCCTCCCGTGCCGGGGCCGGATCCTGCCCCGTGCTCCCCTTCCTCCTTCCTGTGCACGCAGGGGACTCCTCAGCTAAACAAAGCCCTGATTAAAGGCAAGAAGCGTGGCAAAGCCCAAACCCTTCCCACAGACAGAGGCCCTGGCAGCACCCATGTCCCTCTGCTGTGACACCCCCCCGCTTCCAGTCTCTGGTGGGTACCCGTCTGCAAAGGCAAAACCAATCCTGGCATCAGGCAGGATGCGATTCAGCATCACTGCAGCCTGGGATGCCCCGTCCCTGGTGCTGGGTGCTGGGCAGGATGCTGCAGAACAGGGAGGAGATGCCAAGCAAGACCCCCAACATGGGAATCCTCCCACCCAGCGCAGGGAGGGGGTGTCCCTGCCTCATCCTAACGTGGCTTTTGTATTTCCACAGAGTATTTGTTCAGTGCCAGACCTGGCTGCTCTGTTTGCTTCTCATCTTTGTCTGTTCTAATGATGTTTGCTTTATGCCCCCCCCCCGGGCCCCACTCCCCACACTGTGCTGGGGTGGGGGCGGTCTCCCAAGGGGCCCCTCTGCAGTACCACAGCTCTGCCCCACTATGGGGTTGGGGTACCCACCTTGGTCCCCCTCAACACCCCTGCCCCATCCTGAGAGGCAGCTGAGGCAGGAGATGAGGGAGAAGCTGCAGTTAGAATCGGTGGTTTTCTGACGAGCGGAAACACCGTATTTTTTCCTCTGTATCCCCCTCCTTCAAAAGCAGCCTGGCCTTGGACACCCAGAGCTGTAAAGGGAATCGTCCCTCACAGCTCTTTTTAATCCTCTGCCATTGCCTTTGGTGGTGGAACAGGAAAAAATAAAAGAGCAGCAAAAAGGGAACCAGAAGGACTGGGGGATGGTGCCCCCCTCCGAGGCATCAACGCTGCCTGACGTGGGATATGCAGGAGTTGCAATGGAAATCAAAAATAACCCAAAACGTTTATTCCTTTTGGCTAGGAAAAAAGGCAGGAAAAAGGCATTTTCACCTGCCATCACCTCATTCCACAAAGGGGGAAACTGAGGCACGGAGCAGGTAAAGTGCTGCCCCCCGGCAGCCCCTGCTCTGCCCTGGATGGCGAGACACCGTCCTGGGAGCAGCGGTGACCACGCCGGGCTCTCTGCCACAATGCCCCCCCATCACTTCCCACCCCCTCCCCAAACCTGGGGGTGTCCCCACGGGCCTGGCTGGGGCAGCAGTGGTGGTGGCCTGTGCCTCTCCCAGCGATGCTGCTCCCAGTGCTGCCGCTTGCAGTGCTGCACGAGTGCCATGAGGGGGACTGCAGACCGACGCAGGGCCACGGCCAGCACCAAAAAACGGCCCAGGAACCTCAACCCGCTCTTTCCTTGCTCCTTCCCACCTCTCTCCTCCCCAACTTGGCACAGGGGGATGTTCAGGACGTGCAGAACACAGGGGCCACCCCGGGGTGCCAAAACATCCCTAATTCACCCAAAGTTTGCTGTGGAGAAGCAAATCCCTGCTGCGGTCAGCCCTGATCAACACACGGGGGCCTTGGGCTCCAGCATAACCGAGTCCTCCTTAACCCTTTGAGATGCTCAGCATCTCAACCACAGCTCCCTTTTCTCCGCTCTCCCTCCATCACTTGGCCCTGAGCAGAAGGAAGCTGTCACATCCAGCAGGAAGCAATAAATAAACCCATCCCAGTTGGGGCAACACCAGCTCCTTCTCCATTCCGCTGCTCAGGGACAAGTTTTCTCAGTTCTCTCAGATTTAGGGGAGAGGAGCCCCCATTCCCATGTGTCACCCCAAGGTGCTGCCCCAAAATTCACACCCATCACCCCAGCTCAGTGACAAACGGCTCCTCAGTGGTAAAAACCTTTCAAGACCTGCCTGTGCAGCACCATGCACAGAGTGGGGGAGCTGGCACCCACTCAGGGTCTTGCAGTGGAACTGGGTGCTTCTGATTGAGCATCCCAGCTACCACTGCTCTCCCTCCATCCCATGGACCAGCACCTGCATCCCTGGCCGCTCGCAGCGTGCCACCCACCCCCGGGTTATCATTAACCTTATTTGCCACTTTGAGCATCTCGCTCCTTTCTCTACCCTTCTCCACAGCCAGCAGCTCCACTCCAGCCCCAGCTCCAAAGAAAACCCCAGCGTTTTCTACAGCACGGCCCTTTCCTGTCTCCTACTGCATTTTTTTGGGGGGAAAAAACATGGGATTTATCCACAAAATCATTTCCTGCACCACCTCAGAGCTGTGCAACGAACCGCCCCTCCATCACAAGCACCCATATAAACTGAAGCAGCCCCGGGTGGGATGGGGTGAGCCCCAGGCGGGGTGGGATGGGTGAGCCCCGTGGCCCTGAGAGGGGCTGCTCTCACCTTCCAGGTGGCCGTGTTCCTCCGGAAGTAGGCAAACATCCGCGTGAACCAGTTATAGATTTCGTTCAACGTTAGCTGCCTGTCGGGGGTCTCCAGGATGGCCTGGGGGAACCACAACAGGGACAACAGCATCACTCACAACACCCCTGGCGTGCTGACTGCGGTTGGTGAGGCAGAAATGGGGGGGGGGAGGGCGGTTCAGTAGGTACAGGGCTCCCCCAGGACTGATAAAGCAGGGGAGAACACAGCTTTGCCCTGGGGTGCCCTATGATTAGGTTTTGGGGTGCAGAGCTGAACCCCACAGCGTGGGGAGCCACTCACCTGCCGGATGAGTGAGGCGTACGTGAAGGGCGGCCGGACATCTGCGTTTTTGTAGAATTCGTGATTCTGTGCAAGTTCTGGAGGGGGGAATGAGAAACAGGGGAGGGGTGAAGGGATCTGCACCGCAGGACCTGGCAGCTGGGTGATGGGAGGGTGCTGAGCCCCCATCCTGGAGCTCACCTGAAGATATCGGGGTGCAGAACTTCTCCGAGTTCCTCCTGCGGATGGGCCCCACGTTGTGTAAAGTGGAAGAGCTGATGACGGAGGGGCCCTGCCGCAGGGGGGTGATGGGCGCCGTGGCGGAGGTGGGGGGATGAGGTAAGCCGTCGGGGAACGTGTCGGAAGTGCTCTTGGAGAGGGTGGCACTGGAGACCAGGTTCAGCTGCATGGACAGGTGGGTGGGGGGAGGGCAGGTGGTTGGGCACTGGTTGGGGGGAAGAAGGGGGCTGGGAGAGCTCCCCCGGCACACTGGCAGCTCAGCAAGGCTCTGCTGGCTCATGATGCAAAGCTGGAAGTGAAGGGCTGGTGGGGGAGACCTGCTGGGCTGGGCAGGGATGAGATACACCCATGGGATGCAACCGTGGGATGGGGATGCAACCGTGGGATGGGGATGCAACCGTGGGATGGGGATGCAACCGCGGGATGGGAATGCATCCAACTCCCTGTCTGAGCTGGTGGAGCAGCACAATGCGCTGATGTCGGCTGCGTTTCACTCCTGCTTGGTGCCTCACACCAGCGCAAGGGACCAGGCCATGTGCACCAGAGCATGGTGAGGATGTGCCTGTCCCACAGAGCCGGGCCATGGGGACCACACACAGGACAGGGAGGGGGATGGCAGCCAGCATGGAAGGGAAATGGGAGGAGAAGGAGAGGTGCAGGGACACACAGGGGCAGGGGAGGGATGCACGCTTACAGGTTGGCTGAAAGGCTTTGGCTCTGAAGGTCTCATGTGAAGATGGGCCATCATTGCTTGGAGACGCTCACTCTCCTTTGCCAGCTGTGGGAGGCAAGAAGCAGAAAGAGATGGTCAGGCAGTGCCCACAGCCCTGTGCCAGTGCCCACGGCCCTACGCCTCCCCACAGGAGCCCCAGCGGGACTCTGCAGGGACCCTGGCATCCATCACAAGGGGGACAACAGGGGCTGCTCTGGCTCCACATGTGCTGCCAGATGAAAAAAAATCTGTGGTGAAATGAGCCTTATCTTAAGCAGGGGATGCAGGGGGAATTAGCCAGTCCCTTTTCAGTGTCTGTGGGGACAGGACAAGGGGCAATGGCTGCAAGTTGGAGCACAGGAAGTTCCGCACCAACATGCGGAGAAACTTTTTCACAGTGAGGGTGAGGGAGCCCTGGGACAGGCTGCCCAGGGAGATGGTGGAGTCTCCTTCTCTGGAGAGATTCAAGACCCGTCTGGATGCCTATCTCAGTGAAATGTCCTAGGGAGCTGCTTGGGCAGGGGGTTGGACCCGATGATCTCTCGAGGTCCCTTCCAACCCCTACAATTCTAGGATTCTGTGATTCTATGTGGTCATTTCACACGGCCTGGCCACCCACCACAGCCCTCGCTCCCCTTCCCAGGCGCTCTGATCCCCGTGTCCCAGTGCCAGCCATCCCCATCCCCTTCGCCTTCCTCCAGCCTCTGCTGCCTCCTGCTCACCAGCAGCTCCCTGTGTCCAGCCACCCATCCCATCCCTCTGTCCGTCCATCCCCTTGGATGTGCAACATCGCTTTAATTGTGCTCTCCTGCCTGTTTACTCCCTGGAGTGCGGAGAAGGGTGAAATATTCACTGTGGCACCAGGAGAGATTTTGAGCCAGGCGGAGGCGATGGGATCTGACACCCGCTCTCTTCCCGTCACCTTCCCTTTCCACCCCGACCCCTCAAGCTCAGGGCTTGCCCACATCCCCTCCTGCTCCCAGCTTCCCCCTAAACCAAGCCCCCTCTCCTTGGGCAGGCAGGGGAGCTGGGAACTGGGCGAGGAAGGAGTTAAAGGCAGGAAGCCGGAGCAGAGTTTGCTGCAAGTTTGGAGCAGCTCGGATGCTTTCTCGCTGTCGTGGTGCTCATTAGAGCTGACAGGTCTCCCCTCGTGATGCAGACGCTCTCCGCCGGCACAGCGGGAGCTCCACGCTGAAAACTTTATAATTGGTAGCTCCGGTGGCAGGTTCTCCTCTCTGCACACGCAGCTTTCTGCTCGCCCTTCAGCTTCTTAGTTCCCCCCACCCCAACCACCACCTTCCTTTCCCTCCCCTCTTTAAGCCCCAGTAATTGCTTTCAACCTCTGGCTTTAGCGAGGGCTGGGGAGCAGGATGGGATCGCAAGGCTTCGCCCAGGCGGCTTTGCAGCCTCCCCACCCGGGGAGGTTTGGAGACATCCCCTTCCCCTCCCCTCACAGCCCCTGTTACCATAATCTGGGGGAAGGGATGCTCTGTCACACAGTGCAGACCGCTGCTCCCGGGGCTGGCATCCCCAGGATGGTACCCATCACTGGCTGTGCTGCCACGGGCACAAACGGGCTCCTGCCAGCCCTTGGCTGAACAGGCTCAAGCACCATCACACAATCAGGGGCTCAGTGAGTGACCCTCTGACAGAGCACCCTGTCCATCTGTCCATCCTTCCTTCCTTCCCCCTTAAACGGCTTTCACATAGCAAGATGAAACCCCTCCACTTTCCCCTCTCCTCCCTCTGCTGACCATGTTACATCGGGCACACTGGAGAGCTGGAGGTGCCAGGAAGGGTGCTATTTAAAGAACTGATTTGCCAAAAATTGCACCCCAAAGTCGGGCTCCAAAGACCCCCCTCAGCCACCAAAATAAGTGGCCTGATTCCCAAGGAGTCCAGCAGCACCACGGCTGTGCTGGCACGGCTGGGGCAGGAGGGCTGGGGCACAGCCCACATCCCACCTGTGGACATACACCTCCCCCCAACCCCCAACATCTCTGGCTACCCACAGGGACACTTTGGGCAGGAGGGACAGCTTGTCCCTTCCTCCAGCCCCATCCTCATGTGGGGATGCTGGTACTGGGAGGGGGAAACCAGTTTGAGGGTCCCCCAGGTCTTGCTTTCCACCAGGATGCAGCTCAGGATGCACTCCTGTTTGGGAAAGATGCAACCCCTGGGTGGCTGGTTAAGTCACTGCTGTCCCCAACTCACTGCTCCCCTCCTGGGGAGAGCAGCACAGCACGCAGAGCTGGAAAGGAGATGGCTTTTTAAACCTGTGTCCTTTGAAGCTGGGGCAGCACCCACCTGTATCTCCAGCTGCTGTACCACTTGCATCTGGACTCGACACTGCGCCGTGCTTCGGTCATCAAGTGCATGTTCTGTATTGAGGTGTCTGGGGGAGGAGAATGTGGGGTGGTTACACCTTGCCGTGCCCAAAACGTGGCCCCTCTGCCCAGGCCATGCCTGGGATCAGTCCTGCAAACTGCCTCTTCTGCAGGGATGCTCTGGCACTGCTACCCAAAGCATGACAAGAAGGGAAACTGAGGCACGAAGGTGGCAAAGCAAACTGGGGCTGTGCCTCTGCCCCAAACCCTGGCTGATGCAAAGCTGCAAGCCCCCAGCCCTGCCCACAGCAGCCCTGGGCAGCCCCATGGTGTTGAGGAGCAGCCACGGGGGTTGATGGAAAGTCCTTGAGAAGGCTGCTGGCAGGAGGCACCCAGGAGGACCTGAGGAGCAGGTTTCCAGGACAAAGGTGGCATTGTGGAGACTTTCTTACACCCTCTAAGGAAAGCCCCGAAGGCAGAAGGTGACATTTCCAGGGTGTTCCTCAGCCTACGCTTTCGTGCCTCATGTTTATACGGCACTTTATGTTTATAAAGCACAAGGACCTTTGGTCCTCACTGCTCCCCCTCCTTCTCAGGGAGGGGATGGGCTCCTGGCAGAGGCAGGCAGCTGCCCACACTTGTTGTGGAGCCAGGGATACCCCGGCATTGCCTGCTGGGGGAGGGCGGTGGTCTTGCCCCCAAACCCAGCAGGATACACCCATGGCCAGGCCCTTGCTGGAGTGCGTGCAAACCTGGGGGGGTCCTCACTGGAAGAGGGAGACAGTTCAGAGGGGGATGCCAGGTGGCAGGGCAAACCACCCCAGGGCCACCCCAAAAGGTGGCATCCAATGCTGGGAAACACACGGGCATCCTACAGCCACGGGTGATGGGACCAAAGTCCAAGACGAAGGTGTTTTTGCTAAGACATCCCAGGGGAAGGTGCCTCAGGAGTATCTACCCTCAGCCCGGATGCGGAAGATGGTGAGATTCTCACCCAGCTGCGTGCGAGAGGCTTCCAGCCCCAACTTGCACAAACAAGTTAGGTAACTGGGACCAGCTGCCAAGCCTGAATGTGAGCAAACCCCGCTGGTGGCTCTGCCCCTCTCTGCAGGGCTGCGCCTGGACCGGGCCACCCACTCCTTTCCATGCATGGCAGACCAAGGGCACGGGCGTTTCTCCTGGAAAAAGCTATCAGGAGTCTAGGCTGTACTGGGTGGGAATGGAGACATCTCCCACCGACCCTCACAGGCTTTTATAAACCAAAGGATGTGCTGCCCCTTTGCACCACGGTGTGGTGGCGGTCACAGCTGCCCTGTCAAGGAGATGCTGAGTCCTGGCTCAAAGCAAGGTTTGTGCTGCAGCTGGGCTCAACCTCTGGGAGCTGGACGTTTGCTGTCTGTCTGTCCCACACCCCAACCCAGCTTGTTCCAGCAAGCACCAGCTGTGCTTGTGGGGCAGGCAAGTGGATGCAGCGACCCTCCAAGCCCTGGTTGGCATAGCTGGGCTCTCCCAACACCCTGACCCAGCCCTGGCTATCCCCTGCCAACCCCAGCTCCACCTTCCACACCGGAGCTTGCTCATCCTCCCTGTTCCATGTAAACAGGGAGGGAAGAGATGCCTTATCTGGGTTCGCCCTGTGAGGCAGAGGAAAGTGGATGAAGGAGCCAGACTCTGCTCACCCCACCTCTGCCAGGCAACACCCCCTTTGCACCTCCTCTTCCTCCTCCTCTGCAAGGCCTCTGCTCTGCTGGTGTGATCCAAGGGATGCTCCCACCAGAGCCAGCCCTGAGCACGCAGCAGCGGACACGATGGGTCTGTAGAAGCCCAAAGTCTCACTGATGGAGAGACGCTGGTGTCTCTGTGCTGAGCAGACAGCCGGAGAGGCGACAGGGAAGGGGGTGGGGGAAGCAGCAAGCAAGCCCGTCAGTTCCTTCTGATGTCTTTGCTAAAAATCCTGGCTACAAAGAGATCTAATTGCAAATGAACTAATTAAGTAAACCTCTGACGAAGCGTGAAAACAATTTGTTTGACCCTGACGCTAGCAGAGGGCTCTTCGACAGCGGAGTTAATCAGTCAGCGCCGGAGCCCACAAGCAGTGTCAGCGGGCTGCCGCGGCGCCATCTGCTTCCTCCCCATCTCTCACCCCCCAGGATGGGAGACGCAGCTCCCCTCGCCTCCTGCCTGCTCCTACTTGCTGCACCAGGTCTCTTCTCCTCCGGAGAGACTCCCAGGGTCTCCTCCTCTGCTAGTCCCATGCTGGCCCGGCTTGAGAGCACAGGTTGTCCCCCTCCTCTGGGAAAACCTCCCCAAAAAGGGGAGCACTTACTTGACAAACTGTCCCAAGTCCTCACAGAGGGTTTCGCAGCCAGGCCACTTGCACTCTCCGTGGCCGTAGAGCGGGTGGGAGCTGGGGGTCTCTTCATGAGAAGAGCTGCAGAAGATGGAAAGGGACCGTCAGATGGGGCAGCCGTGATGCTCCAGTGCTCCCATGCATGGGGCCAGCCCTCAGGGACTCACGGGAGACCCCGCAGCAACGGCTCCTGCCCTCCACGGGCACAACAGAGAAGTGGTAGGACTTGGTTTTTAAGGTGGGCAAAACACCCCAGCCCTCCCAACCCTGCTGCCAGCCCCACAGGCGACAGATCCTGGCCCCTTCCACCTCTCTGTGGGGGAAAAACACAAAGTGCCAGGGTCCGACCCGGCTCTACCTGTCCCTTCTCGGCGTGTGCATGGTGCTCTGTCCATTGGGCAGAGGGTGATGGGAAATGGGAGGCGAGACCTTGGCGGCCGAAAACGAGGTAGAGTTGGAGGTGTTGGTGGTGAGGTCGAGACCTTCTTGCTTAATGCTGTCCTCGACAGGCTGGGCGGCCGTGACCTCCTTCCAGAGCTGCTGGAGGTCCGAGGGGCACACAGCTACTGGGAGAAAGTGCCTGCTGTCAGCGGGGAGAAGGAGCAGCACCCATTGGCACCCTGGCTCCAGGGCGGCTCTGGACCCCATAGGCTCCATCCCTGCCTGGCTGGTAGTGCTTGGCTTCCTGAAGCTCCAGCATGGACCATGAACTGGGCAATTAACACCTGAAACTGGGCACAGCCCCCGGCGCTGACAGCCAGGGAGGAGAGGCTGCGTGGCCCCATGGGGAAACCCAAAACAAGCCACCTGCAGCACCCACAGAATTGCCACTAAAGGGGGTGACCCTGACCCCCCACATCCCTCTGCAAGAGGAAGCTGGGGGGCCCAATCCTGCACACAACCCAGCTCAAACTCCCTCAAACTCTAGAGGGATGCATTAGGTAAAGCAAGACCCCAGCTCCCTCCCCAGCCCTCCCTTGCCCAGAGAGGGGAGAAGCTGCTAACTGCAGGAGCGCCCCCTCAACACACCCCCTGTCCAGGGCAGGGCTCCTTACCTTGGGGCAGGGTCTGCAGGGGTACGGTGCCCTGTCCGGGCGGGAGGCTCACCAGCCCCTGGCGCTGCAGGTTTAACAGGTGCTGCTGCTGGAGCTGCTGCATCTGCAGGAGCTGCTGCTGGAAGGCCAGCTGCTTGTTCCCTAACGGCTGCGGGAGACAAAAAGGGAGGAATCAAAGCGTGTTACTTCCAGCCTTGCAGCAGGAACCTCGCAGGGAAGGCAGGAGCCTGGCCGGCTTCAGGGATGCCCGCGGCGGAGGTACCGCAGCCGTGGATGCCTCCATCCTGCTGCCAGGCTGCTGTGCCTGCGGCTGAGCTGGATGGAGGCTTTGATCTGTCAGGAGAGGAGGGGAAGGGAAGGAAAGCGGAAGGGAGAAATAAAGCACTGAAAAGAGAGAGGGAGCGAGCAGAGCTGGGGGTTTGCAGGGAGCGGAGGTTTGGCTCTCCTGCGAGAAGGGCAAACCCTGCAAACCCCAGCTGCGGGGCTCTGCGTCGGGAGGCTCAGCCACAGGGTGGGTTCCCATGGGCACGCAGCACCACTGAAGGAAAAGGGGATGGATCCCAGTACCCAAAAGGCATCCTAAGGCTGCCCAGACACACACACTCCCTCCTTTAAACAGGAAAATAGTCCCTATTTGCCAAAAACTACCATTACCAGCCTCTTCCTGGGGGTGGGCAGAAAACAGCTGCCCGCAGAGGACAGGATGCCCAGCACTACCAGACCCTGGGTACCAGCACCAGTGCCTTCACGCCAGTCATAAGCAACCCCCAGGTAGGCAACTCTCCCACCCATCCCCAGGAGCCAGCCACACTCTGACCAGCACAGCCAGCCCTAAACTAGTTAGGCAGGACAGGTCCCCAGGGAGGCACCAAGAAATCCATGAGAATTAACTGAAGGGGAGAGAATTCAATTAGGGATGGGGACAGGCAGCTGCTAATCCGAGCCGGCCATGAGAGGGGAGCTGCCCTTGGCCTGCCCGGCCTCATTAGCGGGGCAGGCATCTCTGTAACCCCTTGAACCCCTCTGTTTGCACAGACGTTGTTTGCAGGTTGCGAGGAGCTGGGCTGGCAGGCGGTGTGAGCCGGTTACGTCGCACCGACTGGCTAAGCCCACGCTAAGGCGCTCCCCCTGGCCCCCTCACACTCCTGAGCGGGGGGCACTTAGCACCTCCCGTTGCCTGGCCTCAAAAGAAGCATCATTTTCGTGCCCACGTTCTTACTGATGAGCACAAGAGCTTTGCACTATGAAACGCCCTTTCTTGGGTTCATCTTCCAGCTGACTCTGAGCATCGCGGGGATCCAGGCCCCCAGTGTGCTGGGGATCGCAGGGACGTGGCACAGCCCTATCCTCACTCTCTTGGTGATCCCCAAGGCTGCATCTTGACTCTCTGCTCATCAGGGAGCAGCAGACAGACACTCTGTGGCAAACCCCTTTCACAGCTGTGTGCTGCTATACATGAAGTGGTACCCAGAGCCCTGCGGGATACAGGCTGTCCCCTGCGGATGCTGCAGCTGTGAGGCTCTGGCTTTACCAAACAGAGAGCAAGGGTGCTCCAGGCACCACTCTGCGAAATCACAGTGGTCTCCAGTGTAAGGGCATGACTGCGAGTCCTGTCCAGGGCACAGGGAAAGTTTAAATCTGGTTTCTCAGGCTCAGAGGGATGCGCGGATTCCTCCCTGTCCTGTCACCTCTCGGCCAGAGAAGAATTGTCCCCCTAATCAGGTCTGGGTCCACTTTTTTTGCCTCCCTGCACCTCTGACACCTGAAGATGAAAGCATAAATCAAAGCTATTTCTGCTTAGCTAAGAGAAATGCCTGTGCTCACCTTTGCCCCCAAGACCAGAGCAGTCAGTAGTGCTGCAGGACACAATGGCAGGAGGATGGCAGGACCAGGTTGTGTGCCTGTCCCTGTCTGGGTTAGGATCTGTACCTGGGATGGAAAGGGACCAGCTCTTGCTCCTCTCCCCGGCCCCACTGCTGCCCTACCCGGGGCCCAGGGCAAGCCCAGGCTCTGCTCAAACACAGCCTCATTCACAGCACTTCCAGGCTGCGGCAGAGGAGGAAATTGGGAGCGGATGAAGTCATGAGGATCCCGAGGGCACATTGCCTGAGCCCTGTATCCCAGCTGGACTCTCCCAACCCGGCCTCCCTGGAGCTGCTGCCAGCGAAGTCAGACCCCCCTGAGCCCTGGGGCAGCCCTGACCCCACGGGTGGTTCTCATGGGGGCGATGCTGTCCATGTTAAACCAGAACCTTTGCATGCTTCAAATCCATGTATGAATCCTTCCAGCTTCACCAGAGCATGATCACAGGGACCGACCTTGGGAATACAAGTCCTGGTACCCAGCGGCTACACAAACACCCAGGCTAAGCCAAAACAACCACTCCTCCCTAGGGAAGCCAATTTGCCAGTCCCTAGAGAGCACCCACTGCACTGCAGAGCCAACAAACTCCATGGGCTCAAAACCACTGAGTGTGATAGAGGTGAAGAGGTGCACCCACATGCAGAGCCACCCACCAGCCTGGGGGCTTGGAGCCACTTGTGTCTGCCCCAGACAAGGCGGGGTGCTGAGAGCCTGAATTTCAGCCCTAGCCATCACCCCACAAGCTTTGCTCGGTTCCTCTCTCTCTGCAAGCCCCAGCCTGGCTGAGTCCATCCCAGAGGGAAGCCCCAGCACCCACTGGAGGAGTTTGCTCTGTGGTTTAGGGCTTGATCCCGCATTTGGTCGCCACACACATCCCCCCACAACCCCAGTCCCAGCGCGGGGGCTCGGGGTCTGGAGCTTCGCCGGCACTCGGCGTACATTAGACGCAGATGACTGGGTGCAGCTACTGGGGTAAGAGCTGCCGTCACTTTGATTTATGAGCACATCAGGAGGAGTTTTGGCGTGACACGCGGGACTGACAGGAGCAGTTCATTAAGCTGACACCGAGGTTAGGCAGCAGGCAGCCCCCCGCACCACCCCCTCCCCTGCCCCGCCAGCCTAGGGAGAGGGACAGCCCCCGCCATCGGCTTCGGGGGCACATAGAGACCCTCCAGCCTCACCCACAGGGCCGACTGGGGTCTCCACGCCCGGGTGCCACTTGCAGCAGCTGGGTTTGGAGAGGCAAAGCTGTCAGGGATAGAGTGGGATAGCAGACATCGGCTTCACTGCCTCATGCCATGCGGGTGAGGGGCTGTCCGGAGCTGTTCCAGCCCTGCACCGCAGCTCCTCACTCCCCCAGCCCAGCTTCCCCCATGCTGAGGATGCTCTTGGGGCCGGCAGGGGGATTTGCCCTTACACCCTAAGAAAGGAAAATACTCTGGGAGGGGCTGGGATGTGCTGCAGCTCAGCCCCATCCTAGCAGGATGCAGAGACGCACGGCTCAGCTGCCTCAGCCCCCTCCTCGTGCCCTCTTCCCTGCCATGGTGCAGCTCCTCAGACCACAGACACAAAGCATCCCACATCCTCCGGCACAGGATGCTGCGCGACAAGCGCTTCCGACACGTTTCCATCCTCTACACTCCCTTTTTTCCTGCTCTCCCCTTCCCGACACCCGCCGGGGGACCTCCAGCCATGCCGCTCCTCACGGGGAGATCTGAGCTGAGATCTGAGCTGCTCCTCCATGAGATGCTGCTACCTGCTCCGTAGGCTGCTCCCTGCTCCCGGCACAGAGGCTGAGGCAGCACGAAGCCATTCCCACCTGCTGATTCCCCCTCCGAGCTCTCAGGCGAGCCGCTGACTTACAATTACACCGAGTCGAAGTCCTTGAAATCAAGCGGAGGGAAAGCAGAAGGCGCTGGGTTTACAAACCTTGCGGCGGGGCCGTAATTAAACACTGCCCTGGATTTCCATGAAGGAGCCGCCGCCGGCCAAGAGCGGCTCTTCGGCGGCATCCCAGACACGCCAGTTATTCCCCGTGCTGTCGGGTCCTGGCAGGCACGTGACGCTACCCAAAAGCAGGCTTTTATTAATCGCAGCTGCCCAAATTGCCTGGGTGAAGCTGACCCCAAAAAAGCCCAGCTGGGGTTTTGGGGAGGGGAAAACACCCTGGCACCCACTCCTGAGGGACCCCCCTTGCTGTTTTTTGGGGCCACAGGGTGGGGATGCTGCCAGGAATTGGACATACACCCCCTTTAAGCAGTTTCTGATGTCCCTCTTCCCCCGCTGGCAACTCAGACTTTTCTTCGTGGATAAATTTCTCATCTCCTCTGTACCATTTAATTAAAAGTTAACATGTGCTTTTTAAACCAGGAGCCCGCTAAGCAAACCCTTTGTTAGAGCTTAATTATATCCCCGTTTGTTGCTGCAATATAACATTACTGCGGCCAAGAGGAAAGTCCTTGAGGAAGCTGAGATTTATGCCTCCCCCCAGTTCCTAGAGCACGAGCAGCTACTCCAGCTCCCAGAGATGGCTCTGATAAAAGCCTGACTCCGCAGACACTGCGTAAATACGCTGACAGCCTGCAATGAAAGCCCGGGGTCAAAGTCTACTGAAGGCTGGAGTGGGTGTTGGCTTGACCCCACCAAGCTGCTCGAGCCACCCTATTATCCCCCCACCCCATCAAGCCCCTGCTGCAGCCACCTCAACACGGAGCCTGGGCTAAAACGCTTTGTTCCTCCAAAGAAAATGGGTAATTTTAAGTGCTGGAGAACAGTGTGTACATCAGGGTGTTGGATTTCAGGAGGAGTGACTGCAGCAAACAGCCTCAGCACCCTATTTTTTCCCCACTGATGCTTGTCTGGGGACAGGGACCGAGCTGCTCAGCTGCACATCCCTCTGCACCCGGAGCCTAAGGAAGGACACTGAACAGAGAGGGAAGGGATACCAGGCACACAGCAGCAAACACCCTCAATGCAGGACCCCGCACGTCAGTCTGGGAAGAGACAAAGGGCCAAAAGTACATAAGGGAAAGGAAGGGAGAGGTGCTGTCTGCCTGCTGCTGGTGGGATAAACCCCCCAGGATCCATGCCACTGATACATCCCCAAACCCAAGGGTTGCTGGTACAGCCCCAACACCTCAGGAAAGTGCAGTAAAACCTGTTATGGAGAGGGAGTTACACAAGATTGATGCAATCACACCCAAATAAAGGCAACCACCACCCCAGCAGAGCGCCCACCACTGCTCAGTGGGTCACGGAGGGGGCTGCCGGCATCCCATGTCTGAGCGTTTCCCACTGGAAAAAGCCTTTGCTGGCATCGCTGCTGTTTCACACAGCGCCTGGGTTCTGCAGAGCCACTGCTGCTGGCAAGAGAAGCCCTGGTGTGGGTTCCCTCCTGGCCAGCCCTGCCTGCCTGCTTGCCAGGGAGCTGCTGTGCCAGCTCAGTGGGGACTGGGCTCCTCGAGCCGTGCCAAGAGCTCACCCAGAGCAGGACCAGTTCATCAGCAAGGGCTGAGCCTAGCCTCCTCTGCCCCCCACCACGAGAGAAGCATTTACTGACGCCTCACCCTGTGCCCGAGGGGTGGGGGGGCACCGATGTGCCCCTCCTGACAGGGAGGGTCTGGCAGCTCTGCCAGAACTGCCTGCCCTCACCCGCTGACTTCACCGCTCCCTGCATCCACCCCATAGTTTCTAGATGCTCCGACAAGGACGCGGCGCTGAGAACGAGGCAGCTCAGTGCATGTGCCAAATCGAAGATAGGAAGGAGGAACAATGACTCCCCACCAGCTAGCCCCAGCACCCCTCAGCAGCAGGATGCCTCCCATTGTCCTGTCCCCATCAGCTCCCAGTTGGATGCCCTGGGTGCTGGGACTCACACACACCTTGTTTTGTGCCGGTCGCCCTTTTATTTGCTGCCAGATCTGATGGCTCAGAAGCCACGCACGGTGAGCTCACCTCTTTGGGTTGCTGCTTTCCGGCCTGCTGCTGTGTCAATAGCTGCAGGTGAAGCTGCTCCTGTTGCTTCTTGTAGTATTCCTGCAACTGGGAGGGAAAGAGGCAGGGGCAGAAAGGGAGAGAGCAGCCCGGATTAGCAGCAGTAAACACCCTACTCGCGTTTCCCTGCCCAGCATCACCCCGTGGCCAGCACCCAGCTCTGCCACAGCCATGCTGCCCCAGTCCCATGGCATCAGGGCAGGCTCCTGGCTGTGGGTTACAGAGGAAAAGTATTGGCTGAAGGAGTCAGAGCTGCAGAAGAAACATTGGCACATGTTCCCAGGGGCTCTGGATCCCCACAGCATGGCAAATCCCCAACCACCACTGATGCCAAACCTCCCCTTTCTCCCCGTCCCCCAGCCAATGCCGACCAGTTTCCCTGGCTTTCTGTCGGCAGCTGGTCCAGGAGCCTCTGCCTTGCTGGGCTCCAGGGAGGAGGATCACAAACCCTCCCTGGCTCAGCAACTCCTGCGTAGCCCCAAGATCCTGCACTGTCCTGGGCGGAGGGGGTCATTCAATGGAGGGATATGAAATACCAGGAGGTGGGTGACCCCGTTGGGAGAAGGGTGCCCAGGCACTCGGGTATGTAACCCAGCTTCTCAGCAGTGGAGAAAGACCAGTTTTTGAATGGTGGGACCCCAAAACACCCTTGGCAAGCATCACAAGGGCCACAGGGGTTCATAGTTGGGGAGGGGCTCAGAGCAGACATGGCTTCTGGCATGGGCACTGCAAAGCCATGAGCTCTGGGGGGTCAGACCTGCATCCCCCTTCATGGGCACCACCAGAAAGCACCAGCAAGTGGTGAGAACAGAGGGTTTTACTGGGCCAGTAAACCAGAAAAACACCTCACCCACCAAAGAGCCACCAAGGAGGGTCCCAGTCTGCAGGAGGCAGCACCAGGACCTGCCGGCGTTGACTCCAGCTCTCACCCCAGCCCCTAAATAAACTGTTGATGATGGATTTGCTGTGCACAGGAGGGGCCAGGAGGCACCGGGAGGTCAGCGAGACCCGGCGGCCCCCTCCCACCCTGCCCGTACCCCTGCACAGGGGCGACGGGTGGCGGCTCAGGAATGCCCCTTGGGATGCTGGGAAGCCTTTATCAGCTCGGGGCTGACAGGGCTGACAGCAGCAAGTCGGCTTTTTCTGTCGGGGGGAACAGGTTTGGAGAGCCTGGGTGTTTACCCGAAAGCCAATCAAAGCCAGGTCTCTGCAACATGGTCGAGCGCGGCTGCGGGAACATTGGGTCAGGGGTGAGAGGTGTGATGTTTGGTTTTCTTCTGGTGGAGAATGCGAGCTATTCCGGCCTGGGTTGTTTAATTTGCAGTCAAACGTGTTTCTTTATCCGGCTCCAAAGAGGCTTGGAGAAGGACCCACCCAGGGTTGTGTTTACCCTTTGTTCTTTCCCCGGGGCCAACCTTGAATCCTTATCAGCCTGTTTGGAGTAAACAGGTACTGGAGGCAGGAGGAAGGGTGTGGAGGATGCTTGTGGGATTTCTCCTTCTTTCCCTCCCGCCGGCGGGAGGTGTTTACCCAAGCAGACCTGTTCTGTTTCTCGGAGTTGAGGTTTGGGGTTGGGTTGTTGGTTGGTTTGTTTTTTTTTTCCCCTCTCTTCTCCCTTTTTAATTCCCTCCCTGTTCCTTTCACATTTGACAGAACGCTCCGGAAAAGCTAAGCGGGGCCGTGAGAAACAAATCCACACACTCAAGGTCTGGAGCCAGCCCCAGGCACCTGCCCCAAAGCCCTGGCAATGGCTGTCAGGGCTCTGCTTGGGTTCCATGGAGCAAAGAGCACCCACCTGGGCACCCATCTCTCCTCATGAGCCAGCCAGTGGGAGCTTCCAGGGCTTTGAGACCCTCACTCACGGTAGCACATCCAGCTTTGCTGGCACCATTAGCACCCACAGCTCTTTTCATCCCCTGGTGCTGGACATGCTGGGAATGCCCAAGGAAATGCAAGGGAAAGCAGGAGCGGGGAAGGGAAAGGACCCATCTGCCTGTCCCAGATGAGCTCCAGCGCTCAGGAGCACCAGGGGGAAATTCCTGTGTCGAATTCAGCCCGCACACAGCCAGCCCAGGACCTGCGTTACCTGTTGCAGCATTATCGCCTGCTGCTGCTGCAGGAGGGCCTGGAGCTGGGGCGGCGAGAGGATCTGCTGCATCTGCTGCGGCGTGATCATCTGCGGGGACATCATGGCCACAGACACGGGGACCTGCAGAGAGGAAGGACACGTCACCACTCCCAGTACCAAAAAACCCACCCCAACCCTCCCCACATGCCAACAGCCGGTGAGTGCCTCCCACCCCCAGGCTCTCCCACAGCATCCTCCATGTCCCTCGTTCCTGTATCGCCTTCCGTGATGCCACGGCCACTGCTGGGGATGGGGTGATGGCACTGAGATGCCCGGTAGTACAACTGGCACCGCGGTGGAGCTTCCTAAACAGTGAGGTCCCCCCATTCTGAGGCAAGGATGCTCTCTGCCTGCAGCGTCACCTTTAGGTGCAGTTTGGCTGGGAGAATTGGGAATTAGGCATCAGGAGGAGCCAGCTCCAAACCACAGCTTCTTCCCCTCCTGCGAGTGCAGAAAAGGTGCTGGGCACCGCTCCTTCCCTCAGGGTGCTGGAGGATTCAGGGAAGAAGGAAACACCAAGGGAAGCGGGGAAGATACCAATCACCCAGATAACTTTGCAAAACAGAGCACAGAGGAAGAGGTTACCCGGTTTTCCACAGACACTTCAAAGCTTTACCTCCAGTTGACACCAGTAACTCAAGTAATTACCATGCCAAGGGGAGGGAGGGCTAAGAAAACCTGCCAACCCCTGCCTTTGGTTATCATAACATGGGTCCACACGCCCACGGCAAAGCAGTGGGGAGCTGGGGAAGGTGTCAGTGATGCATCCCAGCCCCACCAGTCCTGCTCAGGTGGGGCAACGCTGCCTTCCCAACCATGAGCCATTGAGAGCTGCCTTACCCCAGCTCTCCATGGATGCCAGTGGCCCACAGGCCTTTGCAAGGCAGGGTTATGGCTCTGCTGTGATTTAATAACCCTTCCCAGATGTTCCCTTTTCCCAGGAAAGCAGATGACTGCTGCTGGTCAGGAGCAAGAGAGCCAGTGAGCCACCAGCAGCCTCCTGTCTGTCCCTGCCCACAGCCTCCAGAACCCCTTGGGACACAGGACGTGGTGGACCCCAAGCCAGGCTCCCCATGTGAGCCAAGGGCCTAAGTTTGATCCCAAGCAGACAACTTGTCAACCCTCACAAGGGTCTTGGGAGCTTGGAGACCAAGGGACAGAGAAACAAAGCCACTGGCTTCACGTCACCCAGCAAAGTCCAGATGAGAGCCCAATGCACATCAGCCCCTCCTGCCCAGGCTCTGAGTGATACCCAGGCTCTGAGTCTGGACCTGCTGCCCAGCCTCCTGGCCCCAGCATCCCAGCAAGCCAAGGAGCAGGGAAGGAACCCCAGCAGCTCCGTGCAGTCCTTCCCACCAGCGTTGAGTGTCCGGCCAGGCTGGAGCATGCTGACCTTCAAGGGAGATTGCAAAGGCTTATCTGTTTACTCAGGCATTTTGCTGGAGGGAGGCATCGCAAGCAGGGCTGTTTGTCGCCCAAGATCCCTGATCCCCCCTTCTCAGCCACCTTTGTGTCAGAATTATCGATTAATTACTGCATGTTCACACCCCAGGGCTACTGCTGGGGTGCCTTCCACTGCCTGGGCCTGGCTGGTGACAGAAGGCACCAGAGGATGCAGGAGCATTCCCAGTAAAGAGCTGCGAAGCCCCATGAGGGCTCTGGTACCCACTGAACACCTGACAAGGAGCCCCAGGCACACCCCCACCAGCACGGGCACTGGTGAAGAGACGCCGTTTCAGCAGTCAGGTGCTCACAGACAGCTGTGCAAAGCCCTCAGTGAACATCTGGGAAGGAGGGAAGCTGGGGAGGATGGCAAGGCGAAAGCGAGCCGGGTGCGCACCCGCTTGGCTAGGAGCTAAGCATCCTGCTAATTTCCCTTTGCCAATTCATCAGCTGGCAACGTGCTCGGAATGAGAGCCCCTAATTAATTGCTCATCCGCATCCCCCCTCTCCATCCAGGCTGGCCTCCCTGCCCCCCTCCCTTTCCTCTGCCGCTGTGGCCTCTCCATACACGTTTGCTGGCATTTTCAAATCGGAGGCATCCTAATTACCGGAGAGTTATAACACCTTCCATTTCTCGCCCAGCGGACTGACACCCTGTCAAGAGCAAAGAGAATTGCCAGAGGTTTTGACAACACTAATTGCCCCTATAATCTAAAAACACAAAGGAGAGGCGATTAGTCGAGAGGGCCCCAGCTCTCGATCCGACACGAGGTTTTCACAATGTTACAAGAAAACAAAAGCGACGCTTTTTAGAGTTTGATGGCTGCTAACAAAAGCAGAATTATATTTTCATACAACCTTTGTCTGCATTAAATGGGCTTGCTTTTTTTTTTTCCTCCCCTTCCCTTTCTTCCCCTTCCGTGCTCGGATGCAGAGCTGACACGGGGGAAATGGCGGCGGCTTCACCAAAGGGTGAGGTGTGAACGGGGTGAACAGGGTGCTGGGCTCTTTGGGAAGGACCTCTGGGCTCTGTCTCCTTCCCTCCCTGAGCTCCAAAGCTGCCCAAAGAATTTCCACCCAGTGTGTAAAAAAAAAACCCTCTCCCTTCCGGCTCTAAGGTTTCCAAGGAGGCCAGGAACTTTCTTTAGTAAAAGGGGAAATTCTCACATGCAGCAAGTTTTGCTCCCGCTGCTGCCATTCATCACGCGTACTGGCGAGGCTGCGGCACTGCCGCCAGCGGCTGGCGTTATCCCGGCACAGGGCAGCAAACCGCAGCACCCCCAGGCTCTGGTGACAGCCCCCAGCTGCCTCGGTGGGGATGGTGACAGCTGCTGCCCCGGCAAAATGAGATGGGGGGTGGCAACAGCTGAAAGCCCTGCTGATGGGGAGGGAGACACTGAGGAGCATGGTTCAGCCCCTTCACCTGCAGCCGCAGCACTTAGTGACTGCTGATGTGCAACGGGACAAGGCCAGCCTGGCATCTCACTTGCCAGAGTGGGCTCTGGGCAACAGGCACCTCAAAAACTGGGGTGCAGGTGGTCAATAACCAAAGAGAGAGCAGCACAGTGCGGGGGACAAGGGAGTTAGCTTGCTGCACCCAGCCACATCCTCTCCATCCATCTACCCGGCAGCAAAATCCCTCCCCATGACCCAGAGCAGCCTGGGATCATCCTCGCCTGTGGAAGTCGCACCCACACCCAGCAAATCCTTTGGGAAGCAGGTTCCAGCAGCCAGCCCCCTGCAGCAGCAGCGGCTGGTCCCCAGCCGGCACGTCACGAGCTGGCATCTGCCAGACACCGACTCAGGAAGGGTTTGACTCACGCCTTGGCCGGCTGCCACTCCACAAAACTGCTTACTAACAGCTCCGGCTGCCTCCCAGAAAGCCCCGGCGCTTCGGCTCCGACCGGCGAAGAAGAAGAACGGGATCTCCCGAGGGTGATTTATCCAGGTGGTCCCAGTTGTAATCCCTCCGTGCCAAGAGGATGGGGTGGACGCGGATCGCCAAGGCAGCGGGTGGAAAACGAGATGGGTATTACAGGGGAAACTCGGCGCTTGGCGTAAGCACGGAGCGACTCTGCCAAGGCCGGCTGAGCGCAACAGGATTTGGCTGGGTGGAACGCAGTGGGATGGGGGAGTGATGCTTTCATTTAAATTTTTCTTCAGGTTTTTAGGGTTTTTTAGGGTTTTTTTTCCCCTCCTTTTCCTTTTTTACGGGAAGGAGATTGCAACTCCCAGCCACGAGGCAGAGCAGGGAAAGCCACAACCCGACAACCGGTCTTGGTATGGTGGGGCTGCCATGTGCCTGGCTTGGCACAGCATGGGAGTTGGGACATCCCCCATCGGCCTAGGGGGTATGAGAAAACCCGGGGATTGCTCAGCCTCAAAGCATCCCTGCACTAACCTTCACCTCCCAGGCGGTCACACCATGCTGGGAGGTTGCCACAGGAGCCACCGTGCATCCCCAGAGAGCTGTTGAGGGGAACATGTTGCCACCACCATGGAAAGGAGCATCTCCAGGTCCTCACTTAAAACCACACGTCCGAGCTGCCACGCCAGGGCAGGTGCAGCCCAGACCTTGTCCACCCTGGTCCCCACTGACCTGGGGGGACCCTGGGGATGAGCCAACCCCTCCCTGTGCTGGGTGTGAGACAGCTCTCTGGGGTGTTCCCTGCTTCCCGCAGAGCCCGAAGCCTTGCACATCCTCCTCTCTGATCTAATCTCAGGTTTTAACTCTCAATTAGAAAAAAACCCAGCAAACAAGTTTGTGCTGCTTTTTTCTTTCTAAACACCTTTTTCAATTCCAAAAACAACAGGAACAAACAGAGGAGAGGTTGGCCAGGGAGCCCAGGAGCTGGGGACAGCAGCAATCATCACCAAGAGCAGCTTCAGGTCTGCTGGTTTTTAGGGACAGGGGATGAGCAATTCCCCCTCCCGAGCACCCACTTCTCGCTGCTGCAGCTGGCAGAGGGCAAGCCTTGCCCTTCAAACCCAGCCAAAACACACAGGCACATCCTTGTGCCCCCTCCTGTGCTCAGCATCCCTGAGCGAGCTCAGAGATTCAGCTGCCTCAGACTGTCTGCGAGAGCCTTGGATGCGCAGGGCCATGCAGTGACGCTACTCACACCAGTATAACCCAGTCACAGATATATATAGATATCTTGATGGTGGCACAGAGCCACCCAAACACTGCCCAGCCTCTACCCCGCCTCCGCTCACACCATACCGAGATTGGACAGAGACCAAAACCCTTCCCCAGGTTTGGGAAGCCAAACGTGGATCTGCAAGGGAGCTTCAGCTCCACGTGCCAGGCCAGTTTGGAGGCTGTGGGGTTATTTTACCAATACCTGGAACAGCCAAAAGAGTAACTGCCCTGGGTGGGGGGTGGGCAGGAGGAGGGCGGCAGCTCAGGTGGGTGCTGCGCAGAGCACAACCAGCCTCTGGTGTTCAGCTGTATGCAAAGAGAAAGAGGAATCAATCCCCTGCGTGTTCCACCCAACACTGCATCCTCGTTAGCGCAGCCGCCCCGCCGGGGAGGCACTAATCATGCATAATTGGGCTGTGAGTCGCTAGAAGTTGAAAGGGAGTTGGCTGGGGGACGCTGGGAGCGGAGGTGATGGTGAGCTGGAAGGCTCGCTGCCCAGCAGCCCCGTCCTCAGCATGGTCCTGCTGTGGTTTGGGGTGAGCTGCTGCTCCGTGGAGCATCACCCGGGGTGGGATCCCCAGGGGACCACATCTGCTCTGAGGGCACGGCATGCTGGCACAGCTCATCACACCGACGAAACCTGCATGGAATCAAAGTGGCACCGAAGCACCGTTACTGCTATCATGGTGGTGGGGATAGCAGTGGTGATGGGGGGCTACAGGCTGGCAGAGCCGGGGGCTCTGGGAAGGAGGGGGAGCGATGGGGAGGGGGAGAAGCAGGGATGGACGGCGGTGCTGCGAGTTCAAATGGAAAAAATCTAGCACGGCGCAAGCCGAGACGGACGGGCTGCTGGATTTCTTTTTCCTGGAGAGGGAACGCAGAAGGGCTGGTATTGATCTGTCTTCATTACCCATTTCACTCAAGTTTCAAATCAACAAAATACACTTTTCCGCTCCGCTGCCCTCCCGCCGCAGCAGACAAAAGAAAAGCAATTTCCCGCAGTTTGCTCCAAACTCCTCTCCCCTTCCCTCAGCGCCCCTGCAGCCCCTCTCCCATTTCAGAGGCTTTTTAACCTCAGCAAGTTGCTCCTCGGGAGACCCCTTGACTCCCAGGGTGCTGAGTTGGGGCAGGGACCCCTAAACGAAAGGGCACCCCCATGATTCAGTGTGGCCCCCCAAGCCAAAAATGGCCCGGCACTGAAAAAGTGGGGTGCTGCCTTTCCAAACACGTTCCAGTGCCTCGTGCTGTGGGTTTTACTGGATGCCAACGGCAGAATCCCGGGGTGGGTGGGAGGGAGGGGATCTTCCCATCTCAACCAGCCTCGTGCAGGAGAGGAGCACCCAGCAAACCAGCCAAAGTTCTCAAACACACCATTTCATCAGCATCTGCCAAGTTTCCAAGAGTTTTAAAGTGGCAAAGAAATAAACCCAGGTTAAAAAGTTTGGGGGTAGGGTTTTTTGCCTTATTTATTTAAGATGCAGCTTTAATTTGAGGGCGAGCTCTGAGGCTCCCCATGCATGCACACCTCCAGCATCCTGAAGTAAAGGAGGTTCATTTTTTAGAAAAATAATAATCCCCCAGGATCCTCATTGAGCCCAGCAGCTCCTTGTTCGTTTGTCTGTTAGAGCACGCTGCTGCTGGCTGTCGTTAATATTCCCACTGGCTTGATACCCTATACATGCCCCATACACGGCCCATTCCCATTGGTGAGGTGGCAGGGAGCTGCTCACTGCCATGGAAAGTGCTGGGTGTCAGCAGGAATGGGGGATCTGCAGCACCCCTTGGTGCTGGGTGCTGAGCTCCTGCTCTCTCTGCTGAGACTGGGATGCTCCTGCTTGCTTCCCATGGATTAGGGGTGGGAGCTGGCTGGCAGGGAGCTGAGGGGAGGCTGCTGGAGCAGCTTCTTCCGAAAATACCCCAAAACCACGTGGAAATCCAGCCCTAGCAGCATCCCTCTGTGCGAAGCCCACAGGGGTCTGGTTTAGCAGGCTGAGTACACCCTGGTTCCCAAATACCATGATGGACTCCCCTGGTCCTGCCAGGGGCTGCTGTGCCAGGACCCAGCCCTCTTCCCTCCTCCTCCTCCTCTTCCAGCCGTTCTGGCCAGTCTCATCCACACCACTCTGTGTTAGATAAACTTCCTTTCAAAGGAGTCTGCTTAATCCTCTATCTCCCCTCGGTCAGATCCCGCTCCAGCTGCCGGCGGGGCAGGGAAGGGGAGGGGGAGAGGAAGAGGCCGGTCGCTGCTGAGTTATGAGCTATTTCTGACTCACGTCTACAACTTTCACAAGTCCTTCTGCAATGCAAAAAAAAAAAAAAAGAAGGGAGGAGGGGAGGGGAAGGCAGATCCAGCTCACTCCAGCAAAGACGTCGGCCAGATGGGCAGGGAGGGGAGGCGAGAGAAATCACTGCAGAAGGGGGAATGGGATGGCAAAGGAGCCAAGCACCAGAGTATGGCAGCTGGGGAAAGCTCCAGAGGGAGCAGTGAGGGATGGGTAGGGGAAGAAGCACAGGCAGGAGAAGCGTGGGCAAGGACACACGCCCACGGAGGGGAGCGAGGCGCCGATTACCGGAATCTGACTTCACCCTCGCTGCCTTTGTCCTTCGCAGACATTTTCCATGCAGTGACTGCATTTCCTTCCTGCGAGCACCGCTGGAAAAAGCCGCCTGTTTGTGCCGCAGAAGCCCTGACTAATTCCCACTTACTCGTACCCAGTTGCTGCATCCCAACCCAGTGAAGTGGCCGGGGATGGTGTGCGTGGGGCAGCTCTGGACCCCCATCCCCAAGCCCATCCCGGTACCGGCAGCACCTGGATGGCACTTGCCACCAGCCAAGGTTCAGCCGCATCTGGGTGAGCCAGGAGAAGAGCTGGCGATTGCCCATCCCAAACTCGGCTCTCGCCGCCCTCCCGCTGCTGTGCCGGCTCAGCCTGGCACCGGGAGGACCTCCAGCTCTGAGAGTGCTTGTGCTAATTACTTTCCTTTGTTAATTAAACCCACGTGGCTCTAATAAGGTAACCTGCTGTTCTCCGATAAATTTAATTAGCCTGAAGGGAGAGCCCCTCCGCACAGCTATTTAAATTGTCACTTGCCATCGCTTGGGCTTTGCCTCTTTCTGCCTCCCCCTCTCCCCAGATTCACACCCCTCTTCTGCCCCTTTCCCAGAGGGCAGCAAAGGTGAGGTTCCCCCCTCCTCCCCTACGGGAACGGGATGCCATCCAAGGCTGCTGTGCCCACCCAAAGCCCCATTTTCCTGCCGGTGCCACAACCTCCTCCGCCCCAGACAGGCCTCTGTCCCATCTCAGTGACTGTCCCATTCTTGAGGACCTGTCCTTATCCAGCACCTCACATCATCCTTGGGGTGTCCAGACACTGGGGAACTCTGCTCCTCCCCATCCAAAATGCCATCCCAAAGCACAGCGGCACACGGTGACCTCCTCTCTCTCCCATCCCTTCTCTCACATCACCCTTTCTCAAATCCCAAGAGATTTCCGAGGTTCCCAGGGGATTTAACCCTTTGCAGGCTCCTGGGGTGCTCTACCCATCCCGAAGACAGAGGTGACGTGCAGCCAGATCCCTCCCAAAAAGTGTGTGTGTGGGGGGAGGGGGGATGGAAACACATGCGTCCTTGGGGCTCACCTGCACCGCTGGCTGCTTGCCCTCGTTGCTGCTGGGGGAGCTCAGCCCTGTGGCCTGCTGCAGCAGGAACTGGCGTGCCACCTGGAGCGCCTGCAAAGAAGAGACACAGGGGTGGGCAGGAGGAAGGGTGCCCCCCTCTTCCTCCTCTGGGCACACTCCCCACCCTCTCCAGCTGCCCAGAGCAGCACCCAGATGTGCCGCACCATATGACCAGTACATCCCATTACAAACCACTCTCTCTCTCTCCCCTTGGGAGGACTACGGGGACCTGGAGGTGTGTGTGAGGGGGTCCTATCTTCTACCACCCCCCTGCCCCACTTCAAGCCCCGCACCTTCGTGCCTCTGGCAGGTTTTCACAAGGGTTGGCCCCAGCCCCCACAAAGCCCCAGCATGGGCACAACCAGCACCCAACTGGTTTATCCCCCTTGTGCACAGCCACCAGTGATATCCCTTGTGTCTAAAGCTATCCCATTTAATTTGACATATGACTCCCAACCCAGAATACCAAAAAGTCCTGGTTACTGCCCAGATTATGGTCAGGCTGGGTGCAGGATTAGACCCTGAATACGGAGCCCACAAACGTGTCTGCACAGAGTTTAGGGTGATGCAGGAGGAGTTTAGGAACTCGCACAAGTGACCAAGACATAAACCTGCTTATTTTTGTGAGTGTTTGCTAGAAAAAGCCAGGATTTTCCTTGGCTTGTTTGCAGGGATGAAATTGTCTGGCTGGAGAGGCACACAACAGGCAAAGGAGAGAGAAACCAACATCCATTGCTAACAAGACACGTGTGGAAACACACGTGAGCTCAAGGAACCACGAGCGAGCCCTGCGTGGCACCCTCGGCAGCTGAAAGAAGTTGGTGAAAACAAGGAAAACCCTGTGGAGAGATGAGGAGGAGGGGAGAGGAAGGAGGGCAAGCACTGGTCTATGTGTGAGCTGGTAACAGGGCCACTTGTTAATTCTCCATGTTTCCAGCTATAAAGAAGAGAGCCCCAAGCCCGCACGCCGCCTTTCCAGTCCTCCCTGCCAGAGCTCCTTGCAAGCCCACGGCATGGATACACCTGGACGCACAATTTCCTCTGCTCACCTGTTTATTTAACCTCTGCGGACCAAGAAGCACCCACAGCCCCCTTGAACGGAGCATCCATGAAAACTCCTGACCCATGTTTTAATGAAAAGGTCTCACTTTACATTCCAGGGTTTGCTCGGGAAGAGCGCACAGGGCAGATTTATAGCCAGGATGTCCAAGCTGTGCCACTGCTGGTTCTTCTCTGTAGATAAAAGCCTTCCAACCCTCTCCTCGCACACGTTAAGAAGTGCATTTGCAAAGTGAGAGGTCATTTTAGATTTGAATCAGTCATTTTAGGTTGACTGAAGCCAGAAGCGGCACGCAGAGGGTTTAGCAAACCAAGCTCTGCCTATTTGATTTATAAAAATACCATTTCCTAGCCAGGGACCCAAACCCAACACCCAGACACACCTCACCCCCCAACACTGCTTGTCACTGCTTGAAACTCTGAAGCCCAGGAGTGTCAAAAACCTTGGGAAGCCAACATCCCCCCACCTCCCCAACACCAAATTGCCATGGCTGCACCCAGGGTGTATCCAACACACCCAGAGCTGCCCCGTGCCCTCCGCCTCTTCCCGAGCATCCCCACCCGGCTGCTGGGGATTCTCATACACTGTGTGACTGCTGACTTGCAAACTCACTTTGCCCAATCAAACAAGTCCAAAGCCCTCCCTGAAATCCTTGAGGACAAACGTGGTGATCTGCTGCTGGTAGGAACCCGTCAGTCCAAACTCCAGTGCCGCCGCAGCCCCAACACAAGGCACCGCTTCTCTGCGGGCATGCTATTTCCCTGTTATTAACAGTAATAGATGTGTGCTGGTAATGCGAACACAAAAACCCTGTGACAGTTATGACAGCTCAAGGTCTGATATTTTAATTACTTTTTGAAATGAAAACAGTAATTCCAGTTAAAAGCCAAAAGGGTGGAGGAATTCGAGCGACAGCTGCTCAGTACCAGTGTAACATGGAGCTGGGCAGGTTCATGGCACCCACACAAGGATGGGTGCCAGGCTGCTGCCTGCATCCTGTGTGTGTAACTCACCAGGTGCTCAACCTGTATCTGTTTTGCCAGGTATCTGTGTGATCATATGGGTTTGCTTTCTCTACCTGCACCACGTCAAACTCCTCCAGTGGTCCTAAGAACCATCTTGCAGGGGTGATGCGGTGAGGCAGGCCAACAAAAAAATCAGTGCAGGAAGGATGGAAAATACAGCAAAGAGGAGAAAATATGGGAGAAACACAATGCCAGCACCCAGGCAAAGCGCTAAGCTGGGCTTCTCCCAGAATCTCTCTTTCTAAACCCAAAGAGTGGCTGGCCTGTGGGTGCTCGAGTCCCCAGCACCTGGCTGGCTCAGCCCCACCATCAGCTGCCCACCCCACGCCACCTCTCAGGGGGGAATTTAATTCACTCCCCGCTGGCTCCCTCACTTTGTTGTGCTCTGAAGCACGAAATTACAAGATTTACAGGGAGAAAAAAATAAAATAATAAAAAAAAAAAATGACACAGCCCTACAATGGCACACAGGGGCCTCTCTGCCAGTGCCCTGGAGCTGCCCCCTGCCTCCCTCCCCACCACTGATTTCCACTTAAACTGAAGTTCAGCTCACCCTGCACATGAAGGATGCTCTAGCTGGCAGCACCCGGCTCTGCAAACCTGTTGCACAACTCTACAATGCAAGCAGATTCCTAAGAATTTTTGGATGCAGAGCCCCACGTTAGCTGCATCTGTTATCCTCACCCCCAAGGGCTGGAGGATCAGCCCAGGTTCTGAACCAGCTCAGGTTCTGGGAGGATAAAGCCTTTCTAGAGGGATAAGCAAGGAAGGTGTCGCCCACAACCTCTCCTAAGGGGTGAGGAGACGTTAAAGCAGAAGGAAGAACGTCTCCCCCGCAGGAACGGATGGGCTTTCACCTCCTGGCTCTGTGAACCAGAGAAAAAAACCGAATTTTTCTAAAAAAACCCCTGTATCCTGCTGCATGGTGTTATTCAAGAGTCATTAGCATGTTACCCGTAATTAGGAACGAATGGGTTGTGTCAAATTCATCATGCTCCTGGATGGCTCCCTTTGATCAGCAAATTATCCCATAAAAAAGTTTGTAGCGTCTCAGACACATCAGGAGCTGATGCTGCTCGGCTCTGCCCCCTCAAGAGCAGCAGCAGCAAGGTTGTTCAAGGCTGAGGAAGAGGATGGTGACCTGGGGGGTTTGCAGGGGTGGCCCACAACTGTTTCGGGCTGCACAGGGTGCTCGTACTGCACCAGGTTATTGGTGGGAGGGATGAGAGCTGCTGGAAGGTGTGTGGTGGCACAGGGTCAATAAATGACCTGCTCTGAGCTGCTCCCGCGGCAGCAGAGGTGTCTCTGTCACGGAAGGGAGCTCACAGGGTACCCAGCCCCCAGGGATGCTCCCCTCTCCCCAGGGACACTGAATCCCTCCAGGACGCTGGATAAACCGAGGCTGGATCTTTCTCCCAACTCCAGGAAAAAACATCTCATCCTCTGGCAATGAACAACCTGTTGTCCCAGCTTCCACCCAGTGCAGCTCTGGAGTATCATTAATTCATCCCTCAGTGGCTCATGCTCCAGCCAGAGGACTCCATATGACAACCCTGTAGGTGATGGAGGCATCCCAGGATGGCAGGAGGGGCAGCTTTTGGCTGCTTCCCCACAGCAAACATCCCTTATTATCCATAGGGAACACCAGATCCCATCCAGCCCCAGCAATGAAGGAGTCCAGCAAGAGGAGCCAGCATCTCCCATCCCACTGAGAGTGGCTGACTCACAACTCAGCCCCTACATTAATCCCTTATCCCTGCCTGACTGCCTTTTTTCAATCCCTCTCCCCAAACCTGCCCCAGCCAAGTCTCTCTGAGGCTGCCCATCACCTGCTCAAATGGGAATAAATAGGTCAAGGGGTTCAAAAGAGTTTGCTGGGATGGAGATGCCCACAGACAAGCCCCCAGCCTTCCAAAACATCAGAGAACACAATGGAAAGTCTTGTCCAAGGGATTTCTAAAACCACCTCATTCCAACAGGTACTGTGTTTTATGAGGGTGTACTCTTTCATGATGCCCAACGCTGCCTGGATGCTCCAGCTGCCAGAGCCAAGGGCTGCGTGCCGGCTGCCTGCTGCGCAGCAGGAGTGGGTTCACCCAGCCTGCAATGGGAACCGCTGCCCAAAAATAGCTGAGGGATTTTCCACCTGAATGGGATCAAAGCTTAGCATGGGGTTTTAACCTCCCAAGAGTCAATAAACCACCCTAAAGATTATATTAAACCAAGAATTCTGCAAGGAAGGAGGCAAAAAGGGGAGCTATACAGAGTCCATGTCTTCCCTCTTCCCTCTCAGAGGGTAGAAAGAGGTTGAAAAAGAAAAGAGAAAAAAAAAAAAAAAAAAGAGATGATTTTTTACACTAACCTCATAAAAATGACATCGTCACATTCCAGAATTAGAGCTATTAAGACAACACACACACACGCGGGTATTTTTAGATGGATATTAACGGTAAATGATGCCATATTGAGAAGCACTTCCACCCAGCCCAGCCCTGGCCTTGCTTAACCAGAACCAAATGGCTCAAATAGATCAAAAATTAACAAAAATGACACAATTCTTCACAGGGAAGGAAAAAAAAGAGCTTTTTTTTTTTTTTTGGCCTCTCCTGGCCCCAGCTGTTCCCCTTTTGCTCACACACAGTAACGCTCCTGGACTCTCTTCCTTCACTCTTGACTCTTCGATCCTTGTGGGCAAAGGGTTAAATCCATTTTCACTAATGAAGAACACAAGGAACAAGCTCCCAACAATCCCACCCTGTGAAACTTGAAGGAAAAAAAAAAGAGGGAGAAGGGGGGAAAAAAAAGAGGGAGAAGGGGGGAAAAAAAAGAGGGAGAAGGGGGGAAAAAAAAGAGGGAGAAGGGGGGAAAAAAAAGAGGGAGAAGGGGGGAAAAAAAAGAGGGAGAAGGGGGGAAAAAAAAGAGGGAGAAGGGGGGAAAAAAAAGAGGGAGAAGGGGGGAAAAAAAAGAGGGAGAAGGGGGGAAAAAAAAGAGGGAGAAGGGGGGAAAAAAAAGAGGGAGAAGGGGGGAAAAAAAAGAGGGAGAAGGGGGGAAAAAAAAGAGGGAGAAGGGGGGAAAAAAAAGAGGGAGAAGGGGGGAAAAAAAAGAGGGAGAAGGGGGGAAAAAAAAGAGGGAGAAGGGGGGAAAAAAAAGAGGGAGAAGGGGGGAAAAAAAAGAGGGAGAAGGGGGGAAAAAAAAGAGGGAGAAGGGGGGAAAAAAAAGAGGGAGAAGGGGGGAAAAAAAAGAGGGAGAAGGGGGGAAAAAAAAGAGGGAGAAGGGGGGAAAAAAAAGAGGGAGAAGGGGGGAAAAAAAAGAGGGAGAAGGGGGGAAAAGAGGACCCCCCCAAACCCCTCCTGCATTTGTGCTCAGTAAAATATGAAATATAAATCAAGGAACCTAATAGAGAGATGAGTTTCACTTAAGTGCTCCAGCCTCGTTTTTATCTTAAATACCCTAATAATAGCAGATTACACAATATATTTGAGATGTGATCACATGTTTTATGGAACGGTATCTTTCCTACGGCAGGAGTGCCTCTCCTCCCCCCATCCCCACCCTTCTTTAACTACCAAAAAAGTCCAATTTGCTCCTGGTTTGGTTTTTTTTTAATAAAAAAAACAAAACCCTCGCCTTATTTTAATTTAATAGCTCAACATTTCTTTAACATGTGTCTACAATAAACTGCAATATTATATTTTCTTTTTCTTAGTGTAATAAAACCCCACCAAATAATGCTGGAGCGGCTGGACTTTCCAGATGGCTCCTTTTCCATGGGACTGCAACTTGCAGAGAGCTACCGTGCGGCTGCCGAGCTCGGGGACTTTTCCCACCACTCCCCCAAAACATCCTTGCTCTGAGCATCCTCCTCGCTCTCGCCCCCCACCGCACCCCGAATCACAATTGCTCTATGCACCCCACAGCTTCAAACCCCAGCTTCAGGAGGAGACTTGGAGACCCTTTGTTGGAAATTCCAGGAGAGCCTGGAGAGACCTGGATCATCGGAGATCAGCCCCATGTGATGCTTGCTTTTGGATCCATCCCTCCCCCCATCCCCCCCGCTGCTTCCGTGGGGTGCGGTGCTGCACCCCAATGCCCAAGCCAGAGCGTCGCCCCATCCTTCCTCCCATCACAGGGATGCAACACCCCCAATCACCCTGCTGTCCTGCTTCCTGCCCGGCCTTCCTCCATCAAGGATTACGGGCTGAGGGGGGTGGTAAAGGCACGCCGGGGTTGGGGGGTGAGGGGCTGGCCCCCACGTTAAAAATTCATTAATGTGCAAAGGCGGCGGGGCCCTTTGGAGCGGGTTGGAGGATGTCAGCTCACTGGAGGTCTCGCCACGTTCCCACAGCAACGGCGGTGGGAGACCCCGGCCGGCGGGCAGCCCTCCCATGCCCCCGGCCGACCTCTCCCCTCCGCCAACCCCGGCACAATGCGGACGCGCGCTATTCAAGCTTTTCAGCTGAATCCCACCATTGAAATCCAAGGATTTAACCCCAACGCCATACCCCGGGCTGGGGAGGGAGCGGGGGGAAGTGAGGGGAGGGGGATGGCCTTCCCCCATCCCATCCTACCAAGCGCCTGCTCTCCCTCCAGCCTCTCCAGACCATGGGATGCTCTGATGTTGCACAGATCAGGGTGGACACACAGACCAGGCGCAGCCGAGGACGTCGACAGAAAGCTGTGTTCTGTCACGGAGCAGAGCCGGTGCCACAGCTGGAAACAAACCCCTGTCCTGGTGCAGCCGGATACTCACGTCCTCTTGCTCCAGGGACTCCCCAGAGGCCACAAAACAGCTTTTTAGGGGGTGGTCCCTGAGCACCCTGTGATAAACACACCTCCCAGCAAGCTCCTACCCAGGCAGCATCCTCAGGGAGGAGTTCGAACCGGAGATGTCCCCACAACCCAAACAAGCCCCAGGGCTGTCTGGGGTCACCCTTCCAAAAGGGTGAAAGCAGAGAGACTCTGGGTGCCACAGAAGGTCAAAAACCCAGCTCGTTTCATAAAAGAAAGGCGCAAAACCAGCCAAAAATCAAGGGGTTTTTGACCCCAGGGAGCTGCATTGCCCAAGCAAAACCCTATGGCCATGGAGTTTTACGGCACGGGTGGGGTGGCTGAGTGGTGAGCTCCCACCTCTCCAGGCTTCCCAAGGTTTCTTGGAGACTTCACATAGTTAAATAAGAATAAGGATTGAGCACAGGCATTCGGGAGCTGCGGCAGAGGCAGAGCCAGGACGGAGGAGCTGTCAGACAGGAACAGCCCAGTGGTCCGGGAGCCGCCTGCGAGAAGGGGCGAAGGCTGGATGCTCCCGAGGATGGTGTAAAGCCTTCATAAAGCACCTAATTGTGCAAAACTCTATATATGGGGACATTTATTCCTGACCCCAGCTGGTGCTCAGCCTGTTCCCTGAAGCATGAAGATTGATAGCCCTTGGGATGGCGGGTTGGGGGTGGTGGGGTATTTTTTTCCCTCCCCCCAAGGTGCTGTCATTGCAGATGTCATTTGTTTTTGGAAGTTTACCAAACTCCCTCCCTGCCTTAATAATTCCACAGGCCAGAGAGTTTCCCAGGGTAATTACACCGGGAATCCAGAAGAAGAAATGCAAAGGGGGAAATCAAACCTCAGGCGGGTTTGATTTTGGGCGAGCTGAGGGAGCAGCATCCCAAAAGCCCTTTTTCCATCACCCTCCTGCTTCTAATTTTCCAGAAGAGATAACCCCGTTTCACACCCACACTGCCCACTCTCCTATCCACATCGTTTTGGCTGCACAGGGACAGGCATCTCCCCTTCATCCCCAGCTCCAGCTGCTGCTCAGCGAAATTCGGGGCCGGGGAGGGGAGCGAGCGGCAGCTTCCTTCGGCAGGGGTGACTCGCAGCGGCATTACACGCATGATTACCCTTCAGATCAGGGGAACAGGGGCTTAACTGCGTGCGAAACGGCTGTTATTCAGGTAATGGATTTACAGCACTCACTACTAAAGTATCAGACACAGCAATTTTTTACAGCTTTCACGCTGGAATTTATGGCTCAGGGAGGCGATCTCTATACGAGGCAGGGATCATTGCCTTATTTAGTATCCGAGGAGGAAAATTTATGTTTTCTCCAAAGTTTGTTTTGAAAGGTAACCTGCAGGCACGCACACACGTCTGTCTGTCCGTCTCCCCCTTCGCCTCCCAGGAACTGCGCAGGGTGCAGGGGGAGACGTGTGCCAGGCGGCTCCCACCCGCTCTCCGAGGTGTGCACACGTGTGCTCGAGGATGGAGCTGTCGCAGGCACACGTGTGTTTCATGCTACATGCCTGAGGTTAAATCTTGTTCAGAGAATGGGGGGACCCCATCCAGTCACCCACCTGGGCAACCAAATACAGACCCAGAGGGAACCTGCTCTGGATTTTACAACCAACAGGCCTTCAGCCTGCTCTCCTGGACCTCCTCCTTTCCCTGCATTGCTTTTCCTCCCTGCCGAAGGAGAACAGAGCAGCCAAACCCCCCACCAGCCCAGACAGGACCTGCCCCTACCTCCCCCAGAATTCAGCCATCCCTGGGGCAGCAGGCACTGGCCCCCGAGCTGCGCAGAGGGATGGATGGGCTCCACCTCCCAGGGATGTGCACCCATAAGGACGGGCAGTGCTCGCACCTCATTTTCTAGAGGGATGACCAAGTCTCATGCAGCCCACCTCCTCAGCCAGCCCCAGAGATGAGGGGAAGATAAAATCAGGCATTTGACCCCAAATCCTCAAAGGACCTGATTCCACGTGGCCTTGCATCAGGCAGGTAAGAGCAGGAAGCAGGGCATCCCTCCTACCTGCTGCTGTTGGAAGTGCAGGAGCTCCACGGGGCTCATCTCGCCATTGGTCTCCCCACTTGCGGCTCCTTCACGCCCACCGCCCCCTCCGCCACCGCCCGCTCCGCCGCCGCCCCCGCCGCCATCAGGCTGGTTGCTGAGACTGCTGACCCCGTTTTGGCTGGAGGGAGTGGACCGTATCGTCTCCGAGGCGGATTCAACCATCATGACTTGCTAGCAGGACCTGGAGGAGGAAGAGGAGAGAGCGGAGCTTGAGAAGAGAGGTTGAAAGCTCTGGTCGGCATCCCCCACCACCCACCCCCCCATCGCTGACCCCCACGAGGTCTGGTAAGGAGATGAAGGGATGGGATGTCAAATGCCAGCTGGTTTTAGCTGCGTTCAATTTACTCCAAAGAAATAAACGTACGACACCGCGAGCTGCCATGAACGCGCTGCCGGCCCCACACGGCACTGGGGCAAAGCAAGTGCAACCCATCCCTTCAGAAAACACCCCGTTTTTGGCTTTCTCCCAGCCTGATGAAGACATAAAACCCCAAGAAATCAGGGCATTTTTCACAGAATCCCAAAATATTTCACTTTGGAACACCGGGGACGGCACGGTTGAAGTTTCAGAGAGGGGGATACGTAGCACACGGAGCCTGTGACGCATCTTTCACCATGAAAGTCTCCAAGTTAACGCGTTTTCACAAAGCGCCTCAGCTCCCAGCAAACCAGTGCTGCCCAGCAGGATGAACCCACCCAGCAGAGAGTTTTCCACCAGGTCAAGGAAACCCAAAGGTACCGCGGAGCCGGGACACAGTGAAACCGAGAGCGCAGCGGCACTCTGGAAAACATCAGCTGGAAAATCCTGCCTGTTTCCCAGATGCCTCTGTGAAGCCTCTCCTCCCACCGTACCCTCGGATGCCCTTGAAGGACCAAGCTGGGTCCTTCCCAAGCCGGGTCCAGCCCTGCATGAGCCCCCAGCAACCGTGTTTTGCAGCTCTTGTACTTCATTCCATGCAGTTACAGGCTTGCCCCTCACAAGGCAACGACGAAACACATTGCCTCCACGGGCGGGTTTTATCCCTGCCAACTCTCCCAGCCCATCACCTGCTTACACCCAGGGCATGAAGGTAGAACCATCTGAAGGTTGCAGCCTGTGCACACTGCAGCAATCCCGGGAACGTTGCTGTGGGATGCTGGCAGCATCAGGGCAGCCATCCTAAGCTCCGTTCGATCCCGAGCCACCACGGAGAGCTGGGGGAAATCACAGGGCAGCAGGAGAGCTGCTTGCACACCGAAGAGCTGGGTGCTAAGTGCATCCCTACCCCCCTGTCTTAAATGCTATTTAAGTGAAGGCAGATGGGTTCGGGGAGGGAGTCCCGAGGAGATACGGGGCTTGGCTTCAAAGAGACAAAGAGTCTTTGCTCAGTTGGGTCGGATTAGCTGTGAACCTGAGGATTCCCTTTCTGGAGGAAACTCCTGGATCCAAAGGAAAAGTAACCACTGCATCCAGCATTGGCTCCAGCCAGCAGCTGCTCCAGGGCTGCATGCAGCCCTGCACAGAGCGCATCGGAGCATGGGATGCCCGACCAGCACCCAGTGTCTCTCCCACCTTCCCAACACACACTTTGCTCCACGGAAAAGCAGAGGGGACAGTTCTATCTCCTCCACACCAGCTCCGTCCAAACTGTTCCCTCACCCACCACCGGACAAGCGAGTTTGAAACCAGAGGGGAATAAAGAAAGAGGGACAGGGGAAAGAAACACCATTTCTTCCTTTTTCTTCTCTTTTTTTCCCCCTTCATCGCCCCCCCCCCCCCAAAAGACAGAAAGACAAACCTCGAACAACATAATTGCTGAAATGTGGCGTGTAATAATAGCTATTCAGAAGCTGATCATTCATATTAAACAGGGTGAAGCAAGCTTCTCATTTGCATGTTTGAGATTATATGCATTTCAAAAGTCATTTCCGCAGGGTATATGACTGACATTAATTCCCATGTGGAGCTGCTGGCTCCATCCCGCCGTCCCGGTGCTACCGAACCCGCGCAGGGTGACACACCGGTGGCTGCTGGAGAGTTCAAGGTTAAGGGGGATTACTGGTTTTGTTGGAAGTGGGGGGGCCAGAGCGAGAGCACCATGGCACGGTTGGAGCAGCTTCCCAAGAAGGGATGGTGAAAAGGATCGCCTATGGATGCTGCGGTAGGAGCAAAGCAAGCTGGATGAAAGAAAACACCTTTCACCATCAAAAACGGTGCTTGCTCCTCTTCCCCCCACGACGTCTAACAAGAACCTGCAGGAATATTAAGTTATTACTGATCCTTTTCTCATTTTTCCCCCTAAAATCCAACCCCTGCTCCAGGTTTTGACCAGAAGAGCAGCTCTGCAGGGAAAGCTGGGCTCTGCCTGCGCCCCGGCAGCCACAAGGCATCACTACAGTCAGGATTCAAGAAGGGATTTGATTTTTATACAGAGAACAAGAATATCCAGAGTTACAACAGGAAGTATTAAAAAAAAAAAGAAAAAAAAAAAAAGAAAAGAAAAGAAAAGTTTTTGGAAAGGATATAAAACTTTCCTGGCTTCAGGGCATAAATTGAAGCTTAACTATTGGGAATTAGGAGGAAATCTCTGCTAGTGGAGGAGCTGTAACCGCGGGTTTGCTCTGCCGGCCCCCCGCCCCTGCCAGAGGCAGGATGCTGGAGCAGATGAAGCGGTGCTGGGGTCCAGCCGGGTGATTCCCGCAGCCCCAGGACACCAGGCCAGTTGGGTTCCCTCTCCAAGTCTAGTAAAACTCAAACTTCCCGTTCGCAAACCCTACTGGGATGCTGGTGTGTCTGGTGTTCCCAACGCTGCAAGGGAAGTCATAAAAGAAAGTAATAATAATACTGAAAATATTTCCATTCATATAAAAGTTTTACAAAACCTTTAAGAAAGGAGAAAGAAAGGGAGAGGAAAAAAAACCACCAACAACCCCAAGCCAGCGACTGCAACGTTATAAAGTCGATTTAAATTAGGAATGAGTGCCTTTCCAGCCGGGGCTGATCCAGGGAGGCTGAAGCCGTGTCGGGAAGAGCAAAACCCAGCTCCACGCCCGGCTGTGAGCACGGCAGCACATGTGCATCCCTGCGCACGGCCGGGAGGGCTCTGCAGCATCCCAGCTCCGGCTTTTCATCTATTTTAGTTCAAACGCATCCAATATTTTAGGGATTCTCCTTAGACTGGTATCCAGAGGATCTAATGGGGATCAGACCTTCCCGCAGGCATAAAGGCAGGGATCCTGTCCAGACCGTCATCCCCAGAAGATACAACACCCAGATAAAGTAGAAAAGGATGGTTTTACTTAAAAGGGGAGGGGAGGAGACCCGTCTAATGGCAACGAGCAACAGAAGCTGCGCAAATGGATTGCTAATTACCATTTCAGACTCCAAATCACTTCACTGAATAAGCACTCTGCCTTTTTTTTTTTCCCCCTTTTTACTTAACCCCCCCAAACACACACACCTTCTGCAGGACAAAGACAAGGAAACAGAGTAAAGAATCCTCCTGCCTTTCACAGCACCATATGGCAATGAGCATGTATTAATTACCGTTGCTTTTTAATTAACAATTGCTTCATCTGAGCAGTAACATTTCCTTGACATCCCCTGACTTGCCACTAACCTGTAAAGTGCACGTGCCATGCCAAGTCATCAATTCATTTTTATTGACATCCCCCCCCCCAACAGGCAGGATACCAGGGTTTTCCAATTAACACCTCCACACTCTCTAATTAGCGCAATTAACAGACTGATGGATGCCCAGAGCTTCCCTGCAAGAGAGGGTTCAGATTCGCCGGCAGGGCTGTTGGACACAGCTCCTTGCTGCACACGTGTGTGCCCTACACATGTGTGTGCCACAGTCCCTGGGGTCCTGTGGGAAGGACCACGCATGTACCACAGAGCCCAGCATCACCACAGAGCTCTTCTGAGTCCTAGAAGAAAGGGGAGGGAGGATGTACATGGAGGTGAGTGAGACGGCAGACTCAAAGCACGGATTCACCCCACAGTCTTTGGGAGCAAGAACAGGAGCCAGAGCATTCACAGAGCTGTTCCTCCCCTAAAGCTCCAGATGAATTTTGGGGTATCCAAACCCAACCGAGGTGGTAGCGATTCTCCACTCGCTTGATCTCCACAGACATCAAAACTAAACAGCGCTTCTCAGCCCCCGGGACCCACAGGAACAGGCACAGCCAAGGCTGGGCACCCCTGAGAGGCGACTGCCCCAACACCTATTTCGGTTGTTTCTCCTATTTTTAAATATCCTCAATACCGTGGGTCCTCAGGGGCTGCCTAACTTTGGGCTGCCCTTCTTGTGCTGCTGGCAGGACCAGGGCTGTGTATGGATCCAGCATCATGGCTGCTTCCCCCCTCCACTGCCAGCAAGTCCCTGTCCTCCACCCCTGTCCCCATCCTCGTGCCGATGGCAGCGGGTCCCCCTTCGCCTCAGTTTCTCTGACATAAAACCAAAGAGCACCCCCAGCTTGAAACCACCCCCTGGGAGGAATGAGGAAGAACGAGGGGGGACACCAGTGGGAAAACGTTACCCCCGCATCTCCATGAGCTGAGGAAGGAGGCGACCTGAGTTTTGCAATGGATGGTGCAGAAGAGGCGGGTGACGCTACGCATCCACAGGCAGCCCACTACCACGAGGCTCCGGAGGCTTTTTTCACTCTTCTCACTGCATCCCAACCCCAAAGCAGTGTTCCAGCCCCCTCCCCACCCCCCACCTGAAGTCCAGCCTTGCCAAGACCTGGAGGGGAGCAAGGGGCTGCCCCACCGCACAGCCTCTCCCACAGCCAGCCTCTTCCGCAGGTACCAGCAGATGATGGAGCACAGACCGAACAATTCTCTCTCAAAAAAGCTGTCGGAAGTCCTGTGGGATGGTCCTCTGCATAGTTGGGAGAAGGAAACTGCAAGAAGCTGGATCCCAAGCACTGGATCTGCTCCGAGCTATGGAAAGTTGAGCAACCTGCATGTCCGGATCCGGCACTGCGAGGCTTTAGGAAGCGGCTTGCTAATCTTAAAAGGCTTTGGCTTGAAGAGAAGCAGCAGCCAGGATTGCTCAGAGAGTGGCTTTTTACCCTTTAATTAACACATAAACACATGGAAATGTGGAAAGGGGATTAAAATAAAAGTCTGGGGGAGCTGAAATGAATCTAGAGCATTACTGTAAATTAGAAGAGATTTAAGGAACCAAGGACTGGCTAAGCCCGGGCACCGCTTTAATGGGATCTCACCTCTGGGCACTTTCATCTCCCACTTTCATCTTGCTCCCAGCAACTTCTCAGGAAAGAACCAACCTCCAGGCACTTGCCCTCGCCGGCGGGCAGACCTTTACCCCCTGTGGCTCTCCTCACCCACCCACCCCAGCCCTGTGCCAGCCACACACCCTTCAGCACCCCGGCCACGCTCACGGACACCGGGGACCATCAGCGACCGGAGCATTGGCTGCTACGCAGAAATCAAGCAACAACAACCACAGGGAGGGTTTTCTCCCCCAAAACGACGGGTCCATCTCACTTGAAGAGCCAGGAGCACACTTGGGAGCACCAGGAGAAGGCCCCAGGGCAGCAGGATGCAGCATTACTCCTGCTCAGGTCCCACCAAGCCCACCTGCCTCTCCCAAGCACATCTCCCTCAGACCATCCTTCGCTCGGAGCTCGCACGCAGCAGCGAGGACACCGCGACGGATTCCCCAGCTCCACCAGAGATCCTCCACATGGTGCCCAACCCTGGCAAGCCATCCCGCATGGGGCATCCCCGGAGACACAGACAGCTGGCTGGCACATCTCCCATTCCCTGCTGAGCTTCCAGGAAAATAAAATCCCTTCCAGCATGGACACAGGGCTGGCCGGACTCAGGATGGGACGGTGCCGGATGGCTGCCGAGGCTGGTGCTGGGCACGTGGCGGGTGCTGGGGCTGCTGCTCCATCCTGCAAGCATCCTTCTCGAGCATCCTTCCCCAGCATCCTTCCCTTGCCGTGCTCTTGAAAAGATTAATAAAAAAAAAAGAAAAAAAAAAAAAAAAAGGGGAAAAAAAAAAAAGAGCCCCACTCCATCTCATTAAGAAAGTAAACACAAGAGCCGTCTAAGTGTCTAATTAAGCTTCTAATTAGTCCCTGCTTGTTACTAATGCAAATTAGATTACGCCGCTTAACTACAGCATGTCCACAACACCCTTGTTAATTGCGGCCTTTTGAAATTAAATTACTCCCTAATTAGCATATCAAAGCCATTGATTCGGAGCCAGGAAAGATGAGGGCAGGAGGAAGCCGAACGCCAAGTTTTGTTAATCAGGGACGTCTAATTAAATAGTGACGTGGCGCACAGGGGGGCTCCTGCCTCGATGCGGCCGCATGTGCGGGCCCAGGGGGACCCCGAGCAGGACAGCACACTCGGTGGGTGCCAGCTGGAGGGGTGCTAGGGGTCTGCACCTGGCATGGGCCACTAACGCTGTGTCGGAGCATCCCTGCAGGTTTGGGGTGCGGGTCTGACATCCGTGCCCCAGCTGCAGCGAGCAAGTGTGGGGGGCAAAGTCTACTCTCCTGGAAGCCCCCCGGAGCTCTGGCTGCCATCCAGATCCAGCAAGGAGGGAGGTTAAAGCTGACCCCAATTTCTCATCCCTCCCCCCAAAACTTCTTCCACCCAAGGTGCTCCAATGGGAATTTCAAGGAAAAATGCCCTGAAGTGCGGGCACAGCCCGGCAGCCACCTGCATCCACCCCCAGCCTCCCACAGAGCACCCCAAAAATCTTGGGTAACCCCCACAGGAGCAGAGGAGACACCTAAGCAGGGCTGGGAACACAGAACAGCATCTCTCACCTGTAGGATCCCAAATCCAGCTTGGAACACAAACCCCATGCTGTGATGGGATGGATGGGGCCACACATGGCACAGGGATGAATGGATGACACACGGATGCCTATTCCCGAGGCTCTGGCACCAAACCAGCCCTTGCCCAGGAACCTGACCTAGGGCATCTGTCCCCCACCAGCCATGGGGAGCTCGCCGAGAAGACACCCCCACCTACATCCCCCACCAAGAAGATACCCCCACCTACATCCCCCATCTCAGCTCTCCGTGGGCATCCACAGTGTGGATCCATTCCGTGGAGAAATAAAAAGCACCCCCCAAGCCCCACTCGAGTTATCACCCCCAAAACTTCCAGCCCAAAAAATTCACAGGGGACATAAATAAACAAGGCACCAGGGAAGCGGATGGATCTAAAAGCCACCAGGTAGATTCACTCCACTGAGAGTAAAAAAAATTAAGCTAACACCTATTTTTAAAAGTTATTTCAATAACTTCCTGAATGACCCAGTTCTTTCCATTTTATAACTTTTCCTCTTTCTTTTGACTTCTTTTTTTTTTCTTTGTTTAAAGAGGTGGGAATGAAAAAAAAAAATAAAGGGATGAAGATTGGAAAAGTTTAATAGAGGGAGAAAAAGTCTATTAAAAAAAAAAAATAACCAAGGCAGGCAGCTCGTCTCAGGGGGGAAAAGAGTTGAAATATTAAAGAAAGGCAAATCGCTTCTCCGGCTGCCGAGACAGAGGAGGAGAATAAAACAGCTTTAAGAGAACGAGCTGGGCGCTTTTAATTGAAAAGAGGGAGATTCAAATGAAATATCCAATATCCCCCGTTAAAGAAAGGAAGAAAGACGGACCCTGGCCGCTTCGTTACGCCAAGAAATTGCTAAAGCCCCAACTTTTCTTTTCTTTCTTTTCCTCCTGTCTCGGAAGTTATAGGAAAGAGGGATGGGAGAAAGGAAAAGGGGGGGAAGGAAAGGTCTTTTGTACAAGAGGAACTCGAGGGAATGGGGGAGGAGGGTGGGAAGAGAGACTAAGTTTTATTCATTTATGAGATGAGTAAAAATATATATATATATATATATTTTAAAAAAGGCAGAGTTTTATAATGTCACAGTGTTTGGAAGCAGCAGAAGGGAGACGAGGAAGGGGGGGGAAAAGCAACTAAGAACAGAAGGGCCAGCTCCAACCACCCGCCGTACAAGCCTCTCTCCCAACGAGATTCAATTAATTGATAACAAGAGGCATCAAATTAATTTTTCAAGGATGTTAGATTTTGATGAAGGAAAAAATCTCTCTGATTTTAATCGGGGCGGCGTTTAAAAGGCATAAATGAATATCCCTTTCTAATCATCTGAGGCGCCGAGGAAGCACCAAGCGGTTAACGTGAAAATTCAAATCGTTTAATTAGTGGGGGGGTGAGGTGGGGGAAGGGGACCTGGGTTTTTTTTTCTTTTTTTTTTTTTTAAAAAAGAGCTTTATGAAGAAATTATTATTTTTTAAATGATTTCTTTCAAGCATCTTTGCTCTCTCCCCATCTCCCCCCACCCCCAGCCCCGAAACGCACACGCACTTGTAAAAACATATCTCAGAGGTTTTCCTTTTGAATAGAGACCATTCCCCATCACAATCTAATTAACAAAAAATGATAATGAATAGGGTGGGGAAAAAAATAATTCACAGGGAACAAATACTCCAAACTCCCAGGAAAGAAAAAACACCAGGAGGAGGAAGACAGAGATGATTCCCCAACACAACTCGCTGCGCTTCCACATGGGACGAGGTTTTTAGGATACGGGGGGTCAGCACGGACACCTCCCTCCCCAAAATCTTATTAAAATCCTATTAAAATAATTAAAGGCACCTCCCATCACTGGTGTGACCTGGGATGTATCCGCAGCCAAAGCCGAGCCTGAAGGCAGGGACCAGCACAGCAGCACAGGCTGCGGCACACATATACGCACACACTTGTGCACAGGCGTTTCGCACACGCACACCCCACAGCTCCAGCAAGGCACCAGGCATCGCTCTGCAGCCAAGCACCAGCAGCCAAATCGGTCCCCACCAGCTACCGGGATGCATCCAACCTCGCACCAGCATTCTACTGGTGCTCCTCCAGTATCTCCCTCTAAATCCTGACCCAGGTTTAAGTCTGTGCTCATACGCCCGGCTCACACAGCTATATTTCTACCCCAGCAGCATCACACACGGGAGGGATAGACACCCAGCTGCTCACCCAGCCTTCCTGCTGCAGCACCCCACCAGCGGCAGAGCCCCGAGCCCACCCAAGGTACATGCAACACACGCGGAATCACCTCTGTCCCTTCGGCACGCAGACAGCTTGAATACAGTCCCACGCTCGGGGGGTCCCCATCCAGGCAACCTGCCTGCCGGAGCCTGGGGCACCCCAGGAAGAGGAGGGCTCTTCCTCTTGGATAGAGCCACATAGGGCATCACTCCACATGAGCTGAGGAAGAGGAAGGCTACGAGGAGGACTCGGCCAAGAGAAAGGCGATTGCTGCCCCGCAGCACCAGCAGCTCTGGGAATGGGAAAGGCAGCAGTGGGGCGGAAGAAGGCTTCCAGTGAGGGGGTGTTTGCAGGGAGCTCTTAAATACAAATCGAGCTGTGGGAGCTCCCCCCGGCCCTGACCCTTCGGGGCAAGGGCAGAGCCAGGGAGGAAGAAAATACCCCCGAGCTGATGAGGGACAAACCAGATGAGGAACAATGGCAGGGCCATTGGTGATGGACCTGCTGCTGGGACACAAGCTCCCCTGGTCAGACCCTGAGTGGAATTTTCCAACTGAGTTTGTGTCAAGTCAGACTGGATGTTCCTAAAAGTCTCTTCTGGCCTTCAAATAATCCAGAGGGTAGGAGGAAAAAAGTCATGGCGCCTACTGAACTGGAGGGAAGAACTCAGACGCTACAAGTTTTCCTAGGCACCACTGTGTTTGTGCAAGAATTAATCCAGAAAACACTATTTAACACACTCCCTGCTGCACGTTGAGGCTTTCCACTGCAAATCCCATTTCTATGCAGGAAGAGGCCTGGTTTCCATCCAGAAATTATGCTGCTCACGAGGAAGGAGAAGAAAAAAGGCAGTGCGGGGGGAGAACTATCCTTGGGCATTTTCAAACTCCTGGTCTGAAGTCCGTTTTCTCGCATCCAAATCAGAGGCAAGCACGACCCGAAGCCGGGATGCATCCCGCCACCCAAGCTAGTGCCAGGGGTTTCAAACCACCCTCCCCATTTTATTTCTGCCCTGCTCAGCTCCATCTCACAGGGACCCAACATCTCCCAGCTTGCCTGGGTGCTCGGCACCTCCACCGGCAGCCTCGGAGCGAACTGCAGCCCCGAAGATGAACATGGCTCCCGACAGCCCCGACACCTCTGCTCAGAGCAGCGACTGGAAGAACACCAACAATTTCTCTCCTGGTTTCTTAAAAGCTGGGAAGCAGCTCAGCAAACGGGCACGGATGTCCCACAGTCCTGCACCAGGCACGGTGATGGGCAGCTGCGAGGCCACACCACCCACACAGGGGATTGGGAAGGGTGTGTTTAACATTTTGGGTGCTCAGGAGGAGAGCACAGTTCAGTAGAGAGGCATGGAGCATCCCTCTGGCTGGGGGAAGCGTTTCCCTCCACAAAGCCAAGAGATTGCCAGGGTTCCCCGTGCTCCTTCCCCGTGTCACCTGGATGAGCCACGTGCAGCCATCACATTCTCTTCCCAGGGACAGCATCCCTCGGCAGCACCCTTCGCTGGGCATCCATGGCAAGCCTCTGCCCAGCACAGACTCGGCTGCAGAGGCAGCAAGAGCTTCTTCCCCCCATTCCCAGCAGGATGGCAGCACATCCCCTGTCCAAGCATCCCTCTGCACCACTGCCAGGCTGGCAACACAGGAAGGCGATGTGGTCCCACAGCATCACTCTGGCGTCACCCATGGCATTCCTGGGTCATGCTGACCCATGCGGCCCCCGAGCCATGTCCACCCCAAAAAGCTCAGCCCTTACCAGGCCACACGTCAGGACACAGCACCTTCCTGAACGTGGGAGCACACCCCTGCTTTACGGATTGGGATCGAGCTATGGAAGGATGAAATGAAATGGGGCAGAAGGGATCTGACACCTCCGGAATCCCTGCTCATCCCAGACAGTGGGCGATGCTCCCTCTGGAAAACAGCGAGATCCCTGAGCAAGCCCAGCTTCAGGGTGCAAAGATGCCTTAGAGATGCTCCAGGCCAGCAGTGACCATGCTGCAGTGGCCAAGGATGCCACTGGCTCCTTCCTGGAAGTGACAGCACCCTGCAGATTGGGAGGTTCCTAATTACTACTGTTACTGTGCTGTTAGATACAACCTCATTGCAAAGCACTCCTGAAAAACTGTGGGGTTTTCTCCCCCTCCACCCCTCTTAAGATTAATGCTCCTTCGTTAAAATATCAGTTTGTGACTCACCAGTTACAAGCTGCAACACCCTACACGTCGCCCAGACCCCACAGCCCCACAGTGAGCACCCATGGGTGCTGGGCAGAAAGGGGCTCCCAGTAGCCAGCTGGCTCCTGCAGTGCCCCCCTGATAGGAGCCACATGGCACCCCCAGCAGCAGCTCAGGCATCTCAAGATGTTTTCTTTAGTGGGAAACCCAGAACCCCCCAGCACAGGGCACGAACAGGCTATTTCAGGGGGTTGCAGGTGAAGGGTGCCCACCTCGGGCTGGGTGCATGCAGTGGAAGCTTCCCCACTGCAGCCACGCTACGGCTCAGGCTCCCCACCGGCACCGCTCCTCCACAATCAGGTCACATCATCTTCCTGCATCTCCTACTGAGGCAGGGTCACAGACAGCCCTCTCCATCGCCCCCTCAAAGTGCATCCCCTGGGAAGCTGTAGGACATGGTGCCATCAGCTGCTCCAGGCAGGGCACAAAGCGGGGACATCCCCCTTCCTACCCAGACCAGAAATCATCCCCTCGGGGTGAAGGAAGGCAGCACACCAGGATGTGACACCAGCAAAGATGTGAAGCAGATGCAGTCAGGTCACCAACTCCCCTGGGCACATCTCCCACCTCACTGCCCAGGTACCTGCCTGGGCCAGCAGTCCCAGTCCCACATCCCCAGTCAGCCCGGACACAGACAACAGCTTCTGCCTGCTGCCAAGAATTTTAAGACACTGGTGATTATTTTACGCCTCCAGATAAACCCCAGCATCTCCCCATGTATCTCCAGCCCCAGGGCGATCCCTGAAGCATTTGTATCCACACCCACGAGGACCAGCAGACCAAAACCGACCAATCCTGCAAGGAAAGGAGATGTCCATCCCCTCTGAGGGCAGGGGTCTGTCCCTCTGCCAGACAGACAGGCACAGCCACCATCTCTTCTTGCAGCAATCCAAATCTATGGCTGGAAATTCAGCAGGGTCGATGCTGCCCAGTGCCAGCATCCACCGCTCTGCTGATGGCACCGACCCTCCCCAAAGCTAGCATCAAGTCCCAAACAAGCCCCTCACCCATGAAACTTCACCTCCTTGCATGTCTAAACAGACTGGCCTTTCCACCAGGGAGTATTTTAAAACCACCAGCTTTACAACCCAGGGGGAAACTGCTCCGGCACTGAAGCTGCTCAGCTTTTGCCCAGGCGATGCTGGTGTTGTTACTGGTGTGGTACTGGTATGGTGCAGGAACAAGGCAGCTTTTGATGCATGGACAGGGCTGCTCCAACAGTCCCGAAGTTTGACCCAGATTTGGAGCCACGGCTGCACTTCCCAGGGAAAACGACATTTGTTCAGGGTTCGAGCCTGCCAGCATCAAGGGAAAGACTTCAAGGGATTCTGAAATCCCTGCCCTAAAAGCAGCCTCTCACTAGGTATAAATAAAAACCTGGTTTAAAAGGAGAAGCATGAATAACCCGAATAGAGCTGTGCAGATGCCGACCTCCCACCACATCCCTGCCCGGCACATCCGGAGGGTCCTGAGCATCCCTCAGGGCAGGCAGAGCCCAGCCCTGGGATCAGTGCTGTTAAAAGGATCTGGGCTGGTCCCCACAGCACCCACCGCCACAACCAGGCAATGGGGGGACCCAAGGAAACTCCCACCCCAACTTCAGCACAAACCTTCCGCCTGTCCCTACAGCAAGCGAGGGATGAAATGAACCTTGTCTCACACCTCAGGAGCAGAGCTCAGGCAGAAACCCCACGCTGGAGGTTTCTCCAGCATGCTCCCCACTCCCCAGGGCAGATTTTTACCTGTCTTTCCTCTGCAGCACATTGACCAGGCATCCCCCTTCCCAAAAACAACCAACCAACCCCAAATCTAGGGAGACCTTCCCTGAGACCACAGATACCTCCAGCTCTCTGAGGTAAGGGCATCAGGGGACTGGCACTTGCTCACCTACCCATTATGAAGCAGCAGTGCCCCACAGTTTGCAGCCCCATATCCCTGCCCCAACCAGGAACCCTGTGAAGAGGGGACAGAACATGAGAACCACATCCAAGCCCCCCTGCAGCTTGTGCACACTGGGGACCTTTTCTCTACACCCTTACCAGCCTCCCCCCACCCCCTCCTGAGCAATCCCGGGGCTCCATCAGCCAGGTGTGACACAAAATCATCATCCCAACACCCTCTTTGATATCATGCAGGATTTTTGCAGGCCCTGGAGAAGTGATCCTGAACCCCTCCCAGGAGATGACTGTGCCCAGCTCTGAGACAGAGGGGAGACCCTGCACCCAAACCCCCACCATATCCCCCTCTTTCCCAGAGCACTGTGCTCAGCCAGTGCTTTTGGTGATGTCACCCCCTTTATCAGGGTCTCCTGCAGAAACCAGCACGGCTCTGACTCCAGCCAGCCTTGCACAGGAGCAGGATGCGACCCTGTGCATCCCAGCCTGCCCGCTCCTCTCCCTTCCCTGCTTCTCACCTCATACCTCATGTGGAACAGGTGACCCTAGACCCCCCACAAGCAGCATCCTACAAACCCACCAGCCCCAGTGCTGAAGGGGGAGGAGGAGGGGTTGTCAGAAGGATGGGAACAGAACCAGCTGGGGAGGGTGCAGGAACAAGGAACCCCGGACCACGGGTGCCAAGAGCCTGAGACGAAACAGGAGTGATGGGATGCACAGCAGCACCCTCCTCCTCCCCCCAGTCCCAGATTTACCCACACCCCAGGAGACAAACACCCCTTTTGTTTTCCAGTAAGAAATCACATCAATTTTGAGGTTTTAATTTATTACCAGTGAACGTGTGCGCCAGGCGCAGCAGTCACAGCCTGGCTTCCCAAACCCCCTCCCAGCACAGCCAGAGCTGGGCACGGCGGTAGGAGATAGGGAGGGGGAGACCCTCCCCTGCCCACAAAACAAACCACATCCCGCCACGACCCTGCTGCAGAGAGGCAGAATCAAAGCAGCGCCCTTGGGGAGTGGGAAAGGAAAGGATGGTATAAATACTTTGGAAACAACCCTAGAGAAGGGTAAAGCTGGAGGTGGCACGTTATAAAAGCACGGCTGCACCCCCGCCCAAATCCGCTCCGGTAACATAAGGGGGTTTGCAGTTCAACCTGGCACAGCACATTTTTTAATCCACATTTTCCTGCCACAGAAGTTAACAGGACACTTTAGCCCCACCTTAATGTTCTCTCCTCCTTTTCTTTAATAGGGCGAATGATGCTGGGTTTGTATTGCAGACCCCAGGTACCCCATGCTCCCACTCCGGGGAATTTCCTTCCCACAGGCAGGTCTGATCACATCCAGGGATTGATTGACCAGGGGACTCTGGAGGAAGGAACCAGCCTGATGGGAGACAGCCACCCCCTCACAAAACCCTTTCGGTTGCACGAAGCATCTCACCATCTCCTCCTGCCCCTGGGAGCTGGGACAGGGATGTGAGGCCACAGGATGCTTGGGAATGATGACCCCTTGCTGGGTGCATGGAGCTCCCTTGGGAGAAACAGGGAGATGTCCAAGGAAAAGAATTGTCAGTTATTAAAGGGCAATTTGGGTTTGTTCAGGGTACTGAGATCCTGCGCTGCTTCCAGACTGCGCTCAGGAGCAATGAGTTTTGGGGTGCACTTCTTCATCTGGAGCAGCCCAGTACCAGGCAGCGCCGTGCCAGGACACAGCACCTGCCAGGACACAGCCCCACAAGTGGTACCCAGAGGGGACACGCCACCATACGGGAAACCCCAGGCTGTGGGAGGGGGCTTTTCCCTCTCCAATATAAGGTCTCTGCCCACCACCCCTGCCAAAAACCCAGTCCAGTTCAACCAAAACCTCCCAACACTCAGCAAGAAGCTTCTCCACCTCTGCCAGGTATTTCCTGCCAACACCCTCACGACTGCCCAAACATCCCCAAAGCCTTTTGCCAGCACTACAGGGGGGCACATTCCCCCACCCTGGGAAGCAGCCAGGCATCCCTCACTGTCCCAGATAGGCACTTCCATCCCTGGGAGCCCAGGGGTGATACCTTCAAGCAAACCACAAAGATACCCTCAAAGCCCCACATCCTTTTGGGGTTTGGGGACAAACAGCTGGGACCGCACAGCCAAAGCAAGATTGCCCATGCCACAGACTCCATCCCAACTCAGCCAGCCAGCCAGCCAGCCTAGAAGACGCGTCATTATCCTGGCACGTGACGTATGGCACCCAACAGAGCTGCCCCCCACCTCCCCAGGACAAGAACCACTGGCAGAAAGTCACTGGGCAAACACATTCCCACTAATAAGCGGCACCTGGCAACTTGCAGGCAGAAAACCGAAGCCAAAGGGTCACCAGAAGCCATGTATTTCACATCAAGCAACCCACCTCGAGCCTTCCTCCACTGTGGCTCTCTTCTAAAGCTGAAGACATCTCCTACCAAGCCCATGACAGCTTCTCCTAGGTGGGTCCCTGTCCAGATCTTGCTACAGGCAAGTGGATAAAGGACCGTCCCCAGCTCGCAGGTTCATAACAAGCGGGCAGAAAGCAAGTCCCTCACCTAAAATCCACTGTCTGTAGAATAAACAGAGACTTGGAGGAAGCAACCAAACAGCCAGAGAGTTCAGGGATCAGGGCTCTGACAGCCCCTGGCCCCTGACATGACTCCGCAGCGGGATGCTCGGCTCGCCCCGGCGAAGCGCACGGGAAACGCTTGCTGCCCCTTACGCCTTCATTAGCCTCAGCACAGCTAAACCCCGCTCTAAGCCCAGCTCTGCTGGCAACCCAGGAGCGCTGCGGTGAAATAAGTTGCTTCGACGCTGCCGCTCCGGCTGAGCTGCTCATCCCAGCCGATCCCGGCTGCAGCCGCAGCCCTGCGTGTGCTCAAAGGGGAGCATCGATGCCCAAGCCAAAACCTCCGGGGACGGCATCTCCCTGAGCCATGGGAGCTGCCAAAACAAGGGGTCTTCCTCCTCCTCCTCAGGGGAGATGTAGCTCCCCACCAGCCCCATGGCCCAGTCAGGACCAGCCTTATGCTCTGCAGCCCCAGGGTGGTTTCCCAGCCAGCCGGTACCAGCTCCCCACTGATGCTGGACACACAGACGGGGTTTGCCAACGCTGCAGAATAAACAGCTTCAAAACCCCTTCTGAACCAGGACCCCAAACAGATTTTTTTTTCATCCTCTACTACCTTTAAAAGGATATTTTTTTTTTTTTTTTGCTCCTTCCCAAGGTTTTGAAAGCAATCCTCAAATAAAAGTGAAGTTTCACTGCGCCACCTTCCACTTCTGACAAACACCCCAGGAGCCCCCAGCAGCCACCCACTGCTCCCCCATTTTGCTAAAACACAAGCACGACTGTCCTGCTCATGGGACCCAGTGCCGAGAGCGCAGGGGGATGGTTTCTGCCCAAACCCTTTCTCCATCTCGCTGGGGCGGCAGAGGCAGGCGGGAAGTGTCGCCGGGGCCGGCGAACACCGACACCAACTCGCTTCACAAACAGACTGCAAATACAAGTTGTTGGGGTTTTTTCCCCCCTTTAAAATTAATAATGATAACAAAAATAAAAAGCAGAGTGGATTCCCCACACAGAGCTCCTTCGCTTGGGTACCCAGGTACCGTTACAGCCAGCCCCGTGCCCACCATCCGTGCTGCCAGCACAAGGCATCACAATCCCTTAATGACTTCCCTCCACCTCCATCCCCAGCTCCAATCTCTCCTCCAGCAGGATCTTCATATAAAAAAAAACACCCAAAAAAACCTCCAAAGGTGGCAGATGGATGGTTTTCCTCCACAGCATCGCGCTGCTGACCTCTGAAAGGCGCAGCTCTCCTCCTCCACTGCATCCGAATTCTCCCCTTTCCCTGATGCCATTCCATTCGCAAACGCAGTTCTGTCACGGGCAGCCCGACTACCAGCCACATGTTTTAGCAGAGAGACTTGCCTACACGATTGCTAAAAGGGATTTAAATTAGGAAAAGTTTTAAAAACCCCTCAAGCAGCATCTTCACTGTATTTTATACAACATGAAGGGGGGGGGGCGCGCAGAATTAGGAAGTTTTTCAAACTGTGCCGAGCTCCATCCTGGTTCTGCAAAGTTATATTTGACTTTAGAAGGTGCAGCACAGTGAGCAGGGGGAGGGGAAAGGATGTACACCACGATAAAATGGGTGCAGAGTTCTTCCCCATCACTTGGCAGAGCAGTGAGCTTTGCCAGCCGCAGCCCCGGAAGGGTCACGAGCCGGACAGCAACTCGCCCCACACCTCATGGCACGGCCCCTGGTTTTATTTTCAAGCAAGGAGCTATCCCTGCCTTCCTCCAAGGCACATCAGGGCTCCAGAACTGGCACACAGAGGATTTTTACATCCTACAACGATGGGTTTTTACAAGTGTGTTTGCAGTTTTATTCCCCCCTGCTCCTGGTAACACGGAGCTCATCCTTCTAAGGGGAAGATGCCCACAGCGCATCCCTCCCGGAGCATCTGGCGTTCCCCACCCCCCTGAGCTGAGTTTGTGTGTGCCCCTTCACCCCACCCTGTGTAACCCCCACAGCCATGCCAGAGGAACTGGAAATCAAAGAGAACGGGACAGGAAATTTCCAGTTTCCACTTCCAGAAGCGGCAGGTGATGCCGAGGCAGCGGCGGGATCGTGTCGGGAGTCCTGCTGCAGTGTGGAGAATAAACCCAGGATTCCTCCCAGTGAGGAGGTGGGACCCCCACTGCACACCCAGGGAGATGTTGGGGTGCAAACAGCAGAGAGCATCCCCACGGGACCTCCCCAAACCATTTGCCAGCTACAAGCAGGGGCTCTCCCGTGATTTGAAACCACGGTGGGGAGGGGGATGAAGGAGAAAAACCAGGGCAGGGAGGGGGATGAAAGAGAAAAACTCCTGTGGGGAGGGAGATGGAGGAGAAAACCCACCCCAGCTCTCCTTTCCATCATAAGGAGAATTTCCCTGGATACTTGAGGCTACCGAACACCGCTCCGCAGTGGGAAACCCGATGCAAAGAGCCATAAATGTGTATTACTTTTAAACAGCAAAAAGAAAAGCCGGGGACCCCCAGGCTCTCCCGCCTTTCTCCAGCTGGAAGAATGAGCCCCATCCTGGCTGGGGGCATGGCTCGCCCCCCACCTTGCTCCCACAAAGGCAAACCCAGCACCGCAGCACCTTTTCTCCTCCGGTCTCGCTTTCCCCCCTGCCTTTTCCACCCAACCAACAAGAAAAGAGGAAAAAGGGAGGGGGTAAAAAAAGAAAAAAAATAATAATAATAAAAGGAGAGAAAAACCCCTGAAAGCCGGAGCCCTGCCACCTCCCCCTGCTCCCCCAGCATGACACAAACATCAGCAGCCTCAAAGCATCCCCCTCCCCGGCCGCAGAAAAGAAAAGCTCCCGGGCTCTCCGGGCAGGAACTTCACAACTGAGTGCACTCGCATTCCTGGCGGGTTATTAGGAGAGAAAAGGGCGAGGGCCCGCCGTGGATATTTCAGTGTCACTTGGTTTTATACACTGCAGGGATTTATTTATTATTTTCTCTGAAGTGCACCCTGCTCTTCCCATCCCAAAGCCACTGCTGGGCTTTCCTGCGGGGCAGGGAGGTGTCCGGGGCTGGACATGGTGTTTACTGATATTTTTAATATGTTTTTTATTTTTTTTTTTTTTTTTTTGGGGGGGGAGCTGAGTATCAGCCCCCTTCTTGACCTCCCCCCATCTCCCTAGCAGGAATTTTAATCCATTTTATTTAATTTCCCTATGTTTGCTCAGCCTTCTAACCCCTCCTCAGCACACAGAATCCCAGCCCTCCCCTCGCTCACGGAAATCTCCATCGCATCCTCCATCCCTTACCCCTTCCCCGAGCAGGGAAGGGGGTACCCACCATTCCCCCCGGACAGAGGTTACAGGAAAGCGGGGTGTGGGGGAGATTTTCCATGACAATCCAGTTCTCCTTCACCTTTCCATCCCCCCCAATTGAGTCTAACTTTGTGCTGCACAAGGGGGCTGGTTTCTGAGATCGCTTTGGCTTTTATCAAGGCAGCGATGCTCGACCCGGGCTCGGAGCAGAGTCACCCCCATCCCTACACCAAACACCCCAGCGAAAGGAACTTGGGATGAAGGAGGGGGTAAAGATGCTGTGGGGAGAACATCACCCCCCCAAACAAAACTCACGCAACTAAGAAATGAAAAATAAAATTAAACCAACCAACCAAAACCAGGAGGTCCTGCCCATTATTTGGAAGCAGAGGGAGCGGGAGGGCTGGGGAAGGCGCTTCCCCGCCTTGCCCCAGCACCACAAAGGGCAGAAGAAAGGCAGGAGCCACCCAGGGCTTCCCAGCCCGGACAAAAGCTCCCCAGCTCAGCACAGGAAATTTTGTTCCCTTCTTCTCCCCCCTCCCACCCAACTCCTCCTTCCCAGTTTGATTTAAGTGACCTGGAGGGGGAGGAAATAAAACCCATAAAACTCCTAAAAAAGAAAAAAAAAAAAAGAAACTGAAAAAGAAAAAAAAAGGGGGGGAATGAGGTAAATTTACCAATTCTGATTATTTTCTCCATCCACCCATCCCTGGGGGGATTTTAATTTTTTTGGATGGACTTTACAGTTGGGGGGGGGGGGGAATTAAGAGAAACAAATAAATGACTAATAATAAATAAAAGAAAATCAATTAAGAGTTAGATTTCACACGAGCCTGAGACTTTTGCTCTATTTAATGGAGAATAAGGGGGGAAGGTGTGAAAGGGAATGCATCCACACAAACACCCCGGGACCAGGGTCACGGTGCCTGGGCAAGACACATGTTGGGTTGATTTAACTCAGCATCAGATGCCTGTTCCCCAGCACAACACGGGGTTGGGTTTTTTTTTCCCCTCATGTAAATTTTTTAACGCGCAAGAAGAAATTTGTAAAAGTAAATCCTACTTCTGGTTTGGGTTAAAAAAACGCCCCGATCTTTTAATATAGAAACTAATAACGATTATTATTGTGTGCCCCACGGCTTTACAACGCTCGTGGAAAAGAGAGGTCTTAATCTGATGCTGAACTGGGGCTGAGCAAAGGCAAGTCTCCGGGTATCGTGCTCTCCCGGCAAGACCGATGGGGATGGAAGAGCTGCCCCCGAAGCCAACGAGCGATCCCAGAGAGGAATTCGGACACAAATTCCTTTAGGACTATATTAAGAGCAACAAAAAAACCACCCCAAACCAACCCCAAACACACCAACTAACCCTGCCACGACCGAAGCCAAGCACCAAGTTCTCAAAGCGGGCGCTTCCCGACCACCGCTCCGAGCACAGCGGAGTTTGCAGATGCCTGTGAATTATTCCTGCTTTCCCTTACACACATTTTTATTTGGATTTAAAAGCACACAGAGGGGGAGAGGAAGAGAGACAGCCAACCTTCGGATTTTTTTTTTTTTTAAAAGGAGAAAGGAGAAAAAAAAAATAAGGAATCACTCCCAAATGGAAAAAGAAAAACCAATTACACTCCACTTGTTCTCTCCTATACACACCTTTGAAACGTGCCTGCCAACTCGAAACAGATTTCCTACCACCAAAAGAAATACTGGGAGCAATCCCCTGCTCAGGCAGCACTTTCTGAAGTGCCTTTTTTTAGCAGGGGGGAGAATGAAGGGAGAAGAGACAGAGTCGCGTTTGTTTATCACCCGGAGCGGGGAGAATCGGGATCAGGGAAGAACAGAAATATCTGAACTTTGCAAGTGCCGGGGGTTTGGAGAGCATCTCGCAATGAAGATGGATATTGGGGTGGAAACGGGATGGAAGAGGCTGATCCGGGGCTCTCAGCTCCCCACCGCCAGCTTCGCCAAACCATATTTGCCCAGGAATTTCTGAACTCCCAGAAGACAACAGCTCCATAATAAAAAACTCTTTCCAAACACGTTATTATTGCTGATATTATTAGTAGCCGCTGCCGGCAGGGTCCCAGCCAGCCCGCCGAGACCTCCCACAGGCAGCAGGCATCGTGTTGAGGTTATAAAGACCTGGCTCCCCCCTCCCCAAAAAAAAAAAACCAACCCTTAGAAAAGTCCCCCCCTCACCCCAACCTCGCTCCCCTTCCAAACAAAGCCACACCAAACCCTCTCAAAACTTTACAACCGGGGCTGAAACGCGGGCAACGGGCGAAACGTGGGGCAAAGGGGCTTCATCACGTAGCCGCCTGCCATAAAACCAACCCCCCTCCCTCTCTCCAGCATCCAAACCTGTGGGAATTTCTTGGGAATATCCTCCAGCTCCATCCGAAGCCGTGTGTTTGTCCTTCTCTCCCCTCACCTTGCAGTTTGGGTTATTATTTTAAGGCACCGCAGAGGATTTCCCAGGGCACTGCCGGAGCGATGGCCGGTCCTTGGCTGCAGGTTGATGGGGGGGGATGGAGGCGGCTACTGCTGCTGCGGCTTCTCCCAACAATATTCAAAAACTTGGGGCTGAACTTAACTTATTCTTAACTTATTTATCTCAAAGGAGGCGATCGCACCCGCTGGGCCACTCCTCGGCACGGAGCGGAGGGGCTGGGGCTGAGTTAAAACGCAACGGGGAAGGGGGGAAAGGGGGAAAAAACCCACCCAAGCCCCCCCCCCCCCCAAAGGCAGCCGGAATTAAAACTGCTGGGAGAAAAGAAAGATGGGGGGGGGGGGAGAATGGGAAGCACTAACAAAAGGAGCCCCGGACCGGCTGGCGGGGCAGGGGTTGCTGTGCTCCCCCCTCCCCACTAAACCCGCCGGTAGCGAAGCCCTTCTCCTGGGGGTGCGGGACCCCAAAGCGCCGGGGCAGAGGCAGGTCTGGATCCGGCACCGGCAGCGCGGCTCTCCCGGCGGCAGCGCAAGTTTCCCGGTGCCTGAATCCCCTTTCCCGAGGGAGCCGCTGTCGTGTGTGTCCCCTCCGCCGGCCGGGGAGACGCCTCGACGCGGGGGGGAGGGTGAAAAGACGGGACGGTTGGGGTAGGGGGGTGTAGAGGCGGCGGAGACCCCCGCGCCCACCCGCCGCCGGGGCTGCCCCGGGAGCACCGAGCCGAGGGAGCAGCGGGGACCCCGCGACGCGCCGGGACCCGCCTCCTTTCCCCCCTCTCCCCCCGCCACCCAGGCGCGCACCGAGCCCCGGTTCCCCCCTTTCTAACCCCCAACCCCCGGGGAACTCGCAGCACCCCCCTACCCCGGCTCACCGAGCCCCCGGCCCCGCTCCCTTTGTCCGGACGCCGCAACAAACTTCCGAGCGCGCCGCGGCCGAGTACGGGGCAACGGACCCGCCGCGCTGCCGAGGCGGGGGAACGGACGGACAGACAGACACACACACGGCCCGCACACCCCCCCCCCTCGCCCCACACCTGCCGGTGAGGACGGGAACGGGGCGGGTGGTCACATAGCCCCCCCCCACACCCCCTCCGCCGGCGGGGCGGGGCAGCGCGCACCCCCGTGGGGACACCCGCGATGGGGACACGCACGGACCCTCCCGCCCGGCCCCGCTCCGCTTTCACCCACCTGGTCGCGTCGAGCGCCGGGATCCACGGCAGGCATGCGGCCGCGCCGCCTCTTTCCCCCCCCCCTCCCCCCCCCCCCCCCACCCCCCCCCACCCACCCCCCCAAAACTTCGACGGGGCGGCCGCGTCGGGGCTGAGAGCTTAGGAACGGCTCGGCATGGCGGGGGGCTCCCGGGCACCGGCGGCGCCGCCGCCCCTGGCGCCCTGCTGCGGCTGCTGGGCGGCGCCGGGGCCGTGCGGAGCGCGGGCAGCCCGGGGCCGGGCCGGGGCCGTGCGCGCCGCGCTCAGGTCCGGCTCGGCGCGGCGGCGGCGCGGGCGCGGCAGCGCGGGGCGGGCGCCGGCCGCCCTACCATAGTTCCTCTAAAGCAGGTGCAGCCGCTTTCCCCGCCCGGCCCCCCCTCTCCTTCCTTGCCTCTTCCCCCTCCCTCGGCCGGCGGGGAGCGGGAGGGGGCGCGCAGCCCCGCCCGCCTTTTTTTCTTCCGGGGGGGTGGGAGAGGAGGTGGCTTCGTCTCCTGCACCCCCTCACCCCAGCGCAATGTGCCCCAGTCTATCCCCCTACAGACACACACACGCACCACCCCCCTCCTCCTCCGCGTTTTGCTCATTAACGCCTCTGCTAATTGGTTTCCGCTGCGTTTGGTCCCTGGGGCAAAGTGATGGCCTGGGGCTGAGGGGGAAACTGAGGCACGGGGAGCTGGCCACTGTCGGGGCATGAGCCTCCACCCAACCTGCCCCGGGCAGGGCCAGGATAGAGTCACTGCCCCATGTCACACTGATAGCAACAGTGCGATGCCAGGCTGGAGACCCCAGCATCCCACAGCCCTGCTCTGCTATACCCCAACTCGCCGTCCCACCGTCTGGGCAACGGTCCTCAGAACCCTTGGGGGAACCAGAGCCCATATCAGGATGCTGGACCCAAACCAGCACCTGCATACTAGACCCAAACATCAGGATAGAGGGCCCAAACCTCCCTGCAGATGCTGGACCTCAATCCTCACCCAGATGCAGGGCCCAAAGCATCACTCAGGCGCTGGGACCACGTCTGAAAGGGATGGGGAGACCCAGCTGGCTGAGGAGGGATTGATGCTCCAGCCGTGGTGGCTCAGAGCAGCAGCTTGGGAGGTGACGTTCCCACCTGTGCTGTTTGGGGACAGACGGCCCAAATCTCATCTGGAAGGAGTGAAATCGAGTTTTTTCACAGTGTCACAGCTGAGACGTTTCAGTGGCACCGAAGTGTCACTGCTCTACGTCCCCCTGCTTTTACTTCCAAAGCAGGTTTTTTTCTTGACACTTCTACTCTATGGAAAGATAAAATCGGTTTAAAAGGTGAAATTCAAAGGAAAAGTATTTCAACTCTCCTGGATTCTTGGGGTTTTTTTTTCCCTATAATTTAATTTTTTTACAGGAAAACTCTTTTTAAAACATTTACTGACTCTTGAACGAAAACTGTGTCTGGGAATTGTGGAAAAGCTGGTTCCTCCCAGCTTCAAGCTCTGGTGGCCCCAGCAAAGATCCCAGCAGAGATCCCAGCAAACCCAGCAGTGTCCCCCCACCTCAAAACATCTTCCCTCAAGGGGACAAACAGCACAAGGGCAAGGGTAGGGCTGGCTGTGAGCACTGGACCGGCTCCGAAGCTGCGCCTAGCCTTAAACCCAGGTCTTTATCCAACCCATTTGGAGGGATGGGATTTTCCAGAGGGCTCGGCTTGTTTTCTGGCAGCTCTGAGGCTCCCATGGGGTGAGTGTTCGCTGCACACCCACTTCTGCAGAATCAGGTCCCGGTGGCAGGAGCTGACTTTCTTGAAGAGGTTCCCCAGGCCCCATTTCTCAGCAGTGAGGTGCCCCCAGCCCAGGGCTGCGGGCTTGGGGAGGGCTCTGCTTCCTGCTGTCACACCTTCCTTAGGGAAGGACAGCTTTCCTCTTTCCCTTGCAATGAAAAAGCAGATGAAAAATCTCTCTAGCCGGCCCTCTCCGTGCTCCCTGGCTCTGGTGGTGTTTTCTCCATCGCAGGCAGGGGATTTCCTGCAAGGGTCAGACCCGGTGCAGGCAGCCCCCAGGCTGGTGGGCAGCACGATGCTCTGCACCCTGCCAACACCAGCCTGGTATCCACCCGTGGCACAAGCGCTCCCCACCATCCTCCAGACTCCCCTGGCAGCCAAGGAGGATGTGTTGCGGGAAGGGGACCAGGGAAGCCCTCGGATCTGCCGCTGGGATGCCCAAGCGGGGCTGGCTCTGCATCCCGCAGCATCACCCAGGGGACTTCCCTGGGGGGCAGGCCTGTCACCTCCTGGGACCCTGCAGCTACTGTTGTGAAAACATTTTATTTTCATTGGAGTTTTTTGTTCTTTATTTATTCCAAAAGCTTTTAAAGAAGGCCTTTGAAAGGGGGAGGGGGGAGTGCTCAACGCTTTACTCAGTCCTGTGCTCAGGATTCAGGGATAAGGGACACCCCAACCCATTTCAGGGCTGGGTACCACTCCGGAAGAGAAGCACCTTCAGTTCACCCCCAGCTCAGACCAGACCCCTCCTGGCACGTTGCAAACCTATGAAGACTCACTTCATCGCTCTGAGACTGGTATGATGAGTCTGCTCCCCACAAACAGAGGGGCAGCCCCCCAACCCAGAGATTCGCTGCCCTCCCTTGCCCCACCGCCGCTGCCTTGACCTGCAGAAGCCAAACAGAGGGAGGGCAAGTCTCTGCCTGCCCCTGGCTCTGCAGAGACGATCCTCTGAAGGCATTTTTGTGGGTTCAAGGAGTTTTAGTTCCCTCTCAGATACGTAAAAGATGTTTTCCCACGTGCCTCCCCAAATTTGTCCCCTAACACCCAGTGTTCTGACTTTGCAAGTGATTCACCCAGATACCAGCCTATGCAAAACCAGAATATATATATTTATTTTTTCTTTTAATCCCAAACTGGTACTTTTTTGAGTGAAATCTATCTTTGAGTGACAAGCCTCATCCAACCTGCACTTGCCCTCTTTTCTCAACATAAGAATAACCCCTTTGAAGACATCAAATAGCATCTGAGAAGGAAGGGTTTGCATAAAAAGGCATGGGCAGCCTTCTACCAAGGGGAGTTTGTGAATTGAGCGTGGCCTGAAGATCCCCTCTTTGTTCATCTCTGCCAGCCAGGGAAAGAAAATGAAATGATAGGAACGAGCAGGAATCTGGGTGAGGAGACCTGGTGTGCCTGGGCTTTGGTTGGGGTTTCATACAGCACCTTGCATGCCGGGGTTTGGTCCTTGCTCTGAGGAACCACCTTGCTCTTAAAGACAGATGGGAAGCTGATGGCTGTGGGGAGGCTGCAGGAGACACCAGGAGATTCCCAGGAGGGCAACAGTGAGAAGATCCCATGGATGCTTGTGTTACAGCGCTGAAGATCCAAAAGAGAGGGGGGAAAGGAGGAGAATTCCTTTACCCTGCAAGAGGCAAAGCTTCAGGCGTGTACCAGCTCCAAAAGGGTGTAAGAGGCAGCAGGATTTACAGCTCTTGGATGAAACATTTCATGGAATGTCTGATTATAAAGCACCAAAACCTGATGCTGGAGGACCAGGGGTTAGTGTGGGGTAGGTGGTGGGTCCTGAACGTGGTGTCCTTCATCTCTTCTAGGGAAATTAGACCTTCCAGTTCTTCCAAGCTCATCCTCACCCTTACACCTCTGCAATCGATCCCCAAACTCTTATTTGTGGGACATCCTGGCCACATTGGGTCTTCTTTTTTTTCCTCCAGAAAGTGTCTCTGCTCTTTAACCAGAATACTGAAAAACCTTTAAATGTCAAAATTTTCAACCAAAGTTTTCCAGTCCCGTGGTTACCTGGAGCTGGAAGATGCTCCCTTTGCTGGAAGGTTCTCAGAAAGCTGAAATCCACTGTCAGTTTGGGTTTGTCCTAAATCCCACTTGAGGCAAAACAGCTCCGAACCGGGCAGCATCCTCATCCTTCCAGGAAAATCCTCTCTGAGCTGGATCTGAAACCCATTTGCCACAGGTTATGGCTTGGCTATTTCTGGCACAGGGATGGTAGAGAATGGAAGAGCTGAAGCTTCCGTGTTTTCTATGTTTTTCTTCCATGAGATGAGTGAGTTTCCTTTTGAGAAGGAAACCTGGCTTTCTGGAGATGCTCGTCTGAAAAACCTGTGTTTGATGGTGTGAACAAGTCCCCTCGAACTCCTCAGCTTCCTGCCTCATCTCAGATTCTCTCCCTCCTCCTGTCAAGGTAAAAGTCAAGGAAAAACAAAAGAACTGGATGGAAAGAGGCAAAAGAAGAAAATTGGGAATAGGGAAATAAAATTGGGAATGGGAGAATAGGGAGAACGAAGGGAGAAAGCCACTTTTTTCCTTCCAGGGAAATGTTTTGAGGAGGGAGCTGTGTACTGACACAGCTCAGCCCCAAATTCCTGTCCCTTCCAAGTCAGAAATTCTCATGGATCAGCAGAAAAGCTGGTTTTCCACCCAAAACACACCAGCCATTTCCGTGCCAGTCTTGCAGCACCCTGCTCAGCACAGCACCCAGCAGTGCCCTGAGCTCAGCCCTCATGTTCCCTGGGGTGCTGGGCTGAAGCACCCCAGGGTTCATCTCTGCACCCTGCTGCTGACCAGGGCATCACCGCAGGATGCGCTGACTGGTGGGCAAGTGGCAAAGGATTGCGGGATGGATCCTCCCTGGGGAAGCTCTGGGAGCTGCATCCACAGCCAGCACCAGGCTGGAGAAGCCGGGGGTCCCAAGGAGACCCCCAGAATCCCCAAGGGAGGAAACTGGCATGGCTGCACGCCCTGTTCATCCCATGCTCACAGGCTGGGAGGAACCCGGCCTTGCCCAGACGTGCTGGCAGGGCTGTGGCCACGCTGAGCTCTTGGACCCCACTCGCCTCTTGCGTAAGGCGAAGAAATGATGCACCGAGTTACTGTAAGTGATGAGAGGCTCCTGGCTCCCTTTTAAAGCGACAGGCTGCTGTCTGCCTGGGGTCCAGCATCACTCCTTCCCCCTGCCCTGGCTGGCGTGACCCTGCTGACTGCAGCCAGGAAACCTGCAGTGCTTCCCCAGGTGAGCAGCCCCCCAGGGACAGGGGACCCTCAACTCTGCAGGGGCTGGTGGCTCCCAGTTGGGAGCTGCACACAAAGGGGAGCCTGAGGGGGAAGTAATCTGGGGATGCAGCAACCCATCACAGCCTCAGAGCCCAAGCAGGGATTTCTGCAGCCCCTCTGGCTTGTCTCTATGACGTGCCTCAGTTTCCCCCCACTTGCACAGAGAGACCTGGGCTCTAGTGAGCTGAAGGTTGCCTCTCCAGACAGTGGAGAGGCAAAAACACCAGTGCTTGGGTGTGCTGCTCCCACACACAGAGACAAGGATGTGGTGTGGGGGGTCTCCAGACAGTGACCAATTTTCCTCCGCGCCTCAGCACACGGGAGGAAGGAGCCTGCCAGTGCAGGGGCTGCAGATGGCCCTGCCCAAAGGGAACCACGGCATTCCCAACGGAGCCATACCCCCACTCTGAATCCCACATGCCATGCCGTGCTGTGCCGTGCCACCAGCACACAGAGACATGGGACACCTGGCTTCTCTCTCCCCACCAGCATGTGCTGTGGTTTGGGTTGGTTTGGGTTTTGGTTTTTTTTTTTCCTTTTCCCCTCTATTTTTTTTTTTTCTTTCTTCTTCATTTATCTGCTTTTCAACTAACGTTACTCATCCGGAGCAGGACGTCTGCCTCCACCACTCACCGTGTTTGTCTGCCTTGTTTCCTTCGGGGAGATGCTTACCCGCACACGGTGACTACTTGTCTGAGTCGTCACGGTGCCGAGCGCCGGGGATTACTCACGGTGTAAGGTTTGAGAAAGGAGGGGGAGGCCAGATTTGGTTCTTTGTCTGCAGTTGTTCATTTCTTACTCTTTGATATGTTTTGCTTCCCTCGTTTTCCCCCCCCTCCCCTCCCCTTTCTTCTTCTGCCAGCACTCTCCATCCTGGCTCTCTCAGCTCCCTCCTCGCTCTTACACCAGAGCCAGAGCATCTGGCCAAATCCCTGCGGGGTGGAAAACAACCTTTTGCTGCTCTGCCCCATGTCTCCTCACCCCACACCAGGAGAACCAGCCCCTTCCTTTGGGACACCACCCCCTGCTTCCCATGCATCCCACCACCACCTATTTCTGCTCCCACCACCACCCATTTCTGCTCCCACCACCACCTATTTCTGTTCCCACCACCACCCATTTCTGCTCACTCTTGGCCCAACCTTCCCCCTGTCCCTGCCATCACGTTCCCACATGTGCCCTGGCCACCACGGCACAAACCGGGCCAGGGCTGCCCCCACCATCCCCCGTGGCTTCCTCCAAAGGAACCCCAAACCTGGTGTGTAAAACCTCAGCCATCACTGAGTGTCAGAGGGTGATAAAGGTGGGGGAAAAAACTCTCTAGAAAGCCCTAGACCCTTGTTTAGGGGGTCTTCTGGCTCCCCAAAGGGTCCCTGCCAAGTGCTGATGTGTGAATCACCATGTTTGGGATGACAGGGCACAACCCGCTGTTGGGAAGACTCAGCAGAAAAGCATTTGGGACACGGTCCTTCCCTCCCTCCCCGCGACGCCACGGAGGATCAATGAACACTTTAACAAAGAAATATTTCATTAAAAGAGTTGATTGCTTAATGAACTGTCCCTGTGAGCCATCAAAATGCAATGGTGGTGGTGGTGGTGATGGGGGGGGGTGTTTCCTCCCTTTAACGAAGGAGAAGATTCATATCACGAAGAACCCGCTTATCAAATTACCGTAATAGCCTGTGTAGACCAAGCCCGTGGAGCAGGGAGGCTGGGGGCTGCCTCTCACCAGAGGCACGACTCCACGTACTCTACGGGTGTGTTTAGATGATGCTGAAGAAGATTGGATCAGCCCAGGGTCCCTGGGCACTATTGCAACATGATCCATGAAGAGCGGTGGTTGGGGTAGCGTGAGGTGACCCTGTCTGCCTTTGGGCTGCCAATATTTGAAAGGGAAGAAAATTATCCATCCTTATTTTTTCTTCCTCCCCCATCCTAAGAGTGTCATGGTAAAGGGACAGGGAGGGCATCGTCCCTCTCTCCTGTGTCCTTGTGAGGCCCCAGCTGGAGTCCTGTGTCCAGAGCTGGGGCTCCAATACAAGGAAGATGTGGGGCTGTTGGAGAGGGGTCAGAGGAGCCCCGGAGATGCTCAGAGGGCTGAAGCAGCTCCCCTCTGGAGAGAGGCTGAGGGAGCTGGGCTGGGTCAGCCTGGAGAAGAGAAGGCTGTGGGGGGACCTCATTGCAGCCTGCCAGTCCCTGAAGGGAGCAGAGGAACAGGAGGGGAATGGGCTTGTTCAAGGGCAGAGCCTGGCAGGACAAGGGGGCTGGAGTGAAGCTGGAGGAGGGAAGGGGGAGAGGAGAGATTAGGGGGAAGTTCTTTGCAGAGAGAGTGGTGAGGGGCTGGAAGGGGCTGCCCAGAGAGGGGGTGGGTGCCCCATCCCTGGGGGTGTTGAAGGCCAGGTTGGCTGGGGCCCTGGGCAACCTTGTGTAGCTCCAGGCCTGGAGGTTGGTGTCCCTGCCTGTGTCAGGGGGTTGGAGCTCTGTGCTCCTTGGGGTCCCTTCCAACCCACACCAGTATGGGATTCTGGGATTCTGTTCTCTGGTAATGGAAAAAGCCGGTTCTGATGTCCAGGTCTGTGGATTCAGCAGAGCTCTGCTGTATTTGCACCAGCTTCATTTACCTAACTCTCATCTTGGGTGATTAAACCAGAAAGGCATCCAAAAATGTAATCAGCTCTCTGTTATCAACACTGTTTGCCTGCTTGTGCGCTTGGAGGAAAACAGCTGAGCGCTTCCCATCGCTCCTGCCGGGCAGGACGTGGCCTCATCTTCCTCGCTCCTTTTTCAAGCTCCCCTTGCATTGCCTTCTGAAAGTTCATGAAGGGAAATACTCCTCTTCACCTTGGGTTTTGTAACGGCTCCACATAGGGCAAGAACTGCCGGGGCAGCACCGCAGGGCGGCCGTGATGCTCATCCCTGGGCTCCTGGGCACGGCTGGCTGGCGGGAGCGGAGTCGTTAGTGGGTGGGAAATGAACAATAACCTGACAAGAAACGACCAATTTTCCATCAATTAGAGCGAAGCTTCTTTTTTGTCTTTTCGTAAAATTAAGTTTTGCTGACGGGTGATTACTTTGGTCTGATGACAATTCATTAAAATTTACACGGGCGGGATGCTAACAGCGTGGCCAGGAGGAGGAGGAGGAGGAGGAGGAGGAGGAGAGGAAAGGCCCTGAAGTAGCAGATGCTGAGGTTGTGATGTGCTCAGATGGAACTGTGGGTTTGGAGGCAGGCTCTGGAGGTCAGGATCTGGCCTGTTCAATACTCCAGCAGTGGGACAGGACATGGAAGAAGAGGGAAGCAGCCCCCAAAAGCAGGGCAACAGGAAGCCATCCCTGCTCACTCTACGCACGAGCACAAAAGCACTTTGTTTGGGGCCAGAGTTCAGCTTCTAGTGCTGCTTCCCCCACTGAGGGCTCCTCCTGTGCCTCCCTCTGGTTTAAGGATGCTGCAGCATCCCCAGGTCTGATGCCAGCCTGTGATCCCAACCTGGCCCACAGAGCAGCTCCTGTGAGCTTGGGGACAATGGGGACACATCCCCCGAGGCCCCGTGGAGCTTGCTGCACCTTGGGCCAGTTCCCCAGCTGGTGCCTTGGATGGGGACGGGAGGGCAGCGGGGCTCTGAGTTTGGCACACATGGGACCAGGGATGTGCAGCAACAGGAATGACCTGGTCCTGCAAGTCCAGACAGGGGAATCACCACCAGAGCCTTGAGCAGAACCAGATGTGATCCGGACCAAACTTCTGTTACAGAGCAAGGGGAAAATCCACACCGAGTTTTCCATTTCCAGATACATCTGTGTGTCTGTGTGTGTGTGTGCACAGGCACAGGAGCTTTGGAAGATCAAGTCAAACAGTGGATCAGAGCCACCTCTGCTGCGTGGTCGGGGCTCCTTGTCCCCCAGCTCATCCCCAAAACCAAGGGCAGAAGTTTCTCAGGCTGCTGCTCCATTGCCACATACCTGGTGATGCACGTAAGTAGGCACTGGGGGGCCCTAAAGCTACAGGACCCCCCTCAACTCTCATCTGCACTTTGGGAAAAACTTTTCCTGGGTGAGCCTAACCCCTAACTTTCACTTTTCTTTACTTACTTGTAAAGGTTTCCCAGTGGTCCCAAACCTGGCACTGATCCGTGCTGGTTTTCTGCAGAAAAAGAGCTGCCTTTGCAATCCCTTCCCAGAGAAACAGGCAGGGATTAGATCATCCGATGGTGATTGTGAAAGCTAAGTGAGTATTTACTGTAAGAGGGCTTTGATTCAGCACGGCGAGTGTTTAAGTGCTAAGTCAATGGGATGGGAGTATGTGCTCCTGCAAGGGGCTGAGTCCCAGGCACAGCCAAGCCCTCCCTGTCCCTGTGGCCTCAAGCACCCAGGTCTCTCAGGACATACATCCAAACTCCCATCTTGGGCAGCAATAGGAAGGTTTGAAGGATGAGAAGATTTAGTAAAGGGGGAGGGGGGAAAAAGTCATGTTCTCACCAGGATCTTTGCTTTTTCTCCCCCAAACTGTTTGCTCAGAAGGGGGAAATCTGGAGTTGGTGCAAGCTGAGGTTTATAACCATGCCTGACTGGGTGCAATGGGTAAATAGAAGGATTATTTGCTCCATGCACTCTTTTGTCACTCTATTTCTAAATTTATTTGGGGAGGGATTTCCACAAAAAGCCATAAAGCTTGGGGTTTCCCATTGAAAAGCTTTTCATGTTCTTTCATGATGACCTTTGTTCAACAATGACCTAATTTCACTCAAACTCTGGCACAGACTATTCCTGAGGTGGGAGGAGAAGTGGCATTCGAAATTGGGTCAGTTTTCATTAAAATAACACTTCCATTTACTAATAGTTTTTCATTTGGTGGAAGGACTCAGCTCTACTCAAAACGCTGCTCGGCACAGAGGGGATGGCTCCTGCTCCCCACTGGAGAAATGGGTTAATCTTCCCAGGGAATCACTCCTCACTGCTGCTGATGCCCAAGGACTTTCTGGCCTTTAGTATTTCTTCCCTGAAAGGCTCAGATGGACATGGTGCCTTGGTGCTATGTGGTGCCCGGGATGAGCAGAGATGGCCAGGGAGGCTCGAGCTCAGCCACGTCCTGGGAAAGATGCAGAAGGGAAACAGGAAAGCAACTGGGAGGATGAAACATCCCATACCCTGACCTAATTCAGAGAGTAATCCAAAGCCTGCCCTAATCAGGGGCATCTGAAGCCTGATCCAGTCCCCCCATGCACACGGTAAAGCAAATGGGAAGATGCAGTAGGATTTGGGAACTGAGGGCTAGCTGCCAAGCATCCACAGAGGCTACTCCTTGGGGTTCCTGGGGCTGGACCAGGGCTTGGGGTACGGGAAGGGACTGTGGCTTTGGCTCTGGGCCCCTGAGAGGCATCAAAACTTCCCTTTCAGGTGCTGTTCAAGACAGGATGGAAGATGCACTTAGAGCAGCAGAGCCCACGGACCCCACATTAAACCCTGAGAGAGCCGCAGGGTGGGTGAAGCTCAGCAGTAAGACCCTCTAGAAACCAAGCAAGGAAGAAGATGAGGAGGAGGGGAGGCAAAGCAAAGCACCCAGCCCCGGGCTGCCTTCCTGCCACAGCTCTGCAAATGTGCAGATTATGCAGCCATTTCACGGGACACTTAGGAGTCAATTTGCAACGCGGCTCAGGGGGAAATTGGGCACATAATTCCCCTGAACAATAACCCACAGCCCCGCTTAATTTAACTCCCAGCCTGCACCTAGTTAGCGCTCACCAAGGGGGAAGATGCTGTGGGATACAGACAAGGGGGTTTGGGTATCCCACCAGAGGCCCCCATGAAGACCAAAGGGGTCAGCGGGGTGAGCCAAGGGGTCTGTCCCCATCCCCAAGCAGCGCTGGCATGTTCCACGCCGGTTCGCACACCGGCTCGCACGCACGCCGTGCGCCATCGGGCTCCAGCAGCCCGGAGCACAGTGGCAGCAGGCTGTTCTCATTACAGCCCAATGAGGCTGTTTACTCACCCAGCTGGAGACAGTTAGAGAGTGATAAATAATGAAAGAGAAAACATGATTTTCCCCTCTGTGGTTTCTATTTGTGTAACCATATGTCACAGCTCAATACGGCAGCGGGTTTTTTTTCTGCTTTATTCAGGAAAGAGTTGATTTTTTCCATAGAGTGGCTATTTTTTCCCCAACTTTTTTTCTTCCTTTTTTTTCTCCCCCTCCTTTTTTTTTTTTTGCTTCCTTTCCCCCCCCCCCCAGTGCAGCAACAGAAGTATTTCTGTTTGTTTTCTCATGGAACTCACTCAGATTCAGTCTCCTTAAAGTCTGGCTTGTCCCAATAACTCCAAAGGTTTGATAGGATTATTCTCAGCTTCTTTTCAAATACCTGTCAGCCGAGCTGTGGGAGGAGAAGAAACAGCTGAAAACAGGGTGGTGAAGGAACGCCACCCTGGGCTGCTGGAAGAGCGGAGCCTACATCTCTCTTAGGCTGCGGCAACTTTATACCAGAGGATAAAACACACTGGAGACTTCCCTGGCAAGGGAAGGGAGGGTTGGATGAATGATAACTGGGATGGTTTTCTGCAAGCAGGGCTCTCCAAGTGCTTTGCCAGGGTAATATGGCATTGCTCCTGCCATTTTGCAAGTAGGGAAACTGAGGCACGGCATGCTGCAGGGGTTTCATCTGGGCAGCGAATGTGCAGTGGCACAGCCCAGCATCCCACACACCCCCAGCATCTGTGCTGATCTGTCCCAGAGCAGAAGAAGAGGTTTAACTTGTGGAGAAGGAGCTGGTTGGGGAGGGAGGCAGCATCCCAACAGGCTAAGGAGCAGCTCTGGGATGAGCGCAGCTCCTTCCCCAAGGAAAACCCTTCACAGGGCACTGCAAGCTGGGCTTGGCATCGGGAAAACTCCCTGTGCATACCCAGCTCTGCCCCTGAGCCCTGGGGAGGGCAGGTCCCTGCAAGGCCCCTCTCCCTTCCCGCCAGGTACCGCACACCTTCCTCCTGCAATTACCACTCCCCCCCCGGCTTCCCCCAGCGCCACATCTCACATCTCTCTGCCGCTGTCTCTTCTCCTGCCATGCCCCCGGAGCCTGCAGCCTATTGTTCGGAGGTCTTGGCAGGCTCTGCCGATGAGTTTCCCCTCCGAGCGCTCTGGGCCAGGGGCGTGCGATGTGTTTTTTCGCCCTAGCAAGTTCTCCAGGCTTCATAACATCCTCTTCCCGCAAGATACATCGTTTGGGGAGAGCAATTATCCCAGTGACCTCATCCATGTCTGCGGCATGAGGTCACCAACGTTCGGGGAGGCGTGCACCTAGCCTGGTCCAAACGGGGTGTGTCACTGAGTTCTGCTCATCCCAGCCTGGCATCTGGGCTCAACTCCAGCTCCTGATCCCATCACTGAGGAAATTGGCAATTAATTGTGGCACAACTCCCAGAGGCCAAGTCGGGTACTGGAGTGTGGATGCAGCAGCAGTTGGATGGGTGTAAGAGTCCAACTGGTGCCAATTACACACTGTCTTGGGCTTCGAGGGAGCTGCACTGGGGCTGAACATGCCCCTTTGTCCTGAAATAGCACTAAATTTTGTGTCCCCCCTCACACAAGCCTCCTGAAATGAGTCCACTGACCCATCTCTCCACCTCCCTTCAACAATACTTCACGATCTTCACATGCAACCATGGTGTGCCCATGTCGTCAGCTCTGACAGCTACTCTCTGCCACCAGAATCCCAAAGCCCTCACTGTGTTTGAATTACCCCAATTAAATTTAGCAAGCATACCTCATCCAGCTGATCACATTTTAAAAACCTATGGAAAACTTTACTCTGGAGGTTTGGTGCAGAATAATCCCAGCGTGCCCAAAAGGAAGATGATCATCCTCTGCCCCCCAGCCCTGCACACACATCACACAGGCATTTCTGCAGCACTTTGCTGGTCTCCACATCTGCCCTATTGATACCCAGCAGCAACTGGAGTGAGTCTGGCATCGGTAACAACTGCACCAGCATCCTCCCATTCCTGGAGGTGAGGTTGCATCATGAGACTGTTGGCAAAAACGTGCTTGAATTTATCCAAAAGGCTGTTACCCAGACAGGAGCCACCACATCACCATGAAAGGCACCCCAGCTCTGCACTCCATCTGCTGAGTGTCTGAACACTTTCAGTGTGAATGGAATTGTCCTTTTTTTAAGCAATTTAACTGTGTAAAATCGGTCTCTTCTTGCTGCAGGTCACAGCGAGCTCTCATCGCAGGGCTTGAGCTGGAGATTGGGGGTAGATGGATCCCACCGGCCCTCCTGACCCCCATCCTCCTGCATCAGTATTTTTTCCAGCCTTCCCCAAGCAGCCCAAACCTGCTCCTCCTCAGTTCTCCAGGTCCTGCTCCTCTCCCCGCAAGCATCAAAAAATAAGAGCTGGGAATTTGCTGCAGGTTAATTGGGGTTATTTCATATTAAAGCCCCTTTGCCTCTGTAAACCAAACCTCCACTGCTCAGCAGCATCGGTGGGTTCGACTTGCCTTATTACACCTCTCAGCACAGAGGGGTTTATGCTAAGCAACGGAAGTGCAGATACATCCCCATCAGCTCCCACAGCCCCAGGCTGCTCTCCTGGCCACTGTGGGACATGCCACCTCTTTAGCTGCATCACCTCCTGCTGTGGGTCACATCAGCCAGGTGATGAACCCCAAAGTCCTCTCACCCAGTGTTGATCACCAGTGCAAATGCCATCCTGGGGGAAGGAGTCTGCAACCTCTGGAGAAGATGCCCATCAGCCAGGAGCTGGTTCTAACAACACATAATCACAGAATGCTTTGGGTTGGAAAGGACCTCAAAGATCATCTAGTCCCAACCCCCTGCCATGGGCAGGGACACCCTCACCAGCCCAGGCTGCCCAGAGCCCCATCCAACCCGGCCTTGAACCCCTCCAGGGATGGGGCTCCCACAGCCTCTCTGGGCACCCTGTGCCAGGGCCTCCCTGCCCTCAGAGTAAAGAATTCCTTCCTCACATCCAACCCAACCCTGTCCTCATTCAGCTGGAAGCCATCACCCCATGTCCTGTCCCTGCACTCCCTGGTGAACAGCCCCTCTCTCCCTTTCCTGTCGGACCCCATAAGTGTTGGTAGCCTATAATTAGGTCACTCCAGTGCCTTCTCTTCTCCAGGCTGAAGAAGCCAACCTCTTCCAGCCTGTCTTCCTAGGACAGGGGCTCCAGACCCCTGATCATCTCTGTGGGCCTATCAATATCAAACCAGGTCCCTCCAGGAGCCAGATCTAACACTGTATCAAACCAGGTCCCTCCAGCTAACGTTTCTACCCACAGACCTCACCTCTCTGGGCTTCCACCTCCCACCTGCACAGGGATGCCAGACAGCAGTTGTGCCAGGAAGCATAAAGGCATCCATGGCTTTCTCCACTCCTGACTGCGGTCACCTCCCCAGCACCCTCCACCTCCCCAGCGCTCACAGCCTTGCTGCCCAGCCCAGCACTGCCTGGGTTAATGGGAGGCACTTGGATGGAAAAAGGCCCCTTTTTTTTTATTGTAACAGCAGATAGGGAGAAGAAAAAGCGCTAGAATCATTTATCTGGCTCACAGTTTCACTAATGCCCTCGGCTTTAGGCCAACGTGAGATATTAGGAGGTAAATCGGCCAAGTCATGCTATACAAACACTTCAGAAAAGAAAGATATTTTCAGGCTCTTGCAGGAATCCAGCCCTCCCCCTGCCCCGTGTTGGGTTACTGCAGGATCCAGCCGGCTTTGTAGCCCACTGTATGTTCATCTGTGGGTGTTGAAGAAACAGGAGGAGTTGAGCCAAAAGCCGGCATTTTAATTTGGTGTGGGGCTTGTTGGGTGATGCAGCTGCCTTGGCATCGGCCAGGCACCTCATGGAGCATCCCAGGGCATGGTGGGGACCAGGAGCATCCCAGGGCAATGCAGGGACCAGCCCCAGCCCGCAAAGTCCCGAACCAGCCAGGATGCTCTGCCCTCACCCAGCTCCTTGCCTGTAGGGAAAAGGGAAGAGCAGAGGGCAAAGCTTGAGTAGAGCTGCGAGGGGAATTTCCCAAAAGAGAAAATACCTTCAGGGTCCTGGGCAGACAATTATTTCCTCTTGACATCCCAGGATTTGCCATACAGCGCAGCAGTGCTCAAAGATGAACCTCTCCACCACAGCTGGGCTGCTCCAAAGAGCACAGTGAGCAAAGGCAGCCCCTCTGATGCCTCTGTTCAGCCCACCCTGACTCTGGTCCAACCTGCCCTGGGGATGCAGATCTCAGCTTCCCACATCATGTATCAACAACCCTGAAAGCAAAAATACCCTTTTCTGGATAGCGGGCACAGTCAGCTGTTCAGGTTAATAATGTATTTTAACTTCACAGGAACTAGGTATGTCCAACAGTATGGACATAGTTTTTATTGCTTACAAGGTCTAAATGGATGGGGGCTCTTTGTTATTTAGGAAAGGGCACTGAAAACATCTTCCTGCTCTCCTTCCTGGGTCTTGAGCAGGTCATTAAAATGCCCACCTTTCCTGTCACAAACCCCAAACATGGACTATTCAAGCCCCCACACCCAGAATAAAACAAACCCCACCCAAACCCCACACCCACAGCCCATGTTGCAAACACCCACGTGGAACACAGCAAAGCTTTGTCCCGCAGCACTGATCCCCTGCTCAGACATGTGCAGTGATGACTGAAGTATGGAGAGCCACTGCCTGGGGTGTCCCAGCTGCCCCAAGGGGTTTTAGCAGGGGCACACCCCCTTCTCATAGGCTGCTCCAGGCAGACTCTACCCATGGTCTGAGCTCTGGCTTTTTTCCAGCTTGAAGATCCTCAGGACACTGCTCCTTTTCTTGCCACGATGCACAGTGGGCTTGTGTTTGGGGTATCCTGGGGGCTTACAATGTCTGGGGTTGCAGGGGCTGCCAGCCTTGGTCCTGCTCCAGCACTTCCCTTCTTGGAGCTGATGAGGAGTGGGGAAGGGGCTGCAGAGCCTGAGGGTGGGGGTGAGACCTCACTACCCCTTCCAAAGGTGAGGATGTCTCTGAGCAGGATTTCAGCCCCTGGCCTTTCTTCCTTCCCTCACTCAGGGGGTTACAGCAAGATGGGCTTAGCTCAGGTGTCTGCACCTCACTGGGGGCAGATGCACCCACACAAATAAGGATGAGGGCTGGTGACACCTGCCCCTCTGAACTCTGGGTTGGGACATGTGCCCCAAGAAACCTTCACTCTCCAGCAGCTCATCCCCACCCCAGCCAGACTGTGGGTTTGCTCCCACCGCAGCCATCTGTGTGGGTAGGTGAGAAGAGAGGCAGGAAGGCTCCTCCAGAGCTGCTCTCCTACAGCAACCCCTGGCCAGGTGATGCATCTATCACAGAGCATTTACTGCCTCTGATCGATGGCATGGTGGGCAAAATACTCCAGCATATCACTGTTGTAACAACCCAACAGCAAAACCCAGTAACAGCATCCTAGGGTGGCAGCTTCATCCCCCACTGGGCACCAACACCCTTCCCCTGCCCACCCTTTGCTCTTGGCCAACCCCCAATGAGACAGCCAGAGCCTGCAGCCACCACACACCGGCCTCAAGCCTTGGCTGCTGCGCTGGAGCATCCGCCAGCACAGCATCACAACCCCCATCCTGTCCCCCCTCTCTGCCTGCTGCCTCCCCGGGGAGCCCCGGCGCTTTGCTGGAGGGCACGGAGTGAATCATCCAGTAACACAGAAATCTCAGAGTCCTCTTTAGACATCCCAGGAGAAGGCAGATCTGAGGGAAGGCAGCAGAGAAGATGCCTGCAGCAATGTCAGTGCTAGAACAGCCGGGCTGACAGGATTCAGAGCGGGGATTAAGGTTGGGATCAGGGATGCAGGGAAAATGAAAAAAGGCTCTGGCTTCCAGGCGTGCCTCCGCTGTGTTTGTCTTCTTGTTTGCTCGAGAGGAGGACGGGCTCCTGGCTTTAAAAGGCCCCTCATCGCCTTCCTGAAGGCACCTCGGCACCGCATCTGGAGATGTTTGTGAGGGGAGGGAGGATGGAACGGGCACGTTCTGCTCTCCCTGGTGCAGCTGGACAAGTGGGAACAGGGAAAGGCCATGCAGACCACACACTGCCCCACCAGAGGATGCATTAAACAGCACCAAGCAGCTGTGGGTGCTGAGGAATATCTGCCTTTTCCCAGGGCTCCCCAAAACATCACTCACACACTTCTTGACCAAAGTATCCCTGCTTCTATTCTCCTCAGTGCTTTTGAGCCAGGGACATCTCTGCCTTCCCTCAGGCTGGGAACAATGTCCTTACCTGCTCTAAGGTGACATTTCATGGTGCATGGGAAAGCAGAGCAGCTGCCTCTCCCCATGCTCCAGCCCCTGCTAGAAGCAGGGCCACGGGAACCTCAAGGAGAACAAGAAAGGAGGAAGAAAAGCCAGGGCAATTACACAGCTCATTTAGGTGCAGGAAAGTGGGACTGGCTGTATGCAGCAGCATCCCACTCCCCACAGCTGCTGCCTGTCCTCTGCTCGCTTTCCACCAGGAAAAGACCCAGTCACTTGTCATCCACCATCACAACTTCCCTTGTCATTTCCCCAGGGAAAGGCTCTGCCATGCCTTGGCACCCTGGCAAAGCCAAGCTGGAGGTCATCCTTCCCAAGGCTGCTCTGAGGTCTTCCTCTCCCAGCTGCAGCCCTGCCTAAGGGCATGGAGCAGCCCCCAAAGCCCTGGCCCTGCTCAGCTTCCTTGGAGAGAGACAAGGAAGAGAGGAGATAGTGAAAGTTTGGTGCTAGGAAAAGCAAAGCCTACCTGAAATTGTGTTTCCAAGAAGTAGTCCCACCCACTTCTGACCCAGACAGAGCTGGGGCTCCCAGGCTGGGCTCAGCCTCCCCGTAGCTGAGTGATCCCAGGCCCCAGAGCTGGGTCCCCCCATGTGCTCCCAGCCCTCTCCTCTTGCTCTTATCTCTGGGGGAGGGCAGGGGCTGCGGGATCCCTCTGTGCCGTGCAGCCAGCAGCAGGCCCCAAACACTCTCCAGAGCAGCGGCGGGGGCGGCTCTAATCCCCAGGCAGAGTTTGCCTCCAAAGCAGATCTGGATCTCTTCCATTCAGCCCATTTCTCTCCCTCTTCCTTGCCTTTGCCCTGCTCCTCCTGTCTCCACAAAGCCCAGTAACCTCCTCCCCAGTGCTGTCCGCCCTCCCTGGGCTCCTTCACACGCTTCTTCCATGCTTTGCACTGACAGCCCCATGTGCATCCCTTGACCAGAGGATGCCAAGCCCCAGCACCGCTCACAAGACACCCAGACGGTTCATCGACTCACCACCCTTCTCCACTTGTGCCACCCCAACTCTCCCATTTCCAAACACCCTCTTTCCCCCATCAAGATACAAAAAGGCACCGAGTTCTTCCTTCACATCCCTCTTCCTCCTCCTCCCCTTCACACACAGAACCCAAACCCTCCATTTCCAAGGGTCAGGGTGGGTTTTTTTCCCCTCTTCTTCCCTACCCCTCTTCCCCTCTTTTTTTTTTATTTAAGTTTTTCTTTTAACTTTCAAGGTCAACACGGACAGACAATGCCACCAGTGCCTGTTTGATATGTGAGCGCTATTGGCGTCCATTGCCACGGTTTCCGTGGTAACACAGTAACCATTAATTTTCAATTAAAGTAGACAAAAAGCCCGATGACAGCTCCAGGTCTGCTGAAGATGTCAAGAATCCGTATTAATATACAGCAAGAGAGCATAATTGTGTGTCCATCTTCCCGAGCAACGAAAATGGAGGGATAATTACCAGCTAGAAAGCCACTCTGTAATTTTGTTCTTACTGTCACCACAACCCTACATATTAGCATAAATTAAAAGCAGGGTTTATTGTTACCAAAGTGCATTGATATTTCCAGCCTATTTTCTTCCTTTTAACTGTTTGTTGTTGATGAGTGACTCCTGGACACATGGTGGGTGAGCCCACAGGAGCAATCGAGATGCCAGAAAGTAATGGATGAAGCCTTGCGATGCCACCCAGGTGGAAGGAAGGGAGGAAGAGCACAGCGATGTGTGGAGGTGGGAAGAGAAATCCCAGATCGGTGTGCAATCCTCTCTGGATCCACAGTGAGCTCTCACCCCCAGCGAGGTCCATCCTGGCTCTACTCCATGGCGCATCCCCATTGCCACGTCCTCGCCTTGGAGCTGGAAGGGGTATAAGTCCCTGACTGCTGCATGCTCGGTGACAGCAGCTGAATTCATGAATTTAAGTGAATGGAAAAAAGCAGGTTCCTTGTATCATATCCAGAGAAAGCTGTCCTTCAAAAGGAAATTTAGTGTAATTACCCTTAAGGGAGCGATCCTCACTCAGTCAGTCACAACACTGACCTGCTGCTAGGATCTGACAGGGAAATTACAGGCTGTGTACTCAACAAAAGGGCTTCCTTCCTTCTTAGAGGAAGGATGAAATGCTGAGGTTTGAAGAGAAAAGTATTGGCTTTGGGGTTTTAAATCAGTATCTCACACAGGGCTTTCCTTTGCACAGAAATTAGAAGGGGGTGGAGGAGCCCCAAGCCAGGGAGGGGAATGGGCGTTTTATGGGCTGGAAAAAGAACCAAGAAGCTCCAAATTCCCACCAAGTGAGGAAAGTGGATTTTCACAATGTGCTTTCACGATGGACAGTGAGATGATGGGCACAGAGGAGAGCAGAAGAGAGAAGCTTCACAAAGAGGTCTGCTGCAAGCAAGGCTGCTGCTTCTCCAACATTCCTGCACCAAAGCCAAGTCCCACATCTCCCCAGCTGCCACTGCCCCACCATCCAACCTAATGGCTCTCCAGGCAGAGCCTCAAGGCTGGAGGGAGGTCCCCACTCCCCCTCTTCTGATCTGACACCTTTCCAAGTAGGGACGAGCTTGGAGAAACCTCTGTGGTTCCCTCTCACATCCAAGGAAGGACAAGAGCCCTCTCCAATTCATTGGTTTGAATGGACAGGAGCTCAGGAGGTGAATTCCCAGAGGACTGGAATAGACAATCATAACATCTATGATGGGGGGGGGACAGGGGACATTAGTCAGAATAAATTGATGCTCCAAAAACACACAAATAGATTATTAAGCAATCAATTTGTAAGGAGCTAAGAGATAACGGTGAGCAAATGGGTTTGGTGAGAACGCTGCACCAAGGAATTCCTTTCTGCACTGAGGCAGCTGGCCCAGCCAAAACAGGAGAGCAGCAGATGCGATGTCAGCTCTGGGAATGCTTTGGTGCTGCCCCCACTATTCTCATAAGCAAATAAAGGTAACATGGTCTGGAGATGAAATCATCACCCTGCAGGCATGCAGTTGGGTGGGAAACCACATGAGGAGTTATCAGCAGCGTGTTATCAAACCAAAAGGGCTTTTTCAGGGCTGGGGCAGGAGGGGATGTCCCCAGCCTGGCTGATGTTTTTGGTGGGAAGTTAAGCAGAGTGCAGGGAGTACATGTGCAACGTCTGCAAGAGCATCCTGAAAGGGGCTGCCATTCAGGGGGGAACACCTCAATAAATGACCAGACAACCTAATGAGCTGCAGTCAGGCTGAAGGGAGTGAGAAGCGAAGAGCTGAGCTATGACTTGGCAAGCCAACAGTGTGACCAAGAGCAAGATACTCAATCACAAGCTGGGTACAAACCAACAAATCATCTGGTGCAGAGGGGGCGAGAAGAGCTGCAGGGGGGATGCTGAGGGGGCTTCACTGGACCAGGGACCCAGCAGTGCCCATCAGGAGGGAGATCAGCAAACCAGAGGGAGTTCAAAGAGAAGCAATGATAAGAGGTTTGGAAAACATGACCCAGAAGGAGAGATTGGAAGAGCTGTGTCTGTTTAGTCTAGCCTGAGAAGGCCAAGGAGGGCAGATTAGAGCCTCCTGGCAGTATAAAAGGTTGCTGTGAGGAGAACAGGGATCTTCTGCTCCCCATTTTCCTGGCACAGCAGGAGCAGAAAGGGGGTCTGCTTGCAGCCTTAGTGTCAGGAAAACTTTGTACAAAGCTCCACAAGAAGTGACCAAGGAAGGCCACAGCCTTCTCCAGAAAAAAAGACAAGAGGGACACATCAACACCACCTGGAAGACTCCTGAAGCTCAGAGCATCCTTTGCCAGGCAGCGCTGCCCTGATCCAAAGGGAAGCTGGGGATGCTGACTTGGGCAGAGCAGCATTGGGTGCTCACCCCAGACTTCTCTTAAAGGGCAGTGTTTGTGGTAGGGCTAAACCTAAGGGTTCCATAACAAGCTCCAAGGGGATCTAGAGAGGAAGTTCAGTGAGTAACAATACAATAAAAATCACTAGTTTTAGCCAGATGGAAATATTTCTGAGGCAGGTCAGCAGCCTTTCAGAGTAGAAATAAGGAGCAGGTTGAGAGCATCTCATTTGTGCAGTTTAGAAACGGTGGGAGGGAGATGTGCTGAAGTTTTAAAGGGGTTTGTTTGGAGAACAGCTAGTGCCTCTTACACTTAAAACACAACAACAGTTTTAAAAGCTCAAACCAGAACCATCCAATCTGCTGGAAACAAAGCTCTCCAGCAGCTGAAGGGTTTTTTCTTCAAAACTCCAGTTCACACTAAATAAAAAAGAAGTTTCTATTCTCTTTGTGGATAGAATTTGCTTTTTGAACTGTGGGACTGATTACAAGTCTATATGATGCCTACAAGAGCTGGGGACCCCAACAGCTTGAATACTCAAACCACTGCAGGTCAAGAGAGCAGCCCATGTATTTTTCTGGCTACAAAACACCACATACAGTCACCAGTCCAATTTTCAGCCCTACCCACAGCTACAGGTACTTCCTACCCAAGTCAAGACTCACCTTCCAAATCCAATGCTCCTGGGGTCACATTGTGAGACACTCAAGAACCTCACACATCACATGAGGCATTAGGAGCCCCAGCATCAACAGCAGCCCCAGAAGACATAAACACCACTGCCAGAAGAGAGAGCCCATCTTCCTGGGGGGAGGCAGTACTAGGGCTGAGCCCCTTTTACCCAGGTGCCCAGGGGTGGAAGCTGCAAACATTGGCTGAGCTTCAAAACACTCTGGGCTAAATCAGCCGGTGTAAACTGGTGCTATTCCACCCGCCCCAGTGTTAAGATGCTGATTTAAACAACCTGAGGGATTAGGTCTCAGCATTTAATTTCCACCTGACAGAGGCAGCTGCTTGCAGTGTTTCCCCTTCACTTCCCATGTCCAGCAGATTTGGTCCTACCCCCAGGATCTGTCCTAGAAGCAACAGGAGCAGCAAGAATACCTGGAAGGTCTGTGTGTGCTGCTGGCATCCCTCAGGACAAGGGAAGATGCTATAAGTGTTATTCACGTGCCCGGCTCAGCTAATGGATATTTCATACCCTCCCAGTCCAGGAAACAGGCCAAATTCTGCTTCTTGTTACAGGAGGGTAAATGTAGAGCAGGTCCCTCCTGACTGTGCCTCCTTCCCAGAGACGGGCTGCTGAGCACCCACGTTTTGTTTGGTTTAGGGGGGAAAAGCCATTGGGATGATTTGCAGGAGCAGGTCTGAAAGGGAAGGTGACAGAACCGGCTGGTGGCCAGGAAAGTCTCCACTCCCAGCTTTACTGGAGTGCTCTCCTGGCTGGGCAGCAAGGGCACATTGACACCCCCTCACCCCTCCAAATCTCTCCCGTGCAGGAGGGACCCTGGCACCCCGCAGGTGCTGAGCTCTGGTGTTCGGGTGTGTATGTGGCTGGGATGGACAGGAGGCAAAGCTGGTGCCGGGACCTAACAGGGTGAGCAGTGATGGACAGCAAGAGGTGAGGAAGGCACCTCCTGTATTGCTGCTTGCCTCGGGCAGTGCAAGATGCTGACCACTGATCCCGTCTCAGGGATCGCCGTGGCGGGGACCCAGCATCCTGCTAAACGCCTCCAGCTCCTTGGCCCTACGGCTGCTCGCTTCCAATACAACACACCTTCATTCCACTGCTGAAAGACCCTTTCCAGCTGCGGCTGGAGGAGCAGAGTGGGGCTCAGGCGATGGCTTTGAGCTTCTGTGTCAGCCCCAGGCTGCTGCGTGGCCGAGGGCAATCCAGGCTGAGCCAGTGCTCCCCCGGGGTTGTGCATCCTCCCTTCCTCCCCTTCCCTGCACGGGGCTTATTTAGTTTGCAGGCTGTCCGAGGTGGGGAATCCCTCACCAGACATTTATCTACCCAGTGCCTGGCACGGCCATCTCAGCCAGGAGCTCTGCATGCCTGCATCCTGCCCAGAGAGGGGGTGGGTGCCCCATCCCTGGGGGTGCTGAAGGCCAGGTTGGCTGGGGCCCTGGGCAACCTTGTGTAGCTCCAAGGCCTGGAGGTTGGTGTCCCTGCCTGTGGCAGGGGGTTGGAGCTCTGTGCTCCTTGGGGTCCCTTCCAACCCAACCCAGTCTGGGATTCTATGATGCCTCAGCACAGCACAGAAATGCTGATGCTCACCCAAAGCCCTTGCACGCCCTCACACACCCGCCTGACTTTGTCCCCAGCTGCACCCCAGGGTCCTGCGTGACACCCAGCCCAGACCCTCCACCTCCCAAAACACCCCAGTTCCTGAAGCCACAGCCAGTAAAGGGTCAAAAAGATCCCAGTCCTCCTTCCCCCCCCACCCCTTGATATAAATACCAGCCTACCAGTCGACACAGAGTACATACATCTTAAACAAACACTTGGCCGGGCTGTTTATCTCCACAGCCTTTAAACAAACTCTTTCAAAGGTTTCTGCTGATATGAGAGATTTACTGAAAACCATTCGCCCTTCTTAAAAGCCTCTCAGTTTATGCTGCTACGGGTGAAACGAATAGTGTTTTAGCCTGGAGTTTTCTGTCTTCTGACCGCATGTTTATCCTAGGGGCCAGTGCTGGCTTTGATAGGAGAGCAGCACGGACACAAATCTTTACGATGGAAAATATAAAATAAACCCAGAACCCCCCATGTGAGTGTGTGTGTGTGTGTGTGTGTGTGAGAGACACGGGTGGAGAGGGCTGAGCACGGAGGTCGGAGTGAATGAAAAGTTGTGTCCTTGTTCGTGTCATGCTCAGCATCCCTGGCCTGTGGGTCCAGCCTCCCATGGTAAATGTTATACCTGTGATATTTTTCACCCCTGTGGGGCACCCCGAGATGATAAATGGAGAGCAGGTCCCAGCATCACCCCACGACAGACAGCTCAGCACCTCCATGGGGCACGCTGCTGTCACACCAGATCAGTTTGCAGAGCAGGGTTCATTAAACTGCCTGTAAAAACCAAGAGGCATCGGAGCTGCTGCCAGAGCAGCCAGGACCCTGTTCAGACTGAGGCACTTTATATCTTCTCAGTGTGTTTTCAGCCCCGTTTCACAGGTGGCAAAGGTGAGGCAGAGGGAAAGGATGTCCTCAAAGATGCTCAGGGAGTGAGGGAGAATTCAAATTTAAACCTGAGTTTAAATGGTTTTGCTTCAAGCAAGGCTACTTCTGACTCTACCATAAGAAGAAGTGGGAGGAGACAGATTGAAAGTGCTTTTGGAGGAGCTGAGCCATTTATTGGGAAGAGCATTTGCCATTAGTGCTTTGAAATCCCACCTTGATTTTAACTGGGGCCGTTTGCATCTCACCCTGCAGCGATTGCTCCAGGCTCCAACCAAATCCAGAGGTTCTCACCCAAACTGGGAGGCTTTGCCAAGCTGCTGAGGTCTCCTGGGACCTGGCAGCATCAACCAGGACCAACCCCAGGGATGGTTTCATGCCTGGGAGACTCCAGCCCTCCCATCCCCTCTGCAAGCACCCCAACAGCCCATGTTGTGTATGAAGAAAAGCAGCTTGTGAGGGGCATGAGGCTGTGTCCAGGGGTCCTGCCAGCGGGGAGGGCTGGGACCACCAGAGCCAAAAGACTGGATGCAGAGGGATATGCTTGGACATGGTTGGGAAAGGGGTGAAGCAGACCTGGGGAAGGGGGATGCTCCCAGCCCCACAGCCAGGGCAGCTGGCAGGAGAAGGGGTGTTTTCTGGCCTCACTTATGCCTGGGTATACCCAGGCAGCTGCGTCAGACTTCGATGGGCTTTCTGGTGAAACCCAGGCTAATTTCCCCAGAGCCTGTGGGTTTGCCTGACGCCCACACCAAGGTAATTAGGAGATTCTGGCACAGCTGTAATTACCACTCCTTGGATGTAGCGCAGGAGAAGATATGGCAAGGCAACATCCATGCTGTGGCCACAGCCCTGGGTGTAGGGGGTCCTTGGGAGCCAGCTTCAGTGTCCCATGTCATTGTCTGTGTGCCAGGAGCTACAGGCACCACACGAGGTGCCTGTGTCCCTGGGCACTGTGCCCAGCAGAGCTGTCCTTCAGCCCTGCCACAATGCCCCTGGGTGCTGGGCAAGCTCTGAATAAAGACAATCCTTGCCCCTAAGGCCCTGCAGAACTTTCTATCTCCTTTTCTTCAAGCAGAATGCATCGTTTCCTCCAGTGTCTTCCAAGGAGCCAACTGAGCCTTCGATTTGCAGTGTGCCGTGCAGGGGAGGAATCTTTTCCCTTGCTTCCAGCAGCCCAGGGCTTTGCAGCAGCATTACGTGTCATTTCTTATTTACCATCCTCCCTCGCTTATGACACACTCAGGTAAAGACCTGTTTGTTGTCAGTATGACACCCATGTTGGTAAACAAGGCGAGTTTACCCAGCCATCACTCAGGGAGTTATCGATAGCAAGAGCTGCTTCCCAACAGCAACAGCAACCTCAGGGTGGGTGAGAGCTCAGAGCCAGCACAGGGGATGCTCTGTCATCCAATATCCTTGGAGTCCCTGCACAGCCAGAGGACGAGGGGCTGCTCTTGCTCTGCCAAAGATCTACAGTGATGGGCCCTGCAGGGAGAAGGTTACAAGGGAAAAGGTCTAGATTCCTAAAAGTTATAATTTTCTTTTATTGCTGTATTTTTTCCTCCCATGTGGCTCTCTAACTCCCTGGATCTCCAGGGTTTTAGCAAGCCAGAGCGAACAAAGCCACACGACAGGTTTCAGAGTAAACACACGGCTACCACGAGACTCCTGATAAAATTGCAAAAGCTCTGGCCAGCCAGCCACACTTGGAGATATGACCTCCCTACCCCGGCAGGCTTGGGAAGAGGAAGGCAAATAAAGAAAACCCCAACAAATTGATTTGGGGCAGGCATGGCAGCGGTGTGGCACAGGGTTTTCAGCCCGTCTCAAAATAAACTGGAGGCTTCCCGTGGGATTTGTGGAGGCTGGTACCGCTGGTACTGCTTTTCCATCCCTCCTCCAGCCCCTCAGCAAAAGCCAAGAGAAACTCTGAGGCTGCTGTGAGCCCACGATCCGAGGCTGCTGGGTGGGAGGAAGATGAAGACGACGGTTCCCAGATGTCCCTCTGCACCGCTGCGTGTGGAGGGACACAGAGACAGGGCGATGCGGGCTTCTCAGGAGATAAAAGGTGCTTTTGTATGCTCTGCATTTAGGAGAAACCCGGCAAAAGAGCAAAGGTCAGGGGAGAAATGCTGGTATTTATTTATCCAGGAGAGCTTTGCGAACAACATGTATCCCTGAGCCTTTCGAAACGGGCAGAACTCGCCCTTCAGAGCTGCTAAACCTGTTGGGTAGCGACGCTGCTGCACATACCCGGGCAGAGGCGCGGGCAGCACCCGAGACACCCGGGCGAGTGTGCAAAGGGCAGCTGGGAAAGCAGCCATCCTCCTCCAGAGCGTGATAACTCACCCCAAATCCAGGGGAGCTCAGAGACAGACGGTCTCTGGGATCTCCTCACCCCTCCCTCCCCTTGTTCCTGGTAAAGGATGGAGCCCAGTTTTTGGGTGCTGGTTAGCGTGGGCTGAACAAAGGCCAAGCGACATGGCCTGATGCTGGTGTGAGGGGCTGGATAAACTCAGCTCTGGGTGGAAATAAAGGGGGAAAAAGAAGCAAAAAGCTCCTTTCCCAGAGGGGAAACCTCAGAGCATTGCCCCCGGGCTTTGCAACCCCTGGATTTATGGCATTTGCTTTATCGGGGTGGGTTGGTGGGTCTCTGCAGGAATCCACAAGCCTGTGGAGCTTGGGATCCCTGCGCCAACCTCGCTGTGCTCAGCCCCTAAAATCAGGACCCCCAAAATCAGGAGCCGCTTTTGTAAACCTGTGGCCATAACGTGGAGCAGTCCCTGTGCGACCAGCTGAGGGCTGAGAGCAGAGCCCAGAACGGGTCCAGGTGCCAGCGGGGCCCCAGCCTGTAACAGCCACCTCCCTCCAAATGGAAACTTCCCCCTGTTTTATCGCCGTTTTACGGCTCTGACGCAGCTGAATCCAGCAACGCACAGCTGGGCAAAGGGAGCGACGTAGCAGGAGCCAGGCAAGATGCTGTTAGCTCCGTCGTGCTGTTTGTGGAGGTGGCTTGGAGGGAAGTTGTTGGTTATGAAAAAGGGTTTTTCTCTGGAGCATCTCGCTGCTGGTTTGTTCTGTAGGAGGGTGGGATGTGAAGCCATTCCCAAAGTGTTTGCAGCTGCACCATGCCAGGCTCCAGGGCCAGCCCCGCTTTCTTTGCTGCTTGTCCTGGCTCCTGGGAAGGCGAAACCACACTGCTGGGGGCTTGGGATGATTCTGGGTACTGAATGCAAGCTGGTGATGGCAGCATGGCCAGTGGCCTTTTCTGAGCAGCGTCTATAAACATTTGGATTCGCCCTCCCCATCTCATTTTTGGGCATCCTGCATGCCCTAAGAATGACCAACACCCCAACATCTCAGCCACAGCCAGGGCTCCAGAGGATTAAAAAATAAACTCAGGCAAAAAAACCCCCTTTGGCTAAAACATGGCGAGTCTGGCTTGGAATCACTCCCACGGCACCGCTGAGGATCGGTAGCCTGGTTTTTTGCACACACCCAGGCCCTCCGAGCCATCAGGCTGCACACCCCAATGGGCAGCTCAACCCCCCAAAAAAACCATCCCAGCCCCTTTCACATCACCATGAGCAAAACCCCATGTGGGCAGCAGGGGCAAGGTGGCTGTGAGGGTCCCCATTGCCAGGCAGCTGCAGTAGGAGCAGGACGGAGCCCCGCTGCCGGTGAAACGTGGGGTAGCACAGATGGGCCCTTGAGCATAAAGCGAAGAGAAGACTTTTTGTTCACATGTGTTGGCTCAGCTCAAATAACTCATCGGGGACCCGAGCTGCAGGCTGGAAAGGGAAGAAACTCTCTCCAGATGAAAGGATGTCAGAAAATTGTATTTAGTCAACTGCGTGTGTGTGTTAGAAAGGGGCGGAGGGAGGAAGGGGCCGCGGAGGCTGTTACTGTGACTGACTTTCTGACTTCTTAACTTGTCAGCATATCCTAAAGTTAAAAATGCACATGCACACAGGACTGCAGCCAAAGAGGCTGTCTAGCCGCAAATCCAGATGTGGGGGCCACTGCTCAGCCAGCCAGCCCCGCTCTCCCTGAAACGACTTTCAGACTAAACAATTGTGACTTGGCTGTGAGAGGCAGCGCAATTCCAGATGCTGCTTTCCTTTCACGTTGTTTTAATTGGGCTGGCAGGCGCAAGGGCTCTTTCAGTGAGAGGAAAGCTTCCCCACGGGACCGCAGTGTTTTTGGCAAAGCTCCCACGCTGCTACCTTAAGAGAGAGAGAGAGAGAGAGAGAGAGGAGAGGGAATGAGAGGGAGAGGAGGGTAGGCAGGGAGGTGGTGGTGGGGAGAAATATTGAGAGTGACTTTCCGAGGTGTTTACTGCTGTGAACGGCTGCTGCTTTGTGTTTTTATCTGCTGAAATTCTCACCTTTTTTGGGGGGGCAGAGGTGGGGCAGGGAGGAAAGGGTTTCAGCGTGTTTAACGTCACCATGGAGAAAACAAAATGCACAGGACATGGGGCTGTGATGTGGAATGGGGACTTGTCCCAGTCAGTGTAGTTCTGCTTCCCAGCAGCACAGCCAGCAGCGATGCCAGGACAGCCCAGCCACCTTGGAAAGGGACTACCTGAGCTCTGTGCCTCAGCCAGCAGCAGCATCTGAGAGCCAAGGAGGGTTTCTGTGCTGGCCATCCTCATGGCACTGCCCTGGGGATGCTTCCCCATCTCTTCCCAGATGGCTGCAGTCACAAGAGCCCTGGCACTGTCCTGGATGGATCAGCACGTTTGCCCTTTACGGGCATGGGCAGAGAAGGAAGCACTAAGGGCTGTTGAACTGTAAATCTAGTTCTGCATGATGTAGCTGTGGACATCCAGACCCTGCTCCAAGGGGTAAAACCCCACTCTTGGGTGGTGAACACCCTCATTTTGTCCTGCCCTATCTCCCTGGGCTGACTGGCACCGATGGGTTAAACCACCCCACTTTGGTACCCCTCATTACTGTGAACGCTGCTCCCCATTTATCCCTCTGCCCACAGCACTCCCAAGGGCAGGGCTTCCCCCAAAAAGGGCAGCAGGGTGCTGCCCTCACAGGGTTAAACCAGCGTGGTCTTTCCTCTGTGGGGTGAGACCCCAGATGCTCTTTGAGCTGCCTTGAAGTGGCGTGCCGGCCCCCAGCCCTGCCAGTGAGTCAATAGCACAATTTTAGCTTGGGCTGGGCTCCTCTCCCAAAGCCGAGCGGAGCCAAGGGAGGCACAGCCCTGCCCAGATGGGATTTTAAGGTGGACTCTGGAAAAAAAACCACAACCTGGGAGCCCCACGAGGAGCATGGGAGGTGAGAGAGGAGCGTGGAGTATCTGGCTGCTGGAGTGTCTCCCCATGAGAGAAGCTGTAGCAGTGGGGTAAAGCAGCTCCTGGCCACTGGCACAACACACAGCATGGCAGGGATGCAAAAATAAGGCTTTGCTATTTTGTTTTGGGATTTTTTTGGGGGGGTATGGGATGCTAAGATCCCTGGGGAACATGTCCCAGCCGTGGGGAAGGGGTCAGCATCCTCATCCCCTTCAGCGATGCCACCAGGACGGCTGTGCAGCTCCACAGGCACTGCCCTCACCACCTTCCCTGTCTTGTTTTGCTTAAAATTGGGAGGTCTGAATTCCTGCTGGATGCTGTCCTTTGAGATTCAGGAAAGGCTGGTCATCAGCCTCCTCCATCCAGCGCTTCCAGGAGCGACAGGTACTTCCGATATGTGACATGCAAGGAAAAATGAAAGAAAAAAAGCACTTTTGGGGTCGAGGGGGGCTCCCACAACACAAACAGAGCAAGGAACTGGAATTGTTGTCCCAAACCCAGCCTGGCTTCTGGGCCAAGTGCTCTGGGAATGTTAAAAAATCATCAGGAAGGTTTTCTAGACAGGAAAAAAAAAAAAAGAAGTCCCAAACACATCCTAAGCCTGCGCCCTTACAAGTCCCTTAACTCTTTTTTTCCCCCCTCCCACTAAATGGGGAGGGGAATAGAGCAGGGTTGGGATTATTTTTTGTTTTGGTTGGGTTGGGGGGTGGGTTGTTTGTTTTGTTTGTTTTAAAACTTTGGCCTCATTAATTTCCCCCCAAAAAAATTTTCCCCCAATAAAAGGAAAACATGGAAAGAAAAACAAACTATTAGAAAAGAGAAGGAGGGAGGAAATGTTATTTAAAAGGTTACCAGACCACATCATTTTCCAATGATATTATATACTCCCTGCAGTATCCAAAATATATATGGGCCTGAGGCCAAGAATGTTAAAAAAAAAAGAAGAAGAAAAAAAAGAAGGAAAAAAACCACCCAGTGTAGACACAACATCTGGACAGAGGCTGAACAAAACCTCCATTTATCACACTTAATCCTGCAATGAAGCAGTCAACAGTTTACTTCTGTTTTGCTAATTTAGCTGCTTTCATGCTTCCGAGGTGGAAAAGCCAAAGTAAAAGCTTTGAATTAAGCGTTGCTTTGTGAAGTTACTTCTCCTCTTTCTCTTCTTCTTCTTTTTTTTTCTTTCACAAAACTTTCTTCTCCCTTCTTTTTTTAATCCCTGCCTTTTATTAATTCCACCTTCCCTGCCCCCTCCTGCTATTTTTTTCCCAGATTTCCCTCTTTATTTTTTTTTTCCCCTATTTTACTAGGATCTGCTTGAAAATCTGGTGGGACAGCCCATAGGGACAAACCCACTGAATCCTGCCCCTCTTTCCACCCAGACAAACACAGACCCCACGAGGGTTTGTACCATCCTGCCCAGAAACAGGGGCTGGCACTGGAGGGATTTGTTGTTCCATCAAAAATCCAGGTCCTGGTTTATCTACCCCAAAGCCAGGGGTGTGTGCCCAGGGCCAGGCCCCCAGGTTTGAGCCATGGAGTTTATCTGGCCTGAGAGGTGTGTGTAAACCCACTCCCAGCTCACCTTAGAAAAGGGTTTCCATGGGAAATTGGTTTTCTCTCTCATGCCAATATGGGTAGCAAGGGCTTCCAGCTGTGAGATGTACTTTATCCCTCAGGAATCGTTTGATTTTACATTGAAAACCAAATCACACCAGGGCTGTGGTCCTCCCTTCCCCATCCTGGGATATCCAGAGATCAGGGTTTGGTCACATCCCCCCCACTGCTGTGTTTCAGGGTGGCTCTGACACTAGTTCATCTTCTCCCATAAAACACCCTCATCCTCACGTTTTCAATGGAGAAACCCCCTCGTTTCCTGACCCGCTGCAGAGCAACTGTGAGTATGTACATATGTCTGGCTGCTCTCTTCCACCCACAGCTCCTACAATTAATTAGAGGTGGATTTTGCTGTCCTTGGAGAAGAGGCTCTTCCTTCCGATTAGCTATAAAGTACCCGACACCCTGTTTTGGGGTTGGTGATGATATCACAGCATTAACCACAGCACATCTCTATATCATCCCCCCCACCCTGGTGTTATCAACTCCAGAGGATTCTTGTTCAGCTGCTTAAATAGGAATTTGTGAGCCCAAATTCAGGCTCTGGAGTTGGAAAAGAAGTTGGCAGCTGGACCTGTGTTGCCCAAAGGTCTGGTGAGGAGGTTGGTTTATCTCACCCCAACGTTTAATTAAAGTTATGGAGAAAAAACCAAGTTCCTGTTGGAAATTCGGCTTTTCCATCACTGGGACAGTGTTATGTGGGCACAGCCTGTCCAGGAGGGGAGGGCAAAACATCCTGGTGTATCCATCTGGATCAGGATATTTGCACTTATTTAGTAAACAGAGTTATTTGCCCGCTCTTGTAGCTTCTTCAGATTATTTTTGTTGTGTCAAGAGCAAAAGATACAACAAAAATCCATCCTCGGAGGCTTAATTAATATTTGCTAAGACCAAAATAGCCTACATCTCAGGAATGGCAGGGCATCCTGCCTGTTTCAAACTGAGCGTTATCAGGCAACGCTTAACGCAGCGTGGGGAATTGGGTTTATTTTTGGGGCTGTCTGGTTCTCTGCTGTAGTTACACCCATGGCATTGGTGTTGTTTCCCTTGACTTGATGCGGTTTCATGCGTGTGTCAAAGGCTGGCTTGCCTCTACAGACACTGCTTATTCCTGGTTTATAAACTGGAAGGATAATGAACTAATGAACTGGGTGCTTTAAGATCTGAGAAGAAAAAGCCTCGTGCGCTGCGAAAGGCAAAGGAATATTAATAGCTGATCCAGAGCAGCCTGCTGGCCCTGAATGCTGGTATTCAGAAGTGACACATGCTGCATACCTTGTCTAACAGACACATCAATACCAGATTAGATAAGGAACAGCACATTCAGGCTGTCTAGGGGAAAAAAATTAAATAAATAAATATGTACCTAGCTTTGAAAAACAGGAGTGGAAAATTGCTGGCATGCACGGCACTGTCACGGCCTCCAACCCTGCCTCAGTGGGCTGGTTTTGTGAAAGCAGGTATAGGTGTGAAGCTAAGCAACAAGGCACCCTTCCCTGCCTGATTTCGTAAGAGCCATGGCACCCCCAGTGCCCTTCTGGGGCAGATGTGCCCTATGCAGAGTCAGTGCCCATGGATATTTATATTAATCCATAATGGTGTGGGGCCTGGGTTATTAATTGGATGAATTTTCTCTGTCTGTAGGAGGGTGAAGCTGTATAACTGAGTTAAGCTGCTGGAAAGGGGCGTCACACGTGCTAACGGCCAGGCCTTTTCTTTCTGGAGGTGTCAATCTCCATTCAGAGGGTGACAAGCTCCAGGCTCCATCCCACTCTGCAGAGCTCCGTCCTGACTTCTTATTCTGGGCCCAAACTGGAGGTAAATCAGCCGGTGTGGCTCCGTATGCCTCAGCTTCCCTTGGTGGTGCTGCCACCAACACGTCACCCCCCTGCACGCCACCCCCCAGGCTCCCGGTGCTCCAGATCACAGCTACATCCATCTGCTTTCGGTGTAAAAGGGTAAAAAAACCTGCTCAGAGGCCTCTGGGCTCCTGGAACCCACAAAACACAGAACGAGTGTAACGCAATGAGCCGGATTTGTGGCCCTCTGGGCCCCCTGTCAGCCTGAAGGATGGGCATTTCCCATTTTGCTCCATCCAAGCAAACTTGTGCAAGGCTTTGAGCTGTTTCCCTGCTGGGGTTTTTCCCATCTCTTTCCAGAAGCCCTTTTCTGGTGGAATCAAGAAGTCATACAGCCATGCAGAGGTTCTTCCCTTAACATTCAGATCAGATGTCAGGAAAAAAATCTTCCCTGGAAGAGTTGTGGGGCTGTGGCACAGGCTGCCCAGGGAGGGGGTTGAGTCATCCACCCTGGGTGTGTTTAACAGATGGGTAGATGAGGTGCTCAGGGATATGGCTTAGTAGAGGACAGATATGGTCGGACTCGATGATCTCAAAGGTCTTTTCCAACCTGGTGATTCCGTGATTCTGTGATATCCCACCCAGTTCCACCAGCTGCAGAGGGATGAGTTATATTTTGATATAAACTAGCCAGTGCATCTTAGCACCCCGCAGCAAGCACAGCCATTGCCAACTCAACACATCCTAGCCAGCAGATGATAATAAATATCCACATTATCCTTTCCTCCTTGCATTATCCTTTCCTCTGGCGGTTTGCACGCGTTTCCTGCCCAGGGCACAGCCAGACCAGAGAACCCCCCCAGCCCCCCAGCCCCAACTCACAGAGGCCACGGCTGCGCCCACGATCCCCAAGGCTGAACCATCTCCCCGGCGTGACGTAACCGTCGCTGCATTCCCACGGCTCTCCAGTGCACAGACAGACTATTTCAACCCTAGCATGTCGCTCCGGGGTCATCCGTTCATGTTTACTGTAGGGGAAGGAGGCTGCTGCAAACATTCCTCCTCGGTGCCTCACCCGGGCGAGAGCTCTCCCACCGCGTCGGGCAGCCCCGATGCCCTGGGAAAGGCTGCCGGACGCGACGCCCAGCTCTGCCCGCCTCGTGCAGGTGCAGCCGACAAGGAAAGGGTCCTGGCTGGCCTTTCAGAGGTTCTTTTGTTGCAGTGAGGTTCAGGATCAGAGCTGTGAGCCTTTAGATGCAGGGTCTGGCCACGCGGGCCTCTTCCTGTGATGGAGCAGGCTGTGATTTTCTGGAGTCACAGCTGTGCCTGGAGCTTGGCCCTGAACCTTCTGCATTCTCAAGCTCAGGGTCTGCTGCCACATCAGTGCAAGACAGGGGGTAATGGCCCCCAGCTCCTTACCCAAATCAGCAGGCAAATCAGCCCCCGCTCCTGGGGGCTTTTTCCCCCGTCGGTACCTCCTGCCCCACAGTGGTTAATAAATGATAGTCCAGCAAGAGCTGTGAGCTGTGGCACTGCTGCCTGGATGTCGGCATCCCTTCCCCAGGGCAGCAAAGATTCCCCCCTGCAGCTTTCTGTCAGGGAAACCCACACACATCTGGCAAGAGCTGCTGCGCATCCCCACAGCCCCCCCGCCGTGCTGTGGAGGAGCTGCGGAGGGAGGGCAGGAGGTGGACGGGAGAGGTCAGCAGGGAGAGCAAACATCCCAACTGTGCCAGCGCAGCCGCCTCCTTGTGCTCCAGCTGCTGCACAAAGAGCCCGCTCTGACCTGCTTTGGCTCAGCGGGGTTATGGCAAGGGGGGCTGTGCCCGTCAGGGAGTGAATTTGGTCCTACCTGGGAGAAGAGCCCAGTCCCTGAGCAAGGTTGGGGCCATTGCTCCATGGGATGGGGCAAAAGGGATGCTCAGTTGACATGTAGTAACCCCTTGACATAGAGAATAACCAGCCCAGTTCCCAAATCCACACGTTCCTCTCCAAGCACAAAAACCATCAGCGCCCCAGAAACAGGGTCTGTCAAATTACAGCCCAAATAATCCCTCTTCTCAGCTGGGCAGCTCCTCTCTCACGTGCTGGGAGGAGAATTGCTTCCCCTCCTGCCCAGCCAGGGCTCCTGGTGGGAGAGGGACCTCCGGAGCTGCTGGGCTGCTGCCTGTACTGCAGGGTTGGTATTTACAGAGGCAGCGCGGGGCTGCTGGGGCGAACGCTGTGCAAACAGGCTCCGGGAGGATCCCCCGCCCTGGAGAGCCTATGGACTAACTGGAACAAAGGAAACCTTGGTAGAGGGGGAAAGGGGACAAAGAACCACCAAGTGCTTTTCCCAAGGCCACCTGTGGCAGGGATGGAGCTGGGGGACACTTGGAGACCGAGTCAGGGTGGGCTGAGAGCTACTTTCCCCCCATCCCAGCAGCGGGGCATCAGCAGCCCTGGGCTGAGCGGTGGCTGGCGAGATGCTCGGCGAGCAGAGACGGGGAAAAACAGGGAGTGAGTCTCTCCGTGCGCCCTGCTTCTCCTGGATCCCCCTTCCCCAGGCTGTGCCGAGTCTCTCCCTCCTTTCCTTATAAAACATCTCAGTTTAGAGGTGCCTTTAAACCCAGCCATGAGCCCTGTGGCCCCATCCCGTCAAGCCCCCCCGAAGAGCCCAAGCAGCAGGACTTCCCTTCTCCTGCTCCCAGCTCCTGCAACTCTGCTACCTCACACATACCCCACATACTCCAAGAACCCCCAGTTTTGCTGCTTTCTTCTAAGAGGACTAAGAGTCGTTGGCCCAGAGAGTTCTGCTGCATCAAACACACCAACTTGCAGCCAGAGCAGCTCCTCCTCCACCAAACACAGGCTGAGCATCCCAGAGAATCCTGCCTTCGAATCTGGCCCAAGCCACCAGCTTTACCTCCACGTCTTCCTATGCTTTAGAGCAGCCTCTTTAAGGTTGTTGTCTCATGCAGGGTTTTTTTTTTTTTGGTATTTAATATTAATAGTAATGACTGTGGCAGTAAGATAATAAGCTTCAGTCAGATTAGAAGAGGGTCGGCTCTTATCTGTGACTGCTGAAGACGCATGTCTTTCACCTGCTCCTTTAATATCCCCCATCTTTCATTCCTACCGCCGAGCCCCCTCCCACTGTCCTAGAACAAAAGGGGTATTATTGTCCAGGGTCTTTTCAGGCTGGAGCCAGGAAGACCTCCTCCTCCCCCCAGCCGCTCCCCGAATGTGCAGCAGTTTGAAATGAGCCTTTTTCCTTCCCCGGCAGGAGATTAGCTCGGTTTGACAAGGCGGTGAACTTTAGGCAGGGTGAAATAGGGTCTCCTTGGGGAGTGGAGGCAGTTCAGCCCTGACTAATTCTGACAAAGAGAGGCACCAAAAAAAAAAAAAAAAAAAATCAAATCCCCCGAAAAAAAAAAATTAAAATAAGAAAAACAACCAAGCTTGAGAGGAGGAGGCTCTGGGGGAAGGAGGGAGCGCAGGGGCTCAGGAGGAAGAAGAGAAGGGATGGGGGGATTGGAGGGCACGTTCCCCAGTGGGGCTGAGCTGGGTTTGCTTCCTTGTGTCTGGCCTTGGAGGGGGAATTGCCTCTGGTGACTCCCTGGCTAGTCCTGACACAGGGGCAATGGCCACTGCCTGGAACCCGCTGCTCTGGGTAGACTTTCTCTCCAGAAAAGCTCCTTTTCTTTATGTTTTAAGAAGTTCTTTGGAAACCCTTTAAAATCAAAGCTGTGGAAGGGATATTTGAGAGATTCGGTACTGGAGAGATTTGGTGCTGGGGATGATTCTGTACTGGGGATGATTCTGTACTGGGGATGATTCCCAGTTTGCTTTTCCAACGCCAGATGAAGTCTCCAGCTGCTGTGGCCCATGTTGGAGGTTTGAACAGCAGCAGCAACAAAAATCCAACACAAAAAGTGAAAAATCAGGTTTGGAATGGAAAGAAACCAAAGTGATCCCATTTCAAAACGCTGTTTGTGCGTCAGGAGGCCTGAGTTTGTGCAGAGACTTGTGATCCTGACGTGCCCAGGGCGGAGAGGGTGTGGATGGAGCCCGGAGTGACATAGGTAAGGGATTAAAGGAGAGAGACTGGCAGAGGCAAAAGCAAACCACTTCATCCTGTGGTATCTCATGCAGGGGTGTCCTCCATCACAGAAACGCTTTAAAGCGATGCAGAAAAAGGTCGTGATAACTGAAAGGAGGGAACGTAGCCCGCAGGGCTTGGAAGGATGGGGGGCTGGCAGAAAACCAAGGCACCATGTATCTTGAGTGCTCATGGCAAAAAAAAGGGAATTTTTTTTCAGTGGCCTTGCACTAGCACAGCCCCAGTGCCCCGTGCACGTGGTGCCTCACAGAGTGGTTCCTGTAATACGGGTGGAGAAGCTGCTTGGAAATATCCTGGAGGTATTTTCTGGGTTGGGGGGACATGGGGAAGGTTGTCCCCACTCTGCATGTAGGGCCATGCAAATGCTACCCACATGTGTGCACACTCATGTGCACAGGTACACGGGCATCTCTTGGGAGAAGCAGGCGTGGGACGTGAGGTCGGCTTTGGCACTCTGCAATCCCCCATTAAAGGGGAAGAGTGGAGGCAAAGGCTGCAGAGACCAAGCAGAGACCAAGCCAGACCTCAGGTTCTGTGGTAACCCCTTTCTCAAAATGCCCTTTGAGCCCCACACAGAGAAAGGACCCTCACGCCAACTCGTCCCTGAACACACCAGTGAACTGTCACTCAGAATGTTCCCATCTGAGCTCCAAGTGTGGATTCAGGACCTAGACAGCAAACCAAGGCTGCTGTCACCAATTCCTGCACATGTCCTGGCCCGTTCATGCGCAAAGGTGTGTTTTCCTCAGCCAGCACCAGACCTCCTCCCAGCTATCGCCCACCTCTGCACCCATAGCACCTACATCCTATTGGGTTGGGGATGCTGAGCAGCCAGCGATGCTTCCCCACAGTCATCACCCCCCGGCCCTTCCCTTCGCTCCCGGCGTCCCAGCCCCTGTCCTGCAGGACACGCCGCGTTGTGCAGGACATTTCCTGCCAGTGGCTCGGCAAACCCCTGAAATCTCCCCGTCCTGCCAGGAGATTCCTCCCTAATGCTCATTAAGCCGCTTGCAAATCCCCGGCTGAACATGGCTGCACAAGTTTAATAAAGCAGAAGACAGATGCCATCAATCATGTGGGCCCGCCACACATCTGGGGGAAATCCAGGGCCATTACTCTCCTTTCTTCTCCCCACTTTTGTGTCCCAGCAGTCAATATCCCAGGAGTTGTGCAGGACAGGTCCACTCCCCTCCTGGGCTTACTGCACCCTATCCATTCCTCTGCTGTTATCCCCTCTCCAGGTCCTTCCCCCATCACCTCAGGCACAAACCTCACACAAGTGCCAACGGGGCTTTACCCATTCACTGCACATGTTATTTTCCTCTGGGCAGTGGGATTTCCATCTTGCAATCTGTTTTTTTTCTCTTGGAAATAATGAGGGGGCTTCCCACAAAGAGCCAAGCGTGGAGGAAGGACCTCACCACCCCGATTTGGTGGTACAAAGCAAGATGGGAGCAGGGGGAGAAGGAGAGTGGGGAAAAGGCAGAGGGAGCAGAGGCTGGAGGTTTATCCTTGCTCTCATTTTTGGTGTTGCCTCCTGCTCAGCACGGAGATTTTTGATTTGAATTCAGATGATGGCACCTATGGTCCCCATCTGGAACGAATCCACACCTTGACTCAACGTCTTCCATCAGGTGGGAGACAACATTCAGTGAGCAGATGTGCACTTTGGAGGAGTCAGGACCTTGCTGGGGTGCCTGAGCCTGCACTTCAAGTGGGAAACGCGGCTTCCTTTAGCCCAGGAGTCCTCTGCTCAGCCATGGACACAGGCTCACAAAGAAGAGCTTCCATTGATTGATTTTACTCATTCCTGCCTTTTAAAAATGAGCTAACCTACTCATTGTGGTGGGATGGAGCTCACCCCACCAGGCTCTGGCTCTTTTGGGGGTCTGCAGCCCTGATAGGAAGGTGAAAGTCAGGTGAGAAGAGCATAGTTGACAGGTGGGTGGATGGATTGATCTGCCCTGTTTTCTTTTTGGGTAATCAAAGGTAACCTGTCCTCTGAGGGCAGCAAGGTGACATGCCCTGCAGATGCTGCAGTCTCAGGGTGTGGATGGCCGTGGAAGCTTAGTGAAGAGCCAGCTGGCACTTTGTTTTGGAGAGGTGCTTTCAGCCAGCTTCTTCTCCAGGTCTTCTCCAGGTCTCCAGGAGCTGGAGTCACCAGGAGGACGCTTCCCTACTTGCAAAGGTGTGTGGGAGCTCAGCCTGGGCTAGGAAAAGCCACCTGGGATGGAGAATAGTGGGACAAAGAGACACGTGAAGATCCTCATTAGCCTAAAATCAGGGCAAGCCACATGGTCAGACAGACACAACTTCCAGAGAGCCTTGAGGTCGCACCGATTAGCACCATGGGACACTGGACACGAACCGCTTCTGCCTCAAACCTGCTTGAAACTGAGGATTATACCTCTCCTCAAGAATTACACCTCTCCTCTCTCCGCACTCCTGGGCTTCAATGAGAAATTCCTGACTATTTGCTTGGTGTTGGGACCACAGGGAAGCCGGGGAAAATAGCCCAGCAGGAGCCACTGCTTAACTAGAGCTAACTGTTCAATCAAGTGGTCTTTAAAGGTTTAGGGAGGCTCTTCCCCCACCGAGTCTCCAGGGCTCGTGCTGGCAGCCATCCCCTGGGTGCCGGCGGCATTGCCTTGACTGGCAGCTCCGAGTGATAGACAAATAGATCTGGCAGGCAGGACGGCGCTTTGGCTCTGGCACAAAAGTTCTGCCAGCTGCCAAACATGCTTCTCATTTCTGTTCTGCAAAAGCCTCCATACGTATTTATTTAAAAAAAAAAAAACCAACCAAAAACCCCAAAACCCAACAACCCCCAAAGCCCACACAACAGAGAGACAGGAGGATTTGGTGAGCTGAGCTTTTTATGCACGTGCTTATGAACCGGGATGCGTTATTGACAGATACAGCGCCGTGGGACTGGGATAATGCGCGGGGTTTACTTCGGTTTTGTCTCCAGCAGCCACAGAGGGATCTAAACATGTTAGAGCCAAACAGTTTAGTGCATCCAGCTGGGATGGCAAAGCTCTTGAGTCCCTTTCCAAGCTAAGTGGAGGGTGAATTTTGTGTGGTTACGGGGCACCTAAGAGCCAAGCTCTTTCCTCAGCCCTGCAAAGGGCTCGGGGTGGGATCTGGGGTGAGGCGCCCCAATTCATGCTATCTCTCCAGCAGTCAGTGGGGAGGATGGGACCTGTTTCCCAACAGGTTGACGCTGAAGTGGAAATTGTGACCTAAAAGTATTGAGATGAGCAAAGACTGGCTTCACAGCATCCTTCAGCTCAGCACTGGGAATGAAGATATTTAGATGTGCTCGTGGCTCATCGTCTCCTGTCCTCCTCATGGTGTCCCTTCCCTCCCCACAGGCTTCACCTCGCTGCTTTGACTCAGGTCACACTGAGCACAAGAGGGTGCAGGGAAAAGAAAGCTTCCGATGGATGGTTTCATCCCTGGTCCTGCTCTCTGCCAGCACGGGGAGGGAAGCATCTGGCCCTGTAAAGGGCCCTGCTGATTTCGGCAGGAGCCGCGCAGTCCGGTCGGGCTCCGGCGCGGGACGGCAGCCAAGTCAGACATGTGGGATAGATTATCCACAGTGGCTTAGAGGGGCTTCTCTCGCTGCCACTCACCTATCCGCCCGTGTGGCAGAGGGGATGGCAGGAAGGTTTTCACAGCTGGAATAAATTGCAGGGAGGAGGAGGAGGAGGGGTTTGGGAGAGACAAAAACCAACATTGAACTCAAGATGGAAGAAAGACAGTATTAGCGGAGGTAATGGAGAAAATATGTGTGTGTGTGAGAGAGGGTATTCTATTTACAGTCTGTTTGTTTGGTGTTGCCCACACACGGCGAGAGCTGGGCAGTGGCTGGACTCCAAAATCCCGGCAGGCGCTTTGGCTTGGAGAGGTAAGGAGGAGTAGGAAGAGGGAGGAAGAAGGGAAGGGGGAAATGGAGAAAGGAGAAGGAGATGGGGTTAGAAAAGGAACCAACCAAAGGGTGCTTGTTTGGACAGTGAAGGCATTTCGCGGATGAGGTGGGGAAAGGTGGCTGGGACTGCCTTTGCCTCTGCTCATGGTGGAGATGGCTGGATGAGGACATCCTGGGGTTGTTTGCTCACTGCTTCTGGTAAACCTTTGCAGCTGGCAAGGCCTTTCCCACGGGATTGCAGTGCAAAAAAGAAAAGCACTCTCCATCCTTTCCAAGCCGATCCAGTCCTGGTTCCTGGGCACAGGATGTCTCCTCAGCACCTCCTCTGCCCAGCCTGTGAGCAGGGATCTGGGGAGCCCAACACTGTGCTTAACACTGAGGGGTCCTGCAGCACTGCCAGCAGAGCCAACAGCCCCTCTCTCAGACCTTGGGTGAGGGGCAGCCAGAGCTGAGCACTGACAAGCAAACTGGGTGGAAGCTTTGCCCTCTCCAGGACTTCACTGGATCCAAGCACAGCTCCTCTCAGGATGGCAAAAGTTGCTCCTTCCCAAGTCCTCTCCATCTGCTCCCCATTGACTGTGGCCCAGGCTTTCAATTGCTGGTCATTAGCAAGATTCACCCAGCCATCCCCTCCAAACCTCTCATGCTTCAGAAGCAAAGAGCCACAGCAGGGCTGCACCTCCCACCAGGATATCTGCCTTGGGATGAGGGAAGGGGAGAGGAGGAGGAGAAGGTGCGCTTGGTGACAGTGGCACTGCTACCTGAGTAGCCCCAGCAGCTCTCACTGACCCCTCTGCACATCCCTGGGGAAGGATAAGACAACCCAGAACTCCCCAGCGAAAGGTTTTATTCTTCACCCTCTCCCCCCCAGCCCCCATCTCATGAAATATTAGAATTAATATAATAACACACCTTAATAATATTATCCCTTGTCGAGTCCATAAAAGTCCCCTCTTGCATTACGGCGTTTGAGAGACTATTAAGTTTTAAGGCCACGAGACCTCCGTGAAGGAGAGAAGTCGTTTCCATTTTTTCCTTTCTTCTGAGGGCACTGGGGTTTATGGGGTAGTCAGCAACCAGGATTGACGAGGCTTCTGCACCACAGCACGTGGACCATCACGTTCCCTGGGGAGAGCAGGGCCCAAGGCAGCAGTGGTGGGGGTCCTGCCATGTCCCCAGGGATGAATCTTGGCATAAAGTGGGCTTGGAGTGATGGATGATTTTTTTTTTAACTTGGTTCTTCCCAAATCCCTTTTTTTTTTTCTTTTTTTTTTCCAGAGACAGGTGTTTAGGAGAAAATTTGATGTATTTTGACATTCAACAGTGTGGGATGAAAACAGGTGATGGAGTTGAGATCCTCTTGTGCACTTCTATCCCTCTACACACCTCAGCAAGCAAATATCCCAGCTGGGTGCAAAGTGTCAGCACAAATGCAGCACCTTTCATTCCAGAGAAAGAGCTTGTTATTTATTCTGTATCTCTCCAGCAGGAAAGTGGTCAATATTTTCACTTCTATCCTATAGGAAAAGAGCCTACCTCTCCTGTGCTGGTCCTGCCCCCATGTGAGTGCAGAAATAATGCCCTGGGCACACAAACAGTCTGGGCAAGGTGACCTTGTCCTGGGGAAGGCTTGGTGCACACACATCGACTGCAGAGACAGTCAGAGCTAGGAAACTGCTTGGGTTTGGTTTGGTTTTTTCCCCCCAAACTCAGTCCAGAAGTGATGTGAGCATTCATTCTCTAAAATCCAAAGCTCTAAGGAGATTTGGATGCCGTCAGGTCACTGCTGCTGGCTTAAGATTCAGGGTTGCTGGGCCCAAATAGCTTTGCTGCCCAGCTATGAGGTGCAGAGCTAAGCAGGACAGTGGCTTGGTTCACGGGGCCACTCACAAACAGGTACTCTGGGATGTTCAGAGCCTCTCTGGGAAGTGGATACCTCTGTCAGTGCAGCCCAGAACTGCCTTTGGCTTAGATTTAGCAAAGCACTTTGTCTCAAGCACTAAGCAGGGATGGACATTGCCCTGCTCTCCAAATTCAGCAGGTGCTTATGCACTTTGCTGGATCAGAGGCACAGAAACCACAGCAGCTGCAGAGCAAACACAGCCACCCACTGCTGAGTGTTCCTGTAGGCAGGATGATGTCCTCTGGCCAGCCCTGGGACACTGGCTGCCATCCAGGCAAGCTGGAAGCATCCGCTGGCTCCCAGCGTGGTGAGCAGGAGCGTGGCCATGCTTCTCGTGGTGAGAATGCAGTGGTGCTCCCTATCTGGGGCAGGTCTCGTGAAAATAGGGGTGATGGTTTTAAACTCGAAAAGGGGAGATTTAAGATAGATATTAGGAGAACATTCTTCACTATGAGGGTGGTGAGACACTGGCACAGGTTGCCCAGAGAGGTGGTGGAGGCACCATCCCTGGAAATACTCAAGGTCAGGATTGATGGGGCTCTGAGTGACCTGATCTAGTGAAGATGTCCCTGCTCACTGCAGGGTGAGACTAGATGGCCTCTAAAGGTCCCTTCCAACCTAACACATTCTGTGATTCTATGATAAAATGCAGAGAGGGTGGAAAATTCAGCATTTTGCATCAAAACAGGTGCAGTGACTGCGTGCAGTACAGTCTGGGGTCCCCTATTCTGAGAGCCAGTGGGTAAAATACAGGGGGGGAGGTGGTGTTATACATTGTCCTTCCCCTTTCACTTCTGCTCATCCCCATTTGAGAGTAAAACATCACCAGGATTCAAACCCAAAGACGTGGTGCTGCCCTTGCAAGAGAGAAAGGGGTTTTCACAGAGCTTACGGTTAATAATGTGGTAGCATTTGGAAGTTTCCTTTTCTGTAAGAATTTCGGGGAGTCTGCCTAAAGAGGAGCATGGTTTGGCAGCCCAAACCTGATGGCACGGTGGGAATAGAGGAGGATCTTCACTGTAAGGTAAAGCAGATAGAAAGTGAAAGACTTACATCAGTAATAACAGTCCCTGGGTGAGCAAAAGCAAGAGGAAAACCAAAGTGAATGGTGAAAGGAAAGGAGAATGTACAAATTTCCCACCATTTACTGGAGTATCGTTCTGGTTTTAAGCAGCTGGTGAGATTCAGAGAGCTGCTTGCTCTTGATTTCTGCCTCTGCTGAAGGCAGCAGAGTTGTTTGTGATTTACCCCAAGTTAAGGAGCTCTGATTCACAGTATTTAACCTGCCATGTCCTGGGTTGCTCCCCAGGCAGCACCGTGCTGGGGTTTCAGTGGGATCTCAGAGGTTCAGTCTCCTCGCTTCTCTTTGCTGTGTTGCCAAAGAAGGGCTCATGAGAAAAGTGGGGGTTTATCCTCAGGCATTTCACAAAGACTCAGCATTCCAGAAAAACCTCCACCTTCACTAAAAAACCCAAACAAACCACCCTTCTGATGGCCAGGAAGAGTTTGGAGCTGTGACCATTGCAGGCTCAAAAAACCAGAAGGCCAATTAAAAAAAAAAACCCCAACCCTTTCACATTTATTATTATGTAAAATCTCATGCTCTTTAGGGCAATCTCATGATTATGAAGGGGTCAGGGGAACTGATTTATGATTAGAGAGCTCTTGGCATCGGCAATATTGTATATGTTTTAATTTTGAACCTTAATAATCCATCCAATATGCAGCACTTGATCATGACACTCATTTCTCACATATAATTTTCCAAGACTCTCCGCATCCACCTTCACCTCCTCTCCAACACACACCCCCGTCTGCACAGCACCCAGAGGCTGGTAAACCCCATTCACTGCACCAAAGTCAAATGCAATCCAACTTTTCCCTTTGGAATCAAACCTTTCTTCCCCAAAAATAAGCCCAGCAGGATGCAGTGCTGATGCTGCTGCATCATTCCTGGTGCCGCAGCCCTAAAGCAGCCGGTGCTCTTGGCGGGTGGGTGTTTGTACATAGGGGAAGGGAAAACTTGGGTTTTCTCTGGATTTTACTGTGAATTCCTCTTCTGAAAGAAGGAAAAAAAGAACTCCCAACCTGTCTTCTAAACATCTCAGGTTTGAAAAGATAGGTTGGGTTTGCTCGTTGGTGCTGATTGCCAGGTGCCTTGTGCCTCGCATGGAAACATCAGATAGAAGCTGCTGCCGAGGCAGCATCTTGGGCCACGCTGCCCTGACATGAATCAAGTTACCACCCACATCCAGTGGGTTGAAGGAAGGGGAAATTTGGGCTGATGGATTAATGCAGGGCTGAGGAAGACACCCCCCTGCCCTGGGAAGCTTGAGCAGTGAGGACACACGAGGCAGACAGCTGGACAGAGGTGGCTCGAGGTCTGTCCTGCTCTGATTTAAGAGGATTCCCTTCCAAACAAACCTGAGCTGTGGGTTCCCTGCCCAGGATGCCCTCCTCACCCCTGCGGCCATCTCTACTCTCCTTCTCCCGTTGGAGGTGTTTATTTAATTGTTTTCCCTGCTCCTCGGTGGCAGCGCTTCCCTGCCATTAAACCCTGCCAGCCGCGTTCTGACTGTGTAATTTAAAGCTATAGTTAAGTTATGACTTCTCTGAACCTGTTGTGGCACTGACGCATAACCCTAATTAAATGATCACATCCATTCTAAAGCCAGTCTTTTCTCCCCTCAAACGTTAATTACAACATAAGAGGCTTTAATGGCTCGCCTCACCTCCAGCTCCTCGAAAGAAAGGTCATGCGATTAATTTTCGTCATTAATCTTTTCCCAATGTGGACATTGTGCTGTCACTGGAGCCTATTAAACCCCCTTTGTCCCCCTCCCCTTCTTCTCCCTTCTCCCCCTTCATTCCTCCCCCCATCCCTAAGTGAATGAGAGAACAAAAATATTTAAGCTCCACTTTGGCTCTGGTGCTTTCTTGGGATGAGTGGGGCTTGGGATGCTGGTAGTGGAAGCTGTGCTGGGAGATGTCCCACCATCGACCTGAGAACGGGCTGAGGGTGGGGATGCTGCTCCAATGCACCGGGCACAGTTTGGAGGGGTGGTGGAGCGGGTGGGCACCCCTTTGAGAGCTGCGCCATGACGGCACGGCCACCTCCTTGGAGGTGGAGGCTGCTGAGGAGTTGGCAGGGGTAACAGCTGGATGGACTGGCTAACAAAACACGGAGGGGTTGAGCCATGGGGCAGAGAGAAGATGATGCAGAGAAGCTGCAGAGCCCGGACAGGGTGGGAACAGTGCTGGGAGAAGAACCCAGCACCACAGGAGAGTGTCCCCGATGCACAACCACCGCTGCAACCACCACCAGCAGTGGGACCTGTTCCAAGGCCCCTTTTTTTCCCCTCTTTTTTCCCAAGAAAACAAGCATTTTTCTAAACTCCACAAAATCAGCTTTGGTGACTTAATGCCCCCCTGAACCTCAGAGCAGGTCTTCTTTCAACCTGCACCAGGCAGGTCTTGTTCCTTGGAAGATGGGCTGGAGTGGGGGGTGCAGGTGGGGAGCAGAGCACACGTTTAGCTAATTTGCAGTATTGTTTCAGCTGAAACGAAGGTCTGAATAATTCCCTTTTATGCAGGGTGACGTAATTGGGGAACAAGTCTCTGCACGGTGGGGGCTGGCAGAGCACACAGCACCGTTTGAAATGGCTGCTTTAGGCAAAAAAAAAAAACCCTCCACCCCAGGATACATCGAGCAGCTGAGTCCAAACAGCATCGTGTCCCTGGACTCACGGCATGCCCCAGTTTGGAGGGGCTGAGAGCACTCCTGAAGGGTATGACCCACTTCCTGGTCCTCCCTCCAGCTCGCTGACATCCTTTCTTCCTATTCCCAAGGACGACGACTCATGGGGGAAAATCCTGGAGTATTTTAATAAAGAGGAGACAGATGGTAGTCACCTCGCTGGGTAAATATGTTAGTGGGAAGTGGTCCAATACCACCGTGATGAAAATAGAATAGAAGAGAGACAAGATGATCCTATTTTGACCAGGATCCTTCCTTCAATGCTAACTGGCTCCTTCGTGCCCTCAAGGATCTCTCTGGGTTTAGACATCTCCCCATACGTGCTGGATTCAAATCCCTCTCCCTGCAAAGCGCAGGGTGCTGGCAGCCCAGCCAGCTCACCGCACCTCTCCGGCAGGTTTTGGGCTCTTTGTGGCTAATCCCTGCCTCTCATCTCACTCCAGGCCTGGGCTGAACAAGGCAAGGAAAGCTGGGCATGCTTTTTTACCAGAGGATTTGATGGTAGAAAGGGCAGGGCGAACAGCTCGGGATGGGGCTGGCAAAATCCATCTGAATTTGGGGATGTGATCGTACCCCATCTGAGTGCTGAGCCTGTCTGTGTGTCTGCGGGTTGTGGCCACACAACTCGAAATCTCTGTTCTCTGGGCTCCTTCCCGAGGGTGTTGGGGATGGTGGAATTCTAAGAGATGGGTGGTGAATAGTCAGGAAATGAGCAGACAGAGCAATACTCCTCCCTGGGACAGGAGTCCTGCCCTGTGGAAGCCCTCGGTGAGGTGGGACGAGCAGAGCAAGGGGACCTCAGTGCCTCCCCAATGGTGAATTCAGCTGGTAAATACCCCATGTCGTGGGAGGGAGTTTAATGTGAGGCTCTAGGGCTAAAATTAGCTCTGTGAACTGCTGGAGGATCCTTTTCACTGAAACAAGCCTGTGTACAAACAGAGAAATCAGGGAAAGCCTCTGGTTGCACGGCCTGGGGCTTTGCCAACACCTCTGCACAGCCAGGGATGGATGATGGAGTTACAGCTTAAAGAAGGGGTGGCAAGTGTGGAAGCAGCATCCCAAGCCTGGTAAATGACTCTGTTTCTGCTGGGATCAATAGACCTGGGCTGAGTGTCACTCACTGGGCCCTTCTCACCTAGAATGATGCTAAAGTGCTTAGTAGGAGAACAGCAGCCAAAAATGTATCCTTTTGCAAGCCTTAGATACAGCAACAATAATTAAAACATTTCTGAGTCCCACTTAATTATTCAGAAAATAAACAGCTGATGGGGCAAAAGCCTTCCAAGAGACTGTGAGCTGAAGGGCAGGAACCTTGCAGTGCATGTCCATGCTCTGGCCTCACATTTCAGACCAACTCTGGAATATAACTTGGTCTCCAGATAAAGAGCTGAAAAGAGGATCTTTTTTTACCCCAGGGCTAATATTTGCTTGCAGATTCTCACTGCACATTTCTCTTGCATCCAAGGGTAAAGGGAAGTGGAAGCTGGAGACGGGGCAGCAAGCACAAGCCCTCTTTCAAGCCATGCTGCAGTCATGGTCAGTGAGTTGGTGGCCTGAGGGCTGGTGTTGGTCCAAAGCTGGACCTGAGCTGGGTGCTGTGGCAGTGATTTAGCTTGGCAAGCAGTCGCTACATAAATACAGGTGGAGGCAGCTCCGGCCTTGGGAAAGGCAATTTCTGGCTTGGTTTTGGTCTCTGATGTAGGTGAGTTTCTTTTCCCCCTTAACCAGCCAGCAAGGGGAAAAGCAAAATCCCTCCAAAGAGATTTGAGGCTGCAGATTTTTGTCAGGAAATGAACAACTGAGTGGCTGTCAAGAGTTGGGAGACATTTCTTCACGGCCGAACCGAAGGGAGATCCAACCACAACAGGGCACTTACTATGCACGTTAATAACGATAGTAGCAACAGTGTAGAGGGGCTACATCGGCCCGGGGGTCTCTGTGCCAGCCACAGAGGTAGAAATTGCTGATTCCCCCCAGTCTTTATGTTACAAAATGACAGCCTGGAGACTTGTGTCCCTCTTTTCCTGCCGAGATGGGTTTGCCACTATAAAATCCGCATCAGGACTTCTGACAGCCCAGGTGCTGAGGGGGATCTGGTACTCGCAGCTCAGATGATCATAATGGTTCTTCCCAGGTTTAAAAGCCAATGAGTAGGAAAATTCAGTTTTGAAGTCAGTCTGGTTCCCAGCCCCTCCGAGGGAGCGGTGAAGAGCCCAACACGGCTCCATTGGGAGCTGTGGGACCTGTGTGCAGGTCTGAGTCCCTCTGGACATCAAGGAATGATGATATAAATATAACATTAACCAAAGTTTGGGGATAAAGGCAGGGAGCAGGGTGACCCGAGTTTGGGTTTGTGTTTTCTAACCGACTAACATGGGCTGTCAGTGGGGCAGCGCGTCGGGATAACAGCGGGATGCTGAGATGCTGGAGATCCTGTCAGGCAACAGATGCCTTCCAAACCGCCTGCCAAAACACCTTCACACTGAAGACGATGGTAAAACCCCTCTGGCTTCACTCCACCAGCTGCCAGGAGCCTGCCCCAGCTCGGACACCCTGCCTCAGGTTTTTTTTCCCTCTTCATCCCAAGGACATTGGGGACATCACGTCCGCAGTGCTCTGTGTAGCAGGATAATAATAATTAATAACCATTAGCAACAATAAGGATAATACCAGCGCCAGGCCGGCCTGACTGTGCAGAAGAGACACTTTTTTTTTTACACTTTAATGAAAACAATGATTTGACTTTGAAGAAAGTGACTTTTTTTTTTTAAGTGAAAGCTGAATCCTCTCCCCTGCCCCCCCCCACTCCTTCTTCACCCCCTCCCTCCTTTTTTTTTTTTTTAACTCTCCTTTTTTCTTTTTCTTTTAATACTCTGCGTTCTATCATGCAAATCCCCTTTCAAATTATGAGAGTATTAGAGCCATCAGCGGTAATGTCACCGCCACAAAATGAGAGCAGGGACTTAAGCACCTAACGAACAATGAAATGTGCGAGCCCTGGGACAGGACAATTAAGAACTGGGCTTAGCCAGCCAGGGAAATTTATTGCTATCAAATCCATATTTCTATTTTCCCCCTGAACAGTAACCTATTTGAATATGATTAAAGGGTTTCATTAGAGCCGAGAGAAAGGCCCGTGTCCCGCCGTTCCCTGTGAGCTCACAAACACGCGCTCTGCAGACCGCGCTTTGGAGAGGAGGAGGAGGAGGAGGAGGACGACGACGGGGAAGGAGGGGAGGAAGAAGGGGAGATGCGCGTGGGATGGATGTCCGGGGTCATTGGCTCTGGAGAGAGAGGGATGAGGGTGTTTGCTGGGAGCTGGACTGCTGGTACTGGCCCTTGGAAAGGCAGCGGTGTCCAGAGCTCGCTCCTGCTGCACCACTGGCATCCCAAAGTGCTGGAGAGCTGAGGAGAGGAGGAGGCACCGGGATGCAGGAGGCCGTGGTGCTGGGAAAGGAGCCATGGGGCCTGCAGGAGCCAGCACTCGCTGCCCACCGGAGGTGCCCATCATCATAGGGTGCTGTGGGATGATGGGTAAATACAGGGTTTTGGTGGGACCCAGCAAGGTGACCCCTCCACACCCCTCGCTCCTCTCAGTGCATCCCCAGCTGTATGCACTGAGCTGTGACTGTTCTCAGCGACACGGCATGTCACCATCAGCGGGGTGACTTGGGGAATAGGGTGCAGTGTGGAGCAGAGGACAGTGTGTGCAGACAGACCCCCTGCTAGCTTACCCACCCACAGAATCTGAACTATTGTTCCAGAGGTGAAGGAGAAGAGAAAAAGGCTTGTCTGGCTGCAAATGAGCATCGAGGAATACCTGAAAGTCCAAATTCTTTCCCTGTCCCTCAGAGGAGGGTGTTTGTGTCCTGGACAAACCCATACTGCTCTGCAAAACCCAACATGTACAATCACACAAGCCCCACAGGCTACAACACCCATCCTGTACATTACCTGGAGCCCACCACTATCTACACCGGGGCTTTTCCATCACTGCAGAGCTGTGACACCCCTAACATCACTGTTTTTGCCTTGAGAGAAGTCTAATCCCCTGTTATACTATCTATTTACTCACTATTCCCACACTCCAGTGTATCTGTTGCAGGAGTCAAGTCCCAGTTCACTGGATCTTTTCCCAGCCGAACACTATTTTCCCGCATCGATTGAGCCATTCATTGCTTGTGACCTCAGCTGTTGGTCCTGCTGCAGAGCTGACCTCACCAGAGTGAACTTGGGAGCTGGGATGGACAAAAAGGAGGCAGAGGGACCAAAAGGGGAAGGTGTGCTGCTTCCTTCAGCTTAGCAAATTTGGGGAAACAAAAGTACAAAACTTTTGGAGAGAAGGGATGAAAGGGAACAGGCCTGTTCTCCTGTGCACCAGCTGGAATCATTCGCTATGTGTGCTCTTTACTATCACTATTTTGCTTGTAATTAGTCCAGGAAGCAACAACAATGCAGGGGTTTGTGATACTATTTTGCTGTTGTTATTTTTGGAAGAGTTGGGCCCTTATGAGTGCATTTCCCACCTTCTCAAGGGAATTTATACCCCCAGTCACTGCTGTGCCAAGGCACCCTGAAATCCCTGGCTGGCTCCTTCCCCAGTGCCTGGAGAACTGTCAATGTAACACATAGGTATTTAATTCCAGGCTATTGAGTGATCTGAATTGCCAGCATCACTTTCCATCTGTTTATATCATGTGCTGTTAAAAGAACAGTGAGGATTTGAACTCAGATTTGAATTTTTCCTCTCTCTCTCTGGCTATTTTTTGAGCAAATATGGATGAATTTGACCTTGGTATTTCTCACTTACCCCCCACCCTGCATGGTTGGAGTTGGAGTCAGAGGTACTGGCATGGAGCAGCTGACCCTACTCCTGTGCTTTGGATGTCCTGTGAGGGCCCCAATGGAGACATGGGGCTGATGGTGAGAAGGAGGGACATGTCCCCTTGTGCCTCCAGCCTGTCTGGCCTTTAGGAGGACAATCCTGCCCTCACAGGGGTGCAGATGTTCTGGTGTCACGGGGTCCCTCTCCTCCCACCCAGGTGCTGGAGATTCTGCGAGGTTGGAAGCTGTAGGGAGACACCGCTGATCTCTCGAATGAGAGGTGGCTGTGTGTCGTCCTGGGGGACCGTGGGGGACATGGCAGACCCCCTGTGGGCACAGATCTGAGCTGCATGGATTCTGGGGGGCTCCTGTGTTTACTGCAGGATTGCTGTGAATAATCCCTGATTTGGGAAAACATTGATGTTCAGGGCAGCCTTTAAGCAGGTAGTCAGTCCCACTGGAGCCAATGGGACGTATGGACATGCTTAAGTTAAGCAGGTGTTTAAACACATTCCTGAATGGATGCCAATAATAATAATTAGTGCATCTCCTGGCAATTACAGACCCAAAGGTTTTAAGGCCACAGAGAAACCTGCTGTCCCTCCGGTGTGACCTCCGGTGTTGCACAGCCCAGAGGATGCAGCACAGAAGATTTCCCACACAGATCCCGCTGTGAAACACATCGACAGCCCTTCCTCCCCCATCCAACACCGGCCGGTCCCAACACCTCACCTCCCCTTGCGAGAAAAGCATGTTCATCTCTAATTACAGCTCCATAATGAGCTCGCCCTGTGCCATGGCACACCGGCCGGCTCTCCCTGATGGGTGCCAGGCAGCGGGAAGGGCTGGCAGTGACCGATGGCCCCCCAGGATCCAGCTGGAGCTGGAGGCAGCTTTGTTCCTCTGGCCCCGCGCCGGGGCCCTCCTACTGCTGCCTCCCCCTTGCCCACCCCCACCCCGGCGAGGCATCACAGCTCCTAACGAAACGGAACTGCTGCCAGATGAAATATATTACTATTAAATACTTAATTCTTCTAGTGAGCGGAGAGCAGCCAGTATGAATACGATTATTAAAGAAAATTACTTTGGCTGATCAGATATTTCTGCATACTAATTTCTGACCCTTCTTTCCTCTCTGCTTGCTTCTCATCCCTTAGAGACCAGGACAGATAAAATTCCATCACAAATAGCTGATTACTGGGGCTTGCATTAAAATCAAATTTTTTTTCCTCTCGGCACTAATGTCCTTGCCTAAAGTAGAGGCAGCAGCTGTCAAAAAAAGAAAAAAGGAAAAAAAGAAAAAAAAGCCTAGAGATTGGTCTAGATCTGAATATCCCTGAACTTTCAGGCTGCCAGTGTTATCAGCTTCATCCAAATGTTGAAGGTGTCTCCCTGAAGAGCTGGGCTGGAAGGTTTCGGGTGGTAGGACCAAGTGGGAGGGATGCCCGCAGCTTGTGGGCAGCGATGCTGCAGTGGGAGGTTCAGTCTCTGCCCTATTCCAGCTCCAGCCCCCAACCCGTGGGGCTGCTTCCCAGACTGCTTTGATGTTACCCAGTTGCCAGTGAAGAAGGCAGAGTCTAATCCATGCTGGTAGAAGCAGGTGGATTGACTGGGGCAAGTCACGAGCACACCATGATACTCAACAGGGGGTTCAAACTCATGCAGCTTCACCCCCTTTCCCTGCTCTCCCATGCACCCATTTCCACAGGCAGGTAGATTAGCACCTACACAAATATTCTCTCTATTCCCATTGAGTCCAACCAACTTTCTTCAAGTTTCTGTATCTCCCATCCATCACCCAGGCCACAGGCAACCTGTCACAGCATTAAGGATGCCACTAAAAATAATTTGCTCCTGTCTCATCCCTTCCCCACCACCATCATTGCCACCTCCCCCTGCTAACGTACCCAACCTGGAAGCCTCCAATTTACCTGCTTTTAAATAAAGACACTTGTAAAGGTGTCACAGTGCTGAAGCCCTAATTACAGCCTGAGCATGTTAATTCCCAGCTCCGGCTCTGCGAGTGCTTGTCGCAATGGGGGATCCTGTCTGCCCTCGTCCTCTCCCCCTGCCTCGGGGAAGTGCATGTGGGAGTGGGAAGGGAGCGAGAGCTTAGGGAGATCCAAAGCTCGACTTTGAAACCTCTGGAGCTTGCTGCAAAGAGATCCCTTTGGGATGGTGAAGCCCACGAGGTTTGAGTTTCACGTCTGGCTCTGCTGGACTGGCTGTGGGGGATGTGTAGACGATTCCTTTCCTGTGCTGGGGAAGGGAAAAGAGAAAATCCCTTTGCAAAGGTGCTGCGGTGTCCTTTGGTCTCCTGCTGCCCTAAAACAAGGCTCAGGGCCGTGCCCACCAGCCCTGGCTTCGGGCACCATCTGGGTGCCCCCGGTCTGCCACGCACAGCAGGCCAGCACTGTGGCAGCCCCGGGATGTGTGTGCACAAGGACGAGGAATGTTTGTTTTTCCTTATTGACTTTCCCCGAATAAACGCAGGGCAGGCAGAAAGGGGCTCTGGCGGCAGCTGTTTACCAAGTGTTTGTGATAAAAGGCCTTCTCCATAGGAACAGGTGGCAACGGGACTGTCCCCAGGAAGCGCTGAGAGGGGCCTCTGCAGCCTGCAGATATTTAAAGCAAAGGAGAAGCTATAACTTTTGACATGGCTCTGGGTGCAGCCAGGCACAGGGATAAAGCTCAGGGGGTTCAGCCAAGTCAAGTGCATGGGCTGAATATTGCTGGGGACAACTGAAGGCTCAGCGGAACTGTACCCAGAAAGAGGAAAGACTGCTTGGACACAGCCTCGTGCATCAGCACGTTGAGGGGATTCTCCCCTTTTGCATGTTTTTCCTCTCTAACGGGGTACGAGCACAACGAGCTCTTCTCTGAGGGGCTTTCCTATGAAAAAGGATGGATCCTGATGCACTGATCCTATTTACTTCAGCCTGAAGGCAGAGGGAAGGGTGTCCCTGGGCTTCCTGCTGGGGTTTTGGTTCCTAGAGGCAGAGCTTGCTTCCCGTCCCATGGCCAACATGCTCCAAGCTGGGACTTGGCACAGGCGGGAAGTGATGGTCCTTGCTCTGTTCCCAAACACGCCACAGCCACACCCTCCCCTGGAAAACAAGACCTGGAAGCTCACAAGCACAGCTTCCCTCTCCCACCCCTCTGCGTCCCTGTGCGTGTGGGCTCCCCTCTGCCTTGGCAGGGCACCCAGCGCGTGACCTGGCTCCCTGGGATTTGTGCAGTCCCGTGAGCAGGAACATTGGGTTGGGAGAGTTCAGGGGCGGGTGGTTTCATGTTGCAGGAACGCGGCAGGTTTGTCCAGGCAGGGTTTGGACTTTGGTGGGGCGGGCAGGAGGCCTCACGCTTCGCTGCTAACCTAAGGCTAAGGTTTTATAGGGAGAGAGGTGCTGCGACTGGTACCGGCACACGAATCCTCCTGGCTCAGCTGGCTGACAGCACAAGAGCTTGGGGCAAGCTGATCTGGAGTTCTGCAGACTCTGTTACCAAATTAGCCCTGCTGCTAACAACCCAGACACATCCATCCTCCTCCAAGGAGCTTGCCCAGCACGAGCAAGGGAAGGCTGGCAGGAGCATCGTGCTGCACCAGCGAGCCCTGAGCCCTGGCTCAGCACCAGACAGACCTAAAAATCACTTAGCAGCAACATGATGGCTAATCTCATCACAGAAACTTCATCTACAACAATTACAGGTTTACCTAAACCCTGACAGAGAGATTTAGGATGCCTGATGGTGTTCTGTTATTACAAAGGCTGGCAGGTTTGGGTATCCCTGTGTTCCTTTGGTTTCCATCTTGCTGAATACTGGCCCTCAGAAACTCCCGAGCATGCACTGGTGTAACAAAATACTGCCTTTTATTGCTGTTGTGATAAGAGATAGGGCGAGCTGGGTTTCCACACCTTCTGGCTCTAAAACAGTCGATATTTTATCTATTATTTCCTCTATCAGCTACTGTACATAGGAATGACATTGTAACGCCAATCCAATGCTTGTTTCCATGAGTTAGAGGCAAAGAGGGATGGTGGAAGGGTCACCAGCTGGTGGGCAAGACACTGGGACAGGAGGGAAAAAGCAGGTATCGGAGGAGATGAAAACAGAGGAGAGGTTGGTTCTCTGAGCTGGTATCATTGTTCTGCCAGGGCCAGCTGGTAGAAGGAACTGAGGGGAGTAATTCCTGAAGTGAGCAGTGGGAAGGGATAGGAAGAGAGACTGAAGATAGGGAATGACATATGGAAGATATCGGTACAACTCAGCAAAAGATGCTGAACTTGAGCAGCTGATGGACAGGGAACTTGGAGGACAAGGAAAAGCTTTGGGAGCAAATAAACCTGACCCAGGGAATTTTTTTTCCAGCCTTTGGAGCTCTTTGCCACAAGGTCTCAAGAGCTCGTCAGGATTAAAACCTAGTTTGGATGTTTGTGTGGATAACAAGAATGTCCAATGTGGTGGAAATTAGTCAAGAGGCTGGAAAGATGCTAATCCCCTCTCCTTCAAGATATCTGAACTCTCAGGACTTTCTGCCTTGACTGACTCCCCGAACTCTGGCTGTTGGGGACCCCCGCAGCACTGAGAACCCTGTCCTGCTGGTGTGAAGGGGAATCAATCTTTGCCCACCCCAGGAAGCCCATTTCCCCCGACGCCTGGAACATTAACTTTGAAACTGAAAAGAGGGTATTTTCTGCATGTCTGAAAATCCCACCCCCCTCCATGCACACACACCCTTCCCCACCCCTTCGATGACTACCAGCAGTTCATCCATTAACTCTTTGCAGCTTGCCTGGGATGGTCCTTCTCCCACCTGACACCATCTCAGGACATTGAATTATCCTTCTCCCCATCACACCGCTCATCAGCTGCTTGCACTTCACCGGCTGCAGTGAAATGCTCCTTTAGGAAAGGAGCTGGGCTTTATGTGCCTTCCCACTAAACTAAAAGTCACTTTCCACTGAGAGTAGAAGAAAGAAGAAGAACAAACCCACCCCAGAGGGAAGAGCTGGATGCCTGGCGATGTGGTTCAGATGAGCCCCGTGGCTAACGGCTGCTGTAGGACCATTATCCCACGCGTGATGTGACCGGGGCAGAGGTTTTTTTCCCAGGGCCCCTTCCCCGTTCCTCTGTGCTGACGGAGGTTTCAGCCTGTCACCTGCTTCCCTGCCAGGGAGCAGGACTGTTAAATTCTGCTGACACGGGCCCAGAGCGGCCCCTCCCCATCCCTGATAACTCATGGCAGCAACACTTGCACAAATCTTTAATTGTTTAGTTTAAAGAATTGTGTTTTGACCGCAAGGGGATTTTGGCTGGAGCTCAAGAACTGATAATGATATTTTGCTGCCAAGACGTCTTCTTGGCTCTGCCTGTGTTAATGTTCACTTACAAGAAGCTCCAATTAACTGCATCAGCTCTCATAGAGTGAGAGCAAGCGAGAGTGGGAGAGAGAGATTATGTCGTTTTGTGAAAGAAAGAAAGAGAGAGAGAGAAAGGGGAAAAAAAAAAAAAGAAAGAAAAAGAAGAAAGCAAAGCAGAATAATCAACACAAACAGTGTCCGTGCAGCACTCGGCCCATGGCAGGCATTGACTCCCAAGACATTAATCCATGGAGTCTCAGCTCTGCTCCAGCCAACAGCTTCATCTCCCTTTGCCAGGCCATTGTGATGCAGAGGGCAATGGAAAGAACAGCCCCCAGCTAGGCAGTTCTAGCAACAACATGGCTGTGCCATGCTGCCCCTTGGGAGTCCAGGGCTGGCGGATTGCATGGGTGCCCATTGACCCTTTCCCATCCCCATTTTCTCAAGCAAGGAGGTAAAACTGACGTGTGCTGGGACTGCTCCTCACCGGTCCCTCCAGCCTCGGACCTGCCCAACCCACAGGGCACCACGGGGCTGTGATTTATCCCCCACTGTGCACACACAGGTTCCACTTTGCCCTTTGTCTTTCTCAAATCTGACACAGGGAGACAAATGACAGGGCAGACACACGCTTTTGGGCTGCTACTTCTGAGCAGAGAGCAAATAACCCTGGTGCAGCAGAGCTAAATGTCTGGGGGGTTCCCAGAGAGCATCCTTCCAGGGAGGTGAGTGGGCGCAGTCCCTGGCCCCGTGCAGCCTGGCTGTGGGACGGGGCAGTTTTTGCCCACACCCCTGCAGCGCTGCTGCTGTGCTGGCATCACCCTTTGCCTCGCAGGTGTCGGGAGCTGCCCATGAGGTTTGCTCCCAAAGCCCCAAGGATCAGAGGCAGCAGCAGCGCTTTGGGGCAGCTGCCTCTTCCCTGAGGACACGTTTCGGCTTGTTCAAGGGCTTTGGGGGATTCAAGGGGGGATTTCTCTCCAGAGCCGAGGCTGTGCCCCGGACGGCTTGGTGAGAGGGTCAGATCCTGCCCTGCCGGCTCACGTTACATGAACCCGAAGACAGGAAGATTTAAGAGTGGAGATGCCACACAGTACAGTGTGTTGTTTGTCTGCCTTTGAAATAGGAGTTAGGGAGAGCAGGAGGGAGGGAGGGAGGGGGCACCAGCCTGTTCCCCTGACTTACAGTTCCTTTCTGGCATGGAGGGGAATTGCATTGACTCCTTTGCCTCTGTTGCTTCAGGTGCAGCTATGTTTTCTTACATGTTAATTTTTTCCTGTTTTATTATCCTGTCCCTCAGCCGCTACCAGAAACCCTCCACCAGCTCAGGGGACGTTTCCTTCAGCCAGCAGCTGGGATGCATTTGGCCAGGGAGAGCCCTGCCACCACTGCCAGTGGGGTGGGTGCTCTCTGAGGTGCAGAGATGGGTGATTACTGCTGCCACCAGCCCTGAGACAGACGTGGGCAAAGCGGATCCCTCCCCAGAGGCACATGGGGTTGGCTCTGACCCCAGGAGCACCAGGAGTTTCCCCTGAAGCCTGAGATGAGAACACCTCTTGGTGAGACACCCTCTGCGCTGGGGACCTGTGCTGGCCACCACAAACCACGACCAGGATGGTGCCACACACCCTTGGGTAGTTGTCCTGTCAGCTGCTTTGCATGGCTAAAAAGGGCTGGAAAAGGAGCCGGGGCAGAGCTGGGAAGGATGAGCCAGAAGCAAATTTGCTCCTGTTGCTCCAGCATCCGGCCACTGACACATCTGGGATGTCACCATTCTCCAGACCCACCATGTCACCCCTCTCCCAGTCCCTTGGGTGCTCTGCATTGTCTTTGGAAAAAAATTTTCCCCTATTCATTGACTACAGGAGGAGCATAAGCAGATTAGAGTGCAACGAATATCCCCCAGCAGGAAACTCCGAGCAATTTATTCCTTCCCTGCGTGGCTCAGCTCCCTGGGTAGCAGGAGCCCTTTCCGTCTCCTCACCCTTTCCTGGCCCAGGTCACAAATTCTGGGATGCAGAACCTCTCCTTTCCTACACAGCACCCAGCTCCGCAGCGGGCTGGGACCAGCTGGGGCAGCACAGGGAAGTGTTTGCAACATGCAGTGGAAGAAGAGGCAGGTTGAGCCCAATTCCCAGAGCCAGGTCTAGAGCCCGTCAAAGCACGGATGGAGCTGGGATTTCTACCTGCCTCCAGACACAGATCCAGCTGGGGGCGGGGATGGGGTGTTAGACAAATCTTCCATTTACATTTTAATTTCAATAAAATTGTTTTATTTTGTGTTTTATTGCAGTGCTGGTGCAATAAAAGCATCCATTAGCCCCAGGGAGCCTCTCTTTGCATTAGAAGGTTTCTCAATCAGAGTTTGGGCAGGACAGCCACGAGGCCTCCTGGTTTATCACCAAACCTACTTAGCGCTCCACAAAAGAGAGGTCTCCTTGATGTAAACCCAACACGTAAGGGCAACTCCAAGCCCTGAAATGCAACTTGGGCTCCTTTATTTAAATAAACCACAAGGATAAACCTCCTGCAGGTAAGCGCTGGGTGTTCCCCAGTTATTACAGCTCTGTACCCTCCCTTTCAATTTAAAACCATGAATTAGGTCTAGCCCAAACTCAGACTGACTTTAAAAATCATGAGGGTTTTTTAAAGTATAAGGTATTTATTCTGTGGGCTTTATTTTTTTTTTTTAATGTATTTTCTCCTTTTTAAAATGGAAAACTTCTGGGTGCCCTTTTTCAGGCTTTGCTCTTTATTCTAATGGAAGATGCTCTCTTTCCAAGTCAATAAAGACACCCAGGACACAGATTAGCATTTGGCCCTCTGCTCGTCTACTGGATTAATTTCAACTAAATTATAGGTAAAGAATGATTGATTATTGTGATGATTAAGAATTTATCCTCATATAATACCTTTCATCTGCAGAGGCACACCAGATATTACAGCAATAGGTACAGGAAAAATTCATGTGCAGGTCTGAATCACAAGCTATCAGGAAGGGGTAGGGGTGTCCTGTTCTTGCATCAGAGAGGGAAAAGCCAGGGGCAGAGGACAAAGTGGTGGAGGGAGCAAAGTTTTACAGGGAGTCAGTATAAAGACAGGCAGGTCCCATAGTCCTAAGCAAGCCTTCGAATCAGTTCTGATGTTGTGAAGGTGTGTAAAACCTCAGCTTGATCATGCTCAGAGCTAAATGAAGTGATTCCTCCACACTTCCCTCGCACACTCATCTCTGCCTGGCTGGATCACACACCCACACATGCCCGGTGCATCCTCGCAGCCCCCACAGACATGAACATGAACATGAACATGCCAGTCAACCAACTCAGTCACGGTGGGCTTTTTTCTCCAGGCTTGGAGGTACAGGAGAAATTACTGTTGGTTTGGGTCTGAAACGCTTGGGAGGTGTGAGGTGCTGTGGTGCAGCCTTAGATGGGTATGTCAGTTGTCATTAAACGATCTGAACCTGTTGGTCCAGGCTGCAAGTCCACACGGACATCTCACTCATGTTCATCACTCTCACCCTGTGTTTGCGGGTGCCAGCTCAGACACACGTACACATGTGAGGAGTGAAGGGTCAGCCCAGTGCAGTGGAAAGAGGATTTTGCTGGGGAGTTCAACAGAGTCAAGGGATCCCACCGCCAAGGACCAGCTGATCTCACAGGCTGCACCAGAATGAGCTCTCTGGTGGTCCTTGTCGTGGAAGGAGCCCACATGTGATGGGTCTTGGCCATGCCTGCAACATTTCAATTCCTCCTCAGCATCTCTGCTGCCCACCCAGGGTCTGGCAGGGTTTGGCGTGCTGCAGCCAGGCTTTGGGGGGATATCCTACCTCCCCCCTCCCCCCAATTCCCATTCCTCCCCTTCTCAATGGTGATGGATTTATTTCCTCAGCAGAACAGACAGCCAGTTTACAGTTGGGCTTTCACAAATGCATCTGATAGCGGCGCAGTAGGACAGGAAGATCCCACCCGCGGGGCCACGGCACTCCCTGCAGCAACCCCCCCCAGCCACCCCCTCTCCATCCCCGGCCCACTGCCACCCCTTCCCCGGCCTCAGACAGTCCTCAAACAACAACTGTCTGCCTGCCCGGCTAATCCCTCACAGGTGACCTCAAGACAGCCGACGCCTCTGCTAAACTCTCACATTCCTCCGCGCTGCGTTAACCCCTCCGGCACCGCGGCCCGGCCCCTGTGGAGGCGGCTGTGCCGAGGTACAACTGGAGGGGACCCTTCCCCACTCACTCCCCTTCCCCACAGGGCTGGGAGCTGCCCGGTGTTGCCTGGATCATCCCCTTTGCAGAGCTCCCGGTCAGAGGTTAAAAGCCTAATGTATTATTATAAAGCCCAAAAGAAAAAGCCTCGCATTTTCTCCTATAAATCTTCCTAACAACCTCGGCACATGTGGGAGCCAGACGATGCCCCAGCCTCTCCCCCCACAGCTTTGCTCCTGTACCTGCCGTGCTTCCTTTCATCACGCAGTGAGGGGCATCCCTGGGACGGTGCCCGTGGCCAGGAGTGAGGGATGGTCCCATGGCACAGCTGGCTGGAGCAGCAGGCAGGACTCTGCCCTGTGCCACCCTGGTCCTTCTCCCATTGCCCCTGGCTCTCCCAACATCTGCTCCTTGCCCATTGCCCAGCAGGAGGGAAGGACGCTTTCACCTCCTTGGCCAGCAGTGGGTCTCTCTCTGTGTCCTCAGTGGGATGTCCCAGGGCAGAGAGGTCCCTTGGCACAGCGTTCTGATGTCCCAGCTCCAGGGCAATGGGACTGCAGGAGCTGCAAGGCTGGGGATGGGAGGGAAGCTTAGAGGACTGGATGTTTTTGGGGTACCCATGGGGCAGAAAGCAGGGCAGCCACATCCCATGGCTCTGGGGCACCACATGGTGCTGCATCCCCTGCTCATGGCCTCATGCATGCCTGGGCAGAGACTCTGTCCTGGCCTATAGCATCCCCAAAGTATCTGGCCTGGGACCCTCCGTGCTATCTGGGGGGAAGGCAACTTTGCCATCTCTCCTCCCTGCCTCTCTGTGCTTCTGCGTTCTTTTTCCTCCCCCTTTAACTCAAGCAAGACCTCAGGAACCAAATTATTCCTAGTGTAAATAACCTGGCTTCAGCAGGTCCGTGCCGGTAACACCGGACCACCGGCTGTTTGATCAATGGTAAGCGTTTAATACCTGTGTGGAGATTTGCTACAGCATGACAACAGCTGTGGGGAACAAAGGCTCAGCTTTTCTCTTCTTTTTTTCCCCTTTTTTCCTTTTTTTCCCCCTAATACATACATATATTTGTTAGGAGCCGTGCCAAAGTTTCCAAAGATCAAAGTGAAACCAGTGTCCGGAGATGATGGAGATAATAGAAGAGAAGAAAGAAAGAGAAAGGGGGAAGAAGAGCGGGCTGAGCCGGGCAGGCTGCTCCGGGAGCGGGGAGCCGGGAGCGGGGAGCCGGGAGCCGGCAGCCGGCAGCCGGCAGCCGCAGCCGAGGCCGCACCGTGCCCTCTGCTGGCTGCGGCCCCGCCGGGACCGGCCCTCGGCACCCCACGACCCATCCGGTCGCTCTGCTCGGTGTCCTGCCGGGACACTGCAGGTCTCATGGATCCGCCTGCGGGATGCCCGGGGGGCACATGGGCAACGAGGGGGTTTCTTGTCCTGGCCGGTCCTGCTGCTCCTGGGAGGTGACTGACTGCCGGGGGCCGTGTCTCCTGGTTGTGTGGGAGCCCCGGTACAAGATACACTGGGAAAAGGGAGTGGAGAGACTGCAGCCCTGGCCTCTCCTCGCTGGTGCCAGCCCTGGGCAGCGAGCGCAGTGGGAACAGGGTGAGGGGCGGCATCCCAAGCCCACCAAGGCTGACTTTGTGCACAGGGTGGGTGAGGAGCCTGGCAAGGTTTAACATGGGGCTGCTGCTGCTGCTGCTTTACACGCTGCCATCATGTTTGTACCCAAAAGCCCACGAAGCTTCCAGGGTGGGGAGCAAAGCAGAGCAACGGTCTTTCTCCCTTCATGAAGAGCTTTTTAGGATGGGGAGGAAAAGCACCCCAAGAGTCAGCCTCAGCACCCAGAGACCCTGGAAGAACCCACAAATGGAGCACGTGGCCATGCCTGAGTTTCATCACCATTGGTTTCAATTAGCTGGGGTTTGGTTTTTTCCTTCCTTCGTTGCATCCTCCACATTTTCCCCCCAGACTTCAAGCAAGCCTGAAACTCCAAACAAACAGAGGCCCATAAATCACAGCCATTTCCCAAGCTTTTGCGTTCAAGCCAGAAGAAGCCACTGATTTATTCTTAGTTTTGAAGCAAACCAGCCCATGGGCCAACATTTGCTGGAAAGCCGGAACAGACGCAGACCAGATCAAACTGCTGTCACCCCCTTCAACACCCAATCTCCAAACCCAAGACCCTGGTCCCTTTTTCAACCCAGGTCATGGGATGGGGGTCTATGGAAGATGGCAGAGTTGGTGAAGACCTGGGGAATAGATGGCTCTTTTACTCAGCTCCTCCACCTCACTGCAGCTTGGGTTGGGCTCCTTCATCACTGCACCAAGGAGCACGTTGGAAACCTTGTCTTACAAGCCCTATGGAAACAACCTCTCCTAAAATGAATGGGGAGAAGAGGAGGACTTCTTGTTACAGCTCAGCTCCCCCTCCATCAGATCTGCCTTTAACTCCCTTGCTTTAAATGCCCAGAGTGGTGTGAAAGCAGCTTTCTCACCTGGATGTGCTGAGCAGGCTCTTTCTGAGAAGAAAGGCCCCCAAACAAACAAAACAGCAGGATTTGTCTGTGAACAAACTGTGAACTGCGACGGGAGTGTCTTTCAAGCTCCAAATCCACCTAAGCACCGCGCGCCAGCCGCAGATCGATCGTGCTGATCAAAAAACTGAATATTTGTTTCAAGGGCTCACCAGATATCCCCAAGACACTGGTTATTGGGTAACTTATTCTGTAAACATCCAAGGGTGGCTCACTCAACTTTCACAAGGTATTTGCTCTCAGCTCTACTTTCTTAAGGCTGTTTTTTGAGCTTTGCCATCCAGCTCGTCTCTTCTCTTCTTCCCTCCAAACAGGAGGGGAATCAACTTTTTAAAAGGGTAGACAATGGCAAGACAAGGGGGAATGGATTAAAGCTGAAGGAAGGAAGGTTTAGATTTGATATTAGGGGAAAGTCTTTTACAGAGAGAGTGGTGAGGGGCTGGAGCAGGCTGCCCAGAGAGGGGGTGGGTGCCCCGTCCCTGGGGGTGTTGAAGGCCAGGTTGGCTGGGGCCCTGGGCAACCTTGTGTAGCTCCAGCCCTGGAGGTTGGTGTCCCTGCCTGTGTCAGGGGTTTGGAGCTCTGTGATCCTTGGGGTCCCTCCCAACCCAGACCATTCTATGATTCTATGATTTTCCCTGCCTTTGGCTTAGCTGAGCTCAGTGGCCGCAGCAGAGCAGATTTTTGGGTTGGGACGGAGGGTTGGTCCCAACGCCTTGATCTGGGAGGAGGTAGGACTTTAATCCTGACCATTAGGAGATCACAGCTTATGTCTCCCCCACCTGAGGCAGCGAGCTTAAAAATCATCAAGAAAAAAAAGATGTTTACTTTCTGGGTTTCACATTGCTGCAGTTCATATTTTTGAGCTTTATCTTAGCCACAAGGACAAGAAAATATTTTTTTTATAAAAAAGGAAAGAGGCAAGATTATCACATAACCACATGAATCCCGAGGCTTGAAAGATCTCCAGATTTTGTGAGACTCACAATAAAAATCCTAGGGATTAGTAAAATGTTGGGGCTACTTAGTCTGGTTGGTCAGTGTGGCCCAGAGCTGTGAAGAGCCCATAAGGAAAGGTCTGAGCCTGGGTATTATCCAAGGCACAGGACCTGTTTGCACGTGGGGCTTTGGCTTGTTTCTTGGAAGAGCCAAAAAACCCCTGATTGCAACAGCCTCTGCGTCCGCCAGCGAGTTCTAGATGTGATGAAAGCAATCCGCTGAGGTGTAGGCAAATTGTCTCACTCTCTCTGAGGTTTTTTCCTCCCAGCTCACTGATGTTGCACCAAAAAGCCGTGTGGGATGCAGCACACAGAGTACCCACAAAGCAGGTCCCCAGCACATGAGAACAGCCTTGCCCAGGCGTTCAGGCTCTATGTACCTTAGCTTCAGCTTAGTGGGATATACTAAGCTCTGGCACATCTCCTTGCCTTTCCCCAGCCCGAGACACCCACCGTGACCCGCTCCTGTGAGCAAGATGTGACGGAGAGAAGTGATGAGAATGAGTGAGTCACCATCTACTGCCTGCTGCCAAGTGCCCAGCTGGTACCAGCTTCAGAGGTCTGTGCACGAATGTCCCCCATCCCCACAGCCACAGTGCCCGAGGGAGGACTGATACCAAGGGCAAAAGGCTTATTGGCCTTGGAGCCCAGCGCTAGATCCATCGATATCCGTGTCTTGCCTTAGCCGATCGTGAGAGATGAGCGAATCCCCCGCGCCGGCTGACAGGCGGGTAGACATTAATAATTATGTACTATTTAAGGCTGATTGAAAATGAAGAGGTGGAGGTGTTGGGACAGATGTGGCAGTGCCAGATGGATTGTGATTAGATTAGCACCGTTCCATTTGACGGGATCTGAACCATGCTTTAATCATTTATTGTGAAAGCTCAGCTCCGTGCCGGCACAGGGGCGCGCGGCGGCGTCGCCCTCCCTGTTGCTGGGCTGTTGCAACATTTGTTAGTTTGGATCACCCTGCTACAAGTTGTCTTTACTTGAAACGTGTTGTGTTTACAGCCGGTATTTCAAACCCTGATCCCTCCCCTCTGCCTCTCATCTCCTTGTTTGTACAAAGCCTCCTGCAATTGCCGAGCTGAGCCTGTTAGTCACCGCCGTCATATAAACAACACAGGCGAGCAGTCATCTCCTCTGCCATGAAACGAGTCACGTAAGTGATGAGTGGGACCCTGACCAAAGAAGGGCCCAGCGGGCAAAACTCAAAGCAGAGCTGGACGTGCTCTTGGAGAAGCATTTTCACCCCCTCTGCTGCCTCTGCTCCCGGGTGGATTCAGAGCACACGCAGCCCGCACTGTCCCAGTGGCACTTGGCCTTTGGTGGGGGTCCTGCTCCTCTGTGACTGCTCTGTTCGCACCAAAATACATCAAAAAGTGTTTCTCCAGCCCATGCTGCAGGACAGAAGCCCTGGGCTGTGTTACAGAACTATGTAGCAGTCCAGGAGGACGAGGGAAAAATAAAATAAAATGCCAGTATCCACTTGAGATCCCTGGAGCAATAAAGGGAGGCAGAACAGGATTACCTGGGTAACTGGAAACTAGCTCAAGACCCTCACTGGCAGTGTCATGCAATTTTAATTATCATAAGTGGTCTGGATCTCAATGGATGGAAAAACTTATTATTGTTATTATTCCCTTCAAACGTGATAGGTTTTAGTTAAACACACATCCATATCTATTAATCATGCAACATTTAGGATGGAGCCAAAGTAATTAGCCAAGATTTAGACTGCAGGGATCACCTTAAAATAAAACATAATGCAGTTGCCTCCCTGTAGCCCTTATTCAGCCGTTCGGTTTTAGATTTGCCTGTTCCCTGGGTGTTAACCTTGGGGCGTGCGGGGGATAAGAAGCTTTCAGATCCCCAAGTCCATCTTCCCTGCAAGCTGACAAGGATGCTGGGTGGCTGCTGGCTGATGCTGCTGCCCTGATCTAAATTTGCAGAGGTGCAACAGAGAGGTGGTCGCATCTCTGAGGCAGGGAAAGAGGCTTATGCATCTACGTGACGTTTGTGAAGCATGTCCAGATGAAAGGCAGACTAACTGTAAGCTATTATTATACTGTCTAATATAGTTTAATATGTGTGCGCTACTTTCTGTAGAGTGCAACACAATCAAAACCACATTATTTCTCCATGTGGGTAGTTTTCCTGAGTTGACTTGTGTCCAAAACAGATGTGAATTCTTAGCGAGGTCTGCCATCATCCCTCACCTTAGTGTGCAAACCCAGAAGGCCCATAGGAACACAAAAGAGCCATTTCCAAGCAGGTCAGGGGCTTGTGTGGGCCAGTGTCCCACCCCGAACCTCAGCTGTTCCCACATGTTTCCAAAATGGGTACAAAGAGGTCTCATAATAAGCAAGAATGGGATAATTCATCTAGCTGATTGCCCTAACCTCAGCCTGTCCATGCTCGTGCATGCCCCAAGACGTAGAGTTACAGCTCGTTATTCTCTCTAATGCAACTTCACAAGTTTTTGGGGGGTTGGTAATGCTTTCTGTTGCTTTCTAGACATCTTCCATGCTTTGATACCTCAGAGCCTGCACAGCTCGAGACACTGCAGTCTAATAACCAGGATCCCCAATGGATCTACCCCTCATTTTCCAGGGTTGGGAGAGCATTATTCTGTTGGTTTTGCCCTGAAACACTCATTAAGCTAAAGGGGCTTCCCCGGAGGGTTCAGGGCTTCTGTCCTGGTTTGGGACATCTCTCCTAACACAGTGGTTCTTGCAGTATCCAGTGATGGCTGCAAACCATCCCCAAAGGATCACCAGAGCCCCTTGGAACTGGTGTCAGTAGGTGTCCTTAGGTTTCTGTGCCTCATTTCAGCTGTGTGAGAAACCAGTGCTGGAGCTGGGGTAGGAGGAAGCTGGAGGGGATCCAGCCTCATCCCACTGGGCTCAGCAGCACTTTTCCCCCACCATCACAGCTCAGGCCGTGTGCCCTGGGATCAGCATGGGGTACACCCCGTGGGACAGCCTTTCTGAGAAACCCAGCCAAAACTGTCTATGGATACCGCACACCCTCTATGGATACCTCTGTTTCCACACAGCCTGCAAGGGGGTTTCCACCAGGAAATGCCAAGTTCCCAAATAAGGGACACTCCCTTCTTCCAGGCTGGGTTGGTATAGGAGAGGAGAGACCTGGGCAGATTAGAGTATCCCAAGCCCCAGGGCTGAGGAGCTGCTTTGAGCCAGCAGTCAGCAGCAGAACAAGGAGGGGAGCTGGGCTCAGCCCAGGAGAAGGATCACACAAAGGGAGGAGTCGGGACAACACTGCAGAAAACGTTGGCTGTCCCGGGAGGGGACAAGGAGACAGCCAAGACCCACATCCCTTCTTCCCCACTCCCCTGGGGCAGGGAAGGCTCCAGCCAGGGCAAGCTCTCAGCCCGTTGCACCTTGCACCACTGCCCGCTCCCAGCCTGGCTGCCCCTGCTCCGTCCGGCTTCTCGCCGGGCCCCGGCACGCTCCCCGCCACACGCTGGCTGCCGGCCCAGCGTAGCGGCTGCGAGCGATGGGTCTCGCTGCTTCACTCCTGTTTACAGAAATGGGAATTTGCATGATGAAAATAACCTGGGACGGATTTTGATTTTACTGCCCTTGGCAGAAGGCTTGGAAAAAACCGGTGCATAGTCAATTACTGGAATTTTTAAACACAAATAATATTTTATGTGATCAGCAGGCTGGCTCGGGGCCTGGGCACCGCGCTCCAACGGCACTTATGAAAGGAACAAGCCATCAATTGTGCTGCCGCGCACAGGAGCCTGTGGGCAGGTGCAGCCTGTGTTGACCTTAGCACACACAACCCACTCGGCTCGCTTAACCCGTGAGGTATGGGCCGGAGATTTGTGAGGCTCAGATTTGGCTCTTGCTGCCTTGTGCTGGCTGAAAATTTCTTCCTTCCCTTGGATTTTCCACCAGAAACCCAGGGAAACATCATCTCTTCGTAGACACGGAGAGAGGGGGGATGCACGAGGCTGAGACACTCATTCCTGGGGCTGGTGGTGCAGAGAGAGGGATCATCCGCTGCTCCTCACCAGATATCAGAGCCACCCTGGAGAACCAGGGCCCATCCCTGCGGTAGCTACCAAACCCATTGCTGGTGGGGAAGGGGTTAATCAAAGCAGGGGCCCCATGCATTTCCCCCAAATCCCCACCATCCTGGCAGGCTCCCCAAACCAACAGCCCTGGGACCTCATTCCCAGAAACGCTTGAGCCGGGAAGGCGGGTTCCGGGAAGGACCTGCACAAGCCAGCGAAGCCGTAACGTGGTGCAGGAACCTCCCTGGCAGCCACAGACCCTCCCGGGACGTGTTACTGGGATCAAGGGAATTAGGGGAATTACACTCCCCTCGCTGTTAGGCAGCTGGGGCAAGGACAAGCAGCAAGGCAGTATCAGCAAGGCTGAGAGTTGTGTTTATCCATTGAGGTACTTATATGGTTTCTATCCCCAGAGAGGGAGAGCAAGTGAGATGACTTAGGGAGGCAGAACAATATCAATTCATTAATTTATCACAAATACTTTTTATTTTAAAGTGCTGGGCAGCGAAAGGGCTTTAAATTTCCAGGACTATTGCCAGTTTCCTCCTTCTCTGCCATGCTCCCTTTAAAAATCTCACCCCATGGGTCCCCTTGGCAAATGCTTGGCTCTATGGTGCATTCAGCATCGCTGCTTTCTGCAACTCCATTGTGGAACTGCCCAGAGGACCAGAGCCCCACAACCGCTGGGCTGTATGTGTAAGAGCTGCTGGCAGAGGCTGGAGGGTGTGATCCCTTGGCAAAGTGACCACTTCTGACTTCAAACAGCTTCAGATAACAATGCTGAGGATGAGGATGATGATAATTGCCTGCCTGCTTTGTTCAGAAATAGGCTTTAAGAAAAAAAAAAGTGCTATTGTTGTTGTTCCAGGGCCAAGGGGAAGAAAAATTCCTTCCCCGTTTAAGGATATCTAACACCTGGGTAGAGTTTCACTCCTCTCAGCTGCCTGCTTAAAGGTTTGATAGCTACTTCCTAATAACTCAGGGCTGGATCCAAAGCTCACTAAGTCAGTCAGATTCTTTCCATTCATCTACTGCTGATCAGACCTTTCTTGGCTGAATTAAAATCATTTGACACCCTGAGTGTGTAGTACATGTAAGAGTGAGGGACTATTTTCAAGTGCCTTCTTGAATGACTTTTTCATGTGCACTTCACTGGGGCAAAAATCAATAGGGAAAAAAAGCTCCCTGTGACAGTGGAACTGTTGGGTTCACCTCTCCCAGCTGAAGACACACACGAGTGTCTCTTGCCTGGCACACAGGCACTCCTTGGGTGCTTGTGGCTCCTGCCTGCTCCCTGCCCAGAGAGCCACGGCTGTTCCACGCTGCAGGGAGGAAGAGGAGGCTCTCTGGCACACCAAGGAGGCTGCACGATGCACTTGTGGCCTTGGTCCACTAGATTTCAGCTGTTTATTTTCAGCTGGGGCAGGTGAAAGATGCTCTGGGCTCTGCAGGAAGTGGTCTGGGTGACTAAGCTGGCTGGTCTCCTGAGTCAGGGCTGTCCCTGGTGCACTTTGGCTGGGCTGTGGGGACCGTGCAAGCCCTGCGTTCGCTGTGGCTTTTTCCACCCCATCCAAGTGTCGTTGTTCCTGAAGGCTACTTGGATGAGATCTCTTGGCTGGCTACAGCTGTTGCAGAAGCTACAGAAGCATTGCAGGAAGAGCTGCATGAACCCCCTGGCCTGGCTGGAACTGTGTTCCTCTCTATCCCTCGACCAAATTGTTATGCCTGGTTGCTATGAGCTGCTAAACAGATGCTGCAGTGCCCCCAGCGAGGGCTGCATCTCATTATGGGAAGAAATGAACCCTTTCAACAGTGGTCACAATCTGTAAAGGCTTTGGGATCTGTCCAGACCTCAGTGGTGGTCAGCAGGGGCTGACTCTACACCCATAAAAGAGGCTTTGGGTCCCAGAAATTCCACACAAGGCAGTCTTTGAGGGAGTATGGCAACATCTGAGCTGGGCTGGGTAAAACAGCTGGGAAGGAAGAAGACTGAACAACAGGTCACAGACATGCCTTGCCCACCCCAACAAAGACCTTGGCAAAAGCGTGACCCCCAGAGCAGGCTCCTTCGCTTTGCAGTGTCTCAGCCATGTTGGACTTGTCCATAGAACAATGGAGGTGACTAAAATCCATGGGTTGGGTGCCCTATGTTTGGCTGAAAATATGCTCAGTGGAGTCTACAGTCACTTATGCACCCGTACACCTGATGGGTATGCAAATATTTGGGACCAGGGGCAGAAAATACATAGTAAGATTCATCTTCTGCATCATGTGGGCTTGGCACAGGCACATCTGTCTGTGGCACGTGCCATGGGTCTGTCACCGGGGTGCCAGGGCCGAGCGTGATGGATGCTGCAGCGTGGGAGGGTGCCTGTGCCTCACTGCCTGCTGGAGCCCTGCTGTGAACAGGGAGCGAGGTGCTGTCTCTGCACACACACACTGACAAGCGTGTGTCCCCTGTGCACAAGCGTGTGCGTGCCCGAGGGCTGCTCGTGCCCGCACGTGTGTGTGTGCAGAGCATGTGAGCCTCCATGTATAAACACGGCAGCAGGGAGAGCGCTTGCAGCCCCCAAACTTGGCATTCCCTGCGCAGCGCAGTTGCAAGGTTAAGTAAATATCTGACTGCGAGCTGAGGAAATGAGTCAAAAAACATTGAGAAAGAAGAAACCCAGATCTCCGGAGAGACAAACTCCATGCACAGCCTGTCCTCACTGTGACTGTGCATTCCCAGTCCCAACCAAGCCTCCTTGACCTGCTTCTTTTCAAAATGCCACCAACTCCCCACACCAAAGGGACAAAAAGAAAGCCCAGACAGCTCCCTGCTCACCTCCATGGCCAATGCACTAGGGCTCTGCCTGCCTCTCACATCCCTTTGCACCATCCTCCGTGCCCGGGTGCAAGGAGGAGGCTGCATCTCTTCCCTAGATCGTACTTTCATCTGGAACATGTTACAGCACGAGGAGTTCCCTGTTTTACCTGGGGAAATCCCAGAGCTGGGAAAAACGTGCCCAGGTGATGACAACCCCCTCACACTCTCCGACAAGTGAATGGGAAGCTGGTGAGCACTATTTGAATGGCATCCAGGAAACGAGATGCGGCGTCTCCAAGACATCTAAAAAAAGGCTGAGAATAAAACAAAAACAGCAATCACGCCTGATGGGAGAGGAATTGGATTCTGGCCTCCCCTCTGCTTCTCCCCTCCTCCCCCAGCCTTCTGGACGACCGAGTTGAATGCAGCTGGCTTAGTTTGGCTAATTGGCTCTGTCAATCATGTGTCAATCAGGTCGGCTCACACAGCAGCTCCTGGCCGGGTAGGAAAAGTGTTAAATCTGAGGGACTGCTGGCTGGGAAAGCAAAGGTGACCGGCAGCTTCTGATGTGGTTGGAGGAAGGCGTTAAAGCTGATGAGTTTTTAGAAGGAAGCTGTGCTGGAGCTGCTTTCTAGCACTGCTTTGCTGTATGATCCTAGACAATTTGGTGCCTCAGTTTCCCCTTCCCCAAGGCTGACCAGAGGGACCCCAGGGGAGCACTGATGGCTGCAAAAACTAGAATCCCAGGGCTGAAAGCCTGATGTTTGCCTGACCACATGGATTTAAGGTTTCATTCTTTGTTCCATGCAAGGTCCTGGGGTCACTGCCCCTGTCTCCTGCAACATCTGCTTAGAAATTAGGTGCCAGGCGAGAAGGAAACTTCCTCCTTTTTCCTGTGGCAGAGTGAGCAAAGGCTTAACCCTCAGAGGTTTTTTGGGAGGAGAAGGCAAGGGTTTGCAGAGATCCCCCTTCTCTGCCACAGCAAGGAAGTGGTTAAACTGGAGGTGCCACCTGGAAAGCAGAGACAGGTCTGAAGATGCTTTGCCAGTTGCTTCGCTGTACAAACAGCTTTTCCTTCCTGTCCCCCAGCACCATCTCTCCGTGATACACTAATTATCCCCAGCATAAACCAGACAAAAAGGAAAGAAAAAAAGAAAGGAAGAAGGAACAGGTTCTGGTGCTGCTTTTCCCTGCGTGTTGAGATCTGGCAGCCGTGCAGGGAGGGGACAGATGCTGCTGCTCTGTTTGCCCGAAAACAAAGGAGGAGAAGATTACACTGGGATTTTGAGTTTGTTTATGGCGAGATCAAACCCGCTGCAATCTCTTGTCTGGCTTTCAAGTGGCAAGAGCCTCGGGCTCCAGACTGTGGGGATGCAGCTTCCTTGCTGCGGGCCAGTCAGGGAGCACGTGCCAGGTGGGTACCTGCCTGGACAACAGTGGCCCTGACTCTGGCTGCCTGCTGAGGACTGATGTCATGAGCTGAGCGCTGCCATCCGCCAGCGTTTTCTCAGCTTTCTCCCCCTCTAACTGGAGGGGAAACTGAGGCACGGGGTGATTCAGTGCCCACATCCCAAGCAGTGGGTGGGGAAGAGATATGTGTGGGTAGCAGGGAGGAAACAGGGTGAGCGGGCAGGGCTGTGGGGACCTGCTGCAGGATCCCTGGGGGGTTGATTCCTTTATGCTGGGAATTAAGGGCTGGGTTGAAAAGCAGTGTAGTAGAAATGCTACATTTGCTGGTGCTAGTCCAAAGCTTCCCCCAACCTGTACCAGTTTGGCACACCAAATCCTTTTCCCTGAGCTCTTGTGGTGGCCATGGGGAAAGCCCTGAACCCTTCTTTACTTAAACAGGCAGCTGTATCCAGATCTCCAGCAAAACTCTCTGATGCTTTAACCACAAACTCCAGCCAAGCACATTTGGTGATGAAGGAGTTAAAAGCTCTGGGCCGAGCAGTTTTCTAGCCTGTGGCTTCTTTCCCCCTTCTCCCTCCCTGGTTTACAAAAAACCCCCACATTATCAAAAACCTGCCTGGAATCCTCTCAGCCAGTGACACAGAAAATTCACATTGCGGCTGCCGGGGTGACAACAAATAGCAACAGTAAATACAGCTGCCTGGAGCTCCCCGGCTGGTGCCCTGCCCTCGGGCTGGGGAGCAGGAAGGGCGTCATGCTTCAACACGACACACACGCACTGCCTCCAGATTTCTAGAGGACTCTGCTTTCTTGTTCCCTCTGCTCTGGTCTCTCTGCTCAGGCACCAGGACTTGTCCTTTGGAGGAGTCACAGCACCAGCCTCGCTCCAGCAAGTGTGACCAACAGGCTGATTTAATGGCTTCAAGTTGGAGCACAGGGAGTTCCACACCAATCTGGGGAAGAACTTCTTCCCAGTGAGGGTGAGGGAGCCCTGGGACAGGCTGCCCAGGGGGTGTGGAGTCTCCTTCTCTGGAGAGATTCCAGCCCCATCTGGACGCCGACCTGTGTGCCCTGTCCTAGGGACCCTGCTTCAGCAGGGGGTTGGACCTGATGAGCTCTGGAGGTTCCTTCCAACCCCTACAGCTCTGTGATTGTGTGATTCCCTGTGGAGCACTTCATCTCTCGCCATTTCATCCCTTTGCTTCCATCTCCCCAGGGTGATTTTCCTCCCCTGAGCCTGTGTGAGCCTAAGCTGGGGGCACTGCAGACTGTAGCTGCCGCAGCAGCTCCAGCAGTGCCCAGAGGGGATGTCCACCTGCATGGGGATGCAGCCCCATGGGGGCACTGGCCAGCCCACAGGGCAGTCCCTGGGTGCTGTGGTCCCTACAGCAGCAGGATACACGTGTCTGTCACGCATCCCCTGCACAGAGGTGGGCCTTGGCAGACCCTCTTGACATTGGTGAGGCTCCACGAAAACCCAGGAAGGGATGTGCTTACAGGGAAATCACCATCCCCTGCACTGAGGAACAGCTCAGCTATTTCTTTGCTCACTAGCTTGATGCTGCACTCCTACCCACTCTCTGTGCAGTATTCCTATCTTGCCTTCCTCCTTTCTACACATTCCCCTTTTCCTTCTCCCTCCAGCCATCACTCAGCACTTCACACATCTGCCACACTCACGTTAGCAACAGGTAACCAGGCCATGTCTGGCAAAAAAACAGTGTTACTAAAGGATATATATATTTTTCCAATGGCCCTTTTTTTCCAAGAGGTGGTGGGTTCCCAGCCCCACTCTGCATATCTGATGTTTATTGTAAGTTGGTTGCCTGATGGAAGCTGTATCCCTGCGGTTCCTGTTCTTAATCTGTGCTTTTTTGCTTTCTTTCCTCCCTCCCCCCTCCTCCTTGCCCTGCTTACAAAGTTGAATTTGTCACTGGGGTCATGGAGGCAGCTGCAGGAGGAGGTGTGGTGGGACCAAGACCGCTCTGCTGCTAGTGGGACACTCAGGGAGCCCCAAGGAGCAAGAGAAGGGGGGACTAGAGGGCAGGGCTTCAGAGAATGGCTCCTGGCCAGTCTTAGGTAGCACTGGGCTGGGGTCCTGCTGCTTCCCACCTCTTTGGTGCAGCCACAGAGTATTTCTGAGATGGAGCCCTTCACAGCGCTGTTCTGACTGCTCATCTTTCCCATGCTTGAGCCTCATCCATGGGAATGAACCCGACTCCACTTAAAATCAGCACCACAAACCCCACCATTAAGTCAAAGCAATGAACACAGGGGTAGAATTAAAACCCAATTATATAAAAGATGGGAAAACTTCCTCTTGGCTTAGCAGGAGGGCATGGAGCAAGCCTGGACATCCACACAAATAACTGTCTCCACTGGGTGATTTTATACCCAACCGCTAATTGCTGTGTTACCCAAATGGGAATCCAGTGAGCAGCTGGAGTAGACCTCTGCTGTGAATCACCTGTATTGCAGTAGCCCCAAGAAGATGAGGCCAGCCCTTTAAGCTGTGCTGTCTCCAAAGGGAGAGCCCACAACATCAGGCAGAGGCACTGCCAGGTGCCACCAAGGTCGCAGCAAGCGTGTGGCAAGGCTGGGGTCACCCACCTCGGGCTCCTGGCGTTATCTGTCTGACTCCCACTGCATCACAGTGGGGAAAAGAAATGAAGATGGAGAGGATGTAGACAACGAGCTGCCTGAGGGGTTTGGAGGTGAGATTTATGAGGCTCTGTCTTGGAGAAGCTTCCAGCAAGGGGGAAAAAATGAAAAAAGCCCCCCTTCAGGTGGCTGAAGATCTGTCTTGCTGGTGATAGCAGAGATCTTCTCCTGCCAGTCTGCACAGAGGAGGGTCTCACATCTCAGGGATGTTGCAGAGATGGGAAGGTGCCCTTCGCTGCTAAAGGTGGCTCAGCGCTGTGTCCCAAGCACAGGACAAGGAACCTTTCTTCCTTGTGGAAAAAAACACTAGTTTCCTGCTTGGGACACTGTGCTGCTGCACTGGGGAGAGCTGATGCTTATAGAGGGACAACCCCAGGGTTACCCATGGCACAGTCCTCCCAAAAGAGCATCTCCTGAAGGTCCCGTGTATCCCAGAGTGCTCCATGCCCTGCTCTCAAGGCTCTGCATGGCAGCAATTCATCCTGAAAGCTAAGACCAAGGAGCAGAGGAAGCTGGCAGAAGGACAGCGGGGCGGCGAGGGCAGGGCCACGTGCCCCAGCTCTCCCTGCTCATTCCCTGGCTAAGCGAGGGCTGAGCGCAGTGGAAGGAAGAAAGAGCAAAGCCAGGAAAACTCCTTCCCCATCATATTTACTGAACTGCTCTGAGTTATGACTGGAGGCCAAGATCTGGCTTCAGGCGATTGCCTAAATCATTTAGGAGCTGACAAGGTAGGGAGGGGGGAAAATGTTCTTGTAATTCTTCAGTCTGAGGTACATTAAGGAGCCATAAGCCATGTCGAGAGCTTGAATTACATTAGAGAGATTATCCTGTTACAGTTCATAATCCTGGATAATATACCATCCCGCAGCACACCTGCCAATGATAAATCTCGCCCCGTAATGGGGCAGTCGTGACCCCGGCGGTCCTGTAGCCCTCTTGGCATGGAGCTGTAGCACCATGTAGACAGATGGAGTCAGGAGGGAGAGCACGGAGGAATAACAGCCTGGCACTGGTGTCTGCACCGAGGGAAATTCATAGCCCAGCGGCTCCTCACCGTTCATGGTGTGCTGAGATCCACCGAGTCACGGCGGATCCGTGTGGGACTGTGGGTGGGACAGGCATGGGACAAGAGGGACCTGTGGAGCAAGGATAACTGGGGTACCCTGTCCCAAAAGGGGAGCACCCCCCAGCAGGTGTGCTGGGCTCCACTGATGGGGTTGAAGATGTGCTCCATGCCAAAGCCTGCTGAACAAGGAGGAACAACCAGCACCACATCCCAGCAGGACACCTTCTAGCACAAAGCATCACAGGTCACATCATCATTTCAGTGAGAAATGGGGAGGGATGGGGCTGACACCCAAAAGGATAAGGGAGAAAATCAGCCTAAGGAAACAGCCTTTTTGGAGCAGGGTACCAGAAGGAGCTAAGCTGTCCCAGCCCCTCCAGAAAAAGTGGATCAGTGGTGGGAGGACAAGGCAGGACACTGCCTCTGAGCCTTTAACCCTTTATGTCCTCTCAAGCGCCTTCTTAGCTTATACCCTTGACTATCTGGTCTCAGTCATCTCCCAGCCATGCTGTCCTACCCCAGTTGCAGCCCCTGGGATCTCCAGTTCTCCTTCAGCCCAAGCTTCTTGTTTGTCCTCCAGACCATAAACCTTGCTCTTACACCCTTGACTGTGAAGTGACCATGCAAAGGTGACCAGACAGCTCCTGCTTCTCTGCCACGCAGCCTCTTCCTCCTCCAGCCCACCTTCCCCTGCTCTGGAAACAGCAACTGCTCCATTTAAGTCTCTCAACACATCCCAGGGGGAAGTGCTCTGTCCCTGAGGCCAGTTTGGCTCCTGATTTTGCAGACGGTTGCTCCTGCAAACTGCATCAATCCCCTGACTACAGAGGGATGACACTGATTTACTCTAAACCCCCAAAGGAAGGTAACAGCACCATATCAACCTGCTCCTGGATGTCTCCTTGTCTCCCTTTCTCTCCTGCCCCTCTCCAGACCCATTTCCTGCTCCCTCTGCTCTTGATCTTTTCTTTAACAGCCACACACTTCCAGGCTGCTCCCCTCTGATCTGTGGTTAAGCAGCTCCCATGAATTACTGTTGTCTCCACGCTGGCTGCCAGCCTCCGGCCAAGGTAAATCCCTCCTGCCCTCCCTTTCCTATCGCCCATCACCTGAACAGGCCCCAACTCCAGGGTCTGCACAGTGTAAAGAAAGAGCTCCTCTGTCCCGCAGGGATTTGCAATCTCCCCCATGGCCCTGGCCATACTTGACAGAGCCTCTTCTCTCAGGCTTGTGTGTTTTGTTTAAGTGCTTTGAGATAAAGCCCTTTTATCACGTTAAGAGCCTGGTTACCCTGGTTTCTTCCTCTGGCCTGAAGGCCATTCTTTTCCTCCCTCTTGTTTTTGACCTCTGGTTCAAGAGTGCTAGACCTCCCTGGTTTAGAGGAGACCTTGGCTGCGAGCAGGACAGCCAGTGTGGGAAAAGGCAGGGCAGGGGTTGGAGAGAGCTGCCAAAGGCAGCCAAAGGCTCAGGGAATGGTTTCCAAACCGTTTAGGAAAGTACGAAGGAAAGAAATGTAAGAGTACAGCAGACCTCCACACTCTTTCAAGCATCTAGTCTTCCCCGTCTCTCTGATCCTTTCCTCTCTGTTGCTTCATTTTATTTACACCTCCATCCTTTCTCACTCCTTCTCCCCTTTTCCCCTCCCCTCCTTTCCCTGGCTGTGCCTCCCTTTCCCCCTTTTTCTCACCCTTGTTTTGCTTTCCTTCCCTCCTTCTCTCTCTCTCTCTCTCTCTCCCCCTTCCCCTGCGGCTTGCCAACTGCCAGCAGATGACATCTCCTTTCATGTTTGGGGCTGAGCGGAGGCTCTGAATGTTCGTTTGATTCCGTTAAGATAATAGCTGGTTCACTGTCAGATGCAGACTGATCAGTTAAAACCTTAATCACTGCCTGTCTACTCACATGGCACTTATTTTTTAAGAGATTAATCCCCTAAGCACTGCACCAGCATACATTCAGGCTCAAAGAAAAGGGTGGGTTTTTATTATTATTTGATGCTTTTACTGTTGCTTTTTTGCTTTTTTTTTTTTTTTGGGGGGGGGAAATGCATCCTCCTCCCCATCTTTTTTAATCTGATGCTCAGAAGACATCTGACCTCAGCCACCTCAGCACAACACTCTCCCCTCATGCTAGACATGCACTGTGCCAGCAGGAGATGGAGGAGATGCTCCTCCTGCCTTGGGCTTTGGGAGTGGAGTGGAGCCTGGCTGGATGGCATGGTGGGCTGTGGATTAAACCAGGTCAGGAGGGCTGGGCTCCATCCATGCTTCCCCATTCAGCGTCCCCTTTCCCTTCCCAATTCAGACACGGCAAGCAGCTCTGGATAAACATCGCAGAGCGGCAAGCACCACAGCTCAAGCAAGAGGTCTCCCCAAGCACATCAAAGCCGGCTGGGGAAGTTAGGTGTCCACCTCTGACTAGGATTTAGGCAAAGCTTCTTTAAACCACCTCGGCTTAGCACCTGCCTGCATTAAAGCAGCGCTTCTCCAGGCACCCGGCCGTGCACCACCACAGCTCCGGCTTCCCCAGCCACAAGGCAACCACGGCCAAAACCGCTGCCGCCACCACACCGGCACTTCCAACACTTAACCACTAAATACAAAGATAACAGCAAGCTTAAATATCCTCCTGAGCTAGGATTTTAATTAACGGAGTACACCACATCCCCCCCAACCCATTAGATGTTGCAGGAGGTGCAGAGAAAGAAATGGGACCGCAACACAGAGCTCGGCTCCCCGTTTGCCCCCGGGGCAGCAGCAATAACCTGCTCTCAGGCAGCACTTTACAGTGAGAGCTCCAAGTATTTCACGGAGGAGCCTGCCATCTTCACCTCCATCCTCGAAGGGGAAGGGGTGCTGCAGGCTCCTCTGCCTCAGAACCTCCCTGTAAGTGAGGGCAGAGCTGTCCCAAATCAGCCTGCTGTGGGTGCCGAACTAGATGCTGCTTCTCTCCCTTGGAGAGGCTCGGCCCTGGAGCTGAGTGGGGACAGGGAGGGGGTGGTCAGGGAGGCAGGGGGGATTTCTTACTCCTTCAGCAGCACCAGAGAAGTGAGGCAGTGGTTTTTGAGTTTGTGTAAATTTTTCATTACGTTTGACTTCTAATCAAAAACCAGAAGAAAAGTAGCATCCCCAAGCCCAAGGTTTGCTTTAGTGCTTGTAAAGAAAGTTCCAGAAAAGGCAAAGCTTTTACTAACTGAAAGGTAACAGCTTCCAGACCCCCGTTCCCTGTAACAGCCATGAGAAATGCCTGATTTCTGCATCCATCCCACTATGGCCATCACGCTCCTGAGTGCCCAGTGTGTTGACCTGCCTCTCACTCGAGGTCATAGCTTTATTTGCATGATGTACAGCACTGGGGACACAGCCGTCCCAGCACACGTGAGGGGTCCCAGAGGTCAGTCCTCAGCTCAGAGGGTGCTGGTGGTCCCCGTATCCTGACCAGCACAGCAAGAGCAGCTCAGCCATGTGATATCCCACTCATCCTACGGAAGGGTTTCTCCCTTGGACACCCTGATGCTGGGGGACCTCTAGCAAGGTCTGCAAATGATGCTTTTTTGACAAACCTGATCCCAGAGAGTAACTTCTCAGGTGGTCCCTGCAAAATACAGCCAGGGTTTTACAGCCTCAACCTGTGATCTGGAAGGATGCTCAGCCCTGGAGCCTTCATTTCCATGTCCTGCTCCTAACCCTACACCCCCAACTCCATTAAAGCATCAACAGCAGTGTCACCAGCTCCTGGATAAAAGAGGTGATGACTCAGAATTTGGTAAAATAAAATCGGAAGCATATGAGAAGAGGTTTTTGTCAGCTGCTTCTGGCATTTCCTATTTAAAATGGAAATTGAGTGAAAGAATCAGCTCTGAGTTTGGTAATTTCTGGTGAAGCAAAACAAAGGATCTATATTTATATACAGAGGTGGAGTTCACCCCCAGACCTTACTCTGCTTATACCCCAAGATATCCCTGAAACTGGGGTTCAGCAGAGTTGGAAAAAAACAGAAATTGAAATAAATGATACCCAGAATCCAGGGATAAAGTATAAGAAAAGCAAGCTTAGGGAGGAGAGGGATGCAAAATTCCTTGCTGCAAAGAATAAATCAATCTCTAAGTAACAGAGATTAGGAAGAGACTCTCCCAAAGGACTGGCTATCCCATAAATTAGTACAATCAATAGTGTCACAGGCCTCAGTCCCAGGGTCCTGAATCATTGCACTAAGTGCTACGAGTGCATGAACACCCTCCTCAGAAGCAGCTGGGACTGGGCACTGCTGGAGATTACACCTCGGGCAGACGGGGCCCAGATTTGAACTGACCATTCCCACATTTCAAAGCGTTGCCAAAAAAGGCCATCCCAGCAGATGAGTGAAAACACATGAACCTTTTCTGGTGGAAAGGCGCTAGCTCTAACTCAAGCCTGACTTGACTTTGATCTTGGATGTTAGACTTGGCAAGAAATGTCCTAGGATGCGCACAAGCCGTCAGACACACTAGAAGCAATCACCAGTGTTCACTCAGGCCAGAAGGAGTTACTGCCTCTGCTGAAGATCAGCTGGAGTTCACAGCAAATGCTCTTCTGCAGGTTTAACTTCACACGCTCGCCTGCAAAGCGGCTTCATTATTTTTTTGGTGGAACTAATTGCTGTGCAGAAAGGTAGTCTGAGCTACAGGTCCTGGTTCTTCATGTGAGCATCGTTCTCGGGGCCAGTGCTCCAACTGAGCCTCACAGTACAGTCCAGTGGGAGAACTTTTTGGATTTTAGTCTCTGGCTTTAGGTATGCGGGAGGCCAGGCTTTAGTCTCTTCCTGATGTACAGCCTAAGCAAAGCTGGCTGCCTTGCAGAGTCACCGGGTTCTTCAGAGCACCCAGTTGCTGAATGATGTTTTAGCAGGGTATTTTGTGAAGGAGATCCAGGTAGCTGTTTTATTGTAACTGCTACACCCTCGCTCCGAGATCTCTGCTCTCTCAGGCTCACCCTGTTGCATAGCTACAGCCTACAGAGATTCTTAATCTACCCTGGAAAGCAGATTAAACTTCCTCCTCTCTTATCAAACTGCAAAAGGATCCTCCTCTGCCTGACCCTAAAACACACGGGCTGCACACCACACTCAGAACAAACAGGCTGATAGGCTCAGAAAGAGCTGCTCGCTAACACGGAGCCCACGGGGACCCTGCTGAGAGACACCTCATTAATAAAGAAGAAAAATTCATACTCATCCAAACAAGCTCATGTTCAAAACTTGCCAGAATGAGAAGGAGCCAGCTGCCCACGCCTCCCTCTGCCCAGCATCCCTCAGAAAGAGGAAAGGCTGCAAACTGCTTCCCTTTATAGTGCCAGCGTGGGATCATGTGAGCCCAGCTCCTAAAGCCTCACAGCTGGCTCTCAGCAGGCGGAACTCCTTGCTCAGGAGGAGAACTGAAACCCCACAGCATCACCTGCAGCATCACCTGCAGCTCTGCTCCTTTCCATTCTCGAAGGCTTTTAAAATCTCTCCCTTTATGCAAGCAGGGCCTTCCCCTCTGGACTTTGGAACATGAATGATTTTTAAAAAACATCTTAAACTTTTAAGACACCAAGAAAACAATTCTCCAATTACTTTGTTGGTAATTTACTCTTGTTCTGGCTGTGTCTCTTGCTTCCCAGCTAGAGCTGAGCATTGCACTTAAGGTTGATATTAATAAATAATATCCTGGAATTACCAATACTCCTCTTGCCACCTTAATTATGTATCTGCTCTCCATTCTGGGGCTTTTCCAGGCTGCTGTGCTCACACCACTGCTGGGCAGGGTTACCGGCATCCTTGTACGGAGGCACATGGAGCTTATAGCTGAGCTTATTCCCAGGGATATTTAAGAGTTTAACTCCCACTGAAACTGCAAATTGCTCCAAGGCTCCCAGCCTAAGAGACTTGTCCAAGCTTGTGGTGAATTTGGAAGTACAACAGTGTTTCCCTGAGGTTCACACCCTAACTGCAAGATCCTCCCTTTGGTATCTCAGGATCTTGAGACTGTTTAAAGCATTCATAAACAACCTCATGTGGAGAAGGGGCCATCTCTTGTTTCTCAGAGTCACCAAGGCAAAGAGACAGATGAAGTAACTTGGACAAGACTGCATTAAGGTTTGCTGGATGGTCTGAAATTTGAGTGCCCACCTCCTTGTTCCTAACCTAGTGCCTTGACCTCCAGGACCATCTTTGCTCCTCTCTGCAAATGAAAATAGGCAGGGTATGACAGATTGACCAGTCAAGCTTCCTGGAGGTATTTCCCACAGATTGTTGCTGAGAGATACAATGAAAGCGATAAATATCCCACTGGGAAATATATGGCACCTCATCTCCCACTTGTGTTGTTGTGAAGAGCTGGGGATAAATTTTAAAAAGGCCTTTTCCCTCTTAGGGGATAAATCCTTCAGGACCAATCCTCTGGTGGGAAGCAGAGAACAACTAGAAAACCCCGTGACCCTGCCTGAAATCATGGAGTCAACAAGTGGTCAAGCAGAGGTCAAGAGGCCAAAAAGGATGCTTTCTGCCAGGCCCATCTGCTGGCAAACAGACAGCAATCACCCAAAAGGTGCAGCATGGATCAAGCTCCAGGACTCAACTGCTTCTTCCCCCAGACAGTAGCAATTATCATAATCAAGCAGTTGACTCCAATTACGCCTTCCTCTCATTACAGCCGAGGGGATGGACACAGCCACAGCAGCAAAGGGAAAGTTCGCAGCCGTGTCCCCTTTGCATATCTTAATCTAAAATGACAGGGTGTGACACGGGGGGCTGGTGACCCTGCCAGCCTTCAGCTGTTCGTGTGGCAACAATTTCCAGCACCAAATTACTCCCAGGCAGGGCTTGATTGGAGGTTCAAGGCAGCAGGAGAGAGAAGCCATTTAGGGGACTGAAACATTCTTCACAGCCCTATTTAAATACAATTTACATTCCAGGCTCTGCTGTTTGTGCATTGTTAATTGCACCTTGTACCTTAGTTTATTTTATAGTTGAAGGGTTTTTTGCTTTGCTGTTGTTTTTCAAAGGCATGCTTACTTTCTTTTTTCTTTTTCTTTCTTTTCTCTTTTTCTTTTCCTAAGGGGATGTTGTTCTCAGAATAAAGTTATATTTCCTGGAAGACAAAATAGATTAGTAGATTTAAAGGCCAGAAGGGACAAACAGATCATCTAGGTGACCTCCTGTAGAAGACAGGCCAGGACATTTTACTCAGTAATTCTTGTGTCTTGATTTGTCCAGACTTTACCCAACACCTTGTGTTGACTAAAATATGCCTTTCAGAAAGGCAGTCTAGATCCAGAGATGCCCAGAGTCACACCGGTCACCAGCTCCCAGAGCACGTGGTTGCAGTGCACAATCCTCCCTCACCTGCAGCAGCCAGAAGAAGAGACCTGCACAGCTTCTAGGCTGGAGGGACAGCATGAACACTTGGATCCAGCCTGCAAACTCTAAGTAAGAGCATCCATCCAGCTTTTCACATTACTACAGCATGGTGCAGAGCTCTGATGTACCCACAGACCTAATGCCCGTGGACACCTGTACCAACAGGTCACATCCAGGCAACACAGCTGACTTTCCTGCTTAAAATCCCAAGTTTTTGCACTAATTGAGCTTTACTGCATGTTGTGGGGGGAGAGAAGCCTCATTTTCTAACACTGTTTTAACACATACTGTGTTTGTTGCCCTGCGTGAGGTTAATTCAATGGGAGTATGGAGAGAAAATCCATCACAGCCAAGTAACGGGGTGCAGGGCTTTACCCCTTCTCAGATGGACTGACCAAAGGCTTGCTTCTAACCCAGTGCTAATCTGAAGCATAAAGTTTCCCAACTCCATGTTCCCTGGCTGTGCAGAAAGGGGGACTGCAGAAGTGGAAAATGGATTTTGCATTTCCAAACTTGGGTGGAATTTCAAATCTCGGCTCTGTCTGCAAAAAGTAAACCCAAAACCCAACCCAGCAAAACATCTGGGGGGGAACACAGGGGTAAATAGAACACTGCAGGATTCCTCACTCTTCTTTTTCCAACTTGTTCTGTTATTGGCTTTGAACAGCCAATGTCTTCTGCAGGTGATTATTTGTGACCGTGGGCTTTCCACCAGGTTAAGAGCCAACTTTAGATGCCTTGTAGCTGGGACCTATTTCTGGGTCTCAGAACTACTTGCTCTAGCAAAGAAAGTGCTGAGAGCTTCAACTTAGTTGTAGAAGTCTGAAATAAGCCAAAGTATCATCCAGGAGGAGGGGCGAATCGCCCAGTGAGTTGACCTGCCACCTGAGAGAGGTTTGATTCTGCCCAGAATGACACCAAGCAGCACTGTCAGGTCGCAGCTATTTTGGCATTCTTTTCTTTGAGCCCCATCTGCTGGAGTCCCGTGATTTCATGACATGTTTTTATCTTTCACTTGCTTGTTCATATTTAAAAAGCACACTTTTAGCTTCTGCAGCCAAGGACAGAAGCCGTAAACCCCAAAAAAATGAACGAAAGAGAAATGATCAAATCTGAGGAATTTGAGGATAGTCCCATGATTTCACCATTTCTGAATGCTTATGGCTGGGAAGGTCCGGTGCTGCCGCTGGTAAAAATAACCTCATGGGCCTGGTTCTCATTTACATGAAGGTCCCTCCACACCAGTCTGGCAGGGTTGGAAGCTGGTGCGATACAAAAAGAGGTGTCAGTGTAAATGACAACTAAGCCCGCTTGACCCCATCAAGCCTACTCCTAATTTACTCCAGCTCTGGGGAGGTCTGAGTCAGACATCAGCTCAGTAAAACTTGACGGAGAGACAGACAAATGTACGCCACAACCTGCTGCTGCTCCAGAGGTCTCCAAGCCAATTATTTTGGTGATCTCACTCCTCCCTTCCTTCTTCTTTCTCTCCCCCTTTTCCCATCACGTGCTCGCTTCCAGCACACGCACGTCCTTCTGCAACAAAAAGCAGCGCCGCAGAGGAATGTGGAGGGTTTGAAAGCCCCCCGAGAGCAGGTAGATCCATTTGAGTGAGAGTGCCTGCCTCCTCCAAGTCAGGAGGGGAAGGCGGGAGGAGATCGGTTTACATAAGTACTTTGCCATATGAAGAAATAATTTAGTGGTATTAATAGAGGTTAAAGTTTCCCAGGAATCCAAAACAGACCCCGCAGACACAGGTGGGTTCTTTCACTCACAGGGATGGGGAGAGTAACCTGACTCCCTCTGGCGAAGGGGAGACCGGGAGGTGATGAGGGGCAGAGGCTCTGCCAAGGTCTGGGATGTGTGCAGAGGGTGCTGTGGGTCGGACGGCTGATTTACTGCCCAGCACGATGGACTGTAAGAGAGGGGCTTCCCTGAGGGCCACTGTGACCACCGCCCTAACCCCTCCAGGCTGGGGAGGGCTGGGTTTGTAAGAGCTGGGGGTGCTGGCTATTTGGGAGGTAGGAGCTGAATTCCAGATCAAAGTTGTGATGGGGAAGGGATCTGTGTGTATGACACTGGTGACACACACACACTGCCCAGCACGTCTGCCATGACCCGAACACACCTCCCACATGGGGCAGAAGGAGCACGTGGCCCTGCAGACACGTGCAAACAGGCACACAGTGTTTCTTGGATGGAGCATGCACCAAACATGCTCAGCAACGTGCCTGGAGTGTGCTGTGTGATGACCCACACTGGAAAGATCTGATTTTTCAGAATTCAGATACCACAGGCCAACCTGAAATCACCTCCTGCTTAGACAGAAAGCTCCAGCTGATGCCCAGCAATGATTCATCTCCAGTGTCTCCTGGAGAGCAGGACATCACCCTGACTGCATGGATAAGACAGTGTGGAACATAGAGGGGCCACAAGCAAGAGACTATCAAGCCTAAATTCCCCTTGGTTTAGTTTAGGAGCCCAGATAACATTGCTGATTCCCAAACACAAACCTTTTTACAGCCCAGGGAGTTTTACACCACCCCAAAAATAATAATCCCTCCAAGCTGTAGTGATTACAGCGCTTCCACCCTGTAAAACACATGGAACCAAGCTCCTGCCCACCCTACGTGGGGCTGTGCCACCTTGCACTGATTTGGGATTTGGCCCACAGCCTCTGGATCACAGAGCTTCCCGGAACACGTGGCTGCTGTTCTGCTCCGGAAGAGACTAACAAAGAAATAAGAATATTTGTTAATATTCTTTTTCCACTGAAAAGCACTTAAACCTCCTAAGACACTTTTTCCAGACATCTAAATCCTTTAAAAATATTCTCTAGACTCCATAAAACTTACATTTTCCCTGGGTTCTCCCGTGAGTTATTAAAAAACTGAAGTCCCTACCTTAAGAGCTTAGTGTTTGGTCATGATCAGAAAACCAACTATGTAGAATGGCACCTTCATGTGTATTCAGAGACACATCTACTAACTTAGTGGGGAATATCAGAGTGAGCTGCAGGACCAGCACAACCAAAGGACAACAGCCAAGGCACTAAGAAGAGAGAAGTGATTCTTTCTTGGGGTATCCAGGCTAAGGCAGATAGAGGGATGTGTGTTTGAGATGACAGGCTCAGCACTCTCTGGAACGCAGGGTCCTGGGTTGGCACAACCACATCTGTTGGAAAACAGCATGTTCTCACTGTTTACTCTTTTCTTGACAAACACCTGGCAAAGTCAGAATTTTGATGGCAGCATCTTTGGTTTTTTTCCAAAGAGGCTCTTAAAAATGAAGATCTATTTTCAAGGAGTTCTCAATACACAGGCCAGAAGAAAATCCATGTGTCCCATCACCCATCTATCCATGCCATCACCACAGCATAGGAGCGCTGAGCCTCTCCCTCCCAAGACAGAGATGGGCATGGAGCCCGTATGGTCCGATATGGATTGCAGGTCGCTCACACCGAGCTCTGACGGGCGCAGAGCTTCCCCTCTGCATCAGGACAAGCAAATGATGTAGCTCCAAAGACCCCCAGCGCAGAGATGCTTCAGAAAGTCAGAAGAGGGTGGGTTTTTTTCCCCCATAGCTGCTTTTCTAGACCAGAACTGTGCTTCCACACTGCTGGAATAAAAGGGATTGTAATACCCACCCTGGTTCACTTAAACATCAGTTTGTCTGGGGCGTGAACTCTGCCAACAGCAGCTCCTGCAAAGTGCTCAGCTCTTCCTCCCCCCAACATCCTCCACCCAGCTCTTTATTTTTAAAACCTTTTTAAAAAAAGCTTTCTCTTTTCCTCCCTGCTCTTACCCCGCTCCCTGCCTACCTCCCTGTAGCCTCCCAGAAGCACTGGCGTGTTTTTAACCCAGGCATGAAACAATCCCAGAGCCACAGATTGTGATGTTTCAGATAACATACGGAGAATGTAAATCCTGTCAGCAAGTGCAACAGCCATAAAAGGCTAAAATGGATTCCTGTGGATTAGAAATAAAACACAGAAAGGGCCCTGTTCTCTCACTTTCCTCATCTCCCAACGTCCTCTGCCTCCTCCAGCCCTCCCTCTCCACACTCCCCTTAAAAAATTGCCTGGAAATGCAAGGGGCGGGTTTTGGGGTTGGGGTTTTGGGGTGGGTTTTTTTGGGTTTTGGGGTTTTTTTTTTCATCAACTTAAAAGAAAAATAAAATACATTCCAGGAAAAGGACTGCTGCTAAGAAAACTAAAACCAGAAAATGCTTAAAGATGTTTTAATGACTTAAACACAGGGCTGGGATTGTGTCTAAAAGTTTCCACATTTAAAAAAAAAAATAAAAAAGAGGGAAAAAAGGCAAATTCAATATTAAATGTCCCCCACTACCACTGCTGCTGTATTTCTTTCTCCAACCATCTGATTTCAGCAGTGTGTTATTAACAGGCCAGCGTGAACAGGCATGAGCCTACATTTAAGCAAAGTTTACGCTTCTGTTCCAAACCAGAAAGGCCCAACTGAAAAGGCTCCTAAAAATAATGAAGTCCACGTGAGCTGGGTCAGAGAGGCTGTTAACAAGCAGCTGACAAGTTTCTGCTCTAGGAATTAGACCCTCACTTGGAAGGAGATTAGCAAAAATCTTCTTTCTAATTAGAGAACAAGCCCAGCGATCTCTGGACTCTGAATTCACCACGTTGGGCTGAGCAGACAAAGAGCTTCCCCTCCAGCCAGAGGTGTGGTTCAAGGGCTGCTTCAAAGCCTCGGGGTGAGGCGAGCGGGGTCGGTTCTCAGCTTCCCTTCTGAAGCCAACCCATGTAATTTGTCACGACCGGTAGGTTGTGTTGTGGAGGGGCCTGACTGCTGATCTGGCATGAAGGGCTGAATCAAATCCTTTCAGGGAGCAGACAGTGCGGTTCTTCTAGGTCACGGCAGAGGTTAGGGCAGGGCAGGGCAGGGCACTACGGCTGCCTGCAGCGGATTTGGCCTTCGGAGATGTTCAAAGCAAGATGCAGGGAAAGCCCCACGCTCAAACCTTGGTTTGTGTGCAGGAGAGACAAACCTCCTGGTAAAACCAGCAGCTGAGAAGCTAACACACAGAAATGCTGCCCGAAACACACGGTGTCATGAGCCTTGTGTCCAAGTGAGGACATTCTAGAATATTCTGGGTAGGATGTTAAACCCCCAAGTTTGAGCTCCTGCTTTGAGGCTGTATAAAGTGCAGGCAAATAATCAGACAGGTTGAGCTTTGCCTATTGAATGTCGCCTGTCCTGCTGACAGCTATGTAGGCACACATGTACATGTGCTACGTAGGTACACAAGGTGTACCCACAGACACAGCTGTTCCCCAAATAAGCCTGCCCCTGTCAATGGTGGGGTAGGGAAGGGGTTATTGCAGAGCAAAACCATTGCCTGGGTGGGAACTCTAGAAGGTTCCTGTGTACAGCCAAGCTTCCCACTCTGATTCCACGTCCCATCTTTGCTATATCATCTGCTGAAAAGCCAGAACTGCCCAGAAGTGTCAGAGAGATGGACAAATCCTGTACTAGGGCCAGGACACATTGACTGAGGACAAAGAACCATCCAAAGGCGCCCATGTCCCTAAGGAATTACCAGCTGGTAAAGGGAGCGAATCAAGGGAGCCTCTCATAGCTCATCCCAGCTCCCCAACCATTTCCTCATGGTCTGACATTCTGTTCCCTACCTACATCTGCTGTGGACAAACCAACTGAATGCAATGAAAGTCTCCTGCCTGCACGCCAAAGGGTGTTTATCTAGCCTGATAACCACCACCAGTGGGGCCAGACTGCTTTGCACCCACTGAAAGCCTACTAGCTGCAGCCAGGCCAGGAACCTGGCTGCCAGAGGAGCTGTTACAGAGAGAAAACCAGATGGGGTTAGTTTCTTCTGCCTTAAGTCAGACTTGATGGACCCAAGGCTCTTCTCACTGCTTTGAGAGGTGGAAATTCTTCTCTTTCAGGGACTCTTTGAGAAAGTAAACCTGTGTAGGACCAGGGGACCTAGCAAACCTCAGCTGAAAGCAGCCCCCCATCCCCATCTCCTCACCACAAGAAGGACCTGCTGAGACTCGGGCCTGAAACACCTCTGACACCCCTTTTCCATCCTAACTCAAAAGCTCATCTCTCTGTTCAATTCAGCATTGGGAAAGGGCTGGTTTGTTTGGGGTTTTTTTAAATAATTATTTTATTGAGAACGTGCAAGCATGTTTCAAGCCCAGCTTTCCATCCAAAAGAGTAGGAGGCCATAGTCAGACTTCCCAGACCACAAAGACGCACAGCTCAATCTCCTTCCAGCCAGAGTTTCCATTGTATCCTTCCCAGCTGAACTCTGAAAACGTGTGTGTGTGTGTCAGTGTGTGCCCAAATGTGTGGGGCTTTTTCTTCTCTTAAAAAGAAAAAAAAAGAAAGACTAGGAAAAAAAAAAGAGGCAAGTGAGGCTTTTAGGAGGTTAACAAACCGACCTGTTGCCAAGTTGGATATGTGCATGGAAGGGGGAGTTGAGGGTTTTAATCCTGGTTTTTGATAAATAGAAGACATTCTAGTCATAATAAAACGTGTTTTACACTTGAGGGGGCAATAAGAGGGAGGGGAAAAAAAAGAGGAAACTTTTGGCCAGGCACTGCAAGCTCCTGAGCCCAAACAATGAGGTTAAGAAACATAACTGTAACGCATTAGTAAATTGACAATGAAATTGCAGTTACTTCACTGGCTCTTTATTAAATAAACACAGCCTGAAATGGACCTGTCTGCCCCGGAGGTATTTGTGTAGGGTTCGGATTACTAACTCAACACTGCTGCTCAGGCACTGCACACCCTGGAGTGCAAACACATTCCAGAGCAGCCCCTGCAAGGTGGGGCCGACCTTGCTTTTCCCCTTGTCACTTTTTCCCTTTGGTTTAGACCCCGGGTTTTACAGCCACTGGCTGCTACCAGGACATTTTATCCCCAGACTCGGCTCCTTTCAGGAGCTGTTGAGAAGGGCGTGCGTGAAGACACGTGCTAAGAGCACACTCCTGGACTAGTGCTCTCCCACACACTGTGCCCCCCTGGAAAAAGGTCTTCTGCTCCTCCCAGGGTTCCTCCACAGCCTGCCCCCAGCTCGTGGTGGCTGCATCTACCAGTTCCCTCCATTCTTCTGCTGCTGATCAGCAATCAGCCCTTCTTCCCTCACAGTCACACGCTCCCCCAAAAGAAAAATACCATAAAACCCCACAAGAACACACAGGGTCCAAACCAAGAGCCATCCATCCACCCCTGGCAGCTACAGCCCCAACCAGCAGATACCACTAAGAACTCACTGGCTGTCTTACCTCTCCATTGTCACACCAACTCAAGGGGCTTTCAACAGCACATCTCCACCCCTGTCCCCATATAAACTGATCAAACCAGCCCTCCTGATGCTGGCACCACAGCCTCACTCACCACCATCCAACACTGCAGCTACAAGCGGCAACCATGATCAACAAGGAGCTATTGCAGTTGGGGATACGGTTGCAGCTCACACAGGAGGTGAAAAGCCACCTTCCAAAACCTTCACCTGCAGTTCTAGCTAACCATTGATAGGGACTAGCCCAGCAAAATCCCAGTCCCACTCCCACAAGCGAGCTCGGGTAATCCATCCCCACACACATGCTCTGGTTGGAGACAATAGGAACTTCAGCGTGTTCAGCACCTTGCAAGTCCTTGAACAGCTGCCAGCAGCCTTTGGAGATGCGCCAAACCCCTTCCTAAGATGTGAATGATAGAGATTCTCAGCAGCCCATGGGGTCTGTAGCAGGCTGTGCTACTGTTGGCTTGCATGGTCAGGACATGCTTTCCCCCTTGTTCTAAGACATACCTCCTGTGGAGTCAGGTTTTCTCAGACAGTGATTCTGTTCCTGTCTGCAAGTGGAGGGGAAGTGCTCTGCTCTTCTTTCGTGTGACCAAAACAAAAAGAAGCAGTGGATTAAGTATTATCTTGCTCCCACTGTCATCAAGGGCTTTATGGGAAAAGATCAGACTCTCACAAAAAGGTAAAATACAGAGAGACCTAAGAAATTGTGTAGAAGACAGAATTTACCTGTCACTAATCCATCCAACTTGTCTGCACCTAGACTGGAAATTTCCCCAGCTGCTCAAGGTTTGTGTTTTCAAACCTTCACGCAGAAGAGAAGCCTCATGTGATGAGAAAGAGCACCAAAATTCAATTTTTCTGGAGCAATTTTTTCAATAACTTCTACATAAACTTGAGCCTTGGAACAAGAGCAAGGCCACCCAGCCCATGCTGAGCTGTCTTCATGCATGTGATGGCACAGAGCAACCAAAGTCAAGTGGATAGAGAGAAAGCAGGAAGCAGAGATGCAGCACTGATGGGAATTTTGGAAGTATGGAAGACGACCTGGACATTTTGTGAATATGTCTGACACAGAAGACAGCAGATGGAAAGGCCACTGTAAGAGCACAGTACAATCACATCATGTGGCTTTACTAAATCCAAGTGCCAAAAAAGGCTAGGGATGCTTTGCAGTGCACTTAAATTGGGTGTAGGGACCACTGAATAGTGATTTGGAGTCCTCCTCTTTGTCCCTTCCCCTCAGGTTCCAAAGCCATCAGGATCAAGCTCACCAAGTATTTTCTGTCATCCTGTTTTTCCACATGAGCAAAGGGTGGTGTTGGCACAGCCAGCCTGTGGAAGAAGTTCCCAAGGTGGGGAAGAGGCAGCAAATCTCATTTTGTCTAGGATCTTTAACACAATACTAAATGTCTCTGCCCAAGAGGCAACATCCCAGCTCCACAGGGACTGCCTGGAGCACACAGGAGCCATGGGTGGAAATCCCTGGCTGGCCCTAGGCAGGAGGTCAGCCTGGCCGCTCTAAGGGACTCTGTCTGGCCCTGCAGCTGAACATGAAATCACAGACACGTCTTCTGCCTTGCCAAAAGCAGTTTTAATTTTGTAAAGGAGTGAAAGGGAAAGCTTTCCACTGAGTTCTTTCATTCATATAGGCTGGTGGATTTTTAGTCCTTTTTTTTTCCCCCCAACCTGTTAAAGCCTCCAAGTTTCCCTCTGGAAATTCCACCCTGAGATGGTTTTCTCTTCGAGGTACCTATTGCAGACTTCTCAGGTGTAATCTAAAGGCCTCCAAGGGCCAGGATTGAAATACTCTGCAAATTTAAGTGGTTGCAAATAGGAAGATGCCCTGTTTGAGCTGCTGTTGCTAGGAATATCTTGGGCAGGAGTCAGCCTTGGCTGTGGATAGCAGGGAAGGTCTCTCAGAGAAGATAGCTTTGCCCTACGGTGCTTCTTGTTCACAGAGACGTTGCTGAAATAAAAACTAAGAGTAAAGCAGTACCATATGTATCCAAAGCTTGTTGAAAACATGGAAGTAGTCCACAAGGGTCCTGGAAAGCCTCATGTTCCCACTCATAGCACTCCTTACACAGCAATTGCTGGAGTAGGGGAGCTGGGACCAGTGAGCACAGAATCTTTCCCCAGAGGCATGACGTTCAGACCAGCTATAGCAAGTGGCTGTGATGTGGCAGCATCAGCCTCAGCTTTCTTGGAGGTTACATTAACTAAGGCAATAACCATCACTGGCAGCCAACTTCTGAGCCTACAGCAACAAAACAAAGAGCTGAGAGCCAACATCTTGTCCCCTCTTTCCACAAACAGAAGTATGAAGGACCCAGGTTTAGCCCTCACCTCCCAGTCCTGGCAACACACAGAGCAGGTCCACAGGACATGGGTCTAGCTAGATCTTTAAATGGTTTCCAACCTCTTCCTAGCTGGGATGGGGTGAAGAGCTCAACTGGAAAAATACCCTATCCTTTCTAGAGTTACCCATTGAGGTTAAGTCCAAAGACAGACTGCAACCAGTAACTTCTTGGAGTTTCTGTCTTTCTCCAGGCTCCCAGGTGGTTTTACACATCCTCTATTCCTTGCAGTCATCTGCCCTTGCTTTCAGCAAGCCCCCACATTCTCCTTACCCATTTTCTAGGCATTCACTTGACATCTGGTAGAGAGGGATATAAGCCACTCTGCAATGAAATCTTACCCTGCCTCTTTTTCCAGCCTGTCTGACAGAGAACAAGTCAGCTGTGGGCCTCACCAACAATTTTAAACAAAACCCCCCAATCCAGCAGGTCAGGCCATTTTAGCATATGTACCTTTTATTTGTAGTGGACTGTTAATAATTAAGTGATGCCTTTCATACAGACATTTACAATAATTTAACCTTGCCCTTGCTGTGTAATTTATTCTTTGCAGAAGCCAATAAAAATAAAGGCCCCATATTTCCTCCTCCTCTCTCTCGTTCTCTGTACATATATATAAATATATATACACACACATATATCCAGAATAGTGTAATAGGTTTCACATATTGTTCCATAGGTATCATTAGGGTAACGGAGCCAAGTGTCTCAGTTCATATGACTCTCTTTATAGGTGCCTTATAATCCACATAAAATCCAGTTTATGTTTCCTCTCCATCCACTGATTCTAAAACAAGATGAGGAAGGGTTCTCTCTCTTTTTTACCTTCTTAGTTCTAGTCCTGGTCTGGTTCCACTGCATCAAAGTCAAAATTTGCTATTGGTAGTAAAGACCAATCTTTAAAGCACCCAGAAATTACCAAACTGGACATCACTTACAATCCATCTCTTGTAATGGCTTACCTCTGACCATGACAAGTATTAAAGCTCCAGGAAAAAGGTTTGACCAATGTCCATAGCAGACAAGTATCACATTTCCTACCCAGGGAGGAAAATCCTTCCTAAGTTTGCCAGTGAGTCATTACTCCTGTCTCTAAAGCCACAGAACTGGGAACCCAGCAGGTAAGTGGAATAGGAGCAAGGGAAGGGACTAAAACCAGAGATTTATTTCCTCTCCAAAAAAAGAAAGGGGGGAAAAAAAAGCACAGGACAGGGGGAACAAGAGCCAAAGCTAGTACTATTGGCTTTGCTTCCCCAGAAAGTCCTAAAGAGGCTACACAGAGAAACAAAAGAGGAGTATTTTCCCCTAAAGAAACATTAGTAAAAACACATTTATTAAGGCACAAAAAATTCCATAACACTTAAGAGACCTGATGCTCTGGAAAGTGCAGGGCTGACCACAAGCCAGCGAGGCTGAGGAGACACGGCGGTGCAGGCTTGCTGCTCCAGTGATGAAGAGTCAGGGAGCCTGGTTTGCCAGTTCACTCATCCCACATACAACCAGTACAGCCCAGCTTGGCCTGACCCAGGCAGCTATGGAAAGGGGTCTGTAACCTCAGCTGGACTGATTCTTGTGCTCCCAAGTAAGGGCCTGCTTTAGTGTTGTTCCTAAGGTCTAAGCTACTCTTAGAAAGTTCCTGCATTAGACATCATTCTACCTTTGAAAAGGCAGTTGTTCCATCTTTATCAGGTTCTACATAAGAGAGGCCAAGATGCATACAAGTGCCATGGATCTCCTAGCACGTGGCCTAGAACCTGCAGGTCACACAGTCGACGTGCTTCCCCCATGCCATACACCCCCAGTAACACTGCAAAAAGTTTCCATTCAACATCAGCCACAGCTTTTCCCAAAGGTCCTTTAGAGCTGCAGCTCCTAAGGGACATGACAGCACGTCCATATTATCACAGAATCATAGAATTGTAGGGGTTGGAAGGGACCTCGAGAGATCATCGGGTCCAACCCCCTGCCAAAGCAGCTCCCCAGGACATTTCACTCAGATAGGCATCCAGACGGGTCTTGAATCTCTCCAGAGAAGGAGACTCCACCACCCCCTGGGCAGCCTATTCCAGTGCTGTCACCCTCACTGGGAAAAAGTTTTTTTGCATGTTGGTGTGGAACTTCCTGTGCTCCGACTTGCAGCCATTGCCCCTTGTCCTGTCCCCACAGACACTGAAAAGGGGCTGGCTGATTCCCCCTGCATCCCCTGCTTAAGACAATTGTAAACATTAATTAGGTCCCCCCTTAGTCTTCTCTTCTCAAGGCTGAACAGTCCCAATCTTCTCAGCCTTTCCTCATATTGTTGTTATTGTTTTTACTGGTGTGGCCAGGGGAGAACGGGGCTGGGACAACGTGGCTACTGGTCCCTGGTGTGTGGTTGGCTTGCAGGCATGGCTGTTTGGTCCGTATGAGGTGATGGAAAACTTTCCCTAGCATCAGGTGTTGCTGCTGGATGTGAGCTGCTCCAGTTACACTCTCAGCAAGTGTTATAAACACACAGGCACAATCTAAATATTTATGGCACATGAAATCTCCCGTCTGCTGTTCTTCAGCAGAGACAGAGAAGGGAAGGTGGGAGGGTGAATTAAGAGGTGATTATTGTAAAATCAAAATATGGAATCAAGATGTCTTCAGTCTCCAGGAACGGTCACTACAGAGAGGAGCCAGGTGTCAGCTCCCACAGCCTGGGTCAGCCAGCCCAGCCCATGGCTGGGGGAAAACCCTCAGCTTCCACATTGCTATTTTACACCAGATGAAACACAGCCTGGGTTTCGTGGTCTCCCTTTTCCTCTCACACACCTCCTGAGAGCCTGCTTCAGCTTGTAAAACCTTTCTGGGGCTGTGAAGGAGTAGAGCAGGCTGGGAGATTATTTCTCTGCCCTTGACAGAAATGATGATAGAATTTGTTTTCTTATTCTTTCTGGTTTTGCTTAAATCTCTGGGGGGTTTGGTAAAGCCTGGGGGGTGGTGGGGAGAAAGACCCAGACTGGACAAATTCAATGGAACAGCTGCCCATCAAGCCAGCATGTGAAATGCTGAGTATCTCAGGGTGCTAGGTCTGTCCTGTCTGAAAGGAGAGGTGGAGCTACTTTAGGAGAAATGCTCCCAGTTGCACTGACTGCACTGGTCTCTGGTAGATAGACCATGTAATTTCAGCCCATTTCACGACCACAGAAGGAATCAAGGACAGGGGTGTTTACAAGTGAACATGAATTTGTCAGGTTGCTGGACAGCCCAATGACAACCTCCTTCAGTTCACCACAGAGACCTGATGGGGAGAGCTGATTACAGATGTATTTTCAGGACCATATCACACTGTAATTCCCAAGGATGTATCTGCCCACAAAGAAGGGCAAAACTGCCATCTGCTCCAATAACATCAGTTCAATGAGGAACACTGACCCATGGATGCTTTGAGTGGACAACCCCTATAGAAGACTGTGTGGAGAGCAGACAGGTGAGCTTTCAAGATGCTGCCCAGACTCCTACTTCAGATTTTGCATTCTTATTACAAGAGAAAGACAATACAGAGGGCAGCTCCCTTACTGAGAGTGCTTTTTCTTGACACTGGTGTTAAGACCTGGACATTTTTAGTTAACTGCATTTGTGGCTCTGACTGAGGGCTTGGAGATACCCAGCAGGAAAGAGCAAATCCTTCCTCCACGTGTTGGAGCTGCTACTTGCTGTGTTCCAACAGACCCACTGATCTCTATCAGGAAGGGTGACACCACCAAGAGTAACGGTTTTCTAGCTTGTAATGATTTGGGTTTCTGGCTGCCTGAAATCTAAGAGAGCCAGCACATGGGAATTTGTATACTGCTCTGTTTTCAAGGGAGTGTGTTCAGTTAAGGTGGGGCCCCCAAAGTTATTTTTAGTTCAGCACAAATAACAGAGCAGAAGGCTTTGACGTTTTTCCTGAATGAGTCCCAGGACTAAATTAAAAAAAAAAAATCTAGGCAATTGAAGCTCTGATGGGGAATTTATACAACCTTTCACCTTGATTTGTGCTGGTGTTGGTGAGTTTGAGCACAGGCCGGTGATGGCAACGGGAGGATCAACAGGAAGGAATGCATAGGGTATGGTTGAGCTATATCAATCCAGACCTCGTCTTTCTGTCCAAAATACAGCCCCAGTTTCTTCTCAACCCTGCTCTGCAAAGTTGCTGAACAGCAATTCTCTACTTCAAGGAAGTACTCCAGTGCCTCAAAGGGCTGTGGGCTGTTGCCAAATTACAGTAAACAAGCCAATTTCCACGTCCCCCGGAACTACAAGCACGTCGATAATCACTCAGGAGAAAGTTGAAGTGGAGCAGGGCCTTAGGAATAACAAAGCCAGGGCACGTTCGTGTTGGCACACCCAGAGAGATGTTTACACTCACACCCACAGAGGCGCCAACCCCAATCTCCTTCCATTGCAATGACAGGCCTGAGTTTGCAGGGCTTCCAGAGGCATAACACCTCCTGCCCTGCAGAGGAATTTTACTCCCAGAAAGCTGAGAACGTTTTCCATAGGAATCTGCAGCTGAGAAAGGTGATATTTTCCATGTTTCAAAGAGGCAAAGTGAGACATCATCTACTGCTTACGCTCCACAAGCCACACACCATCAAAAGCTGGAACAAAGGCATTGACTTCAGCAGACTTCTCATGAACTCACCAGGGTTGCTTGTCAAGGGGAAGCTTTTGAATTCCTCTTACCATGTATTTCCTGAGTCTCTCATTTAAGCCCCTCCTGCACCTCTCCAGTCTACCCAGGGAAACAGAGGACCTTCCCCCAGGGACAGCTCAGCTGACTGCACAGCCAAAGGGAAAGCTACTGTGGACATGAAGAAGCCTCCATGCTGCCCTGTGTCTGTGCTCAGAGCACAGAAAAAAAAAAAAAGCCAAAAAATCTCCAGTTCAAACTAATAGACACATCTGCCAACAACTTCTTTAATTTTTTGGAACAACTCTATAGATTATTTCATTGCCAAGAAAAAGATGAGATATTTATGATGGTGACTGAAAAGCCTTGAAATTCCAAGTCAGATCCTCAGTGGTGTAAACTGGAGCTGCTCCAGTGAGTCAAGGGGACACTGCCAATTTACACAGGTTGAACTGGCTCTCTAGTTTTACCTGCCTGACTCTCTAGCACACACAGACAATTAAAGGTAGCTCACACAGGTACTGTATGAATATCTACCACCATCCTCTAGAGTTATTCAGTTGTAAAAGAAATATGAGGGCACAAATATAGAAATAAAACCAGACATTTACTCCTACCTTGGACTTTAGAGGTACCTGGTATTGCAGCTTTAGCATGAAGATAAGAACTGAACACTGGATGGACACAGAGGACTTGCTGATACAGCATCAGGTAGTTCCCTTGGAGGCACCAGGTCTGTCCTGCAAAACAAAAGGGAAAGAACAAAACACCTTTAGTTTGTAACAGGGTTGTGAGTATTAAAAACAGGTAAGACAGGGAGATGTTTCAATATCAAAGCAACAGGACCATAGGAGAGTTCTAGAGAGATAGAAAACATGTGCTTAACATTCAGCAGGTGCTTAGGTTTATATATAATGCAGCTCAATGAATTTCCTAACTCTGCTGGCCTGAGGTTCTTGATGAACAACGTTGCCCCAGGTGGGTCTCATTCAGAATCAGGGCTTTATTTAACATCAGGGAGGTTCTTTTGATCTGCCAGTCTCCTGGTTTTTGTTAGGCTGAGACATCTTTTTGAGAAGGTTAAGGAAATGGGCATTAAATAGTGGCTGTAATCTTTGGAATTAAAAAAAAAGAAGTCTATATAGTCAGCAGAAAAGCCAAGTGTGTTAGCATGCAACTGAGGAGCTTCCTGATGGGGTGCACCAAACAGATACCAGGCAGTGGTGCTAGCAGGCATGTGTGCGTGTGAATAACTTTACTCACAGCAATAGTCCCCATGATACACAGGTACCATGAGTCCCACAGTTGTGGGGTGCTGCAGAATCGGGCCCTGTGCACTTGAGAGAGCTTTTTTAAAAATGTAAATGTATCAAATCACTTTAAAAAATAACTGTAAGCCAGTTGTGACCTCCTGGCATCCCCTGAGTTTAACGTGGAGTTTTGTCTGCGCAAGGAATGATTCCTTTGTTAGATCAGAACATGCTGAATTTAATCTCAAAATGAATTTTTATGGCCAAGACATAACCCACCCTTGAAAAGAAAGAGAGTTTGTAATGGAAAGGCTGACACAATCTGAATTATAGAGCTATAAATGACAGCACTTTAATCATTTGATTAAAGTGACCGATCGCTTCTAACAATGAGGCACAAGAGCCACAGCTCTTGTAGCAGGTGGAAGGATCCTCTGTTGACTGTGGAGGTCTTTGGCTCAGGCCTGGATCATTCATGGATTTCAACTATTTCATATTCCTTTCAATCCTTATTCAGCCAGATATTTAATCACACGCTAAATATTTATTGTTTGTGTAACCTGGGACTAATCTCAAGTTTCAAATTAGGCCTGAGTGTAACTATTTTGCCAACTGGTACTGGGATGAGGTAGTTTAAAGAGGCTCTTACTTGAATTTGATACTGTATTTTACTCAGCTTTTTGGTGTTACCCTGATAGCTTTCATGCTGTCGTCACCTTTTGTTAAAGCACACACTGACACTGCAGTGCAGTGATTTTAATTGTGTGGATTTGAAAAAGGGAAAAAAAAACCCAACCCTGCCTCTCTGGTTATTTGGGGTTTCATTTTCACATATAGATATATATATATATATTTTTATGTTTGGGGGAAAAGACACACACACACACAGAGAAAATGAAAGGTTGGAAATTATTTGGTTGGGGGGAAAAATATTTTTGGCAATGAAATCAGGAAAAGAAGCGAGGGGTTTGAATAGTGAAGCTCACCAACTAAGCCAGGGGGAAAAAAACTGAGCTGAGCTCTGAAACTTTACCTTCCTTTAATTATACAGGTGACATTTCAGACATTTAGTCTGATTTTTTTTTTTTTTGCATCTGCATATTGAAAACACCCTTTTAAAAATACTTTAAAAAATAGCTGCTACAGAACATTTATTTAGTGAAAAGTAAATCTTATAAAAATTCAATTGCAAAGTAGTTAAGGTATTTGAATTTTTTTTTTTAAAGAAGAATCCCAAGAAAGAAAGTATTTGATGGCTAATAATCTCATTTCAATATAATAGGACCTTTCTTTTGCAAAGAGCAAGACAGGTTAAAAGATATAATTATGACTTTGCAAACTCTCCCAAGTGCTACGAGATCATCTGACAGTTCTGATCCCGGGCTCAGCTCTCAAAGGGGAAAAGTCTTTGTCTAGTTAGAGAGTTAAAGAGACAGGATCCCTATTCCACCCTCTGCCTACATTGCAATTTAACTGTCAAAAAAATCCAAGCTGCAAAATTGTCTTATTCCAACACAGCACAAGAAAAGAGAGAGAGGTTTGAAACTGACCTGTCAAAAGCACCCTGTTTAAAAATGTATAATATATTTTAAATATTTTTTTCCAGAGGTAGTTAAAGGTTAAAGATGTGCCAAAGAAGTAGGATGGATTTTTTTTTTTCCTTTTTTTCCCCCTTCACTAAAGCTTTTTAAAACAATTAAAAAAAATATTCAAAATTAGGGATCATCAGTGTAAAAAAATCCCCTGAAGATCAAAAGGAACACATTAGAATCACATTAATTCTGATTTTTTTTTTTATAAAAGGAGAATAAATCCCCTTTTTCAATGGAAAGAGAAACTTCGAGGACATTTAAATAGTGTTTTCATTGTCAGAATCTACAGGAAGGTGGAGCAGAGTGTCTGGAAGAGACGAAGACCAAGGCAAGCACTGAGCCATGAGGAAAGATAGAGAGGCTGCTGTTGACAGTCCGTCCTGGATGTTCCTGGGCTCTTTAAAGCTGGGCTTTGTAAAATGTTTCAAAATACTGAAAGAAGGAGGGGGAAATATTTTTCCCAAGTAACTAAACAAAAGAAGCCATTTCTTAAAGGGGGTTTCCAAGGAGCCCCAAACAAACAATCCCAAATAATTAATTTTTTTACTAAATATAGATGGCAAACAGGCAGCTGGATGTGACCAAAGGCTTTGCACAGGGCCACCCTCTTGGCATTTTGTTGCCCCATGAGCAAGTGGAGCTGCACTGAACCAGACCCCATCTGTCATATCACAGCAGAGTCACACCACTTCCCTTGCCCAGGTCAGCCTAGACAGGATCGGGCTCTGGAGTGTGTTAGCAAAGGGGGGAGCCTGGGGGCTGCAGAGACACCAGCCTGGGGTCTGTAAGCTGGTTGTCCCAGAGCACGCAGTGCATTCCCCTAAGCAGGGACTGAATTTCTCTATTATTCCTCCTGCTGTAAGTCAGGAGCGAGTCCTTCATACAGCAGGAATCAGTTCCTCAGTTTCCCCACCTGACAGAAACCAAGCAGGAGTGTGTTCAGGTCCATTCATCCACCTCCACCAAGCTTCAGCAAACACTATAAAAAAAAATTGGAGCATTCAAGAGGACTCTCACATCATCAGCCCCTTTGTAGCTGGGGGGAACCTGTCCTCCAAGGAGCCAGTTGGGTTTTTCTCCCTCCTAATCAGCAAATTGTAACCTGCTCCTTCCCATATGTGGCTTGACTTATGGTCCTGCCATATGTCTGTCAGGGCATGGGCCACACAGTTTCACACACATGATCAGAGAGTCAGGGCCATGGGTGAGAGATTTGTAGCTTTTGGACAAAAGGGTTAAGAAATAATGTCCCTCCCTGTCCCTTTTTGGCTCTTTCTCACAAATGAGTGGCCTTCCCCCAAGAAAAATGGGAATCTCCTTTGAGCTCTGCAGTTGGCCCTTCTAACCAGAGGCTGGCAGGATACTGGCCTGTCTTCTCTTCAATGTCACAAGCTAAAGATCTTTCTAGAACTGAGGGCCAAAGGACACTACCTCAGGGAGTCCCCCAAGTCATAGGAGATGAAAACAGTGCTTGCAGACAGGCTTGCATCACCTGCTGTGCACCTGGGTTGGTGTTACAGATCTCAGAGAGCTTTGGAAAGTGCACTTACTTATTTAGATTAATACAAACAGCACGGCCAGAGGCTCCAGGCATCCTTGGCATACCCAGTAAATGTACCCATAATGGTATCAGCACAGTCCAAGATAACATGGCACCAGCAAGACAAGCAGCACAAAAATCAAATTACCCCCTGCTGCTCCCCCTGCCAAATTTCCTCCTGTTCCACCCCTCCCTGCTCTTATTTCCAGGTGTAGATGAGCTTTGCAACAGCACTGAGTGTCACCATCAGACACGTGTGGAACAGGGATGGAGCAGTTGTTGTGAATTGATGCTTATCTTCAACATTTAACTATACACAAAACTAGTAAATCAGGGGGTCACCAAACTGAAAAAGAAGAGGGGGTGTGATGGGGGACCTCATTAAAGCATCCTTATCAATTGATTTGCGTAGCTCCTGCTGCATTAGAAGCGTGTCAGCACAGCCCTGTGGGGTCACCAGACTTTAAGTGTTACTCACTGAAAATTAAAGCCAAACTGGACTCCTGCCCTAGGAATGTCGCCAGATTTCTGCTCTTAAAGGAATGATAAGCCTTTGGGATGCTGCTTTTCTGACTGTGCAAAATCAGGGTCAAGTCCAGGATAAGAGCACTTCATTAAATACATCCAATCCCACTTCCCTTTAACCTGGAGAGAAGTCTTCCTTGAAGAGCAGGACCAGAACCCACCAGCAAGGTGAAGATGTGTTCCTGACAGGCCAGATGGATTCTAGCAGGTCAAGGGGCTTTTTAGAAGGTGTTCCTTTTGATGTACGTGCTCATAAGAAGATAAAAAGCCTTCCCTGTCCTATCCAGTCCTCTGGTCCCAAATTCTCCTTGGCTTGCCTCAGCGATGAGGTGGTGATATGGTTTCCCTGGTGTAACCAAGAGCAGGATCTCCTCAGTAAACACTGTATGATAAAGCTGCCCTCCTCGTGCCACTGGAAAGCTGCCATGACTCTGCCCACACAGGAACCAAACCTCATCTGCTTTGCACGTTCCTCCCTTAATCCAGTCTGTTCTCCAGTGTGATCACCTGTTCTTGTTTGTGACCAGTTTGGATGAATTTGTGCCTGTTTGCTTCTGACAGCACCCAGAGGGTGTCAAAGGGGAATGCCTGCAGTGAAAATCATGGATGTAGTTCTGAGAAGACGTGAATAGTGGAGTGTAAAGCCAGCACACATGTCATCCAGTGAGAAGAGAGTGGCAAAGAGCCATGGCACATACTGATTCGATGTGTTAAGTGCGTAGCAGGAGCAGAAACACAGGCAGAGGAGGAGCGAGGGAGTCAGCAGGTGTAGCCCCATGAAATGACACACCATGAGCCACGCTCGCGTTCACTGTTCCCACCTCATCCCTCTCCTTCCACCTGCACACCCCCACTGCCCTTTTCCAACTGGAACCCCTCTTCCCAGCCCACTCAAACCCATGGCTAATACTACCAGCTTTGCCAGGATCTTCTCAGAGAGGGGAGATCTGCAGGTGGTGTGAATGGTGGTGACGATGCAGAAGCAAAGTCCCTGTCCTCAGAGCAATGTCTCGCCATGGAAGGAGACAATTTGCAGCTGAGCTGTGAGCTGAGCTGCCTTCAGGCTGGGACGGGCTCGGGCGACATCCCCGCTCCGCAGTCGGTCCCCCCTCAGCGCACAGCACACGTTTTGGTTTGATTGATTTTGTAATTGCTCGTTTAATTGAACAGTTACAGCAACACTATCAGGAAAAGGTTTCAGGGCTGGGAAGGGGGGCGGGAGGGTGTGGGGGTGGAAGGGGAATTGGAGCTGGGGAAAGAGCAAAATGGGTTTTTCCCTTTCCTTTTAAGATGAAAACAGAGAAAAGAAGAGGCAAGGAGCCCAGTTCCCTTTAGCAGGCACTGAGGAGAAGGAGAACTGAAAACAATAAATTACAGAAAGAGAAGAAAAATGAGAAGTGGGTTGAAAAGTGTGGCAGGGCCGGAGGGTCCCAGGGACTGCTCAGTCTCTAACTGACATCCTCTTCCTGCTAGCTGTGAATGCTGGCATGAGGAAAGTGGGCCACGGAGAAAGGAAACTGGGAAGCTGTGAGAGCTGGAAGGGGGAGAACGAGCAGAGGAAGGTAGGAGAAGATGTCCAAGTGCCTAAATAAAAGGTGCACAAGCAATGTGAAGAGACAGGGAAAGACATGCATGTGCTGGAAAGAGCCGAGAGGGTGTGAAAGCAGAACTGATGTGTACAGCAAGGTCTGCATTTCAAGCAGATACATGGCAGGGCATGTAATAGCCTTGTATGGGAAGTAAACTTCCAGGGAATGGGAGAATGGACCAGCAGGTACAGCTGGGAAAGCTGGGATGTGTGGGAGTGAAGAGTACACATAGATGAAAGTGAGAAAGTCATGAGAAAGATGGACAGGCACCTCAGTAAAAGGAGTGAGGGGGTAGGGAATCGGCACACACTGGCTGGGTTTGTCTGTGAGCCTGCTGTTGGGCTGTGCTGTCATATGAGGTTGCTACTCCTCACATCTTAGTGCCACGCTGCTTTTCACATCTGGGGCTGTGTGGACTCTGCTTCCATGTGGCTGTGCATCTCCCAGAGTGTTTCTGCCTCCAGTCTCCATACAGCTGCGTAGCTGGGTTTCCCAAAGGGGTGAGCAGTCCCTACTTGTTGGCATCCACAACATCTGGGTGTCTGCATCACTTTTCACAGCGTGTTTGTGTACCCCTGTATGAAGGAGTAGGCATGGGTGTGTGTCTAAGTCCACTACATGCCCATCCATGTGGTGGGCATAGCCCACCTCAGCTCCTGCTTCCCCAAGTCCAGATGTGGCACTGCCATGCCCACCTCTGCTTCCCCGAGTCCAGATGTGCCCCTCTGTGGTATGTGCCGGCCTGAGCCACCAGCGTGTGCTTGTTGGGTGTGTGTCAGGAAAAGGACAGGAGAATCCAGACAGGGTCAGGGGGAAGGTGCACACAGAGGCCATGGTGCAGCTCTGCAGCACAGGAGATCAGGTTTCAGGAGAGCCTGGAGCTAGGGCTGGAGGGGGACAGGAGGTGGGCTTTGCTGCCTGCATTCCCTGGCAGGCAGCACAAGGCAGGTTTAAAGAATATCCTTCCATTTAGGAGTTTGTTTATTATTCTTAACTAAGCAGCTCAGACAGGCAAGCCAGCAGCACCATATCCACATTGACTTCCCAGGAAGGCAGGGAAGGGAGGGACAGGAAGGCAGATTTCCAGACTAAGGGACAAAAGGATTTATGTGCCGCTGAGCTAGGGAAGGGGGCAAAGCTGCTTTGCCAACTATTTAGAAAGAGGGTGGAAGACATTTAAGCTTTGGGATGTCGAGCAGAGCCTGGGTGGGGTGCAGCTGGAGCATGGCAAATAGGAGAGCTGCCTCACTGATCCAAAACTCAGCAGCACCTTTGGGTTGACTGCTCCTCTTACATTTAAGAACTGCAGACAAAATTCCTCAGAGCCAGGAGCAGAGACTCAGCTATGTGTTTTCTGAGAAGGAGGGAGAAGTGACCTCTCCTGTCATCCCATCAGGAGTCACGGAGCACCAGGATATTTATGGTAATTCCCTCACCTTGCCTGTGTGTCCGTACCAGGGAGTCAATGTACATCTCCCAGCTCTGTGATTTGCCTTGTCTGGCCCATCGAGCTACCGCAGCAATGGTCCAGAGCAGAGACACCTAAACAGACAGGAGAGGCAGTATTGGTGTGCACATCTTGGGGATGGACCATAGATAGCTGCAGGCTCCCTTGAAGCGTGGGAGATGGAGAGGGTTAGGGTGAAATACACAGGAGTGTTTCCCTGCATGCTGCTCCTGCATTCACACCAGCTCAGCTAAACACTGTCCATATGTACAGAGATACACAGATCAGCGTTTTTCAACCAGCATCTTCCACATCTGCACATTCTGGTGTGCATGGGAACACTGCAGATCCAGGTGATGGAGCACCCATCTGCAGCCTGTGAGCATGCACCCAACCTGCCCTGTGGGTAGACTGGGGATTTAGAGTCCTCAGGGCTCAGAGGGAGGAACTCTCTTTGCCATTTGCTGAGTGCCGATGTGTGTGCTCACACTGTCATGAAAATGAGGTCAAGGAAGGTCATTCAGTTCAACAGTATAAATCAAGGAGGAAAGGAGAGTGGAAGGCTGTGAATACTCGGGAGATCTCACCAGTGGGGGGTGGTTGGGGAGCGGAGGAAGGGCTAATGAGACACAGAATGCCACACGCGGGCGAAGCAGAAAATGAGGGTGAATGAAAGGAGCCAAACGGTGGCAGCCAAAACAGAAGGCAGGAAAGCCCAGCCTCAGGTCCTTTATCCTGCGCTGTAACCAACACTCCGTGTTAACTCACAGGATTATTCTGCCAGAGCAGGCAGAAAGGCTCCACACCCTCCAGTCCCAACCCGCTGACAGGAAACCTTTCACTGGAAACTAGCTTGCATTCAGTGCAAAATGTCTCACTTCTGTTAGCAATTTGTTCCCCATCACAAGCATTCCTGGGAGAAGTTTGGCGGGGGTAGGAAACGGGCCAGGAGGGCTGTGTGCGGGGCGCTTCCACCTGGCGACCTGGTTAATAACACAATGGAGCAGCCAGCCAGCCTTTCACCACCTCTCGCTCTCCTCCATGTCCCTCATTCTGCCTTTCACCACCTCCCCCTCCATTTCTCTCCTTTCTCCTCCCTTTTGCCAGCCTCCTCGTTCCCCTTCTCTGCTTCCCCTTTTCTTTCATGCCTTTCTTTTTCTGCTGCCACCGCACTTCTTAGCTCATTTGGACCTTGTGCTCTCTCCCCTGTCTGCAGCCCCCCAAACTCATCACACCTGTGCCCTACCACACTCTCGGGTGTGGCAGAGCTCAGCACCTTCTCCTTGGGCAGGGTTTGAGGCTCCAAAATCCTTTTTGTGATCAGTCTTCCCCCAGCGCTCTCTGGACAGAAGTTTCCCTCTCTCCCTTCCCCCTTCTCTTTCTCTGCCTCACATAATATTTTCCATATGAAGAAGCCTTCCTGAAGCCGCACACTGCCCTCTCGGCGAGTCTTAGGCGGGTTAGAGGAGACCCTGGGAGCCTTTAATCCTCTCTCTCTTGCTTGCTTTCATCCTCAGCCACAGCTGGACGCCCCATTGATGTGGAACAGACCAAACACCAGGCCTCTCGCTAAGCTGCTGCTGTGGGGCCTCTTCTCCTTTAGAGCTGAGCCGAGCCCATGTCCTTCTTACAGAGCGCTTGTCCCGTGTGCCCAGCCCCTCTGGCCCCACTCTGCCTGCCTCCCCCAGCCACGCTCCTGAAGTTACTGTGCCCTGAGCCATCTTTTACCAGCCTTGTTCTAAGACAAGCCCCTCACCTTCTCCCTTACCCCAGCATCTCCCCTTCTCCCAGGATAATTAGCATCAGTTTCCCTGAGAAGCATCAGGGCTGGCTGAGGGGGAAGGACTGGTTTGTGTTTCTCTACTGAAGAAGCAGGTAGTGGCGATGCCCCCAGGTGGGGCCCTGCAGGCTCCATCATCTGACCAATAAGACCTTAAGGCTTCGATTTTAGAAAGAAGAGTCTCTGCCCAGGATCTCTCTTGAGGTGCACTGCGGGGTGAGGCAAAGATACACGGCTTCTCTTTGCAGCACGCACCAGACGGGCTCACCCGGGTACCTGCCTCCCCGAGCCAGGAGAAAGAGTGACAGACAAACTGCCATGCCTGGGCTCCAGCCAGCGGCGGGACACCCGGGCTCCGGGCACTGCACAGCCCGTTCCCATTCCAAACGCCGGGACACGGCGGTGCGCAGGCCGGCGGCGGGTACAGCCCCGCACCTCGGGTGCCGAGCTCCGGGCAGCTCTCCAGCTGAGACGGATTTGGCTGCCGAAGAACAGCCCCCTACACACACCCCTCCCTCCCCCTCAGACCCCATCCCCAAGCCCGACCCCCCATTTCTAATCTTCCTCTGCCCTCTAGTGGCTTCGCACCCCAAAACCAGCCCTGCCCTTAGCAGGCAGCTCCCCGGCAGCTGCTGCAACAGGCACCCCTCTGCCACATCTCAGCAAGGGCCAGGGGAGACGGGGCAGGGAGACCTAAAGCAGGGGGGCTCTGTCAGGCTCCTGATGGTTTAGGAAGCATCTAATCCAAAGAGGTTTCTTGGGAGGTTCATTGCAACCAGAGTAAAGCAACGGGAAGCAGGATGACACAGAAATGTGTGGTTTCATCCTCGGCTGGATAAAAAGGTCAAAAGAAACTTGAGGGGGCTTTGGGGACTCCAGGTAGGTGGGCAGAAAATAGGTGGGTTGGTGAGAGAGTTCAGGTAAGGAAAAGCTGTCAGAAACACAACGTATTAGGGAAGATTAAAAAACCTGGGGATGGTTAGTCTGGAGTGGAAAGGCTGAGGGGGTGCATGGCAGGGGGTGCATGGCAGGCATCACTGCTTACAAAGCAGGAGAATGGGAATAATCTGTTCTCCGGGTTCACAGCAGATAGAAAAGGGAGCGAGGCATTTAAATAGCAGGGAGAGTCAGATGATAGGAGAAGCTTTCAACTACAGATGGTGCAGCACTGGAATTGGTTGCTGGGAGAATGCTGCAACCTAAACTACTTAACCAGAGATCTTTAGAAATTACATCGAAAGAGCTGATCCACCTGTGTGCCACTGGGCCAGATTAAGTGACCTCCTGAGATAACATTAATCTTATTTTCTGTGATACTATAATTAAAAGCAATATCGATCCTGTGTCAGAGATGCAGCAAAAGGACCAACTTTGTTTCTTCCCTGCAGTGACCAACATGCTAGGTCCTGGACAGTCATCTCTCTGTGACCTGTCCTGCCCCAAAAAGTTTCTCTCCTCAAAGACAGGACCTCCAAGGGAGCTGGCAAATGGAGATGCTATGGGAAAGCATGAAGCATTGCTATGCAGCGTGGTTCTCAGCTCAGTTTGTAGGCAACCAGTTGCAGAAACTGAACTAATTGCAGACTCTTGGGATTTGTTTGTAAGAGAACAAGTGCATTCCCCCTTCTTGTTATTGAGCATCAAGTGCCTGATGAGAGAGGGATTTGGGGACAAGACAATGCAAAGATACCGAGCACAAAATGATTAGCCAGAATGTATTGTTAATAAGCTGCTTATTCATATAATTGGAAATTATTTGCAGCCAGGATGTCAGTACAGTCTTTCTGCGCTGCTCTGATGGAGCGAGGCAGGTAGGTACTGGCCCAGGGGAGACCAGTGAGAGCGTATCTGCTGGCAGTGGGGAGGCAGAGGAATTTACTGTCATTATACTTCTTTACTGTCACTGCCTTGAAGGGCAGAGAAGGGCGCAGGGATTTCAAGGGGGGCAGAAGGGAACCAACCCCACTGACTAGAGCCACGTTTCCCAGTATGGCAAGCACAGGGGAGCAGGGTGGAAAGACAAACCTCTAGTATCCTTGAGGCAGCTAGACTGAAAGTAAGGCCAGGAAAGCATGGAGTCAAGACAAATACGACCTGCCACTACACATGCTTCACAAGATAGAGCCAGCTCTGGATGATACATGAGCAGTGACAGCCATCGCTAAAGGGAGACTTTGGGGCTCTGATTGTTGAAATGGAGATTTCCACAGGTGAATTCACTCACCTTGAGGAAAGCCAGCTTTGTCCTGATTCCCAGGAGACAGAGTTCTTATAGAGGCCAAGGGAAAGGAGAAAAGCTCCAGCAGCCATTCCCCATTCCCTCTGTTAACTCTCTCCACAGGAGCACAGATCCAGGGATGCAGCATTGCACCACTCCATGTCTTTCTCCTTCCCTTACCCCCACTGTGGTTGTGGCCAAAGCCCCCAGGTTCAGAATCAGCCATGGGGACATTCATATGCCTCTAAGACCAGACACATTTCCCCATTTTTCTGAGGCAAGGGCTGTCAGATTTTAATGACGTTTCTAGTGGAAGGGTTGGGTGGTCTTTCCCAGGGGTCTTTCAGGGACAACAATGAAAATGTGGGAAGTGAAATGTGGCTTCTGTTGATAGAATGGGGAGAAAACAGCTTCCCCTTGAATTCTGCCTGAAAGTTTCTACCCCAAAAGCAAGTTTCTTTTTGGGCTGAGAAACTCTCTGCGTTGCTAGGAAAGGAGACAGGCCAGCTCTGGTTCCTGTTACCTGGAGATTCTGGCTTGTCCAGGACCATAAGCCAAGCCACTCTAGGCACAGTTCAAGACCAGGTACAAGTGTGTCATGCAATCAGCAGCTGCCCTGGCACTGCCTGGTCCAGTTCCACCACCCCCCAAGGGACCATGTGGCCACTGGCTGAAAGGACATTGGTCCTGGCAGCGATTCCTTCCCTGCACATGCCATATTTAATGGCAATCACAGCTCCTGAAGGACAGGCTAAATCCATGTGAAGATAAGAAGGTCTTAAAGCATTTGTTTCATGGCTGTTAAATGCCTTTTAGGAGCTGATTATTAAGATGCAGAACCCTGGGTACTGAGGCACACCAGACTAAGTGCACAGAGCACCGTGTCTTTGATCCAGCACAAAAAGCAACTATGAGGGGAATGATCCCTCTGAAAGCCTCTGTCAGGGAAACAGAGAATCTTTGGGAGGCAACAAGGAAGCAAATGTACATGAAAGAGTTGCTAATAAATTAGGAACTGGGATCATCCAAATGACAGCAGTGTAAAGCTGTTCCAGCAGTCCCCAGGAATGACTAGCACAGATTTACTATCACACACGACTGACATAGTCTGCTGGTTCCCTACCAAACCTTTTGTATCCTCTGTCTTTTGAAGCCTCTGCAGAGCCCACTCAGGCCTGTTAACTATGCCATAGAGGGAATATAATTCCATATATGTTTGTGCTCACAAAGCTTGCACAGGCGTGTCCCCGAGCACAGCACTAAGCTGTAACCAAAGCTGGAGAATCTCCTCATCTTTTGACAGCCAGAGGTTCCTGCCTGATCCCTCCCAAACCCACCAGCCTTCACAAGAAGTTGTGTGGAACTGGCACCAAGCCACACAACACAATGTAGTTTTTTAGGGGACGGTTTCTCATAGTCAAGCAGGACAAACTAAACCCAAGAAATCCCCCAACACTACAACAGAAAGTTTCTACACCAGATCTTTACAGTCAGAATTCTCTGGTTGATGAAAATTGCACTTAGGTGTGAAGCTGTGATTCTTAACCCCCAAATACATTTGCTTTCTGTGAAAAATCAATTTTTTTAAACTTAAATTCCTGTTATCCTTTTCAGTACAATTAAAAAAACCCACCCAAATTAATAAGAAGACCCAGTTTTCCTATTAGCAGTGCAGAGGCATGCTGAGATACAGCATTCCTTCTCTTCTCTTTCAGCAGAGATAGCTAAATACTGGCAATTTTGGAAGGATGGCTAGGAGTCTGACCTCCCAGTATGGCACATCACAGCCTCTTGGGCAGGGAAGCATTCATGAACTGGGATTGAAACAAATACATTGCCTCTGCCAGCTGGGCACTTTATCCTCTCACACAACTGGAGATGCTGCATGGGGTCTGGATGGACCCGTGCCATGAGGAACACTGCACAGCCTTCTGCCAATGCTCTGCTGTCCAGCCTACAGTCCTTTTCCCTACCCTTGTTCTGTCTTGTTCACTGCAAGGCTTGTACTGATAAACAGACAGACAGCACAAAAATAACAGCTATAAAAACTCTGCATATGACAAATAACCACAGAACCCAGGAAAACATTTGAATGTTCTCCAGACTCCCCTTCTCCCTAACCTTTTGTTACCTTATTGCTAGATCACATGCTCCTCAGGCCAAGAATTCAGATAAAATGCTATTAAAATTTGTTCCATTCATCTCCTTCCCCCTCCCCCCAGTTCTGGGGAAAAAAGGACAAGCTATTTTAAGGCTTACCTCAATTTTATGTTCTTTCAAACATTTTTGCAAAAGGCCTTTTTCTTTTCCCCAGAAAAAACACAACCTGAGATAAGGCAAGCTAAGAATCTGCTCAGCAACTTTAGCTTACTAAATTACTCTCCAAAATCTGAGGAAAGGGATGGCTCTCTCTTCCAGAGGTTTTATATTAACTCAATTGGTAACAGGCTGAGCTGTGAGCACTGATGAGTTTCTCAGCTCTGCTTGTGATGGTGGTAATGGGAAAGGGGAGATGGCATGCTTGTATCTTAAAATTGCCACTACACTTAAATCCAGCAGCTTCTTCCTGTCAGAACTTGGATGCTGTGGTGTGGCATAAGTTGTTAAGGAGGAGGCAGAGATTGCAGGCAGTGAAGTACACAGGGCTGGGGTCCCATCTGAACCCAGAGTCTGCATTTCACCTGTTAAGTGGCTAAGTATTCATGGAAGATGTGTCATTGTGGCTGGGATTTATACTGTGATTCTTGTGTTTTGCAGTGGTCTGATGCCACTCTGCTACAGAGCTGAAAAGTCTCTCTGTTGGGTACTCCTATAATGTCCAGAAGTAGAATGCTATGAGGTGCTGAAGGAAAGATAAAGATAAAAGTGGTCAGCACTGATTATCACCTGTTAAAATATCAAAACAAGGTTCATTTGGAGAGAAGCCTGGTGCTTGATGGCACCCCAAAGGGAACAATCACTGTCATACATGGAAGCTGCAAGCTGAAACTCAGGAGGGTAGTGGTGTGAACATTTTTCCCAAATAATTGAGATGAAAGCTCTCTGTTTCCAAGAATGGGTATTTCTGGGGTTTTTTTGTAAGGAAAATGTGGGGCTTTCTGTAGATTTCTGCCTTGCTTGATCTGTGCTTCCCTTTTCAGTGTTTTGTATTCCCTTCTCCTAGGTTACTGAGGGGCAGCCGTAGTACGTCAGACCAGAGGTCTCCAACACTGGCTGAGCCAAGAAATTAGGAAGGAGTATAAAACTAGAGAAGCACAGAGAAACAGCTCTCCAGAATACTCTCCCAGCCTCCAGTGATTCTCTGGAGAGGACCTTTTCATTTTAAAAGCAATAGCTAAATTCTTTTTTCCTCTTTATTTCATCTACTCATTGTGCTGACACAAAATATTTTGGGGTATGTCCATCTTGTGGCAGGGACATACAAATGCTCACCACAAGAGAAGGAAAAAGCCACCACCAACGACCTGATGCCCACTCTGTTTTTGAGCAGCAATACTGGCTAGCTTCCCCAGTTATATCCAGAGCTTGGTGTTACATGCTGGGGAATATCCCTTTGGCCAGTCTGGGTCAGCCATCCTGGCCATGCACTTCTTCTCAGAGAAGCTGAGAAGTCCTTGACTTTGTGTAGATACTACAATGACCCAGCAACAACTAAAACCATCAGTGTGTTATCAACATCATTCTCATACTAAATCCAAAACACAGCACTACACCAGCTAATAGAAAGAAACTTAAGTCTCTCTCAGCTGAGAGCAGGACACCTTTCCAAGCAAAAGGTCACTTTAGTAATTTCTTGTACATGAAGCACCTCAGATCTTTCTCTGTCGTGGCTGATCACCAAACTAATGAATTCAGAGCAAAGACTCCTGATGTTTCTGTTACAATGAGCTTTGCTTTGTTTGAGGACATGATGATATTAGTCTAAAGTTTTTCAGAAAGACAGAATATTTGGGGGTTTATTCAGCATCCCAGTTCAGTTTGACCCTCCTGTAGCTAAAATGTCTGTGAAAAGGACATAAGGAAGCTCTGTTTAGTTGTCCACTTTCACAGTGAGCCAAGATTTAGCCATGTCAGAAGCTGCTTTAAATGGATTATTTCAATATTTGCATTGTTTCCCCTATACTTAAAGTCCCTTTAGTCCTGCTTGTGGAGACTTTACTGTGTAATGTGTTGAAGACGTGGTTCTGGTTTGGTTTCTCCAGCTGGGCACTATGAGGGAGGGTTCTGAGCATGGCAGTGCACAGGGTATGAGGGGACTGGCTGGGCAGGGGGACATTGAGATCCCAAATGGCATGGTCCTTGGGAAGGTCCATGTGGACACAGCCCCAGACACACTTTGAGGAGACTTTCTAGCAAGGACCTGGGGAGAGGGTTTGTTGGGAGCGCAGAGAGAAGGACTAGGCCAGGGCAGAGGAACTGCTCCATCTCTGTGGCTCTGGACAGCCAAAGGGGTGTCCCACTGCACGTTGTGCGAGAGCAGAGCATGACACCAGCCAGGCGAGAGCAGCAAAGGGCCTTTGTCACCAGGATGAGCCCAGCTCTGCTCTCAGCCACTTCCCCAAATGCACCCTGAAGTGATGTTAATATCGGTCTTGTTGCAAAACCCAGTAAAGGATTTCCGTGAGAAGGCAAGAGCTCAGCACTTCCTCCAGCAGTGCCACTGTGATGCAGGAGGGCTCACAAGGCAGAAGCTTTTGAACGGGACAGGTTGGGCAGTCCCCAGTAATGCCTCTTCCCTGGGCTTGAGGATGACCATGGAGCTGAGAGCCCTCCTCCTGCTGCCGCTCTGCTTCCCAGGTAAGAGAAGGGCTGGGCATGCCTCAGGCTTCCCATGCATCCAGGAGGAGCGGGACTCCCATTCCCACTTCCTGCTGTCTGTGGAGCTTCACAGTGGGGGAAACCCTGACACGAAGGGGACTCTGAGCTGAGCAGCTTGTGGCAGGGATGGGGAGGGAAGGGGCAGTCCCAGTTCCCACCACCGCACATCTGGCTCTCAGGCCAGAGCACCCTGGGAGCGTGGAGCAGCAGCCTCTGCAGCAGCCCCAGCACTTGTGCTTCCCATGACACTGCCTGGCCCTGCTTGGCTCATTCGACTGCAGTCCTGGGGGAGGGCAGAGCTGCCCAGGCCCTGCCTGCCTCCCCTGCTATCCCAGCAGGAAGCACAAAGCTTTCAGCATGTGGTAGATTGGGGAATCGAGGCAGCCCTGCACCCAGCACAGCCTTGCACCTCTGAGTTGCACCATCCCCCGGAGGATGTGGCACAGAGGAGCTGCAGGCTGATGGGGGCAAGCACATCCCCAGAGCACACGCTGCCATCAATCCTTCCCTCTGCCCAAATCCCATACAGAGAACCACCTGGCTCCTGAGAGGCAGCTAAGCCCCACCACTGCCACCCCTGCGTGCAGAGGGGTTGGTCTCTGTTCTACCAGTTGCAAGAGACAGTCAGAACAGGGCTGGGATGCTGGGGAAGCTCCAAATACTGCACCATCCACAGCTCCATTTAGGCTTGAAGGTCCAACACCTGTAGCACACACAGGTCTGGGGTTTATATCAAAGATAGTGGGTTTAAATCACAGCTGTGGCCCCAGCTCCTACCTCAGCCCTTCTCACCAGAAGTCAACTTTCCCATTTCTAAGCAGGTGCATTTAGCAGGAGAAATGGATCTTGGGTTTTGGAGTGTCTCCAGCCATGAGTGCCCATGGAGGAAGGTTGGAGACAGAGTTTGCCCATCAGGAGGCTGTGTGTAGCCCTGCATCAGCTCCCTCTGTCTCACCACATCTGATATTTACAGGTCTCCAAGCCCAAACACCAGCTGCCAAGGAGAGCCGATCGGAAGGAAGCACTCTGTGTATCCAGTGTCCTTACGGAGAGGATCACTACTGGCATCAGAAAATCTGGTGCCGTATGAGAGAGGACAGATGTGAGGACATAATAGTCGTGACCAGCTCATCAAATTACCCACATACAACCCAGATCACAAAGGGAAATATTATAGTAGAGGACAATCGCAATTACAGGACTGTGGTCATCACCATGACCAACCTACGGGCAGAGGACTCAGGCACGTACTCCTGTGTTTTCCGTTCCAGACCCTCCAACAGACAGGTTACAGGAAAGACAATCTCACTGAGTGTTGTCAAGGGTGAGTACCTGTTCCTCCATACAAACCCAAGGCTTGTCAGAAAGCAACATCATTCCTTCCCCCGCTCCTTCCCCCTCTCCTACACAGCTGAGCAGCTGTCCATGCCCCCCAGCTCAGGTCCCCAGCCTCGCTCCCCACCCTCCTTGCTCCCACAAGCACAGTGTGGAGAAGCCCCACAGAGCCAGCTAGCCCTGCAGGCTCTCACTGCCTCTTGTCCTGCCCTACCTCACCTCTTCCCTGACTCACAGGCCATCCTTGAGGAAGTTGCTCCTGAGCTGAGTCTGGCCCTGGTGCTCTGCTCAGGCTGGAGGGCAGATGCCTGTGTGCCTGCTGCTCATGGGTCAGTGACCACATGTGCTGTTTCACAGACTTGCACAAGCAGGAGTTGGACAGTCTGTGCAGTGCCTGTACAGCACTCTGGGGATCATCAGAGGGAGAAAATGCCAGTGTTGAAGAGAAATTTAGACTGAGAGTAAAGCTGTGGTAGGGAGAGATGATGCTTCACCACAGCATGCACAGCAATCTGTGTTGTCTGGCTGGCTCTAGAGGGGTCTGCAACCCCGTGGGATTCAGTCCCTTCTATTTCCCTCTCCCTTTGTACTTTTCTCTCCCCCTGCCCAAGCAATTACTGCCTTTCTCCCAGCTCAGCACTCAATGCTGGTGCATAAAGCCTTGGAGCAGGGACGCCTTCAGAGCAAATGGCCACCCAGTGCCCAGGGATGCCTGCTGCTTTCTGAGAGGCGGCTGAGCCCCACCACTGCCACCCCTGCGTGCAGAGGGGTTGGTCTCTGTTCTGCCAGTTGCAAGAGACAGTCAGAACAGGGCTGGGATGCTGGGGAAGCTCCAAATACTGCACCATCCACAGCTCCATTTAGGCTTGAAGGTCCAACACCTGTAGCACACACAGGTCTGGGGTTTATATCAAAGATAGTGGGTTTAAATCACAGCTGTGGCCCCAGCTCCTACCTCAGCCCTTCTCACCAGAAGTCAACTTTCCCATTTCCAAGCAGGTGCATTTAGCAGGAGAAATGGATCTTGGGTTTTGGAGTGTCTCCAGCCATGAGTGCCCATGGAGGAAGGTTGGAGACAGAGTTTGCCCATCAGGAGGCTGTGTGTAGCCCTGCATCAGCTCCCTCTGTCTCACCACATCTGGTATTTACAGGTCTCCAAGCCCAAACACCAGCTGCCAAGGAGAGCCGATCAGAAGGAAGCACTCTGTGTATCCAGTGTCCTTACGGAGAGGATCACTACTGGCATCAGAAAAGCTGGTGCCGTATGAGAGAGGACAGATGTGAGGACATAATAGTCGTGACCAGCTCATCAAATTACCCACGTACAAACCAGATCACAAAGGGAAATGTTATAGTAGAAGACAATCCCTTGTGTAGGACCATGGTCATCACCATGACCAACCTACGGGCAGAGGACTCAGGCACGTACTCCTGTGTTTCCTATGCTGGATATTACAAACAGGTTACACTAAAGACAATCTCACTGAGTGTTTTCAAGGGTGAGTATCTTTTCCTCCATACAAACCCAAGGCTTGTCCGAAAGCAACATCATTCCTTCCCCGCTCCTTCCCCCTCTCCTACACAGATTAGTGCCTGTCCTTGACACCCTAGGCCCCCAGCCTCGCTCCCCACCCTCCCTGCTCCCACAAGAATTGTGTGGAGGAGCCCCACAGAGCTGGCTGGCCCTGCAGGCTCTCGCTGCCTCTTGTCCTGCCCTACCTCACCCCTTCCCTGACTCACAGGCCAGGGGCAGATGCCCATGTGCCCACCACATGTGCTGTTTCACAGACTTGCACAAGTGGGAGTTGGACAGTCTCTCTGTGCAGTGCCCGTACAGCACCCTGGGGAACACCAGAGGGAGAAAATCTTGGTGTCGGAAAGATCAGTCTGGGTGTCAAACTCTGGTGAGCACAAGTGACCCTTCACCACGGCGTAACAGCAAACCTCCAGAAGGCAAGATATTGATCCAGGATAACACCCAGACTAAGTTTCTCACCATTACCATGAAGAAGCTGCAGGCCCAGGACAGCAGTGTGTACTGGTGTGAGGTCTACAGAGGCTCTAATCCCATCCAGATAATGGAATTCAGGCTCTCTGTGTCCAAGCGTGAGTACCTGCTTGCTAACTAAATGTGTCTGTTGGTAGAATTCAGCCCTCTCTGCTCCCAGCAGAGACTCGGTGGAGTTTCCCATGAACTCTGACAAACAGGGCCACTCTTCACCACTGCTTCCCGTAGGGTTAATCCAAGTGTTTCAGTGGCAGATTGATCAGCTTAGCACTTGTCTGGCCCACACTTGGCACTGCTGAAGGCCTCCCCTACTGCCAGGCATTGTTCTTGCTGTTGCCCTGCAGACACCAGCCCTCCCTGGTCCTCATCTTGCAGACCCTTTGGGCTGAGTATCTCTGAGCACACAACCCTGGGGGAACCAAAAGAAGGGGACAGGACCTCACCCAATTTGTGACTCACCTCTGCACAAGTAATATGGGTGTGGTCCCCTCTGCTTCTCACATCTGGAGGTAGAAGGAACTGTCCAGGAACCATTCAGCCCACAGCATGTATTCCAGTGATGGGATAGGGGTGCCACATGTTTTGGGATTTCACCAAACATGCTGCATGTTTTCCAGGGACCGAACAATACACAGCCAAGGAATCAGGCAGTGTCTCTGTCAGGTGTTCATACAATGCCACAGACTATGGGTCTGTGAACAAGGTCTGGTGCAAAGAGGAAGATGAGAAATCATGTATCATCCTGGCCAACACGAGTTGGGATGCTTCAGGGTATCTCGGGACACCTCTGCAAGGGAGAGTCACGATCCAGGATGACACCCAGAATGGGACTGTCACCATCACCATGGAGAACCTGCAGGACCAAGACTTTGGTGTATACTGGTGTGCACTTTATGAACACAATCAGCTTTTCCGAATGGTGGAGGTTACGCTCAATATTTCTGAGGGTGAGTACTGACCTGCAGGGAAACATGGTTGTAGATTCCAGACTCACTGTCCTGCTCATTATCCTCTAGTCTCTGCACTGTCCAGCGTACATCTCCTCCCACATCACATCTGGATGTGTTCCCTGCCCAAATCCTACATCACTGTGCTGTCTCACACCACCCATGCGATGGAATAGCAGCAGTGATCAGAACTGAACCACATGCATGTGCTGTGTTGCTTCTTTGGTACATGGCAGCTGTTTCAGTGACTTTCACAGAGGTGCTTCTGTCCCTCATTCTCACAACACCAGCTCTGTCCCTTTGTAGCAACTCATCCATTGGCTTTCAAAGTTGCCAAGGGGACATCCTTTAGACCCACATTTTAAAGATCTGTGACTACTAAGTTTTCCTTCAGCATGATGTTTAAACTCTTAGGCACCTGATTATGGCAGATGAGCACCCTCCCAGCCTGTCTGGAATGTGGCAGAGCAGCATGTGGCAATCCAGAAGATAAAGAGGAGATGGCATAATTCTCTAGGATAAAATCCTAATGCATGGGACTGAATGCAGTCTCTAAGTGACCAAGCTCCTGCACTCATAACCTCCCCTGAACATAGAAAAAGACCTGGAAGCAATTCTTAATGCTGAGTCTTTCACAGACAATGCTCTTTGCTTAGTTTTTGCAATTCTGTGTCTGCTTATGCAGAGTCATTACACACTTCATTGCTACCTAAAGGTCTTTGCCAGAGTCTTATCTGCTTGCACTTCCTTCTGCCATGCATTGGGGTGGGTACACACAGAGCAGGGTTCCTGCTGAGCTCCTTGCCCTTCCCTCCCACGGTTTGACCTTTACGTTGCTTTGCCTACTGCCACCAAGTCTGGATGACCCAGGTTACAGCCTGGGCAGCTTGTCTGTGGTGTGTGTGGTGGCAGGAATGGCGTTACATCCCTGTAGCGATAGCAGGGGAGTTTAGCTGGTAAATGTAAAGCAGCTCAGTAGTGATTGCTCTTCTCTTCATCTTTGTGATTGCAGTGTTGGGTGAAACAACTTTTATAGGTACCCCACGCAAAAGTCCAAAAATTCCTTCTGCTGACACCACAGCACCAAGGTAAGGCCTAGAGACAGTCTCTGAGCTTGAACACAGACAACAGTTATTAATGTCTTGTCCGCAATCTGTCCTCCTGGGAAAAGCAGTCTCTGGGCTTTCTGAAGACTCCTCACTGGGGAATTGGGTATGGCAGACGTCCTTACCAAAGATGTCCTCTCCTCTTCCAGCTCCTGCCCAGGAAGAAGGACATGGATAAAATCAAGTTACAGCCTTCTGGAATGTAGTTGCCTATCTAATTTTTTTATCCTTATCTCTTTGGGCTGTGCTCTTTGCAGCAATAGAAACTCCCAGATTCTGCCCCATAGCTTTTCTGTCCAAATTTGCTCACTCCTGTCCATGGATATTTAACAGTGAAATGGCTTGGCTGCCATTCCAACTGAAATCCTTGGCTGCTATTTTATCCTTCTATTTATGAGGCTATTAAAGGTAAAGGATTTTCTTCCTCTTTGGACATCTGCTGGCATCAATGCTACAGCAGCACTGTACAACGATACGTCAGCACCCAGTGCACCAAGTGCAGGAAAACACAGGAGGAAAAGACACCTAGAGAGCCTGGAACACACTGTGCTCTGAACTTTGAACAGTGACTTGTTTTAAAAGCCTGGAGAGTAGTTTAGGAAGAGCTCAGGAGGCATAGCCAGGATCATAGCATTGCTGCAGGAGAACGACACCCTCTCTCCAAGTGCATACAAGCTATTCCTGTCCTATTTTTTGGGTAACGGATTGATAATGGGCTGTTTCAGTATCTGGCTGTGCTACCATCTAACACTGGCAACTCCTTTGCTCTCCTGGCTTCAGCTCAAAGATAAAAACCTTCCTCCTGATCTCCGGGGTCCTGAGCCTCCTGTTCATCCTGGTACTCATCAGCTTGGCAACAGTGTGGATCAGACAGCGCAAGCAGCTGAAGAGAAGAGGTATGTGGAGACTGGTGATGCCTTGTGCTCTAGTCTGTCCTAAACAGAGCCTTTTCCACTCCAGGTTAGCCTATTCCCAACTCACAGTGCCCTGGAGAAGATAAGGCTGGTGCAGCCCGGGAGGCCTCAAGGCAGGCTCCTTGCTGTGATTTCCTCTCACAATAAGTCAAACCCATGTTCCTGCAGACTCCCCACAGGACACCTCCCAACACATTAGAGGAGAAGTAAGAGCAACCAGATTCAGGGTAGATGGGTCCCTCTGGCACCCATTGTTTCTATCACTGGGCAATCCCACAGCCTTCCCCAAAACTCTTAAAGATTAGGCAATATCTAGGCATTTCATGGTCTTCTTTCCTTCTAAAACCTCTGATATTGGCTTGTTCCAAAGGTACCAAACAAGAAGAGGACATCTATGAGAAACCAGAGGACATACAGGTAAGGAAAAGGACAGATTTCCCTTATGGTACCTGAATCCTTTACTGACAGTCTGTGAGGAGCTGGCTGACCCAGCTGATGAGGACCCTGCTGCTCATTTTTGGTTGTGAGCAGGAGGGGAATAGAATTTAATGTATCCAAAGAGAGGAATGTTCTTAGCTGGAGAGAGAGAGGTGTGATTATTAGAAGGCAAGTCCAGTTGGAAAAAAAATACACAGTGGAGAAAATGGTAGTAATTTCTGATAAATTAATCAAAGACTAGAAGCTGAGGTTAGACAATGAGATTGTAACCTGTAGCAAGGAAGGGTGTTGAAGGAACAAGTTTCTGTTCTTCCACCTATTAAAAAGGTCAGATTTTTTACATGGCTTATCCTTTCCTCCTGGGAAAATCTTGGGGGTTTTTATTAACTGCAGTGGCCTGGCACTGAATCATGCTAACAAGTGTATTTCCTTTTCCTTTTATTTTTCCATAGCTTGACAGCACTGAAAGAATAGAAAATCACAAGGATGACAGCAAAGACTTAAACTATGCTACCCTGAGCTTTAAATCCCGTCTCCCCTCCGAGGAACCTCTCTACTGTAACGTTGAAACAAGCCAGGCTCCCAGGAAAGCCACAGATGAAAATGTGGAATACGCCATCGTTGCACTCAAGCAGCTACCAGAGAATGATAAAGGATGAAGAACAGAATCCCAAAACAATCCAGAAATGGGAGAAAATAATTGGAATACAAAGTGGGAATGGGGAGTAGAAGGTGTGTGTACAGACACTGGGAAAGCTCTATGTTTTTGCTGCCATATGTTGCCAATGGATTTTGAGATCTCCCTCCTATTAGAGACCAGTAGAGAATTTCGCTGGAAATATGCAGATTCTCTTGGGTCAGAGAGAGGGTAATTCTCAGAATCCCTGGGTAATTCTCAGAATCCCTTCCTTGCACATCTCCTTTCTTCCATCTTCTCTTTGGAGGGGCATATGTGAAAACTGACCTTTTGAAAAAGAGCAATATTCACCTGGACATGGATAGGTTTGGTATTTCAATTATGTTCTCTGGTAGAAACTGGATCCTGCTCCGAAGGGTTCAGCCCCTATGGCCAAGCAAACTCATTCCAGGGCTGTAGGGATAAAGCTCTACCCTTGCTGTGACTGGGTTTGGTTGCCATGTGCAGGCAATATGGATTATAGGAATAAACAGAACCAACATCTACCTGAAGGCAAATTGCTTGAGGGTGTGTTGCAAGGCGATGACATACTGCACTGCAAACTTTGTAGACAGGACTGTACTGTATGAATCCGAGCATCAGAAGGTCTTGTTGCCTCAAAATGCCAATGGTGCCCAGAAGTAATAAATACACTCTTTTGAGACAAAGAAAAATTCCTTATAACCTACATTTATCTGTGTGTTTGGGTAAGAAGCAAGATCACAGAATAACATAATAGAATCAGAGAATCTTTCGGGATGGAAAGACCTCTAACATCATCATGTCCAACTGTGAATCCAAGACCACCACACCTACTAAGCCATGTCCCAGATTGCCATGTCTACACCTTTTATAACACCTCCAAGGATGGTGACTCCACCTCCACCCCCTCCCTGGGCAGCCTGTCCCAATGCTTGACAACCCTTTTGGTGAAGAAATTTTTCCCAAACTAAAAATTTCTAAAAGCCCCTAGATTTCCTTAATTTTTTTTTTCATAAGATAGTAAGAGGCTTTCAAAGTAAAGCTAAATGTTTAGCTTTAGATAAGGAGTGTGCACGCTAGAGCTTGGGGGGTGGTGGTGGTTGTGTGAATGTGCATGGAAGATCTCCAAGTAAATAAATACATTAAAAAAAAAACCCATACCCCATCCACAGCCTACCAGTTTGCTATAGAAAGCTCCTTTAACTGCAGCCCTGAGCTGTGGCTTCAGTATGGCAGGGCTGGGCTGGGCTCGAGATCAATGCCCCCATCCCTTGATCTTACATCCTCTCTTCTAGGTACACAGTAAAAATGTCTGGTTTGCACACAGAAAGCACCTCACAGCTTCACCTAGCACAGTGTTCTTGTCCTCTTGTCCTTGGTTATATGTTAAATAGGAATACTTCATGCACAGACTCTTCTAAACCTCCTTTCCCCTGAAGAAAAACCCCAAGATTATGTCCTTGCCCTCCCTTCACCCTGGCTGAGATACCTGCAGCCTTGATGGAAGCTGTCCTTTCCCTTTGAGCTTTCCAGAAGCTCACCCATGCAGAGCTTGCCTGTAAAGCCTGCTCTGGAGGACAGACACCCTTGCAGAGCTCACAGGGACTCCCAGTACCATGGTTTTAGGCCATCACATGATGCTCTCTTTCAGGCTGTCTAGACCGAATTGTGGCTGTGAGTGGGCAATGCTGATGCCTGAATTTTCAGCCTGATGTGCCTGTCCCTGGTGAGTTGCTCAATATGCAGGACAAAAAAGATGCCAAGTTCCTGTGCTCAGTCCTTCCGCAGAGCAAGGAGGGGGACAGCAAGCTGCTCTTGGGCAAACACCCTTTTCACTGTTCTCCAGGCTCCTCTCTTATCCCCTTCTCTGCTCAGCTGACATGGAGAAGCTTGTGCACCTCATCTTCTTGGTCTTCTTGTCAGGTAAGAAAGCCGACATGGCCTTGGGGTTAACAGGTAGCGTAAAGGATTAAAGCAAAGCTTGGTCTCTCCATGAACCTCATATGAGGTGACTGATAATGCTGTGGGAAAAGGCTGCACAGGTTTTGAATCACAGTAGCTTTTTCCAGATGGAAAAGCATCTTCCTTGCAGGCTGCTGTTCTTTGGAAGGTTGATATAAACTGATGGATAAAGAGTCTCGGTGCCTGTCTGTACACTGCCAGGTTCAATGCAATGCAAGCAGAGGGAACCTGGAGCACTGCAGTGTGTGCTGCACTCTACTCTTCCCCTGGGGATGTCAGACTCCTTCCTCAGAGTTTGCTCTTTTCCCTTAATTTAACAAAGGGCCAGCGGTGATGGGAGTGCTCAGCTTTTCTCACAGGGATCCTTCTGAGACAGCAGAGGAAACATTGCTGACAAAGTCTTGTGTGCCTTCTCTGAATGAAATGTGACATTGCAAAATCCTGTTTGAATCTGTAGGGCTTCAAATGTAAATTGCAGCACCTAGGGTTCAAGAGGAGGGAAATCAAACTCAATGAAAGGGGATAGCTCTGAAATCTTGGGCACTGCTTTCAGCTCAGAAAGCAATGCTCATCTGAAATGGTGAGCACAAATGATGAGCACAAATGATGAGAAACAAGGCACAGGACCTGGTATTCCCACCTGACAGCTTTCTGTCTCCAGCCATGCTTTGGAGATCCCTGATACCTGCAGGAGCACACGGAAAGGCAACAGATTCAGGCTTTGGGAGCACAGAAACCTGTCACAAAAATCCAAAGGGGTTTGGAAAAAAGTCCACTATATTTTTTTTGAGTAGCACAAAACAAGGAAGAGGACCATAAATAGTAAATCATCTGTCAGCAGAATTGTTTGAAAATATAATGACACCAAGTTTTCTACAGGGGCATCAGCACATCTCTAAATGCCATGGTTCTGATCAAGAGAATTTTTTGCAATGCTCTTTCTATCTAAAAGAAAAATAAAATCCTGGGGCTGAGCTAAGAACTGAAGGAGCAGCACTGTGGGTGAGGAGGGGTCCACAAGAGAAACAGGAAAGGGAGTTCAAGTTTTCAGATGGATTGCAGAGGGCTGAGCTGGACATGCCATGAGGTGAGTGTTGACTGCAGCAACTGAGAAGAGCAACATACCAAGCTAATGATTGTAGGTGTTGGATGTTTGGAGATCACAGATCCTTTTTTATGACTTCTTGTAGTAAAGCCTAAAAGACCTTTTGTTGTTTTGGGGTTTTTTTTAAATTTCCAATTCACTCAGAGCGATTGAAATTCTTTTAGGAACAGTTACTAAAAGGCTTGGCCAGCACAAAGTCCTCACAACAGCCTTTTTTTAAACTTACTTCTGGCTTATCATTACTTATGGTTCCACAGAAAGCACTAGCCACTGATTTTTTTCACTAGACATACAGATTTCCACAAATACCACACTGCACTATCTCTGGAAGTATTAATAGCTCAGACTGTCCCTTCTGCCTTTGCCTACCATAAAGAGGAACGAAAATTAGAAATAAGGAACTGGGTTGGGGGGAAGCAAGCAGCCAAAGATCAGTTGTCAACGTGGTTAAAATGAGTAGAATATTAAAAGATAGGGTAAAAAAAATCTCTGAACTCCTGGATTTAGAAAGTAGGAGTGGGATTAAGAAGTAATCAACAGAAGAGCTAGCTGGACACTGGTTTGTAGGTGTCTCTCTAATTCTAGCTTCTCTCTGGCTGTATAAAGAGCCTTAAAACCCTTGCCCTCGCTGAGAACAGCGTTCGCTGATGAGAACCCAGGCAGACCTCCACACCACCGAGTCCCCAGCGTGGACCTGCTGGTTGTGATTCCGGCACGGCCGTGTCGCACTGCGTCCCCTGTGCAGCCCCGAGGGGGATGGGATGGTGACACTGTGATAAGGGCCGTGTGGCTGTAGTGTCAAGCCCGGTGCCATTAATCAAATTCTCTATTTTTCCCTTCAGATACAGTTTTGATGAGAGCCTTCCACAGTTTACTGTGGTGTTTGAAGGTGTATCTGAAGGGGCCTACAAGAAAGCTGAGGAGGGACTTTTTAGAAGGGCCTGGAGAAACAAGGATAAGTGGGAATGGTTTTAAATTGTCAGGGGGTAGATTTAGATTGGATATTAGGAAAAAATTCTTCACTATGAAGGTGGGGAGGCCCTGGCACAGGGTGCCCAGGGAGGTAGTGGCTGCCCCCTCCCTGGAGGTGTTCAAGGATGGGTTGGATGGGGCCTTGAGCAGCCTGGTTTGGTGAGAGGTGTCCCTGCCCATGGCAGGGGGTGGGACTGGATGATCTTTAAGGTCCCTTCCAACCTAAACCATCCTGTGATTCTGTGAAAATGGGGGTAAACTTCACAGGCATGTACTGCAAAGGACCTTTTCTGCAGCGGAGGGTAGTCCAGGGCCAGATGTGTATCTGTGAACAAAGGAGAGAGGCCGAGTTCAAGACCAAAGCCAGAAGCCACAGCTGCCTTGCTGCAGCTGTAGATGTTGTTAGGTGTTGCAAAACAGGAGTGTTTCAGCAAGACTAATGAGAGTTATGGAGAAACAGTTTGTCATTGTTGGGTCAAGCTATGTTTTTAAGAACTGTTTGTAAAACGAGCTGTTTTAAAAAGCAAGACAGCTCGCCAGATGCAAACTCAATCTACCTGAAGGCCCAGCTTCATGCTCCTCGGGACCAGAGGAAGATGCAAGTTTATATTTAATCCCCTAACCATGCCAACAAACTGCTTCCTGTTACTGCCCAGGAGCCCAGTGATTACAAGAAGCATGATGTGGTTCAGCTCTAGACCACAATCCAGCAGAGTCACCACAGGGCCAGAAGGGAAGGGGAGGACCAAAGTTTCCGGAGCTTCTGAAGATCTGCAAATACTAGAGAAGCTGATACCTCCTCCTCTCCCCAGTCCTCCCCAAACAAGAACAGCTACCTGGCTAGAGCCACGCAACAGCCCAGTCAGAGGGTACAGTTCGAGAAAGCCTGACCTTTCTTGCTCAGACACAGCACACTGTATCTTTCGTGGGGGTAACAGACAGGTGACAGCCCTACAGTTGACAGCAGCTGTCATCAGACTTGAAAAAGAGGAAAATTGTCTTTAGAATGAACATAGTGGTAAGGTTCAGTGGAAAGAAACTTGACTCACCACTTCTGCCTTTTCTTCTAGAATCCTGTGCTGCAGAGAACATCACTATGGTGTATGGAATGGAAGGGGACACTATTTCTGTCCAGTGCACCTATAACCCCTGGCAGCAGCGGTGGAGAGAAAAGAGTTGGTGCAAGGAGATTGATGAGACCAAGTGCCAACACGTGGTAAGCGCCCGACGCTTCTGGCTGCCATTCCTAAAGAACAGGAATGGCTCCACCTCCATCAGTGACAATGTCCATGAAGGGGTCCTGACAGTGACCATGAAGCGACTCAAGAAGCAGGATGCTGGGTTGTACCAGTGCAAAAGTGACTTCCTGGGGGAAACAAATACCTTGAGAAGGGTGCAAGTAGAAGTGCTGACAGGTATGTCTCAGGGCTCTGAGTTTCATGAGTTTGTGATTTTCTACTTAAATTTCACGTGTCTGTGGATGCCAAGGCCTCACTTTAGTACACATCTATAACTGGACTTATTCTAAGAGAGAACTGTCTTTCGTTGCCTCTCTCTAGTTCCTTATTTACAGGAACATGACCTCACTGTTACAGAACATCTGACACATCATCCCCTTATTGCTACCAAAATTAATCCTCTAGTACATGGCCAAGTGCCCATTCTCACACTGGTTATCTATGCCTAGCTGGGGCACTATTGTTGATGATACCAACTAATACCACCCAGAAACATCTGCAAACTAAACTGTTCTGCTTCTATCATCAGCTGTCCTGGAGACCCAAATGCCAGAGGACCCTAGTGCTGCTGTGCGGAGCATCTCCAGGTGAGCCACAAAACTCCTCACCCTGGGGTCTGTAGCCTTCCTGGGACCAAGGCAGGTTAGCACTGGCAACCCCATTTGAAGCTGAGAGGAATACCACCACAGGCATATGACAATTCTCAGAGCTGCTGTGTGGTTTCTAAACAGCAGGTTTATCCTAATGCAGAAAACAGTGCTCCAGTGCCAAGCAAAACTCCTGAAAATCATCACTTATCTTATAGTTGTTCTAACCTCCCAGGCTCTGCTGTGCACAGGTAGGGACTGCCAGTTGCAGGAGATGTTACCATCTTCACATTGAATATTCTACAAGTTCCTTTAAAGGTTGAACCACCCCCTTCATTGTTGTCTTTATGGTTCCCAATACATAGCATCCCTCCTGAAGCTGATTTTGTTGTCTTCTATATCGCTGCTGGAATCCTGGTTACTAAGTTCATGGTGGCTGTGCTGATGTTTATCATTGCCAGCAACAGGAAGAACAGAGAAACAGCGCAGAACCACTCAAACCTCAATGAGGAGCAGGTCCTCCCTTTTACTGGTGATCTTGCACATGAAGGAATCAGCCCCTCCTGGGAGAGCACTGCTTAGAGCTAAACCAAAGGGAATCCAGAGGATTTTTCCAACAAAACTGAGCTGAAAAGATGCTGCCAGCAACACATGAACCTAATAGAAGAGGACAGGATCGAGGGCTGGGGGAAAGGAGGAATGTGAAGCCAAGAGATCCAGCACAGACTTACCTATGTGCAGTGATGCTTCCCCAGGCATGGAAAGATGAGAGAGCTCAGCTCAATTTTCCCCCAGCTCATTTCTAGGCCAGAAATTTGCTGCTCTATACCCTACTGGCAAAGGCTTTGTTATAAATGAAACTACAGATACATCAGTGAACACAACCAGAACTTCAGGTAACCTGTCTCAATGACGATGTGCTAAGCAATTCACCCACACATCTACATGATGTAGAAATGGACAGACATGGTTCTGTCTTAAATCTCCAAGACACTTCTCCTCATTCATTGAAGATCAGTCTTTTTTTCAAGGTGTCCTACATATTTCCTGAAAACACTTAAATGCTTCCCCCAAAAGCATGAAATATAAGCAGAACTAGATGGTATGTGTTGAAAGATAATACTATTGTCTAGAAATCAGCTTTTGAACTGAGATTCCACTCTCTAAAGACTGAAGCTTTTGACAGACTTTTGGCAATGCAATGCTCTTCTATCACCACCTCCACGCCACCAGGCAGAGCTGTTCCAGATACTCGTCTTCAGTATCATTCCACAAGGGTCTGAACTGAACTGAGACCCATCAACTTCATCTCATCTCAGAGCAGTGCCAGGTGAGAGATTCTGTCTTTCCCAGGTGATGAAGACTAGCTCCCAAAAATTGCCTGGGACAGTGTGGATCTCTGGTGAACAGTCACTGTGGAAAGGCATAAAGAACTGCTGAACATAACAGAAAGTGATGTGAAGACAACATGCAGCTCTAAGGCTGCTTCCTCATTTCTCAAATGACTTTATGAACAAAGAATGAACTGTGTCTCTGTGCTTTTGGTACCATCTCAAGGGGATGTTACCAATATGTCATCATTGTTCATCACTTCCCAAAGTGAAGTTGCATTTAGCTCTCTCAGGAAGTCCCCACACCCAAGGGCATTCACGTTTTTTTCACATCTTTTCCCTGCACTGCCTGCAAAGCTAAATAAAACCAAACTGATTATCTGATTTAGTGTGGATTCATGATAAAGAGCTGCAGTACACCAGACCACGATACATCACCCGGAGAAGAGGTAACCCTTTGAACACACTGGTGTGTTTATAATGTACGGAAATGCTCTGAGCCAGCTGGGCACATCCAGTCAGCTCCATTTAGCACCATACAGAAACAGCAAGTGGGATCACACTACACATGCTTCTTTTCTAATTTCCTCTATTTCCAGAGGGTGATTTAGACCTTACACAGTCACACACCACTGCAACCGTACTAACACAAACGTAGCTTCAGTATTCCCAGGATGGTACCATGGTGCTATAAAACCAGGGAATCACAGCTCTAACTGGGAGATCTGGGTCCTCGTCCCAGCTTCAACCTGTTCAGAGACCTCAGGCAGGGCCACCCACCACCTCTGTGCTGGCACAGTGATGGTTCTCCATCACTGTACCTTGGTTTTGGGAACAAGGGATATAAGACGTGCATGTAAGTGCAAAGCAGCAGCAAAGTTGAACACATCCCACTGAAAGCTGCTCTATGATATTATCAAGGTAGCACTGGAGACCAAAACCACCTATTGCTAAATACAGCTATCACCTCGACAACAATATATTTAAAGCAAAAAAGCAGCCTGTAAGCATCATGCAGCCTTCCTACCCAAGAAGCAGTATTAAGATTGCTAAAGATATTCTCAGCAGTTCCAAACGGGGATCATCTCTCTAGGTAGCAGGTCACAGTAAGTGACAGAGCAAGTTAGCTTCCCCTCCAACAGAGGATTTCTCAGTGACAAAAAAGCCCTGGAATACATTTTCTCCTCTATGCCCTAAACCACTTTCTACTTCAGAGTGGAGCATTTTCCAGTCCTACTGCTCTTGCTGGCACTACCAGGTAAGGCTCAGAGTGTCTTCATTTCCCCCAGAAACAGGACACTCTGTGCTATTGCATGCGTTGCACGCTGTCATTTGCTAGAGCACTTCTTACTCGGGCTGTTTACAGCCGGGCACAGAATGAGTTTCCCAGAAGTGAAGGAGGGGAGGAAATGTTCAGCCTGGCATCTGCTTATTTAAATAATACAGGCTTTTGGGTTCTCATTTTTGTTTATAGTAGTTCTGTATTTTGTCCAGAAACTGAACTTCATGGTGGGACATATTTGTCTCCAGCTATTGCTAAGTTCTCAGTCTGAAATCACCTAGAATACAGGCAGGAAAACCTGTCTTTGTTGCTCTCTGCTGCTACATTATGGATTAGGCTAGCTGCTATTTGCTTTCTTATTGCAAGTAAATACTGAGTCCACAGAGAGAAACAATAGGAATACAAATGAAAAAGGGTAGTGGCACTGAGGCTAAGCATAGATGTTTGTTTAGATAAACCTCAGAGGTCCAACATGAGCATCCCTGTGGTACAACCTAAGAAAAACTGGCATACTAAGCTGTGACTAGTTGTAGCATCATCTTCTTCTTTCTTTGGAAGAATGATGCATGGCAGGAGAGGACACACAAGTGTTTCTGCATACAAGGGGAGAGTCCTCCAGAGCAAACTGCTCATCTGATGTGCACAAGAATTTACATGAGAAGAAATTTTGGTGCAAGGAGCTGTCAGAAAAATCTTGTGCCTCGAATTCCCCTTTAAAAGCAAGGATTAACTTGAACCGTGTACTGCATCGTTCAGCTGACCCGGATACGCTTCGGATGAGGCTGGTTTGCTGTGATCATGACAGCACTTCAAAGACTGAATTCGGGATGTATCAGTGTGGGGATCTGCAGAATGTTCTGCTGCACAGAATACGGATGGTGGTTTCACTCCAGAGTGAGCCATGAGGTCAACAGTGCACTGGGGGGAGACAGCCAAAATAAATAAAAAATGATGTGTCGTTTCCATTTTGTTTCACAGCAGAACATGGTGTATCCAGACACAGGGATCCCACTAGAGGTTATCAAGGACAAGGTAAAACTCTATTATATAGCTCAATATAGAAGCACAATAGGTACTTAGATGTATCTAGAGGCAGAAGTGGCCAGGAAATTATTTCTGCTGCATGAAATAAAACTATTTCAAAGGGGAAAAAAAAAGAATATTTTAAGGATTACCATCAGACAACAATGAATATAATTTTGTAGGATAATATAAATTAAAAATCAATGGGTTTGGGACAGAAATATTTCAGTAAATTGATGAAAAAAATTTTAAAAACCCACCCAGACTTGCTTCTGCACAACATTTTCCATTCTGTTAAAAGGATTTTACAGTCACAGAAACCTGTCACACAGAACAGAGCTTTGGTAACTCACATAGAAGACTTGTGAGATGGAGCAACACCACCTTGAACACACGTGTGAGGCATTAGAAATATGCTGAGGTGGCTCCATGTCCCAGCACCTGGGGAATTTGACAGCAATAGCAGCTGCACACCCTGATACAGCCTGTGTCCAGGAAGGGCAGCAGTAACCCAAATTTCCCCTTTGCTGACCATCCTGGTTTTGGCAGGGATAGAGTTAATTTTCTTTCTAGCAGATGGTGTAGTGCCATGTTTGGGATTTAGGATGAGAATGATGTTGCTAATACGTGGGTGGGTTTAGTTGTTGCCAAGCAGTCAAGGACTTTCCAGCTTCTCACACTGCCCTGAGAGCAAGAAGGTGGGGGGTGATGAAGAAGCTGGGAGGGGGCACAGCCAGGACAGCTGACCCCAACTGCCCAAAGGGCTATTCCATACCATAGGACATCATGTTCCACATATATCTGGGGTGGGGACAAGGAGATGGGACACCTCAGGGTCTTGCAAAGCCTCGAGTTTGGCTTGTGAGAAATTGTGCTGTTCATCACTTGTAAATTTGATTATTATTATCTTAGGGTTTTGTTTTGATTTGATTTGTCCTATAAAATTATCTTTATCTCAACTCACACCTTGGGGTTTTTTCCATTTTCCATTTTCAATTCTCCCCTCCAACCCATCCCACGTGGCAGGGGGAGTGAGCAAACAGCTGTGTGGTTGCTTTAGCTGCCTGCCCAGTTAAACCACAGCACCTGCCCAACCTCATCTCCAGTGACCACCCTCCTCAGACTGGGATTGCTTCTTTCCTTGTCTTCTCCAAGTTCCCTTTGTGCTAATGTTAGCTCTGCTCCTTTCTTGGGTGAGATGTACACCACCACAGGGGCTGTTTTTTCCTGTCCTTTCTCACTTTAATGAATCACCATTCTTTTTTAGAAACTCTAAGTCTGTATTTCTGAAAATAAAAGGAACTCCCTGTCCCCCCCGCTCCTGTTCTGTGGTAACCAAATCAGGAAACTTCAATGCTTTATTTGGTGCAAAACTGTGTCCTGAATTAGGTGTCAACCTATTACTAGAGGTAACTCTGATCAAAGTATCCTTAAAGTAGGAAGGACTGAAATGATGAATGACTTCTCATGGAAGATGATTAGAGTGTGGCTGAACAAGCTCCAACTTAATGACTCAGGAGAATATCATCCTGAGAGCCATTTCCAGGGGAGAAACAAACTACAGAATAGGAGCACGCTGGAAGTTTTGGGTGAGTTAATCAAAGAATTAATGATCTTCTGAAAGTCAGCAATTTCTTACCACTTGACAAGAAAGATTACAGGTCAACGTTAAAGAGCTCTTCTCTTCTGAGCCTGGAAATTTCCTGAGACACAGGTAAATCCTGAATTTCTTTCTTTTAAACAGATTTTTGCTAGAAATAAATTGCAGGCAACTGGTAGGAGGCTCAGCTTCATTGACTAATGAAATTTTACACATATATCAGCAGGTGAAAGAGACTCCAGGCAATCTGAATCTTTGCCTGAGTTCATCTCTTTGCCACTGCTCATTAATAACCATCTGCATTTGCATGTAGAGGGGAATCACATGACACATCTGGTTTCTAAGATGCTTCCTTTCTATCAGGTTTGAGTGCCCAAAATAAGCAACTCAGGGTTTTTTTTTTCATATTGCTCTCTAAAACAGTTTGAATTTTCATGGCTGGTCTCTACCTTCTACAACACTTGCCTTCTGCAGGAGCTGTCCTTTCCCTTTTGTCTGTCAGAGGACCCAAAACCAGGAAAAGTAGAAACCAAATCTTACTTGTCCTTCTGCACATGATATAATCACTGAATAAGTAGGTTTTCCAAGGCAATCAAATATCAAGTATTTTGCAAGAATGAAAAAAAACACAAGATGACCTAATATCTCATCTAAATCTCCCCTTCTTCACCTTAAAGCCATACCCCCTGTCCCATCACTCCATGACATACATCAATATCCAGTCTTCACCAGAAGTTTCATTCCACACTCAGGAACCACCAGGCAATTCAGTTTTCTCAGGGCCTGTGGAATATGCTACTGTTATCTCCAGAGCCACATTCTGGAACTGAAAAGAAAAAAGCAAGTGCTCCAAAACAGAGCAGCACAAAACCTTGGCTTATTCACAGAATTGTGATGAACTACACTAGAACCAATCCATTTGTAACCAGTGCTGAAGTTGGATGCACATGAGATGCAAGGCACAGGGATGCAGAGACTTCCCTTAAAAAATAACTGGATTTTTCTAAAGGTACGCATCACAATTCAGCTCTTGGTAAACACATCTAGTGGAAGCCTATGGCATATTTGCTTTTTCCAGAGAGCTCTATTTTTAAGTGACAGGCAACTATAAACCCAAATACAGGAAATTGGTTCTCTCTGGTAGCAACTGATAGAGCACCAGAGTGAACAAAGGGCTGTGAGATACAGGAACATGCTTCCCCTTAGACTTTCTTCAACAGCTCATTTAAATGCTCATATATAAAATGTGAATTATTGCTAATGTTAATAGTGAAGAATCTGCTTTATTTTCAACATGTGAGTTGTTTCATGAACTTGATAGAGACAAGTAATGCACTTGAATCACAGAATCACCAGGTTGGAAAAAGACCTTTGAGATAGACTCCAACCTACCCATCCTGTGCTAAACCGTATCCCTGAGCACCTCATCTACCCATCTGTTAAACACATCCAGGGGCAGTAGCTCAACCCCTTCCCTGGGCAGTCTGTGCCACTGCCTGATGACTCTTCTGGTGAAGAAAATTTTCTTGATGGTGAAAGAGCTTTTTCCCTAATGTCTCATCTAATGGTTTAGTAAGCAAGGATCTGGTTGAAAAGTACTTGCCTATGGTATAGTATAAAATACCTTCAGTTTGAACACATGGGCACAGAATTTACACCCAAGTTAGTTATTTATTTTTTACAAATAACTCCCTTTGTATTTCCTTGCTGTGGTTACCTGCTGTTTATTAATGCCACACCCATGCTACAGTATAAATCTAGCTTGACTTTACTATAAATCACACGCTTTTCCATCAAAATACTGAATCTTGCTATCAAGGTGATAGGTGCAAACATCTCGTAGGGGTTATGGATAAGTCCCCAAATTATTCTCACTGAGATCTTAATCTTAATTCTCTGAGTTTGGCCCAAGGACACTGAATATGATACAAAAATTGCTTTAAATTTTTGATATTAAGATTGCAAAAAGACTCCAACTTAGGTATGGAGTGGCATGGGAGTAAATTAAACTATGCTGAAGCAGGGAAGGCGGGGGAAAAGAGATAGAGAACAGAGAGATTCTGTTGACTGGTCTGACACAGCTTCTTGCCATGATATCTGAGATTATTTTTTATTTCCTCTAGTGCAAATCCTCCAAAAATAAAGCTAGAAAAAAACAGAATTAAAGCTAAAGAAATTGATTTCCAGCTTCCTCCCCAAGCTTACAGATTGCATTCTTCACTTCCTGTCCCAACTTCCCATTTTCTGTTCTTGCATAGTGTTGTTTCTCTTCTCATGTTTTTATTTTTTCCCCCCATCACTGCACTGACCAGCTCTGGAAGCTGACACCTTTGGGTGGTTCTGAGACGTCAAAAGTGATGGTCTGGGGACCATGACACTAAGGTCTGAAATGATCCACAATTGGAAAGGTAAATGGTTAACATAATACACTTCAATAGACAAATTCAACTTTTAATTTAGCCTGTTTGACTCCTGGAAAGCTCCTAAAGCTTTGCATGCCTAAATTCTTCATCTGGCAATGGCAATGGCATGCACAGTGAAGGTCCTGGTGGCCTCAGATCCTAAAGTAATAGAAGTTAAAATAGAGAGGCTTACTGGTATACACTTCTTTCTGTCTAGAAAGCTGATCTGTGATGAATTTGCAGGTGTTTCTAGGGACAGTTTATCTCTATGGATGATGTCAGTCCTCTGTCACAAATTGTAGCACAAAGACACAACAAATATTCTCAAATCTTTCCAAATTTGTAACATCTTACAGGTGTTTTCCTTACATGCAAACGACTGAGATTTGCTAGTAACCTGAACTGCCTGCAGTGAAGGATTATCCCAAGTCCCAGTTTAGATGTTTGGAAAGCATCAGCAGCTCATCCAACCTACTTCCCTTACGCTTCACTGGAGAACCACCTTCAGGAATGGCTGGATGTACAAATGAGCAGCCTCTGGACATGTGGGATATTACAAAGCTGGCTGTGTCTTCAGGTAAGCCAAAAGAGACAGCCAGTTGGGAACTTAGTTCAGTGCCAGCTGTTGAATACTGGTATAGATGTACATCTAGCTAGTATTTCACACATCCTCCCAGCTTCTCTTTCGTTTGATGGCAACAGGAAACAAAGTTAGTTAGTGGGCACAGCAGATGGGCAGGGAACAGCTGACAGGATGGAAGAGGATGTGAGTTGTTTCTAAGACCGAGGCTGATAGACAATACATTCCGTTCCAGCACCTCCAGACATCTGCTCTGTCCTTCTGCAGGAGATCCAGTTAAAACCTGCTCCCAATCTAAACATCCTCCACAGCCTGTGCCAAAATAGTTATTTGTTTCATCTTTGTCTCACTTCAGAAGTGGTAAACACTATGAGGAACTTTTTCATATCTAATAGGGAGTGACCAAGTGCTAAGATTTGGAGTTTTAACTAGATGACTAAAGGCTGGGCACCTTCAGCTGTTACCTGCCAGTCACTGCAAAGGGCTCTTGCCCTAAGTGCACTGAGAGAACATAACAATCACATAATAAAATCTACTCTAGAGATTCTGTTAAAGTCATCATAGTACTACTACAGAGACCAAAGAGTCTCCTACTAGACAACATGAAGTCAACTCATTCATACCTTTCCTCTTCCCCTGGAAGTCGCTGAAACATTAAGTTTTTGGAACAAATGGTTGTCTCTAACTGCTCCAAAAGAATCAGCAAAGTAATGTTGTGTGAAGAACCTGAAGAGTGAGAAAACCCAACCTACCAATCTATTCACTTCATGTTAGCAGTACTAAGTCTTATTCGGTCTATTCACTTTAGAATACCTGATCAATTGTTCTCAACTTACTTCTCTCCCATGCCCAGCAATTGCAAAACATTGATTACCAGAGGGAAACTAAGCACTAAAGGACAAGATCCTGGCAACCATGACTAGCCCAAGATTAGCAGATAGAACGTCTCTGCAAAGTGAGGCACTGCTTTAAATTAGCCTCCTCCTGTTCCTGCTAGGGAACTGAAAAGAATTTCAAATTAAGAATAAAGCAAAAAGCTGTAAAAATCAATATCTGAGTTGCTTTGTAATCAGATAACCTATTATGTGCTGAGGGCATTCCCTTCAGGCCTACGACGCCTGCCTACTCCCTCGGGCCACTGCCCTTCATGCTCTTCTGAGTTCAGGAATCTTCAGCTGTGAGGTCCTTGAGGATTTATTCTGCTCTATTTGCCAACAATCACACTTTCAGCATGTCTGTATTTCATCATGACTGTAGAGCTGCCAGCAACGCCGTGACAGAAAACCAGGATGGCTTTCTTCAGGCCCCACTGCAGCATGTAACAACAGCCCGAGTTCAGAGGACAGACCTTGCACCCTTGGCAAAAGGAAAAAGGCATCTCCAGAAGGGATTTCCAATCAGCAGAATCTAACTGGAAGTGCCCAACTGCCTGTGGGAGAAACTGCTCTCCCACCTATGGGGACACCACCCTCCTCATTCAGACACTTAATGTTGTTATGCCCTGTTATAACTGACATTAGAAGTACACACTCCTTTTCTATTGCAGCTCTGGGACTTCAGTGTAGCTAAATACAAACTCACACAGTACTTCACAGCTTGTATAAAGATGTCGCTCACAGTTGGTTCACGTGGGGAGCACTACTATGATATCCACCACAGGAGAAAGGCAGCCAATAATGCTTGGGCTCAAACGTGCATTTTTGTCCTGTGTGTTGCCAGCTATAGCAACATTCACACGTGCTTTCAGCCTCTCCTAGCAGAGATGCTTTTGCACTAGCGAGGGCAAAACCAGCCCCTCAGAACTGCAGTAGTGACTCCTGTTCTTTGAAGAACACAGCAGACAGCTACGAACACCTGTGAAGTTCAGCTTATCCCTTCTCAAAGTCTGTCTATCCCAAGAACACAGGAAAAAAAACCCCACAGGCAGAACAATGTTTTGCTTTTTTGTATGGCTGCTTTGCAAACTGTAAACATTCACAGGAACTGTTACAGCAATGCTGTAACATACAACTACCTGATACCACACAGATTGCCTAACAGGGCAGGACCTCAGCTGTTGTCCTAGTGGATGTTCTAAGTTACAATACTGCTGAGAGATCCTGAGCAGCACGCCTGAGAGGGATTAGCAGACAGACATGGAGACCAACTTTCTCCTAAACCTTTCAAAGCTCACCCAATCCTCTTAAAACTTTGTGTCAAAATATAAAAAATAAGTGCTTTCTAAGGGTGTCAATTCAGTCATGTATGACCAAAAAAGATAGGTGATTCCCACATGATAGGTGGGAATTTGGGGACAAGCAGCAGCCAACTTCCTGAAAGGTAACCACGAATATAAAGGAATTAATGTCCTAGAAGAGCATTTGGGTAACAAAGTTGGATTGTCATCTCCAACACTTGTGCAACCCTGTATTAAAGTCCATCCTGTCACCTGTAGGACAATCCCCATGTCCCAGGGCAGCTTCTATATAATCCTGCATTCTCCTGCGTGGCCTTTCAAGGACAGTTATTCAGTGCAATGAATCCTGCAGCACGCACGGAGACCAGAACGTCACCAAGGCATGCTGAGTGTTACACCATCAGATAACCAGGCGCTGGCTAGCTACAGACAGGATGTAGTGTCTGCCAGAGAGGGTGTGTTTTTTCACCAGTAGAATCAACCTTTTCATCCTCTCTTCTCCCAGCCAGACTTACCAGACATCTTCCTCACACTCAAAGGACACACATGAGCAACACTGGTCAGGCCAAAGCAGACTTCTCTTCCTGCCCCAGGTCAGTGAGGCCGTTTCCCAACTGCAGGCAGCTCCCTAGGCCTAGAGCTTAGAGGCGAGACCTCCTTCCATGCTGCGGCAGCCCTGCCTCACACAGCCCAATTCCTGTGTGCAAACCACCCTACAGCCACCATCTTGAGGCGCAACCTCAACCCAGGAGGGAAGAAGAGCAGCGGGGCAAGACAGACATCCTTCTTCACCAATCAGAAGTGTTCCAGCACAGCACCCATCCAATCAACACCTGTGGTGGGACACTCCAGCTTCCCGCAGCCAATCAGCTTCCAGCAGTCCCCACAGACAGCAAGATGGCGATGGAGGGGGAAGATGGACACCAAGATGTCGGGGCCCTGTGGTGGGGAGGCCAAGCTGCCCTCACAGGCAGCAGGAAATCTTACCAGCTGCCTAAACATTTCTCAGCGGTGCTAAAACTGCTGCCTGCCCCAATCCCTCCCTCCTCCTTGCTCCGTGTTGCTGCTGCCACTCAACTGAACAGAGCAGGGGGGTCTGAAAAACACAAAGCTTGTTCTCCATTTATAAACTTTTATTAGCTGGATAGTGTACACAGTACTTACAATTGCATCTATTAAAGACCAAAATACACTTGAAAAAATGCATCATATAAAAAAAATTATAAACTTTTAACTATGTACAAACTTTGCTTCCATTGATCTCAGTACCCTCCCACACCCACTCACCAAGATTTTCTTCCCCCCCTCACCCCCCTTCTTAACATGCAAAGCCTTAAAGCCATTTAGCATCACTTGAGGACCATTTTCCACATCCCATTCTTTACACTCATATAAAACTGGTTTTTGATCGGTTTGCTGCTCCAGTGCTTTCTGGGTCAATCGACCACATTTCTCCCCAAGCCTCTTTTATCCTGATCCACTCTTCTATGCACTCCCAAAGTGGAGGTTTTGCTCAAGTGTAGCCAAATCTACAAAATTATTATAATTTAATTATTAGAGAGGTTTAAACTTGGTGACGTCTCCAATTTAATCAATTTACTCAGGAAAAGAAAGCAGACTTTTTTGGTAACATGGTGTTGACCGCTAACTCCAACCTCACCAAGCAAACACTACCTTTAGAAGTGATACACATAACCCAAAGCAAATGAAAAATATGACAGTAGCACTCAGGCTTTCACATCACTATTAAAAGTATTAATGATAAGACTTCCTACATAACACAAATCCAAGGTCTTAATACACATTCTACAACAACAGATCAGAGAACCTATAGATGAAAGGCTTACTGGGAAAAACGTTCTAGCTGTTTTGAAGAAGTTTACAAGTTCTTTAAGAAAAGAAGTTATTACTCATTTAAAAAAAAATAATAATAAACCCTACATCAGAGCAATAATCTTGCTTCCCTAACTTCCAACTCTCAGAGGGGGTTCTCCAGAGATCAGCCATCGGTTGAAGAGCAGAAACATGGAGAGGCTGTCTTACAGCAGCACAGAAATATTCCTCCAGTACACAAATAGTCCACTAACAAAATGTACAAACAATCTAAAAAAAATAATATATATATATTTACAATAATGCTGCAAATTTCAAATCAAGCAGGGTTGTGGGGTTTTTTTTTGTTATTATTCCTTCACTAAAGGAGAGCTACATATTTCCTGAAATGGGTGTCCTCACAAGGAATGCCAGGTGAGGATTTCAGTTGCCAACTGAAGAAAGTAAGCACCATGTTCTAATGGCCACGTATTTTAAGGCGGAAGCAACCAAAGGCACCAGAGATGCCATAAATGCAACAGAGGTAAATAAATGCCTTTTGACTCATTAGGGAAAAATTAATTCTAATGTAAGAGTTGTGAATAGAGTATTAGATTAACATCATTTAAGATAAAAATCAAAAGAAAGTCTATTTATTTGCACCCCAAGAACTTGGCCATCTTCTCCCCTAGCTGCAGGTGTGACTGTGTCACACAGTTTCTTTCTCACCTTTAGTCCACCCATGGCAGCTATGGTAAGGGTAAGAACATGGAGCTAAAAATTCAGAAAGAAAAGTAACTGAACTCCTTTTAGAAAATCCAGTGCCTAAATACAAATAATTCATCTGCATTTCTCCTTTGTTCTTTCACTGGCTATGTACCTCCCAGATGGTAGATCTAAACATTGCCATCCTTGGTATCTAGACAGGCATACTCTTCTGCCTGCTGGCAATATAGAATCCAACATTTCTCCACATTTCTGCTCCCTCTTCCTGCATTCCTTCTCATCTTGTCATACCATAAGGTTTAGATTTTTCTCTTTTATCCAAAGTAAATACGAACAAGGTTCTTTTTGTATCCTCCTGGTCTACAACTCACTAATTCATCATCCATTTTACATTCAGTCACAAGCTTTCACAAAATCAGAAAAAAAAAAAACCACAGAAAGGAGATAATACAGGTTGTATTTTTCAAGTTGCATTAACTTTTGTTAGTTGAGAAAATTGTTCACTGAACTTAAATCAGTCTCTCCCATCCTTGGATGCTTTCCTCAAAAAACACCTCACCCTCTCCTACTTGATCGATTCAGGGTCATAACTGCCTCCCACAATGGTGATGCCTGGCTGTATTTCCAAGCCCTTGCTTAACTGCTGAGATGCAGTTTTATGTTTTACAGAGCACAAAAATTGGTAGAGATGGAACTATAGCATGCTGGTGATACACCAAGGGCCTGGGAGATGGGCATAAGAAGATGCAAATATTGCCTAATAAAATCCTTATGAACTACAGCTTGCCAAATTTCAAATTACTAAGGGCACAAGCTTAAAATTTGTAATGAGCTGTGAAACGAAACATAGAGGTATGTTTTGTCAAGATACTCAGCCAGAAGCCAGGTACAGGTCATGAAAAAATCCTGTTTTAAAAATGTAAGTACTCCTCCTTCATGAAGTGCCACTTTAATTTTTTTTAAAAGAGGACAGTCTGTAAAAGGCCTGCTGGCTTCGTTTGTCTAACAGTCCTTCAGTTACATCAGGATGAGCTGAGCTGAGTTGCCCCGTGCTTCTGCCATCAGGAAACAATCCCTCACTCTGTGCAGAATGAGAGAATTACACAAGTGATTTAGAACAAATACCAAGAGACACCATCACAAAGGCAGTCAAGTGCTATCACTCTTGAGATTGCACATTTTAGGTCTTTTGGAGGAACCATCCAGGCAGGTTGGAAGAAACCTTTTTAAAAATACTTGTTTGAAAGAGACTCTTAGAAATTTTAACCCTTTTTATACTGGCATCTGCTTTTCTTCCAACATGCCAACTACTGGCAATAAACATACCAAACACCACCAAGAGACTGCTTTTACAAATTAAATCCTCATCTCCACCTGACCCTCTCTCCTCTTACTTCTTAGGACAGATACACAGCGTATCAAGTCCTGCAATCATCTTGAAATACTTTGAGCATTGTGACTGGATGGCTGAACTTTTCCCAGGGAAGAGACTGCTGTTAGGTATTTTACAAAGAACCCCCCTTGAGTTTCTGTTCAGTTCCCAATAAAGTCCAAAGGTGGAAGGAGTGGATGTAAATAAGAAGTCTCTGCTGGGAAAGCAAAGTTCTGTGGTGGAGCCACATCAGTGCTGGTTGCCATAAACTGGATTGTGTCTTTGTTACAGAAGGGCCGTAACTCCAGGAGGTCTCTGCTGGCCCTGCTTCAGCATGCAGGAGTTATTGCAGATGGTCGAGTCAGTGGCACACTCTCACCACCCATGGCCCATGCAAGAGATGTTTAAAAGAAAAACAGGGTGAAGGAAGGAAAAAAAAAAAAGGAAACAAAAGGAAAAAAGGCATGAGCAGACTCCGAAATCCCTGTGCTGGATCAGAAGAGTATACCAAGAAAGTCCTGATATTTTCATTCGTTGAGTCAACTGCCAGTAAAGTCTTGACCACACACTGAAAACGTGGTGTTTGTTCTGTAGGAAAGGATAGGCTGTGATATGGCCACTGTCCCATTGAAAGACTCGCTCGATGCACTGGAAAGGGAGGACAGAATTGCAGAAGGGATGGGAGTTCTATTCAGTTATTTTTTTTCCTTTAAGCAGTGGTTAGGAGACTCTGATCATCTGTGTCATTGCTTCTTCATTGGCCTGAGTTGGATCCTACAGATAGAAAATACATACCACATCATACCATCAAACATATTTCTGTAACAGCAGAGAGAACCACATACAGCTATGAAGGGAAGATCCTCCTGCCCCCTTGATCTTTAGATTTTTCCTAGGTTTGACAGGCCAGAGTGAGAGAATGGGATATATAAATCTTAAAAGTTCCTAGTAATGTGTTGTTTCTGATAACAGAGAAATCCTAGAACTAGTCTAGTAAGAAGGATTCCACTTCAGAGTAAGAAATACTCTTTGCTAAAGCCACAGGACTGCTTTAAAGTGCAAATCAACAACAGAATTTGCTAATTCTACTCTATTGTGTGCATTCCTTTGAAAAGCCCTCTTGCACTTTTAATATAAATCAATATGCAGCTAAGAATCAGATACTGACATTTTTAAAATCTCCATCAGATGTAAGATAAGGTGCCTCTACCTTTAATTCATGCCCTAAACAAATACTTTTGGCATGCAACCAGAAAGGCTGCAAAGACTGATTTCTCAGGACAAATGCAAGCATTCTGTTTGTAAAACAAAGTGAATATATTTCTGTCAATATTACTATAATTTAATTATTCATGGCAAATAGACATTTGCTCTCTACAAGAAGTGAGGCAGAAGGATTCTTTACAATGCCTGAAACATACATTCAACAGCAGAGAGGGATGAAGATCAGCACCCAGGCCCAAAAAAGTACAAAGAAAACACTATGAAGACACCTCTGAAATACATTCTGAAGACCTGAAAGCTGCAGTTGTCCAAAAAAACAGTCTGAATTCTACTCACCTGCATATGAGGGCTGTCTTTTTCCTTTGGTGAGAAGAAACGTCCACCTTCTCCCCGCTTTCTGGCCATGGCATGACGGTGCCGAGATTCATGCAAGTATTTCTACAACAATTTGAAGGAGGCAATGAGAGACCAGCCTACTATTTTCAGATGAGTACTTCCAGTAAGGGAAATTCCTGACCTCTAGAAAAGCTTACTCAATCCCCGTCCTTTAAAGACAAAGTGTCTGCAGTAAGTACCTATTTGCAACACAGCTACATACCTATTCAACAACTAAATGCATGTGAAGGAAGGATTCCCACCAAGGGACTTAAAAACATTACTCTGATGTAGCTTATGAACAAAGGAAACCATAAATAACTAAAGAACACTAAGATTCCAGCCCTCATTTTCCAGCACTGTGGTTTTCTGGGCCTTCCTCAAAGAAAGCCAGGATTTGATCCAAGTTATGTTCTTACCCTTCTTTCTTTGGGAATTTTTCCTTCTGCTTCAAGCTTAGCACGTGCCTGCCTCCTCTTAAGGATCCGGTGATACTGCTTGGCATTTACATAGAGGGGCTCCTCTTCCAGCATTTCTGCTCCAGGTAAAGGTATTCTCTGGATTGCTGGTACTGATCCAGCTCCAGGTACCATCTGTACAGAGAAGAATACAGGCTTAGTACTTGCAGCTCAGAACACAAATTTAATGCAAAACAGTAATTTTCAAAATAGATTTAGAAAGGGAAGTGTTGGGGATTTGTTCAGATAACACACCTACTTAAATTGAAAGGAATAATAAAGTTGTTCTCAAGCTGCAGAACAAATTTAAACAAATCAATTACGTAGCAGCTGTGCTTGGGTTTTTTCTGATTATGGTGAAAATTTCAATACAATATATAATTCTGTGACCATGTCATTGCTTGTTGCACAATTAAGCATACAGGACATGCCCATTGCTTCCCCTTCCTTCTGGTTATCACTTAATTTATATGGTAATTTCACAGCACTTCTCAAGCAAGTTATTACTTGTAGAGCTGCTGACACCTAGTGGGGATGAACAATAAAATCCAAGTTAAAAGGCATCACACGACAAAGAACTAAGAACTGGCTGAAAAAGACCTCTTAAGAGTCAAAGAGGTAAATACTAAGGGATCCCCAAGAAAAGCAATAGTTGAATCAATCTTTTTAAACCTCTGCTTTTCAGTTAAAGCTTACTTTGAATTTCAGTTTCTGGATTTCTGAATCCAATCCTTTACTGTGGGAAAAGGAGTACAGAATACATGGATTGCAACAGGACACAAGCCATTAAAACAGAAAACATTTACAGTTTAAACTTTAGACTGGTCGTAGCTACTGAGATGACCACATTAAAGTAACATGAATCAGGTAACAGTTTGCATAGAGACATCTAAAACCTTTTAAAAATATCAGTGGGATGTTAGATACATACCATAACCATTCCACCTGAATTGACAACATTCCCAGCAACTGGCAGCGTCACTGTGACAGTCCCTTGCCCACTACTGGTTGTATTGGTGTTAGCTCCTGTTTGGACAATTTGTGCTCCAGCCAAACTGGCTGCTGGAATGGTGATCATGCCTGTAACAGGGACTGTAACTTTTAAGAAAATAAAATGCAAAAGAAAAAAACAAACAAAAAAACCAAAAACATGCACACAAAAAGAAGGGAACACCATTAGTCCCACTTCTGGCTTGGTTTTTGGGTTTTATACATTCATCCTTCCATAACATGCCAAAAGATTGAGAAAATCATTACAAGTCATTAACTACATTCCATCACCTCATCCCTGTGCTTCCTATTTTCACATTTGTATCTGCACAGTAATCCCAGTGTCAGATAACAGATCACGTTCTCTAAGGTGTAAAAGGAAACTTAAGTGTTTCTACTCTAACAGCCCTTGCCAAAGAAAAGAGCCATTTTTCCTTTTTCTGGGGAAAGAACCACTGACTGAATTCCTGCATAACACCACAAACATCTTTTCCTCCATTCCCTGGGCCAACAATTTGTATCACAGCACTCACACCACTCCACACGTTGCAAATCATTGTTTTCTTTGACACTGATTACAAGGCAATAAAAAACCTATCAAAGGGAGATTGAGAAGACTTGGCTCTTTTCACACCAAAGCTCATACCTTGTTGGAGAATGGTTCCATCAGCATTAACTGGCTGATAGACTATGGTCTGGCCTTCAGCTGCTTGTGCTACCTGTTGTCCTTGAACTGCTATTTGTTGCTGGGTCTAAACAAAACAAAGGAAGCATTAACTTTACAAATTGCCTAATTTTCAAATTTTACAATTCCTGAATTAACACATGGTGCTTAAGGTGTTTCAGGCATCTATTTCTTTTGCTTTATTACCAGCATCAACAAATAGGATGGAGCACAAACCAACTGAACTGTGGATAAGATACCTAAAGCATATTGTTCTAACAATGTAGAATTTATTATTGAAGGAAACAAGTTCCAGGTTTTCCCATCTCACTATGAATAGGTTAAAGGAAGAACTTTTCTGCTCAGAAATTTAATTGTGATCCTAAACAACAGAATCAGCAGAAAACCCAGGTATGACTAAACTACTTCACAACATGGCACAAGTATGAAATTAGCAATACTTCACGTTTTCAAGTTTCAACAGACAAAAACAACCATGAACCAATAAAATACAGAAACACAATGGATAAAAACATGCAATCTATTCATTCTGCCCCAGAGTTACATAGAAAACCACTACAAAAATATGAAATTTACTCTCAAGTTCTCCTCAATATTAATAATGCCTCTTTTTTTTTTAAAAAAAAACACAACTTAACCACACCATAATTCATTTGTCAAGTTTCTCTTCCTATTTCTCTCAAGAAAACCCTTTCATGCTGGTGCAGTTACCTGTGTCTGGCCAGCAGTAACTGCAGTCTGTGGCTGCTGTATAATGATCTGCTGGGTCTGGCCCTGCTGCCCCTGTACCTGCACAGCCTGCCCACCTTGAATCTGAATCTGACCTGGCTGGACCAACTGAATCTGTGGAAGAAAGAGTCAGAAAGGAACATTAACTATGCCTCTTATTTCTGCCTCCTTGGCCTCAGCATTACCAAATCATCTCTTGAGGATGATTTACTGTTGCACAGAAAAAGAAAGCACTGATTCTTCTTTTTTCCATTTTAAAATGAAGAGTTGTAATGTATTCCTCCCTGAGACACAGCAGTCACAACCATATAGAACAGAGGAAGCATAACATGCTAGTGCCACTATGTCCCAGCAGTTCTTCACTGCTTACACAATAAAACAATCATAAGGAATAAATTATTCACATGAAACTCGGAATAATACTACTCAGGTGAAAGAACAGGACTAAGATTTAAGTATCTGTAGGGTGTTAATTATCCAGCATACAGTAGTACTCCTGGATATATATCAAAATTGTCTTCAGCTCTGCAGAGTCTTTCCAATCAATGCATTTCTTAAACGTAAAGAGGAGCTGGAATACAGTTTGAAACTTGTGCTTAGAAAAACCCCTTCTGGGTTCTCCTCCAACAACCAGACTGTAAAGAACCTATCACAATAGAAATTTAAAATAAACACTAAATAAACCTCTCAAAACACCAAGACATAGCGTGCCTGCCTGGACTGTGCTGAACTTGATTCCTAAATCCCACTCAAATCACATTTCCATTATGCCACTGTTACAGTTCTTCCCTTTGTTTTTGAAGAACAAATGTGAGCACCTGTTTAGATTTAAAAACTGTCTTTTAGACAGGTATTTCACAATATTCACTTCTAATAAAATCCCTCTTCCACACCTTCTACAGAATTAGCTTCTGTGCAATGCAAGTATTTAAATTCACCTTCAGCTATCCTCTATTAGATGAACTCAAGCACAAGAGCTATTTTCAGGCAGCTTTCTTAAATAAAAATAGATAGTAAAACAATCGGCTTTGAGCCATAAATCGAGTAGGCACCAGATCACTAACTATACTGTGAGGGCCAGTTAAAATAAAACCAAATAAATAAAAAAAAAAACCAAAACCAAACAAAAAAACCCCAAAACCAACTCCAGCTGTATTTGAATGGACTTAATTTAAAGAGTTTTTGCATAAAATACAACCCAAAAAATCAACTACACAAAGAATTTTCACTGCATCCTTAACATGCAGCTCACTGCCAGATCCACAGCTGGAGAACTCTTTGCCCAGTTTATTTGAGAAGTGCCAAGGCAAACGTCCTATCCAACAGGTTGAGAACATCATGGCTCATTCTCTGCAATTTATCTTCAATAAAATTAGGGTTATCTCACCTGCTGCAGTCCCTGTGTGCCAGAAACCGGGACCTGCATGATTGTCTGGCCCTGACCCCCAGGCACAGCCTGCACCATGATCGGCTGGCCGGTTGACGTGATCAGTTGACCTCCGCTTACTTGTACCATTAGTGGTTGACCCTGAACCTAGAGAACAGGAGAAGAAAATAAAGAGAACAATGAAAAAGTCTGGTGATACAAAGGCAGGAACTGACCTGGCTCCCTCAGGAGGCTAAAAGCTTACCTATTTTAACATGGTGACCAGAGAAACAGAGCAACAGTCACTAACCTGGGTTCATTATCAGCATCAAATACCTTTAGTTTCTAAAACTTTTCCCATTATGTGCTACTGAATTTAGTAATATTTTCTGTTGCAGTCTAACCAAAACTAATTGCAGTAAGGCATGAAAAGCACAGCCAAATTTTCCATCCTCTACAACTATCTTCATGCACAGCCCGAGAGCAAACTGTCATAAAAAGCCCCTTCATTATCCACATCACTATTACTAAATTTTAATTGGGGTTCCTAATGAGGAAAAGCTCTAAATAAGCTATTCTGACTGAGAGATTCTGAGGTAGTTTCAACTCTCTCCAATTACACGGTTACATTTCCATTTCCTAACAGATATATAGCATGTGATGTTCTCAGAGAATCTTCTCATGGTTATTAAGTGAAACTGTAAATGTAACAACACAGAATGTAAGGAAGAGTGAAAGAAAAGGAGCAGCAGAGGCTTCTTGGCCCAACAAAACTTACAGTGGATTTATGAATTTGGCAAAAGAGTCTCTGGGCTCTCAGACCAGGTGTGTGTCTGGTCACCAGGCAAAAGAAACTGAAAACCTCTCTGTTTAAACACCCTTATCTGGTAAGCCCCCAAAATCCCCAAATACACCTTTGAAAACACCAAACCTCCATGGCTTATATGTGAAACAAGCCTTATGAACCATGTAATCACTTTGCCACGCTCCGAGTTCTTTAGAAACAAGAGCGGCACATGATAACAAGTCACTGAGTTCTTGGTTTTCCTCCTGTACATCTCAGTAATAGACAGTAACAAACCTTCACTCTTCAGCCCCCGTAAAACACCAGCTAAACATCAGTGCAGATTTTCAGGACACACTGAGCTACCTAAAAAAAGCTTTGCTTTGCATAGTTCAAATACCTTAGTTAATCATATGCTAACGCAGCCATGGGAACAACCACAGTTGGACCTCAGCGATCAACACCCCTACATAGAATATTGTGACTTTCCAGGTCACCTAATACCCTTGGGACACGGCTGTTCCTCAACCTTGTCACTGCTGCGTGCAAGTCCCTATCAAAAGTCAGTAGTACTTGTTTTGAATTACAACAGAGATAAGCATGCTCATGTCAGTCACAAAGCAGCAGAGTCAGCAGTACGAGATCCAACAAGCAGAAAGAAAAACGACACATTCCAGGTTTCTTGTTAATGGATTAGGGCAAGCCAAAAAGAAAAAAACCCAACCAAACAACAAAAAAAAAGGAGGACACATGATGATGACCAAGAGGCCACAGTGACCCAAGCAATTCCGATCAGCCAGCTTTTTGTATTTTAAGTCTGAACATAAAAAATGCTGTGTTCAACTTTACACCTGGCAAGACCATTCCAGCTTCTTGGAACTCTCCTCCTCTGGTGAATCAAAAGACATGTGAAACCAAAATACTCAGTGAATAATGCACTCCTGAACAGCTATCTGTGGCTATCTGGGGCTTATCAACTCTTCTAAAAGCCCACATAAGCTAATGAAATGAAGTCTGCAAGACAGAGAATACTCTGCATTGAAGCATGTCAGGGCTTGAAATAACTTTGCATTTCTTTCCAATTTGTGGTGTATTTCCTGTTAGGATACAGACTTCTCCTGGGCTTCCCTGTGTTGTGAACAAGCAAGAAATTGGATCTCTCAATCCCTCGAGGCCGATATTGTCCCTAGGTGCCCTTTCTAATCACAGATGACAAAGTTTTACTCTTCAAGCTGGTGGGTCAGCCACCACCTCTGCCTTTCATGTGGTGAAGACCCAGAACTCCTCAGTGACTATCATGACTGTTACCTCCTTGTCTTGGGTTTTTTTGCCTTTCAAGTCTTGTTACCAACCACTACACTTTCTGAATTATAACAGCAGGAATTCAGGAATGCCCCAGGGTTTCTGGCATGCACCTGACATCCAATGAAAAGCTATCATCCCATGCTCTTCATGGAGAACCCTACAACTATCATAAGACACAGATACTACTGGTAACAAATTTTCCTGTTCCTATTTCAAGCCCTGAAAGAAACACAGCATTAGATATGTGGCGATGGTGAGAGTCATGCAGTGCTCACAAACACAATCAGAGAGATCACCACTACCTGGAGGGTCTGGACTTGCTGGCCTGAGGCGGATGCCACCTGGGCCTCAGTCTGCAGCTGGACAGCAGTGACACCACCCTGCTGCTGGGAATAGGAACAGGAATAGCTTGAAACATGGAAAGGCACAGCTCTGACAAGAGACAACGACACTTCCCCCAGACGAGGGTGAATTTAAAATTCATACACACTGCTCTTGGAACACAAGGAATGTGAATCCATTTAGCAAACCTAAGAATGGAAACCTGTGTATGATACTGACCAGCTTCAATATCCCAAGCAAAAATCACTTAGGAAGAACACAAGGTATCATTTTGCAGAAGTTAAAAGTCTCAGCTTTATGGTTTCAGACTGCTAGCTTTCTGCTTAATGTTTCCTTTTGCTGCCCAGGTTTCTTCTTGTGAAGGAGTTCCAGGTTTTTGACAGACATATTAGTTACAGTAAAGGCCATAAATTCCTTTCTGCACACAATAGCAGCACAGGTGACTACAGTCTAAGCCTCATCTGTGTCATGCCTGCATCAGTGTCTTCCCACCACTGCCCTTGAAGGACAATCTTGAGAGGTTGCAAGAGCAGTTAAATCTAAAAGCCTTTTCTATCTTTAGCCTCTTTAGTCAGAGTCCCAAAATAATCCATGTTAACTGTGTGAGCATTTTGAGAGCTGAAGGACATCTCACTACTAAAAGCTGTACTATAACAGGCCTATTAACAATTGGTTTAGAAAAATATTTCATGACAAATACAGCACAGGCTTTAAGAGCTTGTACTAAAAATGATACAAGCCACGCTATGCTTTACCTCCTGTGTGCCTATAATGTCTCAATAAAACCAAATACATTTCTGGTTAGGTTACCTGCTTCCAGCAGGTATTTTAGATAATTTTAAATATTTGATTTTTCACCTCAAATACAATCTTGCTTTTACCACCAAAGTCAACTTCAACTAAATTTGAACTATCAAACAGGTCTATGACGAAGCAAAGTTTATCTCACTGAAAACATAAACCAGTGGCTCATGTGCATGACAACATCCTCTTGCCTTCAACTAGAAGGAATCCAAGATGCAACAAGAATTCAAGAGCAGCACAGCTCACCTGAAAACACATTACTGGGTCTGAATGGGTGAAGCCTAACAGTAAAAACCTTCAAGCCCTTAAAAAACCCCTCATCCCTACTCCCCTACACATTGTAACATGAACTGGAAATTTCTTTCTAGAATGGATGAGTTCATCCAAAGCTACATGTTCCTGCACTGTGTGGGTTTTTTTGATCAACTTGCAGCTCTAAAACAAAGGATCTCAATAAATATTCTTTTGAGCGAGCTGGAGAAGGCCTCTATGGGCTTGAACAAAACTTATTTCAATTTCAGGGGGAATCTACTTTGTTCCTTGTGGATGACTGACTGTTTACATTCATATTCCATTTCCCACTTTCCAAGAGGATTTGCTATTTTCCCCATGTCACTACAAGTTTGCAAACTCTCAACTACACTGAAATTTGGTAACTTATACAGCTGAAATTTTATTTATTCTATTTGGTAGTACTTAGAGCACTCCAACTTCAAGTCAACACTAGCACAGCTCACCTGAAAACACATTACTGGATCTGAATGGGTGAAGCCTAACAGCAAAAACCTGCAAGCCCTTAACAAAACCCCTCATCCCTATTCCTCTGCACATTGTAACATGAACTGGAAACTCCTTCTAGAATAGATAAATTCATCCAAAGCTACACGTTCCTGCACTGTTTGTTTTGATCACTGACCACGGATCAGGGGACAAAAATCAGGTAAACACATATCCCAGCAGTATCAGGAAGCATCTTGCTGTTCCTGTGCAACTCTGAGACACACAGATTTGGAGCTCAGCACCGGCCATACCGGCTCACCCCTTACCCCTTTCCATACCTGCTGCTGAATCTGACCAGCCTGCACAACGATCTGCTCCGTGGAACTGTTACTGTTCGTGGTGTACTGCTCCATGGTGCTTCAGGGTGTAAAAGGTGCACCTCAGTCTGGGTATCTGGCAAGGGAAGTTTAAAAAGCACGTGGTTATTGTCCCAAAGTTTGAAGATTAATTATCTTACAAAAGCTGGAAAGCAAACCATCTGCTGACACTGCGGTCAGAATGACACGGTGAGAGCTGCTGTTTCATCAAGGACCTACCTCTTTCCTAATGTCACCTTACTTTCACTGAGTAACAAAACTAAACTATTTCAAGAACACCTAACTTAAACAAAAATTACCTCAGTCTCAATTCTGTCATTACCTTCAGCGAATCAAACAGTAGCACTGAACCTTTTTTTACCCCTGAAGTCTGCATATTCTGTAGACAGTTGCCTACACTGCATAATGGTGGAGGAGGGGGGTATTATCACTAAAAAAAAACCCTCCCAAAATACACAGCTTAGGTGTAAAACCAAGCTACTTTTCAAGGATTCAACAAAGCTGCTTCCCTGACTACTCAGCACACCCTCCTATCTCCTCCTTCTCTTCCTACTTGCACAGATTTTGAGAACAGCCAGGAGATTTCTCACTGCTTCCATCCGTTTACTGCCTCTCATTTCTTGGACCCTTGCCTACACATCTGAAGAACACACTGTTGAAATAAAATACTTGGTTCCATTGCCTCTTTCTCCCTCACATTTCTTCTCAGTTGACCAACAAGGGAAGAATTCTTACTATTACTTTTAATGAGGTATTTGATTTATGCTATGACTGAACAAGTACCTGTTATAGTAGTGAAAAAGCAGCCTTCAACTTTATTTCTTTGAAGTCTAAAGCAACAAAAAACCCCAAACCCATGGCCCCTTTGGTTTTCAAAGAAAGGCACACAAAATTTATTCACAACTTTAACTAACTGTAACTGTTGCTGTGGTTACTACTGAAATGACACCTCTCAGACTTCGTGCTCTTTCCCATTACAACATCCTTTGTGCTTCAGTCTCTTATGTTTATCTTAAAAACACTTCATTTTTTCATCAACTTACTCCTCACCACAGCCTAAGAAAACACTAAGTATTTGACATTTTGTCCTTTGCTTCCACGTTAACAACAAATGTGGCTTACCTACAAAAATAAACCATTAACCAGCACGTATCATGACAGACCAGAAAGATGTTCATTACAGGAAGAATAATACTCAGCCATAGTAACACGAGAACCTTCTCATCCCTATCAGATCTTTTCTTCAGAAGGATGCGATGACACTAACCCTGGAGATCACAAAGATAATCTCAGTCACAGCACTGAAAGGTACTACATTTTACTGTAATTCTAACACTCCCCTTGGCCCATTTAGCAAGAGTTTTTCACAGGCTGCCAGAATAAAAGGAGGTGAATATTCTTTCTGAAGATGATGCTGTCTACCAAGGTTTCTCATTTCAGTTTTGCACTGTATACTTAATTTCTGCCCTAAATGCCTGCAAGCCTGTCAGAGAACAGCTCCCACTTTTCATTCTTTAAGGTCGTATTTCAATAGGAAGCACAAGACACCAGTAAAACATATTTACCTAAACTTCCCTGGTTTCTTTAGCACCACAAGCAATAATCCAGCACAGGCTTGGGAATGCTTCTTTACAGACCCCCACATCCAAGCCACTGTCATGTTTACCCAAAATATTAGCAGTACTATAATCCTAACTCTCTGCACTGGCTGTAGCTGGTCAAAGTTATGAATCGAAGACTTCACATGCGGTTGATCACTGTTCTCCAAGGGATTATTCCATTCCCTCACTCAAACACAGAGCACCAGCACTACTGTAGCCAAGTTACAATTTTAAAGAACGTGATCTACTTCAGGGCATGTTTCTCCCACACCAGAGCTCCCCAGCCTGCTCCTCCTCACCAGGCCCTTGTCTGCACTGAAAATCACTTAGTGCTCCATCTAGCTACCTCAGCATGTACCCATATAGGCATATATATGCAATCATGAGGCTACAGAAGCTACATCATCAGTTCTCTTGGCAAATAACCTATGCTAAGAACACGCTAGCGTGCCACACTACGCTAGCAGCTTGAAAGCATCGTCTGAAGATGCCTTGCAACCTGAAGCAATGCTACTTAAACAGGGCACGCCGTACAATTGTCGCCCTCTAAGGACACGGGTGGAGGACAGACACCCATGCAAAGTCAAAGCCAGGATTTAATTAAACAACGGTGCTGGCGGGCGGGTCTTATCGCCCGCTGTTCGGCCGGGTACACCCTGTGGCACCCGGATTTCGGTTCCCATCTCCTCAGCAAACATGCAAGTCGAGAAGTTCACCCAGGGACGCTGCGATTTTATTGCGGGAAGGCTCCGACCTGGGGGGATCTCCTCGGCGGGCGGCGCACGCCGCAGTGCCCTGCCGCTCCCGGAGGTGAAAGCGGGGTACCAGCGGGCCTCTCACTCCCGCGGACAGGGCCGTTTCTCTCACACGCGTGGCTGGCGACATGTGGCGTCCAGGTGCGCTGAGGGGGGTGGGAAGGGGGAATAAGCCCACACCCACGACACCGGCAGCCCCGGGGAAGAGGAAGGGGGCAGCGACCTGCCCTCAGCGCATACTCGGTGGCTTCTCCCCACCTACCCCAGGCAAGGCGGGGAGGAGGAGCGGAGCGGGGGGAGGGGAGAGGGAGGAGAAGGAGGGGCAGCGCGGGCTTCCCGCAGCCCATCTGTCAGCGGGGCCGGAGGGGAGGCTCGCCCACTCCGTTCCCCCCTCCCCCCTTCCCCGCTCCCGGCCGGCCGAGGGCGGGGCCCTGCCGGCTCCCGTCCCAACGGCCCCACACAGGCGAGGCCTGCTCCTGCCAAGGGAGGCCACGTCCGCCGCCCGCCTCCCCTCAGCGGCACAGGCCGCAACCGCACCTTCTCCGCCACCACTGCCGCCCTCGGCCCCGCGCCCACACCTCCCGGTACGCTCCGCGCGCCCCTGTGCCGGGCCCCCGCCTCCCGGGACCCGGCACCCTCAGCCCCTGTCCTCCCGGTAAGCGGCCCCCCCACCCCCGGAGGAGCCGGGCCCCGTCCCATCGCCTCCCCCAGTGCCCGGCCAGCCGGCCCCGGCCCTGCGAGCGGCCTCCTGACTGGTCACTCGGCCCCGCCAATCCCGGCACTGGGGCCGGCGCTCGGGGGCTCCATATTGGCTGCTCGCACTCACCGTGCCTCGCTCCCCCGGTTCGGGTCCCGCGCTGATTGGCTCCGCTACCGGCCCCCAAAACCCAATCAGCGCCTCCACTCAGCCGCCGCGCAAAATGGCGCCCAACCCCGAACAAAGGCAAGGGAGGGGGCGGGCACGGGCGGCGCAGGCGCACAGCGGCGCCTGCCCCGGATAGCCCCGCCTCCCTCATCTCAGTCCTTTAGCGCCGGGGACCGCCCACCTGCCGCCCGCCCGGCCGTGGCCACTGCGCAGGCGCGTCAGGCAGTGCGCGCGCCTCTCAGGACGGCCGCCACCTGCAGCGCGCAAGCGCGGGCTGCGGCCCCAGCGCTCCTTTCTTCTCCTGTGCGGCTCCGCCTCTGAGCGCCTTTGCGCATGCGCTGGGGTGACGGTAAGTTGGGCCTCGGAATGTTCTGGGCGTGGATCATAGAGAGGGTGTTCCTTCGGGTTGCCTAGAGAGGCCGTCGGCCATCTTTGTTGCGTGGTGGGGCCGGGCCGATGTGGGCTACGCTGGGGAAGGGCTGCGTGGCTCACGCCTCGGCTCGGCGGGTCGTGCTTAACGCCGTCTGCGCGGGTGTGGCCTGCGGAAGGGCTCCTTGGAAGGGCCGGGGCGGGGTGGTTGGAGGAGGGTGGAAGGCCTGTAGGAGCTAATTGTGTGGTGACCTTGGGTTGGGAATGCCTTGCACATCATGGGCTGGGACTGGGGTGGGAAGACTCGCCCTGTCCTGTGCTGTCTGGGGCCCTGGTCCCTTTGATCTACAGGGGTTGTTTGCTTCAGCTGTCCCATAGAGAAAGTAGTTTGAGCGTTATGCCTTCTGATCTACCTGTTTGTTGCTTAGTTTCAGGGTTCCTATTAACTCTTATTTCTCTCTCTTGTCATCTTTCTAGCCACAAGAGTCTTCACCATAGCCAATGTTACCATGGCCACCCAGTTATCTAAGGATCAGGAGGAGAGAGTGCGTAACAAATGGGTTATGTGGGCTACTGCTGTGGTGTGCCTCTGTAAAGGGATCTTCCTGTCCTTATAATAAGATGGCAGGTGGCTGTAGTGTGTAGCTTTTTTTGGCAGAAAGTGGTTGATATTGCTGAATGTCTTGCACTTTCGGGCTTATGTCAGTGATGCAGATACTGAACAGCATAGAGCTTAGTTAAATGCCTGGGAAATCCTACACTGACAGCCTCCCTGCCTGGGGAGGTTTCAGGCCAGGTGGATCTTTCAGTCCTTGCACCTTTTGTGTGGGAGCTATTGTGGACATTTACCGTGTTTGAAGGTGGACACTGGTAGAGCCTCAAAGTGGCATAAGGCACTGTTAAGGTGGTGCTCTGGTGGAAAAGCCCTGAGCTCCAAGATTAGCAAGCTAGTGCTGCACTGAAGATGTGCTGTTGTACTCTGCTACTGACTCTTCCTCTTTAAGCATTGATTCTTCTGAAATTAACTGCTGAGCTGGCATGTGCTACTTGTAACTGATCTTGTTGAAAACACAATTACCTGTATATTTGGGTTTGCAGTTCATGCCAATGGGTTTACTTGTGCACTGCATCTTAAAGCCTTACACTCGATGGGCTTACCAGATTCCTTCTCAGCTGAGTGGTTAACAGAGTCTGCATTCTTACCTCTTTTTTACTTACCCTTATGCTTCTGCTGTTTTCCAGATCAAGTGTGTTAAGGGGGACCTTTTCTCATGCCCCAAGACGGACTCCTTGGCTAATTGCATTAGTGAGGACTGTCGCATGGGCGCAGGCATAGCCGTTCTTTTTAAGAAAAAGTTTGGAGGCGTGCAAGAGCTGTTGGATCAACGTGAGTGATACATGTGCTGGAGGGATGGGATGCCATCCAGAGGGACCTGGGCAGGCTGGAGAAATGGGCCCAGGTGAACCTCAGGAGGTTCAACAAAGCCAAGTGCAGTGTCCTGCATCTTGGATGCAGGATGGCTGGACTAGATGGCCTCCAAAGATCCCTTCTGACCTAACACATTCTCTGATTGTATGAATTTAACTATTTTTAAAATACCTTCTTAATTTTTTCACTTTAGAAAAGAAGACTGGGGAGGTGGCGGTCCTCCAGAGAGAAGACAGATACATTTACTACCTGGTAAGAGCAGGACATGACTCGGGCACCTCCCTGTTACTACACTATATTAGATACGATGATGATGACTTAATGGTTGTGGGTTTTTTGAATCTGTTCCTCTAAATAAGAGGTGTGAGATCCACTACTCAAATATTGCTAGTTGAGGAAAAGCCAAGCTGTTGTGTCTATGGATATTTAAACTCAAAATGGACACAACTAGCTGCTAAATTACACTGTTTTAAGGTGTGAAACATAGTTCTGAGTCTTCATTTCACAGTAACATGTCTGGGTGTGGAGTTTGAGTGTAGTGGAATGTCTTTTTAAAAAAAAAAAACCCACAACAAAGTAGGCACCACTAACCTTTTACATTCATACCTAGATTACAAAGAAGAAAGTTTCTCACAAGCCAACATATGAGGACATGCGGAAGAGTTTAGAAGCCATGAAAGCTCATTGTCTGAACAATGGAGTTACTGACATTTCTATGCCTAGGTAAGAAAACTAGTTACTGGAGTGTAAATACCTCAACATTTCTTGAGTAGATGGATGTTTGAGAGATGAACTCCTGCTGTGAAATAGTTCCAGTATCCACCGCTGCTCTGTTCAGTTGTGTAACTGAAGTTTGTGTTGCCCAGTGCTTGACAGCAAAACAGAGACGTGGTTGTTTCCTTGTTTTACCTGTGTTATGTTGATCTGTGGTGAACTGAGTTAGTGCCACACAAAGCTGTTAACTTCTTGAAAGGCTGGTTGTTTGTAGCATGTTCAGGAGAGCCCGTTACACCTGCTTTGATGTCTTGTTTTCCAGGATCGGATGTGGACTTGACCGCCTGGATTGGAATAAAGTTTCAGCGATACTTGGGGAAGTGTTTGAAGGCACAGATATAAAGATCACAGTGTACACCTTGTGAGCAGAGAGTTTGAGAGCCCCAGTCCCTGTGCTTTCAGGAGTGGAAACCTGTTAACTGATGAGGGAGGAAACTGCATGCTAGCACACTGTTCCTCTGAGCGTAGCTCACTCTTTTGTTGTCAGTGGCAGCAGCTTGTAACGGCAGCAAGAAAAAAGCTCCAGAGCAGCTAAATTTGAGGTGTAGTGTTGAAGGAGCCTGTGAAGAAGTGTGGTGGAAACCCTTGGGGCGTTCCTGGTCTGTCCCAGCAAGCCACCAGATGTCACTGGTCTTCCACAGAGCATCTTCCTGCACTTTGAGCATCTACTTAAAGCTGACAGTTCTTGTGCAGAGTGAAATTGGAGCTGTCTGTTGCTTGGGTATTTGTTGGTGTGTAGCTAACGGTTGATAATGATGAGCTGTGGATCCCTGTCACTATTTTTATTTTAAGAGTTTTGCACTGTTCATATCTGGCATACAGTTTGCTCCCTCTGCTCATTACAAGATTAACAATATTAATTTTGACCTTCTGGCCACAAATACCTTTTTTTGTTAGGAGATTGTAAGAATTGTGCTTCCAGGTTAAATAGCTCTTGGGTGCTCTGCTGTCAGATCAGAGCACGGTCCTGCTGAAGAACAGACTGATGGCTGTATGCATTCTGGCTGTGTTCTGGAGGAAAGCTGGATTTCCAAGGGAAATGTGGGAGAGGTGTAAAGACACCTTGTGGGTGTGTTTCATACCGTAGGATCGGTGTAGACTGCAGAACTCAGTGTTCTGAGAATCCACAGGTGTGACTGTGCCACAAGAAGTCAGCATGGATCTAAGGTTTGGGGTTTTTGTATTTCTTTGTTCCTGCCTTTGGAGTTTAGCTGTTACATGTAGGCTGGTGTTTGTCACTGAAAGCAAATCAGCAACACAGTTTATCAGATTTTTGGTAAACACTATATTTTTTTAGAAGTGTGTTCCCAGTATGAAGAATGACTGTGCACTCCTCAGGTCTTCTATGTTTGCTGTTTCCCACCCACCCATAACAAATCTCTTTAACTTGTCTCATAATGAATGCCCAGAAAAATGCTAGATATGTTAAATAAATCTAAAAGCTGTGGTGTAACAGTTGAGACATTTGTAGTATGACATTGGGTTCCTATTTTTTTTTTCCCACTACATATTGAATGGGTGGAGTGTGTTCTGTTGCCAGCATTATGGGTTAACCTGTGTTGTGTGGTTTCTTTGCTGATGCAGATCTGCAAATCCTGTTTGTGTCTTAAGGAGCTTTGTATTACCAATCCCTGTTTGCTGACCATCCTTTGTAAACTTGGTTTTGGTGGATAATTGCTGTAGCTAAATACACAACTAGAGGAAAAAAAATAAACTCAGTAAGACAAATTGGAACTGGGAGTGTGGAGCTGATGGAGAGTGTACGTGGAGATTGCTCATTGATTTAGTCCTTACACTCATTTATGTTTGGTGTTTAAATGTAGTTGCAAAGAGATTAAATCCACAGCAGCTCCACAAAGGTGTTCTCGTTGCTGTTTGCTTTTTCTGTCTTGACAATTGATGCCAGAATTTAGTGCAGCTGAGTGGGGTGGGAGAGGGGTGCCGTCAGGAGCTTGCTCTGTGTGTGTCTACCACCTTCCCACCTTGTGTCAGCACAGGAGAAACCCACATGAGGAAGTGATGAGAGGAAGGAATCCTATCTGACTCAGTGTCTTAGCTGATGAGCATCCCCGTGCCCCTTATTCGGTCTGTGCCTGTTCTATATGGAAAGTGATAGGCCCATATTCTCCATCTCCCCCCTTGTATGTACTTTGGAAATTTTTTTGGCATATAGTAATTCTCCCTTCTCATCATGCTGCATTTCAGCAGTGAAATATTTCATACGTGGTTGTCCCAGGATGTCTCACTTGTCAGATTGAATTTAAGACCTCTTGCAAATAGAGAAGAAATAATAAACAGAGCTATAGCTTTTGCAGCGACTTCCAATTTTATTTCATTTTGCTTTTCCCAGTTTTATATCACAAACACTGAACAAGGGAAGAAGGAATTTGATGTATTTGAAATCAGATACTTAAGGCTCCATCATGATTTAGAATAGGCCGCTTAGCCCAAATATAAATCACAGCTCTGATTATTGAGGAGGATGGGGGAAGAAACCTAGTTTTCATCTGAAATCCCATTCTTTTAACATTTATGAAGTATGTACTTTCTAAATGTGCTTATCTAGTTGGCAGCTTCTGGTCTAAGATGTTTCCTTGTAAAGTAGTCCCAGTATGTGAAGCCTACAGCCTTCCCTGTAGAGTCACTACACTCCCATCACTTTCAAGGTTTTAACCATGCAGTATTTTACCTTCTTTTCTTCCTATCAGCAGATGGGTTGGTTTGGGGTGGGGGGGTAAGGGGAAGGAACAAAATAAATGAAAAAAAATCCCAAACACCAGAAGATGTGTGTTGTGTATGTATTGGCATTCCATCAGGGCCTAGTCTGCCAGAAGTTGGTAACTCCATTGTGCTGGAATCAGCTTTGGAAAGTGGGAGCGTCCCAGCTGTCCAAGTCTGTTGAATTTCTCTTTTCTGAATTGGTCCTGGGGAAGGAAACAGGGAGACATGTTAGAAGCTTTAAATGCTTGCATCTTTTATGGCTTAAATAAGTGACTAAAACCAAGGTGTATGTGTGTGGGGGTGGAATTCTGCAATAACAGGTCTGGTTTCCTTTAGTGGTTGGGGTTTTTTTGTTGGGTTATTTTTCATAGACAGCTAGTCTTCGGTGTGTGTGGGAAACCCTCTTTTCTCTCCATTCCTCTCACTAGTTCCACCTGTGGGAATGTGGGGAACAAAGAGGCAATCTTCTGCCTAGTGACCCTAGGGCCTTGTTATTTATTCCTGGAGGTGTTTATAGAGGAAGAAAAAAATCCCAGCTCTAAATCCCTTATGTGCCTGCTGTGGTGGGGTGTTACCACCCTTGAAGTGGTAAGGTGCTGCCTCGTGTTTTCAGTATTTAGGTACAGGCAAAGCCAGCTAGGTGTGGGGGTAACAGTAACTCAGATTGGTTCAGGGGTCTGCCTTGAACACCCTCAAGATAAAAAAGAAGGGTTGTAAGAGTTTGTAATACTAATAGCTGGAGCTATTTGACCAAGTGGAAATCCTCACTCACGTGAGCTTCAGTGCAAAATCTCAGCCAGCTTTTCCTCGTAATACTGGAAATTCTCTTGAATGTCCTCCCATGGCACGAAAGCCTTTGCTTCCTCTCCTTCCTCGGGTTCCACAAAGTTCTGCCAGACATACTCAAAGTCTTGAGGCTTCATAATCCTTAGCTTGCAGCCAGCTGACTTCATTTTTTTCAGGGCAGCTTGCATTTCTGGCTCTTCCCACATGAACAGGCGCCCTACCATGATTGTCAGGCGCAGGTTCTTGTTCTTCTTTAGGGTCTCGGTTATCCGGTCGGCACAGGTCACACAGGGACTGGAGGACACGTACCAGGTGATGTTGTAGCGGAGGCTTGACTCACACTTGGGTAAAATGGTGTTGAAGAAAGCCATTTCTGCATGGGCAGCTGCGTGCTCGTCTTCCAGGTAACCCCGAGAAGTCACTGACTCTTTGCCTTGGGTCTCCAAAACATAACACAGGAAGGTTTTGTTCCTGCCTGAGCTGTATTCCACGTTCCTGAACTGGAATTTGAAAAATATGGCTGGGAGGCGTTCCCTATAGAGAGAGGAGAGAGAAGTGTCTCAGAGGCAGATAATAAAGGGTTATAGCATTGGTTTAATTCCTGTATGATCCTGGACAAGCCAATGCATCTATGATGGCTGTATTTCTCTGTGTATTCAAAGGAGAGGCCTTTTAATAGGAGGATAAAAATACATTATTAAGAAGATATTCAGCTAGTTTTACTGTGTAATGAGGCTTCCAGGCCCGTTCTCACTACCTAGTGTTTTCCATTTAATCTTAATAAGCTTGTACAAGAGGTCTCTGGCGTCTGCACTGAGGTATTGGAAGAGGAACTTGCTGCTGGAACTTAATTCTTGAGACTCTGATATTTACTGTTGTTAAGGAGAGACACCAGTTGGCATTTTCCCAGTCTTAATGCACCTGTAGCCTGAACTGTTCTACACTTCCTAAACCTTAATACAGTTCTTTCAGTGGTGTTGCAATGTTAATCTGCAGGGTCTCTTGTCCTAAATTGTTAGGGTGATTGCCCCTGGTGCTTTTGCTGTCTGGATTTCCTTGGAGTAGGGCCAAGCCTTACCTGACTAGTTGCAGTTTTTACATGTTCTAGTAAGTACATCTTCCAGTATCAGCTGAATACAATATTCAGTAAGATTATGTTGTGACTTAAAATTTATCTCAGATACTTTATTAAACCAAACTTTGCTATGAAAAGGTGTGTTTTCCACTGAAATTAGATTTCAGCTGTCTTCTGGATGTTACTGATAAACTTCAGATACTTTTTTTTTTAAAAAAAAAAGTCATGCTTCTCTTCTGGGTTCCTAAATTAGTATTTAAAAATAAAAAATAATACTAATTATCAATTATTAATCATGCTAAATAATGATAATATTAATTATAGATAATATAATATTCATTATATGTGATTCTAATTATTAGTTATTAATAATCCTAAATAATCCAAAGTGCATCATCACAATGAATAACATGTTTGCAGTTGTCTTTCACAGGTAGTCTGCTCTTATTTGGGGAAGTTAAAATTAGTCCCTGTGTATAGCTTTTATGCATTGCTGACTGAAGGTGTGCTATCAAGGACAGGAATGAAGACTGCATGGAGCAGCCAAAGTGAGGTAATGAAAAGTAGTAACACAACATTTTAGTTATTACACACAAGTAATCTTCTGGCATGTTGTACTCCTCTCATCTGAGCTTTAGGTGGACCTATAACCTTGATGTTCCCAGTGAGGCAGTAATGAATCTTTGTAAAACAGTAAGTGTCTTATTCATCCCTGTCTCATCGATAGTCAGAATATAATGTCAGGCTTCTCCAGGGGGTACACTGAGCAAAGGTCAGGAGAGATTCTCAGACTATTGGAAATTTTAATTGGGGAGAGCAATGAGGCTGCAGGAATAAGAGGCAAAGTGTCGTGCTGCTGAGAGGAAAGGAAATTTGTGATGCAACATCTCACAAGGTGTCTCTGGAGAGAGCAGAAGCGAGTGGGATGGAAAAAGAGGGAGGAGAATAAAAAGTGGTATGTTACTATTGCTTACTAATGTGGGAGCAAGGAGTGCATGTATTAATTGGCTAGTGGGAAGTGCAGGCATGGGCCACAGTGAAAATGTGGGATGGTTGCAGGTCAGGAGGAAGGACTGTTCATGATGAGCCAGGTCTGATGCCTTTTAAAATTACTAGATGTCTTCCTATAGAGTGTGATGGATGAGGCTTTTGCTAGGACTGCATGAAAAGCCCCAAATAGCATGATAGTCTGTGCAAATCAGAGGGATTGAAATGGGAATGTCTGAGCAGAAACACCAGGGAACAGCACTTACAAGTCCTGCATGGAATACCTGGCAGCAAATATTACATTACATACTGTAAGCAAATGGCTTTTTGCTTAGAAAAGCCTTGGAAACAGCATGCTGTCTAAATACACAACCCAGAATAACTTATAGCTATCATTAACCTTCTTTGGTTGTGTTATTTTGGAAGTTTAAATACAATTTTCCATAAATGTTTCATTCTGCTTGCAAAGTTTCAGAAATTTCGCTTTGGTGTGTATATTCCATACTTGTCTTAACACAGCCAGGAATTTTCTTGCTGCCAAAGTCCTGTGGCATTTTTGGGCAGCTGAGAAAGTTAAAACACAGAAGAACACCCTCTCTGTGTTAATTTTTCATGATCCTACATTAGTACCTAGGGTTCATTTGGGCCTGTTACACAGATTCTCAGCAAAAGGCTTGGAGTTACAGTTCCTGCTCCAGCTCTGGGTTTCCCCACAGCATGGTTTTATGGATGAGCAGCTTGGCTTGGAGTATCAGTGCCCTATACCCACCAAATGGTGTGAGTGGTTAGGTTGTGGTTGGGTTGGCACGGCTGTACTTTGCACAGGGACAGAGATTTGCAGCCTTGCAAATGCAACAAGATGTATAAATCAGGACAACTTTTGTTCATAAATTTAATCTGCTCTGGGACTGTCGTGTGCTGCTCTCAGTCAAGGGCCACTGTAGTTCTTGCATATCGTTTACTCCTGGAAGTGAAGCTTAGAGTACAAGCCTGGCTTTAGGAATTTTACTAGAAGCATGTTTTCAGCTCATTCTTAAATGATATAATCAAACACTTAGGTTGTTTAATTCTGCTTAGAAGAGATCTGCACAGGACAGGACTTAATAGAAAAGCCTGTTCAGGAGCCTTCCGTGCTATGACTGTTTTCCTTGGCAGTGTATTAATGAGGGATGGGAGCAGTCGTGTGGGTACAGACTTTTGTTTTGATTAATGAGCAAATAAATCATGCTGTTGTGGCCTGATTTGGTCTGTGGTTCTCTGGTTTGCAGGGAGAATTTGTACAAGCCTAGATAAGGGAGACTTGCAGTGCCTTGCACCAGTTCTAAACTACCCAGAAAGACTACTTTAATTTCCTTTTTGTAGCATTTTGACCTCTGTTCCCTTATGTTAGATGAATTAGTTACCTGTTAGAGCGAGTCTTGTTTTCCTTAAGATGAATTGCAAGACTTCCACTGATTTTATTAAGGAGCATTCCCAGACTCTAGTTTAGCATAGTGCCCCTTATTCCCTGAACTCCTTTCTCTTGTTCTTTGAGACAAAAAAATTAATAAAATCACATCCTCCAGAGAACAACACCTTTCCTGCTTTATATCCTAGATAATGAGTGGTGCTTCTGTTAATGATTTAATGATTCTTTAATTAGTTATTTCTTTGAAGACCAGCAGTGTTGGGTCTGACATAAGCCACCCACTACCTTGTTTCAGAGCTAAGTCTGTAAAGCTACAATAATTTGTTTTAAAATAACATTGTGTTTTTAAAGGTAGTGCATCAGAGTCAGGTGGAAGTTCATTCCTGGTTTAACCCTCTGGACTGCAGAGTGGTTACATCAGTGCTGAGATTGAGTCTGTGTGTCTTGATGAGCTGTTTAAAGAGGAGGTCTGTTCCAGGATGTGTTGACTCAGAGGTGTGTTTAGTCAAGCCTTTGAGACAGATTTTATTGCTAATCATCTCGGCGTCTGTCTAAGATTATCTGGGATGTTCACCTAAATCTGTCTTCCTAGCAACATGGAATGTGCATCAGCTTAATAAGTTTCCGATAAAGGATATAAACAAAGCTGAGGGTGTTTTCCAAGTCTCTAAGTAGCTGGCTGAGAGCTTGGAAAATTCATGGATCATGGATACACAGGGAACCAATAAGCTGTGTGTGTTAGGTAGCAAGAATCTGCTTAATCCCGTGTAAACCAGAGCAGGGAGGACGTTTCAGTGCAAGTGTGAATTGTACACTTCTGTCCTGACTTAGCTGATTCCTTGCTGTGTGCTCTTCCCAGCAGTGGGGACAGGGGGAAGGTGTCTTGGGTCCTGTGAGTAACCAGAAAGCCTCGTGGTGAGTGATTCAGCAGCCAAAGAAGAGGCAAGCACAGCCCATCTGCACCGTAAGGCTGCACACATACTGAAATGCTGTATGCTGTGTAATCTCACCTTTGAGCTACAGCATGCTTGGCACATGAGCCTCATAACTTATTGCAGAGTGAAGTGCTGTGATTGTGTTGTTTATTACGGTAGATTAAAACTCTTTCCAAACAACAGAGCATCAAAACACAGCGCCTGAAATAGCTGTGTCATCCACGACAAAAACCCTAAGCCAACTTCTTTGGAAACTTGGGTTCTAGCTTTGAATAGCTTCTTGGCTGTTCCTGACTAACTGACTAATTCTTGGCAAGCCTGTTTTCCCATCTTTGAATGACAAAGATGAATATTGCCCTGCTTTTACCCACTGAGGCTGAAACCCCAGTCTCTAAGAATGACAGTGGCCTGAAGAGATGATGTGCTCTGAAGCCTGCTGAGCTGAGGTAGGCTGGAGGAATACCCAGCACGACCCCAGTGCCAGAGATGAGAATTAGAACTTCTAATGAGACAATAAAAGTGTGGGATTATCTAAAAGATGCTGTAAACTAGAAGGACATACTCTTTGGATTTAAATGTTTTTTCAATGACTGTTTATACTATGGTCTGAGGTTACTTGAGCTGATAAAACAGTATCATTTTGCTGCTTCTTTGACAGCTATTCACAAATAAACACATTCATGCTGGCTTGTTGATTACAGAAAGTCTCCAAGAATGAACTGTAACAGGAACCAAGGATTTATCACCACTAGAAAGAGCCTCATTTACACCCTGGGGAAAGTATAAATAAATGTGTCTACTTAAATGTCATGAAATATGCCCAGATGGGGTTTATATTTATTCAGGTCTGTGATAAGCCAAATGTTGACCCAAAAGGGGTTAATATTCTTAAACAGAGTGATTAGATTCCCAGTGTTTTTTTCCTGTAAGCCAGGTTCCTTAGAGCTATAAGCAACAGCTTGAAAACTTGGCTATGTGTCATAAGATGCCCCTAACCCACAAGCTGAAGCTGAAACACAATGTAATGGAATTCAAATTCTTCCACAGTTGGTTATGTGTGTTCTCATAATTCACATTTCTGGCTTTGCTCTCTGGAAATTTGTGAATAAGTAGAAAAACCCAAACAGTGATCATACCACTGTCCACACTCACTGAGTATTACTTAAAACAAAGGTAAAAAATGCTGGGGTTTTCTGTTTCTCTTTCAGGGTCCTGTAGGATTTTCTGTGTTATTTCCTCATTCTCACCTTTAATAGCCAGTGTATTTGTAATAAACTAATACTCAGATGCTTGGTCATGATTCCTGCAGGAATTCACCAGGTATTTATAAGGACTTTCCAAATACCATTGTGATGAGCACACTGGGAATACTTTCATACTGACAGCTCCACAATCCCTCACCAAACGGTTGAGTACTTTCATTTCAGAACCTTAAACTCCAGTCTTGCTTGGTATCAGGGTACAGAATATGAAGTTCAACTGGTACCAGCTTAATGTGTAGTACAGACTTTAACCTGTCCTTAGAAAAGCCTTACTCAAGGCTTCTTTGCATCATTCCCTGCTCTTGCTCTGGTATCTCTGCCCTGGTGCAGTTCAGTGCAGCTCACTCCTAAGCCTCAGCAAGTTGTTTTCCTATTGTTGCCCCTTTCTGAAAGCTTGTTTCATGCCTCATGCTCTTGCTGCCTTTGCAGAGTGGAAAGCCCTGTCATTTCAGCAAACAATTTAACTGCAGAATGGCACCAAGTAAGTATTTTTCCTCCGTAATGAGAGCATGAATTCCTACCCAGGTTGTTGGGGTTAACAAGGAAGTTTGAAGATGCTGCCCAGTTCTTTAGCATTTCTAATTGCAATTTGAGTGCTCTAAGGCTGAAAAAAAAAAAATCACATTTCCTCATTGAGATTTAGGACATGTCATAAGAATCTAGAACTTGTCACCATACATGTCGTTGGTCCAGTGGCTTTTAAGTTCCTAGCAGAGGGATGTGGTCTTCTTAAAAGTCACTGCTCAGGCAGATGTGTATTATTTCCAGACTGGGAATGACAGAGACCAAAGCCTGTGGACAGCCCCATCCCAACAAGGGGTTGTTCAGAGCAGGCATACTTTAGGAAGAAAATGCTTTTCCACCCTGGTTGTGTGAGATCAGACATAGGTGCTGTCCTGCCTCGTGCATTGTTTTCAGAAATGCCAGCTAAAATTTATTGGCAGAATCTTTCTGAGCAGTGAGCATGTCACAGGCAGAAGGATTCCAAGTGGGATTTGAAGAATCTGGCCTGAGCTTTACGTTCAAGCAGCCGGAGGACATCACAGGTTTGGTTGACACTGCCTCAGTGAATAAGAGACAGCAGAGGGAAGAATGACATAAGGCATCACACTACTACAATGAGCATTTTGAAATGCTCAGAGATAGCAGATTGCAGAGGTTTTTTTCTAGTTGCAGCTGTCAATTATATCTGACAGAGTTCAGCTTCCTAGTAGATCTCTCTTGTATCTGCCTTTTTCAAAGGTCAGGCTCACTGGAGCAAAAAGGAGCTGCTTGCTGCTTTGCTGTCTTAAAAACTGCATATTGTTTTGGTGCCTTTCTGTGAGTTGGGCTTTTTGAAAGTCCAGTTCCAGCTGTGGAACCCTTGAAAATGTGGACTTTTAGCTTTCTTGAAAAGTATCTATCTCTCAGGTCTGTAAAGCAAAGTAGCCATAGCAAGAGTATCTTTCCTAATCCACAGACAGAGAAACTTTCAGATGAGAGCCATTGATCTCACCAAGAAATCAATGTTCAGGGCTCATCAAGGGCCGATTCCTTCCATCCTGATACCATCAGACAAGTGATCCCATTGCGGTCGGTAGGGCTGCTTGTGCTGGAAGGGAATCAGCTAATGCTATAGAAACAGACCTGCTTGTGGAAAACAAACAGCTTTCTCTGCCTGCCTGCAGTGAACCTGTCCTCTGCAAAACTCAGCCAAACTTCTAACAAAACCCCACAATAGCAAAAGCCACACTTAGACTGCTTAAGGCTATTCAGAAATGCCCTGGCTGAAGATTCCATCTTTCATTATCCAATATACAAGGCAGAGACCCCTGAACATCCCCGCTTTGCTCTCTTGCACCCTCATATTTATATCTAAGCCTCTTACCCTGTCACAATTTCAAATGGGGGCAGGTCTTCCCTCTTCAACTTCTTCTTCTTTTTCCCTCGCCCTCCTCTGCGTTGTCAGGCTCACCGTTCTGGGTGTTGCTGGGCTCTTCCTGCTTCTCTGCCATCTTCTGGAGTATAGGGCTGTTAACTTATAGTCACTGGGGAAAAAGAAAGAGCAACTTCTGAGAGCTCTTAAGGGAGTGGAGGCAGTGGAGGGAGGAGGGAAAAACAGAGCTGGGAGTTCCTGCGCTCGGCACAGTTGTTGGGAGCTAAATATGGAACAAAGCAGCAAAGATAGAGGCTGGATGGGGTAGGATGACCCAGGGTGCTCAGATGTCACCTCCTTCCCTTGCTTTCTCTAGGTCTTTTTAACAATCCCTCTTGCTCCCCTTTTAATTTAAAATTAAGTGACGACTTTGCTGTGGGCGGGTTAAGCAATGGATGGAATATCCTGGGAGCGTGGGGATCTATTTATCCGTTGGTGTGACAGATAGCTGGCGAGACACAGAGCTGGCAGCTTTTCCATCAACCTCCTTCTGCCAGTTTATTATATTGCTGACCTTGAAGGACCACTCTTTTGGCTCAGGCAACAGGGGAAAGGGGCAATCCCGGTTTGGTTTGCTAAAAAAAAATAAAAATAAAAATCCCCATTGGTGATGGATTTGGCCTCCTGGGCCATGTGGAGCATCACAGCAGGAGGGCTGAGAGAACCTGAGCAGAAACCTCACCTGCCCTCTGCCCTGCTCATCCATGCAGGGACACTGAAAACGGGAGCTGAAATTTTTCTGGTTGAAGTTGGTATCAGATTGTGCTGGTGTAAATGCAAGCCAGAACCTTCTCCCAAATGTTTTAAGGCCAGCCTTAAAATTCCCAGTGGTGCAGGGCAATTCCCCATGTGTGTGTGTGGGTGCTGAGCATCTGCCCATTGCTCTGTATTTCTTCTGTCACCTAAATGCTTAAAAAGCACCAAGCTACCATAGCTAGGTAAGAGTGAGGTTTTGATAACTGACAGGCTTAGTGATTCTTGCTGTAATTCTTTGTTTCTCTCATGTTTGCAGCTGCAGATGGTGCAGACCTTGAGCAAGGGATTGCACTGGAGCCAAAGAACTGGGCAGATGTGTGATGAGAGGCGAGGGGTGTGTGGTTATGCAGTAATAACTGGGACTGGTGTCACCAGCTTGAAGAGGACACGATGCTGGAGACATTCTGGTAAGGCACATACTGGGGTTTGCCTGAACTGGTGTGGGTATGGACATCTTCCTCTCAGGCAAAGAGAAGTGAAGGAGGACTGTAAAGATTTTATTGACACGAGTTTGGGATGTTTGGATTGCTCATCACTGAAGGAAGCAGATTGCTTGTAGAGGCTGTGGTAACTTAGATGCTCAGGGGTAACATAGCTCTTGCAAGCCCTAAAATGAGGGGGTTATGTTTGGGTTGGGGGGTTGTCTCTTTGGGTTTTTCTTTCTTTTTCTTTTTTTTTCTTTCTTTCTTTCTTCAGGATTATGTAAAATGCTTCGAGTTTCTCACTCTAAATCTAAAGCATTTAAAGTGTGTATAAACCCCACGTGAGCCAAGCCTAATGAAAACCTGAGTCAGATTTTTCTCAGAGACTAATCCTGCTGTGCCACAAGGGGGAAAGGAAATGGAAAACGTGTAGCTGGGCAGGACTCATGTTTTAACCAACGTGTCCTGGAAATCAAATCTCCATCAAAGCTCTGCATTTAGTTCAAACCCCACTGTCATTGAGATTTGGATAAATATGAAATCTTAAGCTACATTTGATTGAGTATTCAGCCTGGACTTAGTGGAAAACCTGCTTTTAGTTTGAGGAGGATAAACTGTATTCCATAGAAATCAAATAGGTGTGAATACCTGCTTTGGGGCCAGACTCAGGCTCTGTGTTACTGTAGTTGGCTCTTTAGAGAGGTCTGAGCCACCACAAAATGAAATAAATCTGCCATTGGGCAGATAATTTATTATAGATAATAAATAATATATTATGGCTAATTTATTCTGGCTACTCTTTCAAGCCTGCTTGATAAAGACAGCCTGCTTTGCTGCACCACCGTGTCCTCTGTAGCTCTTTGTTAGTAACGTGATTGAAAAGCAGTTGCTCTGGGGATGGAGCACCCCCCTTTACTCCCACACTGTTTGCTAGTGACGAGGAGTTGTTTATTTGATGACTGACACAGCTGACATGGAGAGTATTGTGACAACAGTGCAATCAAGGATTTGACAAGTTCCAAGACATCCTATCCGTGGAACATGTATCTCTCATTTTCACGGTGCAGAATTTTATTTATTTTTAAGCTTAAAATACTTTCCTGGAGGGCAGGTGTAGTGTTTTTCCTCTTGCATGGTAACTATGCTCAAATTCCAGTTCCCCTGTCCAATTACTCTCACCTCTGACATTTCAGGCTGTGCTTTTGGGGATGGGAATCCTCTCTTAGTGAGCGACAGCTTGTTTCCTTCTTACCATTAAGACTTAAGAAGCCTTCCAGCCCCTCTTCAGTCCCTCTGACCCACTTTTCTTTATTTTTGGAAGCTCTTGATGCCTAAGGTCCCATCTTTCCTGCAGCCTTCAGCTTTCACTGGCCTGGCCCCTCTGCAGGGTTCAGGGCTGAGCTCTAATCTAATCTCGGGAATGTGGCACTGAGACTCTACCTCCATCCAGCCCTTCCCCAGCTGCTTCGAAGCTCCATCTAGGGCAGTGCACCAAAGAGTCCTGATCCAGCCCCTGCAGCGTTTGCCTGTGCCAAGAATATAAAGGGACACCGCCGATGTGACATTTTGTGTTAGAGCCCCAGGAATGAAAGCTTTGATCAGTTTTGTTTGGTTGTTTTTAAGCAGCCCTGGCTCTCCCAAACTGCTCACGTGGGTGGAAGAGCGTGGGTGTACGTGGGCCTAATGACTGAAGCCACAGATGGGAAATTTCTTTCTGTCAGCTAGTTCAGAGAAGGGTCTGGGGTGTGGGTGCTGAGGTGCCAGGGGTGCAGCTAGCCTCACGTAAGGACCTCCCAATGGTTCTTCGGTAGACTAAAGTCACTGTGCTTGCCAAACAGCATTTTTTTATTAAAGTTTCCCCCCACCTTGCCCTTCTCCCCACTGATTCAATGATTTATTTAGGTTACTGTGGATTTCATTCTGTGTTTGGAGAGCCCTGCACAGCAGAATCACTGTTCAGCCACAGAAGCAGCACAGGAGACCCATGTGCACATCAGGACTCTCTCCGTTTGCTCGCCAACAGCAAGGGCTAAGCCATGCTCATTCCCAGCACAGCCCAGCGGCCTGTCCCCATGCCCAGCATGCTGGATGCAGCTGTAGGTCCACACTCTTCCCTCAGAGGTAATCATCCTCTTCAGCAGCTGCACCTCACGTGTGGGGAAACCTCTTGACAGTGCAGCACAACCCTGCGCTGCAGCCCCGGGATCGGCTAGTGAGCTGACTTTGGCTCAGTGGCACAAACCCAAGCTATGGTTTCCTCCCAGAGCTTGTTCTCCATCCCATGGCAGATGTGTCCTGCAACATCTGGCAGTCTGTCTCCTTCTATTTTAAAAGGTTCGCTGTGTCAGGGCATTGAGGCCAGGATGACTGAGGAGAGAGAGCTAGATGAAGTAATGGGGAGGAGTGGACCTCGGAGACGCCAACCCATAGTGAGATTTGAAGAGCTGTCTGCATGGGACCACTGCCAGCAAAGGTGACTGCTAGCAAGGCATGGCTAAGATGGCAGCTTGTTTTAGGAGAAGCTTTCTGGCTTGGCTGAAGTTTTGGATGTTAAGGTCTGATCCTGCATCCTGAAGAGTTTCTCCGTTGACTTAGAGGCATCTCTGAACTCAGGTGATGTTTTGCCTATCTTAAATAAGTGTCTCACATAGACAGTACTGTATTCCCTTGGCCTGTCTCCCAGGCAGGTCGTCTGCTGTTCCTCTAATTGCAGCAGGAGTTACTTTCCTGAAGTTAAAATGGCTGTTTCCCTTTTCTGATCACCAAGGGGTAGTAGAAATGACCTGGCTGCGACAGCCCTTGCCAGGAAAAGGCAGCTTTTCTTGCATTCTCAGGCTGGAGGAACATTTTTGGATGGATGTGAGGGTGAAATAAGACACGGGCTGCGTGAGTCATGGCTCAGCCGTGCTCTCTATTCCAAGGGGACAGCTGGTGGCACTGACAAAACATCTCCCTAGATACATTGTCTGGCAGCAATCCTCCTCCTGCTTTTTCCAGCTGTAACTACCGTTACGTGATAAATAAATAAACACTCTGACAGTGATGTGCAGAACGTGGCAGCTTTCCTTCCCTCCACCCTTGTGGGCTCTCTCCTGTCCCTCTCCTCCTGCCACAGGACTGCAATGACAAGGTTTAAACGAAGGGACTGCAGCATCCCACAGCTTTGACCTGGATGGTGCCCACCTCCCTCCCTGCAGAGCTGTCCCTCCTCATGAAACCACACCAGAGCTGAAGTGTGCAAGTGGAGAGAAGCAATCGTCTCTCCTTCTTCCTGCCTTATATTCCCAGCTAAAGCCTGGGCCTTCCTGGCCCATGATCCCCAACCTCACATGCCCGTTACCACGCTGCTGCAGAGCTGGGAAGGAGCCTGCTTTGTTAGCAGGAGCTGCTGGCAGCCCAATTAATTCAAAGCACAACTGGAAGTTAATGACAGCTCCAAGCAGCACCACCTCCTTCCTGCTGGGCTTCTGCTGCAGCTTTTACTGGGCGCAGTTCGAGGGGAAGGTCAGTCCCAACCATGCTGCAGGTGCTCAAAGCCACAGGAATTTATATTCTGCACCATGCAGGGCTAACAAAGCTGGGGGGAAGAGATGCTGGCCCTCAATCTTGCCTCTGAAGTTTACACACGCTCAGCAGTACATCCTCTCTAGCATTTGACTCTGTATTTTAACATATCAATCAATTAAAGTTCCTTACTGCTGAAGCCAGAGTGTTTTCTGAAACAGCTGGTAAATTATTGAATGAGACAAGGCTTAGGAAAAGGGGCCAGCCTGCACGGCAGAAAGGTTTTGTTTATGCACACATGCTGGGTATCCAGCAGCCAGGGATGTGCCCTTTGGGCTAAGATCAAGTGCAACAGTCAGTTTAATATCAAATATGTCTTTCTGGAAAGACTTGTGGTTTGAAGAGGAGGGATCATCGTTAGGCACGGTGATCTGAGAGGTGGCTCCTCTCTAAATGCCACGACCCCATGAAAGCGGTCAGGAATGCACAGCCTTTGTCTGAGTCACTGCTTGAGTCGTGTACACTGGGACATGTCCCATCGTGGGTTATGAATGTTCCTGATGCTGGGTGGGACGTGGTATCCGTTCCATAAGCTAATTTAGGGGGGTGCTAAGGTGCTCCAGCCGGCCTGCTGCCTGGTTCTTGCTGGCATAAGCAAAACTTGCCAGTGCTCCTTCTGGATGCTCTGGGAGAGAGTCCCAGAGCGTTGGTGTTGGTGGGGGGAGAGCCCCATGCAGCAAACCTAAAGTGAAATCCCCTTCTCACTCAGAGGCAAAATTCCCTTGATTTTAACAAGCTGGGTTCCTAACCATGCTTTGGGCTTCTAGCCACCTCTGGTTTGAGTTTTTTTCCTCTTCCCTCTGGTCACTTGTAACACAGGGATGGATCCACATGCTTCTTCCAGCTGTTGCATGACCAGGACCATGAACCCTGTTACACAGCATCAGTGGGAAATCAGGGGAGTGTGAGGGCAGAAGCTGATTGGGGTCTGCACTGCACCGTGTAACTGAGACATTTTCTCCATGACTGCCTTTGAAATGTCATTAAAGTTATTTTTATGCAAAGGGTTTTGCTTAAACAGCAAATATCCCAACTGATGCTTTAAGTATTAACACAAGAGGGTGTTTTGCTGAATTTGACGATTGATTTCAAGCTATTATGGGTATTATCCATAGGAGCATTTGCTATTTTTGCTGCCTGCAAGAAAATAGTACCAAAGAGAAGACAGTGGTGCACTTACAGTTGGACTGGAAGGAAGAGGAGCTGAAAGGAAGACAAGAACAAGTAAGCTAGTCACACACATGGGCAAAATGGGGAGGGTGAACATGAAAAGATTTAAAAATATATGTTACTCTTAATTCCAGGTTTTCCTTTACCTGCAGAAAAAAAAATGGGAAGGGGAAATTTATGAAAGCTGATCATATATCTATCCATACACGTGGAAATAGTATTAAAACGTTGCAGGTTTGAACCAGACCCAGGGCCACCAGCTTAAATGTGATTTAAGTAGTATTTTTCTCCTTTTTAGAAGCAGAGATTGCTCCAATGACTTGCTTTATGTGCCCTCCATCCCTGGCTTCACTAGGTGGCTCTGCTCACCTCTGCTCCAAGCCAAGCTGACTAGGAAATGACAGCCAGAGTGATGCTTAGCCACCCTAAATCCTTCTTAACTCCACTGAACTGGATCTCCAGCCCAGATATTAGCTTCTTTTTAGGGAGAATTAATTTATGTCTTCCTGTACTTTGGCATATGGCTTTCTGGAGACACAGGCAAGACAACACTATAAATAAGCTCAGTGGTAACATACAGCTATATAAAGCCCTGGAATATATAGGATTATTTTTTATTTAATGTAGTTTATGATCTTTCTAGTGCTGCCTGCAGTGATTGTGGTTTACATCCCTACTCCTGGTTACAGCCACATCTATTCAGCAGCTGGTTCTTCTGCAGCTTTTGCTGGGAAGATTACAGCAGTGTGCTGTGAAGGAAAGCCCAGAGCCCCAGTGCTGGCAGGGCTGGGAACAGGCTGCAGGGGGAAGGCTCAGGCAGCAGACCTGTATGGAGCGGTACTGGGACTTGAGGGGGAAAAATAATGGGTGGTATCAAAATGACAGCAGAAGATAGACTCCTGATAGGACATGGACACAGACAAACTGCTGCTTTCAGCTGCTCTCAGCTACTGTTATTTGTTTCTCTTGGCTCCAGCTTTCGGTTGTACTTAGCACCCAGCTCTGCTGTTTACGTGAGCTGGGCCCAAGAACATTCAGTGTCTCTGCAATCAGGCTTGGTGTGACTCAGGGAGGACCCCAAACCCCCTTAGCTTCCTTAGCTTGCATCTGGGGGTAAAGTATAATAAAGCAGCCTGTCACGGGGTGTACCCCCATGGCTCTGACGTGCAGGGGCTGAAGGGGCCTTTGGGATGTTTAGCATGAACCCCACACAGCCCCTGTACTCCTAACGCACCCAGGAAGGAGCCTGGGAGCCTTGCTGGGCCTGGCTGCTGATTTCCTTCCCTGTGGTGCCAGAGCACAAGCCACAGACTCCAGACAGGATCCCCTGAGCTTTTGCAAACCTAGTGCCAAACCAGTAAAACAAGAATAATTTGGATTATTTTTTTTTATTATCCAAAGAGAAGTGGCTTGTTTTTATTAAAAGCAAATACAATTTATTTTACAACCCCAGCTAAGCCCTCCTACTCCCACCCTTTGCAAATACACCCACACACTTTAATCTACAGTCAGCTGCCAGGAAGAAGACCCACCTACCACTTTTCTTCACATAAACTCCTTCTATCAATTAAAAAATAATAGTAAATATTCTCTGAGGACAGAAACACCTAAGGTTAAGGTTTATCAAAGTCAAATCCATCCTATAAAGGATGAACAAGGACTAGTCCATGTACCTTTTGTGTCTGATTCTGTCATGGCCTGGTCCCATGCTGGCAAGTTTTTAAATTTTATAAAGGCTCTTGTGCTTTTGTACTTTAAAAACAAAATTAAATTCAAAGGCACTGCCGTGGTTTTCTTTTCTGATGAGATACAGCACACAGAGGTGGAAGAGAAATGTTTCCTCTTGGGAGAAGCATTTGCATTCTAATCATTGCTGCTTTATCTTAGAGCATGAAACTCAAGAAGTGTGATACTCCACAAATAGGAGTCAAAGTGCTTGGTCTCCTTTCAGTAGCAGAACAAGACAGATTACTGCTTGCTTGGTAGCTGACAGAAAAAAAAATGTTAATGGTATAAAGCCCAAACCAGGTGATATGTGAAAATGAAGCAACAGCCCAAATAGCAAAGAAAAAAATAATGAAGTATGTTCTTAAAGATCAGTGTGTGCACAAGTGAAGGGCATTTTTGTTTGGTCCCAGAAGAGGAGATGGGATTTACCATGTGTGTGACCAAGCTCTGCTCTCCAGGGGGGATGGTGGCAGTTTGCAGGGGGATGCTGCTCTCAGTTCTGCTGGTATCATGAGATCCTAATTCAGCTAATTTGACCTGATGGCATTAAGGTCACCCACTGTAGAGCTGCGGCCCCCAACTCAGCAGTGGGGGAGTAAATAGCTCCTGGGGTAAGGATGCTTTAAAGGAGTGCATGGGGCAAACCTTTCTTTTACCAACCATGACCAAGGAGGGAGGAGGCGACGTGTTCTGATGCCTGTCCCCAAAAAAACCCAAATCCCCCAAATGATTAGCTTTTGGTTCACATCAGCATAGTTTAGTTTCACAAAATCCCTTCGTTTTTGTCCTGCTCTTATTCACTCTTCCCTGTTGTTTGCTCAGGGTTGTCCTTCCAGATGCGGATGGTGAGGCAGGTCGCCATGGCCAGCCAGCCCAGGTAGGGCACCATCAGCAGTGCTGCTATCTTGTTGATGCGGTACCAGGAGCACAGCGTGCCTATCGCCAGGCCGTCCAAGAGCAGGATGTCGATCAGTGCCTGGGGGGCAGAGAAGGCAGTGACTTGATGCTCATGGGAACACAAGGCAGTCTCCCCTGGCACAGCTCTGAAGCATCCTGCTAAAGGTGAGATGGAATAGCAACAGGGGAGGGTTTAGCACTGGTCATTGTGTTAGTGATCCTAAACACCAGGACCTTGGCTCTGAGCTCCAGTCAGTGAGACCTGAAGGCATCACCCCAGGAGCCAAGACTAATGTCTTTTTTTTTATTGTTCATTATTGAGTTCTGCAGATTAATAACACTGTTTATGATCACCAGTGTCCCCTTCTGCTGCTGCCAGTTCTGATCTGTCTGCATAGGCTTGTTTACATTAGTACCAATGGCTATTATTACTTCATGAACTTTCTAAACCTTCCTTTCATCCACAGTGTCAAAATTCAGATGGAAACAATAGTCCCTCCCCGCACCCTGTCACCACCAGCCTTGGCACCCCAGGTGAGTGTATTTTGAACACACCCCTCCCGCCATGCCTTACCTTCCCCTGTCCTCTAACAGCATAGTGCACAGTGCATTGTATTTGCCTGATAAGCTGCTCACAGCTGATGTGCCCCTCACCCTCAGGGATGCTAACTTTGCCGGCACAGGGTGTGACTCCAGAGGGACGTTATCTCTAGCCCCGAATCCTTAACTCAGAGACACAGCAGCAGCACTATCAGAGTCCCTGATCTCCCGCCCTGCTCAGCTCAGGCTGGCTATCTGCGAGGCAGGAGCAGGGAGAGGGGTGTGAGGGACTGATACCATTGTCTAGAACCAGGTGCAGCGTGAACTATAGCTGAGTAAAAGCTGCTCTTGCAGCTTTCTTTACAACTGCATAACACTAGTTAGAAAATATATCTCCAAAACAACCCCAAAACCCATGGCAGGGAGACCAGCAAACACACACCCAGCGGATGCACACGTTACTGGATACGTTACCATCTTCAGGTTCCGTGCACCGAAGAAGAAGGGAGGCCAAGCCCAGTTCAAGGCCAGCTGAGCCCCGTAGAGACCGAGAGGGATGACAGCTTTGCTGCTGCAGCCACCCAGGTCGTTCCATATCAGGTAGGAGGCGTAGCTGTGAAGAGAGAGATGCACGTCAGCGAGTCAACCTCTCACGCAAAGTCTTTTCATGTAGGATATTTTGGGCAGTGAGGGGTTTGCACTACAGCTGCATCCGTGTGCCTTGCTCCTCTCAAACCATCGCCCGTGTGGTACCTGCAGGCCTCATGCTGCTTCCCCGGGGCAGCAGGCTGTTTTTAGTGGCTGTTTACAGAACTGAGCGTGGGCCATGTGTCCCTGGCCAAAAAGCATTGCCTGCAGGGTGAATCTGAAGAGCTCAGCCCAGAATTTAGCACAGGCTGTACTTCATCTGCTGGCAGTGAGCACCCTGGCATACCCCGCTGCTCCGGGTGCAAAGGGGAGGTCCCAGAAGCAAATGGAAGAGTTTGAAATGTCTGGTCTTCCCTGTATCAGAGACAGCAGGATGAGGGAGGGAGCAGGAGGCAGGATGAGGGAGGGAGCAGGAGGCAGAACTTACCCCATGCCAGTGTACAGAACAGTCCAAGCAACAGGGAATATTTTGCGGGATGGACACCATGAAGGTTTTTTCAGCTTCTCATACCAAGCAGGTATTTCCTTTCGATTAATAAACCAGCCAAGGAAACCTCCAACATGAGGCAGGACAGTAAAACCAACAGGATAAGCCCACATCCTTCCTCAGTGGCTTGAAGTAGCCTTTTGCCTGCTGTAAATTAAAAACAACAATTTATTATCAGCATAAAAGGACATTTTTCCCTACTTCGCTCTTTCAAGCTTTTTCTCTAATTGCCCACATTCCACTTCAGCCTCTAAGGCAGAAGGTAAGTGTTTAGTACCATATTTATCTCTGCTGACAGCCCTCTGCCCATCTCCTGATCTCTGAAATAGAGTTAATTCTGTCAGTTACATTTTCCCCCCTGATCTACCCAGCAAAGCAGCTCTCTGCTGCTATTCCGTGGCCTCTTACAATATTCCCGTGGCAGGGTTCAGCTAAGGTGGTTATATTCTCAGAAGACAAGACTCCAGCTCCTTTTATCCTTCCTCCTCTGCCCAAGTCAGACAGCGTACAGACTTCAGTGTCCGTTCGCAGAGGCTCTACATCTCAGCAGAGCTGTTATCTCTCCTCCACACACTATTTGGAATATGAATCCCCGGACAGATCATGCCCAGAAACCCTCATCCATCCTGGCTTCATCTAATTTTTTGCCATGGGTTTATATTTTAAATGAAGTCTATAGCAAGACCAACGTCCTTGTGGGATATTTTAGGAGCTTGATGAATGTTGTTTAACCTTCTGTGCAGGCAGAGGTGACTTCTCACCACTGTAAACTGAGGCATAAGAGTAGTTTCTTAATTTGCTCACAGTCTTCCCCTTGCATAAAAGGAAGAAACATTGACTTTAATAATTACATTATGTTCCCAGACAAGGCAGCTGTGGTAGGATAACATCCAGCATGTCATTCCCTGCCCCGCATCTCCCCGACCGCTGTCCTCACTAGTACTCTGAACTTGCCAGTCTCCTGCCCTCCTTCCTTTGGTCTCTATTCACCTGCCCTTGAGATGCAGTAAGGAATTAAACCCAAATTAGCATTCCTGGGGAATTTGCCAGTAGAGCAGCTAGTTTTCTGCCATCAGCAGATGTACAAAAGGCACCTGAACAAACACGCCAGGGAAAGGCTGGGGTTTAGTGATGAAGAAAGAGAGAAGCAGGCACAGAAAATTCCCTCACCCACAGAAATGTCCCTGGCACCCTGAAACAGGGAGCACGAGGAATGGACTGGTGTACACAGCCATCTCTGTTTGGGATTGTAATTCACAATTAACGCTTTGCAATATCCTAAGCTAATTGCTATTATTATCATCATCATCACGCTACAAAGAGACGCTCTTTAGAAAGGCAGTACGAGCCAATTTATACATCAATAAGAAACAAATACCCCAGACACCCTCTCTAACTAACAGTTCCTTTACCAGACAATTTATAGCACTATTAAAGTGTCTATGGAACCAGAAAATCAACTGAACGCTGAGAAAAATAATAGCTGTTAGTCCTGCTTTTAAAGTGTAGAACGCACCAGCCAAGTTCTGGGTCCTCCACAGCACTTCAGCAAAGTAAAACAGCAAAAGCACTTTCTTTTTTTTCCCCTTCCTCTCATCTCCTTTGCAGTTGCCAGGCTAACCTGATGGGCTGAAGGAGTAACTGAGGGTTGGATCTAACACAGCATGCTTATAAAACCCTTATTTTATCTCACAGCTGTTGTAACCTGCTGTAAAAATAAGCAACACCTTACCGTCTCTTCCTGCCTTTCCCTCCCTTGCAAAGGAAAAGGGTTGGACATCCAAGGCCAGCTCCTCTCTGTAACGCTGGTGCTGCTGTACAATGAAGAAATTGTTGGCTGAGTTTTACCTAAATAGCAGAAAAAAAGGGTGGGTGCGGGTGTGCGTGCGCTGGTGGCTGTATCAGATTACACAAGAGAGCCCACGTTCGGGGAGAATTACAGGAGATTTGGTGGTGGTTGAGCAACTGAGAGGAGGGCAGGACTGGCTCCTAGGTCTGGTCATGAGAAGCTATCAGCTTGGTTTGAGGACAAGGATATCTCATCTGTAGACCAGAGAGTGTCTGTGTAGGACAGAGCAACACCCTAATGTCTTCCCTGGGCATGCAAAAGATTAAATTATAGTGTGTCACATGCAAATGGCCATGGTAATTGTGTAAGAGCTTGTGCATAAGGGATCAGGTCCAGAGCAGTGGGACATCTCCTGCTCTACTCTGCCCTGGTCAGGCCCCACCTGGAGTGTTGTGTCCAGTTCTGGGCTCCCTGGTACAGAACAGACAGGGATCTCCTGGAGAGAGTCCAGCGGAGGGATGTGGAGGTGATTAAAGGCCTGGAGCATCCCCCCTGTGAGGAAAGGCTGAGTGAGCTGGGGCTGTTCAGCCTGGAGAAAAGAAGCCTGAGAGGGGATCTGATCAATGGGTATCAATATCTGAAGGGTGGGACACAGGGGGACATGGGCAGCCTCTGCTCAGTGTCTGTGGGGACAGGACAAGGGGTGGCAATTAACCAGATAGTTTGAGTGGTCACCAGTGCACAAATTTTGGCTAAAATCCCCTGGAAACCACTTGAATCTAAAATAAAGACATTACACAAGCATGCTAAATGAAAAAGGAAAAAAAAAAGCTAGAAATCAATTTCCGTCCGTAAGCTGTCTGCAAGGGATGGGAAATTAAACACTAATTTACTTTGGCTAGGGGTCATTACCTGAATTTCATGGCTAGAGTCAGAATTGGCTGGTTCCTAGCAGAATGTGATATTACAACACAGAACCAATGAGATCTTCTCTATTACTGGGCTGGAAGGCAATCTTCTAAATTTTTTTAATTATTTTTTTTTCCTTTGTGGGAGGAGAAAAAAAAAAAAAAAAAAAAAACCCACCAAAAACCCCAGTGTAATGGGCCAGATTTTCAGCCAGCATAAATCACTGCGCTGCTGTTGCAGTGGTGTGTTTATACAGCGTGACTGCCACTTTGAAGTAGCAGATGCAGCACACATAAATCAAGCTGCAGCCACCCACGTGTCCCTTCAGAGTCCAGCGCTACCCGCGAATGGAAACTGGCCGTGCCATGATGGGGCTACTGGATGGGAGGGAATGGATTCCATTGCTTTGCCACCGAGGTGATCGTCCCCAGATCGCTGGGTGGATTCACTGTCACCAGGCTTTGGCAGCTTGGCCAGAAAGCCAGTGATCCAGTGTTTAGTCTGGAGAAGAGGAGGCTGAGGGGAGACCTTCTCCCCACCTCCACTGCCCTGCCAGGAGGGTGCAGAGAGGTGGGCGCTGGTCTCTTCAGCCAGGGGACAGGAGCTGGGACAAGGGGCAATGGGCTCAAGCTGCCCCAGGGCAGCGTCAGCAGATGGGAGGGAAAAGTTCTTCCCTGAAAGAGGTGTCAGGGCCTGGCACAGGCTGCCCAGGGAGGGGCTGAGTCCCCACCCCTGGCTGTGTTTAAAAAAAGGGTAGATGAGGTGCTCAGGGATGTGGTTTAGCATAAGACAGGAATGGTTGGACTTGATGATCTTAAGGTCTTTTCCAACCTTGTGATTCTGTGATGGGTTGTAGCTGGTGGTGTTTCCTCTCCTGGGCTCGAGCACAAAGCTGTGATGGCTTGTTTGCGTGGCGTGCAGCAGTTGTGTTACTGGGCTGGATCAGAGTGTTATGTGTTGGCAGAATTAAAAACTAAGGGTCGTATCACAGGGCTCTTGGTAAGTCTGAGAAGCTGGAGATGGAATATTGTGTCCAGTGCTGGGCTCCCCGGGATAAAACAGGCAGGGATCTCCTGGAGAGAGTCCAGCAAAGGGCTATGAAGGTGATGAAGGGCCTGGAGCATCTCCCCTATGAGGAAAGGCTGAGTGAGCTGGGGCTGTTCAGCCTGGAGAAGAGAAGCCTGAGAAGGGATCTGATCAATGTTTATCAATAGCTGAAGGGTGGGACACAGGGGGAAATGGGCAGCCTCTTCTCAGTGTCTGTGGGGACAGGACAAGGGGTGATGGCCTCAAGTTGAAGCACAGAGAGTTCTGCACCAATCTGTGGAAGAACTTCTTCCCAGTGAGGGTGAGGGAGCCCTGGGACAGGCTGCCCAGGGGGTGTGGAGTCTCCTTCTCTGGAGAGATTCCAGCCCCATCTGGACACCGACCTGTGTGCCCTGTCCTAGGGACCCTGCTTTGGCAGGGATTGGACTCATTGGTCTCTGGAGGTTCCTTGCAACCCCTACAATCCTGTGATGCTGTGATACTGCCCAACTGGGGAAAAGCAAATGCAAAGAGGACAAAAAGAGCAGAGGCAATTACAAGCCTAAAAGTCATGTATCAGTTCTACCTGGGCTTTAGAGCAAAGAAGGGGATAAGCAAAATGTGGAGGTACCTGGAAAAACGGGGTAATACATGTAACAGATTTGCCCAAAGAGGCTCTGGGCAGAAGGAATGTTGTTGTCTGGGGAGATGTCCAGTTCCTAAAGGAGATGTGGCACACCTTGCTTGTCTGGACTGCTGGGTGGCATCTGTCCCAGCACCTCTGAGGCACAGATGAAGGAGAAGTTGGGTCAGCGGGCAGGTAGACAGAAGAGACAGCGGGATGGAGCGCAGAAATACAAGGCTCAGGTTTGGGACGAGTCTTTGGAGGCATCAACCAGGGACCAGTCCTGGTCCAAGAGTGATTTTACACACAGTGCAAGGATGGGTGTGCATGTCCCAGGCCTCCCCTTCTGTAGGAGAGCACGTGCAGCGGGACAGAACGGTCCCACAAGAAACAGGAAAGACTTTCTCTAGCACAGCATTGGTTTTCCTCTGTTACCACAGGTTTCTGTCTCAATATTTCTGGTTTGGATCATTTTACAGTAACACACGATGAAGTAATACTGCTTTCTTAGTAAAATAATTTCTCCACTAGGTCTTAGCATGCTTCTCATCATTAAAGTGATATTACTGCTGGGTTTCAGACCGCTGCAGTGTGTTTTCATGAAGGAAAAGACATGGGAGAGCTGAGTTACACAACTGTGTTTGTTTTCCTCTTCTTAGCAACCTTTGCACGTTGTCCCAAGAGGTTCTCAGCCTCTGCAAGATTAATTGCCCAAATATAAAAGCCCTGTTAACCTGAATATATTACTGAAAAACAGCATATTTCAATCTGCCCTAGTTTTGAAAATAGAGATGCCGGGTCAGCTCCTGGCATAAATCTGCAGTGCTCCTCGGGAAACAGCAGAGCATCTCTGATTTACATCAGCAATAAAGTCATCCTGGTTTGTCTGCTGGTGATGAGAGCCCGAGTGAGCTCACCCTGCTGCCTCAAAGGACGCGGAGGTGGCCAGGGTGGCACCTTCCCCACAGTCACCATCTCCTGAGCACCTCAAAACCTGCCAGCCCTGATGTGGCAAAATCACTTTTTTTTTTTTTCTGATGAATAAAACCTTGTCTTTAAAAGTTTTGTTTTTTTTTTCTTATGTTGAAATTAAATTCCTGGATAACATGAAATGATGTAGGATTTCCCAGCTTTTTGCACCCAGGTGGCCCTGGGCAGCCCATCACAGGAGCTCATGGTCCCCCAAAACCTGGATGCGAATTCCTCTGTGAGCTGAACGTTGCAGCTTGAATTTCTGCCCTCTCTCCACTAGAGGGAATGCCTAAAACATCTTTTTGGGGGGAATTACAGTCCAGTTTTCTGTGTGTTCAAAAGGAAGCTGCTGTATCTGAGACTGGCACAAGATCTTTTCTCCATCCTGGCTGATTATAGCCAATCACAGGAACAAGCTCTGTTGTGAGAACCACAGCAAAATAATCTTAAAAAATAAAGCTTTTTTGTTTCTTTGGGGCTCAGCTTGTGATTTCTCTGCCCTCAGGCAGGACCAGGCGCACCCCAACTCCCACGGGGGAAGCTCACCGGCAGCTGGGGTCTCCACATCTCTCTCTGACCAGCTGGGAGCTGACAAGCCAGGCTGAGTTTTGAAGGTAACTGTTAAATACTGGAGCCTCTCATTAGCATTGCTTGTTTGTTGGGGCCTGTGCACAGTGCTGCCAGCCTGTGATAACCCTCAGGGGAATGGTGCTGCCTTATCTGCCCACAGAAGTTGCACCTCGGTGGCCAAAAGAATAAATGTTAACAGGCAGCTCCACGCTGCCTTTCACGTTACCAGTAGCTTAGTGTGGGGAATCACAAGCAATTAAGTTAGGTGGCTTAACAAATTACCACTCTCTAGCTGAGCCTCGTTAATTAATTAACCACATCGCACAGACCCAGCACTAACGTGGTGTGAAATGTTTTGCCTTTGACTACCATGACCTTCTTCAGGCAGTGTGTGCCTTCCCTTGAGTGTTTGGTAGCACTAATGTTGACCCACAGCAGTTGAAGGGTGAAGGGGCATTAAATGGCACCCCTAACCCTGCATCCCATCTGCCTGCGGTGCACGGTGGGATGCTGAGCTCCTGGTGCTGCTGGCCCAGTGCTTGGGGATGTGCAGGGGGATGGCAGGGCTTTCCCTCAGGAAAATTAAAAATAGCAGGCTGCAGGAATGCTATGGAGCCCCTGCTGTGCTGTATTGCAGGGGGTTAAGTCTTACCTCAACTCAGCTGCTTAGTTAGGCCTTACTAAGTCATGCTCACCAGCCTCGTCTTAACATCAGATGGGGATACCAGGTTTACAGTGAACTGGAATAATAGGGTTCACAAAGGATTTCGAAATGCCTTAATATAGCAGTTGAATGTGCTTCCAGGTCTTTCCTACACGCAGAGTTAATTGAGAAAAGCTATTGCTGGTTTGAGGGGTGCTCACGCTTCAGTCGAGTTTGTTTTGATGTGCTGATGGGATTTCCAGCCAGGCTTTGTGGTAAGGGCCTGATCTGCACCAGCTATGAAGAAACTGGGGAGAGGGTTTTCCTGCTGGCACTTTCAGAAGGAACCTGAGAACCTCCCAGAGATCCTAAAAAAGCAGCAGATAAGCTCTGGCCCCTTAGCTGTCTATTCTACAACTGTAAGAAAAGCTCTTGGGTATTTCCCCAGCCAGGCAGTGCAGACAGTGAACTGGGAAAGACAAGCACCAGCAACAGGCAGCGAGGGGTGAACCTGAGTAGACCAGATGCCTCTTATTCCCAGAGCAGGATGGTGTAACCCTTTCCTGCACACAGCCTGGCTAACTCAGCCTCCTGCCTGGGATTTATAATTTACCTTTCCCTCCTCCCACTATGTTACCTCTAAACCTGCATCTATTACACAGTTCAGCCTGAGATTAGGTTGGCTGAGGAACTTACACCAGAGTATTTTTGTTGTTCTTTCAATGGGAATGCCCTTTTTACCTAGAGGAAAAATTTTGGTGGTTTTTAAAGTACTGGTGAATCTATCAAAATGCATCAAAACGATGCTCTGAGGAGGTTTTGTTAGGAGAAGAACTGCATTTCTCTTCTGGGTTTCCTCAGTTGCAGCAGGAAGTGAGGAGGAGAAAGAACACGGGGATGGGAGGGAATTCTGAGCACAGGGAATATCAGGATCCTGCAGAAAACAGGGTTTTATTAAAGGCAGAGAAGCCACAATATTTGGGAGATATGACAAATGTTGGGGTTTTGTTTTCATCTGCTTGTTCTGAAGTGTGCACCCTTTGCTTGGGTGAACAGCTCTAACCTCAGTGTTACTCTTATTGAGGACTGTTGTTGGTCTTTTTGGGAGTGACTCTTTACAAGCCTGTCTTTTTTCTCTTTATTTTCCCCCAGGTGTGTGTGCAAAGAGACTCTGGCCACCTGCAGCACCCTCTCCAAAGCACTGCAATCAGATGCTTCACATCTGGGCACCTTCCAGGCACGGAAAGCAAGTGAACCATAGGAGAAAGACAACATCCATTCCCAATGTCCTTCTCTCATGGCTTTTAAGGTCAGTTCCTCAGCAGCTGGGGTAGTGGCTCTTCTCTTGGTAGGATGTTCCTCATGGAGCTCTCAAAGCAAAGGCTTCTGCTTGAGTGTGGTGTGTTTCTTTCATCTCTCAGCAGTGGGGGAGTTGGCAGCTGCAGTGTCTGGAAGGGATGGAGCACGATGCTCCTGCTGGGAATGATGCTTGGGTGCATCAGGGGATAATAAAGATGGGGATTGCAGCAGGAGTAACGTTGCAGATAGCAGAATGAGCACCTGGGAACTGCTTTAAAGGCAAGGCTCAAAGTCTGAACAAGCTGTAGAGTGCCAGAACTGTCTTTATGGCTCTGCCTTTCCCTTGATCACATGTGCCAGCTGCTAAAAGCAGCTCATTTCTTCTTAGAAAGCTGCCCTGCTGCCTTGGTGTCTTGATGGTGGGATTGCTTTGTTGGTAAGGAAATGCAGCCTCACCATGGTCATAGATGGGTTGTTGCAAGAAGATGGCAAGGAAAAGAGTTGTGAAACATCCTGTGCAGCTTGTGTGCTGCCACAGAGTTCACAGAGGGTGTTATGTGAGCCTCATCCAGTTTCAGCTTCCTGACCTTTCCTCCAGGTACTGCAGAGCAAGTGTGGAACACCCCCACCCAAATCCCAGGTGTAAATCTCCCCAGATTGTGCACAATCAGCACATGGTAAATGCCAAGGTGCTTCCCTGGGCTGTTCTGGTGGACAAGCTGATGGGAAGAGGCATGGTTCAAGCACATGGGAGGGCATTTTTGGAGAGAAGGAGTTCTGAATCAGAAATGTGGCTCTTACAAAGACAGTGTTATAGTTAGGTCTCCTTCAGTGACTGGTGTAAGTAGGAAGCTGAATTTATTGCTTGCTTTGTGCTGAATCAGGTCTTCTAACTGTAATAGAAGAGGTTCCTCCTTCTACAACAGTGATCCATCCAAGGGCATCGAGTTACTGCAGTATTCCCCATGGCCATCTGATGATAAGGGTCTGTCTAAATGGTATATTGAGTGCAGGCATGAAATTGCTCTGCCAGAGCCCTTGATATCTGGACAGACTCCAGCTCTGATCCAGAAAGCTGTATGGCTGCCAGGAAAGCAGAGCAGAGCCCAACTTCATATGTGTCAGAACGGTCACGTCTGCTGGAACGAGCTCATCTCATGGATGTCTTCTCTTGAATTTGCCCAGACCACTGTGATTTGTGGAGATCCTTTAGGGAAAGTCAGGGAGATCTGAGAATAAGGAATAAATTGGAGAAGAATCCACACCTCCAGTGGCAAATTCACAGAATGGAAAAATAAAACCCAACCCAACAACCCAACCCAACACTGGCTTAGTAAACTGTTTGCCCCAAGCTCTTCTCCCAGCAGTGCTGCAAAGGCACTGCTGCTGTCAGAGGTGCTGGTGCCAGTTCATGTCAATCACAGGGTTTTACTGCTGCACGTGTTGCCCTTTCAGCTGGGAGATCAAAGGCTGTTCCCTTCAATGTGTTTGTGCCAGTGCAGCCAGGTCCCATGTGGAATCCCAGATATCAGTGGTAGAAACGATGGGTGAGATGAATGGATGTGAACAAGCCCTGGGGAGGAAGCATATCCCTGACATTGTAATGACAGCGTGCTGAATCTTAGCCAGGGGCTGGGAATCTTCAAACACAGGCCAAGGGAAGGAAACCTGCCTGGGAGCAAAGGGGTTTTATTGAAAAAAAGGAAGAGGATAAAACTAAGTGTGATTTCCCAGCTTCTGCCCACTCGCATTTCATATCCTGGTAAGTAAGCAGGGAAAAAAAAGCCCTTTATTTCCACAAAACTCAGGGTGGTTTGGAGTTTGACCCAGTTTGAAGGGTAAGGGACTCGTCTCAAACGCCAGATCTAGATTGCTGCCAGAGCTTGGCTTCTGGTTTAGGGTCAGTTCTATTTGAATGGCCAAAGGCAAAGACTTCAATAATATTGTGGCCTTAATTTGGGGCTTTTTTGGTAACTTAATTAGGATCTTGATCTGGTTTTGGGACAGGACACAAAGTGGATTACAGGAGCAGTTGGCTCTTTAATTAGGGCCACTTATCGTTTGTTAAAGTTTCACTTTTACCTGCACAGAGAGGCAGGGACAGCAAAGGACAGAGCCTGAGCAGGGTGTTTTATCTGTGCAGAGCCCCAGGGCAGCCAGGTATGTGCAGGATTGCCTGGCTGGGAATGCTCTCATCTTGCTCCAACCCCACTGCAGCTATCCCAAAGTACCAACTGGCAGCTCTGTCATTCGGCTATTTTTAGAGGCCAGGAACTGGAGGGTAAATATTTATTTCCATTCCGGTGCTTAATCTGCTGCTGGCTGGTTGTGTGGAAAGCCTGAGCCCCCATTCTTTCTCCAGTGATTTATTACCTCAGCCTTCATCTCCTCTCCTCCTCCTCACCACACTCCCATAGATTTCCCAGGATGAATTCAGCAGAAAACGGGCACAGTCTGGGTCTAGACCGTCCCTTTGATCCCAGACCCTCCTGGCAGGCACCCTGCCCTCTGCTTCTCCACCCTCATTTTACCTGACTGGTGTTCAGAGGGAGAAATCGTGAGTCCAGGGGCTTGAAGGGTAGCAGCACAGAGCTGTCGTGGGATGGCTGGACAGACAGACGTGTTTGCAATGACGTGGGATGGGGCAGAGCAGCGGGTGGGGGCTGTGGAGTCACTCGGATTCATCACTGAGCTGGTTGAACGATGAGAGCTCTGCTGCTCTGCCTGCTGACAGGGCAAAGCCACCTCTGTTACACTGCAGAGTCCTGCTGGAGCTGTACATCCCACCACTGCCCACCCAGAACAACAAACAGATCCACACTGAGGGTGGGAACAGGGAAGCTGGAAGGATGCTGAAAGGATTGGTGGGGACACCACCTCCCCTGCCTCACCGCAGTACCCTGGGCTCTGCGCCTCCCACCACAACCAGTGACCCAGAGACCAGCTTGGTACAGGCTCACAGCCTGTCCTGGCGTGTGATGGAAGTGGCACAGCCCCGGGGACCCGGGCTGGTATTTGGGAAAGGCAGCCTGAGGTCCCCTCTCTGTGCCAACCCTGGCTCCACTCGGCCACCGAGCTCTCCGTGCAGGCAGTGGGCAGGAGCTGCTGGCTGCAGGAGGTGTTGCTGTCATCCCCATGGGGGGCAGCGGCTGCATCCCCCCATCTTTTATGTGTGGGGCCTTTCTGATACCACCACACATTTCCCTTTCATTTGCTGGGGTGGTTTATGGCAGCTGTTGTGCTTGTCTCTAATGGATTTTTTTCCTTTGCAATTTCCTATCCTTATTCTTTCCTGCTGGGGCAGTGTGGACTTATCAGAGATAGGATCCTAAACCTCTGGGCTGGTGGAGCAGCTGATCAGACAGCAGATTGTTACAGGAGGCTCTTCCTCAGCTCTGCAGTGTTTCACAGAATCAGAGCTGTAGGGGTTGGAAGGGCCCTCCAGAGCCCATGGGGTCCAACCCCCTGCCAAAGCAGGGTCCCTAGGACAGGGCACACAGGTTGGTGTCCAGACGGGGCTGGAATCTCTCCAGAGAAGGAGACTCCACACCCCCTGGGCAGCCTGTCCCAGGGCTCCCTCACCCTCACTGGGAAGAAGTTCTTCCACAGATTGGTGCCGAATTTGCTGCAAAGGTGCAGTTTCTCAGGGGTGGCAAACCAAGCTCCAGCAACAGATTTCTCTCCCTATCTAGGTCTTTGTGCCAGAAGAAGTGTAAGAAGGCCTGAAATCCCTAAACTAAAGGGGCAACTGAGACTAAGTAGCTTGTGCAGGGGACCCCACGGTGTACCCAAAAGCCACCCAGAGCCAAGGAACACAGCTGCTGGAAGAAAACCCTCAACACAGCCAGGGAAAAAGTTTGCACTGCAGGTACCATATTTATTTTCACATGTATATAATATATTACATCATTTAAAAACAGAATATTTGTGAAATAAATGTTTGCTTGGGTTTTGGGTTTTTTTTTTCAGATAAAAGCAATCCATGTTTCACACAGCCCCATCACCTCCTGTTTAAAGATGACCTGCACTGGGGAAAGCCTGAGCTCATTCCCCATCTCCCCACTGCTACTGAGACAACATGTGGTGTTCCTCTCCCCCTCCCCCTGGAAAAGAAAGGTGTTTACCAGTCCCTCCCCTCTGAAGTCGGTGCAAGGCACGTTGTATTGCTCCATCATATACCCCATCCCCTTCCTGCGATGCTGGGGGAGACCTGGGGCTTCCTGGAGGGGTGGGGAAAGGAGGTGGGGGAAACACCACGTGCTTTGCTACTGGGGAAACAGCAAGGAAGACCCAGGATTAATAGCAATAGCGTGATTTCAAGTATACGGTGTAAAACCCATCACACAGAGCTTCCCAGAAGGCTGCCACCAGTCCTGACCATGAAGAGACTGGTGTCTCCTGCCAGCCTGAACCCTGCAGCATGCAGTGTTTGGCAGCGGTTTGGCTTGCAGAGTCAGGAAGGGCCACAAGGGAGAAGGGGATCTGACAGGCACGGTACCAGCTCAGGCAGATTCCTCCATCCAGAAGGAAAGAGCTGGGAGAAGGTGGGAGTAAGAAGTGCTCTCAGATAGGCTCAGTGAATGAGATGTTTCCTTCAGACTCTCACCGCTTTTCTGTGCACCCATTATAACCTTCTGGATGAAATTCCTCTGCCCACCCTCCTGAACACAGATACCTCTGCTTGAACCAAGAGTTTTCAGTCTGGACAACTCCCTCTTCCCCTCATACCTTTCCTGGGGGAGCCTCCTGCCCAAAGAAATCCTTACCAAACGCAGCTTTCCCCTCCACCACCCCTTGGTATGGGAGCCAGCAAAGAGGCACTTCTACCTGGGGAGCCTACACCCTTCTTTGCTACTTCTGGGGTGCAGCTCAGCCTTTACCAGGCACTGTGATGCTGAAGCCACCCCATCTGCTGTTCAAAGTAAAATCTGTGGCTGGGCTGGTGCTTAAACAAAGTTTATGCTTGTTAAAAATATCATTGATCAGGACTTTGTCCCTGCAGAACACACTGGCTGATCCAGCCTCCTAAGGGGAGTTTGGGCTATTGGAGGCACGTAGTTTCATCTGGAACTCTGGCTTCTATAGCAGAGTAAGGGGTTTTTTTTTGTGTAAAAGTGGCTCTGGTGCTGCCAGTCCCAGAGCAAAAGCCTTCTGCATGTCATGGTGGGGCTTCGAGGTAGATACCTGCTGCAGCTCTCAGGATAGCCACCACCCCCCGCAACCCTACAAAGAGCATCGGCTTCTGGGGAGGGTGAAACCTTCTCATCCTGGTCTGTTCTAATCCCAGCAAATCCAACCCTGCCGTAGCCTGTTGCCATCCACCCCTAAATCACTCCTCACTTTCCCAACAGCAGTCTGACACAAAGCAGTGCTCCTGCCTTTGCTACAGGTGGAAGCACAGTGCAGGCTGCAGCTGATGGACACCAAGGTCAAAGAGGGGGACCTGGAAGGAGGGGAGTGTTCCCCTTCCATGGGAGCTCAGCCCCTCACTGCCCTGGGAGCCAGCACTCAGGCAGCTGTGCCTGCAGTGCTGTTGCCATCCAGTGACAGGACACAGTACTACAGACCAGTTGCCCATTCACAACCCCAGTTCAAACCTTTTTCCACTTGGTAACCAATATCAGGAAAGCTAGGAGAGACAAAAGCAGGGTGAAGACTATACACTGATCTCCTGAGACAATCCCTCCTGCAAATCACCTGAGAAAACAGATAAAAACGGAAACTTTCCTTTGCTACAGCACCAATTTGAAAAGTTCCTTTCTCTGCCCTGGTATCTTGGACTTTACCAAGGCTCCACCATCTACCATAAAGCTGAACAACATTCTTCAGCTGTACTGACAGCTGAATTTGTTTTGCAAGGTGAAACACCTTCTCTGGAAGATGATAATAAATTATGAGCAGCATGGCTTCTTGAACAAGCAAATGTTCTCTCCAAACTGTTAAGCTCTTGGAGTGTGTGGGTGAAAAGTAGTGACTAAAAGCTGATGTACTGTTTCCTTTCTAAGGTCCTCTGAAAAAGTCCTGCTGGAGACACAACCAAACAAGACGACTAGCCTAGAAGGCCAGTGACATGTCAATAATGTGGCTGATTAAGAGAAAAGGGAAATAACAATTAGTGGTTCGTTTTCCATCATGGCAAAAAGGCTCCATCTGGTGGTGTCTGCACCCAGAAAAGAAGGTAAGGAGTGGGGATGGGGAACTGGGGATGAGATGTTGGTTGGGCTGCTTGGCACCAGAGAAGAGTCCTGAGATCTTGAGGGAATCTTGAGTTCTGCTCAAGACTGGTGAGCAGGTGGCAGGGTGGTAAAGGAAGGTGTCTGTGTGGATAAGATGCAAAGAAATACACTTGTCAGAGGACAAAGGAGCTCAGCGGGTGATCGAGCGGCAGCAGAACCTGAGCGTGGCCGATCCCCTGGAGATCTGTGCTGCTCAGCAGAGATAAAACAAATAAAGCAACCAAAACATATATATATATATATATATAAAAGAGGAATATTATAGCAAATATTTTAATGCATTTCTATTAAGCACAGTCCAGGGCACTCCACCAGGAAAAGGGATACTGCACAAAGGGTCTGGGTCAAAATGATAAGCACAGGATGACCCTTGATAGGAAAACAGGCTGAGAAGTTTGCTGTTCTTCTATGGAAAGAGGCAGGAACATGAGGGATGTAAGTGTTATGAAATGATGGCTGGTCCTGCTAAGCCTCTGCAGCTGCAAGGAGAAAGGATGTAAGGTGTCCTGGCCCTGTGCTCGGACAGGATGCAGAGTAACAAGTTTAAGCTGCAGTAAGGGATAGGTATGGAGGGAAAAACCCCTCAGAGGGTAAAGATCAAGGTAGGAATCGGTGATGCTGGAGGGGTTTAAAGGCAGATTAGGCAGCTGTCTGGCAGGAGCACCTTTGTTGCAGTGGTGCAGACGAGCTGCTTTCAGGATCCCAGGGCTGTCGTGGTGGTTGCTGCAGAAGGCAACACCAGGCAGGGCTGCAGGCAAGCAGGGCTGTGCCCCAGTTTGGTGATCCCCGTGCCCCAGAGCACTGTCAGTTGTGGTCACCTGGTCTGTTTTGCTTTTTACCAGGCAAGTTCCTTGCTCCAGCCATGGTGGAAAGACCCCAGAGAGTAGTAGGGCTCAGCCTGTTTATGGCTATGGGACTGCAACTCCCGTTGTCCCCAACTCCAGCCCAGAAGGGATCTGTCTGCACCAGGAGAGGAGCCCAGCCAAAGGACCACTGCTCATGTTCTACCTCCGGGGTCCCTCTGGCTCCCTCCTCCAGCTGGCTGACCTGCTCTAGGAGATGAGTGATGCTGGATTAGGGCGAGTTTGGCTCAGACAAGGCCAGTCACAGTTTCAAGCCTTACAGTAACCTGGAGTAAAAAGAACACAGCTAAACCATGCAGTCCACACCAGGACCCTCCCCATGTTTTGTAAAAGACTGAAAGATTTGGAACTGGAGTGGAGCTTGCTTCCCTCCCTCCCCTCCCAAAATCATGCTCAAGCACTAGTCATGAACAGAGCAAGGTGTTAAGGCACTTCCCAAAGCTGCTATGCCCAGAGGAGGCTGGGCTCTGCTATTAAACACTGCAACCCTGGGCTCTACCAGGGCATGCCTGCACCATCCTGCCTCAGAAGGCAAAGAGCTAATGCAGAGCTTTTTAGTGTTTGGAAACCTGCCGGTGCTTCCCAGATCTGCTGGCACGGAGCCTTCGGGCTCACAGAGGGGTGTGAGGCTGCGCCCCAGCTCCAGCATCATCCACAGGAGAGCTGCAGGTGTCCAGGGTCAGGCTGTGGCAGGGAGATCCCTCCTGCCAGCGCTGGCAGGTGATGCCATCCATCGGCAGAGGACAGGCAGTCAGTGTGTTTCTTTAAAAAGGGGTAGGGATGCTTGATAAAAGGGAAGAGAAGGCTCCCATCCTCAGGCTCAGGAATAGGGGGAAGGTGAAAGCAAGCCCCACGTGAGCTAATACCGGCTTGCCCCTCCAGTGACTTACAGCCCCTCTCCAAACACAGGCACAGTCTGGGCGAGAGCCATCAGCGAGCAGGGAGCTCTGTGAGTGGACGAGCCCCTTGTGCCCACACACACACACACACACACAGACACACTGGCTGTATTACACCACCACGTTTGTTAACTCCAGGCTCTCGCCTCTGGAGGAGCCTGTTCTGCCTCACTGCTGCACGCCAGGAGTGTCACAGGATGCTCTGTCCTCAGCCTCAGTGAGGTGTGAAACACACAATGGAGTTGAACTTCCCCCCACCCTCCCACTGCGTCTCTCCATAGCTCCTGGAGGTGTCTGCATCCATGGCAGAGACCCTGGGCCCTGTAGTGGGAAGGTCACAGGTCCAAGCTGCTCTCTCTCTCTTGGAGGTCCCTTGAATACCCCTCTCTTGGGAGACGTCAATGCAGAGCAGAGATTTGAGAGAGAGCTTGGCCGGACCCTCCCCAGTCTCTGCCCCCACATCTGTCAGGGCCTGAAGAAGCGTCGTACCACTAAATGCCCCACCATGACCAGGGCCACCACCACCAGCATGTATTTCATGTAAACATTGTCCAGATCGAGTGCAGCCACCTAACAGGAAACAGAGAATAACCAGAGCACGTTAGATCTGCCCGGGCCAGCTTGCTGCTCTGCCTGCACCCGGGTGACTCACCAACTGTAGTCCCCAGGCTGCACCAGCTGCACCCTTCCCACCTCCCCTCACCCCCAAACCCCACCCTGTGCTCCTGCAGACTCACCCATCCTCCCTGCTGGGCGATCCACTGGGCGATGCGGTTCCGGAGCACGAAGTCCGCAACGTAGCGGGCGATGCGGCGCAGGAAGCCCGGCACGCCGTGCTGGTACACGTAGATGGCCATGTGGTACCCAAAGCCCAGCAGCGCGATCACCCGGCCCCAGTTAATGCCGCTCTCGAACAGGCTGAAATGAAGCCAAAGGGGCTGGTTAAATCACTGCCACGGCTCAGACATCCCTACTCTCCGCATCCCTCGAGGCCGCGGGCTCTTGAGCGGTGCCGGTTGCAGAGCAGGGACAGGGACGCTGCACCTCGAGGTGCATCCTGGCCACACAGACAGCATAGCGAGTTCGGGGCCACAGGACATGTGCTTTCATGGAATCACAGAGTGTTAGGAGTTGGAAGGGACCTCGAAAGCTCATCTAGTCCCACCCCCTGCCAGAGCAGGGTCACCCAGACTAAATCCCACAGGGACACATCCAGGTGGGTTTGAATGTCTCCAGAAAAGGAGACTCCCCAACCTCTCTGGGCAGCCTGTCCCTGGGCTCCAGCACCCTCACAGAGACAAAGTTCATCCTGACATCCCCATGGAGCTTCCTCTGCTCCAGCTCACACCCGCTGCTCCTTGTCCTGTCGCTGCCATCCCTGAGCAGAGCCTGGCTCTGGCCTCCTGACTCTCGCCCTTCACACCTTTATAAACATTACTGAGGTCACCCCTCAGGCTCCTCTTCTCCAGGCTAAAGAGGCTCAGCTCCCTCAGCCTCTCCTCACTCCGCACTCCCTCCATCACCTTGGTGGCCCTGCACTGGGCTCTTCCAAGGAGTTCCATGTCCTTCTGGAGCTGAGGGGCCCAGAGCTGGACACAATACTCCAGGTGTGGTCTCACCAGGGCAGAGCAGAGGGGCAGAAGGACCTCTCTTGCCCTACTAACCACCCTGCTTCTCATACCCCCCAGGATGCCATCAGCCTTCTTGGCTACGGGGGCACAGTGCTGGTCACAGTCATCCTGCTGTGTCCCCCAGGATCTCCATGTCCCTCTCCCCTACGCTGCTCTCCAACAGGCCAGTCCCCAGCCTGTGCTGGTACTTGGAGCTGTCCTTCCCCAGATAACAGACCCTGACCTGACCTGATCTTGTGCCTTAGACTGATGTCCCAAGGGCTGGGTGGGGTGGACTCCAAAATGTGCCTAGTCAATCCCTACTGCTCCTGATCCAGGTTCTGGTTGCTGTGGGCATAAACTGCATCTCTGTGGGCAGGTTTGGCACTGATTTATCTAGACCAGTTTTCAGAAGTGTTTTTCCTGGTTTCCAGCAAGGCAAGCAAGAAGGGGGGGAGAAGGAAAGAAAAAGGGAAAAATAGGGGGAAAAAAGAAGAGTTTATCTTGTGCCCTGTTTCTGACAGTCCCTGCCTGCGCTGCTGAAGGGAACTGTCTTCTCCAGGAACTGTCTTCTCCGCAGAGTCTGGGCTCAGAGCTGCCACCACACAGGTGACAGAGAGGGAAGTTGGAGCCCGGGAAGGAACACCAGTGAAAGAGGCAGCACAAGGAGAGGGACAGAGGTTAATTTACCTGTTTGCGGTGCGTTAACCGCCTCAGGCTGGCAAAGCGGTGAGGACAGCACGGCGGCTTCCCAAGGACAGGGGAGCAGGAAAAGGACAGAAGAGAGGTGGTTAGACAACACACACCGAGCGGAGGCTGCACGGGGATGGGTGCAAGAGTGACAAGAGCCTGGGATCCGGGAACCCAGAGACTCCAGCTTCTCTCCTGGATCTGCCAGAGGTCTTCTGCTGGACCCTGGGCAAACCATTTAACGTGCACAGCATCTTGGTTTCTCTGCAGGCAGAGAGCGGTGAGGACTGAACCTCTTGATGGTCACCTCCATCCAAGCCAGTGCCTCCAGCAATCAGGGCAGTTAGTCATCCAGATGTTTGCCTTTGCTCCTCACCCTGTTGCAGTGGTTTGAGTGGGAGAGCTGGGCATCCATCGCCTGCACCAGACGGCTGAAGGGCTCCAGAGCATCCCGCATCCTGAGTTAACCTGATCCCTTTCCACATGGACCACGCCAAGGACCCTAAATCCCAGCCCATCCCCACAGCCTGCCACTGCTTTTGCTCTGCACCTCTGGAACGCTTGACTCATTGGGACTTCCCAGCTACCAAGCAAGTGGCAGTGGGACCAGCAGCAGTCCAGGGGTGGTCGTAGCCCCGAATGGGACCTGGGACACTCACTTGGCTGCTGATGGACAGGCCATGCTTCCCAAGCACGTCTCCCAAACTTTCTGACCCCCGTCAGCTTGTGCAAGGACTTGAAAATGATTTGTCACGTGGAGACAGTGTGCAGGAGCAAGAGCAGACAGGAAACACAGGAACCATCGTGATGAGCTTGCTGGGAGCTCGACTCAGGGACAGTGGGTGAAGCCTGAAGGAACAGGGTCTGTGTGCTGGGGCAGAACTGGGGGGGCAGCTGCTCCAGGGTGGGGGCGACGGGCTTCACCAACTGCGCTGCACCCTGTCTGACCTTTCCTTCCCCGTTCTCCTCCAGGAGAAGGTGTCCTGCCCGCGCTGAGGAGCCGGTGGCCTTACCTGGAGGCTATTCTGGTGAAGTACTCATAGGCGTTGTCCTTGGTGGGCTGCAAGGATTTCAGCATGTAGCGAAACTCCGCGTCGTACCGCTCATTAATGTCATCGCCGATGATGGCCAGGCGCCTTCCCACCAGGCTCCCGGTGCTGCCCAGAGGGAAGATGGCATTATGGATTGGGTCTGCCTTCCCAGCAAGACCAGTAAGCAGGTCTGGGGGTGGGGGATGGGGTAGGTCTGTAACGGAGCCTGGTTCAGGAGGGGGTTGAGGTATGTTGGTAACAGGGTTTTACCTGCCCAGATCCTGCGGGATCTGCGCAAGCTCTGGGTCCATGGGCACTTCTTCCCCTCTCTCCTCTCTCTCCTGCTGGTAGCGGTAGAAGGCATAGCTCCGAAACACCTCCTCTGTCTCCTCTGCCACCTGGTCTTCTTTGAGAGACAAGAGGAAGAAATGTCAAGGGAGAAGCTTGTGTCCCCCTGTTCCCAAGTTGGAAAGAGACCATTCCCTCATTTTCAGCCTAAACTTGTGCTGTGTGTACTGACACCAGCCTTTGGCAGTCAAACAAAAAGAATCCAACCTAAGTTAGTTCTCAGCAAAGCCATTTTGAAGCCACTCTTTGTTCTTAGGGGCACGGGCCCACATTTTGGATCCATTTTTGGCACGAGACAGGTACAGGACTGTCACAACACAAACCAGATGTCTGAGTGCTTGCAGCTCTCCCTTGCTTCTTGCCAAGGGCACTGCTCAGCACAAACAAGTTCAGGAATCTCAGATCCAAACTCCAAACTGGAGGCAAAGACCCATCCATGGACCCTCAGTGAGCAATCTTGGTGTTCAGCACCACCAGCAGTCACACCCTTGTGTGGCATCAGCTATGACGTGGTGACCTGAAATCAAATTGGTCATTTAATTGGTCGTGCTGCCTGAATCCCACAGCACCACTCTCACATCCACCCTCCAACCCCAGAGCAGCAGTGCCAGGGCAGGGTCTGCAACTTCTGCATGGGCTGCTGACAGGAACAGAAAGGAGAAGAACTTCTGAATAACTCATAAACCATAACCTAGATTGGTGACAACCCTCCCACCACCCCCCATCCTGGGCATGAAAGCGGATCAACAGCAGAGTGAGAAGTTTGAGCTGAATGCCTGCTCTAGCACGGTGCTGGGTGAGACCAGACCTCCCAGTCTCCTGCTCATGGCAAAGATGTAGAAGCCATAATCCCACCGCACAGCGAGCGGGAGGCTGCAGCGGGGCAGGGGATGAGCCGAGGCCGTGGCGGCGGTGAGCTGAGGTTGGGTTTGGGTGCTGGAGCTTCCTTCCCCTGCTCTGGTAAACAAGCAGGGCGCAGGGCTCGGCACGCCAGGCATTCAGGGTTCAGCAGGGGGAATGCACCCGGGCAGCAACGTCACCGGGCCCCGGCAGCGGGCGAAAACCGACCTGGCTGGGCGTGAGCAGGAAGTGAGCCAGAAACAGCCGGCGTGGGTTGAGACCTGCAAGCATGTCCCCCATCCCGGCTGCTCAGGGGACAGCCAGGGTCTGGACACGGCCAGGAACTGCCCCCTCCCGAGCAGGGAGCCCCCCGGCAAGGCGCTTCAGTCCCCCAGGTACCATGGTGACCGATACCTTATCGCAGGCCTTACACTGCTCCTGGGGAAAGTACCCGCTCTGTCACGGGATGGCCTTGATTACAGCTCGGTTTCAGCTGGCTCGAGAAGTGAGCTGAGCTGAGCACAGGTTCCCAAGCAGCCAGCAGCCCAGCTAAGCCACCCCAGCCCAGGGGGAGCTGGCCCCATGGTCCCTGTAACACCGTTCTTCCCAGTTTCTCTCTCTAAGATGCAAAATTTGCAGAGGACAAAAGTGGTACGGACGGGTCAGAGCCCTGCTCCTTTGACAGGGCATCACCATTCAGGGTTGGGATTCAGAGACATTAAACAACATGCAAAGCCCTGGTAAATGAGCTACCCAGAGGGTTCTCCTCAAAGTGCAGGACCCTGCAGACGTGTGGCTCTGGGTGCTGATCCTGCAAGGCTTGCTGGTGACACGCAGCAGGTCAGTACATCTGTACCATCCACTCTGTCCAGCAGCAGTGCAGCTCACTGCAGCCAGCCCAGCTAAAATCCTCCCCCAGCATCGCAGTAGATCTACTAACCAGACTGGCCGTGCAGTTCTCTATCCACTGGAAATTGCATGAGATGCTCCTGTCTGAGTGATATCCCAAAGCTGGGATGTGAGGACCTGGCTCAGTGGATGCAGCTGTCCTAGCAACACTGCCCCATAAAACCCCATCTCCAAGTGTCCAAAACAGGCCATGCCACTCGCCACAGCGGCTTACGTGGTCCACGTGCAGCTCTGGGGAGATGGGCCCAGCCCCAGATGGGGTGTGGGGAAGGGAGAGGACCTGTTGTGCAGAAGCTCCAGTTACACCAAGTTTGGGTTGGGTAAATAAATAAAACCGAATGGAAATGACAAGCCCTAGTTGCTGTGTTTTCAGGGGACTGTTTTTTGTTTGGCAGGACCGGGTTTATTTGGCAGTAAACAAATCCCACCTTGGGGGAGCCAGCAGAGCCAGTGACCGCTCCACCGAGAGCCAGAAAACGAAACCGACTGACTCACAGTTTCAGTGAGAGACAGAGTAAACATGCTGCAGGAACAAAAGAGGAAACAAGTGTACCAAAAAACCCCTGGGTTTAATTATCCCGGTTCTAGTAACACGAGGACAGGAGAACACGCATCTTTTTCCCCCTCCAGGTGCTAACCCACAGCACCCACTGGGACCATCTCTCTGTCTCTCCCACTCAAAGGAAAAGCCTTCTAGGCTCCCAGTACCAGCAGCAGAGATGGGGAGAATAGTTTGGAGCTCCTCTGGGATACTTGGGCTCCACTTGGGATGACTGGGGCCATGTCAGGATGCTCCTGAGCTGCTGTGAACCCTCACACTACAAGGGAGGACCTGCTCCACTTCTGCTTCACTGAGCAGCAACCCTGTGGTCCTCAGTCCCACCACACTCCCAGCATCTCGACCAGACCAGCCTCTTGCTTGGATCCCTGCTGCAGACACCACGGACCAGACCCCAGCCAGTCTCAAACATGCATCATCTGTGTTTCTGTGCAAGATGCTGTGGCAGCATCACTGTCAAGCTCAGAGGCTGGGCAGTAACTACACCGAGAGCTGTGTCTGTTTGCACAGAGGGAGATCACAGAATCCCAGCCTGGTCTGGGTTGGAAGGGACCCCAAGGGTCACAGAGCTCCAACCCCCTGCCACAGGCTGGGCCACCAACCTCCAGGCCTGGAGCTACACAAGGTTGCCCAGGGCCCCAGCCAACCTGGCCTTGAACATCCCCAGACACGGGGCACCCACCCCCTCTCTGGGCAGCCCCTTCCAGCCCCTCACCACTCTGATAGCCAGCCTGGAGACAGCACTGGGCTCTGAAGGGAGAAGACAGCTCCCAGAAACCAGGAACGGTCTCTGGATGTTTCTGCCTCGAGGAGAAGCTCAACTCCACCACATGGCAGTTGCAATTCAAGCATGGTTTCCCAAGTGCCTCGTGAAACCTGTCTCCTGTGGACAGCAATCCACCCAGGCCCAAAGGCTGATCAACCGCACACTGCATCACGCCGGCACAATCCTGCTCAGCTCACACCCCAGAGCAGAGCTGCTGGGCAGGCAAATGGAAATCTGCCTCCCAGAGGCATCTGCAGAGCACAAAGCCCTTCCCCTTCTCCTGCTCCTTCGAAAAAGTTTGTTCCCCCCCAAAGAGGAGTGACAGCCTCCCCGCAGAGCTAACGGCAACAAGGGTGATTCCCTGGCCAGATTCTGCACTGGACTCCAGGAACCTGCTTTCATTCTTACGTTTGATGGTGTCCCACCAACACACCCAGTGTTACAGGCTCACAGCAAGGTTTTGTTCTGGTGCTTTGCTGCCCAAGCTGAGACCTGTCTTGTATTTCCTCATCTCCAGAAGGTCTAAGGGAGGCTGGGCCCAGTGCTCAGTGGGATGCTCAACACGGCTGGGCATCTCGGCTCCAGCCACATACCTCCCTCTGCCCCATCACGCTTTTCATTAAAGAAAAACCCCTTTGCAGGCCAGCACAAAGGAGGCACGAGGCAATACAGCAGAGCTATTTCCCAGCACAGCCATCAGAGGGATGGCTTCTTTTTTTCTTTTTCCCTCTTTTAAAAACAAAAACCACGTACTGATGGGGGGTGCAGTTCAATGGGAAGTCTGGTACACTGTGTCTGTGCTGGAGAGAGGAACTGCATGGGCACCAGACTAGAGAAAATATGTTTAAATGGCTTTGGTTGCTCTAGAGAATGTATGAGAACCCAGACTTAAACAGGCAACTCTCATTTTTCCTACTCATTTTGCAGGTGGTCTCGGCAATGAAGACAAGGAGATGCTCACAGGCGCATGACTAACGTCCCAAAGCAACTATTTATCACTTCAGGGCTTGTTTCACATGCAATGCCAAGTCCAGAGCTAAGACAAACAAGCGAGGACCAAAGCTCACACCTCTCTAGGTGCGCTACGTGAGTAGTAAACACACACAGACTGATGAGAAAGCCCAGGTAATGTGAGGAAGAGAGCAGTTGCCAACCTCATGCTGCAAGCTGTGAGTCAGGGTGGCTGGGCTTTCCAGGCATAGCCCTGACATCCCTGTGGAGAATGGCAACAAAGCTCTCTCCACTTCCTGAGGGAGAGAAAAGAAAGGGATGTAGGAATATATCACCTTTCTTAACGAAGTGCTTTGGGATTCCAGCTAACGTGGTCCATGCAGGAGCTAAGGGTGACCACAGGAATATTTACATTGCATGGGGCAGTGTAGGGGTGCTGTGCTGCAGCGGGCATGCTCACCTGCAAGCATGAGGATAGCCACATCCGTGGCTTGTCCCACACCTCTGAGACTTGATGTAATTATCCAAATTATTATTAGATCCCAGCACATCTGAACTGGGAGGCACTGCCACCCCCCCATGTGGGTGGGAACTGGATTAATGTTCTGAAGTATAAGCCCTGTTTCCTGAGCTCAGTTCAGCACCGTTGGTGCTGGGTCTCCCACCCCTCCTTCTCTGTGTGACTATTCATGAGCTAAGCTGCTCCTCCTCTTTATCAGTATGTACTTAGGGAGTAAACTAGAAGGAAGCAGCAGCATCTCGTCCATGCCTTAAATAAGGGCTGGTAGAGCAAGGACTCAGGATGATGCTCAAACAAACCCTTCACTCCCTACAGCATCCAAAGATAAACAGAGTGAGGGAGCCCTAACAAAAGCCAGCCTTAATACCTGCCTTCCAGCCCATAAGCCCCTAGCACCTCTTGGTGGAGGCTGCACATTTCTGCTTCCCCAGAATCCATGAGACGGAGTGTAGACATCCCACCTCCCAATTCCAGATGGATCCCTCCCTGAGTTTTGGGAAGCAGAGGGATGCCAGCACTGCCAATAAGTGTCTGCAAGTGTACAGGAAGCGTGACTGTATAACAGTGTGGTTAGAGCTCAGGGCTCAATCCTCTTGCTGGTTTTCACATCAGCATCTCACTGGCCTCAACAGGAAATCAGTGTACGTAAGCAACTGCTCTCATTTATTTATTCCCATACCTTGCAGGCTTTGCTAAGGGAGGGATGGGAGATTTTTCCTTTCAGTGTACCCAGGCAGGATCTAGCACAAACAGCACTGAGAGACGCAGCAGAATCCAGGCAATACCAGAGCAGAAATAACATGATCGGGCCAATAGCACAGCCACGAGCTGGGTCTGAGCTCAGACACAGAATCAGTTAGGCACAGCTCTAATCTCCAGTATTGACAGAGCTGCAGTGACTCAGTCCTATTTACAAGTTCACCTGCAAAACAGGCTAAGAAGTTTCCCGTGTTTAACAGCTTTCTGTGCAGCAGCATTTTCTCCTTTTGGGATGAAACGGCAGCTGAGGGTTTCCCTGGGTTCCTTTCAGCCTGGTCCCCAGTTTCACCCATTAGCAATTACACAGTCTGCTGGGCTCTCCACACACCAGAAATGGACTGAACTGCTCCTGAGCCCTAGCTTTTCATCGCTGCTATACCAAGGTGCAGCAGAGACCAAAGACCATCCACCCCTTGATGGAGCAAGGCTGAAGCCAACTGCCTGAGACCGGGAGCTTCTTCTCTGTCTTTTAAACATCAAACACCTTTTGCTCCCTGGTGCTTAGGGAAGGGAAAGTACATGACACCAGGTACCAGCCGTACATCCCGTAGCCAGCTGGGGAGATCTGCCCTGTGCCTCAACCTGTTTTCTCTGTGCCTTTCAAGCATCCCCCTCGCTGCCCACTGCACTAATCCAGTGCCAGGCATCTCCCAAAAGCATTCATCATACACTCTCTCAATTCAATCAAGCTTTAGGGAGCTGATTTGTTATCCCAGCTCTGCAAAAGGCCCTGGAAGTATGAAAAAAGCATCTTTTACAGAGAAACACAGCAGGGGAGGAAAAAACCAAGGAAAGAAAGAAAAGAATGGCTTGAAAATGCTTCCTCCCCCGAATACCACAGCAACCTTTTTACCTGAATTATGCTCTTGTGATGGTCTGCGCCCATTGCTTCCCCGGCGTCCCTGGGCCCTCGGTGGGTCCCCGTCGTTCCCTGAGGCCATTGCAGAGCGATGCTTTGGGAGTGTCAACTTTACCTGGAGTGAGGAGAGACAGTCAGCGAACCAGGCTTTGGGCAGAGCCCCTCGCACACCACCTCCCAGGCCAGCCTTTGGAAGCCCCAAGTGCTCAGAGGAGCAGAGCTGGCTGCTTTTATCTCTGCCAGTGACCTGGCTCCTCCCTTGCCGGCACGCTCGCTCCCTGATTCCTGGACAAGTCCCCTGGCTAGGTTTCTCTTCTCTTCCTGGCCCTCCTCAGGAATGAGTTTGCAGACAGTCATCTGCCAGAAGAGGAAAGTCACCCGATGTCCCCACCGCCTTTTTCACCTTGCAAGTGGTGCTGGAAGCCTTCCAGCTATCCTCCAACCCACGCAGCCATCGCCACCAGCTGCACTGACTCTTACTCAGCCCAGACACCACCAGCATCTGCAGCGGCTTCGCACTGGGCCCAACGTAAAAATCACAGCACAATGGGCTCTACGGCTCCCCAGCTGCACCAGAAGAACAGGCCCAGGAGCTGAGCCCCGTGGGGCTCTGACACGCTGCTACCAGACCTGCAGCCACCAAGGTTCAAAGTGCGGCAAAGAGCAAACCAGCCCATGGATCCTGCACGGAGCTGCAGCACCTCCAACCTGTCCTCCACAACAGGAGGTCCTCTTCCCATACCCAGAGGCTCTAATTCCCTCTGTGCTTTAGGTCTTGGGAGCTCCCAAGGAAATTAAAGGAGATCCAAAGGCACAGAGAGGGATCCTAAAGCCAGGCCGCGGGTCAGGGCCTGTCACAGCTCTCTGAGCCCTCTGCTCACGCTTGGGTTTTTGCAGAGAAGGAAGTGCAGCCACGCAGTTACTATTGGGGTTAGAGAGAGATCACTGCAGCTCCTAGCCTGTCGTTTGGCATGTCAGTACACGTCCCCAGGCCAGGCTTCCTGGGGTTTCTGATTTGCACCGGGTCTAAATTCATCAACACCCACAAGTTGAAATCATTATTCCGGGCAAACATTTTACAAAGCAGATAAATAACCACCCGTGTTAGAAGGGCAACACGTGGGCTGAGCTTAGAACCTCACTCAGAGGATTATTCAGAGTTTTAAAAAGAATTGAGACCATAAGCAGTGCTATGAAGTACAGGCTGCAAGCACGCTGGGGATGAGGGCCTGGAAACACAAAGCTTCTCAGCCTAGAAAGCCATCGTGTATTTGCATGGCTGCCCTCAGGGAGCCTGAGTGCAATGACACACAGATGGAGATGCTGTTTTTTCCTACACGCCTCCGAGGACAGGATTTCCCTTTTCCTCCCCAACCTCAAACATCTCCATCCAAGGAAAAGCTGAAAACGCAATGAAGGTTGGGACTGAGGGTGAAGCTGGGGGAAGAGCTGGTTCCTGCTTGCCCAGCTCAGCAGAGATCCAGGCTCCAGAGCTGCTCCTCTCCTCTCTGCTCTGGGATGCAGTGGGGACAGCTCAGGGAGTGCTTGGAGCAGATGCACGTACCCTCCTCTGCAGACACCTACAGCCCCTCCTTGGGTGCTTCATGAGCCCACAGCCACAGCCCAGCTTGCATCAGAAAGCCACGGTGTCTTGAAGGGGAAGCAGGACCAGACTCACAGCAGCTCTCTGGCAGCATGAAATTCTACTGTACTGCACGCTGCTACAACCCAAGGCCATGCTGAGCCCTGGGTAGGGTGGCGATGCAACCAGCCAGAGTTGAGCTGCCTCCAGAGCTTTCACGGTTTGGTCTATAGATGCTACCAGTTGTGTTTCACAACAGCCCACTGCCCCTGCCCCAGACCTCAGGCACAAATAACAGGGAATCTCTGACACAGACAAAGGATGGCTGCACAGGGCAGGAGTCAAGTGCCCGAGAAGGAGCTGACTCGTGGTTCTTCACACTTGCTGTCTGCTAAACCCTTGGGAAGCGACAGGCAGTGGCTGGGGCCATCATTGAAGAGGAACTTTCATTTTCAGTTTCCTTCTCAATATAGTTTCTTGCAGTGCTTTCTTCTCTTGCAATGCAGATGCTGCAGCCCTTTCACAGGCACACACACACGTCTGGGACCAGCAGTGCCACCCCTGCTAGCACGCTGCCAGTCCCCAACCTGCTCTCTGGAGAGGACCCTAACCTCCCACTCCAGCAAAGCGAGCAAACACACAAGATAGCTCATTTCCAGCATCCTCTGGGGGTCAAAATGCCTCAGGCCAACCTCTCCAGTATCAAGAGTGCTGGTGCCACCATTCCTCCTGCTTCCCAGCCCAGTGCCACTTTGATTTGCGGGCAGAGGGGAGTGTGAGGGAAAGTGACACCCACACCCTTACAGACAGCCCATGGCTGCAGGAAACGATGGCTCCCCAGGACTTAAGAAAGGGTTTGAAGGCAGCTGCAGGTTGCTGGGAGCAGTGTCTAATTCTCAGCAGCTGCTAAAATACTCCGCCCCACCCTGACTTCCTGCTCTTGTAGGAGGCCAAAAGGGGTTAAAAGCAGCAGGCAGCACCCAAGATGTGGGCTCAGTAAGGCTTCCAAGATGGCATGGGAGGTTTATTGTTGTAAAAGAGCACATGCCATGCAAAGAATCAGCCTTCCTGAAGCCTGCCATTCTTCACTAATAAAAAAAAGACCTTTGCCTCAACTGTTTCTCAGTTCACCTTCATCTTTCCCTAAAGGTCTCTGACGCATTTCCTGTGTGCTCTCTGCTCTCAGGACATGCTCACCACCTCACCTGATTTTTCTCCAAAGGAAAGGGCCTGGGTGCTGGAAAGACTGGGAGGCCTGGCCCAGAGATGGAGGCAGAACTGGAAACTGCAGGAGGGGAGAGGAGCAGCCACAGTCCCAGTGAACAAGCCTGGCTGTGGGGCTCTGAAGTCAGTCCCCCAACATGTTATGAAGATCCTGTTCCAGGAAGTGTGAGGAGCATCCTCTGGGATGAGCATTTCACAGGCCCTTGAGCCCACACACAGGGGTGACTCCACCATGTGGGGTGTGAGACCACTGACCCTTTCCAGCACAGAGACCCCACGGGCCTGCGCTGCCCTGCTGCCATCCCTGCATGGACAGTGCAGGATCAGCCCTGGATGAGCAAATGGGTGAGTTTGCCCATTCGGTTTTTACCCACTCAGCGTGGCACCAGGGTGCTGCTGGCCCATGAGCCCCACCAGATGCAGACACGGACCCCCCACAACCCCGTGCACCCACATTTACAGGGGTTCCCGGTCCTGCTGGGTGCGCAGCCGTGCGGGCAGCCCTGCAAAGGCATGGAGCAGGGTGAAAGGGCTGTCACCCCATTCCTCAGCTCATCCCACCCACAGCTCACCCCAGCCTGCCCACCCCAAGCCCTGCGCTGAGGCCCCGGGGTGCGGGGTGCGGCTGTCACCGCCGCGGCCTCGCAGGGAGCTGGGGGGGGGGGAACCCCAGTTGGAGGAAATTACAGTATTGAAAGAGGCAACACTCCCTCTCCGGGGCCACCATCAGCTCGCAGCACTGTCCCAGCCACCGCACACACTGGAGGGCAGCTTGCTCCAGCACCCCCCCGCACTTTACCCTTGCGCAGCCGGCGGTGCGGGATGAGGCCCCGCAGATCTGGGTTCCCGGCGCATCCCTCCCCCGGCTCTCGGGCAGCCGCGGTACCGCCCCGCCGGGCCCGGGGAATCAAGAGAACCCATCCCTTGGGGGGATAATCCCCCTCTCCTGCTACTCACCGCGTCCCGGCTGGGGCGACCAGGCGGGTGTCCCGGGGAGTTAACGCATCCCGGTGGGGAGCTGCTCCATCCCGCCGCCTCCCTTCCTGCCTCCTCCCCGGAGCGCAGCGGCGCGGGCAAAGGAAGCGAGCAGGGCCGGGGAGGAGGAGGAGGAGGAGGAGGAGGAAGAGGAGAAGGGAGGGGAGGAGGAGGGAAAAAAACCAACCCAACCCAACAAAACGACTCGAAACCCAACCCCGGACCATAGATGCAAACGCGCAGCCGGGCAGAGCTCAGCTCCCTCTAGAGGCACCTTCCCCGGCCCGAGCGTGGGAAATCGGCCGCTCTGTGCGGCGCCCAGCACCGCGGCGGGGGGCAGCGGGGCTCCTCGGGGAGATGGAGGGGGGTCTGGGTGAGGCCGGGCCATCGTCTGCCCGATGGGTTAGGGGCTGCTGCGCAGCGCTGTGGGGATGGCACGGCACAGGGCATCCCGGCACCCCTCTCACCTCGACTCCCCGGGGGTCTTCAGCTTCTCCGTGGATTCTCCAGTGATTTTTCTGACCTTTTAATTAAGGCTGTGGCACCTTAGGATGATCAGGTTGCCCTCGGAAAGGTTCCCTGAGCCCTGTTCAAGTCATTATTAGAGCATTTCAGGTTTCTAGTAAGAAACTCCTGCATAGATCCACCAGAAAGAAAAAGTCAGCGGTGGCAGAGGAGCTTCACACCAAGTGATTTAGGAAATCTGCAGTCCTCTGAGATTAGGAAAAATCACAGTGGCTGGAGGAAAGAATGTGATTCAACCTGGACAGTGAGGTAACATCTTCACTCGAGGTGTCTCAGCTCAGTGAACTGCCCCCCAGCAGCTTTTCCTCCCCTGGCTCCTTGGAAGACTGCCAGGGGCTTCACTGGGCTAAAAAAGAGCCAGATAAGCAGAGACTTGGGGGCAGTACAAATGCCTGGCTGCTAATTATCCGGTTACCTGTCTGCTCAATGGTAGAGCACAGTTCGTGCCCTGGGGCAGCATGGCCTGGGGGATGCCCCTGCTCCCAGAGCCAGACAGAGAGATTTTTGAGGTCTTGACTTATTTGGCTGAGCTTTGCTAGGGAAAATGGACCCCTGGGTGCAAAGGGTCCCACTCTGGCTCCAGAGATGTCCTCTCCTCTTGGAAACGGGGGCTGCTGTTGACGTGGCCTTGGTAGACCTTTCTGAGAGTGGTAGCTGCTTTGACACTGGAGACAAGCAGGTTGTGGAAGGAGAAGCAAAGGATGCTTGCATCACTGCAGGGGATGGGACCAGCAGCCCCAGAGATGGCTTTGAGGGAAGTAAACTAATCACAGAACGGAGGAAGGTGAGGAATCATCTAATGGATACTGTCCCCATCAGCCTGGCACCAAGGAGTCTGCTTTCCTCCCTGCCTGTGCTCACAGAGAAGCTCGTGGTCCTGGGCAGAGCTTGAGGCCCCATCACCAACTTTAATTCTGCACTTAGGTTTGGGGTGAGTCTTAGTGGTGAACGTAGCAATGGTGGCTGCTTGGGTCTGAGTGTCCCTAACTCTGGGCTATCTCAGCACCTCTGCTGATCTGTGCAGGTGGTGGCTCTTCTTGTGCACAGCTGCTGTGATGGGTGGCCAGGTTTTAAGCCAAATAGTGGCACAGCAGGATGCCCTGACTGCTGCACGATGAATCCCGTGCTTCTCTCTGCCACGTTACCTCAATCTGGGCTGTTCCTGAGTCTCACCACCATTTCCATTACCTCATTAGGCAGTGGCCTTGGTGAGAACTTTTGCAAAAGCAAACCTCATCTTAAATCCTTCTTCCTGTTTGCAAACCGCTTCTCTTCCACCTCTGATCCATTGTGTAACACCTCTGTGGCTGGGCTGTAGAGAATCCAACGGGAAAGTGGAACTGGGTGAGTACCAGGTGGGAGATATTTGTAGCTGCTTCTAATCACACTGAGCAGCAAAAGGCTGTGGAAAATAAGCTGTGCAGGAGGACTGGACAACTCCTCTGTGCCCCCAGTAAAGAGCTTGTGAGGACTGAGCTGTGGGTGACCAGTGAGTGAGGACTCAAACCATGACGTGTCTGCAAAGGGCTGCTGGAGGGTGTTAAAGAGGGGCCAGGGATAAAGGGAAACTGGTTTGAAAGCACCAGGTTGGTTATGGGGATGTCCAATATGGACATTGAGCAATGACTGGGGCAAGCAAGGATTTAGGAGATCAGGGAGCCTGTTTTGGCAGGGGGGTTGGACCCGATGATCTCTCAAGGTTCCTTCCAACCCCTATGATTCTGTGATTCTATGAGCATCCTGAATCCTGCCTGTGGTTCTGCTGCTCCTTCTGCAGTGGGTTTCAGGTGTTGAGGCAACAGGGAAGAAATCCCCAGCCCATTCTGCTCCTTTGGCTTTGCAATTGCTGATGATGATGTGAAATGTTCCCTGCTTCCTCCAGCAGCCTCTTTTGCTGGTGTAAATATAGAGATGTATTTACTGGTGTAAATCAGGGATCCACGGCTGATGCAGAAAAGGACCCTCTGTTTTCAGGATTCACGTGGTGGTTTAGGACATGGTTTCACCATCTGGTTGACGTAATCTAACCTGTGCTGATGCTGGAAGGGGGTCTGCTCTCAGCGTTGCATCCTCAGCCCTCCTGGGCCAGCAAGAGCGAGGATTCATCAGGAAAACACACTTCTTTTTAATCAGAGAGAGGGGCTGTAGTCTGTGCTTTGCAGAAACCATGCCCTGTGCTGGCTGCTTGCACCCAGCAAAGGCAGAGGAAAGGAAACAGGAGGATGCAGCTGGAGGGTGGAAAAATCTCGTTTCAACCAGTCATGGTGACATGGCAATTTTAGATGAGTTTGTTTTTTTGAGGGGAAAAAAACTACCTTTTCTTGCAGTTAGCAGCTCGAGGGGGCTCGCTGAGCTGCAGGTGAGCAGACACTGTCAGAGCCAGTCAGGAGAAACTCCTCGTGTAGAAGCAAGCCTCAGCTCCTACCAGTGTGCTCTGAGGGATGTGTTACATCAGTGAGAGCAGCTTGATGCCAGCGTTGCCACAGGCTCTGGGAGTGCAGGAACATTGTGGGGAAAGTTGTGTCCCTGCCTGAGGCTGTGGTCCCAGGGAAATACCCATTGGTGACATGCCAGGGCAGCCAAGGCATCCTTGAGTTCTCTGCTGTTTCAGTGCCTGCTGTTCCCACCAGGAATGTATCACACTGATGGGCAATCACAGGCAGCTCCTTTTAGGAGCCCTCTGCTCTGGGGCTCCCTGCAGAAGGAGGAATTTCTGATCTTTCTCTCTTTGGCCATGGTGCTGCACTGCTGGAGGTGTTCTTGCATGGTTTTGGGAGCTTTCCCCCTTCCACCCACCTTCCCTGGCTGGTGTGAAATTTCAGGGCTAGGCCAAACTGCAAGAATGCTGCAAGAGCGAGTCGCTGTGGGGAGCAGGGAGGCTTCACCTTTTGGGGCCCCTCTTCTCCCCCAGTCCTGGGCTGTGGGTGGTCTGTATTCCCCTCCCAACTCTGGGCTGTGCATCCTTTGCCCCCCTGGGTGACAACTTGCCTCCCCCCCGCCTTGTTTCAGGCCGCAGCACTGTCTCAGTGCCGGGTTCTGGGCCGTTTGGAGCCGTTTGGGGCCGTTTGAGTCAAGTCCAGCACTAGGCCGTTGGGCTACCAGCGCGGATGGAGGCCCCAACAGCCGCCCACACTCCCAGCCGTCCCTCCCTGCTCCAGCATTTCAGGAGTCTCTTCAGGCTCCCATGGAGCATGAGGGGGACATGGGACCCCAGGGAGGAGGGGCAAAGGCTGGGTGCTGTTGGGGAGCTGGCAGGAGCACAGCACCCAAGCTGGGAGACCTGGGAGGGCGCCGAGGGGCAGAGCACGGAGCCGCTGCTGGGGGAGCAGGAGGAGCTCAGCCTCGCCGGTTCCCTGGGGAGCAGCACCAGCAGAAGCTGCCTGAGCACCAGCGATGAAGAGCTGGTGTTGGCCAGTGAGGTGGTGGACAGTCCTGCTGCCAGCCTGACCCAGCAGTGTGCAGGCGGCGGGGTGGTCGGCGAGGAGGGGACAGCTGTGACAGAACCTGCTCTAGGTGACAAAGCTTTGGAGATGTAAGTGTTGGGCTGGGAAGGGAATGGGGGGGAACAAAAACCCAGCTCACTTCAGTGTCACTATTGAGGGAGCATATCCTCATAGATGGATGCCCTAGAAGGATAGGGAGAAGCCTGCTTGGCTGCATCTGCTTGTCAGGTCCTGAGCAGCCAGTGTTTTGCAGAAGGTTGCTGGTTTGGACTTTATAAGCAGCTGCTCATTTGGATTTCATAAACCCCAGTTTCTCCCTAATTATTTGAAACATTAAATTGAGCCCAGTGTTTCCAGTAAGGCTGCAGTTGGCTTCCAGAACCCACACAGCTTCAGGGCATCCTGCATCCACAGCAGGCAGGCTCTGCTCCCACCGCTGCTGACCTTACCTCCTCAAAGGTCCCCAGGCAGCTCTGCATGGACTGTGGCACCCACCAGAAACCCAAGTCACAGCTCTTTTCATTCCTTGGCTCCTCTGGGCTGCTGACAAGGGACACAGCCGGATCCAGAGGGTCAGGAATTGCAATGCTGGTGCTGCTGGCCTTCAGTTGAACACACCTCACTGTGCTTTGCCTCCAGGGATAAGCTCCTTCAAGGTCTGAGTGCTGATGGTGAAGATGTTACCTGCCCTGAGCCATTGTTTTTTATGGACTTTGATGCTGAGTGGGAGAAAGAACAGCTCCTGAAAGGTGAGGGGCAGCTCAGAGGTAAAGGAGATCTTCCCTCATCCCTGAGGACTTGAGGGCTAGTTGGTGGGAGAACTGGTAGGCGGAGAGGGCACTGAAATTTGCCCTGAGGGGATGTGAGGGGCTGGGGCACTCCAGCCAGTTGCCCACTGAACTCAGTGCCCAGTGTGCCTGGCAAGAAGACTATTTGCTTTGGTGTACCAGAGGATCTGGACTTGGCATGGTTTCCTCCTTCGGGCACTCTGCTGTGGGCACGGGTAACTGCTGTGTTGAGGACTGCATGCAGGAAGGGAGGTGACAGCTCTGGGGAGTCATGGTTTCCTTTGGGCTTGTTTTAAACAGCAGATGAGGGTGCAGGATCCCCAAGAGTGGAGCTGGCCCAGTGGAACAGGCTCTTCAGCACGAACAGACATCAATGCTCTTCACATAAGGTTGGTGAAAGGACTGAGGGGATGGTCACTCCTGAGAAGGATCCACCTGCAGGCAGCTCTACCTGCCCTCAGGCTGTAGGAAAGGCAAAGGGATAGATCAGCATGGAGGATGGGAAAACTGGTCCCTGGCACTGCCAAGGCACTACTGTGTCAGAGGCTTTTAGGAGGGGTCTTTGTAGAACTTCTGTAGCTCCATAGTCCTTTCCAGCCGAGCAGGAAATGGTCTTAGGATGCTGCTGGTCAGGGATGGGCAACACGTGGTGTTGGCTGAGATAGGATGGATGGGAATGAAACAGGGATCACAGCAAGAGCTGGCCTTTGGGATTCCCTTCCTGCTCTTCTTACAGACCCTTGCTGTGATTATGGTTGTTTAATTGGGATAACTGGTTACCCATCAGCCTTGAAACAAGTTGTGTGCACACAAAATTATCCTGCCATCCCTGACAATCCCACTGTAACTGCTGTGTCTCTCCTCACACATGTATCTGGAGTAGAACAAGAGATGCCCCTGAAGACTAGGACTTAAGATCAAGTCAGGTCAGGGATGCTGGTGATTTCCACAGGTATCTGCAAGACAGAGGGAGCAGGATGGGCATCTCCAATCCAGACAACATAAAGCAGGGCAGGTTTACAGCAGAGAAACAAATGTGCAGCAGAGCAGAGATTTCAGCTGCTTGGCTGGGGCTCTCACAGGCCCTGAAAAGATGCAGGACCTGGTAGAGCTGCAGGAAGTAGCTGGGGTGGCCGACACGGTGGTGGTTTAATAAAGCTGCTGTGCTGAGCGTGGGTGAGGGGTGTGAATGTAGATATAAGGCACATTAGGGCCCCTCTCTGCTGGTGGTGGAGCACATTAAATCAGCTCTGTGAAAAATGGTCAATATTTTGTTCCAGACAGCGAGGAGGGACTGCAGGGCAGTGTTCTGACAGCAGTTCTTGGGGACCTGCCTGAAGTCGTTCTAAGTTAGGGCTTTTTAAATAGATTTCCTTTCTCTACAACATAACCACGCTCCAGGTCCTGCTGCTGCCTCCCAGAACACAGGGGACGGGAGCTCAGCTGAGAGTTGGGGTGTGGGAGCCTGGAGACCTGATGTCTGCTGGGTTTTGTCACTTGTTTCCTTTTGACCTTGGGCCAACCCCTTCCCCTATTTGCCTCAGTTTCCCATCAGTGCTTGAGGCATCTAGTCAACTGCATGAAACCCTCTGAGATCTCTGGGTGATAACTGGGTGGGGAGGGGGAGAAGAGGAGAAGGGTTGGTTTTTTTAAAATAATCTACTGGAATTACTAAATCAAGCTGTTGTAGAGACATTTTGTCAACGTTGACATTGTCTTTTCCTCTCTTCTGCTGCAGCCTCACCCACAGAGAAGTTCAGAGGAGCTGGGAGATGAAGAGGAGCCAGGAAGCGAAGAGGAGCCACTCCTGAAAGCATCCCCCAGCAGACCCGCTGTGCCAGTGCTCCCCGTCCTGCCAACGACCCCCCTGCCCTGGGCCAGGCCCTGAGGTGAGTCCCTCCGCTCCCCTTCTGCCAAGGAGGGGAGCAGAGCCCCCCCTGCTCTCCCCCAGCCCTTCAGCAGAGCTGCGGGACCTGCTGGGACAGCGATGTGCTCGCAGCACCAGGTGGCACTCTCCGACTTCCAACCGGGCTGAGCCAGCCGGGCTGAGCGGGCTGGGGGACACTGACACCCGTGGGGGTGTGCGGGGCCACCCCCGCTCCCTGCCCCGCCTGCCCAGGGGACAGCGGGGACCGGAGGATGGGGCGCGCTGCGGGACCGGCTCTGTGAGGGGCGTAGGGATTTGTCATCAACCCCAAAGTTTGGCCACCCCACGCAGCGGGGGTGTCGCAGGAATGGGCAGGTTTCCCCTCTCACACTCCCTCCCCCAAACCCTTGGGAAAGCCAGGACCCCAATCCCCTGCCCCAGGGGTGCTGGAGCATGGGTGGCCGTGGGTTGTGCAGCCCGGCTGTGAGTCTCGGCTGGTGTGCACGTCACCCACGGCTCAGGCTGGCTCACTGCAGCGTTGCCTCACTGTCCGGAGGATGTGACTAAGGGAAAGTCACTCTCTGCTCACCCTGCTCCACTGCACCCAGCTCAGCAGGGTGGGATGGCTCTCCTGGGATGCTGCGGTACGGAGAGCAACTGGGGAACAGCAAATCCCCATGTCCATCAGGTTTTAGCCACACAGCTTCCTCCTGGTTCCCTCTGGCATTGCTGGGGAAAGCAAGGCACCCTTCCCATTCGGGCAGGGTAGGGGGATGTGGATGGTGGCAGTGCCCAAGCACCCAGGGAATGAGGTCAGAGGTGTGATGCCCCAGCTCCCTGCAGAGCACAGCCACCGTGCCAGGCACACGGGTGTCTCCACGCTGACATTATCCTGGCTGTGCTGCCTCTGGGCTCTGGATGAAGGGAGAGTAGGAGGCTTCAGGCAACCTGCTTCTCACATGCACCAGATCCATCAAATTGATTAAACCCCCCCAACAGATCCAGGCCTAACAGCTACTGGAGCGTGTTGGATGGTAATCAAACCATCTGTTTGCTGTGTCCAGAGAAGCCAGTGTCAGCCAGCTTGTGTTTTTCAGGCATCAGAAGAACTGTCAAGCTACAATCTGTTTAGGACAAAATAATTTACAAATACACCCCCTGATAAACTGTTGTGTAAATACAGGGAGGGGGGAAGGAGGTTTCTGTGACTCTGTGTCTGATAACTGTTGGGAGGGGGGCTGAGCATCATTGTATGGGCTTAACCCATCACGTCCTTGGTGAGAGTCCTGGAGCACAGAGCCCTCCTGCAAGCACCTGGAGAAGACTCTAAGATGCTTGGCACGTCAGCAGAGTCCTCATGGGTGGCAGGGAACCTCTCTGCAGGGAGGATACTTGGGACACTCTGCTGATGAGGTCCTGTAGGTCTGTGATGATGTGGCCAAGCAGTCAGCATCCGGGGATGACTCCTGGCTGTGGGGGCACGTTCAGAGCACTATTCTGATCTGCTGTGGTGCTCGGGGTCTCTCTCTTTGACATATTTCTTTCTCTAACTGAGGTGTGCTGAAGACAGAGCAGGAGAAACCCCTGGCTGCTTTGGGAGAAGCTGGGAACAGCTGGGAGTGAGTGGAGGAGGAACCCCTGGAAAAGGCTAAGGTCAGTCTAGAAGAGAGAAACGCCATCAGTGCAGGGACACAGGGCTTCTCTCCTGGTCCCATGTGCCACCCTGGTGCTCTGTGGCCACAGCTGCATCTCTGCCTCCACCAGGTCATTGTGGGACCATGGGCAAGGCACTTGGGCCAATATGCTTAAAATTGTGTCAGGCCCATAAAGCCTTTCAGAAAAGCTGGTGGCTTCTAGAGAATGAAACCCATCATGGTTTAGTGAGATTATCTGTTAAATGAGCCCAGTTTTAAGTGTCCTCTTTGAGAAGACTGGCTCTGCACTCCCTGCCTCAGTTTCCCCCTTCGTACCAGGGCTTGCATACCGACTTCTCCCCTCAAAGCACCTCATAGATCAGTGCCATAATTCTAAATGACTCTGAAATCTGGGCTGACAAGGGCTCCGGGCAGCACTGGGCAGCTGGCTGGGGAAACCCTCCGTCCCCACAGAGTTTCCAGCCTGGCTCTGTGAAGACAGATCCTCACGCTGGCTATTGCCTCTCCTTGGTGTAAGATGAGGGCAGCTGAAGGCCAGCACATCCCTCCCAAAGGCAAAAACAACCAGAGAGAGAGAGAGAGGAAGAAGTGATTTCCTCAGCTCCACGCACAGGAAAAGCATGTCTGGAAGGTGGGATGGGGGGTGCTGAGGGGGCTGCCCACCCTCACTGCCCATCAGGCACGTGTTTGCTGAGGGGGTCACTTAGCAGCGTCCCATCTTCTCCCTCATGCAAAGACCAGATGTGTTGTCTTGTCTGGAGTAGCTGCAACAAGGGGGGTGGGAAATTCCCAAATACCCTTGGGAAGTGGAGCGTGGGGGCGTTTCTTTGTCTCAGGCTGGGAGTTTCAGCACGTTGTTTGCTTGGTTATATTTTTTCCCCCTCCATGCTCAGCTCTCTCCAGAGCCACCTCGCTCTGCGGTGCGTGGGCAGGAGCAGACACTGAGCGTTTAGGGAAGCAGCCGGAGTCCAACAGGGATGCTTCTGGGTCTGAACCCATCTGGGGCGTGGGTCTGACCCCAACAGCCTGCACAGAAGCTCCTTTCAGGCTCTGAGGGGGTGTCTGCAAACAGATGCTGATTCATAAGCATGGTCTTCGCAGGCAAATAAAGGCAGGGACATGCCTGGCACGGCTCCCAGAGCCGCAGTCGGAGGGGAATCACTGGTGACCAGCTTCTCTGAGGCTGTAAATGGGACTGGAGGGGTGGAAGCAGCCAGGCTCCAGCGGGGTGTTGGAGCAGCCTTGCTAAATGCCAAAGGTCTCAACGTGCCAGTGTGTGCCCAGCTCTCGCAGCAAGAGATGCTGGCGGTGCCTAGGGCTGCAGGTAACAGAAGGGAAGAGCCTGTTTTGGGGCACAGGGCAGCACTGGGAACCCCATCAGGTGGTGGGAGCGGGCAGGAGGGCTGGTGGGAGGCAGTGCTGCTCTGCATCAGCCTTTTTGGACATGAAGCTGCATCCTTTTCCCTCCCTAGATCCAGGTCCCAGGAGAGGCAGGGAGCAGCCCCTGACAGACCACCCCATGTCAGCAGCCCTCACAGAGAAGAGAGCGATGCTTCCTCTCTGCTCCCCATGCCGGTATCAGCTGGGCTTCAGCTTCTTCCCAAGAAATCCTCAGATCCAGGGTTTTCCTCCTCTTTCCGCTATGTTTGTCTCTAACAAACATACTGTGCTTCCCTTTTTGCTTTCTCCTTTCCCTTTCCTTGGGAAGGACCCATGAGGCTTACACCCCCTGGCTGGCACGGCCTGGCTTTGGTTTGAATTTTGGGTTGTTACTAGATGAAGCATTTAGTGTGAATAAATTGTTCTCACTTCTCCCTCTGATTATTCCCTTTCCCTTATTAAACAGTTCCATGTTGAATTAGTTTTCCTCCTTCCCCAACCCTTCCACCCTCCAGTTTTCTCATGTTCTCCACATTAGTTATTCTCTGTGGCTTTTAAGGGTTTTATTTATGAATTTTGAGGTGAGGAGAGACAAGTCCCTCCCTTTCTTCCCCACCTCCTGCAAAAGGAGCAGTGAGGTCACCTTTGCCAGCGGTGGTCTCCATCCTCTGGGGCTAGAAGGCCAACCCAACATCTTAGAGAGGTATGGGGTGGAGTAGTGCCCCTCCTGCCCCTTCATTTGCCCTAGATGCATGGGAGGAGATGTCCCACCCTGCATCCTCACCTCATCCCATGCCTCTGCCCAGAGCTGCTCACCAGCACCGGGCACTTGAACCACTGACCTCAGCAGTGGTTCCCAGCCCTGAGCAGCTCATTTTCGCTGAGCTGGAGGAGCTGCTGGCAGCCCTGCTCCTGCTAATCTGGGAATTGTATGCCAGGAAGCACACACCCAGCCGACCTGCCCGAGACAAAGCCTGCAGTGTGCACACCAGCTCTCCCCAGGCGTTCCTCTGTGCGGCTCGGGGCTATTTCTGAGCGGTCCCCAGCTTGTGAGGTCACTCTGGTCCCCTTCCCAGGCTGGTATGAGGGCTGGGACCCTTCTTGGACTGAGCTCTGGCGCTGAAGCCATCCTGCAATAGGACAGGGCTCCTGGCCTGGCATGGCAGGAGATGCTCTCACAGCCATCTTGTGCTCCTGTCAGTCTCTGGGGCACATCATAAAATGAGGTTGTAGTATCTAAACTCTGCTGGAAAGCCCAAAACCATAGCTGTGAGAGGGAGAGAGAGAGAGAAAACCCTTCCCTGATCAGCTCTGGGCTGTTTACTCTGGGTCTTATTAATAGCACATTAACCACAGCCATCATTTCTTTCTTGCTATATTGGTTTAGTGGATCCGTCCTGGCAATAGACCCTTCCCACGTTGCCTTCCTGGGTACCAAAACTCCCTGCCCTTGACACATCCTTAGAAACCTTGAGCTCCAAATAGACCTGACTACTGTGTAAAGCCATCTGAGATTTCCCAAAGAAAGGGGCTATATAAACTGGAGGTATTATTAGCAATCTGCCTCTGCCAGGTCGTATGTCAAACACCGGCACATGGCTAGAGGTGTTGGGAGGAAGGGTTTGCTTTGCCTGACTCATTTCACAGCAGCTTCTCTCAGGGTTATGTGCACCTCTTTGGGAAGCAGCTGGTATCATCTGGCTAAATTAGGTCTGGCAGAGACAGCAAGTCATTTCCACAGCATCCGTGCATCCCTGGTCAGAGCAGTCCTTGTCCCCGTGCTGTTCCCATTGCTGAGGTGGGGACTGGAGGCTGAGCTGTCCTTGGAGAAGTTTGGGGCAGGCTGGTGGAAATGAGCTCGGTGAGTTATTCTGCTCTACCCTTGGAGGGCAGAGTCGGGCCTGTTGCCTTGACAAGAAGCTGCACGTTCACGTGATGGTCCCACATCCTGCTCGGTGTATTTTAAGAAGGTTGTTTACAAACACTGAGGTGGTGTTAGAGCAAAAGAGGCTGCTCCCAAACCCTGCCAGATCGAAAGACCTCTGGCAGCCTCCTGGTCTTCTCATGCACTGACAGAAAGTGACCGAGTGAGGTAACTGCCGTGGCTCTTCCAGCTGTGGGGATGGATGAGCTGCTGGGACAGCTCTGGCACGGGGAGGATCCATCCAATTTCATCCTGTGCTTCAGTGAAGCCTTTTCCTCACACACAGGGTCTTGCTTTGCTTATTCTGCACCTTCAGCAGCACCACGAAGCCCCAGGTGTGGACTCCCACGTGCAAGATGCGCCACCAACACAGAGTAAAATAGGTGGCCAGTGCCTGAAAGAGTTTCCAACCTCAGATTCCCAAGCCTCTCAAAGCTGAGGTAAAGTTACCTTACAAATGTGAGACACTCAGCTATTACAGCGGTGTGAGCCCACATAATAGAACGTTTTAAATGAAATATTAATCTGGCTCCTCAGCCTGTGAAAGGGATAGAGCTCTGCTGGCTTCTGTGGACTCACACTAATTTATTTTTTATTACGACCCATTTGTATGAGGATGGTGGCTGGGAGGTTCTCAGAGATTGCCTCCAGCCCCAGACCCCATTAGCTCAGGTGCTCTCAAATCACAGAACGTCTCAGACAATCTCTGCCCCAAATTCAAAGCCGCTAAGGATGTAGCCTGGTATTTTTTCCAAACAAGCCTGCTCTCTAACACACACACAGAGCTTCCCCTGCACAGGTTGTGTGCAGGCACGGACACAGAGCCTTCCCTGGCAGTTCAGATGGGCCTCAGAAGTCCTTTCCCTCTGCTGATGGTATTGTGCTGGCTGCTGCTGAGATGGGTGGTTAATCAACAGAGAGCATTTACAGCCCCATGCCAGGCAGGGGAAATATTTGCCAAACAAAGACTCTATTTTCAAGGAAATCCTCTGACTTCTGCAGCGAATGACAGAAATCATTCAAGCTTTGGAGGCAAGAAGCTGAGGCAGCTGTGGGTAGGAAATTCTCATGTCATGGGCTGAGCGATTCTCCTGCCCTGTCCACACACAGTGAGGGCAACTTTTACAAGCAGATACAATTCCTGCTCTACATCCAGTGAATGATTAGAATCCCTTCATGGATCGAGGCTCCAGATTTATTTTCTATTATTTTCTATTCTTATTTTCTATTAATTTCTATTCTTATTTTCTATTAATTTCTATTCTTATTTTCTATTAATTTCTATTCTTATTAATTTCTATTCTTATTTTCTATTTGCACCCATCCAAAGCCACCCCAGAGTGATGCCTCAGCCCCGTGCAATGAAAAGCATCAGAGACCTAGGGAAACCCCAGCACGCTGCCAGCAGAGCCCCAGAGATGTTCCCATCCAGGATGAGCTTGCCCCAGCCTCAACAGAGAAATCCTACTCAGCGTTTCCAGTGAGCATATCATGCAAAGGGCCAGGACCAGGCACTGGGAAGCAGCTGTGTGCTGCTCACACCTCCCTCCGGGCAGCGTGGGGGCATTTTGGTCAGCAGAGCCATGATTTCAATCAAAGGAAACATTAGCCCTTGGACACTTTGGTGTTCAAATTAAATGCTGGATGCTAAGCTGGCATCCACGATAAAGAAAACTCCACTGCACCAGCTCAAACACCCTGTATCCCAGTTTAAGACTCCAACAAGGTGGGGGCTGTCCCTTAGCTGCACTGCACTAGCATCACTCCTGGGACAGCCTGGGTGGATTTTTCAAGCTGCCCAGTTCCAGCTGCCTTTCCACAGCTCCAACCAAGATGCTGATGCCTTCAGAATCCATGGCCCAGCTGCTGCTCTGAATGAGGCAGGAAGGAGCTGCCTCTGCTGCAGCATATAAAAGAGCTTTCAGGTCTGTTGGTGGTACATAAAATGCTATATAATGTTACCTATAATTTTTAAAGCCAGCTCCAGTCCTGCAAATAAAATACCTCTATGGATCCTTTTTTCTTTTCTTTAAAAAGCTGTAAGCACTGCCCAACTATTCCTCTTCCCTCTCAGCTTGTGACTGTCCTGGTTTATGGCATCATCACAACCTCCTGATTGATTTACATGTAAAAGTCAGTGAACAGTCGCTCCCACCCTCTCCAGTCCCTTATCCCAGGGCTCTGTAGCTGCTGGGTGACTCAGCAGCGCAGAGCACGGGCATGACTAACTCTTCCCTCTACAACAACCGGGGATTTTTGGGTCTTTGTTCAATGAATTCCTCTGTGCTGGTGGAAGCTGCCTAATGAACCGCCCTGGCACAGCGGGCGTGACTCATCCCAAGGAGGTGCGGTGTTGATCTCCGGGATATGAGGATGTCCAGGTCCTCCAGCACCACTCCTGCACGTATCCTGCTGGAGGAGCTCGGGCTGGCCCGATGCACACGCAGCCTTGCTGGGTTAGAAGCAGGCAGAGCAGCCAGCTCCCTCCTGCCCTCTCCGAACCCGGCGCTCCCTTGATCACACCCAGCCCGTGTTATTCCCAGAACTGGATGCGGCCGATTCCTTGGTATCAGATCTCAGGCCGGTTATTACCCATCCTCCTGGGGCTGTTTGGGTTGTTTCCTCCCCAGCAGATTGGGACCTGCTGTGGGGGTTTGGGCTCTGCCGTGCTGATTGGCGCTGGGGTTTGCATCCAGCTCCTCACCCCCCAGCACGATGAGATGGGCTTGGGAGGGAGGATGTCCCTCACCTGGGAGGGTGCAAACGTGTCCGATGAGGCACACACCACGCACCCCATCTTTTCTTCCTCTCTTGCTGAGCAAATTTGAAGTGGGAAGAAGCCCAGTTATTTGGTCCAGCGAGCGTTGGGGGGAGGTGAGCCCACCCTGGCCCTTTAATTTCAGCTGGGGGTGGGGAGCCTTTAAAGGGGAGGGAGCTGGAGAAGGGGTGGGAAAGGGTCCCCCCCCCCCCTCCCTCCCTCCCTCCCTCCCTCCCTCCCTCCCACCCTCACTCCCTCCCTCCCCCCCCCTCCGTGGCTTTGGGGGAGATTGCCTCTGGCAGCCTGGGATGGAGCTTTGGGGCTGATGGGGTCTGTCATGTCCTGATGAGGACAGGGTGGGTCCTGAACCGTGAGTGCTCACACTGTGAGGCGTTGGGGGGATGTCTTTGGTAAGTACCTGGTGCATTGGGGGACATGCAAGAGGGCTGTGAGCTCGGAGAGCTGCTGCCCTGCTGCTGTGTGGGGCTTGTTGCAGAGCAGAGGGAGGGAGCAGGGCCAGGGCATCCTTGGGAAACACAAAGATGTGTTTGGCAGCCTGGTGACTAGTCCCAGGCTGTCCCTGGGGTGTCCCTGCACAGCTGGCCCTGGCAGCCAGTTCTGTCCCCTGCTCCTGGGTTTAGCCCTGGCTGTGTGCAGCCCCCTGGTCGGGCCAGGGCACAGCCCCACTCCCCACGCAGTGCCTGTGGCTGGGATTCCCCCACTGAAGGGTACTGAGCCCTGCCTGGGACCTCACCGTGCCAGGCACCTGTGTCCCCATGTCCCTTCTGTGATGGGGGAGCTCTGACCCCAGTGGGGACCCCACCAGCAGCACAGGGAGACCCCACTTGCAGAGCCAGCCCTTGATGTGCTGCGTGTGCAGAAACTCTCCCCCTGTCCTGCGCTGTCCCCTGTCCCAGATTTGAGGTGACAGCAGGCTGTGCTGGGTGATGGGACACCCCTCACTTATAGTGCTGGGACAGGGGTAGGGCACAGCGTGTGAGCCTCTCCCACGGGGCTCACAGCTCGCCCTGAGCATCTCTCCTTTGATCTCGGAGCTGTAACACCCGCACAGCAGCCTGGCCACACTCGCAGTGTGTTTCCTTTCATTGTCACACCGAGGGAGCCCGTAAAGCTGACTGTGAGCACCGGCTGTGGTGGCCGGGCTCCCTCAAGCAAGGGCTCCCTGCACGCTCCTGTTCTCAGCACGCCTTCGCCGGAGGGCAGCTTGTGTGTCCCCCCCACCCCTCAGGGATGCGACTGGTGTGACTGGTGGCCTGGCCCAGACAGGGAGGCAGCTGGTCCTGGCCCTGTGCCACATGGTAACCCAGCCTGTCATTCAGCAGGAAAGCATGTGGTTATCTCAGCGAAGGCTGTAATTAGGCTGCTTGGCACTAACTTGTCTCAAAAAGCTGGGGGAGGAGGGAAGAACCTCAGATCAGCCATTTTATATCAAACTTTGCTGGGAGAAATGGAGGCCAGGGGCAGGACAGGTCTGTGGTGGGAAGCCAGCTCCTCTGCGCTCTCCTCTTGGTCACGCTCCCACGCATCCCTACACTCTTCAGACCCACCCTACCAGGAGCTGGGCCGTGTGCACCCATTTAAAACCAGTCCATCGGAGCATCCCCATCCCCAGCTGGGATGGAGCTGGAGCCTGTCCCGTGGCCAGCGGCAGGCAGAGGTGGGCAGCGTGCCCGTCCGGGCTGTAGCTGGAGTGCATTTCCCATCCGCTCTCCGATAAGATGTGTTGTTCATTCATCGCTGTGTGTTGACCACAAGCCAGGCAAGAGGGCTTGCGTGGCTCACTTGGAGGCAGAGGAAATGCTCCTTGGCGTGGTGATCCATCTCCAAAAGAGCTATTGAAAGAAGAGGCTGTGCTGCTGGCTGCTCCATGCTGGAGTGTGGTTCACGGCAGTTCCCTCTGGATTTCTTCAGGGATTGAGACACTCCGGTGTGATCGGATTCCAGCAGTGCTCAGGGCTGCTCTGGAGCTAGTGGCTCCTCTTGGAAAACCTGCCCCTGGATGAGGTCCATGCAAGGAAGTCTGGTCTGGGTCCCCGCTTTGATGCGCAGGGATGAGGAGAGCTCAGGGAAGCAGCGGGAGGCTTTGCCTGGGGTGTAAATCAGTGTGTGTCCTTGGAGCTGAGCCAGCAAAGCCGTTAGTGATGCTCTCACATGGCCATGACTGTAGTGGGCAACGAATCAGCTGATCTGGAGCGAAAGGGTTGTGCAACCCTAGAGGAGTTTGCATGGTGGCCGCACACAGGCGATGAGCAAGGTGCAGGGCAGCAGCCGGCCAACCAAGCGAAGAGAAGGTTGTGCAACACCCAAAATCTCTTGGGCAACGCAGAGGAAAGGATGGGGAATGGGGCTCTTCGCTTGCCCACCCTGTCCCTGCCACTGGCTGCCATCCTGGCCCACGGCAAGGGTATGGCTGGCAGCCCCAGCCCCTGCTCCACCCCACAATTAACCTCTGTTTGCTTATTAGGGAAGCTACAAGCCTGTGCAAACACTTCCATTTGCTTTTGATAAAACGAAGGTAGCACAAAACCAACCCTCGTGCCCATGAGGTGCGGCCAGTCCCGACAGGCTGCTCGCCTGGGTCTGGGTCGGGCCGGGTCCCTGGCTGCCGAGGGCCATCTGCCACATCCCCAGAGTCCCTCCCTATCCCAAGCACCTGGATGATTCCAGTGTCACCCGGTGGCTGTCCCCAACCCCGCTGTTCTCCAGACAACCGCAGCGCTTGTCCCAAACTTGGCCCGATGTCGCTAACGGCAACTGCTAATTGTTCTCTCCTTCTGTACTATATTTAATTCCCCACTATTATTTTTTCCCCTTTTAATCATAAAAAGCCTAAATTTCCCTCGGGGAAGGTTATTGGCTCAAGTGTGGAAATATACCTGCGCCTTGCACGGAGCCGAGCCGCTGGGGCATTGGCTGTATTTTTAAATCCAAGTACAAAGTGTCTTGGATGTGAGCATCCCTTAACCCTTCTCAGGGAGGGAGCAGGGGGTCTTTCCCTTCTTCTCAGCTCCTGCTGCTCATCCTTGGGGTGGGATGCATCCACTCAAGGGTTTGGACATGGGGGGAAAGAGGGTGGGCAAGGAGCAAGCATGAAATGTGAGGAATTGCTCTGTTTTGCCCTATTTTCCTACGGTCTCCTCCTCCTCCTCTCTGTCTTCACAGGGTGAGACCAGCTTGTGGTCATCTGCCCCTGAGCAGTGAGGGTCAGTCAAAGCAAGACCATGTATGCACCAGCATCTTCTCCTTCCCAGGCCACCTCCTGCCATCACAACGGGGATGGAGGCTCAGGTTCTCTGAGGTAACCCGGAGCTTCAATACCTTTGAGGATGTGGGCCAAAGTCATCCAGTCTGAGAGCTATTTTGGGGGAGCACGGCTGCTCCCGTGAGACCCTTGGCACAGCCGCCGTCGGAGACAACCAGGCGCGAGCGGAGGCACAGATGGGACAGGCAGGAGGGAACTGGCCCTGCCTCTGCTGGTTAATGAAGATGCCCGAGGGGGGTTCAGCCCTGCCCTGGCAGACCTTGGGTCACCTTTCAGATGGCTGTGGTGGAGGAGGTTTGGGATTGCAGCTCAAGCAAAGCAGATTTGGGCTCTAACCCTGGTCACTGAGGATGCACGTAGCATCTTCTGCACCAAAGGAGTGATTTTTTTTTTCTTTCTTTTTCCCCAGTGGAAGCTACTGTGGGCTCTGAAATCCTCAGGAGAAAGCGATTGAAACAAGCCCTTTTCGTGACAGCTGTAGCCTGGAGTTGGTCCTGGCCCCACTCTGTGGCTCTCTGAGGGCTGGCTGGGGTGGAGGATGGTGCAGCAGCATGAAAGGCACCATACAGAGCCTGGATGGCCTTTGTGTCGGATCCGTGGGCAGCAGAGGGGTCAGGGCACAGCCAGAGCCAGGGAGATGAGGGGGCAAACTTGCCTCCTGGCCAAAGAATCCTCCCCTTATGTGTGTCTGCTGGAGAGCCTCCCTGCTCCCCGCTCTGCTCGCACACAAGGGACCAAGTGTCTCCCTTCCTCCTCCTTGAACAAAGGAGGCTTCAGTTATTTTTCACTTTCTTCTCCCAAGTGGCTTCACCCTTGAGTTTCCAGCCTTGATCTGGGATGCCAGAGGAGACCCATGCAAAAGCCAGATGGGGACCTGGCAGGGTGCAGGGATTCTGCTTGGGTACCACTAACCCATCTGCCTCCGGAGCCAGCATCCCTGCTCTCACCATCCTCTTCGTCAATGAGATATTTGCTCCCAAAGCATCTGGACAAGCATGACCTCCAGCTGGGCTCCTGTCCAGCCCTGGGAGGGGATATGATCCCTGCTAATCTGTCGGAAGGTTGCTGCATGGTTGGGAAGCCAACACCATCCCTCGCTTGCTGCCGAGGACCATCGTGGGAAGGGCATGCAGGTAGAGGGGAGCTTTTCCCAAAGAAGCATCTTGTGGATAGGGCTGGGGGCAGGGGAGGGTGTCAGCCCTGCAGTTGGAGAAGTTGCCTGCAAAGGAGCAGTTTCAGCATGTGAAGAGTGGGGCTCTGACCCTGCCAGAGATGAAGCCATACCTTAGGGATGGGGGTGGCTGTTGCTGGACTGACTCACCAGCTGCCTCTCCGCAGTCGCTTCCTCTCCATGAGGCAGAAACTCCCAGTTTTTATTTATCACATGGTTTAAAGTAGGGGGTAAGGAAGGAAACACTATTATTTTTAACTCCTCTATGTCCCCGGGGCCTGGGGGAGCGAGTGCTGGTGCAGCGAGGTGGCCACCTTGCTGTATGTGCCTGTGAGCATCCCTCCATGGCCAGGGCTTCTCACTCATCAGCAGCCTCTTTGCAGCTCCCCACTGTAATTTTGGGTCTGAGTCCATGTACAGAACATCCCTGTGGGGTGGGAGCAGCCCAGAGACCCTGCGCAGTCAGGACACACAGGGTGGGCAGCGTGATGGCTCAGTGTAGTCATAGCTGAGAGTGACCAAGCCATGGGAGCCACTTTGTGTTCTCCTAGAAGCCACCTAGAAGTCTGTGCTGCTGCCTGTGTGTTGGCAAACCCTGGATGACAGATGTGGGGAGTCCCCATCTGTGCCCACCACAAGGACAGGGCTGTCATGCCCCAGCTGCTCAGCCAAGGAGCTGCTCCCAGGATGGGAAGAGTTTCACCCATCCAGGAGAATTTGGAGATGTGGAGATGTAGTTCCTCCATCCCCAGGGTGCAGGGTACGCATGGGGTGCACCCCTGAAACATCTTGGGTTCCCCATCCTTGACTGAGCTGGGACAGTCAGCCCTGAGCTTGGGCTGGATGTGATATCCACTACCCTGAGCACATCCCTCCTGTCGTGGGATGGGAAGGGGACTTCAAGGGGATGTCCACTACCCTGAGCACATCCCTCCTGTCATGGGATGGGAAGGGGACTTCAAGGGGATATTCACTACCCTGAGCACATCCCTCCTGTCATGGGATGGGACTTCAGGAGGTTTTGTCTTGCTCTCTGGGTGGGAGATGCCAGGCCAGGCACCTGTTTGTTTAGTGCAGTGGGGGCTTTGCACTTCCAAATCATCTTCCCTGCTCGGTGCCCTGCAAACATGAGCTGTCCCTGGGGTCAAGAGAGGATGGGTGCATGGGGACCCTGCTTTGGGCCAGGCTAGGAGAGATGGTGTCTGCCCTGGCCATGCCCAATGAGGTTGGTGGGGCTGCTGTGGGCACCAGTATGAGCACACTGCAATGCCCATCAGCTGAGATGCTGCTTGTGCCTTGGATCAAAGCAGCTGATCAGTGCACAAAGTTTTGGTCTCTGATTCCTTGGGGGTTTTCTCTGAGCTCCTGTTGTGCAAACTTCATTTGCTTTTAACAGCAGCAGGGTTTTATTTTTTTCTCTTATGATCCTCTCTTTTTTCCCCCCTCTGTTGCCCTGAGATAAAGGCTTCTAAATTTGTCCTGTGCTGGAAAGGCAGCTAATCCTGATGGACCTGAATTCCCATCTCCCCCAGAGGAATTGCACTAATTTTTTTCCCTTTGTTCTGCCAGGGGACCTGTCCAGTTCCTAGTGGAAAAAAAAAACAACCCAAAACCCTAAAAAATCACTATTTAGGGCAAGGTTTATATTCCTGAAACCGGTGTGTTTGTTTGCCAGAAAAGAGGACAGGAGGGGAATAAACCAGAAAAGCATCAGGAGCTTTTTTTCTTTTTTCTTTTTTTTTTTTTTCCCTTTTCCCCTTTCTGATGTTGTTTTTACAGCCAGTGAGTTTTAATTAAAGTGAGGAACTAGGGCACTTGTGCTGTCCAGAAGATGCTCTGAGGACGTGGCCCTTTCCCATCAGTGTTATGGGAGCCTGGAGCTGCTCGCCCAGCCCTGTGGTGTTGGGTTGAGGGTGTGAAAAAGCTTCTCACAGGCTGCAGGGACCCGGTGGGCTTCGTTGGGTGGGGGGAACGGGATGACACCCCTTCCTGCTCACAGCTGCTGGTGGCGATGGGTGGGCAGTGTCGGGGCACTGGGGGAACCTTGAGGTACCATCGGTTTGGATGGGGCTGATGGCTGGGGTGTCACCCCGGTTTGGGGGTGCGTTGAACCCGTTTGGGGGAAGGTTTGGGTGATGGGGCCGGGGGGGCAGGAGGTGGTGAGGAGCGAAGCAGGTCGGAACTGGTCCAGCTTGGGAGCGGCAAGCTGGCAGGAGGCACCTGGGCTTCAGGAAGCCACAAGCGCTGCCTGGGGCAGGAAAATCCAGCGAGAGCCGCTTTGTCCTCACCTGGGGCTTCCCCGGCTCCGGGCGGTGCAGGATCCCGCTGCCTGCTCCGGGCTGGCCCGAGACGGGGGGATGGGGGGTGCCGGGGCTCCCGGTCCTGCTGCAAAGTTGGGGAGAGCAGGACCTGGGCTGCGGGGTCCTGGGCTGGAAGGAGGGGGGACGGTGTGACGGGGGCCGGTTACGGGTGCCGAGGGGCTCGTTTCGGGAGGGTGCGGGGGAGGGGGGGGGGGTGTCTGGGGTGCGGGCACGTCCCCCTTGCACTGGGAGCTTGGTTTTGGTGATGGACTCGAGCGGGGCTCCGCTCGCTGCCCCCGCGGCTCCGGGGAGAGCGGCCGGTGCCTGTCCGAGCCGGGGGTTCAACCTGGGGGGGGGGGGGGAAGGGACACGACACACACCCCAGCGGGGGCTCTGCCCTGGGCTGCGGGGTCCGAACACCCCGGCTGCCCGTGGGGAGGTGAGACGGGGGCAGCCGGCGTGGACGGGAGCGGTGGCGGCTGCGGGGGACTCAGACCCCCCCCTCCACCCCACACACACACCCCCCCCGGGTGTCTCGCCGGCCGCTCGAGGTCAACGGGGTGCGCGGCCCCCCCGCCCCCCAAACCCTCCTTCTCCCCAAGGCGGGAGGCGGAGTGCGGAAGGTGGGGCTTGGTTTTGGGGCATCCCCCCCCCCCCCCCCACACACACACCCCCCCACCCCAGACGGCTCCGGTTCTCCTCCCAGGCCAGAAAATATTTGCATGCTTTTTCGAGCGGGACTTCCTGATCGCTCCCCATTGGCTGCAGGTAGAAAGGAGCTGTGCGGAGACGGAGACACGGACAGCCGGACAGACCTCATGCTAACCTCTAATTGAGCTTCATCAGCCCACCCCCCCACCCACCCTCTTGGTTTTCCTCCTCCTCCTCCTCCTCCTCCTCCTCCTCCTCCTCCTCCTCCTCCTCCTCCTCCTCCTCCTCCAGCCGCCGCTGCCCGGCTCCCCTGGCTCCCTTCCTGCACAGCACATGTAAAAGTTGTGCGTGGGGCTCTCGCCGCCGTCCCGCTCCCCTCTGCTGCTCGGAGGGAAACCAGCGAGAGCCGGGCTGGGATAATCAACACCCGCACCCTCCCACATCCCCCCCCCCCCAACCTCCAACCCGACCCCTGAGCAGGGTTCCCCAGCCCCCCCCCCCCCAGCTCTGCTCGCCCCATGGTGGATTTCGGCACGGGACGGTGACTTCGGGAAGACCCGGCGCTGCCACCATGAATGAGATGTCAAGTTTCCTGCACATCGGGGACATCGTCTCCCTGTACGCCGAGGGCTCCGTCAACGGCTTCATCAGCACTTTGGGGTGAGTGAGACTCTTCCCCTGCTCGCCAGCCAGTAAGCCCAGTCCTGGGGGCAGCCAGAGATGGGATGGGCAGGGAAAGTGGTGCTGAGCCTGGTGGGAAAAGGAGGCTGTGGGTGCTGCAGCAGGGATGGGTGCAGGTGTTGCGGAGAAGGGGGTGGGGGGGCTGTGTGTCTCCTCTGAGCACTCCTCCAGCTCCATTTGCTGCCCGAGGCCCTGGAAGGACCCTGTAGCCCACCCTCTCTGGCAGCCACGTCCAGAAACTTTCTTCTCCATTAGGGGCTGGGGGAGGCAACATGGGTTTAAACAACTGGAGGTGCTGGTGGGGTTAGGAAAGAGTTGTGCGTGTGGCTGAGCGGGGTGGCTGGGGCAGCTGGGATCCCTCCTGCAGCATGGAGAGATGCAATGTCTGGCGTGGCTGGAGGCTGCTGTCCCCCAGGACAGGCAGTGATGGCTCTTGCTGCCCGCCTCAGAGTCCCATGCACACAGCTGCTGAGCTTGCAGCAGGAATCACTGCAGGGTCACCAGCATGCAGGTTGCCCATGGCCACCGAGTGCTGCTCAGGGCTGGGGGGACTTGGGCACTGAAGGACCTGGCAGTGGTCCTTCCAGCCCCCCCCCCCGAGACACATCAGCACGGGTGAGGGCATCTCTCACCCCAGCCATGGGGAGATGAGCGGGGAGCTTGGACACCCATCCCTTGCCCCTCCTGTTTCCAGGCGTACCCACGCCAACACCTTCAGCAATGCCCTTCCCTCTATCCTCCAGCTGCTCCATCCAGCTGGGATTGTCCGACACCCCTGGGTTATGGGTGGGTTATTCCTCACCCCGCAGCAGCAACCCAAACCTTGCCTGCAGCCCCGAGCGGGCGGACGTGGGTCTGTGTCAGCACGCCTGCCCCACGCTGAGTGTAGGAGAGGCTGAGCTCAGCCAGGAATGCTGACTTGGATGGGATTCCTGGGGCAGGAGCTGCCCAGCTCTATAATCTGCGATGAATGCACTTGCTCCCACATGCCTGTGTATAAACTGGAGCCGTACATACCTTCGCCCACATGTGTTCCTGCACCCACCGCTGGGCACGTGCCGAAACCTTCCTTGGGCTGGCTGCACCATGCTGCCCAAAAATGGGTGGCTGTGTGTGCCTGGGCACAGACCTGGGCACTATATACTCCTGTGTGACGCTAGACCATTGGGCAAAAGGTCCTGCATATGTAGGATGCAGCCTGGCTGTGCCCAGCCCTTCCCTGGATGGGTACAAGGATATCCCCAAGGCCTTTTTCGGGGAGGTTTCGTAGCTGGTTTGCTCTCCCAGTGCTGGAGCTGGCCCGAGGCAGGGGTTGCAGAATTGGGAGCTCAAGGTTGAGTGCCCTTCCAGCCTGTCTGTAGAATCGGGGCTGGAGGAAGCTCTGCCATGACCCAGTGCTGGTTATTAGCCCACACAGCACATCCCAGTGTCTCACTTTGGGTTGGGTGATGATGCATTTAGGCTCTTAAGAGCTCTGATCCATTTGCAGCCTTGGATCCCAGGCGTCCCTGGCATTCAGCTTCTCTAGATTTACTTACAAGCGTCTGAAAAGCAGGGCTTGCTTGGAAAGCCTCTCCTCCCAGGCCCCAGAGTGGCTCTTGCACCATTTCCCTAAGGTTCTGCTTTCCCCTGGTCATTTCCCATTCTCTGATGTTGTTTCCCCATTGTGCCCTGTGACATCCAACCACACCTTAAATCACTCCAGTGATAAGGGGCTGGGTGACTTACTGAGAGTGCTTTTCCCTAGCCATCCGGCCACAGCTCGGGACCTTATTTGCAAGGCAAATACCTCTGCCAGCCCTGTGGTGCTGCGTGCCCAGCTGAGCACCCTGCCAGGAGCACAGTGCAATCCTCTGTGTGTGTATATATATATTTATATATTTTATATACATACATGGAGTGTCTCCAGGTGCTGGTGGCAGGTGTCACATTAAGGGATGTAGCCCAGCATCCCAATGTTGGCATCCTGGCAGGGCAGTGAGCTCCTCCCAGGAGCACTGCAGGGCTCTCTGGGGTGTCCTGGCTGATGTGAGTGTGAACATCAGCCAAATCCCAAGCCACCAGTGCTCACAGGCAGTGCTGTGGGACACGCAGGGCTCTGTCTGTCTGTGCTCGGGATGCTCTGCCCACAGAGGCTGAGGAAGGGAAAGGGGTCTGTTGAGAGCCTGGAGAAGGAGGTGGGGTGCTTGCAGGAATTTCTTCCTCCTGCTTGGCTCTTCTGCAGCTCATGCCTCGTGTTAAACCCCTTAATCCCAGTGCTCAGTGCTTTGTCACTGGTGGTGTCTGGCCCAGAAGCAGCAGGACTGGGATCCCCTCTGTTCCAGCAACAGCCCTGGGCCGTGGGGAAGTGGTTAGAGAAGGGTCTTGGCCAGGATTAAGCTGACACAGAGGGCTGCTCACCTCATCCTTGCCTTCACAAGACTGGGTGCCGTTGTTTGCAGGAGCTGGCCAGGCTCTTAGAGCTCTGCCATGGAAGTGGCAGCTGTCCCTTGAGCCCCCAGACTGTCCCTTGAGCCCCTGGACTGTCCCTCAAGTCCCTGGTGTGTGGGGGTACCTGGGGCAGGACCAGCTGCTAGTGCAGTGCCCGACTTCCCTCAGCAGAGGGGTATCCCACAGTCAGCAGGATGCCTTGAAAAGCACCAGGGAAGCAGAATCAGGCCCCAAACACACACTAAATTTATCTTTATTTTCTTTTTTTAAAGTGCTTTCCTCCTTTCATCCAGTGAACCTGCTGAGGGTGATGGAGGGGGCTGGTGGCAGAGGTGGGGAGAGCCCTGCAGCCCCCATCTCAGCCTCCTCTGCTCCCAGCTCCCCCCAAATCACAACCCTTTCCTCCCACACACCCTCTCTGAGATGTCACAAGTGGTTTTGGGAACACAGGAAGGTGCCCAGGAGGTGTTTGTGAGATGCAGGGATCCCAGGGTGGTCTAGCCTCCCCTCTTGGCTCCATTTGAGGCTATTCTGGGATGGGAGGTGGGGAAGGGCACTGTGGGGCTGCCTGACTTCCCTGTTGTCAATTAAAGGTGTCCAAGGAAATGGCATCTTGAAATATTTTGGGACAAAAGCCGCAGCGTGGGTCAGGGATGTGGGTTGGCACCAAGCAGCAGCGTTGCCAGGGCATGGCACCTCACCGCTGGGAGCTCGTGGGTGCTGCTGCTTTGGGGCTGTCGCTGGTAATGCCAAGGAGGTCTGTGCTTGGGGACAGGGAGATCCGGGGCCAGGATCTGGGGTGGGAGGAGCAGCTGCTGATGTGGGGTGCTCTGAGGGGATCACCCAGGCAAAGCAAACCAGAGCCCAAGCAGGGAAAGGAGACCTCGATTTAGTTCCTGCTCCAGCATGATGGATGTGGTGATGCCACAAGCCCTGGGAGACAAGGCTGTCATGAGCGTTCCTGTGTTCTCTTGCGTCCCTGATAAACCAACACCAAATGGCTAGAGCCAGAAAGGAGTAGAGATGCACTGCACCACCTGCCCCAGGGTTGTGCTGCCCCATCCCAACTATCCCTAGGGGCATCCCAGGACCAGCACCCTGGGCTGGCAGAGTGGAAGGGACGATGGAAACCTGCCCGAATGGCAGTTGTCTGTCTGAGGTGAAATAACATCTCTGATAGCTGCAATTGTGATTGCAGGTGGATTTGCAGGGTGGAGCAGCTCAGGGAAACACAGCTGGTTAAAGGGTAACTCCAGCGCTGCCGGGTCAGGATGAACTCGTCTCTGTGGGGAGGAGAAGGACGCAGGGCCAAGAGCAGCTTCCTCCTCCCCGTGCTGGGGCAGCGGGATACAAAGCTCCATGGCTGTGGCCGCCCTGCGCTCGCTCATGTTCTTATTCCTCTCCATGGGCTCAGTGCCCATCCTGCACCCCGAGCCAGAGGGTCTGACCCAGCCCTGTGCCAGGCAGTTAGCTCTCCTCATCCTCCTCATCCTCCTCTTCGTCACCTCCAGGGCTCAGTGGGCTTTGCCACAGGGTGCTCCTGCCTGGCTTGGGGCTCCCCTCCCTCCTCCAAACCACAGCATCCTGGGGCTCCTCTCGGCACCACAGCCGGGGAAGACTCTTGGCTTCCCCAGGTTCACGCTGCAGGAGCGGTGCCTCCACGTCAGCCCCCGGGCTGGCTGCCATCCCCGGGGAGGCTTGGGGTGTCCGACCGCTGCGGATTGCAGCACTGGACGAGCAGCTCTTCCCCCTGACCTCCGGCGAAGGTTCTGCCTCGCGCGAGGCCAAGCGCGCTGGCCCCGGCCCAGGGAATCACTTTGTGCTGGAGCTGATTTTTTTAATTTTTTTTTTTTTTTAAAAAAAAGCATGCAGAAAGCCCCACTGGAGCTGCTGCCATGACTTGCAGGGCTTAAAACTAACCAGATGCTCGCCCGCGCTTCGCTGGGCTGCAGAGGCAGGGTCGATGCTCAGGATCCATCCCCTCGCAGTTCCGAAAGGCAGGGATGTGAAGTTTTCCTTGCTGCTTCACCTCAGATCCTCCTCCGGATGCTCAGACCCCAAGAGCCCCTTTTCTCATTAACACCTGGGAAATTAAAGCTGCCCTCCACATCCCCAGCGTCCTCCCCACAGCTCGGCACGGGCGGCGAGCGCCTGCACACCCCTGCTGCTCTTAATAGCAGAGAGGAGCTCAGCTTTGCCCCATCCCACTGTGTTAATGCTGGTTATTAGTGGAAGCGCATCCTGGCCCCAGCAGTCACCCAGGTGCCTCATGTCCACCCTGTCAGAATCCTTTTCTTCTCTGCAGTTTTTAACCAGAGGATGTTAGTCTGGAGTATCAGTTTAATAAAAATAACACTGCGTCCCTGCCGAGTGTGTAATCCTAGGATTAAAGATGCTAAAACTGCCTTGAGATCATTAACTAATTAAGACTCCCAGCCTGGCAGGTCACTATCTCTAATCCTTCCCAGCGGAGTGGTGATGCTGGGCATGGGGGAAAGTGGCAGGTGAATGCTCCAGGCAGAGCTGATGTGGGTGGGAGGCTCCTGCACTGTTTACTTGGGCCCTGAAAATGGGTCAGGTTCTTCCCTGGAGACCTCTGGCCTCCACGATGGTGGATTTTGCTTTTATTTCCAATGAATTGACCCCAACACTGGTGGGAGCCAGGTGTGTGCTGAGGGGTGGTGCTTTGCTCTGTAAGCCTGATCCAGGGCTCAGCCTTCGGTGGTCTTTGGTCCCAGGCTCATGGAAAGTGGTTGTTCCTTCCCTGCTCTCATGGTCCATGGAAGAAGGCAGCCTGTGTTTGGGCAGCCTCTGGGCTGGGAGCTCAAAATCCCCTGATCAGGAGTGTTGGCAGAGCCAAGGCAGCCCTGGCTGTCCCTCACTGTGTGTTTCCTGAGACCTTCTGGGTTTTGGTTTTTTTTTTAACAAGCGTTAGAGGAAGTGCTTTGCTCCCTTTAATTAAAATCTAAGGTTTATCTCCCCCAACCTGGGGGGTTTAACGGAAGCAGGTTGCTGGGGGCAGAGGCAGTAGCAAAGCTGGGTGTTGAGAACACCCTGCCAAGAATGAAGTGGTGCTGGGGTCCCCGGGGTCCCAATCCATCATCTTGGAGGCCGAATTCCTCCCTGCCTACCTATGGAAAGGAATTTTCCCCTCCTCTGGAGAGCAGCCGGGCTAGGGGAAGGAGGCTGGATCTCTCTCTTGCCAACCCTTGGCAGCGCAGCGTGGCCATCTCCGGTGATGCTTTGGCTGGAGGGGGTGGTCAGACTCCCCTGGAGAGTAGGGGGGACACAGCACGGGTGCCACACTGCCTCATTTCTCCAGGCTGCATCTTCCCTGCTGTCCCAGGGCCAGAGCTGCCCCCGCCATGGATGCCCCTTCCCTGGGATGGCAGTGTGGGTGCATTCCTGCATCCACTGGCATGCTCACCGGCTGCCTGGATTCAGCCTTCGCAGGTGGGGACAGGCTTCTCACTTCCTCGCCCCGGGGGCAGGAGCTGGGTTTCTCTCTCTGCTTCCCAGGGGCTGGGAGAAAGCGGGTGAGCTGGTACAGTCTGTCTCACTGGAGCACCGAGTTCCCTTGAAAGCCTCGTGTGATGCTCCAGCTCCGGGTGGCCCTGGAGTCAAACCCCCTCGGGCGATGCTCGTCCTTCCGCACTTTGGGGCTGAGGGGAACCTCACACCGGGGTTGTATTTCATTATTTTGGGGAATTTTGAAAATTTAACATCCTATCCATCCCCAAAACAATCCTTCTGCGAAACGTGTGTGGGATTTTGTCCAACTCTAGGGAAAACAAGGAGGTGGGCAGGGAGGAGACACAAAGCTCTTCACATCTGATGGGCAGAGCCACCACCTCTGATCAGATAATAATTAATAACTGGTTTTGATGGGCTCCTGCCACCTCCATCTGCAGCAGCTACACCCTCCATGTCCCTGTGGGGTGAGCTCGCCCCTGGAGAAGGAGAAACACTGACTGGAAGTTGAACTCATCCCATTTTTGGCCAGAATAATAATGAAACAACACCACAACCAGTGCTGGGGTGGGGAGGGTGGATTCTGTTCAGCCAGGAGCTGGCAAAGGCAGGATTTGTTCCCATGGGATGCGGGTGTCAGAGCCTCCTGCCCAGGGTTGCTGAGCAAAGGCCCCCCAGAGCTGCGGCTGACACGAAGCATCATGTTTCCTCACTGCCAATTGGTACCTGCTGCTGGTTGCCCCAAAGGGACAGGGATGAAAAGATGCACGTGGAAAAGAAGGCAGCGAACAGGGGGTGGTGACAGGTTTGGAGCAAGCACCCAAGAGCAGCTGCGTGCTGTGCTCCAGGAGCTGAGTGTTGTCATGCTAAATATTTATAGGGTGCAAACGGGTGGGAAACAGGAGAGACATGGCTTCTGCTCAGCGCCAGGTGATGGTGGTGAAGTGCTGTGGTTTGTGGTGAAGCTCTGCTCCGCTCGCTCGGGCCCTGTTGCCATCTCACGGGTGACACCCTGCTCCTGCTTTTGTCCCCTGGTGCAGGCTGGTGGATGATCGGTGTGTGGTGGAACCCGCTGCTGGTGACCTGGACAACCCACCCAAGAAATTTCGAGGTGAGACTGGGGCTGGGCTGGGAAAGCTCCGTGACTGCCCTGAACAGCCTCAGGGATGATGTTTGCTCTGAGTATCCATGCCAGGGATGGGGACCTGGTGTCCCAGCTGTCCCAGCTCACCCCGGGGATGGGTGGTGCTGCCCGTCCTTTCCAGAGGAGCCCGGAGGGATCTTGGGCAGCATCTCAACACTTGTTGCTGTGGCATGGACAGACCCCCTTCCCTCCTCTGTTTGCCTCTGGGGGTGTTCATGCATTTATTGGAACCACCTCTAATGGTAGGATGGTCTTTGGGACCCCTCGGCCCAGCCCTAAGGAGCAGAGGTGACAGGGAACCATCCTGGGACCCTCTCGAAATGCATCCCTAGGGATGCTGGATGTCTTCCCCCAGGAGCCAGGAACAGGGAGGGGACAGGCAGAGCAGCAGTTGCAACAGGCAAACCATTTGGAGGTGAGCCTGTTAGTACTACCTACATCTGCTGTGCTCGGGGCCGCACCTCCAAGAGATCCGGGATTAAGCCACCCATTTAAGAGCCAGGCAGGGCTTAAGGAGAGACGCTAAATCCCGGTCTGTCCTCAGCTGCCACATTTTGGGCTGTGTCGTCTCCTCTGACGCTCTTGTTAGTTCCCATTTGGGCAAGGGGCAGCCCTGGGCAGGAGCGGGCAGCCCCGGCTGCGTCCAGGCGGAAAAGGGGATGACTCAGTGGAAGCCGGGATGGCTCCTGGGCTGTGGAAACGGTCTGGAGAAGCCAGGACAGGCCGCCAGGAAAAGCACATGGTGCTTCCCACATCCCTGTTTGCAAGCCTTGGGGCCGGCCCGCGAGGTGCCCTCAGCCTTCCCACTCCCTGGGGAGCAAACCCTGTGCAGAGCCTGGGGGCTGCGCTCTGCCCTGTGATTCTCTGACTGGGAAATGCTGGTTTTGTGCCTGGCTGCAAAGCGCAAGGGAAGGGCTGTGTCCTGGAGAGCACCCCAGTTGGATTTGAGTGCCCAGTACATGGAGCATATGGCTGGGGAGTATACGTGGAGCTGTGACATTTCCCCAAACTAGGGGCCATGGGGTTGGATTTGGGGATTGCTTTAGGCAGTGGCTCCTCTCAACCCAGCTATTTCAGGGCCCCTTGGAAAGAAATGTTTGGAAATCTTGGTTCCCCACTCTGCTTTGTGCTTCCACCTTTCTCAGGGTGGCAATGACATCCTCGTGGAAGTCCCAGCCCAAGCAGCATCTTCCTCTGTGCCATTAACTTGTGTGCAGGGCTAATTAATGAGCCATCCCACTCCCCGACATGGGTGGACTCCCACCTGGGATTGGATGGGAAGAGCTGGAAGCAAGCGGCCTAAGCCTTCCCCAGCAGTCACGCCATCTCCTGCCTGGACATGGCGGGTGTTGAATCTCTTTTCCAGGCGAAGGCTTGGTCCAGACTCAGCCCTGCTCCACACAAATCCTATCAGGATATCCAGGCGCTCGTTTTAATGGCCGGAAAAGTAGCGCTCTGCCTCCTCGATAGCTATCATGGCGAGGGAGGTAAAAACAACGGCTGCTGCTGTTTCCCTGCCGCGGCAGCAAGAGGCTTAAGAGGATTTTCATGTGCTCCTGCCGTTCCCTGTATCCTGTGCCCGGACCCTGCCCTATCCTGGGTTGCTCCAGGGCCTGGCTCAGCTTCCCGGTGGGGAAACGGAACCCATCTCCCAGAGTCAGGCCTAGGTGGGGGTTTGGAAATGCCGAAATCCATGCGGGAGCCTGTCCCCAGGGCCTGGCACAGCCTCCAGCATTGCACCGGGGCTCGGCCCTCTGAGAGACGCCCGGCACCTCTCAGTTATTTGCTTTTCTCTGTGGTTTCTTTCCTCCCCCCCCCCACCCCCCAAGGCTCTTCCCAGCCCCGTGTTCGGGCACGTCAGGCAAAAAGCAAATACAGCGCTTCAACCCTGTGCCGTGCCGGCGCCGCGACGGCTGTGAGGGGAGCGGGACCCCTGGTCTGAACCCCCCGTGCTCCCTGCTCTGGGTTTGCTGGCAGTTTTGCCTCCGTGGCCATGCTGGGTGCTGGTGGCTTGGCTGAGCATCGCTCTGCTGGGTTTCTCTGACTGGGCAGTGCTGATGTGGGAGCTTTCCACAGCTTCCACCATCTGTCTTGCAAAAAAATTCCTGGTGCATGTGCCTGGGGGGCAGAATCTCTGCCTTCCCATAGAAGCTTTGCTGGAGACTCTGTGTGCACACGCAGCTCCGTGCCTCAGTTTCCCTCCATGCGAAACAAGGCATAGTACTGAGATGAGGGTGTCAGGCAGCCCCGGGGGTTTCATTTGTACCTCTAAAAACTATGGTGGGGGGGGTGTTAACTCCTCACACACACACACCCTCCAGTTTCTCCTTCCTACCAGGCCATTCTGCAGCCTAATTAGCAATATAAGGACAATGATTTAAGGTGCTGCAGGTGGCCCAAGTGTTTCTGTGGCCCTGCTCACAGGCAGTGGGAGAAGCCAGCCAGGCATTGCAGCAGCTACGCTCCATCCCGATTAAGCACCCGGCGTCCCAGCCTCCTTGGCACGGGATGTGCCATTAGCAAACAGACCTGTAAAGCGAAATATGAAACTTGGCCCCTTCCCAGCAGCCTGAGCCGGTGAGAACTGTGCTCTGTGCTTGTTTGTTCGTCACTCCCAGGTAAATAAATACATGCTTGCCAGCGGCTCGGGACCAGGGCCAGAGATGGAAGTGATTTTTTTTTTTAATTATTATTATTATTATAATAATAATATTTTTTTCCTTTTCTTTTTGTGCCTGAAGTTTCTGGGCTGCTATTTCAGGCATAAGTAGGGTGATCCGGGTGGCAGAGCCCTTCCTGCCCTCAGCCCATACAGCTTCCAGCCTTCAATGAGGGTTTTTAAGTGCCTCCTTCGTACTCCCAGACATCTTCAATTCCCAAAGCCTGGACCTTCCGTCCCCCACCTGCAGCAGGCTGGGGAAAACCAAGGTGAACTGGGGCGATCTGCAGGGCATGGAGACGCTGCGAGTGTCGGGGGAGCCAGGATGCAATCCTGCATCCTTCGGGTCCCTGAAATCATAGAATCCCAGCCTGGTCTGGGTTGGAAGGGACCCCAAGGGTCACAGAGCTCCAACCCCCTGCCACAGGCAGGGACACCAACCTCCAGGCCTGGAGCTACACAAGGTTGCCCAGGGCCCCATCCAACCTGACCTTGAACACCCCCAGGGACGGGGCACCCACCCCCTCTCTGGGCAGCCCCTTCCAGCCCCTCACCACTCTCTCTGTGTTCCTGTCGGGACTTGGAGTGCAGCTGTTGACAGACAGATGTTTAGGAGGGGTTGCTCATAGCTTCCACCACTGGAGAAGAGCCGCGTGGTGTAAAACCGGAGTATCCCGACAGCACGACCACCACTGGGGCAACACCCTGAGGTGCTGCTGGCTCATGGTGTCTGCGGGGGAACAAGGGAGATACAGAGGTGTCTTCTCGTGTCCCTGTCTGACTGTGCCCATGTTCTGCTGCCTTCCCTCCCTCCCTCCTCCTCCTCTTCTGCTGCAGCTGGCCTTCATCAGTACTTTTTCTCCCCCTGAAGTTTTCCTTCCCAAACTGCACGGCCGTTTCCGATGGGAATGCTTCTATCATGAGTCCAAGAAGCGGAGTCACTCCTGGACTCATTATTTACCCTGATTTTAAATTAATCCACCAGCTGATAGAAGGTGATGTGATGCTCCACCAGTCCCAGCCATGCATTCCTCGGACCCCCGGCAGCAGATGCTGTTCTGGTGCTTAGGAGGACCATCTCCCAGCGATGCTGCTGGGTCCCATCCCTTCCTCCTGCCCCTCAGTGTCGTTGGTTTTGTTGGCTGGTGGCCACGTGGCTGCTGCAGCCTCATGCTTGCCTTCCTCTTCTCCCAGATTGTCTCTTCAAAGTATGTCCCATGAACCGCTACTCTGCCCAGAAGCAGTACTGGAAGGCCAAGCAAACCAAGCAGGACAAGGAGAAGATTGCAGATGTGGTGCTGCTGCAGAAACTCCAGGTGAGTGGGGCTCCCCTGCGCAGGGAGGGGGTGTGAGGGGCTGTCCATCTCTCCCAGTAGGTTGGGTTACGATGCCCAAACCTCTTGCCATGCAAATCCTGATAAGCTTTGTTTCCCTGCACGAGATCCAGGACCTGCCCTGGGTTTTGCTGTACTCAGCATCCCTCTGCTCAGCTCCGTTGTCTTCTTGTCCCACTGCCCTCCTCTCACCATGGACCGCTGACCACAGCCACCTTTTCTAGAGGAACGGCTCCTGTAGCTATCAGCTCTTAGTTCATATTGAGATAGGAGCTCTGTGGGGTGCTGTGTGCTGCCAGACTCAGGGTGGCAGTCCCCAGGTGTACTCTGGCCCCCAGGGATGGGTGCTGCATCCTGTGTTTCCCTTCTTACACGACGCTCTTATCCCACCTGAGATATGAGAGGCAGTTGACCCTTGGATCCTGCCACAGGCTCCTGACGGCTCCTTTACTTTCATGCCATGCTGCATGTAGAGCATGCTGCTGCAGATGGGTTTATTCTTCCCAGGGCAAGGGAGATGTCCCAGGAGAGACCTACAGAGAAGGATCTAGGGGACTGAGCAGGCAGGGAGAGGGAGCAAAGGTAGCATTGCTGCTTTTGGGATGAGAGGTGGCATCCACCTGCCTTTCCACCTTTGCTGCTGTACCCAGCCCTTGCCGTCTCAGCCCTTCTGATGCCCCTTTTACAGAGGTGAGCACAGCCCTGCAGCACCCAGCGGTGCCTGGTGCGGACAGGGAGGGGGTGCTGCTGTGGCCAGGACCTGCTCCAAAGGGCTGTGGAAGAGAAAGGCTCCTGTTGAATTCCATGAGGTTTGGAAGAGGCCCATGTTAAACATTGCATAATCGGCTCAGACAGCTGGCGAGGCCCCGAGGATGATTCATAAAACCAAAGCTCAGGAGGGATTCATTAAATCATCTCATCAGGCTTTCAGCCCAGCCCCACAGGTCCCCCAGTTTTGCCTTTGGGGAGCGAGGTCTGGTGCAGAATCCAGCCAGGGTGCCCCAGCTTGGTTCAGAGACACCGGGAAGGGTCGGTGCTTCCTACTGTATCGAGCCAGTCGCGGTCGCTGCTGTGTGGAAACACGATTTTCCTGCTCCAGTTCGACTGTAACTTGTACTATCGGCAGCTGTACTGGCTGGAGAGGCTCATTTCTGAGCCTGATTAATTGCACCTTCGTTAAGATTGGTCTTAAAGAGATTCTGTCATTTCCTTGCTCCTTTTCCGCTGCTCCCGGTGTTGCCCTTTTGGCAACAGTTCCCTCACATCCGGAGCTGAGCGCCAGGAGAGCCCGGGCAGGATGGGAGCTCTGTGCAAGGCGCTGCCCGTGCTGCTGAGAAGCCCCTGGACTGTCCTGGCAGAGGGCTGGACTCCAGGCTGCAATTTATCAGTGTCTCCCATAGCTTAAAAACATCTTCTGACTGAGAGATAATTTCCTGAAGCAGACACAGTCCGGCTCTGGAGCGGAGGAGCCCTGCCCAGCCGTCTGCAGTGCCCATGGTGGCTTTTCTGAGCTTGTGCTCTTGTGCTGCTGTTTGTAAGGGGGTTTAAGGCTCAGGGTTTTCTCTGCTGGCTGCGGAGGCTTTCCTCCCGCCCCTCTTTCCCATCTTCCCTGCGCCCTCCCAGGCTGCCCACCCTGGACGCCCCATCCCATTGTAGCTTGGGGATGGACCCAGTCTCATCCAAGGGACACTCTCGGAGCATCAGCACCCCAGGCTTGCGTGCTGAGGGCAGATGGTTCCCACTCCTGGCTCCACCGGCTTTCGGCAAGGGAGGAGCTCAGATTTGGATGCAGATTTAGGACACAGTGTCAAATCTCTCTCCGGAGCTGTGCTGCTCCATGGGGTTGTTGCTCCACATCCAGGCAGGATTTCTTGGCAGCAGGTTTGTTTCCCTGATGGTGACAACCACTGCCACAGGGCTCAGGTTCCCCAGGTGGCACCCAGAGCTTCGAGGGGATGGAGGGGTAGCTAAAGTGATGGTAAAGCTCAGGAGACCACAGGGTTTGTACTGTCATGACGTGTGCCAGGTATGTTCAAAGCTCTAGCATCTCCTGGTCCTGGACCTGCTCCCATCACTCACAGGGTGCGGAGCTGTGATTCCACCTCTGCTTCCCAATTCCTTCTGCTCTCAAGTGAAAGGGGGTAAGAGCAGGGTGGGAAAGGGGAGATGCTCTCCCAGCTACATCCCTTGTTGCTACTGCCCATCCCAGCTGCAGGGGAGGACTGGGTTGGTGCTACCTGGGCTGGTGCCGGGGCTGCTGGTGCATCCTTGCCATTCCCAGGCAGATCTGCTGTGGCAACAGGTTCTTGCCTTGCTCCCAGTACCTTGACATTACTCCACCAACTGCCAGAGCCCCACCACACAGGAAACATTGGTGATTCTGGAGAAAGGGGCTGCAAGTGGTGCTTGGCAATCCTCTCTTGGGGCAGCTTGGCTGGCAGGGACCCATCCTGCTGCATTCACTGCAGCAGGATTGAACCTGCATCAGTCTCCTGGCACTGTACCACCAGCATGGGGTTGACAGAGGGATGCTGAGGCTGCATCCCACCTAGTTCTGTCCTCTCTGTTGCTTGAGGGGGCAGGTGGCCCCTCTGGGGCTCACGCCAGGGGTTGAGGAGTGTGCTGCTATACTCAGCTCTTCTCCTTTCGGTGTTCAGCATGCAGCCCAGATGGAGCAGAAGCAGAATGAGACGGAGAACAAGAAAGTGCACGGCGACGTGGTGAAGTATGGCAGTGTCATCCAGGTACAGGCACTCGCCCTTCCCCCTCTGTGCTTGACTGATGGGTTTTGAGGGGGTGATGGGTGTTGGGGGGCGGGGGGAGGGCGATAGGTTTTGAGGGGGTGGACGATGGGTTTTGAGGGAGTGATGCGCAGATCCAGCATGTCTGATTCAGGCAGCTGCTGGGAAAAGGCTCGTGGGGTCACTCCTGGGTGTGACCAGCCCTGGGGACCTCGGGGGGACCGTACTCCTGCAGCTCATTCCTCACCTTTGCAGCTCCTCCACATGAAGAGCAACAAGTACCTGACGGTGAACAAGCGGCTGCCGGCTCTGCTCGAGAAGAACGCCATGAGGGTGACGCTGGATGCCACCGGCAACGAGGGATCCTGGCTCTTTATCCAACCCTTCTGGAAGCTGAGGAGCAACGGAGATAACGTGAGCGCTGGGCCAAAAAGTCCCCAGATGGAGCTGTGCAGAAAGCACCGTGCGTGCTGCCTTGCCAGGGCTCGCCTCCCCAATGGGCACCTGGCCTCATCCTTGCCTCCCTCCTTTCCCATTTTGCTCCCCAGGTAGTCGTGGGAGATAAAGTCATCCTGAACCCTGTCAACGCCGGGCAGCCGCTGCATGCCAGCAACTACGAGCTTGCTGACAACGCTGGCTGCAAGGAGGTACAGGGAGGCTGGATTGCCTCTGCAGGGTTTGGCTTTTGGGGGTTGCCTCTTTGGGACTGGGGTATTGGGGTGTTTTTTCTTTTTCCTTCCTTTTTTCTGTTGTTTCAGGGGTCGTGACCTCATTCTTTTCCTCCTTAGGTGAACTCGGTCAATTGTAACACCAGCTGGAAAATCAACCTGTTCATGCAGTTCCGTGACCACATGGAGGAAGTGCTGAAAGGGGTAAGGAAGGAGGTTCCACAGCCTCCCGGGATGCGGTGGGCTCTGGGGACCTGTCCCTGGTCTCCTGCAAGGCTGGGACACGTGAACAGCCGTTTGGCTGCATAATAAGGGCAGAGGAAAGAGGTCCTGCCTTAAGGAGCTTAATTTCCAGGCGAATTCATCACTTGGAGAACTTAACAGCAAGCTAGAGTTGGATATTTTAGTATCTCCTGGCAGCGGGTGCCCAGGGGGCATGAAATTACCCTCTGTCTTATTGTGTTAAATTGGCTCTTGAGGACAATATGAGGCACACGTAGTGCCAGCAGTGGCTCCTAGCTGTGAGGACAATTTTCAGCTGTTTAGCTGTGCAGCAGGGCTGGCTGTTGCCTGGGAAAGGAACTTTCCCTGCAGAGCTATTGTTCGGGGCTGAGGTCCTCCAGGAAGCAGCTGGATGGATATTGATTGTTATGATCTTACAAACCCTCGTCCTCAGGCGCCGTGCTTGTCCCCGGCTTTCCACATCCACCGCATCCTCCTCCCTGGGGCGTTAATGCCTCAAACACGTCAGGGAGTGGGAGGCTCTGCCTGCTCCAGAGGGGGAAAATGGTGGGTTTGCACCCATTTTACAGCCTGGGAAGGGGAAGCGGAGAGAAGCGACTTGCAGGAGTAAATGGAGTGATGGCATTGTGGAGTGCGGGGTGCCCCGTGGCCATGTGGGGTGCCCCATGGCTGTGTGGGGTGCCCAATGGCCAGGCAAGGTGCCCTTCCCTGGGCTTAGAGGGGCATTTGCGCTGCCAGAGCCAAGTTTTAGCACAGCTTGGGTAGGTAGAACTGGAAAAGCTGATGGTGCCCTGTGATTCCTGGGTTTCTGTGGTCCTGGGAGCTGTGCTTTGCTCTGGACCACTTACAGAGGGGATGCCATACAGGGTGGTGGCGGTGGGTGTTACAGGAGGAGCTGCATTGATTCATAGCCTGCATCCCTGGCACTCACCACCACATTCTGGTGCCAGGGGGATGTGGTGAGGCTCTTCCACGCCGAGCAGGAGAAGTTCCTCACCTGTGACGAGTACAAAGGCAAGCTGCACGTCTTCCTCCGCACCACCCTGAGACAGTCAGCCACCTCGGCCACCAGCTCCAATGCTCTGTGGGAGGTGGAGGTGAGCTGGGGGGAGGGAGCGCGAGTCCCGGGGCTTGTTGGGGTACGTCTGTGGGTTGCTGCACTTTCACTGGGGGTGGTTCAGGAAGCAGTGGTTATCTCTAGACATTTCCACCTCTGACAGTCTGTCTGTACTGCTGAAAGCCAGCGCAAGGTTCAAGCTCTGTGAGAGCACTGAGAGCCGTGGCTGCCAGTGGCTGAGCACCAGCTTGTGTCTGAGCTCTGCACCCTGAGTAGATCTGCTCGCGGCCACCTTGGAGATAGCATGGGGCTCTCATTGCCAGAGTGTTTGCCCTGCGGTCAGCAGAGGCTTGGAGGCAAGATCAGCACCCCGGTTCCCCACAGCCCCACCAGCTGAGGTCTCCTCTCCTTCTCCCAGGTTGTCCACCATGACCCATGCCGGGGAGGAGCCGGGCACTGGAACGGCTTGTACCGCTTCAAGCACCTCGCCACAGGCAACTACCTGGCAGCAGAGGTAAGGGGGTGAGCAGAGGGATGCAGAAACCTGTCCTGCCCTTGAGAGGCTGGTACCATCCCCTGTGAAGGCAGTGCCCATGTGGCAATGCCCAGGGTTGCCCCTGGCCCCTCTCCAGTTTGCTTTCAGAACCATCCTGCCCTGAGCATCCGTGGTTCCTCCTTGCTCTCAGGAGACATTGGCACCAGGGCTCTGAGCATCATTGTCATTTGCCCATTTGCAGAGCTAGGCTTTCCCCCCAGACTCCTTCACCCCACAGTGCAGGGGTTCACTTCCCAAAATTGCCATTCCTGACTCCCTCCTCTTCTGGTCCCTGAGGAGCTGGAGGGAGTGGCTGGGGTTTGCTCACTCAGGCCAAGAGACTGTACCAGCACAACCTCCTGGTAAGATGGAAGTGGGAGATAATCCATCCTGCTGCATTTAACTCTTCCTGATCAGGTTTTGCTCATCCTCATCTTCTGGTCCACAGCAGCAGCCAGAGCTGTCCCTCCCTGGGAGGGGGTGGGGGTGTGGGCAAAATCTGGGGCTGGAAACATCACTTGCCAATTTTTTTCCTCCCATTTAAGGCCAGCTCAAGGCTGCCTGTTAGAGGCACAGAGAGGTTTCTGCACTTAGATAATGTGGTTTATATGTCACAAATGAGCTGCCAGCATGGAGGGAAAGAATGCAGGGAAGGGATCTCAGTGCACCATGTGCTGGAGAAGACAACCCAAGGCAGCCCCCAGAGCCCTTTCCACCACTGCATGATGGCAAACAGCAAATACTGGGGCTCTGAAATGGCTGTTTTAAACCAAAAGACACTCAGGTGACATCTTCTGCTGAGGAAAGAAGATCCCAACTTGATCTCTATCCCAGGCTGGCACTGCCCGGCTTGTGCTGCTCACTGAGACCTCAGCCCGGGGCCTCGAGAGATACACAGCAAGAACTCATCTTGCTGCAGCATGGAGCCCCAGGTCTGCTCCTCAGAGCTGACCCTGTCCCACTCCACAGGGACGTAGTGCTGGACACCGGGGATGGGTCCCATCCTCCAGCCCCACCTGGGCAGTTCTCCTCTCCCTGTGATGTGATCGTGGAAGGCAGGAATAGAGATGGACACCCCACGCTGGGGGTTTTGGAGGGACCACGTTGGGAGGGCTGATAGCTATCTTTCATCTCCCTCTTTAACTTTTCAGGAAAACCCAAGTTATAAAGGAGACGTGGCTGAGCCCAAAGCAGCACCCACGGTGAGCTGTGTGCAGCCTCGCTGGCAGAAATGCTGCTGCTGCTGCCTGAAATCACGCCGTCTCTTAGACTCTGCCTGAAAGCAGGGAAATGCCCCGAAAACAGAGCCCGCCCTGGGGACGGTACCTGTGCCGTGCCGGCCGCCGGGTCCCGCTTGGTGCCGAGGCCACGGCTGGAGGCTGTCCCACTGCCCAGCAGAGCATCCCCACGCCCTGCGCTGTAGAGTAGCATCCCCGTGTCCTGCTTGCGAGAGGCCCCTGCCCAAACCAAATCTGTTGGGGAGAGGTCCCCCGTGCATGTTGGATCCCCAAACCACGGGGAATTGCTGGTAGAAGAGAGGTTTGGACTTTCAGGGGGTTGTTCCTCTTCGCCTCAGCGATGAGGTTTGGAGAAGGGGTGCACTTCACGTGCTTGTGCTCTTGCAGCCCCTTCGTGCACCTTTGCTCTGCAAGGCTCAGCCCGGCCTCTGAGCAACAGCTTCTGCTCTGAGCGTAGCCGCCGCGTGTCTCCTGCCATGCTGTGTGTGCAGGGAGGCTGGGCTCAGCGGGGCAGCTGCCCCATACTGGGCTCAAAGCCGTTTTCCCCGGTGCAGGGGGCAGCAGCCGCGCCAGCCGCAGGAACACAGGGGAGAAGATCAAATACCGGCTGGTAGCTGTGCCCCACGGCAACGACATCGCCTCCCTCTTCGAGCTGGACCCCACCACGCTGCAGAAGACAGATTCCTTCGTCCCACGGTACGTGAGCGTGGCCAAGGAGGGACTGGAATAAAGAAGGGGAGGGGGATTAATTGTGTGGTGTGGAATTTTGGGGAGTCTGTTCCTGGGGGGCTTTGCTGGGTGCTGAGGAGGGGTGGTGGGTGCTGAGGGGGGTGGTGGGTGTTGGCCTCTCCGTGCACGGGCCGCTCACCAAGGTGCTGCGCTGTTTGCAGGAACTCCTACGTGAGGCTGCGTCACCTCTGCACCAACACCTGGATCCAGAGCACCAACGTGCCCATCGACATCGATGAGGAGAGGCCCATTCGCCTCATGGTATGGCCCCTTCCCTCCTCCTGTGTGTCCCAGTGGCCCTTAGCATGCTCCTTCCCACCCAGCACCCAGGGACTGAAATATCCCGATGATCCAAGCAGGTGCCAAGAGCCCATCCCAGTAACCTAGAGCCCATCCCAGTAACCTAGAGCCCATCCCAGTAGCCTAGAGCCCATCCCAGTCCTTCTGACGGATACAGACTGTGTCATTGACTTCACTCAGCTTGATGGCAAATGGTGGGGACCAGCTTGAAACTGCCCTGACTGTGTGATGCTGCTTCCCTCTTGCTTCTCAGCTGGGCACGTGCCCCACCAAAGAAGACAAAGAAGCCTTTGCCATTGTCTCCGTGCCTGTGTCTGAGATCCGGGACCTGGACTTTGCTAACGATGCCAGCTCCATGCTGGCCAACGTGGTGGAGAAGATGAATGAAGGTTTTCTCAGCCAGAATGACCGGAGGTAAAAAGTCATTTTTTCCCTGGGAGATGGGGCTGTGCTGGGCTCCTCCAAGGGCTCCTAAGCACCGCTGCAGGATGGGGCCCCTGCCTGGGTCTTGGTGCCAGCGCTGTCTTGCTTTCCTGCCCACAACCCAAATCCACGCCTGCTTCTCCCAGGAGTCTGGCGAGGAAACCAGATAACAGCTCAGCCCTGCTCTGGCCCCTCCTTTGCTGCTAGAAAAATATCCAAGGGGCTGAGAGATGGCCCCACGATAGGGGCAGCCGGGTTAGTCACGGTATTATTTTTAGGTGGGTGGGTTCTTGGTGCTTCCTGAGCAAACACAGATCCCCCATGGGACAGAGCGAGCCGCTTCCGCCCTGCCAGCCCGCCCATGCAGGTCCTGCAAAGGTGACTAAGGGGGCAGAGGCGTTAAATGCCAAATCCCCAGTGTGAATCATGAGCAAAGGCCCCTGGCATTTACTCTGGTACATGTGGTTTCCTTAGGAACCATAGGGGCTGGACCACCTCTTGCTTCTGGATGGGTCAGCAGCTTCTCTGGCAGTCTTTTGAGCCCTGGACATTGGTCCTCCAAGATATGCTGGCATCATTGCAGGGACCACAGCAGGGTGGGCTGTGTGAGGTTGGTGAGCAGCCTACACCCCCTCCTCAACCCAGGTGCACCATGCCCCTTTGCAGGTTTGTGATCCAGCTGCTGGAGGACTTGGTGTTTTTTGTCAGTGATGTCCCAAACAATGGCCAGAATGTCTTGGACATCGTGGTGACCAAGCCCAACCGGGAGCGGCAAAAGCTGATGCGGGAGCAGAACATCCTGAAGCAGGTGAGCAGAGCCCTGCATCTGAGAAGGACCGAGGCCCTGCAGAGATGCCCTGCCCTGCCCTGCCCAGAGCCATGCCATAGTCCAGGGATTTGGAAAGCCCCCATTAGGAGCTGTAGCTGGGTTTCCAGCTCATGTCCTAGTGATGCACCAAGCCCTCCTGGCATGCACGGCCCATGTCCAGCCATGCACGGGGGACACACAGCACCTCTCATCTCTCCTTTTGGGCAGATCTTTGGGATCCTGAAAGCCCCCTTCAAGGACAAGGGTGGGGAGGGGCCCCTGGTGCGCCTGGAAGAGCTGTCGGACCAGAAGAACGCTCCCTACCAGTACATGTTTCGGCTGTGCTACCGCGTGCTCCGGCACTCCCAGGAGGACTATCGCAAGAACCAGGTGCATGGGACGGGAGGGGGCAACAGGGGGAGCACCCATCCCACCACACATTGCAAAGCCCCACAGAGTTCTCGGTGGGGCAGGGGGCATTGCCAAACCCTGACACCCAGCCCCGTGCGCTCACCCCCTCTGCCCACTCCAGGAGCACATTGCCAAGCAGTTCGGCATGATGCAGTCTCAGATCGGCTATGACATCCTGGCTGAGGACACCATCACGGCCCTGCTGCACAACAACCGCAAGCTGCTGGAGAAGCACATCACCAAGACAGAGGTGGAGACCTTCGTCAGCCTGGTGCGCAAGAACCGTGAGCCACGGTGCGTGTCTGGCAGGGCCCATCCCAAAGGGCTTTGTGCTGCGTGCTGGGTTGGATGCCCCTCAACCAGAGGTGGAGAGACCCCCCCTGTAGACCCTCCTTTCACAGCAAGCTGTCCCTGCTCTGTAGATTCTTGGACTACCTCTCCGACCTGTGTGTGTCCAACCACATTGCCATCCCCGTCACCCAGGAGCTGATCTGCAAGTGCGTGCTGGACCCACAGAACAGCGACATCCTCATCAAAACAGAGTGAGTAGCCAGGGGGAGAGGTTGTCCATGTTTGGGGCTTGGTGCCTGGCCGTGCCTGCCATAGTAGAAACCCCATCACCCTCAAGGGTCACCCCCTGCATCCTCTCCATGGGAACATCTCAAATTTTACCTCTTCTCTGCCCTAGGCTGAGGCCGGTGAAGGAGATGTCGCAGACCCATGAGTACCTGAGCATTGAGTACTCAGAGGAGGAGGTCTGGCTCACCTGGACAGACAAGAACAATGACCACCATGAAAAAAGCATCCGGCAGTTGGCTCAGGAGGCCCGGGCTGGCAATGCCCATGATGAGAATGTCCTCAGCTACTACAGGTGATGGTCCCACTTCTGGACACCATCTCCCCAGGTGAGAATGTCAGGGTTACACGTGCTCACTCCTTCTTCTCTTCATCTCCGGGCAGGTACCAGCTGAAGCTCTTTGCCCGCATGTGCCTGGACCGCCAGTACTTGGCCATCAAGGAGATCTCCCAGCAGCTGGGTGTGGACCTGATCTTCCTCTGCATGGCAGATGAGATGCTGCCCTTTGATCTCCGGGCATCCTTCTGCCACCTCATGTTACACGTGCACGTGGACAGGGACCCCCAGGAGCTGGTGATGCCCGTGAAGTTTGCGCGGCTCTGGACCGAGATCCCCACGGCCATCACGATCAAAGAGTGAGACACACTGGGGATCGCAGCACCTTTGAGGGACAGGGCAGGAGGTGGGATGGCAGATGCCATCCTGTCTAGGGAACTGGCTTGGCTTTAGCAGGGGGGCATTTGTGGAGTGAATTCGGCAGGTCTCAGCCTTCAGAAGGAAGCTCACCTGCCCCCCATCTTCCCTCCCAGCTACGACTCCAACCTCAACGTCTCACGCGATGACAAGAAGAACAAGTTCGCCAGCACCATGGAGTTCGTGGAGGACTACCTCAACAACGTGGTGAGCGAGGCGGTGCCCTTTGCCAACGAGGAGAAGAACAAGCTCACCTTTGAGGTGTGAATCCCACCGGTGTTACTGACACATTGCAGGACGCAGCACGGTCTGGCTCCGGCAGCCTCCGCAGTGAGCGTGGCCGTGCTGGCATCCCTGTCCCCATGTCCGTTTATCCTGCTCAGCCCTGAGCATGGCGAGATCTGGAGTTGCCTTGTCCTTCCCCAGGTTGTCAGCCTTGCCCACAACCTCATCTACTTCGGCTTCTACAGCTTCAGCGAGCTGCTGCGCCTGACACGGACTCTGCTGGGCATCATCGACTGTGTCCAAAACCCCCAGCTGATGATGCAGGCAGTCTACAATGATGAGGTGACGGGTGAGTCCCTGCTCCATAACCAGGCGTGGTCCTGCAGGAAGGTGCTTTCTGTGGTCTTCCAAGTGATTTCCAGTTTTGGCTGCAAGAAAACAAGCCACTGGTTTGCTGACATGGAAGCTTTGGCTGAGTCTGCACCAGGAGCCCTTGGCCATGCCAGAGAAATAGCCAGTCCTTCCTATTTGTTCTCTAATTACTATCTACAGCATTTCCCAGTCTAGGTGGGTCCTTCCATGGGTCCTCTGCCACCTCCCTTTCCATCTGCATTAATTCTGCTTGCTGTGGCTGCCTCTGTAGGGAAGAACGTGCGGAGGTCAATCCAGGGTGTTGGGCAGATGATGTCCACCATGGTGCTGAGCAGGAAACAGTCCATCTTCAGCCCCCCAAGCCTCAGTACTGGGTCTGCTCCAGAGCAAGTGGACAGAGGGAGGAGCATCGAGAATGAGAACATTGTAGTGATGGAAACCAAGCTGAAGATCCTGGAGATCTTACAGGTGAGGAGGGAGAAGCGTTGTGGAGCTGCTGCGGGTAGGACCCATGGGATGGGGTGGTGTGGGGAAGACGTGGGTTTCTGAATGAAAAGGATGCTCACTCTGCTTCCTCCTTCTTCTTCACTGCCAGTTCATCCTGAACGTGCGGCTGGACTACAGGATTTCCTACCTGCTTTCTGTCTTCAAGAAGGAGTTTGTGGAAGTCTACCCCATGCAGGACAGCGCAGCCGACGGGACGGCTCCAGCCTTTGACTCCACAAGTAACTCTTCCCCTTTGCTCCTGGTACAGCTCTGAGTCGGCAAACCCCACAGGCTGGGGACACATGGGTGGCGGAGGTGACAGCTCCAGCAGCTCTCCATCCACTGCTGCTGCTGGCAGGGACCGTGGCGGGGCTGGAGCTGGTGCAGGAGCGCTGAGGTGTCCTGTGTCTGTTTGGGCCGGGGAGCTGGCTCAGTTCCTGTGGGGTTTGTGCACGTTGGCCACCCCTTTCATCTCCCTTTCTCTCCCTTCAGCTGCAGCCATGAACCTGGACCGGATCGGCGAGCACGCAGAAGCCATGTTCGGCGTGGGGTGAGTCCCTACCCCTCCGGTGCGTAGTTAGCCTGGCCATAGGGCTCTTCCTCTCCTGTCCGTACTGCTGAGGCCGAAAGCTGCAGGTGATGAGGAAGATGAGGCTCTAAAGGCTAACACAGCTGTCCCCATCAGAGGGGTGGCTGAATGCACCACGCGGCTGCTAACACCAAGCGCTTTCATCCCGGCTTCAGGAAGACGAGCAGCATGTTGGAGGTGGATGACGAGGGAGGCAGGATGTTTCTGAGGGTGCTGATCCACCTGACGATGCACGACTACCCGCCGCTCATCTCCGGCTCCCTGCAGCTCCTCTTCAAGCACTTCAGCCAGAGGCAGGAGGTCCTGCACACCTTCAAACAGGTAATCTGCCCTGGAGCACCTCTGAGACCTCACTCAGCTGTGGGTGCAGGATATGGGGTGGGTCCTGGTCCCTTTTCTTGGGAGGGATGTGTAGGTGAGGAAGGGAACAAGGTTTGTGAGGAGGGGAACAAGGGTTGTGCCCCAAACTGGAACCCCCTGGGAATGTCACTTCAGGTTCAGCTCCTGATCTCAGCCCAGGATGTCGAGAACTACAAGGTGATCAAGTCAGAACTGGACAAGCTCCGCACCATGGTGGAGAAATCAGAGCTCTGGGTGGACAAGAAGGGCAGCAGCAAAGGGGACAGCACGGTGGAGGGGAACAAGAAGGAGAAGAAAGAGGTGAGAGCCCTGAACAAGACCCTGGGAACCAGGGCAGGAGAGGAGTGAGGGCAGAGGCACAGCTCACTTCGGTCCAACACCTGCCACCTCTCAGAGGTCCTGCAAGGTGTAGCTGTGGCCCATGCTTTAGAGAGCTGTGGTGGGACCCTGGTGCCACTTCTGTCCCCTTACAGCATGCTGCTGACGAAGAGGTCACTGCCCCGGGAGAGAAGAGCAGCGAGAACTATCAGATAGTCAAGGGGGTAAGTGAGGCCAAATGCTGGCCCTGGAGGCACAGCCTTCGGTGCTGGTGGCCATCCTGATGGGTTCCCAGGCTCAGTGTCCCTCTGCCATGGTCCTTGTCTCCCCAGATCCTGGAGCGGCTGAATAAGATGTGCGGGGTCGGGGAGCAAGTGCGCAAGAAGCAGCAGCGCCTGCTGAAGAACATGGATGCCCACAAAGTGATGCTGGATCTGCTGCAAATACCTTATGAGAAGGTGGGTGGGCAGAAGCTGGCTGTTCCCCAAGTCCCCAGGACAAGTGGTGGGGGATATGGGGACCCCCCTCCATGACTGGGTCCTCCAACAGGGCAGGGCAGGAGGGATGACCACCTGTTCCTGCTCTCCATCCCTTGCCAACTCCAGGCATTTCTCTTCTCTACCATTCCCTCAGGGTGATGCCAAGATGCTGGAGATCCTGAAATTCACTCACCAGTTCCTGCAGAAGTTTTGTGCTGGCAATCAGGAAAACCAGGCCCTGCTGCACAAACACCTCAACCTGTTCCTGACCCCGGGGGTAAGAATTGGAGACCAAGAGTGCTTGCAGAGTCTGAGGGTGGTTGCAGGGACCAAGGGTGGTTGCAGGTAGCAGCACAGGGAGACACTTTAGTACCGCTTCTAGGGCTGAGAGCAGGAGATAACAAAATCCAACAGGAGAGCCGGGGAGAGGAGGGGAAGGGTCAGGGCAGGAGGGAGGAAGGTTGTTCCTCACTCTTCTACCCTGGTCCCAACAGCTCCTGGAGGCTGAGACCATGCAGCACATCTTCCTCAACAACTACCAGCTCTGCTCTGAGATCAACGAGACGGTGCCACAGCACTTCATCCACTGCGTGGCCACCCACGGCCGCCACGTGCAGTACCTCGACTTCCTCCACACCATCATCAAGGCCGAGGGCAAGTACGTCAAGAAGTGCCAGGACATGATCATGACTGAGGTGAGCACCTCTCCTGTGAGCTGCTGAGGGGTGAGCGTGGGGTGTAGCAGGGAGGGCTCCCAGGAGGTGCATAGTAGGCTTGCTTCTTGCCTTCCCAGCCACACTAGCCTCTCCCTGGAGTAGGAAACATCTCCAGGAGGTTAACACAAGGTCCAAGAGCCAATAATGGTTTTGGAGTCCCACAAGTTGTCATTTTTTGATGGCATTGCCAATGCCTGCTTCTCCCTGTGAGTGCACAGCCCTCACCGGCCACCACCTCTCATCACCCTGCTGCGGAGGACGCTGCTTTCCCCCTTGCAAAGTTTCTGGCCCTCCTTCTCCAGAGTGCTGACCACTGACCTTCTCCTGCAGCTCACCAACGCCGGGGACGACGTGGTGGTTTTCTACAACGACAAGGCTTCCCTGTCCACCCTTCTGGAGATGATGACGGCAGCCAGGGATGGGGTGGAGGAGAACAGCCCGCTGATGTACCACATCTCGCTGGTGGACCTGCTAGCTGCTTGTGCTGAGGGCAAGAACGTCTACACAGAGATCAAGTGCACGTCCCTGCTGCCCTTGGAGGACGTGGTGCGGGTGGTGACGCACGAGGACTGCATCACGGAGGTACGGGGTGCCCGGCAGGAGGGCGCTGGTGACTTTGCTCTGGTTGCACATCTCCTGATGGTGCCTGTGCCTCCATCCCTGGCAGGTGAAGATGGCCTACGTGAACTTTGTCAACCACTGCTACGTGGACACAGAGGTGGAGATGAAGGAGATCTATACCAGCAACCACATCTGGACTCTGTTTGAGAACTTCACCCTGGACATGGCCCGGGTGTGTGGGGAGGGTTGGGTGGCAGGGACAGCTGGTGCATCAGATGGGGACAGGTTGGTGTCCCCAAAGTCTGGGGAGCCAGTTATGGGGTGTGGACACCACAGGGGCTTGTGTTGCTGCCACGCAACGGGCTGAGGAGCAGTCAGGGTGCATCCCTTGGCTCAGGCAGGTCCCAACAGCGCTGCATGCCAGGACACATGCTCACCTCACCTTAGTGCCATCAGCATCCTCCCTTCTCCTCACAGATGTGCAAGAAGCGAGAGAAACGCCTGCCAGATCCCACGCTGGAGAAGTATGTGCTGACAGTGGTGCTGGACACCATCAACGCCTTCTTCAGCTCCCCTTTCTCAGAGAACAGCACCTCACTGCAGGTGATGAGGTGCTGCGTGGCCAAGCTGCGGCCTGAGGAGAAAAGGGGCCTGTTGAGCGCCCTGAAACAAGATGATGGACACACCTCACGCTGATACCTACCTGCCTGTTCCTTCCTGCAGACTCACCAGACCATTGTGGTGCAGCTTCTCCAGTCCACCATGAGACTGCTGGAGTGTCCCTGGCTACAGCAGCAGCACAAGAGCTCGGTGGAAGCCTGCATCCGCACGCTGGCCATGGTCGGTAAGGAGCCACGCCAGAGGAACGCTCAGCTGCCCACCAACCAGGAGGATGCAGCCACCCTTCGCTGCCTCTGCTCCATCATCCCTGCTGTGGGGCTTGGCAGGGTGCCCCAGCGAGAGGCTGCTGGCTGGGAGTGGGGCGGTTTGGCTCTGGGATGTGGTTTGTTGAGCTCCATCTCCGGGCGTGACCAGGGTGGTGTGGGGATAACTGAAGCCCGAGCTTAGTTGGGAGATCCTTGGTGTGTTCCTGCTGGTGAAGGGCCTGGAAACAAAGCCAGCATTTATGGTGGTTTTCCCTTCCTGGGACTTTGCCCTCAGCCCACCTGTGGCTGCCTGGCTCAGGACAAGGGTTGTTAGCACTGAGTCACCCTGTGGAAAGGATTGCTCTGTGGTTAGACACTGGGTGGGGATTTCCCTCTGTAATTTGAGGCAGGGCACTGACAACATCTCCATGCTGGGCTTTCCCAGCTGAAAACTGGAGCTGCTGCCTCTTCCCATCCTGCAGGGGGCTGGAGGGGCTGTGGGCAGTGTTGGGTTGCAGTGGGGATGGATGGTGGCGGTGGAGGGAGGGAGGGATGGAGGGATGGATGGAAATCATCCACCCCTCACTATCCTGGAGGACTTTACTCTTGTACTTAACCCAGCTCTTTGCTGCAAATGAAGGGCTGGTGAAGGGGTGCCCAGCCCAAGGCAGTGGGGGTAGGACCCAGCTGATGGTGTGAGCTGGGTTGTGGCTGTCCCCATCCCTGGTTCTGTCTTCTGCAGCCAAGAGCCGCTCCATTGCGCTGCCCATGGACCTGGACGCCCACGTCAGCTCCTTGCTCAACAGCAGCTCCACCAACACCGTGCAGAGGAACACGTCCAGCTACAAGACAGCCACACGGACCTTCCCCCGCGTCTCCACCACCCCCAACCAGTGGGACTACAAGAACATCATCGAGAAGCTGCAGGTGTGGGGCAGGGGGGCAGTGGGGGCATGGATCAGGGGGTGGTGGCAAGAAGGTGCTGGCGTTGCAGGGGTCCCTCTCCCATGCTCGTGTCTCCTAGGCATGCACTGGCCCTAAAGGTGTGTGATGTGACTTGTAGGACATCATCAACGCCCTGGAAGACCGCTTGAAACCGCTGGTGGAGGCTGAGCTGTCTGTGCTGGTGGATGTCCTCCACCGGCCAGAGCTGCTTTTCATGGAGGGGACGGAGGCGTTTCAGCGATGCGAGAGCGGAGGATTCCTGTCCAAGTGAGGATGCTTTGCAGTTGCCCAGGGATTGGTGGGAGTGCTGGGGTAGGGGGGTGCTGGTGGTCTTCATCCTTTGTGGGATGTGCATCCCGCTGTGCAGCTGCAGCCTGGAGGGGTGGTGGGGACAGTTCCCTCAGGGGACCCCCCTTGTCCCTCTCGGCTGCCTGATGGTGGCTCTGCTGTGCCAGGCTGGTGCAGCACACCAAGGACCTCATGGAGACGGAGGAGAAGCTGTGCATCAAGGTGCTGAGGACGCTGCAGCAGATGCTGGTGAAGAGGAACAAGTACGGCGAGAGGGTGAGCACCCCAATCCCATGGGGCACGTCCATGGCCCTGCTTCTTGTCTGTGCAGCCCCTGCTCCCCAGGCTGGCAGTGCCCTCCCCGCTGGGGCCCACAGCTGCTCACCCTCCTTCTGCTCCAGCACTGGCCCTGGTGTTGGGAAACTCGTGACGTTTGTTTGTCTTGGCAGGGCAACCTGCTGCGGAAAATGCTCCTGAACAATTACCTGCAGAACAAGAAGTCCAGCTCCAAAGGGGAAATTGCAGATGCTGCTGGAGGAGGTAGGTGCCCTCTCCTGCATCTTCCCTGTCTCTCTGTGCTGCTCACGCTCACCTCTAATTCCTGGCTCCTGAACTCTAATGGGATGAGATCTGTAGCTGGTTGCCATGCCCCCAAATCCATGGGAGATGAGGGGATGGGACTGAGATGCCCTGGCAGTGATGTAGCATCCTGAGCTACCACAGCATCACATCTGTCTGTGTTCTCTCACACAGGCCAGGACCAGGACTGGTCAGCCATTGCTGCTGTCCAGTGCAGGCTGGACCGTGAAGGGGCCACCAAGTTGGTGGCTGACCTCATCATGAACACCAAGAATGAGAAGATCTTCCAGGAGAGCATCCTGCTTGCCATCAGGCTGCTGGACGGAGGCAACACCGAGATCCAGGTGCTGAGTCCTGGTTGTGTGGTGGGCACCAGCCCCAGGGAGACTGGGCAGCCACAGTTTGATGGGTGCAGTGGAATGGTCCCAGCACTTGGCAGACATGGGTGCTGGGCAGTCCTCAGGCCTGGGTTGGCCCTCGGGCAGCAGATTTTGCCTAAATACCAGTTGGCTGCACATGTTTATTGAACATCCAGAGGAGGAACTGCAGGAATCCGTTTGGGTTTGAGTTTTCCAGCTCAGTGGCTGGATGAAGGTGGAAGGCTGGGTGCTGGGCAAGGGCAAGGTCGTTGCAGGTTGTTCCTGGAGTAATGCTGATGCCCTCTGCTGGGTATTGCTAAAATGGCTCTCGGGTGATAACGAGTTCTCTTTAATCCTTGGATCCTTGGTCACTGGGAAGCCAACAAACTATGTGTGTGAAAACCAGGGTTCCAGACCTGGAGCTGCTGCAATCACTGCTCGGTCTGTCCCTGACCTCGCTTTATGGTAAAGGAGAGCTCAGTGCCAGGGGACTGTGATGCCCAGGGCTGTGGCATGGAGATAAACCCGCTCACCAGGTTATTTCAGACACCACCTGGAGTTCCAGAGCCTACCAGATTGGAGGGTGCAGGTAGTGACAGTTTGGATGCCCTGATGGAGACTTGAACATCTGTCCTCCCTCCTTCCAGAAATCCTTCTACAACCTCATGACGAGCGACAAGAAGTCCGAGAAGTTCTTCAAAGTTCTGCACGACCGGATGAAGAAGGCACAGCAGGAGACCAAGTCTACGGTGTCTGTGAACATGAGTGACATTGGGAACAAGCCTCGCGAGGACAAAGACGACCCTGACCCCGTCTCCAAAGGTACATGTCCCTCAGTAGAGCCAACATCTCTCATGTTTGGATAGCCTGGAGCTAACCAGGTTGGATTGCCTGGTGCTAACGAGGTTGGATTGCCCTTTAGGAAGAGGAGACACCTTCCTGATGCCTGGCACCCCCTCCCGATACCCCATGGCCATAGGGTTTCGGAAGGGCCATGACACTGGGGAGCAGGGCCAGAACAACGAAATGGGGGTGACGGTGCTGATCATGGAGCCTATCCTGCGCTTCCTGCAGCTGCTCTGTGAGAACCACAACCGGGACCTGCAGGTTGGTTTCAGGGGCTGCTAGGGCCTGAGGGTCAGGACAGGGGCCATGGGGTTGGGCTGCAGGGAGGCTGGACTCTGCCTTAATATAGACCAAAAAGGCACTGCGCTGTCCTGCCTCAGTTTCCCCATCTGCAAATGCACCTCATGGGTGACTCTTGGTGTTGTGCCATGTTTTACTCCCCAGAACTTCCTCCGGTGCCAGAACAACAAGACAAACTACAACCTGGTGTGTGAGACCCTGCAGTTCCTTGACATCATGTGTGGCAGCACCACGGGGGGTTGGGGCTGCTGGGCCTCTACATCAATGAGTACAACGTGGCCCTCATCACCCAGACCCTGGAGACCCTGACTGAATACTGCCAGGGGCCCTGCCACGAGAACCAGGTCTGGGGGTTTCCCCACAGGTTGGGGTCGATCCTGGCGTGCTGGGGGCTTTTCATCACTGATGGGGGATGTGAGGATTTGGTGGGGATGGGGGGAGGGAGCTGTGTGGGAAGGCAGCAGGGCCAGGGCCAGCTTTTGGTGTCATGGTGTGAACAGGAGCAGAAGATGGGCAGCTGAGGATGCTAGGGTGCCCAGGGGTGCTGAGCTGCTGCTTGGCTGGTTAGTATGGTGATGGGAATGAGGGTTAAGTAATGGAAGTGCAAGTGATGTGCTTTGCAGGGAATCGGGGGGGCTGGGGCTCCTGGGGTGATAGGGCAGGGTCAGTGCTGCAGGTAGGGCATTGTTTCACACACAGGATCACAGACTCACCAGGTTGGAAAAGCCCTTTAAGTTCATCAAGTCCAACCATTCCCATCCTGTGCTAAACCACATCCCTGAGCACCTCATCTCCCCTCTGTTAAACACACCCAGGGGTGGGGACTCAACCCCTCCCTGGGCAGCCTGTGCCACAGCCCCACAACTCTACCAGGGAAGAACTTTTCCCTCCCATCTGCTCTCACCCTGCCCTGGCACAGCTTGAGCCCATTGCCCCTTGTCCCATCACCTGTCACTTTTAACCTGGGCTGTGTTGGTGAGTGAAGCTGGGAGGACCAGCAGCATCTCTGGGATAACACGTTGCATTGGTCCCCCAGAGCTGCATCGTGACCCATGAGTCCAACGGGATTGACATCATCACAGCCCTCATCCTGAATGACATCAGCCCCCTCTGCAAGTACCGGATGGATCTGGTCCTGCAGCTGAAGGTAGGCTGAGCCTGGGGCTGGGATGGTGGGCGTGTGTGTGTGTGTCACAGTGTGGGCTTGCTGGCATGGCCGTGGGTTGGGCCATGGGGTGGGCTGTGGGGTGACATGGCTGCTGTAGCTGGGGTTGTGCATGTGTCAGGTCCTTGAGTGTTGGGAACGTGTGGGCTTGGTGGGATGGGGCTGGTGCTTCTCCAACCCGCGAGGCTTGGACACCTCTAGCACGGGAGTAAGAGCTGACTGGGGAATGGGGTGGAGGGTTCTGCCCACTCTGACACTCTGGGCAGCAGCAGGGCCCAGCTCCCCTCAGCAAGGGCTTCTCCTCACCAGGACAACGCCTCCAAGCTCCTTTTGGCCCTCATGGAGAGCAGACACGACAGCGAAAATGCCGAGCGGATCCTCATCAGCCTCCGCCCACAGGAACTGGTAAGGGCTGACAGTGAGACCCCCCAGCCCTGCACCACCAAGCCCCCAGTCTCCCCAGTTGGTGCCCATTGCTGGACCTCTTCTGCCCACGTGTCCCAATGCAGCCTCTGGTTTGCAACCCAACAAACACCTCGGGTGTTGCTGTAGCACCGGTCACAGGTCCCCTTCTGCACAAGCATCTGTGTGCCTGATCCAGTCCCCAAGCTGCTTGTGGATGGAGGAGGAAAACAAGGAGATGGGGAGAAACTCACTGTCCCTCTGCTGCCTTCCAGGTCGATGTGATTAAGAAGGCCTATCTGCAGGAGGAAGAGTGTGAGAACGCTGAGGTTTCCCCACGGGAAGTTGGCCACAACATCTATATACTGGCACTGCAGGTACTGAGCGGTGGCAGCAGGGTCCCACCCCTCACACAGGGCTGTTTCTGTGTCTGTTCACATTTCCCTCAGCCCACTGGCTGTACTGGGGAGGTATGGCTGGGAAATGTGGAGTTGGGCTCCAGCCCCAACCCTCACCGACTGCCCCGTTCCCTGGGTACCCTGTGTCCCGCTCCCATGCCCACCGACGGCTGCTCGCCAGCCTGTGCTCACCCAGCTATCGCTGTCCCTCTTCCAGCTGTCCCGCCACAACAAGTCTCTGCAGCAGCTCCTGAAGCCGGTGAAACGAATCCAGGAGGAGGAGGAGGAGGGCATCTCATCCATGGTACAGAGGAGCCTCGGGAATGGAGGCAGAGCCCCTGAAACCCACCCCAGCCTCCACCAGGGACTGCAAAGAGCTGCTTCTCCTCCCGCCCTTACTGCATCACCTGGGCTTTCTTGTTTAACATTTGATGGGCTTTGTTATTCCCTGGGGGGGAACTAATGAAAGAAGAACTTATCAGTGCCCTTGGAGCACCAACCACAAGCCCAAAGGCTTGTGCATCCTTTATAACGGAGCTGCAGAGAGCTGTATTCATGGGGCTCTCCAGGGAAGGCTCATCCATAGGGTAACATCCACTTCACTGTGGGGACAGGCTGGTGGCCTTGGTGGGGTCCTGCTGGTGCCTCTTCCCCACTAAAAAAGGAAGAGCTGAGTCCTTCACTGTCATGCCTTACCTACGTACCGTAGATTCTGAATGAGATTCAGCAGTAATATGATTTCCCTGGGGTTTTATGGGCATTGATTTGTAATTTGTGGATTAGCAGCATTTGGATGTAATTATTGCAGGGAATCGAATGTCTGTCACCTCAGGGAGGGCTCGTAGCCCTTTAGGAAGCTTTAATTGATTTGCTTTTCCCTGAAACCTCATCAGCTTTGGGAGATGCTGGGGAATGCTGTTGGCAGTGCAGAGGTAGACCTGACTCCCCCTGGCTGAGGCCACTCTCATCCTCTCTCCCTCTCCCCACATCCCAGCTCAGCCTCAATAACAAGCAGCTGACACAGATGCTGAAGTCGACAGCCCCAGTCCAGGAGGAAGAGGAGGATCCACTGGCATATTATGAGAAACACACATCCCAAATTGAGGTAAGACCTGGTAGCTCTTGGGTGGTGAGTGTGCACGTGGTGGGTGAACCCCATATGTGCTCCAGCTGCCTCATGCCCAGTTACTTTGTGCTTGGAGCCTTCCATCCCTGTGCTGGCAAGAAGCAGAGGGGCCTTTTGCTCTGCAGAGAGCTGGAGGCATTAGCAGAGCCCGAGAAGATCTGAGGGAATGAGTTGCTGCCCAGACCCTTCCCCTTTTTCCCAGCAGCAGTGGGGATGCAGCCAGTTCGGTGGCCCCATCCTTGCTCGTTGGCATGGATCCCAGGGCAGATGGGCTGGGAAGGGTGGATGGTCTCAGCTGCCTTCGCTGGGTCCCTCTGTAGTGTTTTGGACGAGTGGCCAGTTCAAGGAGTGGGAGGGAGGAGGGGAAGGCACTAAACTGGGTCTAGGAAAGAGGAAACCAAAACCTGGCAAGGGCAGGATCTGAGGGCGCCCTCCCCTTCGCCCTGCTTCCTGCAGATAGTGCGCCTGGACCGCAGCATGGAGCAGATAATCTTCCCTGTGCCTGGCATCTGCGAGTTCCTCACCAAGGAGACCAAGTACCGGCTCTTCACCACCACGGAGCAGGATGAGCAGGGCAGCAAAGTCAGTGATTTCTTCGACCAGTCGTCCTTCCTCCACAACGAGATGGAATGGCAGAAGAAACTGCGCAGTAAGAGCAACCCAGACCTTCCCCTGGGGCATCCCCCTGCCCAGCACGGGCACTTCCAATAGTCCCTGTTGTGAAAATGGGAGGCAGTGAGCCCTGGAAATTTCCAGCCTGGAAATGGCATTGCCCAGCTCCTTGGGGCCTTTGCTCTCTAGGAGCACAACCCACTCAGCAGGGTGTGGGGAGTGGGGGTTAATCAGGATCTCAGGGTTGTGTTTCCTCAGTTAGCACAGTTCCTCCATAGTCTGAAATGTCCTGGGATTACACCTACAGGCGCTTTCCCTTGGAAAACCCTCTCTTCATTCTCTTTGTCACCTTCTCCTAAGGCAGGATCTAGCAGCTACAGATGGGAACTAAAACCTGCTTCCCTGCACCCCTCAGACCTGTTTAGGTGTTTCCAGGGTGCATCAGGACGGAAATCCTGGCTTAAAATAACAGGAGCTCAGTAAAGAGTCACACTATAAATACAGTGTGGCTCAGGGGTAGCGTAGCAGCTCTGCAAACACTTCCAGATCCAGTCAGAACTATCTTAGGAATTCAGCAGGAAGCAAGTTTCCAGTATGGATGGGAAATTGCTGGCTGGGTCCCCTCTGGGATCCTGAGCTGGTGCTGGGAACACAAAGACACTGCCGGTCGGAAGGATGCGAGGCTGTAGGAGGTGGGAGATGGGGAGGAGGAGAACAGAGGTGGGCTGATCCCCAGGTGCCAGAGCAGGTCAGAGGCCAAGAAATGTGAGCAGAACCGTTTTGAACCTGCAGTCCTCTTTCAGCAGATGAGGAGGGAGCTTTTATTAACGTTTTGAAGGAAGCGGGAGGCAAGGATCCCTCTGGGCCCCCTGGCTGTCCTGAGCCGAGCGTTTCAGATGCCTGGGAGGATCAAGCCTTCCCCAGTTGGTGCAAGGTTGGCTGAGATTTGTGTGTCTGCCTCCTCTCCCTCCAGGCATGCCACTGATGTACTGGTTCTCCCGCAGAATGACGCTCTGGGGAAGCATTTCCTTCAACCTGGCTGTCTTCATCAACATAATCATTGCTTTCTTCTACCCCTATGTTGAAGCCACTTCTATGGGTAAGTGCCCCAGCATCTGCTGCTCCTCGAGGAGGAAGACAAAGGGGACCTTCACATGCAGGAAAACTGGTCCCTCTACCTGTACCCGCCCCCCGCCCCTGTCTCCTAAAGCCCCAACAGAGTCCTTCCTGGTAGTCAGAGGAAGAGATTCCTTGAGTACTCACCTCAAGTCCTGGGTTCAGTTTTGGGCCACTCACTACAAGAAGGACATCAAGGTCCTGGAGCGAGTCCAGAGAAGGGCAACCAGGCTGGGGAAGGGGCTGGAGGGCAAATCCTCTGAGGAGCAGCTGAGGGAGCTGGGGGTGTTCAGCCTGGAGAAGAGGAGGCTGAGGGGAGACCTTCTCCCCACCTCCCCTGCCCTGCCAGGAGGGTGCAGAGAGGTGGGCGCTGGTCTCTTCAGCCAGGGGACAGGAGCTGGGACAAGGGGCAATGGGCTCAAGCTGTGCCAGGGCAGGGTCAGAGCAGATGGGAGGGAAAAGTTCTTCCCTGGCAGAGTTGTGGGGCTGTGGCACAGGCTGCCCAGGGAGGGGCTGAGTCCCCAGCCCTGGGTGTGTTTAACAGAGGGTAGATGAGGTGCTCAGGGATGTGGTTTAGTAGAGGACAGGAACGGTTGGACTGGATGGTCTTAAAGGTCTTTTCCAACCTGTTGATTCTGTGATTAAGTCAAGACTCCAGTTCCCAACCCTCTCACTGGTCCTTCTTAGGGAAAAGTCTCTTGTCCCTGGGCTGCGCTTCCCCCCACCTTGTGAAATGGGGGATGCAATGACAGAGCACAGACCTGCTGTCAGGCAAAACCTTGTCATTCACAGTGGTTCTGAGATCTTGGATAAAAGAAAGACCCATCTCAGATAATACCAGTCTTCACAGTCAAGCATAATTTCCCTCTTTCTTCCCTCTGTTAATCAGCACATTAGTTTGTCTGGACAGTCTGGACAGCAGCCCGGTGTCCGACTGGCAGCTCACATTTAATCTCATGCCATGTATCTGCTGTGGGTCTTCTCCTCTCCCCAGGAGTGCTGGATTCCCCGCTGATCTCGCTGCTCTTCTGGATTCTGATCTGTTTCTCCATCATGGCCCTGTTCACTAAGCGCTATGGTGTCCGGCCGCTGCTCGTGGCACTGATCTTGCGCTCCATTTATTACCTGGGGATTGGGCTCACCCTGAACATCCTGGGAGCTCTCAATGTAAGTTCTCTATGTGCTGGAACAGTAGCGTAGCAGCCTGTGGCACAGGAGGCTGTTCCACATGAGTAAAAGAGGGGATCTGATGAATGGGTATCGATATCTGAAGGGTGGGACACAGGGGGACATGGCCAGCCTCTTCTCAGTGTCTGTGGGGACAGGACAAAGGGTGATGGGCTCGAGTTGGAGCACAGGGAGTTCTGCACCAATATGTGGAAGAACTTCTCCCCAGTGAGGGTGAGGGAGCCCTGGGACAGGCTGCCCAGGGGGTGTGGAGTCTCCTTCTCTGCAGAGATTCCAGCCCTGTCTGGACACCGCCCTGTGTGCCCTGTCCTAGGGACCCTGCTTTGGCAGGGGGTTGGACCCCATGGGCTCTGGAGGTCCCATCTGACCCCTACAACCCTGTGATGCTGTGATGCAGCGAAAGCACAGCAAACCCCACTCCATCCCGTTTCTTCTTGTTCCCCAGCTGACCAACAAGATCGTGTTCGTGGTGAGCTTCGTGGGCAATCGTGGGACCTTCATCCGAGGCTACAAGGCCATGATCATGGACGTGGAATTTCTTTACCACGTTGGCTACATCCTGACCAGCGTCCTGGGACTCTTTGTGCACGAACTGTTCTACAGCATCCTGGTACAATACCCACAGACGTTTGGGGCACGGGTGGTGGTGGGGGACAGCCTGTCTGCCCCTGTTAGAACCAAGAAGGTTCTTCTGACACCTTCTAGGGGCTGATTGATAACAGCAGTGAGAACAATGCCCTGCGCTCTCATCTTTGCGTGGGCTGATCTTTCTGCCTTCCGACAGTATCTATTACTGTCTCTGTCTCTCCTGGTCTTTTGCTATCTCTCTCTCTCTCTAATCTCTACTGTGTACTTTATCTGGGTCAGCTGGGAGACAACGTGAGCCGGTGAGGGCAGAGGCAGGGTGCATGTGTCCTATTCTTGGCTCTCCTGCTGTGCATAAGTCACTTCATTCTTCTCTGCTTCCCTGCAGAAGGCTGGGAAGCTTAGATGCTTTATGTGAAAGTTAGTCAAGGTCTGCTGAGTGATTCAAGATCTCGGGATAAAAGGGGATAGAGGTAGGCCAGGCTTTGTCCAGGAAAGCACCCCACGGCATTTCTTTGCTCCTGGCTCCTTTCAGCTGTTTGACTTGATCTACCGTGAGGAGACCTTGTTTAATGTCATCAAGAGTGTGACGCGGAACGGGCGCTCCATCCTGCTGACAGCCCTCCTGGCTCTCATCCTCGTCTACCTCTTCTCCATCGTGGGCTTCCTGTTCCTGAAGGATGACTTCATCCTGGAGGTGGACCGGCTGCCGGAGAGCAAAGCCAAAGGTTGTTCAGCCCTTGCCCTTGTTGTCTGTGGTGCTTGGGCCAGGCAGAGCGTTGGAACCCTTCCATGAGACCCTGTTCCCTCCCTGCACGTGTGTGTACACATGTTCACATGTGTCTTGGGGTTTATACCCTTGGGGTAAACTCCTGACAGCACTGGGTTAGAGGAAACTGGAATAGGCTGCCCAGGGAGGTGGTGGAGTCTCCTTCTCTGGAGATATTCAAGACCCATCTGGATGCCTATCTCAGTGACATGTCCTAGGGAGCTGCTTTGGCAGGGGGTTGGACCCGATGATCTCTCGAGGTCCCTTCCAACCCCTACAATTCTGTGACTCTATGATTCTATGAAACATCTACCTGTGCTGACTTGGTGCCCTTGTGCTGCAGAGCCACGTGGTTTTGGGGCTAGGAGTGATTGCAGAGAAGGGGGTGGACAGCTACATGTGATGTTTTCACACTGCAGAGGTCCTACTGAAACTCAAGCTAAAGATTCAAAGCCTGGAAGAGGCTTGGAGAATGCAGACCAGCTTTTTCCAAGAAGCTTGAAAGCTCCAAGAAGCTTTTGAAAGTTCCAAGAAGATGCAGTTGAAAAGCACCCATGACAGCAGAAGAGCTTTACTAAGGCAAGCTGATATTCTGACGAGGTTGTGGTCTCTTTTACTTGCAGATGATCCCTTGGGGATGCACAGGAACGTGGAGACATTCATGGAGTCATGCAGCAGTGACAAAATTAGCTGCTCTGCCGTGCCCACTGCCTTGGAAGGTAAGTGAGCTCATTAGACATGTTGACTCTGTTAGTGGCAGAGTAGGTTGGCTGCCCAGTTTGTTAGTGAGCTCAGAAAAATCCCAGCTTTTCAAAGGTGGAAACAAACAACCCACTTTCTGGCACGTATTAAGCAAGAGGCCAGCAAATTTTGCACTGACCCTGGCTTAAAGAATTGTTGAAGTGGATTCAATTGAGTCATAAAGAAAGTGGGAGCTTCAGGAGCACTCAGCCAAACACCTCCACAGCGAGAGGCAAGCTGGAGGAGCTGCTGGGGAGCTGGGAGATCCCACAGTCAGCACCCGCTCCCAGGAGATTTGCTGCTGCATCACTGCAGCAAGAGTCATCCCTGCAGCTCTGGCTGCTCTGTAAAGGTCTGGTACTTATCCCTGTCTGTGCTCTGGGGTTTTGCTTTCGTTTCCACCCCCACGGGGCTCTAGAAACAGAAGCTGACCAGTGGGAACGTGCCTGTGACACGCTGCTCATGTGCATCGTCACTGTCCTGAACCACGGGCTGAGGAACGGCGGGGGCGTGGGGGACATTCTGCGGAAGCCATCCAAGGATGTGAGTTTGGGCAGCACCCCTGGCTTCTGCCAGGTCCCGCTTGGCGCTGTGCAGCTCCCCTCCCTTCCTGGAAACCCTGACCCTTCCAGCTCTATCCCCATCACTGCCCTCCAGTGTTTTCCTCTTCCCTTCCCCATCACGCCCTTTGTTCCTCCTCACCTCACACCCTCAGCCCATGGCCCGTGTAACGAACGGCTGGAGGTGCTCTAGAGGCACGTGTTATCCCTCTCATCCATCACAGGAGTCCTTGTTTCCTGCTCGGGTTGTCTACGACCTCCTCTTCTTCTTTATTGTCATCATTATCGTCCTTAACCTCATCTTTGGGGTCATTATCGACACCTTTGCTGATCTGAGGAGCGAGAAGCAGAAGAAGGAAGAGATACTCAAGACTACCTGCTTCATATGTGGTGAGAGCTGGGACCTCAGTGCATGTAGGATTTGCCCCAAAGCACATCCTCTCTTCTAAGGTTAGGGGTGGGGGGAGTTCCAGCTGGTTTCCAGTTTCCATTTGGGTCACAGCAATACTTAAATCTGCTCACCAGCTGCAAACCCAGAGGGTATTGTTCCTCACCTTTGGTTAATGAGGTGTTAAAGGCCACATCTTGGAGTCCCTGTTACTGCTGAGACCGTTGCTCAGCCAGTGAGGAGGATGGGGTGGGGGTAAAGCACAGCATTACTAAGGAAATAAAATACAGAAAATGCTCTGGAATGCTTTCAGTCACAGGAAGGCATCCAAAAATAAGAAGAACCCACCTAAGTCTAGCTGCTTAGTCTTAAACGATCTACTGGGTGCCCTTTCTGCCTTGAGATCCATAGGCAGGAAGCAGAGCTGGGAGAGCTTTAAATAGAAGCCTCCTGAATACACGACCGGGTTATTTACTCCCTGTTTTGGATGCTGCTTGTGTACTAAATGCCAACTAATTATTAAAAGCACTTCTTGAAAGTCACACCTGGGAGAGGAGGCAATTATCTGTACTTCCTTTCACATTTGTTTGCTGGCTGGCTTCTTAACCTCCTCCTCCCCTCCCCATCTCCTCCCTCCACCTTCCCTGTTCTCAACTGCCTCTCCCAGGGCTCGAAAGGGACAAGTTTGACAACAAGACCGTGTCCTTCGAGGAGCACATTAAATACGAGCACAACATGTGGAACTACTTGTACTTCATAGTGCTGGTGCGAGTGAAGAACAAGACGGACTACACGGGGCCGGAGAGTTACGTGGCGCAGATGATAAAGGTACGTGTGGTCTCAAGGGCAGCTCTTTCACTGCTTGCAACCTGCCTGCTGCTGGGGAATGTTTGAGGAGAAAAGGCTTGGCAAAGAGAAGGAGCTTTTGGAAAAATGTCTGGTAACGCTGTTGTTGTGCCTGGGTTGGTTCTTAGCCGACTGTTTCCAGTGTGCAGCCTCAGCCAGCGGCGCGGTGTCTGGCTAATGTTGTGCTGGGTATTTAAGGCTGGAACCAAGGACAGAACCAAGGGGTAGAGGGTGTGGCTTCAAGGTGATTTTTTGAGGCACTAAGGGGAGGAAAGGAAATTTAGAAAAGAAAATCTTATGAACTTGAGCCCAGAAGGTTGTAAGGAAAAAACCCACCTAGAAATGGACCATCTGCATATTGTCCACAACAATTCAGACAGGATGAGCCTTTGAGAACTTCTTAATCCCTAAACACAGGCAGGATTCCTGTTAAATCCTACCAGGTCTCTTCCATCCTCCTCACCCCCCTCATACTCCCCATTTCCAGAACAAGAACCTGGACTGGTTCCCCCGGATGCGAGCCATGTCGCTGGTCAGCAATGAAGGGGAAGGGGAACAGAATGAGATCCGGAATCTGCAGGACAAACTCAACACCACGATGAAGCTGGTGTCCCACCTCACTTCCCAGCTGAATGAGCTGAAGGAACAGGTACTAAACACTTAGAAATGGGAACGGTTGAGGAACACACCCGACCGTAGGAACTTGCTGTCCTTAGCAAAATAGACACTGACGGCAAGGAACAGGAGGCAGAACCAGCCCGAGCCCATACAGCTTCAGATACAAAGCTGTCTTCAAGGGGGTCAGGGACACTTAGGCCACGTCCCTTTTGATGTTTAACTGATTTCCTCACTGGCTGGAATCCAGCTCGTGGGGTTTTCTGGCACACAAAGCAGTCCATCACACACTGGGAGGGGGAGCAGGGTAGCCACTGGTCAGGCTGGTGTTCTACCTCACTCACGTCCTTGTTTGAACCCTAGATGACGGAGCAGCGGAAGCGCAGGCAAAGGATGGGGTTTGTGGATGTCCAGAATACCATGAACCACTGAGACACAGCAGCAGCAGCAGCTTCACCTCCCAAGGGACTGCAAATAACCTATCAGCTACCGAGGCTGCTTACTCCTGGGTTCCACACGTGGATGGCACCGTCAGAGGGACCCTGCGGAAGGGCTGCCCAGGCAGCGTTTCCCTTAGGGAGCTTGTGAGCGATTGAGGAACCAGGGACTGGCCGGGATTCCTCCCAATACCTGGGCCCACCCGTTACTCTAACGCCCTCGTAGGAAGATAAATTATACAGAACTTTTAGTCCTCATGGCAATAACTCTTTTTATTTTGCAAACCTGGAGGGTTGCATCCTTATCTCCATGTGTTCTGAGGGCCTCTGCCTCAGGTGTGGTGTAACTAGCTGTAGGGCTGCGATATTTAACTTATTCCAAGAGCAGATCTTTGCAAACCAGCCATGGTATTTGCTATGCCTGCTCCATGCCCATCCCTCTCCATTTAAAGAATCCTGTTCGTCGCTGTGGTGTGGAAAAGAGAAAACTGGAGCTGATGGGATTTGATTTGACTCACCAGACTGGGCTGAGTGGCCAAGCTTCTACTAGTGCAAACTAGTCTCTTGCCTTCTGTGGACCAAGCGTATCGGGGCAGTGGTAGTAGGAGACTGCAGGTTTACAGGAGTTCACTGTGAAGGGGTGTCCTGTGTTTTAGTTTCATCTCTGGTATAATGTTTTACTATTTTTTTTTGTTTTGTTGTTGTTATTGTTGTTACTTAAGAACCGAAGTGTAAATTGCCTTAACTAAATTAAATACAAAATCATGTTATAATAAAAAGTTAAACATGGTCATGAAAGCTCCCTCCCTGCATGTTCTGGTATGTAATGGGGCTGTTGTAATTAGAAATACAGAACAATCCAAAGACCTGAAGCCAAACCAGGGCTGTGTTACCCAAGGTGCTCTCAGCTCCAGCTGTTCAATGTTAAAATGTAGTACGATGCTCCAGCCAGCTGATGAAGAATGCTACCATGAAGAGCTACCTTGAAAACCAGCCTTGTGTTCTGAAGCTTTGGATTGAAGCCTGCTGCAAAGTTTCAAATTCTTTTACCACTTGCCAGGAAAACACTGTTCAAGCAGAGAAAAAGGAGCAGATGTTGGTGCTGCCTGGAGCCAAGCAGAGTCCTGGCATCGCTGCCTTCTAGACACTCGGTGTCCCCGAGCCAAGCAGCACAACAGCCACCCCGACTATAGTCCTGTGCCTCTGCCTCCCAAGAATAGACACTGATGCAAGTATTAAAGCTTTAACAAGGAACAAAAAGAGGCCTAATCACACTTAAAACTCATTTACAACCCTATGTACTAACATGTCATTAAAACCTTTTTGTCCTCAGTGGGGCAGTGACCCAGATGGCACTTCTCTGCACTGAGGGACATCTGCATCCAGCCAGCTCAAGCACCAACACATCATTGCAGGGGAACGGGCTCAAGCTGCACCAGGGCAGGGTCAGATCAGACATTGGGAGAAAGTTCTTCCCTGAAACGGTCATCAGGCACTGGCACAGGCTGCCCAGGTAGGGGCTGAGTCACTGCCCCTGGACATATTGAACAGACAGGTAGATGAGGTGCTCAGGGATATGGGTTAGTAGAGGATGGGTATGGTTGGACTCGATCTCAAAGGTCTTTTCCAGCCTGGTGACTCTGTGATTCTGATTCGCTTGAAATCTCAATTAAACTCCTGCACTTGCTCCACTGTCACCCTGTCAGTCACCCTCAGTGACTTCTCCCCAAAGGGAAATAAATGTAACTAAGATTAAAGTCACCCCCTCCCTCAGTTTCATTGTTTTCTTCACAAGCAAATTTAAAGCTCCCACAGTCACACTTACTTGCACCATGCACCTCCTGGTTCTCCTAATACAAAGGGTCAGGTCTAAAGCCACAAAGTTCTTTCCTCTACACTATGGTGTTGGCACAGATGTGTTAAGCCATGTCCCAGATTTTCAGTGCAAAACAAAAGAGGGGGCACGAAATATGAAGGGTGTAAGGTGTAGACCCAAACAAAAGTGCTGTTGCTAAGAGGAATAAATGGATTTATTCAGCACAGCAACATACAGCACATTAGGAATATATACAGAGGAGAAGCTGGGAGTGAGCTTGTCACTTCGAGTCCTCTTCAGGTTTCTTGGCATAAAACTTCTCTCGCAGTTTTCTCCATGTCCCTTTTTTCATGTCTTCCATCTGTTTCAGAACGTCTGCAGAAGGAGAAGAGGGATGGGGAATGAGGAAGAAATCCAGAGGAATTAAAGCCCTCTTCTAAAAGCATTGTCTTACATATATTTTTCCTTCTTTTGACTTTTCATCTTAATGAATTTATATTTCAGAGCCTGAGGCAAGTGTTTTTTCCCTTCCAATCAGTTGTGCCAGGAGTCCCTTATCACTAACAACTAATATTCAGTTTCCACTGCAATCAAAGTTAGGAACTGGAGCAGAACAGAACTGCACCATCTCCCTACGTTGCACTTAATAAATGATCTGGCTGAGAGCATTTCTGCATGGTGGTTTTCTGTTTGCTCTCCAAGGCTAAGACAAAAGGAGAAATGCTGAAGGGAATTTGAACACGGTGGAACAGAACCTGAGAATATTTGGAATGATGTAGCATTTCTTTCACCTAACTCCTACTATCTGATCCCAAAGAGCCCTAGGAAACCCTCTGCTGTTCCTACCCAGTGCAAAGTATAATTGACTTTCTGCCCCAACAGATTACTGAAGAGCTCCTCAATGATTCCTGAGCTTACTCTTCATTAAATATCCTAATATACTTGCACAGCAAGTCACAGGTGTTCAGTAGGAATGATGCAGCGACCCCCATAAAGCCCCAAAATGCACTTTATCCCCTGCACTGACTTATTCTCAGATCAAGGACAATATTAGTACCTGTAGCTAATATCATCTTGCAATCTTCTAGTGTCACTCCAGTGAAGCTTGTGTCTTTCAGGCGTGGATACTTCACAAACCAGGAAGCAGGTGAGAAAAGGAAAGAGAGAAAGACATGACTTGGACATTAAAAAAGGTAAAAAACGTCACCCTACAGCAGAGTCTGAGCTCATTTTCAGGTCCACTCTAAGAACTCTGTTCATCCATACCAAGAACTAGCACCTGCTCTGTGCATATATGTCACAGAGGCCGAGATGTCTGCAGCTCTCCTGGAGTGACCAAAGGCACCGGGTAGTGCTGCGTCCTCCTGACAGCTCATTTGTCTGTTAGAGCTCCCAGAGCGCCTGCAGGGATGAGGCAGCCTACTGCAGGGAGTGGTGATTCACCCCCTGAAAGAGGGCTGATGGCTAAGCCAAAGCTCACCTTGTTTTTGTAGTAGTTGGTGTGGATCCTGACTAAGCTCTCATACATTTGGTCACAGGTCTCAGGGTCAGCGACCTGCAAAGGGATGAAAGGATCACACAAGTCTGATTTTAAACCTTATTTTAGCAAAACCCCATCTTGTTCCAAGGCTTGTGAGGAAGACAGTCAAGGAACAGCTTAGGTGAACTCTCAGTACAACGCTGGATGCTGGTGACCCCTATTATGCTGCCCCAGAATGCAGATGGCTTTGTGTCCCTTCCCCTTCTCACCTGCTTGGTCTACAAGAACAGTGAGGCACACAGTTTCCAGAACGGACCTTAAACTCTGCTCAAACAGATCAACTGTGAATAGGCAGCTAATGAGAACATTCCTGGACAGTTTTCTTCCCAGGTTTATTGGCCAGTGCCATGAAATCATAGAATCCCAGCCTGGGCTGGGTTGGAAGGGACCCCAAGGGTCACAGAGCTCCAACCCCCTGCCACAGGCAGGGACACCAACCTCCAGGCCTGGAGATACACAAGGTTGACCCCATCCAACCTGGCCTTGAGCACCCCCAGGGATGGGGCACCCACCCCCTCTCTGGGCATCCCCTTCCAGCCCCTCACCACTCTCTCTGTAAAAAACTTCCCCCTAATATCTAATCTAACCCTTCCCTCCTTCAGCTTTAATCCATCCCCCCTGTCCTGCCATTATCTACCCTTCTAAAAAGTTGATTCCCCTCCTGTTTATAAGCTTCCTTCAGGTACTGGAAGGCTGCAGTGAGAAATCTGTGAGACTTCTTGCTCAAAGGCCAGTTTTGCCACCCACTTTATTCTAAAGCATCAAACAGGAGAAGGTACTAGGATGGAAGTTAGAAAATCCCAGCACAGGCTAAAAATAGTTTAAAATTGATTAAGGAAAAGCAGCATGAAAGGCACTGAACAGCTTGTGAAGGGTAAATGGATTTCTATTTTGGTCAAGTAAGGTGGAAAGATTTTGCTAATACCTAAAGCTCTGCTAGGTGGCTTGGACAGGTGCTCCTGCCTTGCAGAGCCATCTATCTAGTGATGGCATGGCATCTTGTTTCTCTGCTTTACAGGAGCCAACTCGAGCAGAACGCTGCATTGCTGCTCCATGACATCAACCATCAGTGATTCAAACAGATACATGGATCAGAATAGTATCAAGAGAAACATGTCAGGACAAAATGACACATGGTCTGTGTGTCCTTGGGACACTGGCACAGGGTCAGCAGAGAAGCACAGGATTGTAGAGGTTGGAAGGGACCCCCAGAGCCCATGGGGTCCAACCCCCTGCCAAAGCAGGGTCCCTAGGACAGGGCACACAGGGCGGTGTCCAGACAGGGCTGGAATCTCTCCAGAGAAGGAGACTCCACACCCCCTGGGCAGCCTGTCCCAGGGCTCCCTCACCCTCACTGGGAAGAAGTTCTTCCCCAGATTGGTGTGGAACTCCCTGTGCTCCAGCTTGAGCCCATCACCCCTTGTCCTGTCCCCACAGACACCGAGAAGAGGCTGCCCATGTCCCCCTGTGTCCCACCCTTCAGATATTGATAACCATTGACCAGATCCCCTCTCAGGCTTCTCTTCTCCAGGCTGAACAGCCCCAGCTCACTCAGCCTTTCCTCACAGGGGAGATGCTCCAGGCCCTTCATCACATTCATACCCCTTTGCTGGACTCTCTCCAGGAGATCCCTGTCCCTTTTATACCAGGGAGCCCAGCACTGGATACAATTACCCTGCACGAGTTGGGTAATGCCTCCTCTGCACAAGCAAGGAAAACTAAGGAAAGGCTCTCTGTATGCAGGGGGTAATGGCTGCTGCAGGAGGGGACACAGGGACAGGCAGTACAGGTGATCTTCAGTCCGACATGCCTCCCAGTCACATTTCAAATGACACTGCTGATGTTTTGGTAATGAGAGCAGAAAGAGCTATTAAATGAGTAGCAGGGAGGGTATTGTCCCCCCTCCACCCCTCCATAAAAATCAGCAAATCTTATTCCATGTGAATAAAAGCGACATTAGACTGATAAAGTGCCCTTTATGGCTCTATCTTGTCCTCTTCTCATACGTTTCTCCTGCTGCCTGCCAGTATACTTCCCTTTGCTGTATTAATCCTTCATACATACAAATTGACATCAGTGCTGCAGGCATCAATTTAGATTTTCAAGATGAGTGGCAGCTTTGGGATCCTGTAACCAATTGGTGCAGCAGATTCAGCTGTCCTGAGCACATGAAAAAGCAATAAGCCCTTTTTCCCTGCGACGTCTGCTGCAGGCTGTTCTGGCGACCAATATAGAATTAGGTGCCCATAACAGCCCCTTGAAGTAGAAAACACATACCTGGAACAATGTTTTTATGCTAAGAAAGGACACATTTACATTCCACAGCACTACCTCCAAGCCTATAAAGCCTTGCAGCCCAAGTGAAGCATTAGCTTCTCTAATTTCCTTACGTGCCAGAGCCTAACCTCCAAGACAATTACAACTGCAGCCAGGATCCAGTGTTATAACTGCTGCATCCTAAGGATGCTGGGCAATGTTGCATCACACCCCACACTGCACCACAGCAGCATCCTGTCAGCAGAGTAAGCAAAGCACACTGATGAATAAGATTCCAGCACAGAGTTTGGTATCCTGCTTCCACAACCATGGAAATGGGGGCTCTCTGAAGCACCTACTGCAAATGGTGTGGGAAATCGGTGTACACCGCAGCTTGTGCTAGGCAGGGGTGAGAGCTGTGGCAGAAATAGTGTGGCCAGTAGGTCTAGGGAAGTGACTGTGCCCCTGTACACTGCGTTGGTGAGGCCACACCCCAAGTACTGTCCAGTTCTGGGCTCCTCACTACAAGAAGGACATTGAGGTCCTTGAGAGAGTCCAGAGAAGGGCAACCAGGCTGGGGAAGGGGCTGGAGGGCAAATCCTCTGAGGAGCAGCTGAGGGAGCTGGGGGTGTTTAGCCTAGAGATGAAGAGGCTGAGACGAGACCTTCTCCCTGCCTACAAATGATAGGAGGATGATATAGAGAGGTGGGCGAGGGTCTCTTCATCCAAGTGACAGGGTTAGGGTGAGGTGCAATAGCCTCAAGCTGCGCCAGGGCAGGGTCAGGGCAGACACTAGAAAAATTCTTCCCCAGATGGGTTATTGTGCACTGGCACAGGCTGCCCAGGGAGGGGCTGAGTCACTCACCCTGGGTGTGTTTAACACTCAGGTAGATGAGGTGCTCGGGGATACGGGTTAGTAGGACACAGGTGCGGTTGGACTCGATGATCTCAAAGGTCTTTTCCAGCCTAGTGAGTCTGTGACCCTGTGCCTCAAGGCCTGCGCCGGGCCCCAGGGAAGCCGAGGGAAGCGCCGCGGGCCTCAGTGACCCGAGCGAGGCCCGCCTGACACTGCAACCCCGCAGCGCACCCGACACCGCAACCGAGAGGGCCCCGAGACGGGGCCGCCACGGGCTGGGGGGTGGGTGTGCGGAGAGCCGGGGGACGGAAGGGGAGAAGACCCAAACCCCCCAAACCCACCCGGCTCCGGCAGCAGGCTGCAGCCCGCGCCTCGAGCCGCACCAGCCCCAGCGCCCGGCGCAGGGGATGAGGCGCCTGCGCGGCCCAGGCCCCGCCTCGCCCGGCCCGAGCAGGCCGCCGCACCGCCCCCGCGCTCACCTGCGTGTTCTCGCCCTCCCGGAAGGCCTGCGCTACCCGCTGCCGTAGGAAGGCACCCAAATCCCGCTGCCGCTTCGTCTCCTCCACCGGCCACTCCTCACAGAGCTTCAGGAACCGCCGGTACCTGGTGGCCGCCATCGCTGCCGGCGGCGCCGGCCATGAAGGGGGGCACGTGACCTACGGCAAGCGAGAGGGGCCAGGCGGGGCTGCGCATGCGCCGTGCCGGGCGGGCCCCGGCGGGAGGGTGATGGAGGCTGCGGGGTGCCCTGTCACTCCCGTCGGACGGCGGCGGGGGAACCGCTCCCAAGGGCCCGGCGGCTCCCAGAACCCCGCTTCATCAACCTTCCGCCCCGTTCCCGGGGCTGCCCTGCGTGAGGCCTGCGAGAAGTGCCGGGCGAGGCCCAGCAGGCCGCTGCTGTGCCCGCAGGCCCCGGCGGGGGGCGAGGCCTGGGCGGTAAGGCCGCTCTCAATCAGCGTCCCGCTGCCCCCACCCCCGGCGGGCTCCCCGCCTACCCTGTGCTGTGGGGAGGCACCTGATCAGTAGCTTGGTTTTGCCCATTCATTTGCTAGATCGCTGCCTACGCTGCCAGGCGCCCTGCTTTGTGCGGCTGGCACACGGATCTTGCTCCTGCGGCGCTGTCGATACCCAGCCAGGCAGCCAGCAGCGCGGCCTGTAATAGCTACCCTAATGTTTGGTTTCTGGCCGGTTGAAGACCTAGAAAGCCTTGCTTATTTTTCCCCTTCTCCACGTGGAATATGTCAGGTTGCAAGCTAGCTCAGAGCTCCTCCTCTTGGCAAGTAAATAGTTGATAATTATGTCCTCGTATGTAAGGGGTGAAAAGGGAGGGAGGGAGCAGGATGCCTTCGGTGCTGTGTGAGCAACAGGTTGCTGTTTGCTTTCCAGGAGCGATGGCAGGTGAGGCATGCAGCCAAGGGGGTGTTTTCTTCTGCTGACAAGGGGGTCTGGCACGTTCTCAGCAGCTGGTGTCACGCTGAGGCCCCTCCTCGCCCTTCCCCATTTTGAACCCCACACACACCCAGCGAGAGGCTCAGCAGTGATGAAGATGCTGAGGTGGTTCTGTACCAGCCACAGCTCGCACTGATCACAGGTCCACGGTGCATGGGTGTGAGCCAAGACAATTGACTCCATCCTTTTGCTGCTGAGGCAGTGTTTGTGGGCAAGAAATAATGCAACAATATCCAGTAAATAATGAGGTCTTCCCAGATGGGACTTTAGGCCAAGTAAAATAATGCAACTGGGCCAGATGACTTGAATTTCCCAGCTATAAATTGTAGCCATTCACCACCTGTATGCAGTAAAACACAAGTGAAAGGGTCTCCCTTGAGATCTGGTGCTTAAACCTGTGGAAATAACAGCTGTCTTAAAACACACACAGCCCTAAACAAAAGGTAGCATAACTTAGGGGTGCTGTGGAAGTGAGAAAGAGATGGACCACAGGCGAGAGTTCCTTAGACAATTTTATTTGTATCCCCACTCCCCAGTAAGGGGGTTCTGTAGCTCTGTTCCTTGTGTAAGGACTTCTCTTTCAGGTTCCCCACACCATGCAGGAAGGAATTGTCTTTTGTTCCATAATAATAAAATCAGTCCACAAAAGCTGTAAACATTATTTGAAGTCTTTTGTTACTGTGTCTTCCAAACACACACACACAGAGGATTTGTATCAGAGAATTTCTAGGTGACCTTTAATGTCTAGTCCCTGACTCAATCTTACACTTTTTTGGCCTTTTTTTTTTTCTTCTTTTAAGCAAAAACACCTCGATGTGAATGGCTTTTTCTAACTGATACTTGACAGAATCATCACTTTCCTGTACTTCCAGCCCCTACGGAGCCCCTTGGTAAGAAAGTTTCTGAGAAACACACCCTGTTACAATCCCACAGGGATATTGAACCTTGGCAAGGTCCAGTTCTTGGTCTGAGATTCTGAGATCCTTTTGCTTTTACACCTTAATGCTGCCCAGAACCTCTGCAGCATCTTGCTTCTCAACACCCACACCGTACGGAGAGCACCCGGCCGTCTCGCAGCGCTGGGGTTGTGGAGCGTGAATGTCAGGGGGGTTGCGGTGTTTCTGGGGTTGGTTTTATTTTCCCTCCCTCTTGTGTCTTGGTGCTCAGCTCATAGGGTCGAGCATGACCTGAAAGTAACTCTGCAATCTGTTCAGAGCTGCCAGCTCATTTTAATAGCCTCACTCAAACCCACAGTATCTCCTCAGCCCGCGTGGCTTCGCCAGCGGAGAAGGTGAGCAGGTCTTATTTTATCATTAAGACTCTTTCAAGTAATGCTTTCTTTTGGCTCACAAATAAATCAAGGACAGCAGTAAAACAAGAAAGGAGAATAAATCTTCTGATGGATTGCAGACAGAACGGCTTCCTGCAGAATTCTTTCAGCTCTTGGCTTTTCATGCTTGAGTTCAGGTGGGGTTTTGGTGGGGGGAAGGGGGAGGTTGTGTGGTTTCCTAGCAAGCTGCCCACGCTCGTTCCAAACTCTGACACCCAGCAGCTGTGAGGGTCCCGTTCAAGGACCCAGTGCAGTACTTTGCAGGGCTATGGGTCACTAGTAAATCCAGGCTGTTTGGTGGAACTTCCTCATTTCCCTTCTGAGATATTCTGAAGGATTTTGATGAGATTCTCCAGGCCAAATATATAGCCATGGTCTGGCCCATCATAAGTGGTGTGATTGCCCTTGGAGCCTTTAAACGTGGTGTGGGCAAAGTCTATCATCCGGACGTCAACCCTGGAGTGATTGGTGCTATGGGACGTGGTGCAGTTCGGTTTTTGGAAGGGAAGGTGGTTATCCAAGGCTGCTGTGTTCTCCTTGTGCTCCTGCCCATCGTAAATGATGAGGAGGGAGCTGGAGTAGAACCTGTAAGAGCTCTGCTTCCTAATGACAGAGAGCAGAGCTTTGAGCCGCAGGATGATGGGCTCCAGGAGATCTGTTCGGAGGTGGTTACCGTTGCACAGGAACTGGTGCAGGGTTTGCCTGAACCCCTCTGGTGAGAGTTTCCTGCCATAATACTTGTCTTTGCAGAGAAAATGCCCGGTGTCTGCTTGGTAAACCTTGAGGAAAGGGAGTGACAATCCAGATTCAGTTGGGTTTTCACAAAGCTCTAAATTTAGAATCATAGAATACTTTGGGTTGGAAGGAACCTCAAAGCCCATCTAGTTCCAACCCCCTGCCATGGGCAGGGACACCCTCACCAGCCCAGGTTGCCCAGAGCTCCATCCAACCTGGCCTTGAACCCCTCCAGGGATGGGGCTCCCACAGCCTCTCTGGGCAACCTGTGCCAGGGCCTCCCTGCCCTCAGAGTAAAGAATTCCTTCCTCACATCCAACCCAACCCTGCCCTCATTCAGCTTGAAGCCATCGCCCTGTGTCCTGTCCCTGCACTCCCTGGTGAACAGCCCCTCTCTCCCTTTCCTGTAGAACCCCTGTAAGTGTTGGTAGCCCATAATTAGGTCACCCCGGAGCCTTCTCTTCTCCAGGCTGCCCAACTCTCCCAGCCTCTCTTCACAGGAGACGTGTTCCAGCCCCCTGATCATCTCTGTGGCCTCCTCTGGACTCGCTCCAACAGCTCTATGTCTTTCCTGCCCTGGGGACCCCAGAGCTGGGCACAGCGCTGCAGCAGGGGGTCTCACCAAGGCAGAGTAGAGGGACAGAATCCCCTCCCTTGACCTGCTGGCCACGCTTTTCTCCTACCCAGAGCTATAGAGTTCAGCCCCGAGCTGAGGAATGGGGCAGCCCAGTGCTGCCCAGCACTGCCCAGCAATGCTCTGCAGGCTTCCACTGCATCCCACCTCCTGTCTTCTCGGGAGATTTAAACTATTCAATTTAAACCACAAGCACAGGTTCCTGTTGTACTGCTATAAATTACCCCTTTGTGAAACCCAAATAGCTGTAAGTCACAGCCGTGTCACTAGTGATGTACAGCCTTTTCCCTCTGGCTATGCTCAGAGTCTGCAGGAGTGGAGGAAACACCCCAGCTTCATTACCTCCTCGCAGTACGTAACACATGAGTAGCAATAATCTTGCTTTCTTAAACACAGAGAAGACAAGATGTAAGGATGTGAGGCTTTGGGTAACAGGGGGAAGAGATGAGGGAGTGGATATAGAATTAGCTCACACACCAGTTGTAATTTAGAGGAAAATCTGCTCAACAGAAGGATGTCAGAGACCAGAAGGGGACATAGGGTTTGACACCGAGCAGTTTATGCTGCTGTAGGTGTGCTTTATAATCATCACTCTCCTAATTACCCTTCAGGCACAGCAGAACAACATTCTGAAGCCTGCCTGAGAGGTGTGAGTGAAACAAGCATGTGCTCACAGGCTCCAGGAGGAAGGGCAGCAATTCTGAGCAAGGGGAGCGGTGGTGGAGGCTCCTTCTCTGGAGATATTCAAGACCCGTCTGGACACCTATCTGAGTGAAATGTCCTGGGGAGCTGCTTTGGCAGGGGGTTGGACCCCATGATCTCTCCAGGTCCCTTCCAACCCCTACAATTCTATGATTCTATGATACTCAGTGCAGGATAAACCCATCGCTCCCGTGGCAACAGAGTGAGACAGCTCTGGGAGGGCACAAGGCACCGGGAGGCTTTTAGGGTTTTCTTTTTCATGCAGAGCTGAGCAGAAGAGGGGGGTCTGTGTTCATGTACAGGCAGATTCTCAGCTGGAGCGAACTGGTTCCTGCTGGTGGCAGTGGTGTGGGGCGGTGTGTATGCAGCAGCTGGATCTCCAGCAGTCAGAGGCATGGGGAGAAAGGGCTACGCTAGAGGTGCCACACCTGATACCCTTCCCTAAGCATCCTCCCCTGTCTGAGGGTGGGACAGACGGCTGAGCGGCCAGTTCTTACGGGTGGGAGACAGGAAACAGCCAGCTTTGATTTACACCAGCAAAGGAAAGAGCCCCTTTTGATTTCCAGCTGGGTTTCAAGCCACGTGTCCAGCAAACACTGAAAGGAGCGAGGCTCCCCCTTACCTGCATCCCACAGATGCGGACGCCCAGAGATGCAGAGGTGCTTTGCTCACACTTCTTGATGTGCCGGGCTTTCTTCTCCTCAGAGGCATCATCCCCGTGCTGCCGGGTTCCCATCTTTAGGTCCAGGATACAGGGGTAGCTGTATTTCGATACCACGTTCTCAAGCAATAGAAACTCTGAACATGAGTTAAGGGAAACCCAATACTAACTGAAGGAGGTCTCACATCAGAGCGACCAGCTGATGCTCTCCATAATAGCTCACAACTGTAATGAGACTTTCAGAGCCAATTTTACCAACATGTCATTGCTACAGGCCCCTTGCTGCCGATTCCAGTTAATTTACTGTAGTACAGTGCTGCCAATTAAAGCACCACCAGCTCCATTCTCTAGTGACACCATAGCCCCGGGCTGTCACTCCGACACCTTGCCTGAGAGCTGTACTCACTCGGATGGGTGTGGGAGGAGTTGTTATTACTCACATGACTGGTGGCTAATGAAGTGTAATAGGAAAAGAAAAGGTGAGGCAGCTGCTAATTCCTGTGGAGTTGTGTTTTCAAATGTATGCCAAGGGGATCCTTGATTTATGTGGAATAGCCTTTATGGGAAGCAGGTTTTTTTCTTATTAAGAACAGAATAGAATAGAATGCTTCAGTTGGGAGGGACCTACAGGGATCACCTCATCCAACTGAATGGTGAGAAGAGATAACAGAGCAATATAGAGGAAAGGCTGAGTGACCTGGGACTGTTCAGCCTTGAGAGAAGAAGCCTGAGAGGGGATCTGATCAATGTTTATCAATAGCTGAAGGGTGGGACACAGGGGGAAATGGCCAGCCTCTTCCTAGTGTCTGTGGGGACAGGACAAGGGGCGATGGCCTCAAGTTGGAGCACAGGGAGTTCCCCAGTCCTAGGGACCCTGCTTTGGCAGGGGGTTGGACCCGATGAACTCTGGAGGTCCCTTCCAACCCCTACAATCCTGTGATATGCTGTATTTTCCCAGGGACTGGGCAGAGGAGGGATGTGTACCCCCTCCAATAAAACATACATTGATTCTGAGCTGTTATTTGTAGCTGAAACTAGGCTGGAGGGGAGAGAGGAGAAAGGATACGATGAAGTTTGTTCTCGTTATGCTTGGAGGACATGCGGTTCAGGTGTTGCCTGTGACAGTGCAGTCCCCAGGGGTTGTAGCTGTTTCTTTCAGGCTGGTTTCTGTTTGCATCTTCCAAAAGTGAATCTGTTCGGTACTGAAGGTCTGTCCTCAGGAGCATCTTCCCCAGGCAGCTAGACAAAACACACAAAAGAACATGTTTGATTTATAAGCTCCAGAAGAGCACATTCCTCCCCTCCTCGTTTGGAGAGCCTCAAACTTGATAAAGTAAATTCTCAGGGACTCTATTCATCATGTCCAACCCGTGGAGATCCTTTGTTACTCCTTAACAGTAATTTTTGGAAAGCCAGCTATTGCTGGGTGCCAATATTTTCTTTCATTAGAATTTCAAAGGGTGCTTGGCTCCTGTGAAAAGTGCCATTCACAGCGCCAAGGACCGGGGATCTGTTTATCTGCCTGATGAGCACAACACAGGCAAATTGTCCAACAACAGGACTGAATCCTAATTTAGAGGGGCTGGCTTCAAGGAGGGGAGGGAGGGAGCAAAGAGGAGGGTCCCCTTGGTCTTGTTTGTTCCCCTTGGAGGGTCTTCCCTTGGCCTCATTCATCCAAAACCAGTAACTCCCTTCACACCGAGGGTAACAGCTTCACAGTAGCAATATTGCACCCTTCAGTCATGGTTGACCTAGGTCTTTCCTGAACCAGTTTGAGATGAAAGATGTCTTGCAGAAAGCCTCTGCAAGTCCTAAGGTCATGGTGTGCTTGCAAGCACCACAGGCCTTTCAGAGAGAGCTCTCCCCTGGGACCAGGACAGGATCTAACCACCTTCAAAGCCGCTGCTTCTGGGTGGTTACCAGCAAAAGGGCATTAGGTGCTGGTGGTGTTCTCATGGGGCCCCTCCTCCTTTTGGAGCATGCTGTGTGCAGGCTTAAAAGCTTAAAGAATAGAATTCTTAAAAAAGCTTAAAGCTGAGTTATGAGGTACACGTTTGAGCAAGAGCATCCTGGCACTAGCCAAATCTGACCTGCTCCACCCACAAGCCAGGGAAGAGATGAACCGTGAAGCCACCAAGCTGGGCTTTGCTCTTCCCCAGCCTGGCTGGGCAGTGCTTTTTCCTCACTTTACCTTAAACCAGGAATTGTGCCACCAAAACCACCCCAGTTAGACCTTACCCAGAGCGGCCAGCAAGGACCAGGAGGACGTTTGCAGGGAGTGGCAGACCCTCACCTGTCTTTGAAGGTCTTGGTGAGCTGCGTGTGACTCCACTTGACGAGCGTGTGCTCGCTGGTGGTGCCGGGGCTGGCAGCCCACTTGCACTTGTGCCATATGGTCACTGAGGAGTCACTGATGGTGTTATCCAGCCGGGTGCAGGTCTCTGTCTGCAGGCTGGGGCTGGCAATCAGCGTGGGGTTGCCCAGGCTGTCCTTTTTGAGGTGCACAGAAACGACGCCTGGAGGAAAAGGGGGAAAAACCGAACGAGAATGAGATGGACCCGTGTGGTACCGTACAGGGCTTGGCCACCACCCACACCCACCCGAGGTGGTCCAGCCTCCTGAGAGGGCTGGCACTTCCCAGGACAGCTGCCCCCTCGCCTTTTAGTGGCCTCTCACACTGATCCCACTCTGATTTGAGGCCAAATAAACACCATTTGCTTGAGACCCTGGAAAACCTCCCCAGGTTTTTCTCATGATCCCTCCTCTCAAGGCTCAGCTCAAAACCTGCCTCCTCTGAACATCATGTTCCTTTGTTCTCTGTCCCTCCAGGCTCTGCTGTGCTGCAAATGACCCAGCAAAGACTCCCCCTGACCCTTCCCCATGTTGGACTGGGAGCTCCTGGTTTATTTATGACAAGGGATTTACATCTCACTTTTTAAGACAGGGAAAGGTTGGAAATGCTTTTTGTTGGCAAGGGAAGGTTGGGAACCAGGAATTTTCCACAGACACCCAGCATGCTAACTCCTTCCTTTAATTGGAGAGCCCCCAGGAGCAAGGGCAGTGCTATGTGCATGGGCTGGCAGCGCTGCCTGTGTACGTGATGCCCATACACTTGTCATGGTCATGCCCTTCCCCAAGCACCAAGGACCAGCACCCCAATGAGAAGGACCAGACCCTCACATGTCCAGTGTTCATTCACGAGGAGGAACACGAGGGGGTTATTAAGTTCCACCCTAAGTGTTTAAAACATCATTGTGTATTTTAGCAGCAAGATTTTCCCTGACTCTAACAGGAATCACAGGGCTCAGATGCCATTTGGCTCATCACATATTTAGCCCAGTCTCAGCCCAGCCTGGCACGGGGATGAGCTGCCTCTGTGTCTCAAATGACAGAGCAGGAATGGCTACGGTTGGCGTAGGAGACAGCTCTGACCTTTCTGGGAAAGGCTGATAACGGCAGCCCAGCTCCTGCAGCCCTCTGCCAGGGCTGCCTGAGCCTCTCAAGGGAGCAGAGGCATTTCTAGAGCATGGCCCTTTGGGTCTCGGATGGGATGCCATCCTCATGAGTCCTACTCTGCTGCTTTCAAGTCTAGCTGCAGTAAGGCAGATCCAAAGGAGGACGGGCAAGGCTGTTGGACCAGCAAAACTCAGCACTGGGAAGAGCCCCCGTCAGCAACACGTGGAGCTGGGCTTTATCCAAGTGTCCCAGGGTATCCTCACTCCATCTGTTGGGAGATGCGTTGTGGCAATTTAGCAAACAAGAGGGCTCTGTTCTCCCAAGCAAATAAATACAGAAACTCCCTTCTGCCTGTTTAAAGGGGGGTTGCAGGAGGTAGAAGAGCAGCTGAGGGCTTTGCCCTGCTGTGCGTGTGCAGTCCTGCTGCTGCGCTTTGTCTCCTTGCAGAAGCCCTGAGTTTCTGCAGCCACTGGCCACCTCCATTGGCCTTGGGGTGCCCATCCCTCCCTGGGTCCTGCATCCCATAACCCCACAAGCTCTAGCTGTACTGGGATGCCCTTCCCTTCCACCCTCCATCCCTCCCCTCTGCCACTACAACCACCTCTGCTCCCTTTCGCTGTAAGACGGGTGCTAATCCTAGCTGCGTGCCACAGCAGGCTCAGTCACATCAGCTAATTCCACACTGAAACAGGGGGGAATATACACAGGTTGCTCTGCTGAGAGCGCTGGTGGGGCTGCAAACCTTATTAAGGGGGTAAGGAGTATTTTTAGCTCTGAGTCATGGTGATGGTGAGCACAGGGAGCTCTCCTTTTCTCCAGCTCCAACGTTACCCTCACTGAGTCCCATTTGTAAAAATCCCCTATTATAGATAACCCAGGTTCCATCAGCTCGGATGCCTGCTTGGACTTTTCAGAGGAGGGAGGCAGGAGGAAGAGCCAGAGTGCCTCTTTTCCCTAAATCAAAGCCTTTTTATTTTTATAAAGTCACTGTGAGGCGAGCAGAGTCCTCGATTCCAAATCGAGCGCTGCGCCCCAGTAACAGCACTACAGCAGCCTGCAACCTTAAAAACTGTCCCAGTTACAGATCTGCAAGTCAATGGAGCCGTGCTGATTTGCATAGTGCTGACAATCTGCCCCTAAAGCCCGTTATATATAGCATGAAACTAAGAGTTCTTAAGTATCTTCCATTAATATGAAAATTAATAGGGAGATTTTTCAAAGGCGAGAACGAGCAGTTAAAATTACAAGGGAATGTGATCTCCTTACTTCTTCCAGAGGAAAACTCTGCTGCCATGAGCCCACAGCCTGGCTTTAAAAAGACTTTTGTTTCCTAGAGTGCTTCACATGGGGTTTGCAAGCGACCTACAGCTGCAAAACCAATCCACACAGCCTGGCTACTCACCTTCCCTCCTATCGCAGCAAGACAACGTCTACCCAGGAGCAGAGGTTGTATTTAGGTCTTTGTCTTTACTGAACCTTTAGTGTCACCAAGACCACAATCCCACCCCTGTCCAGCACCACTGAGGCAGCCAGAGGGTATTTATGGGTGCTGTCACCATGCTCCTGACATCCCAGCGATGCTCAGGAGCGCTCTGCAAGGCAGCTCTCCCCTCACAGATTTATTTTTACCTTTCCAAGTGCCTTTCTTTACTGCCATGGACAAGAAGAACCTGAGCAGAACCAGCCTTGGCAATAAGTCCAGTTCTCCCTTGCAACCTCTGCTCAGGGCAGGCAGAGGTTTGGAGGGGTTGGGGGTGAGAGAAGCCAGTCCCAAGGCCCCCACCCTGCCTGGAATGGTGAAGTGAGTGATGAGCTTGGTTGGTTGGGGTTTGTTTTTTCTTAAGTGGCTGCCTCAGTGTTAGATCTGAATGATGACATTTGATCAACGCTGAGGGTATAATGTCATCATTGCATAATGGTCTGTGAAGCTGCTCACCCCCCTTCCACCCCCACCCCGCAGCCTAAGAATAGAGATGAAGAACATGGACACGTGTGAACTGGTGATGGAGACCTCTGGATTATCCCCCCTGATGCTCATCTCCCTCCATCACCCTCATGGGAAAACATCCCACCTCTTTCATTTACCCAGCAGTCAGGACTGGGACAGTTATAATCAGGATGGAAAAAGAAATCTGTGTGCCCAATGCTGAATTGGAGGAGAACTGCTATTTAATTACCCCTCACCTCAAAACTCGCTGGGACTTCCAACAGGAGAGGAAAAAAACACAAAAAAAAGATAAAGTATTAATAACCAGCCCCTCCTGAACTGGTAAACTGGGACTGCTGAACATCTTCATTAGAGAGACAGAGCAGAGCCCAGCTCTCCAGCACCAAACCCTGGCTAAAGAAAATCACTTAGAGGAAGACTTGTTTTCTTTCTTAAGCATCTTTTTAATATTGTCCCATAAATCTGCCAAGGCCCCTGAATTTCTGGGAGAGGGAGAGAGTGGATTGGATTGGATTGGATTGGATTGGAAGCCCCTCAAAGCCGTGGCTGACAATCAGGGCTCTTTTCTCTAACGCTGAAGGACCAAGAGATATTTTAAGTTTTATGTGACAGCTCTGAGCTTCTTGCCTCTTGTGAGAAAAAAAAACCCCATCAAACCCAGGGTCAGGAGCTTTCTGAGCAGCACAAGTCTAGCAGTAGAGGCAGAAATAGTGAGGGAGTAGGAAAGGGAGGGGGTGGCTTTACAGAAATATCCTAGGACCCCTCCCCAGGCACAGAGGGGTGCTTCTCAACAGCTGAGCTGAGAAATTCAGCTGGGAAAGCGGCTCAGGGATAGTTAAGGGGTTCAAGGATAGTGAAGGATGGGAAAGCTGAAGGGGTTGTGGGCAGTGATGGGGGGCACGGAGCGGAAGGGCAGGTGGGAGGCTCATCCCTGTCCCAGGGGAGTGTCTCTTGTGGCAGGACCGCTGCCTGGAGGTGATTTTGGAGATGTTAACTGGTCTGTGCCTCTGGTTTTCTGAGTGCTGGGGGGAGCAGGGCTTGGCTAAAGGCGAGCAACCAGCAAAAGCTATGCTGGATACATCCCTGGGCTGTTTCAGGCTCAGTGTTTGGTCCCAAGGACCATCCCTCACTGTATCACAGAATTGTCAGGGTTGGAAGGGACCTTGAGAGATCATCAAGTCCAACCCCCTGCCAAAGCAGATTCCTTAGGACAGAAGGACCTCAGCTTGTGCTGGTGCCAGCCTTGACCCTTCCCTTGCCCAGGGTCCCATCCAACCTGGCCTTGAGCACCCCCAGGGATGGGGCACCCACCCCCTCTCTGGGCAGCCAGTTCCAGCCCCTCACCACTCTCTCTGCAAAGAACTTCCCCCTAAGATCTCATCTCACCCTTCCCTCCTCCGGCTTCACTCCAGCCCCCTTACCCTGCCATTATTTACCCTTTTAAATCCTTCCCCAGCCTCTCCCCTTACCTTTGTACTGGGGTGTGAACTGCCTCATGGCCAGGGGCAGCGACTGGTAGAAGCTCAGCTCCTGGGACACCAAGGGCTTGCAGACCGTGTGCTCGTCGTACTTCATCATGCTCATGTGGCCGCCCACCTGATGGACGAAGGGCTCCAGGAGGACAGCACTCCTGCTCTCGCTGGGGTCCAGAGGGCTTTGTCCCACCATGGTGCTGGGAGAGAGGTGGAGAGGGGGCTGGATCCCCTTTAGCAGCAGTGGAGGAGGATGGGAAGCAGCGTTTGGGACATACTGCGCTGGGGCACTTGACACCCACTCCGGGTTCTCACCGATGGTGTCTGCAAAACAGGGGTACAGGAGAGTGTGAGAAAGGGGCACAACCCACTGCAAAGCCCCCAGCATCCCCACAGGGCTGGGAGGGGGTCAGCCTGGCCCCGCACCAGGGCTGAGCATGGAGGGCACAGCGCGTGGGGGAAGATCTTTGGGTGGGATGGGGCCAGCAAGGAGCCCCAACCTGAAATGCAGAGCCCGGAAGACGACCCAATTTCGATCCGTTGGGGGGGTGAAAAGAGCAGAAGGATCTAGAAGAGCTATCAGGTTAACGTGGCCGCCTTGTCTAACGAGCTGGATCAGGGCATTCCTGGGAGGGGCAACGCTGGGTTATTAATACATGACGTTAATGACGCCCCTTGCTGGGAAACAGCCCCAGTTTGCCTTTCCAGACAGCGTTAACGATGGCCTTAGTCTTTCCCAAGCTAGGACATTCCTTGCAGAAGAGGTTTATTAATACAGCCCCTGAAGCTCACGTCCCTGGGCGCTCCCTTGCCTCTTCCCACTGCTGCTGGGTTAGCAACATTTCCTGTGCCTTCCCAAGAGACCCCTGGCTGGGACATTCCCTGTCATTTAACACCAGCAGGTTAACAGGAGCGTTTCCTCCATCACACTAACCCAGGGCACCAGGACACGGCAAACCAGAGCTGAGACTGAAGCTCCCCAGCCCTGCCCTCAGCTACAACCCAAGGGAGCATCCAGCAACAGCTCCATTCCTGCTTCTAGACCCTGAGAGAAACTCCCCCTTCATTTTGACAGCAATGAGTCCTGGCTGTAAGGTGGGAAAAGCACAGGCACAGGCCACCTCTGTGCTGTACCACCACGGCTTCTCTTGCAAGCACCCAGTGATACCCACCCCCCTTCGCTTTATTCCTTGCCAGGAGCCTCTGGATGGCTCTTGGACATTGGGCAGGGGAGTCCCACAGCCACTGGGGAAGGCAAAAAGGCAGCTGAGCTGGTATTTACTCTGGAGCAGCAGTCTGGCTTCATACCACCAAGGCAGTGAAATCAAAGGGAGATGCTCCAGACCCCAACCTAAAAGGGATGGGGAAACCAAATCATCGCTATGGGAGCTGGTCCATGTTCCCACAGTAGCTGGGGAGGGGGTGCAGAGCCCTGGTTTGCCTGCCCCTGTTAGCACAGGGGACTTTCTCCTTGCTCCTCCAGCTTCAGCATCCTGTTTTTTGCTAGAAGGAAACCCAGTGCAGCTGGTAACATCATCTTTGGAAGATCCTTTTCTCTCTGGCAGAGCCTCCAGGATGTGTTGCTGGGTGAGCGACACCCCCTCTACCCACCCAGAGCCATGGTGGGGCCAGGGCAGCACCATCACCCCATCCTTAACCAAGACACCCCAAAAGGCAGGGGAATGGTTGGACCTCTCTGCCTGCACCAGGAACACCCCGGGACTGTCCCATCACAGGCAGCCCTTTGCTCTGGTTCACCCTTTGCTCACCCTTCTCTCTGGTTCCAGCTCTTACATCCCGACCTGGGAGCTTTAACCTCTAAACTGCAGCGTATTCCTCATCCCCCAACAAGGAGCCAAAGCTCTGCTCCTTCCATCTCCCCTTCCCACCCCTCCTGCTGCAATTAAACCATGGAGCACACAAGCCTGTTTTGTTTTTCACCTGGAGGAGTGGGATGAAGTGGGCTGGAAGCAGAGAAAAGGGGGGAGTGTGAAGAAACACTCCTACCTCCAAAACACAGAGAGCAGCTCCTTTACCTTTCCCCCCAAGGTGGGTTGGGGTTTTTTTCTTCCCCCCACCTCTATTTTTTTCCATTCTTCCATCACCACACACTTGGGAGAGGAATTTCTACTCTACAATTACCAGCCTGTACCGTGCAGAAGGGAACAAAGCCGGGCCACCTAGATGAGTGCTTTTCAGCCAAGGAAGAAAGCAGCTCTTCAGAGCCTTTCTAGAACTTAATAAAAGCCTTTAACATTTTGTTAAGTCACAGCAACTTTTAAAGAGGATTTCTCCCTTGAAAGCTGGAGGGTTGCTGCAGTTTAGGAGGGGGTTTTTTGTTTGTTGGTTGGGGGTTTGGTTTATTTGGTTGGGGGGTTTGTTTTGGGTTTTGGGTTTTTTTCTCCTCAAAAACAACCCAATAAAATAAAAGGAGAGAAGCAAAAAAAAAAAGGATTTGTCATAGCACCTCCTTGGAGCAGAGAGCACAACACGCCTTCAATCCAGTATTTATTGCTTCGGAGACAGTCCAAGGCTGGAACTCAGCTGACAGAACACACTGAGAATTCAGGCAACCTTGGCACTGCATAGAGAGTTTGGGGAGGGGGAAGAGAGAGGGAACCCAACCCACAATTCACTAAGGCTCTTATTGTTTTCTCTGCAGATTTGCAGGAAGAGAAGAGGGGCTCTGAAGCGGCTTGGCCACTGGGAGCAGGTAAATGTCCCTGCAGACGCTCAGGGAGCTGCGCTGAGCTGCTGGAAACGAGACACTCCTGGAATCAATCACTTCTGCCAGCCCGAGTTATCGCCAGCGCCCAGAGGTATTTACATCACTAAAAATACACAGAATTACAGATCAGGCTGGAGCCTCCAAAACAAAACCAGAAACCTTGAATAGGTTTTTTCCCTGGCTAAAAAAAAATAAATAAAATATCATATATATATTTAAATTATATATAAAAAATATATATATATCATAGATATATACTTAAATTTAATATATATAAATATATATCATAGATATATATATTTAAATTTTATATATATATAAATTTAAAAAAAAAAAACCCAAAGGCAAATGAACCCAGGCACTGCAGATGAAGATGAGTCAGAAAATATCAGGGAAGGAGAATAAATCCTTCTCTGTACAGAGAGCTTCCCTCTCCAGAAAACACACCCAAACTCAACACCTAGATGCTTTAACACCTCTGCAAGCACGCGTGGCCAGGTGATGGGTGATGCCAGCGCATCCCTCCCCGTGCAGGACGGCAGCACGCTGATTGTTCTCCTCATCGGTGTAAGGAGGATGCGCCAGGCTGATCAGCACCAGCCAGACCATGGCAGCACAAGCCAGAGTTTTCAGGTACCAGGTATTGTTACCCTTCCCCCTGCTCTGTTTTTAGGGCCAAATGGCAAAAGAGACAGAGCTAAACTGGTTATTCATTCCCCACACTTAACACAGCCAAAAGAAACCAAGTGAGTTAAATTCTCTGATCTTTAATTACTGCCTGCTCCATCCCATCCCAAGCAGAAACACTGGGGCTCTGAGGTGCTTGGGGCAAACCCCAGACTAGGAGAACGCTGGGAAATAGCCAGGGGGCTCTTAGCAGAAATAATTAGGAATATTAAACTGATTTTCTTTTAAAGACAAGTGCTCTGTCAGCACAGGACCGTGTTCTTCCTCTCATATATCACAGGCAGCACTTTCCCCCCTGTGGGACCCGGCTCCCCAGAGCATCTCACAGCACCCAGCTGTGATGTTGGGTTTTGAGTGCTTGTGGGGGAGGAGGGGGGCTGGTTTGGGTTTTATTTTCCTTTATAAAAGGCAAGAAAATAACAGAGCTGTTAATTTGAAGAGATCTGCTTGTCTGCAGTTCTTGGTACTGGAGCTGAGCTGGATTTCAAAGCCAGCTCCTGCACCCAGCACCAGCCCAGATCCAGGAGCAGGTAAAGCCCAATTGCTCCGTTTCCCTTCAGTGCCCCCAAACTCCACACCTTTGCCATAAGGAAAATCCTCCTGGTTCCAGCTCAGCGCCCATCCCAGCAGGGCTCCAGTTTGCACAGGCAGACAAGCAGCTACAACCCTCGGTGCACCTTGGGATCTGCCTTTCCCACGCTTCCCTGTGCTACAGCCAGAGTCAGCCCTGGATGCAGGGCAGCAGCGGAGTGAAAACTCATCTCTCAACAAGGAGCCCGGCTCTAAACCCTCCTGCCATGGATCCTCACGTGTGGAAACCCTCGGCTCTTTTATCTTAGGTTTCCTTCCCTGGAAGAAAGCGATGGGATTCCCAGCTTTGGATCATGGCAGTGAGCTTGGGGCTGGCAGCAGCTCCACGGGATGGGGGCCACAGTGCCACTACACCCCGCAGGAAAGGGCATGGGTCTCCTCACCCCTCCCCCCACCCAAACAGCACCCGACCAGCCCTGAACTGTCCAGCGATGCCACGAACGCAAGGGAGAAGCAAAAGCCCCCAGGCTCATGGTATGCTGAGCCCGGGGTTGCTTCAGAGGCTCGACCAGCCACCCCAGTACCGGCTGCCCCCATCCCTCTCATCCCACGGCTGCACTCTGAGCCTTCCTAACCCACCTGCTCTCCAAAATCAAGCCCTCCTTCATCCCACCCTTGTTCATTCCACCCTGGGAAGCAGCGGGTGCTGGTGCAGAAGCCACCCTGGGCCTCACCTGCAGCGTGTAGGTCTCCGGTCCGTGCTCGGCAGCGAGCGTGGGTTTGGGGTGCTGCCCGGGCTGGATTTTCTTGCTGCTTCTCAGTGTGGCTCCAGCTTGAGAAATGAGGGAGCGGGGGGAGCCCGCAGACATTTGGGCCATCACCTGACCTCCGCCACTGGTGCTGGCAAGCGCCTGGTATGTCCAGCTGACAGCTGAGCTTGAAAAGGGGGAGAAACACTCTTGGGTGCTAAAGGAAAACAAAGCCGCGTGTGTGAGAGGGTTTGGGGACAGAGGGAGAAGGCACTGGCCGTGTGCAAGGCTTTCCAGAAAGCGTGGCCATGCTCTGGCTCCCTCGTGCAATCTTCTCTCCAGGAAAACAAGCAGCTGTTGCTTTTTTCCCCCAGTCTATTTTCCATCTTAATCACCTGCAAAACCTCCCCAGTTTGGCCCCATCAGTGTTTATCACCCCCACACACACACACACACACCCCCAGAGGGCAGAGGGTGATGGTGGGAGGGGGCAGACACTGGCTTCCCCGAGCTCCCAGCAAGGAAACTTGTGTGGGGAAAACACACTGGTCTTGCTGGCAAAGAAAAGCTATTTATGGCATGGGGTGAGACTGGGATTTGCCTAAAGCTGGTGAGCAGGTGAGTGGATCAGGGAGCGGAGCCCGCTGCCGCCCAGTCCTGACCTTGCCAACATCCTCGTGCAGGGAAAAACGACACCGTGGGGCTTGGGACGGGTGGGGGAATGGAAAAGTCCCAGGGAGCTTCCTGCCAGGGCTCAGTGGTCTCATCCGGTGAGCAAGGAACAGCCTGTGCCCCTCCGGACTCCCTCCAAACACCCGCTGCCCGGTGTCCCCCACAGCACGTGCCCAGGGCAGGCACGCTCTGGACACGGTGTGCCAGCCCACGCCAGCCCCAGGCATCCCAGGAAAACACGACCCACTTGTTATTTAAGGGCTCCACACCCCCCAGGACAAGCAGGGGGTGGTACCCGCTCTCATCCTCCCATCCCGGGATCCCTAGACCCATCCCAGGGGACCCACATCCATCACCAGATGATGACATCAGCAAATCCGTGCCCATGGCCAGGGCATCACAGGCTGGGATGGGGGAAGCAGGGGGAGGTTTTGCAGCTGAAGGGCAGGAGGTTGGGAAGAAAATCTCAGCTGCTGAGATAAGGATTGATGGACATGGTAATTCCCACTAACTGGAGGGGAGAAAACAGGTTGGTGAAGTCCAGAGGGATCAAACTGTGATGGTCAGGGGTGGAGGCTGAGATTAAAGACAAGGATGAAACAAAGACCCTGATTTTGTGAGCCCTGCCTTCCCCCAGCTGGTATCTCAGCTCTGGAGAGTGCTGTGGGGTTTTTTCTCCTTCAAGCTTGGTTTCTGAAGGGGAAAAAAGGGAATGAAGCTGACATGGGCTCTCTGGGAGACAACAACTTCTGCATCTGTCAGTCAACCTCAGCAAAACACAACAGAGACATCAAAAATTCAGGGTGTTTTCACTGAATCAGTGTAAATCCCACTAAGGTACCTCACTGCCTTCCAGCAAGGGGGTGAAACATCCCCCAGCTGCAATTTGGCTCTGCTCAGCCTCCCCGATCTGCTTCTCCTTCCCAATAGCTGCAGGGCAGGGTGATCTTGGTGGTGACTCCTTTTTGAGGATGGATGGGGGGCACAGTAGGTCTCCCTCTCACCATGCCCACTGCAACAGTGGCACAGGCAAGCAGCGAGTCCCAACATCCCTTATTCTCACCTCCACATGCCAGAGCCCCCCAAAAAAGAGAAGCCAAACCAGTGTGCAACCCCCAAACATGCCTGGCTTTAAATCTAAATCATTATTGACCTGGCAGGAGGGGGCCAGGGCCATGCTGGGGGAGGTCCCCTGGGCTCAGGGAGAGGCAGGACTGAGCACCCAAAGTTTGCCCCAGGGCGCCCAGCACAGGTGTCCAGCAGCTGCAGCACACCTCTCTCCCCTCTGCAGAAGCCCGTCCTGCTGGCTATCCTATGGATTTTTAATGCACGTGTTAATTGAGGCAATCTTAATTCTATATATAGGGCACGGTGCTGTGCTGGAGACGTGCCTTTTGCAGTTATTGCTCCAGTAAAACCAGTGCAGGGAGGATGCTGGAGCCGGTGAGGCCATGGGGTCCCTGCGCAGGCAGCCGGGCGATTGCTGCTGCTGCAGAGGCAATTACTCAGCTGCTTGTAAAGAGCAGAACGCTCTAAGGGGAGAGCAACCCTGTCTCATATTAAAACTATGCTAATTAGGAACTAATTATGGGCACAAAGATATTATTACCCTTGGCTAGCCTGCAGGCTGCAGCCTTGGTCCCAGCTCCAAACCTCTGCCAGCCCAGCACAGACTCAGGGCAGGGTGGGCACACACTGTCCTTATTAAAAGTGGGGGCCAAGCCTCCAGTGAGCCAGGGCTGCCTGGGCCCCAGCTCCCAGTTAAGCTCAGCATCACCGAGCCCCATCCTGACAGGGGGTCCTTTCTCCTAGGAAAGGAGCTGCAGCCATGGCACAGTGACGCCAGGGAAGCCGGGATGGGTCACTCCCACACTGAAGTGCCCTTCATGCTGCTGATGGGTGCTGGACCCTCACCCACCAGCTGGGAAACACATGGGGCTGCTTGTCCAGGTGTCCTTGCTGCTGGTGACACCTTTTGGAGCCTGGCTGGGAGCAAAGCAGGAGCTGCTCTCCCAGAGGGTGCAGGGGAACCCCCCTGGGACCTGTTTCTGAGCTGGTTTACATGGCAGTGGCTCAGCTGCACCCCATGAGCCCAGCCCCACTCCCAGCCCCCCTGCCAGCAGCTCCTCCCCACCCTGGGGTGTTTTCCTCTGTTGTGGCTGTTTGGATGCTGAGAGGTGTTTTGGAGCCACGATGTAAACACTGGGTCTGGCCCTAGCGCAGGTCACCGCGAAGTGACACAGTGCAGGCGGTCTCCTCTGTCAGAGGGATGATCAGCAGAGGCTCCGGTGTCCTCCCACCACCCCAGAGCATGCCAGGAGCCAGGGGAGGGGGAGCGTGGGGGGAGTCCTGTGGCAGGGAGCCCACACTCTGCCCCAGAGCAAGATGAAGTCGCAGCCAAGGAAGGTTTCCACAACCCAGGGGGGTCTCCTTGCTCCAGAGAGCCAAGTCAAGGCCACCCGTGGGCTTGGCAGCAGAACCCAGCAGCCTTAGAGAAGTGTTCCTACAAAACCAACGTGAGGTCAGCACAAGAGGTCTGGTCCCTGTATTAGTGGCTGCCCTGCAACTGCTAGCAGCCCCCAAGGGAGAGGACAAGGGGGACAGGACTCACGCTTTGCCCTTTGCTGCACCCAGGGGCCGTTCCTTAACATTAACATAGGCAAAAAAACCTTCTACAGCACCTACCTGGAGGTTGTTCCTTAAAGGTTGAGCAAAGTCACAGTGGAAAACCCCAGGGGAGGCGTTGGGCAGCAATTGCTTCAGACAGGGGCAGTGCTGGAGGGAGGCACCTTCGGGCAGGACTCACTGGCCGTGCTTTTTCCTCTCCAGTTCACGTTGATCTTTCCAGGAGAACTGGCACAGCGCCCTGGCTCCGGCACCCCCATAAATAAGGCACAGCATCAGCTGTCATGTCAGCAGGAGACAAAACATTTAATGTGAAAGGCTTTAAATGGAAGCAGGAAATGAAAAGATAAAGGGCAAATTTTATTTTAGATTCCTTGTTGGTACATATTTTCCTTCCTGACAGTAAGGGGATGCAATGGCTTTATCAGCCCACCACTGGAGAAGTTATTTATAGAAACTTAATACTTTGCAAGGAAGTGGGAGGGGGGATGCTAGCAACACCACAAGTTGGGAGGAGAGCAGGGCAGGAGGCTGAACCACCCAGATATTCCTTCTTTGAATGGAGCTGGGGGGCTGGGAGAAGGGCTGGTACCACAGGGGTTCTCGATCCAGCTCATACAGAGCAAGCAGGAGCCCAGCAGTCAGCACGGCACGAAGCCAGTCTTCTCTCTCAAGATAACTAATGAAAGGAGGGACCTGGGGGGAAGGCTATCACAGGGACATCATGGCAGTTCTGTTGAAAGCAAACATCCTCTGGCACATGTGATTACACCAAACCAAAGACTATTTCCTAACCTTGACTATATTTCAGCTGTAACTTAGCAACCTAGACTGGGTGAAAGCATCCGAGCAGGAATGCAGGTTCAGAGGAGATTCAGCCTTGCTGTCCCCTTTGTTCCCATACCTTAGAAACAACTCTGTGTCAGAGGAGGTAACCAGCTCTCACCGACTTCCATGGAGCCAACCTTCAGTGCCAGCACAAGTCTCCCCCTTTGTCACCCAGATCTCCATTATGAGATTAATTAAGCATTTCTCTAAGCAAACACAAGTGAGTCAACCACAGCCACAGAAGTTACACAACGATGATTCACAGCCTCCTCGTGCGTTCCAGGAGCAGGCTGTGAAGAAGCTGACACTCGTGGTAGCACATGTTCTGAGTCACTGACACTCAGGTGAGAGAAGAATCGAACACACTCAGAGAAACAGACCCTGGAAACAACTTGGATCTGCCAGTTAGATGTGCTTGTGTGTCTTCTACTCACCGGGCAGCCTCAGAAACCTTGGGTATCTGATAAGTAGTCCTGGTGCACTCTTCATCTCCACAGTGCTCTGCAATAACCCTGCTCGCCACATCGGAACCCTTGGGACACAGGGAGGGAAGTGATGTGTCCAGTGACAGCACCAGGAGCAAGGGCAGGAGGGCATGTCCATCCCAGGGCCCAGTGTTCCCACTACTTCCCTGTCTTCCTAAACCATCACCTGCTGCTTCACATCACGGCCCCAACCCCAGGCGAGCTGACCACAGCCCCAGGACCACACAGGACCAGCAGCTTGGACCAGGGTCAAGATTTCCTGCAGACTTCCAACACCCAAGGCACAAGGGATGTGACTTCAGGAGAAAAAGGCAACACACAAAGCTCAAAGCACCCTCACTCCACTCCCATGGACTTCTCACTCCATCCCATTCCCTGCTTTAAATAACGGCTTCATTACGGGCCACAGGAACACCGATCCACCTGCTACACTAATATTTACAGTTTCACAACCCTCCCAAGCTGTCAAATCTCTTCAAAATGCAGCTAAACAAGCTAACTGCTCTCCATACACACCTGTGCCTAGCTCCAGCTATTCCCAAAACACAGATTTAATTTGCAGGCAAACGCTGCAGGCTGCTGGCCATGGCTCTGAGATCACCGAGCATCAGGAGGATCCGCAGCATCTCGTTAGGCTGTCACACAATCTCCAGGCCATCTTCAGGCTGCTTCTTAGAAAACCAGTGAGCTCCCTTGGAGCAGGGTGGGTTTGATCTGCACGAGGGGAAAGCACCTGGAACAATCTGTGACTCCTCAGGAACAATAAAGGTAATTATTTGTAATAAATTTATTTCATGTTATCGGTTTACAGAGCTAAACTGGACATACAAAGAGCACCAAGCCAGTGAAATTTATTCTACAAAAACAAGTTGAATACAAAAAGACAAATGTAATGCCTGACTCTTCTCTTCTGGATATGGACGGTTAAAAAAAAACACAACCCCAAAACTAACCCAAATCCCACAAGTCTTTTAGAAAGGAGTAACAGCGTAGGCACTGGTGTCTGCAGAAAGTTCTGTGGCAGCAGTGATGATCTTGTTACAACAGTGTAGAAGAATCTGGGCTGCCCTTGATTTATTCCTTACTCTATTGCTGGTATTGTCTTGAAGACACTGGTTGAGTGTCCTCTTGTGTTCAAACACCCTACCTTTGCACCATGGGGTAAGAGTCAGCCCCACACAGTATTGTTTCCCATTTCATGGGAAGGGGCTCCCTGTGTGAAAAATCTGTGCTCTCCACTCATCTTGGTGGATGACCATGACTCTGAGGAGTCTCTGCAGTCCTTCCGCAGCAACCTGTGGGTCACAGGGGTGGAGAACCCCACCAAAGCCAGCAGTGGGGTGCAGAAGCACACAGATGTCATACCAGGGAGGTGAGCAGAGTCTGGCACAAGGAGCACATCTTGTTGCGTGGTGTCACCAGCAAAGCAGAGAGCAGGCCTTCGGCAGCTGTCCTAAGCCAACCCAGAGCCTGGAGAGGAAGATCTCTCATTGCACCCAGCATCAAGAGATGAATCCAGCGTTCATGCTGTGCCTCTAAAGAGAGCAACGTCCTCTGCTTACACAGGTTGAGACCAACGCTGGATCCTCTCCACAGGTTTTAAGCTTATGCCAGAAATGAATTTGGTCCCTGCTGTCTTAGTGGTGAGCTGGACAGCTGGGGAAGAGGAGAGTAGCAGTTATCTCTGCCTAGCCTAAACTGACACACACTGGTGATATTTTCTTAGAAACAAACACTCATATGCTGGACATAAAAAGGAACTTAAGTAACCAAACGTTTATAGATACAAAATACGATGCCCGCGGCGTGGCCAGAGGATCGATCCCTGCTCCACGTACCTGCTGTGAGGCTACAGGAACACTGACCTGGCAATCCCTGTACTGCCACTCCACACACAGCACATCTCTGCTCTGACACACAGCACACACATTGCAGCTGCCCAGGATAAACATGTACATTCAGCCCTAATAGCCTCTCCAAAGCTGCTTTTTAATAGCCCATAAAGCAGTCCCTTGGGCTATAGCCAGAAGAAAGCGCTTTCAGAAGCTTCCTATATCCATTATTTGCCACCCAAATTCCCCTCCCCATCCCAGCTCCCCCTCTCCCTCCCCCCTAAATAATAAAGCACACCAACTGCAGATTTAAAAAGTGTTACAGGGTTACAACCGCTCTTCCATCCCACCTAACCCAGCCCAAACCACCAAGGCACGCCAGACTGGCCCCCCTCCACAACTACCTTCTCCTCGGCCCCATTTTGAAAGGGTGAAGCCAACACAACCATTTTCCTCATCAGGAAGAGGTAAGTGCTTTCATCACTGTCTTTGTACAGATAAAAACAAATTCTTAACAAAAATGCATCTTAACTGCCAACCTAATGTTTCCATAGGAAATGTTAATCTTTAAACACATTCCCTGATGGACGTTGCCACCAGTAGGCTTTTGAATTGAGGTCAAATTTTAAACACCTAACCTTTGTCAGAGACCTTAATTCCCTCAATATTATGTATGCTTCCCCCTCCCCCCTTTTCTTTTTAAAAACTCATTCCAGATTTGCTTGCCTGTGGAAGCCAGATGTCTGCTGGAAGGCTACCTTTGGTGCAAGTCTAGCTTCCCACCAGCTCAAGCCCATCTTCTTTCCAAGCCAAGATTATTGCCCTGAATTTTTGTGTGTGTGAAGTTTTTCAGGAAGAAGAGCAAACAGATAAGCGCAATCCCTAACCCCAGGAGATCAGGACCATGACCTGCTCTTTTCCACCACCAGCAAAAGGACCATCCCCTTACAGAGGTCCATATCAACTGTTGCTCAACTTCTGCTCCTCTTCAGTGCTCCGAATCTGAGAGGTAAGAAGGCTGAGTCCATCTCCACACTAGCATATCCTCTCCTGCTACTCTGTGTGACTCTGTCTGAATCCGGGACTCGTTTGAAGCCAGGAAGTCCACAGCTCTCTCCCAGACCCGCTTCATTTTTTTTCTGCAAGAAACAGCAACACAAGGAAAATAAATTAAGAGTCATCTCCTCATTGTGTTCTCCTGCTCAGAGCAATCGTGGCTGCTGATCTACCACGAGCTGCCTCCTGTTCCCTGTGCAGACAGTAAAGGAGATTAAACCAGAATTCTGGTTTAGAAGCAATTTCAAGGCAGGACATGAAAACACAGGTCCTGCCTTAGGGAGGGGAGGACAAAACCCTGTCAGTACCAGTAACTGGTGACTGCCCCGAATTTCAACCTCGATTCATATTGCAAAAGGTCTCAATTATAAAATTGCCCTCACCCTTCTCACACACAGATAGATCCCAGACCAGGGAGGACAAACAGATGTCCACCCCAGTTTAGAATCAGTGTCTACTAATTCTGGGCACCATACACAGAGAGATTGGGTCAGAAGGGCTGAAATTACCACCAGCAGAAAGGAGTTTTGTGGCTGATGGGTGTTTTAAGACTGTGCAGCACACGCAGCGCTCTGTGCCATCAGGACAACAAAGCAGCTCCATTTAATCAAAACTCCAGAACACTCCTGCAGAGACAGAGCACGGGGCACACAAAGCCCAGTACCTGGCCAGCTCATGGGGAGGTTTGTTCTCCTGTCTAGATTATCAGGTAGGATGGCTGAGAAAGAGGGCAGCAACCTACACTCATTAGAGGAAGGAGAAAAAACCCAGATGTTCCACGTCCAAGCAAATCAAAACCAGTTTCTGCTTGATAGAACAGTGACCATACAATTGTGTGACCACACAAAATATCAGCCCTGGGATTGTCACATTAATCTGCAGCAGGTAAAGGCAGAGCCCAGGTTATGTCAAAATCCTTTATAAACAGAAAGGCCAGACAGACTCTTCTTGCAGTCCAGCCTCCCATCAATTGTCTGCTCCTGGTCTGGTGCCCCATAACTGGTAGTTTTAGCTGAGCTGAGTAAGATCATGCCCACAACCCTCCTTGAAAAATAAAGTTCAGCCCACCTGCTTTGAGGAGGGATGAGGCTGTCCCGAACGTGATAAATGCCAACGTAGGGGTAACGCTCCAAATGCCGTTCCCATTCCTTGTAGTGGTCCTGGACAACAGCTGGAGGGCAGAAGGACAGAACAGTGAGAGACCACAACAGTATGGACAGAAAAACGGGGCTACTTGCGTTGACAGAGCTACCAGATTCTACCTATGATTTTCTTCACCATTTCATACATGGCTTGTTCCTCCTCCTCCATCTTCCGCCAGCGATACCTGAGGAAGATCAGGATCCCCCAAAGAGTTATCAGACCTGGAAGAATAAAAACAAACAGAATTCAATATCTGACAGACGTGTACTTGCTGGATGCTAGCAGTTGTATTTCTGACACTGCTTCTCCCCAGAGGCTGCTTTCACTGCCTGCTACCCGGGCCTGCTTGGAACTGAATCCAAGCAATTCATTTTGTTCACCACCACAGCTGTGCCCCACAAAAAGCTTGGTACTGACAATGCCTGTGGCAGAAGAGCACATGTGGATGTTGGGAGAGGTGGTGGGAAGGCTTCATCACAGTCTTCCCTCCACTACCACAAACCTCAGCATAACCACAGGGCTTCAATTCTCTAAGTCCCAAAGGTATCTCTTTGCTAGAGGCCTCCCCCACAATAATCACTTAGGAAGACTGTCAAGCTTCACTGCTCCGAAGATAGCTGCTTGATAAGGAAATAAAGCCTGGGGCTCCAGCGCCAGCCTGAAATTCAGGAGATCTGTATGGAAGGTTTAGCATTGAGAAATGCCCCTGTTAGAACATGAGCTAACTTTAGTATCTCAGTCTCTACAATAAACATAACTATCCCCTTTCACCCCCACCTTGTCTGGCCAGATTATAAACTCTTCTAGTCAACACTCCATCTCTCGTTATCACCTCGCTGAGGAAGACCTCTGTCTCAGCTGGGGCACGACAGACTAGTCCAATAAAACCTCTACCCCTGAAATGCTGCAAGTCATTATTAAAGAGGCTAGGAGACTTTGCAGCTTAGTGCAGGGCAAGAAAAAACCAAATCTTTTCAGTAGGTTAACGTACTTATTTTGCAGACCATAGTAATGGGAACTTGAGGAATACCCAGAGAGCTAATCAGCTTGCTGATTTAAAGGAAGTGTTAAGTGCTCACAGTGCAAGAGCAGGTCTACAGGTCTCCCTCTGCTGCCAGAACAAAGGTTAATTAGAAATTAACTCATCAGCAGATTTATTTCACCTCTGTTAGTAATTTCATATGGCTGGGGGAACACATGCACATGCACAAGTTCATCCCTACAGCTAGTGAGGGGAGAAACTGATTACTTACTCCAGAAAAACAGGAAAAGGTTCATAATGGCAGTGACCACAGCCCGACGGAAACGGCAGCCCAGCCCCATCTGAGGGTGGGCTGATTCCAGACAGAACACTTCCTCCACTTCAGTAACTGGCTTTGAAAGGTCTCTGCCTTTCAACCTGATGGGAAGAAGGAAAGAATCTTCAGTGAAGAGAGCAGACACTAGAACTGCAGCCTTTAATCAAGAGAGGGAGAACAAACAGACTGTGGATGCAGTAGCTTGTTCAGTACACCACATAAGAAAATACAGCAACCTCCTTGCAACTCCCTTTTTCCAGAACATTTTGGGCCTGGCTGCTTAGCAAGGAATGGGTATGGCTTTAGAAAAGGCAGCAGGGCTGGAACTCCCACTGGTACACTGAAGTCTCCCTCTGCAGACTCTTTGACAGCACCTCTCAGCGTGCAGAAGATTAAACTTTAAATTGGATTCCCACCTCCCAGCACAGAGAAATGGAAATGTTTACTGAGTCACTCATCAGCAATTGCAGAGAGAGCGGTTGAGGGAGACTGTGAATGGCCACGGAGGTTGCGCTGTTTTCCTCAGCACAGATGAGCATAAACAGTTTAGCCAGAAAAGTGACAACGCATCAACTGTATCTGCAGCGAGGAACAGCCCCACCCTGGGAAAGCATCCATGGCAAAATCGATAACACAGCCTCCTGCAACATCACTTCTACACACCTGCTGTGCTGCCCGATACGCTCCTAACTCCCTCCTTTGTACGCAGATCCACACCGATGCTGTTTCCTTATTAGCTACTCTAAGCCAACAGGCATCAAGTAATCCAAGGGAGAGCCATCAGATTCAGAGGAATTGGACTAAAGGGGCTATTATTTTTTTAAAGCTACTAATTCATTCTAGGTTTGCAATGAATAACCTATTAGACAAAGACATCTTCTCAATATACTAGTGCACAGCTCGCAAACCGCTGACAGCTTGTATTTGGTTACTGGATTCTACAGTAGCTGGAGACAGACAGTTGTTTCCCACCTCCTTGTCTTATTTACAATCCAAATTCCGTGAAAATATTTAAAATATGCAGCAGAATCACCCAGTGCAGAGCTCATTTTCAGTTCTGCCTCTCAGACTAGCACCTAGAAAAATAATCTCACGTAGCTAAAAATGCCACCCGCAGGTTTTTAGGCATGCTGAACACTCACTCTGCACACTCTGCAGACTCTGTGAAAGCAGATCCACTCAGGGAACAGCAGGCAGAGCTGCTAATTATGAAAATAAATAAAAAAACCCAACCAAACAGGAGTATATTGTATCACACAGCTCCTGTATAAAAATACAAATTGGAAAACTCTGGATCTCAGCCCACCTACAAATCCAAACCTGCCGCTTAAGGATATCATGTCCTGTCCTGGGAATTTGCCACACACTGATAATCAAAGCAGCAGACACTGTCTGATCCTTAGATCACAGCAGCAGCAGCAGCAAATTTTTAGAATAAAAAAAAAAAAGAGAGAAAAAAAAAAACCCCTGAGCAGTGGGAATTCGTGGAAGCTGTGCCCACGAACTGCAGCGTTACTACTGTTACAATTCATTTAATCAGAGATACTTTCAGCTATGTTAAAATGCAAACAAATGTTAGACTTCAGAGTTAACACAGACTGGAGGCAGCCCATGTTTCCCAGAGGAAGATAATGATGTCTGTGGACTCTGGATAACAGTCTTTCATTAGGTTACGGCCTGAATGTTGTATTTTTTACCTGGATATGCCTAGCATTTCTGCTATTTCTCATGTACTTAAGAGACTGCTCACTGAGAAACCCAAGAGACCAAAGCCCTACCAATGACCAACATCCTACATAGCCAGATCATTTGTTCATTTTAACACATACTGTGTGTTCTGCCAGAAAGACAAATGACACTGAAGAAATGATACCATTAAACAACCCATCTTCCTCTCCTCCTCCTCAGGACTTGCTCCAAAGGATCCCAAGGCAGGGGGGATGTTGCTTACTACGGGGAGCGTTTCGCTGTCCAATGAACCCTTTAGTCAAAGGACACAGCTCCACACAACACTGAATTCTGCCTACAGCAACAGTGCTGAAGAAAAGTTACTCTGGGAAAAGTGATACATGGGCAGGTTTAAGAAGCCTAGGGCAGTGGCAGGACTGTAGGCAGGACACCAGGACCACCAGCTCTAAACTTTACAGGAAACACAATGTAACTGGTGGTAGCCACAAGCAGCCCTGACCTCAGCCTGACGTCTCATCTCCAAGATCACGTTCGTGAACGCAATGTCCCCCTGGTGAAAAGGTTGGGAAAGAGACTCCCAGGGAATGAGCTCAGTTGCCAATTTTTGCTGCAGGGCTGTACTTTTCATTTGGAAGCCTGCCCAGCAAGCACTGATCCCAGATTATCTTCTGAAATCTAACGAGGTACGGGAGCTTTTAGGGTGCAGCACAGAGGATGTCAAATTGCACACCAGCCAAGACCAAGAAACTAACTGTGACACAGCAGGCTTCCACTTACCATATTCCTAAATCCTTGTTACTGTTCAGTATCCAGCGCAGGGCAGCCTGAAACTTCTGTGGGGAGCTACCAGTTACATTCTGTACAGAAAAAATCCATAAGAAGATTAGTTCTCCATTCATTTCAAATACTGAATAACATTATTTCATTACAGTAGTGGGAGAATTCATTCTATACAGTCTGTCCCTAGGTTAATTTTAATCATAATTCTGAAAACTAGGGGAAGGAGAACTAAATCCAAAGGTCTGTCTGGCCTAAAGTCTTCTGACTACAGTAGATGATGCATGAAGCACTCTGTAAAATACCACTAGCCCAGACTGTTAAGACTAACCACTAAATACAACATAATCTTACTGACAGTTTACCATGAAAGAAATGGAATGCTAGATCAAAGCAGTCTGTCTTCTGACACTTTGGGGTATAGAAAAATTCTTCTCCTGCCCAGCCCTCAATCCAGGGAAATTTCTAGCTTCAGAAGAGTGATGACTATGGTGAAACAACAAACCATTAAGTCAGATTTACAGGGGCTGAATCAGAGATGTAGGAGAAGATTATTTTCAAAAGAACTGCTGAGAACAGGACTGGCCAAAGGGGAAGATAGAGATATGGCAGGGAATCAAAACAGGATGAGGAAGTAAAACAGATGGTGAATTACTTTAGTATCTATTATTTATTGCCATATAAGAGACTAACCACTATAACAATAGTTGTTCACAGCCTACTCACCATCACGTGATCCTTCACTTCACTAATCCAAATACATTTGCTTTTTAGATTCTCAGGATTTCCACATTCAAAATTGCCTGGTAAAAAAAAGTCAAATAATATTTGAAGAAAAAGAAAAAAACCCTCAAACAGTTCAGAAATACACTGAATGCTATCCTTTAAATACAGCTCTAGCTCTAGGCAAAATGATTAACAGGTAAGATTTATACTGTTGGCAGAAATGATGATGACTATTAATAAAATATTCAGCCACTGCATATAGGTTCATTAAGGGCAATCAAACCTCAGGCTTCAGTGTGAGCTACTCAACACAGAATGAGGGGAGGAAAAGTTAGAGGTTAGTACTCTACCCCTGCAAAGTACTAAGCGCCTCGCTGACCTAATGCCCTGTGGAGGGGCTCCTTCCATCAGGCAGCAAAGACTGTGGTGCTGGAATTAATGATCAGCATTCAAAATGCATCTAAGGAGCCTAAACCTCAGCTCTTCCTTTTACCCAGGCAGAGAAACGCTGGTGAGGATATAAATCTTCCAGATCTTGCTTAACAAAGTTGGCTTAAAAAATGTCCTGAGAGACAAGGTAAAAACTGGTGGAAATTCCATAGGTACTGAAGCCTGATTTGGAAAGACTCAGAAATTCTGTAAATTGAAGTATATAAAGGCTTCAGCCTTGTTGAGGTCTGAAATCCAGAAAAATGGAACTTAAGCACTTTCACTGATTAACACTGGTACCCATCTTGCTGAAGAAGTTTCTGCTCACACACTGAGCAACCTCCTCCATCCTAAAATACTTAGGGTCTGGATTTGCTCATACATAGCAGAGACTGGTTGTACTACCGTGCTCGGTTAGCTCCTCAGCTAAACCAGCCTTAGTCTGTACTGTGAAAAGAGGCAGTGGCATAACCAGCTGCCACATCTCAGCAGAGAACCAGCAATTTCTTAAGTCGCCAGTTCACTGTATTTGCAGGAACACATCAGCTCACACTTCCCAGCTCCAAGTGGCCTGAAGTCAGCTTCAAGACGCTGGTAGAAAAGAGCCATAAAGCTGAGTATTTCTCCCTCCAATTCCCAATATATCAAGTACAAATGAGGACCACTCCACAGGAGCACAGTAATACGAGTACATTAGCTAAGCACCGTTCAGAATAAAAATAAACACATCTTTTTTCTCAATTTTTCTATTACCTGACTTTCTCAGAACTCTTCAAGTGGAACTGACTGTTCCATAAACCCCTCTCTTCAATCTGAGGTTAAAAATGCCCAGACAGCTGGGAGAGGCAGTTTGCTGAATGCTCATGAGTGTTTTATAATGACAATTGGAACTTACCAGCTTGTACAGACAAGTAGTTATACAACTCGTGCAGCACGTTCATTATCATGTCCTTCTGTTTAGCCTGACAGAACTGAAAAGTCAGAAACAGGTAATGAACATGAATAGATGGGCATCAACAGGACAGTGGTCAGAGCAGCTAAAAATACCCAAGCAAAATACCAGCAGCGGTGTTTGGCTCAGTCATGCACAGCCAGTTCAAAGATCTACAATTTCTGAGTCAAAACCAGAGCTAGGACATCTTCTGTAGATCTTGCAGCAAAGATCTACAATTTCTGAGTCAAAAACAAAGCTAGGACATCTTCTGCAAGGGCCAACAACTGCCCCAGCCCAGACTGCATGGCCAGGCGTCACCTCTGCCTAACCGCAGCTGGATTCTTTGCCTCCAAAACATCAGAGAAGACTAACCAGAACTCCAAATCCAAGACAAAATTGTCTCTCTCCTGATAATACATTATGAGAAAAGAAACAGTGCTGTGCAAACGCTTTATGGTGGAGTTCAGGGAATTAGCTGGATTAAATCTTGCATTGTTGAAGCTGAACGCAGCTTTATTGCCAGCCAATATCACTTCTGTTACAACTATTAAAGAAATTGATTCACATAATTTGGAATTTTAATTTTTATCTTTCAGAGTCTCATATACAGTCCTAATTTAATCTGGGCTATTAATTCCAACTCATCAAATCAGAGGGGTTTTTTTTCTGTAAAATGACAGAACTAATGATTTTACAGCAATACTGATACTGGTGGAAGTTACCTAGAGTAATTACTCTTCTGTGAGAATCCCCTACCCAAAATACTTGAAGATAAATAAATATATGCTTACATCATCTGTTCTTTTGTCACAATCCACAGGCAAGAGATTAACTACAAGAGAAAAGGGGAGGATGAGTTAGCTGGCTGTAAAAACAAGAGCTTTGATCAAGAAAGTAATTGTCTTTTTAAAAGAAGGCTCGACTTTAAAGCCCAATTCTACACGTGGTACCTTCCTATACAAATGCCATTCAAAGCACTACTTCAGTAAAGCAAAGCAACGAAAATAGGTGTATATGATGAACTCTGTTCAGCTGGAAAGCAAAACCTGAACATTTTAACAGCTTCTTTTAAGTACAAGCATGGTGCTCCTCCAGGCCCCACTGCTTTTGCACCGATCTTTTACAATCTAGTAATGCCACTCGCCGCACGTCACGGCCACCTGAAATATCAGGCTGATACCAGGGATTTAAATCAAGCCTCCTCAAGGCAAAAAGCAGAGGATTTATTTTAGCCAGAGCTGTTAGCTCTGCAGATTACAGCCTCTGGTTTAACTGCTGCCTCCTGCCCTGGCAATTGGATACCCACCAGCCCAGCGTGCAGTGCTGCCTGGCAGTCTTAACGACCCAAGATTTTAAAGTATTTGTGCCTGTGCTGCAAGACATCTTGCTTCAAATTCATTACCGTTGGTTTCAAAATATCTAACAGAGCCGTAAAGGTGCATCAGAAATTCAATGACATTGGACACTTTGACTTCAAGAAAGGAGGAGCAAGTTTTCCCAGCCCACACGAAGCACACAAATGCCTACAGGCACAGCGTGTTGAGTTTCAGGACTTGCACCGGCCCATCTGCACCCCAAACCCCTTCTTCTGTCAGCTCAAAGGCATGAAGGGACAGTATTTCAGTATTTCCATCTGCTCTAGCTGGGGAACTCTGCTTTAAAACTCAGGGAAGCCCCTTTTCATTTCTCCTTGAAGTGCTGAAGTGGTGATTGGAGGCCAGGATAAAGGCCACAAAGAGGCTAACACTAAAAACACACAACAAGCAATTACACAGACATTGTGTTAAACAACGGACGATCCTAAAACATATCCCTGGCCTAGCAGGAATGTCACACTCCATAAAACCTAGGGTTTTGAAGAACCAAAGATGACTCATTTGATAAAACGAACACACACTTGACTTGCTTTCTCTGACTAGCAAGGTTTCCCAGGGGCAGATGGAAAAGGGGACAGAAGTGGGTATGTCAAGTTACAGCAATGAGAATGATGGGATGGAAGTAATAAAGGGAAAGCAGAAGAAATGAAGATAAAGTTTAAAACCAGGATTAAAACAGTGCACGTACAGTCATCCTCTCTCCTGTCAAGCCAGCCTGACCCAATCATCTTCACTGCGAGGATGCCCAGAAAAATCATCAGCAACACAAAGCTGGCGAGGCAAAGGAACTGGGAGAGGTAATACTCAAGGCCTTTGCCCTTTCCATCCATCTGCTGTTTTGGGGCTGATCGCAACAAGTGAGGGCGGGAGGTTACCCCCTGTCCTGCTCCTGACGTTTCCCACCAGCTCCCCGAGGACAGCCCTGCACTGCTTGCAGCCTTCCATGGGAACCGCCGGATCAACCCCCTCCCCAGCTGCTAGAGGTCAGCTCCTTGTCTGCCTCCGCCCGAACACTGGAAGCCAAGTCCTCTTTCCCTCTCCCAAATTGGTGACTCAACCCCGCAGTGCCCACTGAGGTGCCCCAGCGGGTGCTGGGGGTCACCTCACTTTCCCGCCTCCACGAGCTGTTAGAGGAGAGCCCCCTTTCCTCTCCTGTCTCCCACTGAGTTCGAGAGCTGTGCCTCCCAGTTCCTCCTCCTGAAGTGCCCCAATAGCTCCTGGACTTCAGGCTCCCACTCTCATCACTGGGAAGGGGTTTAGAGCTGAGCCCCCCGCTCCTGCCCCACGAGGATGCGGAGCTCAGCTCCCCAACCCCATCCAGAGATGGCCCTGACCCGGCCCTGATGTCAAGCCCCCCACTTCTCTCTGCAGACTCGCTCCACTGGGATGTGGAATCCGATGCCCGAAACCTGTCCAGGTTTGGCCTCAACCCAGTGCTGAGCCCCCCACTTCTCTCTGTTGACTTGCCCCATTGCACAGAAGAGCCTGAGCCCCGAAATCCATCCAGGGAGGGCTCTGACCCAGCGCTGAGCTCCTCGGTCCTCTCTGTAAACGTGCTCCGGTGGGATGTGGAGCCTGGCCCCCGAAACCTATCCAGGTACGCCCCCAGCCCAGTGCTGAGCCCCCTGCTCTTCTCTGCAGACGCATGCCATTGAGACGTGGGGTTCAGCCCCCCAGAAGTATCCAGGAGTGGCTTCGACCCACCCCCAAGCCCCCCACCTCTCTCTATGGACGTATCCCACTGGGAGGGGGAGCTCAGCCCCCGAGCCCACCCAGTGATGTGCCCACTCTGTCCCCGGCCCCCCCACTTCTCTCTACAGACGTTCCCCACTGCACCGAGGAGCTCAGCCCCCCGAAGCTGTCCCGAGACAGGCCCCCCTCAGCCCTGGAGCCAAACCCCGCGCCCCGACCCGGCAGGGACCCCCGCGAGTCCCCCCAGGACTGCCCACCGCCATCCCCAGACCGCCCCCAGCTGGACGCGGGCAGATGCCCTCCTTCCTCTTCCTCCTCCTCCTCATACTCCTCCTCCTCACTGTCACGGGCGGCCCCGACGGGGGAGGTGAAGCCGGAGCGCTGCCGCGAAGGAGAGGCCTGCTGCGGCCTGGCGGGTGTGAGGGCCGGGCTTGGCGGCGCGGCGCGGCTGCTGCGCTTGCCAGCCGCCACCTCGGCCCGCAGGCAGCCCAGCTTCTTGACGTAGACCTTGCGGGTAGTGGCGGTGATGGGCCCCGGCCGGTAACCGAGCTCTATCAGCTCCTTCCGGAGCTCCGCGTCTGTCAGGTCCGCCATGGCCGCGCCGCTGACACCAGGCCCAACCGGAAGCGCTCTGCCAGTAGGGAAGTGCGGGCGCCACCTTGGGAGAGGCCCGCCGCAACCGCCCTCGGGCGGCCATCTTGGGAAGGGCGGATGGGCGCTCACGTGGCCGGCGCCATGGCAAGAGAGGAGGCGGGGCGGGCGCCATATTTGGAAGGTCAAGAGGAAGCGCTCCTGCTTCTTGTGAGGGCAGGGCCGCTTCTTCCGCCATGCTGGGGAGGTCAGGGGCGCGCGCAGGGAATGGCGCCGGGCGGGAGCTGGCGCTCGTCTCAGGAGAGGGGAAAAGGGGGAGAAAGGGACGAAGCGAAGGGTAAAAGCAGCCTCAGCATCAGGGGATGGCTATTGCCACCGCCCCACGCCTCTGCGGCTCCCTGCTCTGGAGCAAGTGGGGCTTGAGCACCTCTCACCTCACTCTGACCAAACTCCACCAATATTTTGACTTTTTTTAGCTGCATTTATGAAGAGAAAGCGCCTTTCCCAGCCACTTGCCACCCCCCACGCACACTTTTTTCCCTCATCCTTCTCATTGCTGCCAAGCTACAGGCGTTTAACTGGCACCCATCAAGCGGGCTGGAGCTTTGCCATCTCTCTGGGCAGGATCAGGATCTGGGTCCGCAGGATATTTGCTGGGGAGGTTCCTTTGCATACTTTGCAGCCTAAAAAGTCAAAAACCAAGCATCGACCTGAAAATGTATTTTGGCAAGTCAGTGATGTACAGTAATTGCTTTTTCCTGCTGCTGCCTATAAAGAAAGTAATGAAAGCGGCTGAAATACTGTGGTGTAATATCAGAATTTAATTAAAGGTGATGAAAAAGTAGCGAGGAAGGCGTGCAGGCTGTCTGTGCGCTGCTGGGTTTATGGTTGATGTGTGATACCGGAGTTTGGGAAAGTTTCTTGAGGGACCTCTTCCTTCCACACTCACTTTGCTCACTTCTTGTGTAGGGCATCTGGCAAAGCTCGCCTCCTTCTTCTTGATTTATGCAGGAAAGCAGCAAGAAGATACTGAGATTTGTTAATCTGGTTAGCAACGACAGATACACACCGAGCAGAGGCCAGGGAACCCATTGAAAGAGCATACTCAGTTCCAATGGGAAGTGTGAATGTGCAAAGCTGAACCTCCCCTGCTCACTAACTGGAAAGCACAACTGACAGCTAATCATTTGGAGCGGTGTCTAATGTAAATACAGAATTAGAATATGCTCTTAGTACATGGGTTTTGTAAGCTCACAGCTTTCAGTTTGAGGAAGCTCTGCCTAGACAGGCAGATGCATGCTGGCATCTAAGCCTGAGCTGATAATACAAGCTCGTGAATTAAGCGAAATCCTCTTGCTTCGGAGAAAAAGCACAACAGCAACAAAAACACACCCCCAATCCTTCAACTTCTCGTGTTTCTGGATGTCAGGGGAGTTACACCAGGGCAGAGTTTGGCCCCTCTCCCTTTCTTCCCTGCAAGACGACCCTTGGGAGCATCCCAATCTTCCCCAGAAGGTACTTGGATACCACAGAGAAGGCCAGCCCTCTGTCTCCGATGCAACACAGCCTATATCCCCTAGAACAAGCACCTATTTGCTTCCATTGCCCTTCTCGCAGTGCCAATGATGAAGCTGATGGCAGAGCTTCTGTATCCTGCAGCCCCTTCGTCATTCCCACAGCTCTGGGCAGCAGCAGAGGCTGCTGGGGTGAGCACAGGCCTACTGATGCTGCAGATGGGCTGCGATGCCTAGAGATTCTCAGCTGTGAAAAGTCAGTTTCCCAGCCCACGGTGCAGCTCTCAAATATCTTGGCTGTAAATATTCTGAGCTGGATGTGGGAAGATGGGACAGCGAGGAGGGGACAGCCTCCACCTTCCTTCCTTCCAGCCCAGAAGCTGCCTTAGGCCTGCCGGCAGTGACTCAGATATTGAACGGGAAGAGCAGGCGTGCCGTGCCGTCTGCTACTCCTCTTGAAGTATCAAGACAAGGCTGGTGTAAGCGGAGGGGTAGAAATAGATCTGCACCATCTTCACAAGACGCCTGAAGAGGGGAGCATGCTGCACCCCAAAAGCACGGGCAGCAGATGAACTATTCCACTCCTGACTGAGGGGCTGCTGGAAAAAAAAACCCCCGCCATCTCACTCCCTCTTCTTATCCCATGGCATTTGGACGACAGTCCTGCATATGTCACCAGGGGAAGTGTCAAATCTGACTTGGGAGCCGACTGTGCCAATTTAGCACCCTGTCACTCACAGCCGCGGCACAGGTGTGACCCAAGAACACCGCTTCTCATCCTCCCGATCGTATGTCATGTCCTCAGCCTGACGAGCTTCTTATTAGGTTAGAAAGTCACTGCTGCTTTCATTCTTTTCTCTCCTCCTCCATTCCCTGCCTCTTTCCTCCAACTGTTTGGCTGCTCATCCTGCCATGAAACTCTTGTTCGGTTTCTGGAGCAGTGAGATCTTTTTACCTGCTCTCACAGGTGCGCACAGACTGTGGTGCTGCTGGCAGCCAAAGCAGCCTTCCAGGGCACTGTGGATACAAAACTGTCCTGAAACTTGGAGGCCCTTTTGCTTCTTAACAAGAGATGTAGCCCTGACAGTGAGAACCATGCCTGGGAGGATGGTTGGGGTCCATCCGTCTTCTTCCAGGAGAGGAATTTTTGCTTCTTCCCCACTACTCAAACCCCTGAGGCTGGAAGGAATTTACTTGCAAAAGCTGACACACACACACACACACCCCCTTGCACTTTGGTGCATATTTGGACAGCACAGTTGTGCAGGACAAGAGAAGGGGTCCATATGGTTACTGTCACAATTAGCCACATTTATAGTTGGGTCAGCTGGGAAGGGATGTTGGCCAGGGTAAAACCAGACCTTTGCTGCTGCAGCTTCTCTCTGTCAAAACATACAAGTAGAAGAAGATAACCCAACAAAGTCATATTGGTATATCTCCTTATGGAAGTCTCTGCAGCATCAGCCTCACCATCACCATGGTGGGAAATGGGCCAGGAAGCAATGCCAAGAGGCTCATGTTCGCTTTCTTTCTTGCTGTCATTGGGCAACCTTCCTTCCTGGATGGCACAGTGAGCTGTCAGCCCAGGAAACCACCTGAGTGAAAGAGCTGGGCATGGGGGGGATGCTGTAGAGACAGCTCTGACCTGCAGTGAAGCATCAGTAGGGTTTTTAGGAGCTGTGTGCCACTCAAGATGAAAACCTCCTTGTTTTCCTATGGCAGGACAAAATTACACCTGGGGTAAAGGGTCAACCCCCTTTGAAGCAGTCTTGTCTCTGATCTTGCAGCTCCTCTGGTGATTTCCATACAAGATCTCCCATGGATATCACACCACTGCAGACTGATTTGTGCTGCCTGAGCTCCTAGCCCACCAATACCCACAGTTTCTTTCACTTTCAGCCTAATGGAATGTATTATTTTCTACCTCCCAGCCACTCAAACTCATTTATAGTGATTTCATAGCTCAACCTGCCCGAGCAATAATCCCTGCAAATTTTGAGTTACACTGAGCTGATCAGTCCATGGACTAGGAGTGTGCCTTTGAATCAAATGTTAAAGCTGGAATCCACTCCATGCTGGATGCTGCATTATACATTGGGAGATTTCTTCTCTCCTAAGGCATGGTTTGCAGCAGGGAGCACAGTGAGGAGTGTTGTTCTAGCACAAACACAGCTATTTAAATGAGCCACGGCTAGAGCAGAATTTGTGTTGGGTTGGGAGGATAAAATTGGATTGGAATTGGATATGTTCACATCCATACCATTGATCTCATCCATCCTTACTTTACATATGCTGGATTTCCTGCTGCCAGTGCAGAGGAGCAGCCCTAAAATAAGCCAAAGGTATGTAAATGGGGAGCAGTATGTTCAAGTGGAGTTACTATTCCACCTCAAGGTTTGAGAGGCAGAAATAAGGCTGGAGCTGTGTCTTGTTTCACACACACCGTGCCTGTTCCCAGCGCAGCTACAGAGAGGTGCTCCTCACATTATTTTAGCTTCGTTGCCTGGGTGAGCAAGAGAGGGTTAAGAGCGCAGGTAGGAGCTGGAAATCAGGGCTCTTTCTTTCTCCCAGCAGCGTGGGAGAGAGTGAGAGCTCACTGGGGATGCCTGCACCCCCCACCCAACACTCCTCACCCTGCTCTCGTGTCGCTGGTTTGGCTGGGAGACAAATATTTTCCTCAGTTTCCCTCACCCCCAAAAGGGAGGGGCAAAACTTATTAGTCAACAAAGATTAATTACTCAGGCTTTGCAACATGCTTTGCGCTTCTCAGAAGGACGGCAATGTTCTCTAGAACTGGAAACCCTCCCTCTCTTCTTTCCCACACTTGCTGCTTGCCATCTGGCTGAGAGGCATGCAGAAAAGACGACGCAAATCCTCCATTTAATTATACTGCGCATTTTATTATCTCACCTCAGATTTTGTTGTTAATCTCTCTTACAGATTTTGTTTACATAAGTGGAGTCTTTTAGCTACAGCAGGCTACAGCGCTTTCTCCTCTGATTCTGCAGATCTCAGGCAGCTAAAAAGAAGAGAGAGGAAAGAGCAAGTGTCCTTAAATTTGTCATTCAGTCTTCCCTTGGCTTTATATATTGTTTCTTCCTCCTCAGCTCCCCAGCTAAAGACCTAGAAGGCAAAGTGAAATCAGCACAGCCAAAGCAGAATAACAGCTCCCACAGGGACAGAAGGGACCTTCTTGTTTGGGACATTTAACCCCAGATAAGACAAAGGTCCGGAGGTAACGCTAAGTGAGACCCATTCCACCACCCCTGAAGTCTGCAGACAGGAATAGCTGCGTGATATACTGCCCCTGGATATTTTCTTTTGCAATTCCCATTGTACTACTATGAGCAAAGCCCAAGACAAGGTTCATTAATGCTCGACATCTCAAATTGCAGCTAATTCCAGCTGTAATTATTAGCGTTAAACCCCCATGGTGGGAGCAAGGCGCTAGGTCTGACTGTAGCTGCCCCGCAGGTGTAGCTAGTGTTGTAAGCTCTGCTGGAAATCATGCCTGAAGACCAAGGGGGTTTTTGGGGAGGAGGAGTAAGGAAATGGGAAGCAGCATGAAGGAGAGCGGCTGGGAAGCGTCGCAATGCTACTAACAGTCAATATCAGCTGTAGGGCACAGACAGCACCCTGAGAGAGGGAATAACCTTCCCAGAAGAAGAGTGTGCACAAGAGAGCGAGTGGGGTATCTGAGGACTCTGTAAAGTGAGCAAACATGACACAAAAGCCCTTCTGAGGAATATAAATATCTCTGTGATGATGAGCTGGTGAGAGGAGGGAAAGGCAGAATTCCCAAGGCAGAAATCAACCTCCTGACAGTACCGTCTGGGGTGTCCTGTAACATCTCTGCTAGCAGTTTCTCCAGGACATCTTGGTATTCTTCCAGCTGCCTTGGGGTGAGCCACATCCCAGCTTTGACAGGAACAGCTAGCTGTAGAGGAAGCTGGAAAAGTCAGAAGGAAATGCTGAGGGGAGCAGGAGGCAGGTTGGGTTGCTTTGACCCTACTCTGCTCAAGTAAGTAGAGGGTCTACAACTGATTTGAAGGCAAGAGGGTGAGCCTTATGTGGGGGAAGCAACATTTTTAAGTTAATGCAAGCTTGTGCTGTTCAGAACACCCAAGTTTTCAGGCACTGGATCATCTATGGGCTGACTCAGAAACACAGATAAAGGTACCTCCTGGCAACAGAGACTGTAAAGAAGAAAATAATTTCTGAACCTTATAATCCTCCACTATTTCACACCTTGACCCTTCAAACTGTCAGCTTTACTGATGCTGGTGAAGCACCCTGCCCCAGTAAAGACTGTGGATGAGACCACATTCTGCCTCCAGACCCACTGACATCCAGCCAGCTGTGGCTTGGCTGTACTTGCAGTAGATAGAGTTGTTCTGGTCACAGCTGGGGGAACAGGAGGGCTTGTGGTTGCAGCAGCAGTGGGGATGGGGGGGTGTTGGGTGTTAGACACTGGGATGTGCCAGTTATTTAATGCTTTGAACTGTGAGTTCTTGCTGTTTAAATCCTGTTATTGATTGTTGCCACACCACATTTGTGAGAGTAGTTGCACATTAACCTGCATCTTGGCCAAATTCCAGCCCTGCTAGTCCTGCTGCCTGTCCTGCTCAGTCTCTCCCATAGTTTGGGGTAGACTTACAGGCTCCTTTTGCTGGCAGAGAGAAGGGCTGAGCTCACCACAGAAGTGGGTGGCATGGACAGGGCCAAGGGTTCCCTGTATGCAAGTGGAAAAACACAATTTTCAGACATGGCTAACTAGGTAAGCATGCCCTTCAGGGCTTAAGACTGGCACTTAAATCCCTAAAATTGGCAATTTTCTCCTCTGTATACAGACTTGGGGGGGTTGTGGCTGTATGGACCCAAGTCTATAAATAAGGTCTTGTGAGTGCACAGGACTGTGAGATCGGAGGTGACACTGGGCGGCTGATCTGGAGCTGGCTGAAGAAGTGACAAGTTAAACCCAGACCTGAAGCAGAGCTACAGATTCCTGCCTTGCATTTGGCTTGTGAATGGCAAACACAGACCTCATGTTGTTTCCATCTTCTCCATACCAAGGGAGAAGCCCGGTGGGTCTGGGGTTGCTGAATATCCCAGATCTTTTTATGAGGTGGAGATAAAACCTTCCTGTGATGCAACCTTGCTCAGCTGTCTGGCCAAGCTGGCAGGAAATGGCTGGTATTCCTTTATACTGGCTCTGAACTCCCTGATAGCACCCACTGTCTCCTCATGCAGCATCACCAAACACTCCTTTGCAGGCAGGCTCTGTGGACCGACACTTGGGCTACCCATCCCCCTGCACATCCTTTATAGTCACATGGGTCAACGTACCTGGATGGTCTTGACCTTGCTGACATCTGCACTGGATTGCTCAGAGAAGCCTTCCTCTTCCAGTTGCTGCAGCGAGGTCAGGGATTTCTTCTGCCCTCCTTTGTTCCTCTCCTTTTCCTGCAACTTCAGGAGTAGAGAGCAAATGGGGCAGTGATGCTGGGATGCAGCCCTGTGCATGCACCAGACCTGCTCTACCCCTTGTCAACAGCATGATGCCGTGCAGCCCAGAGCCTGTGGAGCTGGGCATGAAACCAGAGGGCCTGGAGATCTAACCACTAATACAGCATCCTTCCTCAGGGCCACAGGTCGCTGGGAGGAGACCCATCAGTGGTGGTCAGCATGGCCTGGGGGACTGTAATTCCAGCATGCAGTGGAGGATGCAGTGTTGGATGCACAGTTGGGTTACAGCATTGCATGTGAAGATCTGTAGGAAACATGATGCTCCTAGACAACTCCTTTGATGTGTGCAAGGTAACACTGTCACCAGGATGTGGTGGCCAAGTGTGTGACCTTACAGAGCTATTCCAGAGCCCTAGTTCTCTGCTGTAGCAGTGGCAGTGAAGTTTAATGAAAGTCTGTGCTACCTCACAGCCAATGGAGAGCTCTGTGCAGGCAGCACGTATCATACCAGCCTGCAGGTGTGTAATGTCAGTCCTGTCCCACTTATGGGGCTAAACCTGGCTCCAGGACCCTTCCTTTCTTCCCAGCCCAAAGAGAAAAGCCAAGGCTGCGTTGGGATATGACAAACATGAGAGGCCATGTGCAATGCTGTGAAGGCTGTGCTCCGTGTCACTGAGTGCTCCCTCTGGTTTGAATGCATGCTCAGAGGAGGGGAGGCAGCCTTTGGAAGCCTGATTTCACCCCTGGACATCTAGAAAACCCTCAATCATTAGCAGACACCTAGCTATGAGGGTCACGGGGTCTGAACAGTCAATCTGGGGACCACGCGTGGGTCCCCGTTGTCTTCCTCAACAAGGCTGAAGGGTGCTTGTGCTCCCCCACAAAAAGCAACTGCTCTCAGATAGTGATAAGCAAGCAGAAAGGTGCTGGGAGCAAGATTTCTGCCCAGTACCCACGGGTTGTGCGGTGCGGGGGAAGCTCGCTTTCGCTGCGCTTAAGCAAATGCAGTCTCTGAGGCTGCCTGCCTGACACCTTTCAACAGTATTAGTTTCACATCAAAAGAAAAACACATTCTCCCCTCTGCACATCCCAGAGGTGGCAGCCATCTGGAGGATGGTTAATTATTTGTTACAACAAAAAGACCCATCAGTAGGGTGACGGGAGGCTGCAGCTTCTCCATAAATTTACAGCCACTGGCAAGAAAAGAAGCTCAGGACCCACCAGCTGCAGATGATAATCCACACCAGCCTTATAGTTCTTGTGTCAACGAGCCCAAGCTCTTCCCTTCTAGCCTCACATCTTACAAACTGTCTCTACTGGCTCCCAGAGCTCTTCACTCTGGGATGAGGGAGGGATTGCTGACACCATGGTATCTCCTCTTTGAACAGAAGGGGCAGATGATGGGAAGGACGGTGGCACCGATGTGAATTGGCAGAGCCTGGGGGATGAGGGAGGAAGAAACACATCTCCTGAGCAATTCAGGGCTCCAGCACCCACAGCACATTTCTTGGGGTTACCTGCATTTTCCGGAAGTCGCTTTGGGTGAAAAAAGGCACAAAACCTTCTGTCTGTTCAGCCAGCATGGACACCACGTACACGAAGAGCAGACTGGCCACCACCTTCTTTGAAACCATCCTGACAGTCTGAACAACACAGGAAAGATGACACCAGGGTGATAGTGGAGATAGTTTGACAAGAAATCCCTTTGGCTTTTGATCAGCTGCAATCTAATTTATCCACCAGCTAACTAGAGGTATATTTACTCTTCCAGTTGCTCCTGAGCTGAGAATAGAAGTGTCTTGACTGACAATTCTCCTCTCAAACCATTCTCTGTAAACAGATTTGTTCTTGAGCAGTATCTCCAGAGACTTCAAGCCCAGCCCTTCAGTACTGTTAGAGACTCCCTCTTCTCTGCAAGCTTTAGCCCTCCAGCTGTACTGGTTTAAGACCTGCACACATCCAGAGCAAAATGCTCCCATCAATCCCACTGACAACAAGGGAGACAGAGCGATGCTGTAAGAGAGGAAAACCTTAAGACAGGTGTTTTGTTAAATTTTGATTTCCTATTCCTCAACCCTGAAAAACCTTCCGTGCTGGACTGAATCTTTTCATAAGCCTCATCAGGTCCAAGAGAGCTGGGAAGGGCATTTGGCAGCCTGGCTCTATAAAAGCCTGGTATAAAGGGCTTTAAAAACTACCTTCTGAAGTGATTTAACAGAGACTTCACGTCAGAAGAGGACTTACGTAAACATTAAGTGTTCTCTTTAAATATTAAAATATTCTCTCAGGACAAATTTAATGAAGTCTGGTCCCACAGCTTAACTACTCTACCTGATTGGAGCCTGATCCTTAATTAGTTTCAGAAACCTCTTGGTTTGGACGTTATTGAAAAGACATTGTTAGGTCAAATTTGACCCCTAAATTAGATTTCCCATAAATATCAGCTCGTATTGAACCGAAGGCCAGTGGAAGTTCATAAATATTCCCTTTCCACAGCACTTGCCACTCACATCCCTCTGCCACGTGCCAGGCCAGGGGAGGGCTGGCTGCGGGTGAAGGCAGCTCTCGCCCCTCTCCTCTCCCTCGGCACCGCTCAGGGCAGCACCCACTGCCCACCCACGCTATCAACCTCACCGGGACATTGTCTGGGGTGACCCGGCTTGTTGCAGCGATCAAGAGAATTTCTCAGGCTCTCCCCTTGCAATGTAACAGCATGTTGATATGCATATGTGCTGATAACACCGTGTTATCTTGGTAACATCAGTCTCTTGTGCCTTTTCATTTATAGAATAGAAAGAAATGAAGCCAGTCACCACCTTCATCTCTTATTGACTATCCCTTTGTGAATTGATTCTCTCCCTTTTCCCCCAGAGAAACACCCCCAGACATTACTCCACTCAAAAAAAAAATGGCTTTTCTAATATCCCTTCCTTATTTTGTAAGCAGGACATGTCTTTCAGACCCAAGATCCCCAGCTCAATGCCTCTCCAGGCAGACATGTACTTTGTTGTTAGTGAATTTGCGTCCCAGCTACAAAGAGAAAGCACACAGCAGGAACACCCCAAGTTCAGCATCAGCACAACAAAGCACTGCGGTCACACGGGGCTGGGTGCACCATTGCCCAGCTCTGCTTATGGGGTGAAATGCCAATTTGAGGGCAGGAGGGGTGAACACCCACCTGGTGTTGCTGTGAGCACAGTGACAAGAGGGTACGTTTATCTACTGAGCCTTCTTCCAAAAAAACCCCCAAACCCTCAAATCATTACTGTCAGTAGGAACTGACTGTGAATCATTGTCTGTCTGTCTGTCCAAAGCAGCTCCCCAAGAGCAGGGGGCACCCAGGGCTCCCTGCGCCTCTGCAACACGCTTCAGTGCCTGCTGGGAGCCCACGCCAAGTGGGAAGGCAGGAGCTGGTTGAATCGATACCCTACGATGAGGGATGAGCAGGGAGCACCTTGTGTAAGCATTGATTTTGTTTCCTCTTCCTTGTCAGAGCTCTCTCTCTCTCTGCTGAAACCAACACGTGCCAGTAACACCAGCGCCTACCTGAGCACCCATGAAGTGCCCACCCTAGCAAGCTCGCAGATGGGACCAGAGCCCAAGGACCTACCTGGTGAGCGCAGCCGCGGGATGCTGGAGGTCAGACCTCTTCTTGCTCCTGTTCAGGTCTGGATGCTCCTGCTGCCTTCCCCACCCTTTATATACATGTACAGGCACCAGTGTGCAATCACCACTGCGGGTGACCACGCAGAGCTGACGAGCGGCTACCTGGCGTGCATGGAAACGGGTTTGCTGGGGGGAAAATGTTGTTATCTGCATTGGATTTTTAGGAGTCTCTGGTTTCCAGGAAGATCCCCTTTCCTCCCTCCCCAGGCAGCTCTTCTCAGTGCATCCCACAGCAGAGCAGGCCCCTAAAGGCAGATCGCTTGCTGCCTCAGTTTCCCCATCAATGAGTTGGAGAAATGCCTCTCTCCCACTTGTCTCTGTAGATCACAAGCTCTCCAGGATAACATTTTTACAATGCAAGTGTACCAGCAGTAAAATGATGCCTGTGTCTCAAGTATATGGCTGCTGTAATGTGGATAAATCACAATAATAACAATGATGTCACAAAATCAGCATAATGTACCTGAAGTTTGACCTACCAGCATTATAAAAAAAACAGATTTAAGGTAATAAATCCCCTGGCAGGATCTAAAACTAAATATTAAGATAATAAATAAAACTATACATGCTAAATCTATCAGCAAAGAGCTTTATAACCTCAGCAGACAAGTGTGGAGATATCAGAACAGCCCAGGGAATTTATCTGTCCCTTTTGGGTCTTCTTATGGCCTTCTGTGGGTCTTCTTGTGAGCATCTGAACCCCCTCAGGGACACAAAACCATGCCCTGACATCTCTCTCCAGGCAAATGAGGTGCAGAAAGAGCAAGGGACTTGTGTAAGATCTTGTCTTTGCCCTCTCAAGACCATCAGGCAGGTGGCCGATGCTGGAGGGTTTGGGATCAAGCCAGGAACCCCCTGGTGCTTCTCACAGATGGGTGGCTACTGGTGAGGAAACCTGAGAGCAACCAGGCGAGATGGAAGAGGAAAAAATGAGTCAGGTAAGCAATGAAACCTTCCTGCATCAAACTGCTTTCTGGGGTGTTACAGCAGGGGGGTAGGGCAGCATTCCTGCCTGGCTGGTGGAGAACTAAGCACGGGCAGTATTTGCTGGAGACGAGAGGAAACCAGCTATTTCCCAAGCCTATAAAATGCCTTTTCTCACCTAGCTCCATCGGTGCTGGTCGATACGCTGCGCCGCACCTCGGTCCTCACAAGGGACCTGCTGCTGTCACTGCAGTCAATAAGGCTCAATTTGGGCCAAACCCCTCCTTAAAAAACCTCAGCAATCACTACCCGTTGCCCAGATCCCAGCACATTTACTGCAGCTTATCACCAGGCAGGGAAGTGGTCCCAGCTAGCAACCTTCCAGAAAGATCCACATAGTTTTTCTCCCTGGGACCACATGGGTGTGTGTCGATGAAAAGGACATTACCCCACAGGTTGGGGGTTGGTTTTTTTTCTCTCCCCTCCCTTTGCTAAAGAATGTGCAAAACCCATTTGACACTGGTTCTCATTTTAATTGACTTCTCCAGTATTTTTTGCGTGGTTATGATGGATACAGCTGACGAGTCAGCAGATGGTGTTGGGAAGTGACAAATTAATTACCAAGAAAGGTCACTTTTTCAAAGCACTAAACTTTCCTGTGTCTTGTCCCCTTTTACCTCACAGTGTATCTGGCTGGCAGGTTTCCCATCCATCTGTGGTGAAGCTTTCTTCATTGGAAAGGACAACCTTTAGAATGAAAAGGGAAAATGAAAATTAATCATATCTGTATTAGCTGGTTGCTATCTGCCAGGCTCACCTCTTAATTATGTAAGAGGACCAAAAAGGAAAAGGAAATGGAGAGTTGAACCAAAGGGACCTCACTTCTCCAGCAAAAGCACCAGGGTAGGTGGGAGCAAACCCAGAGCTCCTTTTTGCCCTGGGTTTACTCAGTTCATAAAGCTGCTTTTCACAGAATCACCAGGTTGGAAAAGACCTTTAAGATCAAGTCCAACTGTTCCTGTCCTATGCTGAACCATATCCCTAAGTATCTGATCTACCCATTTTTTAAACACACTCAGGGGTGGGGACTCAGCCCCCTCCCTGGGCAGCCTGGGCCACAGCCCCACAACTCTGCCAGGGAAGAACTTTGCCCTCCCATCTGCTCTGACCCTGCCCTGGCAGAGCTTGAGCCCATTGCCCCTTGTCCCAGCTCCTGTCCCCTGGCTGAAGAGACCAGCGCCCACCTCTCTGCACCCTCCTGGCAGGGCAGGGGAGGTGGGGAGAAGGTCTCCCCTCAGCCTCCTCTTCGCCAGGCTCAACACCCCCAGCTCCCTCAGCTGCTCCTCAGAGGATTCGCCCTCCAGCCCCTTCCCCAGCCTGGCTGCCCTTCTCTGGACTCACTCCAGAACCTCAATGTCCTTCTGATGGTGAGGAGCCCAGAACTGGACCCAGCACTCGAGGTGTGGTCTCACCAACCATTCCCATTGCCAATGCAAAATGAGGATAAACACAAATAAAATTAAATGTAACAATAAAAAAAATTGCAGCTGGAAATCTCATTCCCCAGCAGGACGAGGTCAAAAAACCCCTTCCCTGCTTCAGTCCCTGCAATCCCTGGCAATCCACAGGCACCCTGAAACTCTCCTTTGTTTTATGAAGCAAATATCACAGCAGAGGTGAGAAGCTTAGCAGAAATATGATGTACAAAAATGGAGCTGCTCACAGTTCTGCTCATACCTCAAGTTAAACGCTCGCCGTAATTGGGAGTAATTTTAAAGAGGAGCCTGGCAGTGGCGGTGCAGCCCATTAAGCCATGCATCAATTGCAGTGTCAAGGAATGAAGGGGAAACGAGCTCCCCGTGCCAGCCACGCTGAGCATTTGTCTCCATGTCCTGTACTTTTCCCTCCAAGTCGCTCTGGGCTCCGGGTATTTTGGCAAGTGGGTCGCATATAAAAACAGGAGGCAGAAGCCAGCGCCAGTCTGGAGCTGAATTCCAGCCCCAGGCGAACGGCAGGGAGACTGTGGAGGACCCATATCACACACAGCTGCGCTGCCTGACTCTCAGTCAGGTGTTGGGGGTGTCCCCCAGCAAAGCATCCAATTGTGGGGTGAGCATCAGGGCTGTAGCACTAGTCCTGACAGCAGCTGTAGGCCGAACCATCCTCTCTTCCTCCACATCCAACAGCCTCTCCCTGGCTGGGGCTGGCGCGTGTGAGAAGGGAGGACGCCGCTTTGTGCACATCCAGTTTGCTTGCACCCCCTCCCCAGCCATCAGATTAGGAAAAAAAAACCAAAACACATCCCCCCCAGCCCCATCCCCCCTTCCTGGTGCTCACAGGAATATCCCTCTCCCCCTCCTCATGCTTGGAGTCAGATGGGTCAGAAACCAGGAGCACGCTCTGCCGCATCAAGCGTCTGCCGCAGCCAGCCCAAGCAGACGTTGGGCAAGCAGCGTGTTCCAAGCTCCCTGCTCTGGAGGTAGGAGCACAAAGCTCTTTCTCCCCCAGCCCAGGCACCATCCTCCAGCTGCTGTCTCTGCGTGGACTCCTTACAGATTTAGCCTGTGCTGCTGTCTGCGGCTGCTGAACACTCCTAATGAATAAAGCACCACTGGCAAATTTTAATGCGGTTTTGGAAATATTAACACTAGATAAATATTTGAAGAAACGCAGCCTTAAAACACATGTTAATTTGCAGCATGAATATTTTAAGGGTGCAGACATCCCCCCCACCTTCCCCTCCCCATCCCCACGCTCGCCCGGCGCCTGCTTCAATTTCTTGGTGGTGTAATTCACGGCTGTGTGAGAATCAATAGTAAGGATTTAACCCCTGCTGACTCCCTAAAACAGTTCACCCTCCCGGTTCCAGCAGCAAATAACGATCTCTTAGATTAATGAGGAATTTATCTCACATTGTTTCCCTCTCCTCCCACTCTGCCTGGTTCCTGCAGCCAACTCAGAGACCAGGCGCTCATCGTGCTGATGGAAACAAGATGTGGAGAAGGTAGAAGAAAGACTTGGGGAAGGAGGAGGAGGTTTGGATGTGCGGCAGAGGACAGGGAGCATCCCACCACTCACCTATCAGAGGCAGCAATCTCTGTTTTACCTGCAAATGCAATGCTCTGCAGCTCATCACCAACATCTCCAAGAGACCCCAGATGGAGCAGCTTCTTTGCAGCAGAGCCTTTACTGGTAGGATCATGATGATTTGTATCCTCAGCAACTCACCGAGCTCCTCTGGGCCTGCAATGCTTCTCCAAGAGCTTCCCATGGACATTTTGGTCCTGTCAACTGTTCTTCAACCCATAACACCAAAGCCTCTTTAGGAAGCAGGCCTGAGGTGACCTGGACACACTCCAAAGCTGGGGACACCTTGCAATTCTGCCTGCTGCCTCAGTTTCTCAATGGAAGGACAAAGGAAAGAGGAAAGCACATGTTTCTGGCCATAGCCTGGATGGATTCAGCTTCTCTACTGGTGGTGGTAGAGACAAGTAATAGCCAGAGCATGCTATCCCATAACAGTTGTCTTCCATTAGAATTAAGTTTTAAACCCCCCATATTTTAAAAAATGCCTTTTTCACAGAAAAAGAAAGGAATATTCCTGTGTTTATAAAAACTTCTTAATCTCTCAAACAAGGAAAAAAAATAAAAGGAAAATGTTCCCTTGCTTTGTTTTTTCCCTTCATTTCTGGTCACTCTTTGCCATTCTCTCCCCAGTCTGGAAGGAGTGAAGAGAGAAAGGAGAGGAGGTGAGAAAACAAGATGGGCTGCATCTCTTCTGTTTCCATTTTGGTTTTCAAATCCAAACCACCAGTTTTCACTCGAAGGCTCAGGAATATTTTTAGGAACAGTAGAAAAAAATGCAGTTCCACAGGCAGCGAGGGATGGCTGCTCTCCCTTCACACCCTGGGATGCTGCAGACATGGGGCTTGGCTGGCTGTGAGCCCAAGGCAGGCGAGGTGCTGCATCCCACGATGGGATAATAATCCAAGTCTCCTAATCCAAGCCCTGGGCTGAGGTTCTGAGGCAGGGAAATCACTTAGCATCTGAGAAAAGGAGCTCCCAACCCCACTCACAGGGAATATTTATTAGATTTGATGAAAGAGCAATTTAGTCTTTACACACACCAGGCACCCACTGACCTTTTATTTTCTTATTACCTCCTTTTACCCCCCCCCACTGTTCCCGTATCAAACAACAATATATCAGGTTAAGCATAGCAAGATGAGACGTTAAGGCACAGAGAAGTGCATTAAATCGCTGCTTTGCAGGGCCACTTGCACTGTCAAATCAGCAGGAGGATGATGTATGATATTCTTGCTCCCACAGGGGATGCAGAATCCAGTCACCGTTGCAGATGGGGGTCTCAGGTAACCCCTGTCTCGCCGCAGAAGGCAGCAGGGTGTTTTTCTGAGTAGGGAAAGGGGAGGTAAGAGCAGTCAGGGTTTGACCTCCAGCAACTGCAGTTGTTGTCCATGGAGATTATCCATCCGTGGGAGAACTGTGGAATGAAAAGGCATTGCTATGCTCAGTGCTGCTGGCTCCCAATAGCTCTCCTGATACAGAGGGCTGGATTACACTGAATGTCCAGCACTTATCAGCGCTTTCAATGGAGAGTTGCCCTTCTCATTCCAGAAACTGCTATTAACTGCTGAGGCTTTATCTGCAATGGCAAGGCAGGGGAGAAGAGTTTGATGCTGCTTTATCTCCTTTCAGACTTTCAAGGCACCAAGGTGTTCTGGAACAAGGAAGCAGGGTCAGGTGCCTTCAGGGTGAGAGACAGCGAGCCTGGCAAGTCAGTGTGTTCACTGGTGAGTGTTTCATGGGATGAGCCTGGTGATCTGTGGCAAAGACCTGCAAAGACATTTGGGCCTGTCTAGCCTAATCTGATTCCAGCACAGGACTCAAACTTGGTAAAATGCCCATTTAATCCATGGATATTTTGCTTAGGTGATGAACAGCCACCTCAGTGAAAGCCTCTCGAGCACAAAGGCTTTCAAGGGTAAACAGTAAAGATTGGGAATTAAGGAAAACAAATATTAATGAAAGGAGTGGGGAAAAGAATCAACTGTCTTCCCAGACAGCCCTGCCAGTGCTTTGCTCAGCTGTGTTGGACTGTTGCATTTACCTCTTTCTCTCATGCTGTGTGGGATGCGGGAGATCCTGGGCAGGACCACGTGCTCAGGATGCTTGTGCAGAGATGCAGCTGCTGCATGAGAGATGCAGAGGCTGGAGGGAGCACACACCCTCCAGAAAGGGAGTGGGGACTGCAAAAAGAAGAGTCATCATACACTGTGGGGTTCAATGTGCAGTAGGAATCAGTGTGAACCCCTCTGCTGGTTTCAGTGGCTGCAGGTCAAGCCCTGAGCACCAGGGCTTGGCACAGCCCAGAGCCAGCATCGTTACGTAAAGGGATGGGGAGAAGCCTGGGGTGGGCTGGATGGAAGAAATGAATCCAATTACAGGATGAAGGGCAAAGGGAGAGAAAAGGACACATTTGGTCTGGAGCAAATCCCTGGAAGGTTTTAAAGCAGGGATGGCAAGAAGAGGGCAAAAATTAATTCCAATACAGGACATCCAGCCACCACCAAGAGGAACTGGGTTTTCAGGATGGGGCAAAAGGCAGGGGATGGGGCTCTCTAGCTGGCTGGGAACATGTCCAGGGCAGTGACGTGAGAGATTCTCCCTGGGAGACCCAAAGTACCACTAGGACATGGCTGTTCTGGGAGCTGGAGCATCAGGTTGGCTTTCATGGTCCTGGAGGGAGGGACACAGGAGAGAGGGGCCAGCTCAACCAGCCCAGCTGGAAACCAGAAAACAAGCAACAGACCCTGAATTTCCTCTGTGCTATTTCCCAAAAGATTATAACCCAGCTGGCCGTGTCACAGCAGTCTCCAGGCTTCCACAGAGAAAACCAAGGGTTCTGCAGTAGGACTGAAAAAAAAAGGCAAATTGACCCAGTTATGACAAAAGGAAACAGCATGTATAAAGCATCGCTGCAGAGGGCTCCAAACAGCCACAATAAGACCCTCAGGAATAACAGGGTTCAACTTCAAGTGAGGTTTACAAATTACCAGTGAAAGAGCTGGATTCTTTCTATTTGCCTAAACCCCCTTTTCTGCTCAGCCACTCTCAAAGCTGGGCCATGGCTGGTGCTGCTGGACACTGCAGAACAGAAGTGGCCATGCCATGCTCTTGCATCCCTCTGGAATTAAATGAGAACCTTTCTTTTGCCTTTCTGAGCTTGCAGTTAAGCACCTGCCACTACTTGGGCAAAGCAGATCCTGGAGAGAAGAGCTGGCCGAAGGTACCCAGTTCCCAGCTCTCCTGTTAACTCCTGCCTAACACCTACCTGGCTCCAATAACCAATAAACCAGAACAAAAATCCAGCAAGGGACTGACCACAGATTGCAAGATGGGAAGAGCTCACAGGAGCTCACAGCATCTTCTCCCTTGCGTTGGCCATCACCCTCCTCAGAGGATGGCTTGTTCCCTCACATGGCTGCTCGCCTACAGAGCTTGTGCTGCTGGGATTTGCTGGGCTGTGCTGGCTGCTCATCCCGTGGTGCTGTGTGACCGGTGATACTGTCTTGCAAACCTGCCTCCTCTGCTACAGCCCCGGTTTATCACTCACTTAGAAGTGTTGACAGCACCACGCGGAGCGGTGCAGGTTCACAGCTGAGCTGGGATTGCTCAGCTCCTTGGCAAGAAAAATGACAGGTCCCAAAGACTCTCTGTGGCTCCAAGGAAATCCTACGGTGCTTGCAGGGATGTTACCTGGATCGGCAGCGGGAGGAAAAGCCTTGGAGGTGGCAGAGACCTGCTTACTTGTGAACACCGCGCACATGAGATGAGGTTGGCAATGGTGACGCTCTCCTCACTTCCCAGCTGCCTTCTGGCTCTGGTGCATCCACCCCCTGTGAGCCTGGAGAAGAAGCTGTGATGGGGAACCTGCAAGGAAAACAGGAGCCAGGGTTCCTCCAGCCCAAAGCCTGCAAGCAAGGCAGGAAGAAGGCTTCTGTGCACACCTATTTTTGGGAGAAAAGAAGCAAGGACATGATACAAAGAGCCTCCCTCTGCACCACCAGATCCTTTCCCTGGGTGGATGCAACCACACGAGCCCTGAGGGGCAGCAGGCAGCTGGGCCCAGCATCAGGGCTGTCAGCAGAGGGCACGGCTGCCTCCTCGGGACTGCCAGCCACGGCCAAGTTAATCCCTGCTGGGGGAGGAACGGCCCACCGGACCAAATTGTAAATACATCTGTGTCCTCCTTCTCCCTGCCACACGTTTAAATCTATTTGATCCACTCTAATGGATTGATCTACAAGTTTGTGCACACACATCCTGCTTTGGATGGGTCGGCTGGCAGCGCCTCGCCCATCACGACCTGTCAGCTCCACTCAGTCTCACCTCCACTGGGAGCCGCTGGGAATGAATCCAATTACAGGATAAAGGGTTTTCTTCCCCCTCCATATGGTCTCTATAACGCTCTGGCTTTATCTTGCTTTAACCCTTTTCCTGGCGAGGGAGTTCACAAGGCCCAGCGTAAGCAGCTCAGAGCAGCGGCCGCGCGTGGATGCTATCTGATATGGGGAAATGAGGTCTTCCCAGGGCAGCGGGGGTACCAGGAGGCACTGCAGCCTTTGCCTGCCCACAAGGGAGGAATGAGACACCCCCTTCCCAGAAAGAAGATTCAGGACAACACACTACCAAGCCAACCAACAGCACTGAGCTCAGCACCGGTGTGCATTCAGCATTGGTGCTCGCTGCCAAGGTTCAAGGTCCTGTGCCTTAGTCTGTCCCTGGGGGTTAAGCAAGGCTGGCTGCTTCACCACTGGTTGCGACTGCATTTCTCTACACCTTGGCCTGCAAGTCATTCCCTGCCCACCCTTGGGCCAGCTGTGCTCCCATGCCTTTGCCCAAGAAGCAGCAGCGAAGAGGCTTGTGCTGGGATGGGGCTCCCAGCTGCCACCGCTCTGGGAAACCCACCTTCCCCCAGCACACCCGCATGGCTTGCTCTGCCTGTCGCTCGAGCCGGGTGAACCAACCGTATCAGCTCAGTGCAAGTTAGTTATTTGATTATAATTATCATTTCTTGCTCTACACAGGACATGAAAGCTCAGAGCAGCTCAGGGCTCCGTCACGCAGTGTGCTGACAAACAATGAGTAAGAGGCAATCTCGTCTCAAAGAGCTTAGCAAAGCAGAAAAAAACCTGCAAGGAGGAAGAAAACCCTTCCTTTTCTTAAGGACAAGCACAAAGCAAGCCAGCCTCTCCTCTCACATTAAACAGGAGCCTGAATTCTTCTATTCCCTTCTTTGTCATAGAGTCACCACAGAAAACAATGGAGAGCTCTCTGGGAGACAGCCTGTAAAGCATGCCTGCTAGGAGAACCCAAATTAAAGCCATCACTTTCCATTTCTATGGCAGAGACAGAGAGAGAACTGAGGTTGCATTCAGGACATGTCCTGGAGGAACCAGCTATCCTCTGCGGTGTCATTTTCCTGGGCTGAGTTTATTCAAGGCCTTGGGCATTGCTCCGGCTGAGCTGCCCAGAGCTCTAAATCCACTGGCCTCGAGGTATCAACCCAAACATCAGCCTCAGCTCGCACCGGGAGGAAAGCTGAGTCCATGAGGACAGCAGGGAAGGGACAGACCCCTGTTAGCACGATGGACACGACTCAGGCTTACCTGCTCCACTTTCAGCTCCCAAAAAGGGGAAAGGTCCTGCTCCAGCTCTAGCTGAAGGTCAAAGTCCTCTTGGTCTGGTTGTTGGCAAATCCATCTGGATGACAGGTTTTTGGGTACCACACATGGAGCCAAAATTGCTCCATGGCTCAGCTGAAAGAGGGAGTGGAGAGGGTCTGCACTGAGCAAGGGGGAGGGGGAAAGTCTCTCTACCAAAAGTGCTGCTGAGGCTGCGTCCCACACCCCAAACAGAGCAGCATTTCGCCTCTCCTCTTCATACCTGGGCTTCATTTGTACAACTCTTCACTCTCTTGGAGAAGATTGGACACTGAAAAGATGTGGTGGAAAGTTTCACAGAGATGAGAGGTGAAAATTACCTTCTGGGAGATGAAAATTGACTTTCCCATGAGAAAACCATCTTTGTGTACAAAATTTCAGAGAAGCACCAGAGCTTTCAGCTGCTGACAGCAAGGTCCAAGTCTTTTGACAGCGAACCATCACAGCGAGGTTTATTTTAGCTGAATTTCAAGAGTTGTTTTCTACAATGGAATTAAAGAGGGACACACCAGAATTGAGGTGGACATATGTTTATCTGTATTAGCATTTCTGAGTTCCCCTTTAATTAATTTTGGGAAAAACAGGCCCAACTTTTGTACATCCAGAAGCCCAACTGGCCAGGAGAGGCAAGAGAGACCTCCAGGGAAAGCTTCACAGGTACAGCCATGGGACTCCTACAAAAGAAATCTTTTTCCTCAAAGAAAACCTGGACTGGGAATACGATGACTGATGGTTTGATGGGACCTCCAGTGAAATACTTTTAAGAGGCATGGAAATCCCATGGGGAGTCCTTGTCCCAGGGCACCTGAGGCTGATGTGACCCACTTACACTTGCCACATCCTAGTTCTGCCCCTCTTGGACCAGTGCAGATGGATCAGCAGGTCAGCGATTAGGACACCATTCATCCCACCCACGCCCCTTAGCCTTCAGCTCCCGCCCTCCAGCTCCCAGGCACTCTGGTCTCGCAGAAGACCTCATTCATCCAGCAAGACAGCATTGACTTTTTCCACCCACCACGTCTTGGCAGAGGGTGGCAGTGGGAAAGAGGCTAACAGCTTACCGCATTAACAGATCAGGGCCATTAACGCCATCAGATGTCTGAGATTAATGGAAGAGCTTCCCTAAGGCGCCTTAGGCAGGTCTCCTGAAGAAGGAGAACCCATGACCCAGGAAGGAAAAACTGGGGAAAGAGCTTGGGATGGAGCATGGGTGCTCCAAGCTGGCACTGACCCCGCTGAAAAGGGTTTCAGAGTCTTGAGTGTGCTGGGATGGGGATCCTGCACCCCAAACTGAGTGTTAAGAGACTGGGAGAAGCTTCTTTCCATCCCACTTGCTCTCCAAATGTGACTACAGGCTGTTGCAGGTCTTTGCACTGTCTCTGGAAGGATCATCAGGACATCAGCTTGCTAAGGTTTTACCTTCCCTCCCTCTGGGTGCTCAGGCTCTGCTTCTCCAGCAAGTAGTGCTGCTTTGTCAGGCTGGTTTTAGAGCTGTGCCTAAGGACCCTTCTTAAACACCACCAAAGCTGCAACCCAGATTAGTGTCCTTCTTGCTGGGTTGGAGAGGAGGTTCAGGTGGGAAACATTCCCCAGCATGTCCCTGGGACACAGGCACCCCTGGGGCTGGCTGTGCCTCATCCATCCATCCATCCATCCATCCCTGCCAGGTGGTGTGCTCCCTCCTGTCCTGCCAGAGACCCTTGGAGCATCAGCTGAGTAATGTATACCCTTTATCCCAGAGAGGAGGGGAGGCAGAGGAGGACATTCAGCCCTTAACACTCCAGCACAACCAGGGTGAACGATCCCAGGGTTAAAACAAGTCAAGAAACCAGCCCCCAGTACACTGTATTTACACAGACTTTGAGATGGAAGCAGCTTCTCCTCCTGCCTTTGCACAGCTCCATGCACACACGGGGCTCTTGGCTGTATCAACAGCCAGCAATGGAGACATGAACCAGGCACCCCAAGCCCAGAGCAGCCAGAGCCAAGCCCCCTGCTCAAGCCCTGCCGAGCTCGGTCCAGTCTTCCCCCAGCAACCTCCACAAGGCCAGCGGGGCAGAGCTGGGTACTTCCCAGTCCCCAAACCCTCCCAACAGAGTTCTTTAGCCTCCCAGGAACACCCCAGGGGCTATGACCCACTGCCGACCCAGCTCCCTCCATCCATCACCCAAAACATCTACTCCCCAACTCGCCACCGCTCCTCCTGCCTTCGCCCCTCTTCCACAGGGCTCCCCACCCCATCCCAACCTCCCCCCAACCCCTTAAACAATATTAAACACTTAATGGCAATTAATACTCTTTAATTCAGGTTTTGGGGCCAACTGGCTGCTTAGAGGGTGCTTAAACCATCAACCCCTCTCAATCCCGTTGCCCTTGTCATACAAAGTCAGCCGAGCCCCTAATCCGGCCTCCCCCGCTCTTCCTCAAGGAGGCCGAAGGGTATAAAACAGGGGCACCACCAGCCCTTGGCACAGAGCAGGGGGCATCGCACCACCTCCTCCTGTCCCCTCAGAATTTACTGCTGATCTTATTCATTCATTCATTTATTTATTTTTTGGAGGGGGAGCTTTTAGCTGGGTGGGGGTTTTTTTCCACGTTGTGGGGGAGGAGCTTCTATTTTTTTTAATCAAAATTAATTAGAGAACCTGATATTTTATTTAAAAAAAAAAAAAAAAAACAGCCAACAACAAAACCCCCAACCCAATCTTAAAAGCAAAGAGCAGCTGCCATAACATTGGCAGTATGAATGGGACAGAAGGTATCAATTTTTATGTGCCTATGTCCAACAAGACAGGGCTGGTGCGAAGCCCCTTTGAGTACCCCCAGTACTACCTAGCTGAGCCCTGGAAATACCGCATCGTGTGCTGCTACATCTTCTTCCTCATCTCCACCGGTTTGCCCATCAACCTCCTCACCCTCCTGGTCACCTTCAAGCACAAGAAGCTCCGGCAGCCGCTCAACTACATCTTGGTGAACCTGGCGGTGGCTGACCTCGTCATGGCTTGCTTTGGCTTCACTGTCACCTTCTACACTGCCTGGAATGGCTACTTCGTCTTCGGACCCACCGGCTGTGCCGTGGAGGGCTTCTTTGCTACGCTGGGAGGTAAGGGCTGTGGGGTTGGGGGCTTGGATCTTGCTTCTTCAGGGCTTTGGGAGCCCAATTCTACTCCACGCCAGGACAGTTGCGATGCCCACAGCATCTCTCCTGTGCAGAAAGCCGTCCAACTCTGCTTGATGGGGATAAAACCAGAGATTTATGCGGGTTGGATCTCGATAGCAAGGAGTGCCCATCTCACAGCTGGCTGGGCACCAGGAGGAAGCGAGCCCTGGGAAGGGATCTGTGTTTGCAGGATCAAACCCAGGGCCATCTGGCCACGCTGCAATTAGTGGGGGGCTCTCAGCTATCAGAGACCTGTTGGGGATGACCACATCATGTCTTGTAGCCATGTCAGGCATCTTTCCCAAAAACCTTTTCTTGGGGAGAGGTGAAGCCCGTGGGACACTTTGGGGAAGGCAGGGAGAGATGTCCCTTGAGAGAGGAACCCCTCAGAAGGGGAGCAGCACAGAGAGGGAGAGACAAGGAGCAGGGTCACAGCTTATCTAGGAGTGAAAGGAAGATGTGGCAGCTCTTCACCAGAACTGCAGAGGGGAAGGAGCGTTCTGATTTGCACAGAGCTAAAGAAACCAGGCCCAGGCTTTGCAGCAAACTTCTCGGCTCTTGTCCCAGTTACACCCAATTTGGGTGCCCTTGGGAGCTTCCTGATTCCATTTCTCAGGGACACAGGAGCCGCTAACACTTCACCCCACAGAAAGCCCCCGTGCAAAGCGCTGAATTCACATGGCACCCGGTGCCCACGCAGCCAGCTGGGCCCACACGACACCTCGTGATAGATCTGACACCTGCCAATCCTTGCTGCAGAGATCAAGAACCACTGCAAGGACTCGAGGCTTCTTTTTTCCTCCTTAAATGGGGCAATTCCCTGCAGTGATGCTGATCTGGGGGGAAAAGATAAGTGGGGGGAGAAAGGGGAAATAAAAAGAAAGCTATGGATATTCTGCCAGGCAAAAGCAACACCCAGACCCCAGCCAAGGATGGGCTTGGTTTCAGGGTTAGAAGCTCAATGTTTTAATTAGCAAGCAGTGTTTGCCCTGCCAATGTTTGTGCCTAGGAATGACCAAGGCAGTTCCTGCTTGCAGGGAAGGAAGTCTGGTGGGAAGCAGTCGCTGTGTGAGCAGCAGGTCCCCAGTGAATCCTCGCACAGGGTGTAGTTATCAGCAGATTATCGCAGTTGGGGGCATTAGCAGGCTTACAGCACCGGCTCAACGCTCCCAATCCCCTGAAGTTTAATTATCCCTTATAAATACATGTGCACGCATGCCCACCCACACAGCCTTCCTCCACACACCTCCCCCTGATCCAGCACGGGCAGAAGATTCAGGAAATACACATTTAAAGGCATCAACAGGTTTGGATGCAGCTGGCATCTTTGCCGGAAATTTCCCTTCCTCTTCTCTAGGTGGAATTCATACACACACAGAGCCCTTGACTTTTAAATGATCACAAACCATCGTGATCCCCCTCCTCCATCACCAGCATCCTGCTGGCACAGGCACGCTGCTCCCAGACCTTTGGCACTGGATGATTCTCAGTTATTCAAACAGGTTTCTGGGTATCCTGCTCTGATCCCCAATGCCTTCATCCCCTCTGTTCCTTGTTGCAACCACAAGACCATGAAGGGAAGATCAAGCCCAGCAGAGCTCTTATAAACCACCATATGCTCTCTCTTTCTCTCCTTCCCACAGGCCAAGTTGCCCTGTGGTCCCTGGTTGTCCTGGCCATAGAGCGCTACATCGTCGTCTGCAAACCCATGGGGAACTTCCGCTTCTCTGCCACCCACGCCATGATGGGCATCGCTTTTACCTGGATAATGGCCTTTTCCTGCGCTGCTCCACCCCTCTTCGGATGGTCCAGGTGAGTCCAAGGATGCTCAGCAGCAGCCCCAGCTCTGTGCAAACACCCTGTTGGGATGGGAGAGGACGTGAAACTCCCTGGGCTCCAGCTGAGGGGAGGAAATGGGTGAGTCAGAATAGAAATGGGAGCTGGCTGTTGATCTGAATGATGGCTCAGTGTCCCCTAACCACAGGCTCAGCAGCTCCAGCTCCAACAGCCCTTAGTGCCCCCTTATGCTCTGCAGAGAAACTGGCATGGCTCACAGCACTGATGCCATGAGGGGCTCCCGTTTCTCTCCAGAGACAATAAAGAGCATTTGGATGACCAGGCCAGCAAGCAAGGCTGCTCTGGGGAGGCAAACCTGGCCTTGCTGATGTGCTGCCCCACCAGCATTGCTCCCACCCTTGGGGAGTTCGGTCCTCAGGCTGACACCCCCACCCCATTATCCCCAGGGAGGGTCCTGGTGAAGATCCTAACCTTTCTCACTGGCAGATACATGCCGGAGGGGATGCAGTGTTCCTGCGGCCCCGACTACTACACCCACAACCCAGACTACCACAACGAGTCCTACGTCCTCTACATGTTTGTCATCCACTTCATCATCCCAGTCGTGGTCATTTTCTTCTCCTACGGGCGCCTCATCTGCAAAGTCCGAGAGGTAACGACAGGAGGGGATGAACAGGGACAGGGTGGGCAGCTCAGGCAGAGGGGAGGTGGTTCAGGGATGGAAAGCTGCAGGGTGCCCCTCATTTCGGCCCCCTTTGCCTGCAGGCAGCTGCCCAGCAGCAGGAGTCGGCCACAACCCAGAAGGCTGAGAAGGAGGTGACGCGGATGGTGATCCTCATGGTGCTGGGGTTCATGCTGGCCTGGACGCCCTACGCCGTGGTGGCATTCTGGATCTTCACCAACAAGGGAGCAGACTTCACCGCCACACTCATGTCAGTGCCTGCCTTCTTCTCCAAGAGCTCCTCCCTCTACAACCCCATCATCTACGTCCTCATGAACAAACAGGTGAGATGATGAAGGGTGAGCCCCTGCCTTCAACTTACCATCACATCCAGGGTCACTGCAGGCATCTTGCTCCTCCCAGAAGCGTTTGCCTCTCAGCCCATGGGAGCAGCAAGCTCGAGGGCTGTCAGGGGGCTCTTGGCGTGTCCCCACCCGTCCCCGCTGCCATCGTTCTCCATTTCTCTCCCTCCTTCAGTTCCGCAACTGCATGATCACCACGATCTGCTGCGGCAAGAACCCCTTTGGGGATGAAGATGTCTCCTCTGCTGTGTCTCAGAGCAAGACCGAGGTCTCCTCCGTCTCCTCCAGCCAAGTATCACCTGCATAGACCATGGACAGTTTGAACTGGGGCAACACTCCGAGCTCGGGTACCGAGACAGACACCCACAGTCTCACTCCACACAGCCACTTCCTTGTGCACCCACCCCCTCCCCTGCACAAGAATTTAGCTGTGCACATACCACAGTAGCTCCCCCTGACACACAAACCCCCCGGCCCCGGGACACCCCTACACCCACAGCTACAAACACAGCACATGCTGAGCTCTTCCACGCTCACACAGCCCCTTGCAGGGGAGCCCAGCTCATCCCAGCTCCCCAGGAGCCGCTCAGCTTTTGGGGAACTGCCCCTCCCTGCCCCACACACCAGCAGCCCCCCACCCTGCTTTGTTCACACCACGTTAAAACAGCAGCAGCCAGTGGAAACCCCCAAAATTCAACCATTTCCTCCCCACCACTCCAAAACGTGCCCCCTGCTCAGCACCCCCTTTCCCCAGCGCTCAGGGGAGCGGCGTGGAAGAATTTGGCCCTCATTTACAAAAAAACCTGCCCCCTTGCCAGCACCCAAGACCGGGGCTCCCTGGAGCTGTGCACCCCACTGCTGGCAGAGCTGATGGAAATCGATACCCATAGTCTCTATAAATCAATATAACAAATGGAGCTGGGAGCAGGCTTCACTTCAAGCCCAACTCCCTGTATCCCCAAGACAACACTGTAGATATATATATATATTTATATTTTTTTTTGTCTTGGAACCTGTAAATATTTGCTCACATACTTTGAAGTCTCTATCTTTCTCTGTCCTTTCCTTCCTCCTCCTCCTGATTTCGAGGCAGAGAAACCATCTTTCACCTCCGTTCCTTGCTGGCTGGACACGCACGGCCAACCTTGGAGGGTGGGACCGGTACCCGAGCGCTTCCCTGTACATATTTTATAAATAAATAATACTGTGTCAGCTCAAGGATGCCTACAGCCAAGAAGTAGGGATTAAAAAGAAAAAGAAAAAAAAAATATAATAAGAAATAAACAGAAGCAGCGCAGAGAAAAAATACAGATGCTCAGTCCTTGTCCTTTCTCTCTTGGGCTGTGTCGACGAGATGCTGGTGCCCAGCTGAGAAAAATCACGATGCTGCTCTTGGAGATGTGAAACACCATGGGAAAGGGGACGTGTGGGTCACCCTGGCAAGGTGACAGCCCCATTTCCTGGGGCACCGAGGGGTTCAGAGGCAAAGAGGGGCACAGAGAGGGCAGCCAGTGCCTCTGCTTGCACCTCAGCCTTGCTGCTCAGCCCGCCACCAAGCTTGCTTTTTTCCACCCCCCCTTTTCGTCCTTTAATATTTAAGCATCCCCCACGTAGCCTTAAATAAAGCTTCAGCAGAGAGCTTTTTGCAGAGTTCAAGTTCCCCTCCCTGCGGGGCCCTTGGAGTCAGCGTCGTTAAGGAATTGGCAGAGTCAGGGAAAAATTGTTCCCTGTGTCAGTGAATTTGTTACCCAGGCGGCTGGAGAGCAATCCTGAGCGCCTTCACTGCTGGGGCTTTCGTCCTCTGCCCCCTCCCCTCCCAGCACACACACATGTCCCCTCTCACAGGCATTTTTCCTCCTCTTTCTTTATTTAATTTTTTTGGTCCAAAGCAACCCAAACCAGCAGCAAGCCCCGGGATGGAGATACAGGAATAGAAACCATCTTTTGCTCCAAACCACTGCAGCCATGCGCTGGGGAGGAGTGGGAGGAAAGGACACAGCTCCCAGCCCCCTGGGCATCCTCCTGCTTCCCCCCTTCCAAATTCAGACCTCCTGCCCAGGGCCCGATGCTGGGGTTAGCGCAGGGGCAGGTCTCAGCATCACTCGGGAGGGCTACCCTGAATAATTCATGGCCCGCTCTCCGCAGGTCTCCAGAGCCTCCTTCCCCTTTGCCTACAAAGCAACAAGCCCATTTCCTTTTGTTCAGGGAAGCAGAGGAGCTGAGGCACCGGGGTCTGTTTTTTACAGCGAGTGATTGAACACGCCGTGTGCGCAGGAGGCCTCCTCGGCATCGCTTATCTCACCCCCTGGACTTCTGAGTGCGATATATTACAGGAACACAACCCTCCACAACCACCCACCCCTGAGCAGAGCACGGTGCCTGGCTGTGTGTTTCCCTGGATTTTTCCTTCCTTTTTTGGGGTTTTTTTGGGGGTTTTTTTCTCTTTTTAATAAATGCTGCAGTGAGAGGTGAGGGCTGCTCAGCTTCTGCTGCCATGTGGTGATGCTACGAGAATCCCCAGTGATGCAGCAGATGCTGAAGAGGGGAAAAAGCAGCCACACGTGACCCCTAAACAGGGAAGGCCATGGGGTGGGTAGAATCATCATAGAATGGCATGGGTTGGAAGGGACCCCAAGGATCACACAGCTCCAACCCTCCTGACACAGGCAGGGACACCAACCTCCAGGCCTGGAGCTACACAAGGTTGCCCAGGGCCCCAGCCAACCTGGCCTTCAACACCCCCAGGGACGGGGCACCCACCCCCTCTCTGGGCAGCCCCTTCCAGCCCCTCACCACTCTCTCTGCAAAGAACTTCCCCCCAATCTCTCCTCTCACCCTTCCCTCCTCCAGCTTCACTCCAGCCCCCTTGTCCTGCCAGTCTCTGCCCTTGAACAAGCCCATTCCCCTCCTGTTCCTCTGCTCCCTTCAGGGACTGGCAGGCTGCAATGAGGTCCCCCCACAGCCTTCTCTTCTCCAGGCTGACCCAGCCCAGCTTCCTCAGCCTCCTTTCATAGGGTAGCTGCTCCAGCCCTCTGAGCATCTTTGTGGCCCTCCAAATGAGCCTTTGCAGTTGAATTTCCCATGGGAAGGAGAGGGATGGATGGAGCTCCAGCCCCACAGCTCGCTGGGCAGCAGCAGATGCTGGTAGCGATGCCTTCTGGCCGCCTCCACCTGTGCTCTGCATCCAGCTGCTTCCCCAGATGTGTCCCCTGCCTGCGACACCGCACTGGAGGAGTGAGCACCAGAGGAGACCGCAGAGCACCCAGCCACCCCAGAGATGCTCTATGGAAGGAATCACCCCCAGTTTTACCTCCTTGGTGCAGCCAGGAGCCTTCTCCAGGTGGATGCTGCCCAGCCAGGCTGTGTCCGTGTGGGATGCTGAGCACGGCTGGCTGGTGATGCTCAGAGGTGCAGGAAACCATCCACGATGCAAAGGGGGAGATGCTTTCTTTGGGGTTGAGGCTGCAGAAGGGGATCAAAAGATAACCCTGTGCTGAGAGAGCAAGCCCTCTGCTCTGCCCCAGGACCTCTCCATCCGAGGTGGCCCCACAGCAGGAGCTGATGATACCGGTCCCTCCTTGGCCAAAACACCTGCAAAAAATGAAAGCATCCAAGCTGCAGCACTGGTTTCCCTAAACCCAGGCGGTTCAGTCAGCGCAGCAGCTGAGCCATCCCCACCCAAAAAACTGAAGCCTCATCGATTCTCCCTTTCCCTAGCCAAGAGCAGCTGATGGAAAGGGTTTTTCCTTATCTTTGTCCCACTCCCTCTTTGTTTTAAACGCTGGTTTTTGGAGGTGTGAAGTCATAATTTCCCTGCAGCTGCCTGCCAGGCCACGCTCCTCTCGTTTTTCAGATCCAGGGGCTGTTAAAGATGTCCTTCATTGATCCAGCACTTATTTATATGCAGACAATAGGAGAAGATGCTTAGTTCAGTTATTAAATTTAGAGAGCTGGCAAAAGCAATCAGAAGATATATCACTTAATAGGGGATTAAGAGAGAAGCAGCAGGAGCCTGGCTTTCTGACCCGGTGTTTCACATTGTTTTATATGTGTATATCTATGTATTTTTACTGCTCAGATGGCAGCATAATAAAATGATACAATTGTGCTTCGCCCACAGGGTTTTATCACTAATTGATTTTGCAACAGCTCGTCTGGTCTCTATTCTGCAGGCTCTTGTGTGGGCTGCATCGAAGGATGTTCCCATCCAGGGGCATCTCCCAGCAGAGGGAAACCCAGGGCTGGGGATGGGAGGTGGTGGCCAAAGCGGGGAGCATGATGGGCACAGGGAAGAGCTCCAGCTCAGTCCCACCACCCTCAGCAAGGCAGAGCCTGGGCATGAGCTGCTTGCTACCCTTGCTGTGAGGAAGCAATGCCCAGCCTCTTCCTTGGCCCAGCCTGGGGCATTTGCACGTCCTGGCCAAAACTGCCAAGGTTCTCAGACCTAGTGATGAGCTGAGTGTGCTGAGCGGTGCAGGATGAGGCCTGTCCCCTTCCCAAGAGCTGGGGAACATGTCACTTCTCACCCTGTCTGCTGGGACCGTGACACACTGTGGCTGCTGCTGGTGCCAGTAAATCAATATTTCCCATGATTTGGAAAGGCAGACAAATGGGAACCTGATTTCAAGATTCCTTAACTCATTTTCCCACAGTTAAGCTTTAATCCATCTTCATTACATTTCCCTTTCACTAAAGCTCCTCATACCACAAGGACAAGACGTCCAGTGACAATTATTTGTTCTTTAAAATTTGATGAACTTCGTGTGCAGATGGGATCTGGGCACAGCCACCCAGCTTGGCATATCCATCAAACAAACACCAAGTTAAATAACCTGGGGTAGGAACAACCCACCAGCAGCTCTCAGCCATCCCACACCTTTGGGAAATCCCCAACTAAGGAACAGGGAGATCCCCAAACCCAACCCCAAGGTCCCACCCTTGGAAAAAAAAAATAAATCATAGAGGAGTTATTTCTTTCCACTTTTCCCCCCAAATACATCGATATTTTCCAGCAGTGCTGGCTTGCCATCAGCCAGGCTCACTCAGCATCCCTCCCTCATCACACACTGAGCGGGTACCTGTCTCCAGCACCGCTGGGCTGAGGGTGCTCAGCAGCCCCTGGCTGCTACTGCCTGAATGCACACACCATCGAGGACAGCAGCCAGGCTTCACCAGGAAACAGAGACAGCTGGAAATTCGGGCCCAAAGGGCATTCCAGTGTCTAAGCCTTATCCCTGCTGCAGCTGGGATTGCTCCTCCCTGCCCCAGTGTTGCCGTCATCTGTTTTAGGGAAACTGCAGTAATTGGCTCAATTCATTTTAAATCAGTTATCGTTTGTGCAAGCAGCAGTCAGGGGAGCAGCAGCTTGTAGTTAATAACATCCCTAATTGGGAGGCATCCGTGGGGATGAGGAGGGAGAGCTCAGCAAGGGGCCGTTCTTGGGTCAGTGCCCCGTGAGGGCTGTGCCCCGTGTCCCCTGAGGCTGCAGGGCACAGGCCCAGATCCTGCACCATACCCCCTGGGACAGCTGTGGGGTGCAAGGTTTGGGATGGGGTGGTAGGATGGAGCAGTACCATACGGCACTCATCCTGCCCCAGGGCTGATTCCCTTTGGGATGGGACGTCGTGTCTCTTGGGACAGGTCTGAGCACAGAGGCAGCAGCCAGGGTGCCAGAGGGTCTGGCTCTGTCTATTTGTCTCTGCCAGAGGAAAAGCACCTCCTTGTCTGGCCAAGCCAGCAACTCCAAGAACAATAAGACTAAAGAATTCACCCCTTCTCCCTGTGCCATCACACTGGGGGGTGCAAGTCCCACCCCAGCCCCTCTCCAGGGCGCTTAGACCCCAGTACCACGGGGAGAAGCCTCTCCTTGGGAGAAAAGCTGCCAGGGTTAGAGCTTGGGAGAGACCAAGATTTCCCCCTGCCAGTGCCAGGAGACGTGCCAGGGACACATTGCACAGCCAGCAGCCTCTCCTCAGCTGGGCTGAACCCAGGGGGACCCAAGGCAGTGTTCCCACACCCCAGGAGGCTGCAGAGCTCCCACGTTGATGGCACTTCCCAGCACGGACATCCCCAGCCTGTGCCAAGGCTCTCCCAAACCCAGTTCCACTGCCTGTGTCAAGTTAGCAGCAGTAAAAAAGACTCAAACAGCAATTCCTTACTTTGATGAACAAATGGCCCTGGATGGATGATTCAGGCAGCGCTCAATTCCCAGCAAGAAAGTGTCAGCAAAAACCCAGCCTCTCTCATGTAGGTGGATAACTGCAAATAAAAGCAGGGAATTATTAGCACTTAATACTTGGTGGGTTTTTTACTCCCTGGTGCTCTTCCCTGGCAGATGCCAAGTGCTTTGGATAAGCTATCAGGCAGAGGAGGGGTTGCTAAGGGGAGATGTGTGGATTGCAGTGATGGCTCTGGACACACCAGGACCATCCCCATCCCCTCACCAGGGCTCTGCCTCAGCCCCCTTTTTCTCCTCCCCACCTAAGCCACCCCCTCCTCCCCCCAACCCTCCCACCCACTCACTCCCACCACCACTAGGGATGGATCCAGGGCAGCTTCCCCATGATCCCAGGGCTGCTGGTGGCTGTGAACAGCCATGGAGAGACACACACCAGCCTCCTCCAGACTCTTTATTTCTCCTTCATCAAGACTGCCTATATTTTTCTTGTTCATCAGACTGACAAATGGGCAGAAAACAGACTTCTGGCTATTTCCTGTGTGAGCTGCCCACTCCTCCTCTCCCCTTGGCAATGACTGAGAGCTGAAGAAACAGGAACAGCATATAAATTTCCTCTCTCCTTTAATAAATACCTCTATTACCTAGTGCTTTCTCCTGGCTCTCTCAGGCTGGCTGCTGCAGGCTCCTTCCTGCTCACTTGGTGTCTTGCTGCCTGCCAGGCAGACGTGATGGACTGAAATCCTCATTTCTATGGGGAATAAACAGCAGGACTGAGCCAGGGGGGCTGCAAAGGGCTGAAGGCAGCACAGGAGGGGAGAAAACCCATCTCTGGGGTCTGTCTGCAGCTTTGCAGCATCACACAGGGAGTCAAATGAATTATTAGGGAAGGGGGTGGGGTGGGGGTGTGTGGCAGCAGGTTGTGTTCTCTCTTTGGACACTCTGCCCTGGTCCTGGGGGTAGGAGGGTTCCTGCTGTTCCCAGGAACCTGCCTCTGGGCTTGTCCCAGCCACCATCCTGGGATTTAACCTAGGGAGGGATTAAGGACATACCAGGCTTAACAGGTCACCAAGATGGTGCAGAGGGAGCAGGAGGGTTTGGTGGCAGAGTGGAAGCCTCCACAGAAGTGGTCGGTGCTGTGATCAGCACTGAAGTCTTGACCCAAGGCAGCACCTTTCTCCTTGGGAGCAGAAGGGATACAGGCAGCTCCTCCTGGGAAACACGGATGGCAGAAGTTGTGATGTCTCAGGGAAGGTGAAGCACCCACCTGTCACCCTTGCAGAAGGCAGGGCATCCAAAGGAAAAGCTTTTTCCTTGAGGTAGAAGCTACAAATGAAGACCCCACACCCACGCTGCAGCAACCATGCCCAGCACCTTTGAGAGCTCATGCTGGCAGGGACGGTGTCCTGGCAGCACTGCAGCCAAGCACCCTCCTCCTGCAAACCCAGGGTGCCCTGAGCCCCCAGGTCCTTGTATCTCCCCTCCCTTCTGCCAGGGAAGGATGTGAGCGGTGCCCCCGCCTCACACCCTCAGTGCCATCACTAACACTCCAGCAGCAGCAAGCACACTGAGAGCACAGAAGCCACACACAGCAAGCTGCAGCCCTCAGGCACAGGGCAATCTGTGCCATTCCCAGCAAGATGGGGGTGTCCCTGCAGCACAGACCCCCCCTCCCTGGGTGCCCCTCAGCATCAGCGCAGCTCCGCGGGCACCGTGGTGTCCCTGCTGCATCCCCCAGCGCTGCCTGCCCAGGGCACAGCAGTGGCACTTGACAGCTTGTTTGCTGAGAGGCCCTGCCCAGGGGTGACTCCAAAACACATTTCCCTCCATATGACGCTGCAAAGAGACATCAGAGAGCCAGGGTTTGACCCCACCTCCAACAGCTCTTGCATGCCAGCCCGGCTGGGCTGCTGCAGCACCACGCAGCCAAAAAGTGCCCCCTGCACACCCTGAGCCCAACACACCATCCTGCTGACCCTGCCTGGACTCCCACCCTCAGCTCAAGCCCCAGTGCACAAGCAAGAACAAGCCCCAGGGCTGGCAGCCCAGCCCTTGCTGGGTTTCTCCTTCTATTCCTACCCCTTTCCTAGAGATGCCAGAGCACCCAGGACAGGGCTCACTTGGCAAAGCATCACTGCACATTGGCCACCAGAGCCCAGGGAGTGCAGGCATCCTCCCCAAGTGGCTGGAGCACGGCAGGAGAATGCCAGAGCCCTTTCTCCATCCCTACCCCAGCCGGTCTGTAAGCCAACCAGTAACAACCATCACCTTTTTACATGCCTGGGATCAGGTCCCCCCTCCACATGGAGTGCATCCCCTGTGCTGCCAGGCAAGCAAAGCTGCTGCCGTCCCACCACCCCCTTTCCCACCCAGCACAGCTGCATCCAGCCCAGCCAAGCAGGTGGCATTGCTGATCCCTGTGGCACAGCACCCTGTTGCAGCCCACATGTCACCCTCAGCTGCCTTGTGACTGGATTGATGGCAGTGCTTTGCAAACCCTGGGGGGAAAAGAAGAAAACACCTTAAAAAGTAGTATTAAAGGGTGGCAGCCACCCAATTTCCCCCATAGCTGGCACTTGGTGTGTCTCATCCATTTCTTGGAGTCTATTTAACTCCTAAATTTAACAAGCTCCTAAACAAGTAAGTGGCAGCACCCAGCTCCCAGCCTGCCAGTGGCATTTCAGGGGCCAGGCTGCCATCAGCACCAGCCATGGGAAATTTCTCAAATGTCTCTTTGATTTATGGCTCTAGTTAATTCTCTGGGAGGCCTGTGAGCTGCCCTGGGTGCACGAAACCTCGGAGGGATAAATAATTTAACAGGTGGTTAAATATTCTTTAAGGTCTGGAGAACATCAGCAGGAGCAGAGATTTTGGGGGATAACGTAAAACTACAAATTGAGCAGAGGAAAAGGGGGGTGAGGAGGGGGAGTGTGTGGCCTGAACTGGGTGCTGCCATCAGGTTGTGCTGGAGAAGCCCTAAGATGCAGCAGCAGAGCTGATGCCAAGGGAAGGAAAGGACTGGGACATCCCATCTCCATCCAGCAGGATCAGACTCAGCAGGGAAGAGGCTTTGCCAGAGGTTGTAGGAGAATCTCCCACCCAGATGTGCCCTGCCAGCTGTGCAGTGCAGATGTGCAGGGCAAGATGGGCTTGCCTGTGCCCAAAAACACTGACTCAATCTGGCAGGGCTGGAGCAGAGCCACGGTGTGCTTCAGGCAACACCAACGCTCTTCAGGGGCGACCAAGGCTCCCAGCACCCTTTCAGCCTCGGGTGGGGATGTTTTGGGGTTCTCAAGAGCAGCCCCACGGGCAGCACGGTGTGTGGCAGCTGCCCCTGGCACACACAGCCTCCCCACGGCTGCCGGGGAGCCCGGCAGAGGTAGGTGGCAGCAAAGCCTGTTTCTTGCCGCAGGCGGGATGCGCCAGGGATGCTCAGCTCCATCCAGCCCCACGGATGGACCCGACCGTGCCAAGCTGGTACCTACCGACCACCCAGCCCATCACTGTGCCCACAGCCTGAGGTTTCCACCACAGCTCCTTTCCCCCACCCCGTTTCCTCTCCTTACACACGATTCAGAGTCCAGGATGGATCTTCATTTCTCCCTGGTTAGGATGTGCCAAGGAAATCGGCCAGCCAGGTGTATATTTATATAAACACCTCTGTGCTGGTGCTTGGCTGCTTGCCTTCTCCTCCTTCCCCTCATCCCCGAAGAAGGACATCCTCAGGTACCCCCACAGCAGCCAAGCTGCAGCCTTGGATTCAAATTTGGGAAGAACAGGAGCAGTCTTTTTAGGGAACACATCACATTCCGCTGTGGACCACCCACCCTGCTCTCCCTCACTGCCTCCAAACTCCCCCTTCCCAGCCCCTCCCTGAGTTTTTCAGGTGCCTGCTGTGGCTCAGCACATGATTGAGCAAACTGAGCAACACTGTAGGGAACAGGCTCCCCCCAAAAAATCCCTCCTGGGGACCCTGGGGCATCCCTGCCTTGGTGGTCCCACACTGGTGAGGAAGAGGAGCAGGCTGTGAAGGGGAGCCCCCGCTCAGTCCCTGTCCCAGGGGGTTTATCAGAGCTGCTCCTGATAAATGGATGATGAATAATTCACCGTTGGCTTTTGCTTTATGAAGTGTTCATTGTGCTCAAGCTTCCCAAGGTAATTAACTGTCCAACGAGCCCCACGTAACACAAGCCAGCCACAATCCCACCCTCACCACTTCATCAGCAGGTCTCCACCCCCCTTCAATGCATCAGAGGGGAACAAACACACAAACCCTTCCCCTCCCTGAGCCTCCTCCCCACCCCCCCAGGAGACCCAGCCATAGCATCCCCAGAGGGGGAACACGTCCACCATGGGTGCCAGCACAGGACTGGCACCACAGCACTGGGGACAAGCCACATTTCTCCAAGACAAGGAGGGATTTTTAGTCAGTTTTCTCAGGACAGCTGATTGCCCCCAAGTGCTGAGCCAGACACATTAAACCCTGAGCTCTCAGCAGCCTCAGGGCACTGTATCCCCAAAATCAAGCCATTCAGGGGTCTCCAGCAGGTACAGCCCCTTGCAGGCCAACGCTTTCCCTTCTCCTTGGAAAGCTAATACAAAACTTAACCCTTCTCCCCACCCAGCTGCAACACCTCACCACTGTGCTGCCTGCTCTGGCTTCCCAGCTCACCCACGCTCACAGTCCCAGTAAACCAGGCTGCCATCACCATTCCTGACCCATCCCACCAGGCACCCTGAGGGCTGATGCAGAGCTGGATCCCTGCATCAAGTTTTGCCCTGTTTGTGGGTAGTTCAAGAGAAGCACGAGTCACTCGTGCAACAACCACAACCGGTCTCAGCCCAGAGGGGAGCCCATCACAAGGTGACACAGCCAGCAATGAGTGCAGACAGGAGTGGGGCTCATTGCTTTGATAGATGTGTAAAAATTTCCTCCAGCCTCCGTTGCTGAGTCAGCCTTTCTGGGCTTCAATAATTCACAGCAATAAACAGTGAGATAAGAGCAGGGATGCAGCTAACCTGGGTGAGACGAGCGATGGCTCCGCTGACAGCCCTGCTCAGAGCATGGCACACAGCTACAGCCAGCACCAGGCACCACAAGCCTCTGGCTGGGGAAAGAGAAGTGCCAAATCCCAGCATCAGGGTCTCTACCAAAGCATCTCCCCCACCCCACAGCCCCCACGCAGCTCCCCCAGTTCCTCTCCCTGCAAAACCCTGCTCTGGGGCACCCAGCCCTTTCTTAAGGGTGGAGCTGGGCTGTGCCCTGCCTGGTGTTAATGCCCAAATGCCCCCAGCTGGGGCTTATCCCCCTTCCCATGGCTCCTGGGGCTGTCAGCTCCTTCCCCAGCTGGGCTTTCCCTGCTCCCTGCCTTCCCTCTGCCCATCCCTGGGCTTCACACTGCCCCTTCCAAGCATTTTTGGAGGCAAACAGAGCTGCCAGGCTTGTCACCAGTTACTGCAGCTAAAGACACATATTCCCAGGGCCCAGGTCTTGCCCTCTCCTGTCATGCCTGTTGTGCCTCTCCCAGCACAGCCCCAGTGCAGCCATGACCTGGCTCGTTTTCTCCTTGCCTCGTTGGGTGCCTAATTGAATCGCTCCCCCTCATCCCACCAGCCTCACCTCACAAAGCCCAGGCTGGGATCTGCCTTCCTCTCCATCAGCAGAGGGGTGGCAGCAGGGACAGGGAGGAGATTGTCCCTCTCTGCTCTGCCCTCCTGAGGCCCCAGCTGGAGTCCTGTGTCCAGAGCTGGGGCCCCAACACAAGGAAGATGTGGGGCTGTTGGAGAGGGGTCAGAGGAGCCCCGGAGATGCTCAGAGGGCTGGAGCAGCTCCCCTCTGGAGAGAGGCTGAGGGAGCTGGGCTGGGTGAGCCTGGAGAAGAGAAGGCTGTGGGGGGACCTCATTGCAGCCTGCCAGTCCCTGAAGGGAGCAGAGGAACAGGAGGGGAATGGGCTTGTTCAAGGGCAGAGCCTGGCAGGACAAGGGGGCTGGAGTGAAGCTGGAGGAGGGAAGGGTGAGAGGAGAGATTGGGGGGAAGTTCTTTGCAGAGAGAGTGGTGAGGGGCTGGAAGGGGCTGCCCAGAGAGGGGGTGGGTGCCCCGTCCCTGGGGGTGTTGAAGGCCAGGTTGGCTGGGGCCCTGGGCAACCTTGTGTAGCTCCAGGCCTGGAGGTTGGTGTCCCTGCCTGTGTCAGGGGGTTGGAGCTCTGTGCTCCTTGGGGTCCCTCCCAACCCAGACCAGGCTGGGATTCTGTGATTCCTCATGCACTGCTCCCTGTGGGGCTGCCTGCGTGCGTGGGTACCCCAGCCATCCCAAAGCTGGCTTCTTGCCCTTGCCACCACCCCAGGACAGGGTGAAGTGTGAGATGGGACACCCCAAACGCAGGGACAAAGCACCTGCTGGTGTCCCCAGCACTGAGCGACGGCACGGTAACGGCTGCTGAGAGTGATGGGGAAAGGACCTGCTATCTCTGAGCTGGAAAACCGGTGGGGTTTTATCTGAAGGTAACCAGGCAGCTCACAGGGGGTGTTCTCCATGTGAGGAGACACAGCTCAGCCCCTCTCCATGGCTGGAGAAAATGGGCTGTCCCAGAGGAGCCACTTCTATCAGCGAGAGCACGTGCACTAAGGCTGTGCCATGTATCCTGGCCCCAGGCTAGACCATAATATACCTTCCTAAACCAGGTACAAGTGTCCTATCTCGTTATAAGCCACGTTGAGGGAAAAAATTTAATAGAGCTATGATATTGCAGAGCAACAGCAGCAGTGCTTGATGGAGACATCTGCCCAGGCAGCACAGCCGTGGGTGGAAGGGCTGGGCTGAGCATCCCATCCCTGGGGGGATGCAGGCTGGAATGAGGTACAGGGATGTCCCGGTGCCAGAGCCTGGGTGGAGGTGACAGGGCTGCTGTGAACAACAACAGGAGCTTGGACAACCAGAGGGTTTGGCTGCAGGAGCCTCAGGTGGAGGTTTCCAGGTGTCACCTTCCCTCCTGGGTGCCACAGCTGACCACAGTGTCTGATTTAGGAGCCGTGTGGGGTGCGACCTGCAGATGTTGGTGCTTGCTTTAACACCCTGCGCTTGCCAGGCAGAGCCAAGGCATGCAAGTTTCATTATATGATATCAACATTTAGCTCTAGCCTTGGCAGTGTCAACCCTAATTATTTTCAAGAAGTCTTGAGGGCTGCGGGGATAAATCAATATAAATAACATGTTCATAAACTCTGAATCGTGTTCCTAACAGCATTAGGGCTTTAATTTGAATCTCAGATAAAAAAGGAGCCTGGGTCAGGTGTCCCTCTCCCTCCTTCTTTCCCTTATTAATCCTCACTGTCTGTCCTCATCCCCCGTGGCCCACCACGGAGGATGCTGCGGGGTGAAGCGGGGAGAGGAGCTCCAAGCTGGGGTGGCTCCGTGCTTCAGAAAGAAGATGGTGACCTGCCGGTGCCGTGGGTCCTACACACATAGGACTGATGGACAGCCACCTGCCCCTGGCTGGCTTTGGGGCTGTGATGCTCTTTTCCCTGGCTCTCGGGCCACCTCCTCCTCCCAGGGCTGCGGTGACGGCGCTGTCTCGCCTCCCCAGCCTGCGGTGCAGATGGCCCAGCATATGGGCAGCCTCCCCTTGTGCTCGCACCTTGTAAGCAGATTCTGTCAGGTTTAAAGAGGAAAAGCTTAATTAAGCGGTTGTGTGTGTACAATTACATCCTTAATTATCTCTGCGTTTCACTTCTTTGTTGTTTCCCCTTTGCACCAAGTTTGGTAACAATCAGAGGCGACTGTTCCCTGGAGCAGGAGCTTTTCTGCCTCTCATTTCTCTTCCTCTCTCCCCTTTGCCCCATTTTAGGGATGTTTTTCTGACTGAAAGGCCCCACACACCCCAAGCCCCCCTTGCTAGAGAACAGGGGCTGAGTTTCAGCATCCTCAGCTCCCACTTGGGTACCCAAACCAGAAGAAGACTTTCCAGAAGCGCTGCACACACAGAGTGAGAACCTGGCTGGTAAAAAAAGCTGCTTTTGGCCAATTTTTATTGTTTCACCAGCACCCCAGCCCAGCACCGGGCTGGCTGGAAAGCTGGGGTTGGACTCAATGATATCTTGAGGTCCCCTCAAACCCCGATGATTCTGTGAAAGCACCGGTCCTCCCTCCCAACACCCTCGAGTACCAGTAGACCCCATGGGAGCATCATCAGGAGGGTGATGCTTAATTATACCCAGCCCCAGGGACTTGCACCCAAAGGACAGCCCTGACTAATTAATTCCTGCAATTACTCCGTTCCACCCCGTTTCCCAGCTTGGACCACCTCTCCATCCCACGGTGAGCTGCGGACCTTCCTCAGGGACATCCCAGTGTCCCCTCACTGCCTCCTCAATCCCTGGCAGGTTTCGAGCTGCCTGCAGAGATCAGGGACAAGAAGCAGCAGAAGCAACTGGCTTAATTTGTGGTGGTGCTTTTATTTTACACGAGGAGCACTAAACAGCCATAAACATTCAGAGCTGGATCCTGGAGCTGGGGATATTTTTATTGTTTGCAAGTCCTTGAAATTCTGCCACATTTATGAAGCTTTTTATTCAAAATAACCCCAAACTTTAGCTCCTCTAATTGAGCGTGTTTCAAAGAGCACACGCCTGCTTTTAATACACAGATATATTTATATCACCATCAGTTAATTTTTATTTACCTTGTGGCCAAACTCATCTTCATCCTTAATTCCCAAGCCCATATTTGCTTTGAATCCGAATTGGACCTAACAATCAGCTGTATATTTAACGTGCCATTAAATTCTCAGCGCTGCTCTCACAGCTTTCAAACCAGTCGGCTTAAAATACAGCAGCAATCCCCCTTTTTTCCCTGAGTACCAGCAGGCCAGGCAGCAAAAATGAATCTTCATGCAGCTGAAAGATGTCAAGTGCTGGGAACGAGCCCAGAGAGAGCCACAGAGATGATTGGGGGTGGAGGGTGAGGGAGGGGGCTGCAAAGCGAGACCTGCGGCCAGGGGTGGAGAACGCTGAGGCTGAGCGGTTTGAGGAAGAGAGAGGGGGATGTGATGGCAATTTCCAAAGGTGCAAGAGCACTGGGAGAGAGGAAAGGTGTAATCTGTCCCCTGGGTGCACAGAGAGGGATAACGGGTGTCAGATTTAGGCTGGGCAGGAGGAGATGTGTGGAGAGCTCAATGGCACAGAGGGAGGCAGATGAGGAAGCCTGGAGTCTTGGGAAGAGGTAGGACAAGCAAACCCGGTGCTGTCTCAGGGCTGCATCCAGTCTGGAGCTGCAAAAGGGGTTGTGGAAGTGGCTGTCCCTGCCACGGGGCTGGGGGAAGCAGAGGAAACCAGGGAACCCTCTTGTCCCTACTGCCAAGTTCCCATGGAAATCTGCCCGCCCAGAGGGGCAGCAGGATTTCACCCCCTCACGTTTCTTCGGAGCACAGAGGGAGGTCAGTCCATCCCCCTGTGCTAAACCAAACATCCCCAAACGGTTCCCAGGGCAGCTCAGCTCCCCTCTGCCCCCCTCCCCATCCCTGCCACGGTGGGGAGGAGCCGTGGCCATGGGCACCCTGCTCCAGCAAGCGCCGACGAGCGGGGCCTGGGGACCTGGGTGAGCAGTTGCCTTGATGTTGGTGAAGGGAAGATTAGGAGACAAGTGGATCAGAGCCTGTAATTAAAGACCCAGGGAGGAGGTCTGTGATGCTGGAGAAGCCTTTCATCTGGCAGTCAAAGCGCATCTTCCCAAGGGATGCGGGGAAGGCGTCGGCGCTTGGAGGCTTTCACTGGTGTATCACCCCAACCTGGCTCCGGTTGTGGGGTGCAGCAGGGAGAGGCTCCGTGCAAAAGTCTGGCAGCACCCACCTTGCCAAGCACCCGCTGCCCCCACCCACCCCTCAGCATCCCAGCTCAGGATGCAGGAGACGCTCACAGCCAGCGCACCGGGTGGAGAAACACATCTGCATCCCCAAACCCAGGTCCCTGAGGATGCTGAGGAATTCCAGGGAAACCCAGGCTTGTGTGACCCTGCAGTCCAGCCCGGACATGCTCTGCTGACCTGCCCAGGCAGTGTTGTGCTCCTCAGCAGAGCACGCTGCAGAAATTAAACCAGGCAGTGCCGACAGCGGAAAGCAAACGCAGTATTTTAAAGCCCTTCCCAGTGTAAGAGCCCTGGGTACTATTAATAACACTTGTAAAGAGTTGTTCTGGAATAGATATGATTTTTATCTTGACGGTGTCTCTTTAAATCATTTTTATCCCCAAAAGTTTGCAAGCAGCATATTTTCTGTGCACCATCTATCTTGCCAAATATTCACCACCCCAGGTTTATTACTCACTCCCTCTTTAACCGTCAGCGATGGGACTGGTCCCCACCCTCCACTTTCCACGCTGGTTCCCAGCTCATGATGCTTCTCTTCCCTCCCTCCACCCCACGATTCCCCTTCGACGTGTGTTCTATTGGTGGCAGCAGAACGAAGTCAAGTGCTCAAATCTCTGTGGCTGAGAAGCCGTGGGGAGGTAGGAAGGGGTGCATGCTCAGATGCCAAACACCCTCAGTGCCGTTGCTCCTCTCCTTTCTTCAGTTAAAATTCAAGTTAGTGAAAACACAGAGAATTCTCCATTTTCCTCTGCAGGAGAGCAGCCACAGCCCTTTCACTGCTGCAAGGAGCTCTTGCCAAAAAGGAAGCATGAAAAGCCTGGGCATCGCAGCATCCTCTCCCTGCTGCTCCCTCAGCTACTCCACACTGGCAGCATCCGTTCCAGAGGCTCCAGACCCCAGGAAGGGACCCCATGGAGAGCTGGCAAGCTGCAGGGATGGGTGGGTTTGGGCAATTTTTTGAGAACCTCCTTGGAAAGGCAGGCTGGTGGCTCCTTAATCAGTCCCCCAAGGGGTGACCCGATGGGGATAGCCCCTGAGAGCGGAGAAGGGGGCTGCAGGGGCGTGTGCTGGGGCTGCTCCAGCAGCAGCTGCTTGGGAACGTCTGGCTGTCTGCAGCCAGAGCCAGAGGGGCCGGGAGCGAAGCGCAGCCCTCGATGGATCGATGGGCTCATCGGCACGCACAGAGGAGAGGCAGCCAGGCGCAAACCCAGCTGGGGATGGGGAGCAGCCCCGGGATGGGGAGAAGCCCTGGGACCTCCGTGCTGGGGGCTGCAGGGGAGAGGGACAGGAGGAAGGTGAGGAGGCATCATCACCCAGCGTGGTGCTGGGGTCACACCCAGGGGAGACCCTTTGCACAGGGGAGTGGAGCCCAGCCACAGCTCCTCAGGGATGGGCTCTGGGCTAGCAGGAGGCAGTGAACACAGCCTCCTGATGGGCCGGTGCAGCCCCAAATGCATGGATGCTTTGTTTCTGCCACCTCCTTGCCAGGGCACCAACTGCCCCAAATCCACCCTCCTTGCCTGATCAGCATACCCCCCGACCCCCTTCCCCCTTGCAACTGCTAAATCATTCCCCCACACCACAGATCTGTGTGTAACTGGCAGGCCAAGCAGCCGGAGCCAGCACACTGCATCGGTCCCTCCGGCTCTGTGGGCTACAACCCTCAGGGAGGGGCCGGGAGGATGCTGAGGGCTGGATCAACAGCTGAGTTCAGAGCCACTGGCTGTCCCCAGCAGTGTCCTGGCCCTGGTGTGACAGATGGACAAAGGCACACAGACACCTCCAGGCAGGGAAGGCCAAGCTGGGCAGCAGGGGAAGGGGGAGAGCAGCAGGGGGCTTTCCTGCCATCACATCAATCCTTCACTTGGAAATAAAGACTTTGTGAGAGGAGAACCGTGGAGAAAGGAGCAGATTCTCTGGTACAACTAGAAAACACCAATTTTGCTACCTCCTCAGCGGGGCAAAACTCAACCCAGTGCTCAGGCTGGTGCAGGGAGCCTAATGCCTGGCAAAGGTGTCAGAGCAGGGCTTGGGAGCTGCAGGCACGGCTCTGATACCCTCAGGGGTTTAAACGCCTCAGAGAAGAGCATCTCCATCACAGACTATGGCCTGGAAGGTAGGAGGCAGCCCCTTTTCCTGCCTGCCAGCCCCAGGCATGCCATGCTGGCTGGCATCCCGTGCTGAGACGGAGGAATGGGCAGAGCAGAAGGTGGAGCAGCCCCGATGGGTTGCAGCACACCATTTAACTGGGAAGGGAGGAGGGGAGGAGGAGGAGGAGGAGCAGCGCCACGCCGAACGGAGGGCAGGTGAGAGCTGGGAGTCATAAAATATTCCAAAACTAGATTAAGAAATTACAAGTGGGGAAGGCAGTGTGGGCCTGGAGCACACACCTCCCCCAGGCACTGTGTGTTTTTATCGGAGGAGGCAGCTTGCCATCCCACTGTGGAAATGAATCTGCTTTTGGGGTATGATTAAAGCCAAGCACTCCCGCTCCCCTTGTTTCCAAAGGCTTCAGAGGCTGTTTTAAAGGAACACCTGTTACCAGGACCTGGTTAATGACTCATTTGGGGAATACTTGAGGCTCTTCTATGCTTAATAGGTTTTGCATGAGCAGAGAAAGGGGATCCAGGAGAGACAGGGGCACCTGGAAGCAGCAGGGTCTGTCGGTCCCCAGGAGGATTCACTGCTAGGAACAATTGCCTTCCCCCTTGGCCCAGCTCTGCCTGCAGAGACAGGGACCACAGCACGCAGCCTGCCTTCAGCGGGAGCACTGGGGAGGTGTTCCCAGCCCATCATCAGCGGAGGGGCTGGCTGCACTGCTGATGGGCTTGGGAAAGGCTGGAAATTGCCAAGGAAGCCCAGCCTTGCATCCAGCCCATGTGGGAGATCGGCTGGCTGGCAGCTGACAGCTCCTGACCTTTGCGATGCTCAGCCAGAGTGATAAGAATGAGATTCCTTATCTCCTTCCCAATACAGTGACAGGCAGGAGTCCCCTGGGTGTTTGCAGTGCTAGGCACGAGTGACCCACCATTCCCTAGGCTGGGGCAGAGAGAAAGTTTGGGGTGGTGCTTTTTGCAGGGTGCAGGCTCCATCTCGTCCCACTCGCCCTGCCCAACGCCCACCCGTGGGGATGCCGCCCGTTCGCAGGAGGCATTGAGGCACGGCCAGTGCAGACAGCACCAGGGGGAAGAGGTGTCCCAAGAGCATCAGGACAGGGGGACTCAGCATGGCTTTGTTGGATGGTGTCTTGAAACCCCCCTAAAAGAGCCGCCCGCAGCTGGGAACCTGCAGAGCCCGTGCCCAGCCATGGCTGGAGCTCGCACGAGCCGCTCTGCTGCAGCTGCATCCTCTGGGAAGGATGAGAAAACATTTTGGGGGTGGGAAAAGAGCGAGCAGAGGGAAATAAAACCACCTCCTAGAAGATGCTTCCTGGAAGATGCTTCCTGGGGGAGCAGTGGTTGGGGCAGGGGCTCTGCCCACAGGCTCCAGAGCAGTGAGGACCCTTCTGCACACGAAGAGGGAATGGCTCCTTCGGTAGGAAGTTTTTCCTTCCCAAGGTGTGGGCAGGAGGCACGTCCCCACTGTCAGCAGCGCTGCCTGTGCCTGGCAGTGGGTAATTAAAGCCTTTTATTCAGTGCCTGGAGGCACAGAGGCATCAAGGGCTCTTATCAAAGAAGAAACCCAGCGGGCTGGCTTTGTGCAGAGGGAGGGAAGAGATGCCAAGGCTGCCTGTGCAGGTTTAAAGAAAGTTTTGGCTTCCTTCTCCTTTCCTAACTCTTTAAATCCACCTTGTGAACAGCTAATCTACGTTTATATGTTGCTCCACAGCGTTTGGCTGGGTAGAGGCCAACTCCTGCCGCTGCAGTTGGGGTCAGTCCTGGCACATGGCCGAGCAGCTCCATCCCCACAGCACGATCCTCGCTCTCCTCACTCACTCCAAATCAGGGTCTGGATTCAGAAGCCCCCAGTTCTATGTGATAAAGGGGATTTCTCCTACTCACCTGTGCAGGATGGCAGCACAGAGGGTCCTCGAAGCAGCCCTGCCACAGCATCCAGAGACAACTCCGACACCATGCACAGGCCAGCAGCGACGGGCAGGAGGATCCATGCCTGGGGATAGGAGGGACAAACAGCACCCCAAAAGTGTTGCAAAGTCCCAGCTGGGGCCCCGTAACACACAGAGACGTGTGTCTGTGATGCTGAGGCCAGACACAACTCGGCACACTGTTGAGAGAGATGCCTGCTCTCCTGCTGCCCCCCAGGCACAGCACCCTGAGAGCTGTGACCCCAGCCCAGGTCTGGGGGACCTGCCCCTTGCCTGCGGGGTGACAGTGCCTCAGGAGGGCTTAGCAGAGCTTGCCTTTTGGGAAGCAGGAGGATCACAGAGGGGGCACAGACAGAGCTCCAAGGTGGAGTGAATTTTCCAGCTCTCAGCTCTAAGGGAGAATCATAATGTCATTTATCATCTTTAAAGATACGGGGAGTTGGCGACAGAATGAATTCTTCTTCATAACCCAGTTCCCAGGATATTTTTACTGTGCATCATAAATTATAATACCTTTTTATTTTTGCTTTATGGCCTGTCCCTTGCCAATTCCTGTGATCTACATCCTCATTCCCCCCAGTGCCTCAGGAGCGATCCCTGCTCGTGTCTCTCCTCTTCCCATCAGCTCCCCAAAGTCTCTCCCCTTCCATCACTTCTTTTCTCTCTGGTCCAGCCCCCCTCTGCCCCAAGGCCCCTGGTTTCACAGCACAACTCAAGGCGTTTTCAAGACTGGGACAGCTCCCTTGGTCCTACTTCGATGCAGCCTCCTCCCTGTCATGTGTGGGGGGGCTGGTTTGAGTCCTGTTTGGTTTCCTGCACCAGTAACAGCTTGGAGAGCAGCGGCGGTGTGGGCCAGGGTAGGGATTTCATCTTCATTTGTGCCTGAAACTCAAAAGGGAGCACCAGCAGTTCAGGTGAGTTAACATAAAGTCAGTTTTAAGTTACACCTCCCACCAGAGTCAGCCCAAGTGAACCCAAACCCTCGGTATGAACCTCATGGGCCACGCAGCCCGCCCAGGACAGCCTTTCCCACCACCACTGATGGCTACTTACCACTATGGTGATGCCCAGCAGCCCGTGGAGATCATAGAATCATAGAATTGTAGGAGTTGGAAGGGACCTCGAGAGATCATCGGGTCCAACCCCCTGCCCAAGCAGCTCCCTAGGACATGTCACTCAGATAGGCGTCCAGACAGGTCTTGAATCTCTCCAGAGAAGGAGACTCCACACCCCCTGGGCAGCCTGTCCCAGGGCTCCCTCACCCTCACTGGGGAAAAGTTCTTCCCCACGTTGGTGCAGAACTTCCTGTGCTCCAACTTGCAGCCATTGCCCCTTGTCCTGTCCCCACAGACACTGAAAAGGGGCTGGCTGATTCCCCTGCATCCCCTGCTTAAGATAATTATAAACATTAATTAGGTCCCCCCTTAGTCTTCTCTTCTCAAGGCTGAACAGCCCCAGCTCACTCAGCCTTTCCTCATAGGGGAGATGCTTCGTAGCCCTTCTTTGGACTCTCTCCAGGAGATCCCTGTCCTTTTTATAACAGGGAGCCCAGAGATCCCACTCCTCAGCTTGGTACTACCATATCCATGGTGCAATGACCTTGGATGCCATCACTCACCACCAGCCTCCTCCCATCCCCACCGCCCATCCGGACCAACCCATCCAAAAGCCTCTCAGGGTAATTTCCATTTCCCCCAGCTTCTTTCTTTGCAAACCCCCTCTCCCATTAAAGAACAAGCTGTTTGCAGACCACGCTGGGTGTGCAACCCCTGCAAAAGAGGAGGTAGCACCAAAACCAAGGCACATCTCACCAGCTTCAGCATCCCTCCAGCAATTCCACCCGACACCGCACCCTGGGAAAACCAGGCATGAAGCAGGAGACAGAGGGAGGAGAGGTGAGTGTTTATCCCTGAGAAATATGGAGATTTGCTGCGATGAGGCTGGCTAAGAACATTACATTCAGCATGCTAAGCCAGAGAGTTTTCAGCAGGTTTATTCAGAGCTCAGGCGTTAGGCTCCCTATCAGCAGAGAGGCTTTGAGCGTGTCGGGGATTTACAGGCAACAAGAGAAGAAAACAGCCAGCTACTTGGGGAATTGCCTGGCAAGGCTGATGTCTCACACAGGACTCTTATTTTCCTTGTGCTGTAAGATGTTTAGCCACCCATCCATAGGTCGATATGGGATTTCTAGGACTAATGTAAAACCCCCCATCGCAGCCGTTCCTGTTTCCCATCCTTCATCAGAGAAATTTGTAGCCTGACCAAAGTCTTACAAAGATGGTTAAAGGCCTGGAGTATCTCCTCTATGAGGAAAGGCTGAGTGAGCTGGGGCTGTTCAGCCTGGAGAGAAGCAGCCTGAGAGGGAATCTGATCAATGGTTATCAATAGCTGAAGGGTGGGACACAGGGGGACATGGGCAGCCTCTTCTCAGTGTCTGTGGGGACAGGACAAGGGGCGATGGGCTCAAGCTGGAGCACAGGGGTTTCCACATCAATCTGGGGAAGAACTTCTTCCCAGTGAGGGTGAGGGAGCCCTGGGCCAGGCTGCCCAGGGGGTGTGGAGTCTCCTTCTCTGGAGAGATTCCAGCCCTGTCTGGACACCGCACTGTGTGCCCTGTCCTAGGGACCCTGCTTTGGCAGGGGGTTGGACCCCATGGGCTCTGGAGGTCCCTTCCAACCCCTGCAGCTCTGTGGTTCTGCGATTCCTTGCACAGACCCACATGGATGCACCCTCCAGGCCCTTAAAATCAAGCCTGTGGGATGGGCAGGGAGGAATAAGGACTGCTAAATGGGTGGCTGGCAGCACATCGGCAGCAGGATCGGAGCTGCACTTGGCTCCCATCCTTCCCCACCACATCTGGGGCTTCACAGAGAAAAATTAGAGTATAGGAGCAGGTTAACAGCCAGAAAAATTATTGCTAACAACACGACCAGGGGCTTGTTCCTTCCCTTTTATTGGAGACTGAGTGATTACTTGTAGGTAGTTAAAAGGCAGGAGCTGTGTGTTATTGCAGGGGATGCTTGGGAGTAACGGGAGGCTAATTAACGAGCAGCTCTTGCTCACTGCCAGGGGAATGTTCCCCAGGGCTGTGCTGCAAGTTGGAGAGAGAGAGAGATGCAGGCAGAGCAGGTTTGAGCGAGCGTGTGGAGGTAGCACAGCTCAGGGGGATGGAGGAGGCTGGAAACCAACCTGTTAGTGCACAAGTGATGCTCCTGGAGGAGGTTTAGCACGGGGCACAGAGGGACTGAGATGCTCCTGGTCAGGCTGTGGAAGGACTTGGGCCAAATTGCCTCTTTGACCCTGGGAAAGGGAGGACAGCAGAGGCTCTGTGGCATCTGCCGGTGGGTCGTGGTGGAGCAGATGGGTTATCGCAGCCTCACCCAGCACTGATGCAGCAGCACTGGGGAGCACTGGGCTGAGGGGCTGCCTCTGAACCCTGGTTCTGGGAGTCCCAACTTGTGCTGGGGCTGTAGAGGTGGGGGCCAGCAGGAATGGCTCCGTGCTTGCCCCAGGGACATTCTGAAGCAGACAGAGACAGAACAGGACCTGCAGTGCCTGAGGACACCAGGGCATGTGGGGCTGCCCCAAGCAGCCAGCCCTGTGAGACAAGCGTGCTGGGAGAGGGGCAGGTGGGAACGGGGCAGCAGTGACAAATGAGTTTAATTCCTGGGCAGACGTGGACGGGAGGGGGTGATTAATGGGAGGAACACGTCACCACGGCCTCAGGAGCTCAGGGAGCTGTTTTGTCAGAGGATGGAGCAGCAGGGACTGGCACTTGAAGGCAACAGGAGGGGAACAGAGACCAGCCTCTCAGCTGGGGGACAGGAGGTGACCATCTCCCTCCTGCCCACACTGTCCCTCTGACCATCTCCCAGGTCTGGGTCCTCCCCAGAAGTTCATGGGCAGCATTGAGACCCTTCAACTCCTGTCCTCTTCTACCCCTCTTACCCCATCAAACGTGCATGCCCACTCCAGAACCCTGTTGCTCTCAGGAGGAGATGTCAGCCAGGAGACGAGCCCCCCAAAGCGATGGGGATGGCCTGCTCCCATGGGAGGCTGCTGGCTGGCCTCTGAGCTGAGCAGCTAGAAAAGCAGCAGAAAATAGGGGAAGCAAACTAGTTCATGTGGGTACTGTGCAGAGGGATGTAAAGAGCCTGATTAACACTGCAATCATCAGCCACTATTCCACAGCAGCAATAAATCGCCCTAGCTGCTGCTGCTGCTGGTTTGGGGTGGCTTCACACTGCCACAATGACCAGGTTTGGACAAGAAGGTCCACGTGTGCAGTGAGAAAACCCCTGTGCAAGCACCACTGCATCACCAAGAGATAGCCTGGGGAAGTCCTGTCCCCACAACCCAGCCTCCTGACTCTCGCCCTTCACACCTTTATAAACATTACTGAGGTCACCCCTCAGGCTCCTCTTCTCCAGGCTAAAGAGGCTCAGCTCCCTCAGCCTCTCCTCACTCCGCACTCCCTCCATCACCTTGGTGGCCCTGCACTGGGCTCTTCCAAGGAGTTCCATGTCCTTCTGGAGCTGAGGGGCCCAGAGCTGCACACAATACTCCAGGTGTGGTCTCACCAGAGCAGAGCAGAGGGACAGAAGGACCTCCCCTGACCTATGACCCACCCCCTCTTCTCATAGCCCAACGGATGCCATCAGCCTTCTTGGCCACAAGGGCACAGTGCTGGCCATGGGCACCCTGCTGTCCCCCAGGACCCCCAGGTCCCTCTCCCCTGTGCTGCTCTCCAACAGGCCAGTCCCCAGCCTGTGCTGGGGTTGTTCTTCCCTACATGCAAAGGAGGCAGAGTGGTGCCATCAGCACTGGCTCAGCTGCAGGACCGTGATCGGCCTGGTTGGGTTCCAGAAGGTTCACCCCTCATCCCTGACCCCCTGGCTGGAGCTGCTGGTGCCCCCAGCCCCTCCATGCGTTACTCACTCTCACCCTGGGCCCGGCTCCAGCTGGCTCCTCTGACTGATCCGGGAGACGGCTCCACGAGCAGTGCCAGGAGCAGCCCCTGGTGCATTGGGCACAGCAGCTGTTAGTGCTGATTAAAAAAGGAGAAACCCAACAATTATCAGTCTGTGACAGCCAGTTCTGCTGCCCACAGCCTGGGGGGAGGGGGAGAGGGGGAGGCAACCTGTGCAGGGGGTGGGTACCCATTAGCTGCCTGAGATCCCAAGGCCGGACAGGGAGATCCCAGCAAACACAGGTATACACAGGAACACGCTAAGCACACGGGTGCCACCCTGTGTGAAACCCATCTGTGCAGCTTCTCTGTCTGAATAGAACCAGAGAATCCCAGCCTGGTCTGGGTTGGAGGGGACCCCAAGGATCACAGAGCTCCAACCCCCCTCCCACAGGCAGGGACACCAACCTCCAGGCCTGGAGCTACACAAGGTTGCCCAGGGTCCCAGCCAACCTGGCCTTGAACACCCCCAGGGACGGGGCACCCACCCCCTTTCTGGGCAGCCTGTTCCAGCCCTTCACCACTCTCTCTGCAAAGAACTTCCCCCCAATCTCTCCTCTCTCCCTTCCCTCCTCCAGCTTCACTCCAGCCCCCTTGTCCTGCCAGTCTCTGCCCTTGAACAAGCCCATTCCCCTCCTGTTCCTCTGCTCCCTTCAGGGACTGGCAGGCTGCAATGAGGTCCCCCCACAGCCTTCTCTTCTCCAGGCTGACCCAGCCCAGCTCCTCCTGCTGCATAATCATATCCATGTTAATCAGGACACGGCTGGACACGGGTGTTGCTGCCACAAACACAGAGAGCCCCCAGGAAAGCACACAGCCACAGCCACAGCCACTCCTCTGGTTCACAGTTCCTGGCAGCCACACGTCCCTGCAGAGCTCCTGAGCAGCCTCCTCTCCCGCTGTGCCTGGCCTCCTCATTAATATCTACTGGCTGAATTATTTATTACAAACAGATGTTAGAGTTTAAAGAGTGTTAAGAGGATATCCTTGGCTAATCAATTTATTTTTAACTAGTTTATGTATTTATTACAAGCAGAATTTGGACTTGAGCTGCCATTTTAAATTATCCCTCGTTCATCACAGCACAGTGTGAGCTGCTTGGATGCTCGTGCTGTGTCCTTGGGGAGCAAGAGTGAGCCACAAATCTGGGGTTTGCTGGCCAGGCACTGGGCTTTTTTAGCCTCTCTGGTTTGCAGATACTATATAAAATGCAGACATGGGACTGAAATGCACTGCAGGCTCTCTAGAGATGAGCTTTGTCTTCGTGGGCAGCAGAGAGCTGCAGCCTGGCTGGGGGTCTCCTGGAGAAGCAGAAGAGGGAGATGTTGCTAAGAGCTAGAAGGACTCCAGGCCACAGAGGAAGGAGAGGGAGATATTATGCATGTCTGCATCTCCCCTGTCCTTGGAGCCCTCCCTGGAGCTGTTTAGGCAAGCCCTTTGGTGTATCACCCTTGGCCAGGGAAGACCCCAGGATGCTCCTGCTTCACTCCACAGAAAATCTGCCCCTGAAAATGCCTCTCTGGGAGGAGAGCAAGCAAAAGCCAAGACAAATTAAGTAGATGGAATTTGCACACCATATCCAAACCTGGTGATCACAAACCCTCCCCTGGTCTCCAACCCCTTGAAGCTATTAAGAGAAACTCAGAAGCAGGAGCAGGGATTAGGGAGCATCTTCCAGGCTCCAGCCACAACCAGGTGCTCCCCACCTTGTGCAGGGTGTTACAGCCTCTTCTGCAACCCCAGCCCATGCCAGGGCATGTCTGGGAGATGCCAGCCCCAAAGCACATGGGCAAGAAGGCAGCTCCTCTGAAAGCACATCCCACATCCCCACGGACAACACCAGCTTCACCAAAAAGAGCACAACCAGCAACTGATGCTCTGCCGCTCGCTGCCTCAGACATTGCAAATCTCTGGGGTGAATCCAAGGCATCTCTGCACCAGTTCATCACCCTCTGGGAAGCACCAAAGTCTCAAAGAACCTGTCAGCCCTGACTGGGTGAGGGACTCAAACTGCATTTCAGCTTGTCACCATTTCCAAGAGATACTGGGGAAAAGATACAAACAAGGGGAGATGCTGTAGGGGGAGGAAGATAAATGGTGCTGGGAAGGGAGGGGGGAAGGAGAGAGATGGGAGACAAAAAAAAAAGAGAGGAGTGGGTGAAGCCATGCATCGAGCACAGCAATTAAAGCCACCCTGAGCTCACCCAATTAGACTAACTGGAGAGAGGAGGAATCCCGAAGGATAATTTCCTGGCAAATTGCTCATTTGTCTCTCTCAGTCTCTGTCTCTGGAACGCTTCTGTGTCAGTCAAGCCATGGAGCTGAGCCCTGGGGAGAGGAGCCAGAGATGTTGGTAATTTAGCGTGCAAAAGGCATCTCTTCCTAGAAACCTCCTCCAAGTGCCACAAACCTAAAGAAACCTTGTCTGTAGCTACTACAAAGCAGCAAGAAGGGACAGGACGAGGAGGGATGGGGATGGATGGGCCGCCCTGTCCCTCCTTGGTCTGCTGATGGGCTTTCTGCCTTGCTGCTCCCATCAGGGAGTTGCTCTTCACCCTGTGCAGCTCAGGTCTGGCTATCCCCATCTTAGCAATGGGCAGGTGTGCCGCAGCCCACACAGGGACTAGGAAGGAGTGAACACGCATACGTGCACGGGCAGGACGCAGGGAGTTGGGGGATTGCTGCAGAAGGAAAAACACCAGTCAAATCAACCAACAGCAGCCTGTCCTGGTATGATGAATGCTGGGCACATCTTCCTTCTCCACAGCTCACAGCAGCCTCCAGAGGACACGGTGCAGGAGCAGAGCCCCAGCCCCGCGGTGCCTGTGGAAACACAAGGACCACGCTGGGATGGGGAGTGAGGGCAGGATGGGGAGCTGGCTGCAAAGGGCCACGGGGTTTGGGGGAGTTTGTGCTGAGCTGCAGTGAAAGCCACGTCTCCAGCTCCCGTAGGACACCTCTGCAGGACAGGGGCTGGCAGGGCAGACCCCAGAGCATCCAGCCTCCTTCATACAGAAGTCCTGCCCCTACAAATGCCTACTGCGTTCACCCTCTCCAAGGATCTAAACAGCAAAAGAAAAGCCCAGGCTGCATTTGCCATCTGAAACAGAAGTCATCCCCTCCCAGGGAGCAGCAGGATGTCCCCCAACCAACCTGGGTGTGCTGTCAGCCATCCCCCTGCACAGAGCTCCTGACATCTTCATTCCTCGCACGTGGCCCCGGCCATTGCTCCGTGCTGTCAGTAAAGCCAGAGGCAAACAAGGACCTGGAGATTTACTGCTGTTCAGCACCAAGGGCCACGCTGGGTGCTTAAACCCTGGAGTTATGGGAATCAGCAGAGTGCTGTAATACCTGGCTGGACACAGATGAGCAGCTGCCGTGCTGAACAGTTCTGGCTCAGGAAGTGCCTCGGGAGTCAGAGGAGATGCAGAACCCCAGAGATGAAGCCTAAACTACAGACCAAAGGCAGAAGACAGGAAAAAACAGCTTCAGCTCAAATCAACCCCCAATCCCACCCATAAACCAGGCGAGACCTGCAAAGCCAGGACGTTATCGCAGGGGGCTGAGGAGCAGCTCAACAGCTTTAGCTCTTGGGCACCCATGGGAGGGCTGGGAGCTGGGTTAGACCCTGAGCCTTGCTCAGCACATCCAGGATCCCTCCTGCAGCTAGCTCAGCCAGCAGCCAGCAACAGTGGGGGGAACCCCCATGCAGACACGGGCCCCCTCCCCAGCCCTCCTTCCCTGCTGCCTGCAGCAGGCAGACACTGGCAGTCAGGGGGCTCCAGCCACTTTGCCAACACTCAAGTAGTCAATCAAAGCATCAGCTGGGAAGTGTTAAAGGTCCATGTCTGTCTGCATTACAACCCCAGCACTACACCGTGTCGCCGCCTGTGCCCTAATGGGCTCCCTGGTATAAAAAGGACAGGGATCTCCTGGAGAGAGTCCAAAGAAGGGCTATGAAGATGATGAAGGGCCTGGAGCATCTCTCCTATGAGGAAAGGCTGAGAAGATTGGGACTGTTCAGCCTTGAGAAGAGAAGACTAAGGGGGGACCTAATTAATGTTTATAATTATCTTAAGCAGGGGATGCAGGGGGAATCAGCCAGCCCCTTTTCAGTGTCTGTGGGGACAGGACAAGGGGCAATGGCTGCAAGTTGGAGCAGAGGAAGTTCCACACCAACATGGGGAAGAACTTTTCCCCAGTGAGGGTAACAGAGCACTGGAATAGGCTGCCCAGGGGGTGTGGAGTCTCCTTCTCTGGAGAGATTCAAGACCCATCTGGACACCTATCTGAGTGAAATGTCCTAGGGAGCTGCTTTGGCAGGGGGTTGGACCCGATGAGCTCTCGAGGTCCCTTCCAACCCCTACAATTCTATGATTCTATGATTCTAATGCTGCAACACCTTGCGCATGATTTCACGGGCTGCTGCTGGAGGCATTAGGGAGCTGATGCTCCTCTGCTGCTCAGGGTGTTCTGCTTGCTCATTTGCAGTGAAACCTCTTGTTTTTATACCACCTTTTCTTTACTTATCCTCCTTTCGCTTTGCTGCCCCCATGGGCTGGTAGCACCTTTACTGACACTCAGCTGAAAAGTTCATGGAACGTCAAACAAGGTCCTGGGGGTGGGGGATGCTCGGCTGTGCTGCTGGGGGCTTGAGTTAACACGCTTGGACTTAACATGAGGATTCAGCCTTGGTGTTGGCAGGTGTAATCCCTGGCCCAGCGTGGTGTGTGGGAGTGGATTCCATCCCTGCCTTGCTCACACTACTGCAGCGGGGACAGCATGGGGGGAACTCCATGCAGCCAGCTCCTCTGCTCTCCCTCTGTCCCCAAAAAGTCTATAGGGTACAATCCAGAGCCCTTTCCATCCTGCTCCCTGGTCACAGTGGAGGAAAAAGCCCTATTCAATAAGCAGCCCAGCCTGGGTGTCCCCAGAGAGCTCAAATAATACTAATAAATGCAGAGATGAAAGATGAAAACTTGATTAAAGTAGGGTAATGCTCACCTGAGAGCTCCACAAACACAAGGCTTTTCTACCTGACCCTAATGCAGACAGATCTCACAGGCAGCCTGGGTGCAGGACAGTCCCCTTAGCAGGTTCATGGTGTGATGCTCAGCCAAGGATGTGCACCATGCCTGAGGGCACAGTAAAAAAAGAGAGTCATCTCACCTTTTTTTCTTCTTCTTCTTTTCCTCCCCACTTTCTTATTTCCCTAAACACCACCACTCTTCCCAGATGGGCTGTCCCTTGAAACTGCCCCCACTCCAGCCACCGGGCCCAAAACTGAATATTGGAGGAGATTAATGACCTCAGAAAAAATGTAATTACACAACAGGGCTCTGCTCTTAATAACTGCGTATTTTACTTGTCAATGTGCCTTAATTGAAAATGAGTAGGCGATACAAGTTGCAGTGGAGTTGGCTGGCAAGCCTTTAACGCTGTATTAATTGTAGTAATTAGCAGTCACTTTATGGTGGAGTCATCTATAAATAGGGGGTCCATTAGTTTAGCGGAGAGTGGGATTTAAAGTGCAAATAAAATCCCAACATTCCATATAAATCACTCCTTTCCCCCTGCCCCCCCCCAAATTTACAGTCACAGAAGGGCTGTGATGCTGCTCTGGATGGGCTGCGGTGAGTTTGCCCTCAGGATGGGAAGTGGCTGGTTGTTTGCTGTTGCAGGAGAAGCTGGGGTGATCTCAGCACCCCAAGGAGACCCCCGCTGCTTGTCTGGGTGCTCCCACACACAGCCTTGGGCCATCATCAGGCTGCTGGGTGATGGATAGCATCGATATTAGGGACCCCAGCACTCACCGTCCTCAGGCTGCCCAAGGTGGCTGGAAAGGGTGCTGGATAAATCCCAAGAACCAGGAGGTGGGGAAACAGACCACAAAGCCAAGTGCTCAGCATCTCTGTCCTGGGGTGGTAGGAATGCTGCAGGGATCACCTTTTGAGGAGAAAAAACAACACCCAACAGCTGTAAAGACACAGGAAAAGGGAATGGTAGTGCAGCCCAGAGCGAGCCAGCACCCCATCAATGGGGGCTCCATCACCCCCAGCCATGCTCCAGTGCTCACAGCCCCGTTCAGGACATGCTCCATTTATCTGATGATTACTGAAGGGAAAGCAAGTAAGAGAGGGAGAAAGAATATTCTTTTATTAACACAGAAACACATTCAATTACAGCCTGTACTACCAGGGACAAGGTAACACGCTAAAATAAAATGCTGGCTCCTAAAAAATAAAAAAAAACCCAGAGAAGATCTATTAAAAATTTAAAAACAAACACACAAAACCCTTTCCCTTTTCACTGCTGACCAGCTCTTGGTTTAAAAGAGATCATCAGTTCCCCCGCTGGCACAGCTCCTGCCTGCTGCCAGGGTGCAGATCTATTCCTGCACAGCTTATTCTTGAGCAGGGAAGGAACAGGGATCTTGGGGAGAGAGAGAAAAAAAATAGAAAAGGGAGAAAAGAAAAAAAGGAAAAAAAAATATTAAAGAGGAAAGGGAAAGGAGATCAGAGGTCTCTATCTGCTGCAGGAGCAGCTCCCATTCAGGTGCTGTAAAAAGCCCCAGCACATTCTAATTGGAGATATGTTTTTATTACTCTTCACAGAAGATTTCACCCATTCAATAATTTATCTTCCTCAGAAGCGACTCTATGGCACAGTTGAGAGGTGGGAAAAGGAGCTGCCAGCTCCCTTTCCTCTCTCCCAACACCTCCCTGGGAGCACTGCAGGGTGAGAGGAGACGGTTGGGACCCCCAGCCCTGCGCTCCTGGGGATGGGCTGTGCTCCTGCTGCGCCCACCAGCTCTTAGGTGGCTGCTAAAGTCACTGGACTGAAGCAATAATGGATGGAAAGGATCCCTCTGGCTGTCCTCCCATTGGCATCCCCCCCAAGGCCACCCCCATCCCTTCCTCGTGGCCCCCCTTGTTTCCATAGGGAGGAGGAGGACAGTGCACCCCAGCACCCAGCATAGGACACAGCTCTGTGACCACCTGGGAGAGGAAACCCTGCAGTGTGCAAAAGGGAAGAGGAATAAGACTTCTCCTTCCACAGAACAAAAGCTTTCTCCAGACCTATCAGGCAGGAAAAGCCTTTGCAACCAGCTCTTAATTATGGCTTTATCTCCAAAGGAGGGGACTGGGCTCCAGCTCTGCCCCAGTGTGCCCAGCAGCACAACCAGTCGTGCTTCACATCACGGCTGTGATGTCCTGTTGGCTCCCAGAGAAGGACCCATCAGGTCTGTACATGGAGCACAGAGAAACCTCAGCACCTCCAGCCACTGGGCCCACGGTTCAGATCTGCCTAGAGCCACAAAACGCCTTATCTGAGCCTTGCCCATGAGCTGAGGCTTGGCAGCCAGCTCTGCACTCTCCTTTGGCTGCTGCAGACCACAGGTGACCCCCTTTATGTGCGTGGGGTGATGCCACCTATCTCTGGCTTAAGGGTAATGAGAAGCAAAGCCCCCGAGCCAGCAGAGGTGGGCTGGTGGCCTTCAGAGACCAGGATGTCTTATCAGGATTCTTCCTAAGTCTAATGACGGGGGAAAAAAAAGCAAAACACCCTGAGTATTTCTCATGGTTTACTCACAGAGTGACCAGGCACAGAGCAGTGATTTGCCTTCAAACTCTTTCCTCCAGCCCATGCGTCAGCCGCATCCGTGGGCTCTCTTTGGAGCATCCCTAGGAAAGGCCAGAGAGAAGCTGAGCAGTTGTAGATCTATCACATCCCTGCCAGCCAGCTGGAATTATCACATGGAAAAGAGGGTGGAGGAAACAGTCAGTAATGAAGAAGACTTTTTTTTCCCCCAGAATCTTCCCTGGACTTGGAACAGCAGCTCAAGGTTCACCAGACACGTGAATACTCACAGCAAGCAACAGGTCTCCTGTTGTTGTGTACTGCCTTCTGTGTAAGAGTTTAAGGGAGAACCTGGGATTTACATTGCTAAAAGCATCCTGAGGGCTGAGTTCTTCCAAGGCAGCATGGCTCTTCCCAACCCTTTGGCAAACATGAGCCTCTCCAAGGCCCAAAGGGAGGGACCAACAGCTCCGTGAGTGGAGTGAGCCGTGCTTCGAGTGGCGCCTCTCAACGCCACGCTTATCATCAGAGGGACAGGGTGAGGAGTGGGAGGGGGTGGGGGGAAGATGAAATAACATAAAAATAAATACAGAGGGAACTTTGGCATGGAAGGCAAAACAGGATTGATCTTTTGCTTGACTTACTCCGAAAATTGCTTCTCCACTGCCCGTTTATGCACATTAATTGAGCGTCTGGCCCAGCTGCGCGTCTGTTTAAGTCCTCAATCAATCCCCTTTCGGATGACTGCTGGATCAATAGGGTGGTAATTTAATAAAAGGACATTTTCAGTTGGCTTTTAAAAGCCGCTGATGGGATTTAATTCTTCCCCATTTTTTAAGAAGAAAAGGGGCGGTGGGAGAGGAGAACCAGGGGGTCAAACCACGATCCAGCGCTTTCCCCTCCCAGCAGCATCCTTTTCAGAGGAGGCTTGTGGTGAACTTCTCAACCTTCCTCGTTGTTCCTCATCCCTCTTGACCTGAGATCAACACAAAGGCACTGGAGGGACTCTGTCTAGGAAGCAAATTCTCCTCCTGAGAGCAGCAGTAGCGAGCTAGAGGGCACCTCAGAGCCCATCTCCTCCTCTTCCTCACCAAAGCAATGTGTGTACATTTGACCACACTGCTGGGACACATGAAAGCACCATCATCTGCCCCCAAACTCCAATCCTGCCCTCAACAGCTTCTGTGCTACAAGGATCAGTCCTCCAGCATCTTCAGAGGTCTGAGGGCAGGACATGCCATGCACCAACGTGTCTGGGATGATGCATCCAACTCCTGTGGCACTTCCCAGGTGAGGAAGCTGCCAAGTTCAAGGTGGCTCAGGTTGTCTGTGGCAAAAAGGTTGTCCAAGAGAAGAGGCACATCCATGCTGGGCATTTCATTGCTAGGTCAAAAAACCGGAGGCAGAAGAGCCCTACCACAAACTTCTTGGGGTCCAGGAAGTGTAGACATCAGGGCCTTCCCAGGCAGGAATTAACACCTTCCCACTCCCTCCAACCCCCCTGCTCTTGTGCTGCTTGCTTTCACCCCAGAACCAGTCCCAGAGCCCAAGTGCCTGGCTGGTCTTTGACATGTGCAAGCCTCCTGCTCTGTTTAATGTCATTCTTTCTTCCCAGCACCAGCACAGTTCAGCAACGAGACCAATTCTCCAGCTCTGCAACATGCCCCCCACACCAGCACAGCCAGATTCCCCCTTCCCCAGCTCCCATCTCCAGCCTGTCCATGTTTCATTTCCTCTAATCACTTTCTTCACAGCCATCCTCTCTAAAACCTTTCTCTTCCTCCAGGCTGCAATTCCCTCCCTTTGCTGCTTCTCCTTTTCCTCCCTGTGATGCTTTGCCCACAGCTATCTGTTTTACAGTGCTTTAACCAGCACTGTGCTGGGAGAAAGGATTATATCCCTGTCCTTCTGCTGGAGTGCCCATGGACTGCCTTTCCCTGCTAACAACAAGCACCCATCCCAGAGGTCACGTCAGAGCCAGCCTCGGTTTTGTCCAGTGCCACTCAATCATTTTTGACATCAATATGTGGCTTTTAGATCACAGCCTCTTGCTCTGATGAATGGGTCTCCTGGCTTCACACATCTCTGCGTTGAACTCGGCTCCTCGTGAGGCTTCGCTGCACTGTGGTCACAGGGCAGAGCCTCCCCCCAGCCCAGTTTCCTCAGCCACCCACCCACCTCAGCAGGACGCCACAGGGCTGGTGGGCTGAAGGACACAGAGACACAGCTCCCTTCCTCCCAACCCTGCTGGGCCAGTCTCTCAGAGGGACTTGCTTGACACAGATACCACTGGAAAACCCTTGATTTGATGGCAGGTAGGTGGACAGCGACCTGTGGTCCCTCCAAATCAAAACCATCCACCAAGTTCAGCGGTAAAACTTCCAGATTTGGTTTTCTTACAAGCCTCCATCAGCATGCAGGGAGCTGACACAGCACCCAAGGCTGTTCCTCGAGAGAAGCTCTGGCCAACCACCTTCCCTCTGCACCAGAGCAGCAGCCACAGCATCACGGGAGAGCAACCAGAGGAGCCCAACTCTATAAATAAAAGGCATGAATTAAACATGACTCTTGTATTTTCAGGGGTCAGATGAGTATTCGGTCACTTAGCAGTACCATCTACTCCCACGGAGGATTGTGGAGGGGAAAAAGAAGGGAGAATAACAATAAGTGTTTATCATGACTTGTTGTTTACCCAGTGACATTCTGAAGGACCAAATCTCACCCCTGCTGCGAGCGTGGGAGCAGAACTCAGTCCCACACAGAGCTCCTCTAAAGCACAGGAACATCCTCTAAAAAACAAGGCAGGGGATGACTGTCCCCATTTTAAAGCTGGGCAAAAATTTCCACGGAGAAGATGCTAGATAGATTCATTTGACACACTTTAGCAGAGCCCACAACACAGCCCATCCTCCCAGCTTTCCAGGCAGGGGGAGAATGAGGAATCTCTGAGGGCAATAGCAGATCTTCCTTCGTTTGGAATCAAGCGCACCCAGCGACAGCAGCTCTCAAATTCCAGGTGCTCTCCTGAAACTTCTTGTAAATTCCCTGTTTTCTTCAGTCTGCCCAAAGAAAGTTCACGGGTGGAGCCGAGCAGGCCACACACAGCACCTCTCCTGCACAACCCAGATACCAGTTGCCAGCCCTAACTGGGGAGCACTGGAATAAAACGAACAGCGATGGATGGGTGGTGTGGACAGCTTTTCTGCTCCGCTGCAATCGCTACAAATCACAGCCAGATTTTTCATTTCCAGGCTGGTAAATAGATGAGAAGGGACCCAAGCCAAGCTCCTGACGCCTGAGACTCTCCACAACTTGCTGGAACATAAGAGCTTCCCACAACCCCCTCCAAGCAGAGAACGAAGCCATAGAAGTCAGAGCTGCACTCCCAGCCCTGCGTTCCCAGCGCTTGCAATTCAGGACTCTCCCAGGCACAAGAAACTCCTTCTCCTGATGCTGAGACCTCTCGTGATGAAAACTCACCCAAAATGAGATGATTTAGGGAATCTGGAAAACTGACAGCGCTTCCCACTCCAATGCCCATCACCATCATCAGCTAAATCCATGCTGGTGATGGGCCCTAATTAGTTTTAGCTCACAGGCAAGGTTGGATAACGAAGGGAGCCACCTATTTATCCGCTCACGGGGCTGTGTTATCCATATGTCACTCCCTGTGTAGCAGAAATTTTATGTAACATTGTATTTCCTTTGGGTTAATTTACTTACAGGTGTCAGATTGACTTAATTCCTGGTCTCCTTAATTGGCCCCACCGTTAATACCAGCTCGCACGCCTCTGCTTCTCTGAGGCCTCCCTCGCTCCTGCTGCAGCAGCCACCAACTCCTTTCTCCTGCCAAAAATATCTCAGTGCTGCTGGAGATCTCCCATGGAAGGCAGGATCACCCTGTGCACATGGTGACCTGGGATTGAAGCCGGAGAGGTGTTCACCCCCAAATGTAACCGGGTACCATCCTGGGGGTCTGGCACTGCAGCAGGCTCAGCGCTGCACAGAGGGGTGTGCTCCAGGCAGCCAGGGCTTCATGGAATGATAGAATGGTCTGGGTTGGAAGGGACCCCAAGGGTCACAGAGCTCCAACCCCCTGACACAGGCAGGGACACCAACCTCCAGGCCTGGAGCTACACAAGGGTGCCCAGGGCCCCAGCCAACCTGGCCTTCAACACCCCCAGGGATGGGGCACCCACCCCCTCTCTGGGCAGCCTGTTTCAGCCCCTCACCACTCTCTCTGTAAAAAACTTCCCCCTAATATCTAATATAAACCTTCCCTCCTTCAGCTTTAATCTATTCCCCTTGTCCTGCCAAGGATAGGGTGTGTGTTGAAAAGAATGAATACACTGCCAAAGGGGATGCTATAGGGGCATATCAGGGGCACATCAGGAATTCAGCCTTTGGCCCCTGGAAATCCTCACCCAGGCACTACAAACACCCCCACCCTTCACAGCCAGCCCTGGTGAGACACCCCCACCACCACCACCACCCCCGACCCGTGCTCCCAGCAGCTCCCAGGATATCATCACTGGAGTGGCTATCAGGAGTCCCAGCCCTGCTGTGCAGCATCTCACAACAAAAGTCTGATGAGGAGCAGCTGAGGGAACTCTGAGTGCTTGTTTAGCCTGGAGAAGAGGAGGCTCAAGGGAGACTTTACAGCTGTCTATGACTGCCTGAAAGGAGGTTGTAGTGAGCTGGGGGTCAGTCTCTTCTCCCAAGTGACAAGTGATAGGATGAGAGGGAATGGCTGCAAGCTGTGCCAGGGGAGGTTCAGGTTAGAAATGAGGAGAAGTTGCCTCTCATGAAGAGCAGTTGGGCATTGGAACAGGCTGCCCAGGGAGGTGATGGAGTCACCGTCCCTCAGGGTGTTCAGGGAAAGGTTGGATGAGTTACTGAGGGACATGGGTTAGTGAGTGATAGAGGTGGTGGGGGGATGGTTGGATTAAGTGATCTTAGAGATCCTTTCCAACTTGAATGATTCTCTGATCTCCTCCCTTTCCAGGGTACCTGGAGCACAAGCCCGCAGGCACCAGGAGCTTCTCCAGTCTCAGACTTCAGAAAAGACCTTTAGACTGAGCAGCGCTGTCAACAAATGTATTTAAACTACACCAAAAAAAAAATAAATACCCCAAACCAAACCTAAACCCCAACCCTGATGTGCTTTTAAATTGGAAAAATAAATGAATCACACAGAAGACAGAACAAAAAATTATTAAAATCTATGTAGTCTTCTGTATTTTCCTCTCAAAATTAGGAGGCTGGATGCTCAGCTCATGTAAATCTCCTTTAAATGGCACACACGTTAACGATCCTACCCTGATTTACACCACTAGAGAAATTAGCTTCCTCTATGCCTGGGTCTCTGCACACATCTGTCCTTTGAGAATCAATAAATAAAACTTGAAAATAATATTCATCCCCCATTTATTCTGCTTAATTATTTAAACTTCAGATTCTGGAAATAATAAAGGAGTAATAAAAAAGAGATTTACCATCCAGCACAATTGCTGGAAGCATCCCATGTTATTTCCTCCTTTACTTTTTAATCTTTTCCACTTTTTCTTCTTTTTTTTTCTTTTTTTTTTTTTTCTGGCTCACCAAATTGAATCAATTTGTTAAAGTTGTTGCAAAACTGATTTGCTCTGATCTATTGGTGGTGATGAAGAGAAATGGGCTGCTCTGCTCTCCCCGTGTCCCCCAAGCCCCACTCATTAAGAAGGATAACGCTTTGCCATCGAGGGAGCAGTCTGCAGCATGCCTGAGTGGCAAAGACTGATTAAAAAGCAAGACGTGACTTTGGAGGGTAAATGATACTTGTGATGACGAATGGCAAGAAGGATCCAGGCAAGAGATCCCAGCTCCTAGAAGGCAGGCTGCAGAAGACAAATCCCTGCAGAAATCTGACTGAGCTTCCATAGTGACTTTGGAAAGTTGAGATGGGCAAAGTCAATTTGCTTCAAAAAAGAGACTTGCCTTGATCTCTGGCCTCCAGAGCTGCTGGACCGGTGGCAGGAGGTGAATCATCTTCCCCACTACCTGCTGAATGGCTAGGGATGCTCTCTGAATATTTGGAGCTCTAGGTCCTGGACAACCCCATCGCTCCAGGCTCCATCAGTCAGTCCTCATGACGCAGACCGAACTCCTCCTGGAAAAATCATGCCACACTTGGGCTGCCGGAGGATTAACAGACCTGCCAACAGCACCAGATGAAAAGGAAAACATTGCCCAGTAAGACAGGAGCTGATAGAGCTGAGTTTCAGATAAATGCAGGGGCTCAGGTCAGGGAAGGGTCCTACCCTGCTTGTGGTCCCACAGGCAGCCAGCAGCAGAGCAGGGACAGCCTGCAGCGAGCCGTCTCCCCAGGGCCGCACGCCGGAACGGCAGGCAGCTGTCTGAAATGAACACATCAAGGCACCGGCTGTGACGAGCTCTAATCCCAAGTGCTGTGACAGGCCTGTCGCCTGTCATGTTCTCCCTGCGCCCCACGGAGAGAGACGAGCCGGGCATCCTCATCACGCTGCCATTAGGCTCAAGCCCCAGGGGAAGCAGCTGGGGAGGGGTAAGGATGAGCAGGGATGGACCCGGCTCAGCTCCTGCATCCTCACCAGAAACCAGGGATGTTACTGTACAGCGTGTTTCCCTGAGGGGCCCACGCTGAGACCCTGCGGCACCGCACGCTGCTCGCCTGGAAGTCTTTACCCACAAGCAACGGATCGGCCACTGCCACGTGGCAGAGCTGTGGCCACGGACACAGCTTTAGGAACACAAGGACAATGGCAGTTTTTCCCTTCCCAACACAGAAAGAGCATTAAAACACTGTAGCCCAGGCCAAAGCTATTTAAGCCCACGCACCCAAATCAGGTTAATTTAACCTGCCATGCACTTCTGGGGCAGACCAGCTCCCCCAGCTCGCAGTGTTCACACCACGGTTGTGCCCCAGGTCCAAGGCAGGTGCTTGCTAAGACACTTTCTGGTCCCACCATCACCCTGCCCCACAGCATCACATCCCACCCCCTGCTCTGCAGCACGGTCCTAAGAGAAACCAAGGAGCAGCCAGGTATCCTAAGATCCACCAAAGCCCCAGGAGGGGGTTTTGCTGTTGCTAGTCGTGAGGTCACACACCTCTGCTTGCCCCCACGCCCACCAGGCCAGTCAGCACATGATACATGGCGGGATGTACACGCCTCCCCCTCTGCCCCAGCCGGCCTCACACTGCCGAGTGCCTCCTTCTCTCCCCAGTTTCTATTTCCAGCTGCCTGCGTGTCTGCGTGCAAAGCCCCAGCTCCCACCAGCAGCTGCGTTGCCAGATGGGCCGGCAGCTGCACCGCCGGCACCCCCATGCTCAGCACCAACCCGCCGGCAGCCCCCGCGCCGAGCCGGCACCGACCCTCCCCACCTCAGACTGCGCTGCTGCAGAGGCCGTGGGACTTCGTGACACACAGAGCTCCTGGATCCGGCTCTTCTGGGGCTCGGCTGTGGCCAAAGGCCAGCTCAGCCTGCTGCTCCATCCATGGGGTGGGATGAGCAGAGTCCTGGGCTCTCTTAGAAAGAGTCCAGCGAAGGGCTATGAAGGTGATGAAGGGCCTGGAGCATCTCCCCTGTGAGGAAAGGCTGAGGGAGCTGGGGCTGTTCAGCCTGGAGAGAAGCAGCCTGAGAGGGGATCTGATCACTGGGGATCAAGAGCTGAAGGGTGGGACACAGGGGGAAATGGCCAGCCTCTTCTCAGTGTCTGTGGGGACAGGACAAGGGACGATGGGCTCAAGTTGGAGCACAGGGAGTTCCACACCAACCTGGGGAAGAACTTCTTCCCGGTGAGGGTGAGGGAGCCCTGGGACAGGCTGCCCAGGGGGTGTAGAGTCTCCTTCTCTGGAGAGATTCCAGCCCCATCTGGACACCAACCTGTGTGCCCTGTCCTAGGGACCCTGCTTTGGCAGGGGGTTGGACCCCATGGGCTCTAGAGGTCCCTTCCAACCCCTGCAACTCTGGATCTGTGACTGTGGGTACCACCCCTGCAAGCAGGGGGATGTTGCAGTGCTCAGAGGCACCAGCATCCACTGGCACCTCCTGGCATAGGGTCAGCAGCACCGGCTAGCACCCTTCACCATGGTGGGCTCCAGCACCCAACGCTCAGCAAAGCCCCCCATGACCAAAGCAACACATGGCACTGGGCAGACCCACCGGTGAGCCCAACAAAGCAGCTCCACTCACACTCCCCACCCAGCTGAGATGCTACTGAGTTGCTGCATCTCTTCCTGGAGGTGGCTGCCAGCAGGACAGCTCCAGCAGCGCCAGCACAGCTTCTCCTCCTCCGCTCCCCGACCCGTTTCCCCCAGACTGCTTTTGCTGGGTGCACTCAGAGTGACTTGCACCATATGCCGCGGATCTGAGCGCCCACCGGGTTCTGCCAGCTTCTGAGAAACAGGCAGCAAGCTGTCATGACTCGCTTGTTACACCGAGCACTTGGGTACCAGAAAGAGGGCAAAGCCACCACACGCCTCCCAGCAGCCAGCTCAGCGTCCTGCTCGGTGGGATGCTCCAGCCAAGGGGGATGCCTGGAGAGAGACCGGCTCTCAAGACACCTTGCAAAGGGGAAAGGGGACCGTTCCCACCCCTCCTGACCCTGTCAGGGCCCTCTCAGTGCTCAGCATCTCTCTGCACTGTGTGAGTTAAGGTCCTTTCAGCAGCTGAGACTGATGTGAGGCTGCATCTCCCAGACCGGAAAGGCAGAGCTTGGAGTCCTGGTCTCTGTGGATTGGAGACATTGGCTGAAGGAGGAAGCAGAGACTGGGGCACAGCCCTTGCTGCTGGGCACACAGCAGGGCTTTTCAAGGCCATCAATCCCACCCAGGGTCTATTTTTGCTGTGCTGAAGGAATCAGCACAGGCACCACATCCCTATTTTGGAAGGAGTTTCACCAAACATCAGCCAAACACACAGTTGGGAAGAGCAGCAAGGCAGGCCCCAGGGATGGGTCCAAGCTCAAAAAAGTGACCAAAAACTATTCATAAGATCACAGACCCTAATCCCCAAGTGACCATCATTGAAGGTCAAACAAATAAGCCACAGCCCTGCCAAGGATGCACCAAGGTCTGGGACTCCCAATTCCATCACCTCCTGTACAAGGTCACTGCAGAGGCGCCTTTCCTTTCCCCAGAGCCACAGAAATCATTTAAAAATGACAAAGATAGGGCATTATTCACCATGGAGATCTTGAGAGCCAGCAATTAATAAATAAAAATAAGTATTGCTAATATGGGGCTTTTATACAGCACTTTAAATTGCAAATTACTCTTGAAGCGTGTATTATTAATTAAATCATTTGCATCCACTATGGCTCTAATATATAATTATTTATTCCTGATAAATAATTTGTGGAGAAACATCAGGCTGCACTAGACTTGCAATGAGATCTTCTCAGCAGCTGGGCTGGGACTGCTCACCACAGAGCTCTGCCTGTCTTTGTAACCCCTCAGATTAGGGACTGAAGCTACAGGAAGGTTGGTTCGTTTAGATTAGATTTTAGGGGGAAGTTCTTTGCAGAGAGAGTGGGGAGGGGCTGGAACAGGCTGCCCAGAGAGGGGGTGGGTGCCCCGTCCCTGGGGGTGTTGAAGGCCAGGTTGGCTGGGGCCCTGGGCAACCTTGTGTAGCTCCAGCCCTGGAGGTTGGTGTCCCTGCCTGTGTCAGGGGTTTGGAGCTCTGTGATCCTTGGGGTCCCTCCCAACCCAGACCAGGCTGGGATTCTGGGATTCTGTGAGTGGTCGGCTGCTGTCCCCGCGGACGTGGGGACAGGGACAGGCCTGATGGAAACCCTCATAGGAGGTTTGGGTGGTTTGTTCCTGGTGGTTTGGTGATCTGCTGGTGGCCCTGGGACTGGCTGTGCAGGAAGGGAGAGGAACCTCCCTTGGCTGTGAAAAGCCCTGCAGCAGCGGTGGCTCCAGCAGCAGGGAAAGCTGCCTGAATCCTTTTTCACAGAATCATAGAATCACAGGGGTTGGAAGGGACCCCCAGAGCCCATGGGATCCAACCCCCTGCCAAAGCAGGGTCCCTAGGACAGGGCACACAGGTCGGTGTCCAGACGGGGCTGGAATCTCTGCAGAGAAGGAGACTCCACACCCCCTGGGCAGCCTGGCCCAGGGCTCCCTCACCCTCACTGGGGAGAAGTTCTTCCCCATGCTGGTGCAGAACTTCCTATGCTCCAACTTGCAGCCATTGCCCCTTGTCCTGTCCCCACAGACACTGAAAAGGGGCTGGCCATTTCCCCCTGCATCCCATGAAATGGGAAAAAGAAGATGCTTTTGCAATCCTTTCTCCCCCTGCCAGTGCTGCTCTGAGCCATGAGGCTGGTTTGCAGCTCAGAGCATCTCATCTCCAGCTTCTGTGAACACAGATTTTTTCATCCCACACACCTTTGATAAAATGCCTTGTTCTGGGAGGTGCCAAAGCCTGTGCAAGGGTGGTGAGCTCACAGCTGGATGGATGTTTGGACTTTGCCCTTCCAAATCCCATTAGATGCCCCAAATCCACACCTGTCATCCTCAGACCCTGCAGGATTATAAACTGGCAGAGGAAGGATGCTGTCCTGGCTCGATGGAGAGGACAGGCTGGAGGCTTGGGTGGGCTCTACAGTTCCTCAAGCTCCTGCCTTGGGGCTGCTGCTGGACCCCAGACAAACCCAGGGCAACACTAAGAGGTGCTCAACTGTCTGAAACCAAGGGCAGACCTCAAACGGGGGGGAAGGAGGTAAAAAGAAGGAACCTGCATCCCAGCACCCAGCACTGAACAGGACCTCAGGCTTCCCCCAAAGGTGAGGACCAGGCAGCCCTCCCTGCAAGAGATGCAGGTTTGCATTTCTCTCTGGAAAATTAATCCTTTCAGCAGATCCATCCCCTCCACAGAGGTTAATTTATGAGCAGGGGAGGGAGGAGCCCCGTTGTTTTAATGAAACGTTTTGGCTGGGTGCACAGAAAATGTATTCACCTAATAGACCTATTATTCCTCCTGTAGAGCAGACCGACTTCCTCATTGTGTTTTATCCTTTACTGCATTAGAAATTTAGTCTTTTATTCTGCCTTCAAAGCAGAGGCTGCCAGGGAAATGAATGTACAGGAAGGTTTCAATGGATAGAAAGCTCAAGGCATCCCTGTGTGCAGCAGGCAGCCCGGAGAGACACGAGGGATGCGTTGCCCCACGAGCCTCTGCTGGCTTTCCCTACGCTCTTCCCCAAAAATCCACCCCAGCAGCCTCCCCCTTAATACAACCCATCCCTGGGGCAGCTTCACGTGACAGCTGCAGTTAAAGACTTCCCTGCCACAAGATGTTCCAGCCTGCCTGTCCCTTTGGTGTGGAAATTACAATTCTTTTCGGTGCAAGGGGAAGGGAGATGAAGTTAGCTTCATTTCACAGCTTGGAGGGCCCTGGCTGAAAAATTGCACTCTGCTTTCCCAGCTGTTGCTTGTCCAATTAGACTTATCTGTTTTAAAGCGGTCCTCACCAGGAGTGATCACTCATAGGGGATTTCTTCCACCTCCTGCCTCAGCTTGCTGGATGGAGAGTCAGGATTCCTTCCTGGGAGGCTGATGCAGGGCACAGCCAGGAGCAAAGCTCCTTGCATCCACTTCCCCACCTTCAAAACAGGGCGGACCGACTCCAATCTCAGAGGAGAGGCAGCGTGGGGTAACATCACGGCAGGGCAGGGAGCCAAGAGCTGCAGGATTGAGCATCTTCAGAGCCTTGGGAGGGTGCAGAGAACCAGACAGACAGACAAAGGGGTAAGCATTCAGCATCTGCTCTTGCTTTTGTAGCATCCCAGAAACCCCACCAGGCTTAAATCAACGTAGGCTTTGCAAAAAGTCTGTTTGCACAAATTGCACGGTGCCAGCACCAGGTTTAATTGAATATTTGTCCTGAACATTAAAAATACAGCTCTAATTAGAGGTGGTTTACCCTCAGCTCCTACACAATAAGAAACCTTCGGGACCAACCCACAGGTTTCAAACTCTCCCCCCACCCAGCAAACACCAACCCCCTCCCCCCACCCCAAAAAAAAACAACCCCAAAACCCTGGAACCTGACCCCACAAATAACAGATTATTCCTGTCAAAAGAGGGGGGGAAGCCACCTAACAGAATCACAGACTGAAACTAGCAATAGGTGACAAGTAATTACAGAACAGGGAAGGGTACAGGATGCTCATTTGGGTGAGCAGCAGCTGATTAACAGTTGCAACATTTGTTTTCTTTATTTATGGCCTGGCATCCCAGGAAATTGATACCAAACACCCCATATACTACATGGCTGGTGACATGTTCAGCAAATGAAGAGTCTGGGAAGAAATCATCCTGAATTATACCCACTGTTACTCAACTTCCCCTTCATGCCTCTCCCATCCTTTACAGGGAGGAGCGGCGGTGACACGGCATCACTGTGGCAGCTCAGCATCCCCCAGCTCGGCAGCACGTGGGGACCAGGCAGGTCGCTTCTTTGTGGCCATCAGCTCCTGGGTTGAGAGCCTGCAGCTCCCAGAATTGTCAGCTACAACGGGTATCCCCCATCCAGGTTATGTGAGAAGAGATCCCAGTGCTCAGCTCGGCGGCTGCGCTGCCTCACCCTCACAGAACGAGCAGGTTGGGAGAGACCTTGAAGATCATTAAGTCCAACTGTACCTGTTCTCCATCCTCTGAGCCCATCTCCCTGGAGGGTGTGGGGCTCGCTCTGCAGAGTGGAAGTTGATTGGGGTGGGATTTAGCCCACAACCCTCCCACCTAAGCACCTCGGCATCCATCAGAGGTTCTTGAATAGGAAGTGATCCCCCTCCTCCCTCAGCTCTCACCTTGCTGAAAAGCATTAAAATGAACATTTGAGCTTTCTGCCCTTTGATGAATGAAGAGCAGCAGCTCCAGCTCCCTTTTTGCAGGCAGGCTTTGCTCCAAAGGGAAGGGCACGAAGGTGCTGTCGCCCATCTTCATGGTACCAAAGGCTGGAGCATCCAGGGGGGCAGGGCAAAGCCAACACCCCATTGGTCTCTCCCTCTCTAAGCACTTGAATCCACATCCCATGGGAAGAGCTGCCACAGCCCCAAGATAAAAGTAGGACCATGAAAGGCTCCCAATCCCCTAAATCAGCTGTGGTTAAAAGGCTGTTCTCACAGACAGCTTTCCCCAGGATGAAAGGCAGCAGCAGCTTTGATGGGAAACTCACTATCTGCAAACAAAAGCAACTACAAGCAAACAGCTCCTTGCAGAGTGCTGTCCTCAGGGTGCAGGGGGGCACTGGGCATCCCCAGGAGATGGGGAGGGGAGATGATGGTGCCAGCAGGCTCAGGAGGCAGAACAGGTGGCACTGAGTAACTTCAGCTCCATCATCCAGAGACCCAGTGAAACAAGTCTCCAGTGTAATTGGAGAATGGCTTTTTATAGGAACTTCTCAGTAGCAGGAAAAGTTCATTATGGTTGGGATGGGAGGGGGGGAGGTGGGGAGAAGCTTTCCAGCCTGGTCAGAACAGAGCATCCCCCTCTTGTTTGCCTTCAGAAGTGCCATCTCTTGCCATCTCTTTGCAAGATGCTGTGTTTTGTGCTGGAGCATGAATGGTTTTAGCACAAAAAGGAGTTGAAAGGAGAAAAGCTTCAGATTTGTTAAAAGCAGAATACTCCAGTTCATCCAAAACAGTGTTAAAAATTTATACTTTCCCTACATTCCCTGCAGTACAAATGTTTCCCTCCACTGCTGTTCCCCAGTTTCACCCAGGTTTGGGCTGCCTGCACCTACCCTACGTCTGCTGAGGTTGCTAACCCCCATTCCAGTGCTGGGGCAAATCCCCTTGGCTCCTTTGTGCTACCTCTGCTCTTCCAGGGCTGCTCAGCTCCGTGGAGGACTTTGGGATCATGGAATCATAGAATTGTAGGGGTTGGAAGGGACCTCGAGAGCTCATTGGGTCCAACCCCCTGCCCAAGCAGCTCCCTAGGACATGTCACTCAGATAGGCGTCCAGACGGGTCTTGAATATCTCCAGAGAAGGAGACTCCACCACCTCCCTGGGCAGCCTATTCCAGTGCTGTCACCCTCACTGGGGAAAAGTTCTTCCCCATGTTGGTGTGGAACTTCCTCTGCTCCAACTTGCAGCCATTGCCCCTTGTCCTGTCCCCACAGACACTGACAAGGGGCTGGCTGATTCCCCTGCATCCCCTGCTTAAGATAATTATAAACATTAATTAGGTCCCCCCTTAGTCTTTTCTTCTCAAGGCTGAACAGTCTCAATCTTCTCAGCCTTTCCTCATAGGGGAGATGCTCCAGGCCCTTCATCATCTTTGTAGCCCTTCTTTGGACTCTCTCCAGGAGATCCCTGTCCTTTTTATCCCAGGGAGCCCAGCACTGGACACAACACTCCAGGTGGGGCCTGAGCAGGGCAGAGCAGAGGGGGAGGATCCCCTCCTGTGACCTGCTGCCCACACTCCTCCTGATGCCCCCAGGATCCCATTGTCTCTCTCAGCCCCAGGACACACTGCTGGCTCATGGCCAACCTGTCATCCACCAGCACCCCCAGGTCCTTCTCCACTGAGCTCTTCTCCAGCAGCTCATCCCCCAGCCTGTACTGGTAGAAACGGTTGTTCCTTCCCAGGTGCAAGACTTTACACTTGCTTTTGTTGAACCTCAGCTCCAGCAGAATGAAATCCATGGGTGAGGGTCAGGAGGTACCACCTGCGAGCAGCAAAGCGACACTGTTAGCCCCCAGCTTGAGTAAAATCCTCCTCTCACCCCCCACCCCGAGCTAGGTAAAGCTTTAGAAGGGATGCTGGGTTATGAAACACACTTGATTTAAATGCAAATTACTGAAAAAAATACAACTTTCTTTATTAAAATGCAAATTGTGCTTCAAGCCTGCTGCCTCCAGCACGTCTCCCTGGCTGCTCGACAGCCGCCCCAGTCGAAGCACCAGGACTCTGGGGTGCTGACAGCACCTCGTGTCACCAGCCCAGCAGAGGAGCTGGCAGGGTGGCTGCCAAGGGGTTGGGGTGCCAGTGCTGGAGGAGCCAGGTGGATGCAGCCCCAGAGAGCGTGGCACAGAGGGAAGGGATGCTTCAGCACACGGAGCGTTCCCCAGCCCGGCTGCTCCCCTCCCAGCTCTGTGTTGTGAAAGGTGTCAGTCTGCCACAGCCTCATTTTCTAACAAGATGTGGAGATCAGTGTCCCAGAACTGCTAGTTTGAAGGGAATAATTATTGTTTTCACGTTTCCTGGGATCTTTTCAGATGATTTGTTCCCATAGGAGCAAAAAAGGTAAAAAAATAAAATAAAATAAAAATAAAAGGTGACCAGGAGAGATGCCAGGGAAAGCAGAGACACATCTCATAGCAGGGGTAGGGCTGGAGCCAGCAACACCCTTGGGACCAGGACCTTGGGTGTGATCCATGATTGCAGAGCACTGAGCACATAAAATACCTCCAGATAAAGCCCGTGGACTCAAATGGCTCCGCCAAGCCACGGTGAGGGGGGTGAGCACTCACACCCCTCAAACCCCTCAGGTGGACCCCACAGCAAGCCCTGCACAGGGATGGAGAGAGCCCCCAGCCTTACCAACGTTTCCAATGCTGCACAAGCAGTGACCCCTGCAGCCCTCCAACCTCTCCACATGATGCCTGTGGAGGCTTCACAGTGGTCATCTCCCCCTGGTATCCCCCCCTCCTCCCCCAGACACACAGCACAACCAGGCTCTTCACCCCAACGCAGTGGGAAGAGAATAAAACCCACAACCAGACTGGGAACAGTGGGGGGCATCCAGCACCCTCCACCCACTCGCCATCTCCTTGCTCATCACCAGGACACCACAGGGTCTGGGGTTTTGGGACACTTTGGGACTGAGGCAGAGATTTATGGGGGAGCTGCTCCCCTGGCAGTGCTTCCCCATAGCACCCATCACTGTGAGATGCCAAACAACCTGCTTGCAGCCCCGTGCTTCACCAGTTTGCCCAGCTCCTTAGGAAGTTCTGGCTGCTGCCTTCAGCCACCAGCTGGCTCAGGTTGCTGGGGAGATTATTAAAGATAGCAGGGACTGGAAAAGGTCCAAAGTGGCTCATTCCTTCCAGTAAAAGCCGGTTCCCCCAGGAAAGCATTTAATTGCTTTTTGAATGATCCCACAGCCTGGGCAGGAGCCCTGCCTGACCACCCAACCATCCCAGGATTTATTCCTCCACGGGGCCTGATTTGGACTTTGTTTTCCTTTCAGTTCCTATTACTGTTCCCCTAATCCTCTCCTCCAGCCCTCTCCCAGCCTTCATCCCGCATCTCTCGCTCCGTCCTTCCTCGCTTTGGCTTTCAAACATCCTTGTTCTGATATTTAGCAAGGGAAATGTCACTGCAGGACACAGCGTGGCTTAGAGATGGACCTGAAATCAAATCCCTACATGTAAACAGCCCAGAGCGTTGGAGGGGTGCAGCTAAGGAAACAAAGTCCAGCAGATCACAACAGGACACGAGCAAACCTCTCGTTAAAGACACGGGGAAAGGGGCTGCCCCAGGGATGTCCTCACTCCCTGATGCAAAAGTGCCAGGGCAGGTGATTGACCACACAGCCCAGGCTTGGGGCTGGTCAGCTCCTGTCCTGGTTGCCTCTTCCAACTCACATGTTTTGTAGGAACAGCGATGGGGGAGAGGAGGCAGGGGCTGGTGTCCCCACCACGGTGAGGAACCTGGGCTAGATGGGACAGGACGCCAAAGAAACCAAACCTGGGAGAGCATCACAGGAGAACAGCCTTCTTACTTTCAGCTGCTTATGGAAATACCTGTTTTGCTTAGGCTAGTTAGAAATACAGGTACAACAAGCCCAAGGACCAAAAGGACCCATGGATCCCCCACGTCTCTGTGCAAGTCTAGGAGCTGACAGGTCAAACTCTCCATCCTCTGCCTCCTTCCTTCCACACTGCCACCACTTAATCACCATTTGGTATTTAGTATCCAGCAAAATAGGCTCATTGTCAAGCATATGCCAGCTTCATGAAGCATTACTTCATCTATCATTGTCTCCCAGGCTGTCTCACCTACCTCCCAGGCATCGTTCCCACACCTCTCGAAACACTTTGTGCAGAGCCACTGAGCAGGCTCTGAGCCAGCACAAAACTTACAGCTCCTGAAGAATGAGCTGGACTTGCTGTTCCCTAAACGGGGCCCCGTCTGCTGCTAGCAGAGCTGATGTATTTATTTTCATTAAATTTAATCCAGGGATATTCTTTTCCTCCTGCCTTACCACCCCCCTACCATCCCCCCCGCCCCCTCCTCCTCCCCAGTCCGGTTGCTGAAGCAGCAGGGCTTGGGAAAGGAGCCACCTTCCAGTTGATTTCTTATTCAGAGAAGCCAGGTCCATGTTCCTGTCCCATTTAATTAACATAGAGAGAGAACTGGGTTGCACTGGCAATCGCTGCGCTCCGCCTCGCCTCGCAGAAAGCTGCCCTGAAGTCCGCTCCCTCCCTCACTGGAGGACAGCAGCACCAGATCAGGGCAGAGGCTCCCCCAGCTCAGCACCCAGGGGTTGTGACCTCTCCTCCCACCCAAAATCCCCCTCGTACCAGCTGAGCCACCATCCCCAGCTGCGACAGAGATGCTCCAAACTCCTGCCTGGAGATGGGCGTTCGGGTCCCCGCTCCTCCCAGCCAGGAGATGGATTGCACCAGCTCTCCCTACCTGTCACCCAGCCTCTCCCAGGTGGCAGGATCTGAATCACAAGTGAAACGTGTCTCCATTCCACCCCACCAAACCCACCCCCACCCCCTTCCACACCTGGTTTTGAAACAATTGCTAAAACAACCTCCCTCTCCTCGGCTGCATAAATCCCCCTGGATGGGCTGAAGGGACACAGGCTGAGGTTTGAGGCACTTTTTTCCAACCAGCAATAAAAATAATTAAAAATAAGAACTAGAGAAATTCTGTGGTCAACTTGACTCCCAGTGCTGAGCTCGGATTTAGCCAAGAGAAGACGATTTAGGGGTGCTGGTGGGTGGGCAGTGCAAGGGGGAGCATCTCGGGCTTTGCTGCTCCATCAGTGGAGATTTTAGGGGACCCAATATTGTTTGTGTGCCACGTGTCTCTGGAAGAGCCCACAGCATGTCCCCTCAGCTGGTTAGGGGGCACCTTCCCTGTGCAATAACCTGCAGTGCTGAGGTAAACCAGCATGGGAAGGAGGGCAAGTTTTAGGGCTAGAGAGAATAAAATACTTGTGTAATCAGTGCTAAATTATGTAGTGTAAGTTACAGGGGAAATATCCTTAAAGACCAACTTTCCCATTGTGAAGAATTGCTCCCTGTTTAGAAGCACAATAATTATTCCCTTAAACAAGGATGAGCTATAAGTAATTTAAGGGGTTTTATCACTCACACTTTGCAATAATGTAATTGAGCAAGTGGCAATAAATAAATCCCAGAATAAAACAAAGGTGGCAGTTCCTCCTCTGAGAGCAAGCAAGGATGTGGGACCACATTTCCCCTGGTTGCTACAGCTGGTGTTTTAGCAGGAGCCCTGGGTGACCCAGGGGCTGATGGACACACCACCCAGGAAGAGCTCTCCCCCAGTTCCACCTGCGAAGGAGAGATATCAAGGTCTCATCCTGCCCACATTGTTACCCTCTCCTAGCTGGCTCTGATGCTTTCTGGACCTGGCAAAGCTGCTGAGATCTCCCCAGCAGAAAGCCCCGTGGCTCCAGATAACAACCAGAGCAGCCCTTTGCCCCTGGACCTGTCGATCCCCCACACCAGTGATTATATTTATCCTAGGTGTGTGTTAGGATGAGAGCCAGATTGCACCTGGCAAATGATCCAGCAGCTCTCCAAGTCGACGTGAGAAGGTCCCTCCCTGCTTCAGGTCAGGCTGTGGAACTGGTGAAGAACAAAAGCCTAATCCTGAATTTCTCACCCTGCTCTCCCCACGCATTTCAGAGAGGTTTCTGCATTGATTTTCAGAGCCTTTGAATCCAGCTTTCCCACACTGGAGACCCAGGCTGGGGCTACACTTCCAACAAGAAGGCAACAAACTGCATCTCTCCCTCAGCAGTTAATTCTCAGCCAATGCATTCTTAATATTCAATTACTATTTATGTAACATGCAGCAAAGGATTATCCCATTAAACCTAAATTAAGTGCTTCGTTCATTAATTAATACATCTTATTTCAAGTGCTGCCAACGTTTATCCCTGGAAACGTAATATTTAAAACCAAAATGCACACATGAAGGAAAGGGAGCTTGTTTGCTTGGTGCTTTTACGTTTGCTCAGAGATGCTAATGAGTTATGGAGCCTGTAAAGTATTCCCCACCAGCTCTGCAGGAGGGAGACCTTCCCAGAAGAGCAGCAGAGCAAGAAAGCAAGCTGGGCGCTTTGGAGATGGAGCATCATCTCCCTTGAGGTTCAGCACTGGAGGTTCTGCCCCTTCCATCCCTGTGTTTCCTCCGTTTCAGTCTTAAAACAACAGGGAAAGACTCTTCTTGTCCCCAGCCTTGGACAGAAACACACACAAGCCCCTGTTCCTTGGGGAACCCTGGGCTGTCCCCATCCCCCCGAGCTCCCCAGCGTGTTGCAGGGGGGCAGATCCCACGCTGCGGTTGCTGCCCAGGGACCACTCCTGGGTTATCACATCCCTAAGCTCCTCAGAGAGCCCCATCCCAGCACCACTTGACCTGGGTGGGAATTACCTCAGGGAGAAATCCAGCCCCAAAGACCTCCAAAAGTGACAGCAAAGCGCCAGGAAATGGCATGAAATCGAAATTAAGCCGAGAGTCTTTGGAAAACAAATTCCTTCTTGAAGAACCAAGCCCAGACTTCATTACAACAACTCAATTATACAGGAGGCTGAGCTCCAGCACGCTCCCAGAGACAAGGAGTTTGCTGTGAGTATTTCATGCTCCGCTCAAATCACAGCTTCCCTTCAATGCAAATGGGAGGTTCCAGCCAACAACAGGCTTTTCCCCCAACGCCACTTGGAAAACAAATTACAACAACGCCTGTTCAGAGGCAGAACTGGAGCTTCTCTCTCAGCAGAGCCTGGCCCAGGCTGGATTTCTCTCAGGTTGCTCCAGGGCTGATTTTTTAATTTTTTTTTTTTTTGAGGTGGAAAAGGGGAGTTTGATCCCCAAAGTCCCCCACCTCTCAATAAGGGGAAGAGCAAATATTGAGGCACCAGAGCTGTAAATCATAGAATCATAGAATTGTAGGGGTTGGAAGGGACCTCGAGAGATCATCGGGTCCAACCCCCTGCCAAAGCAGCTCCCTAGGACATTTCACTCAGATAGGTGTCCAGATGGGTCTTGAATATCTCCAGAGAAGGAGACTCCACACCCCCTGGGCAGCCTGTCCCAGGGCTCCCTCACCCTCACTGGGAAAAAGTTTCTCCCCATGTTGGTGTGGAACTTCCTCTGCTCCAACTTGCAGCCATTGCCCCTTGTCCTGTCCCCACAGACACTGACAAGGGGCTGGCTGATTCCCCCTGCATCCCTTGCTTAAGATAATTGTAAACATTAATTAGGTCCCCCCTTAGTCTTCTCTTCTCCAGGCTGAACAGTCCCAATCTTCTCAGCCTTTCCTCATAGGGGAGATGCTCCAGGCCCTTTATCATCTTCATAGCCCTTCTTTGGAATCTCTCCAGGAGATCCCTGTCCTTTTTATACCAGGGAGCCCAGAACTGGACACAATACTCCAGGTGGGGCCTGACCAGGGCAGAGTAGAACCTCTAAAGCCCCTGGGTCTCCCCCTGCCAAAGGAACTCAGTAGAATTAAGGGTGGGTTTGGTTTTTTTTTTCCCCCAACTCATCTTTCACTCCAAATAACATCTTCTGAAATAAAACACCACTGAGGCTGGATGCAGCTTTGCAGGAGGAAAAGCCATGCTCACAGAGGCAATTGGGCACTTTGCCCACTCCTCCTCAAAGCCCCATCCACACCCCAGGCACCTTTGCTGTGTACCTGGACGGGGGGCAGTGATGGGTGCTGGTCCACCAGGAAGGGAGCAGAGGAACAGGAGGGGAATGGGCTTGTTCAAGGGCAGAGACTGGCAGGACAAGGGGGCTGGAGTGAAGCTGGAGGAGGGAAGGGGGAGAGGAGATCCTAGGGGGAAGTTTTTTCCAGAGAGAGTGGTGAGGGGCTGGAACAGGCTGCCCAGAGAGGGGGTGGGTGCCCCGTCCCTGGGGGTGTTGAAGGCCAGGTTGGCTGGGGCCCTGGGCAACCTTGTGTAGCTCCAGGCCTGGAGGTTGGTGTCCCTGCCTGTGTCAGGGGGTTGGAGCTCTGTGACCCTTGGGGTCCCTTCCAACCCAGACCAGGCTGGGATTCTCTGACCCTCCCTGACACTGGCAACAGCGCTGCAAAACCTCATCCCAAAACCTCCACTGTGACAACACACACAGCAGCTTTCACCTACCAGCAAAGAGGGACACAGGGACAACCCCCACACCCCTCCACACACCCAGCTTCAAAACCCAACTCACAAAATCCAAACATGTGGCCAGGGAGGCACCTTTTTGTCTCCTTTTCATCCTGAGGTCCCAGGTGACACTATCCCCATTTCCATCAGAGCAGCAGCTTCCCCTGCTCTCCTAGGGAGGTCCCAAGGTTTCAGGTTCTTTACAGAAACCCATCAAACCACCCCAGAAAAAAAACCAAAACAACCCAAACAGAAAAAAACCTGCAGGAAATCTTCCTGCCCGTTGTGTTCTGAGATGAAGAAAGAAAAAAACCTAAAAAAAACCTAAAAAGAAGTAGAATTTACAGGTAATTTCCTTGTCAAAAGTTCCTGTCTATAAATACAATCAAGATAAGACTGACATTGCAAATAGCTCCTTTTCTCTCCTGAATGAATTATTCAATTCACCACTGATCCTCTCTAACTGCTTGATATTGCCTTCTGCTTTCCTTATTTATTTTACTTTATTTGGTTCTGTAGAGAGGTGATGCCAATAATTGATATGAATTTCAAGCAATTGCAAGATTGGACAAATCCCTCCTGCAGCCCCCAGCAGCAAAGCCTGACCCCCCCACCCACCCCCAGCTCCTCTCCTGGCCCCTTCCCCACTCAGCTCTCCAAGCTGCCACCAACCATCTCAAAGCACGTTGCTTTGATCCAGGGTTTCTTCTTCCCCAGGAGTAATCCCTGATGGTAGGAGCATCAGGGGTGGCATCTGGATCATCCCTCCCTTAGGATGGGAGCTGTGTTTTAGGAGAGGTTTAACCAGGCTGCAAAGAGCAGTAGGAGTTAGGGGAGCCCCCTGGATCTGCCTCCCCAACTCTTAAGGATGGGAGAAATCCCATCCAACACCCAGGGAACGGGTGATAACGCTGCTGACCAGCAAACCACCCAAACCAAGCTGCAGGCTGGTGGCTCAGGAGGTCAGGGACAGCCAAACAAATCCTCCTTGGTCACATCCCTTAATTGCAGAATCACCAGGTTGGAAAAGGCCTTTAAGATCATCAAGTCCAACCATTCCCATCCTGTGCTAAACCAGATCCCTGAGCACCTCATCTACCCTTTCTTTAAACACCCCCAGGGCTGGGGACTCAGCCCCTCCCTGGGCAGCCTGTGCCACAGCCCCACAACTCTGCCAGGGAAGAACTTTGCCCTCCCATCTGCTCTGACCCTGCCCTGGCACAGCTTGAGCCCATTGCCCCTTGTCCCATCTCCTGTCCCCTGGCTGAAGAGACCAGCGCCCACCTCTCTGCACCCTCCTGGCAGGGCAGGGCAGGTGGGGAGAAGGTCTCCCCTCAGCCTCCTCTTCTCCAGGCTGAACACCCCCAGCTCCTTCAGCTGCTCCTTAGAGGATTTGCCCTCCAGCCCCTTCCCCAGCCTGGCTGCCCTTCTCTGGACTCACTCCAGGACCTCCATGGCCTTCTGATGGTGAGGAGCCCAGAACTGAACCCAGCACTCCAGCTGCAGCCTCACCAATGCCCAGTCCAGGGGCACAATCCCTTCCCCAGACCTACTGGCCACGCTGTTTTTGATACAAGCCAGGATGCCATTGGCCTTCCTGGCCAATAGTTCATCCTTGGGAAGACAACAGCCTCCACTAGACACCAGAGGGGATTCACAGCCCCACACACCTCCGGAGAATTTTTTAAAGACAGACAGAAACCCCAGTAACACATCAATAAGGAGTCATGCTGCAGACAGCATTTGAAAGCAAGGAAATAATATTACTACTGAGAAGAAAGGAAAAAAAAAAGCCAACCCCAAACCACTCCACAACCACAGCAAAAGCTAATAAAAATATTACTGGAGAAACAGAACCGCTTCGAAGCAGCCAAATAATATCCCCAATGATGATTCAATTACACAGAAGATTAGTGTCGCTCTGTCTGCAGAGCCAAAAGTTTCTCAGAGAGGTTCTGAGCTGAGGAGTGGGTGATAACTTCATAAACCTGAGTGGAATGGGGGTGGGAGCCCAGAACAACAGGAAAAAAAAAAAAGGGGGGAAAACCAACCCAGAAGCCAGACAAATAAAATCTCATTCTAATCACGAAGCAAATCATGGGGGGGTTGGTTTGGGTATTTTTTTCCCCAGGAGCAGGTTTCAGCCAGGGCAACATTTCTTTAGGTTATTGATTAGCAATTAGAGAGGTGTTTTAGCTGCTTCTCTGCTGCGGCCCTGTTATTCCCTCCAGAATTTCAATTGCACAAGACCTATTTCCACCCTGCAGCAGGGCTGGGGAAGCATCACTGCTCAACCCCGTGGACCTACATCCGAGCCCTGGCTCTTGCCAGAAAGCCTCAGGCAGGCAGCTTTGGGGATAAATACTTTGGAAAGGATAAGAAATCACCTCGATTGAGTCCAGCAGGAACCTTTTCCCCTTGGTTTTTGAGAAGGAAAGGATGCTTTGTAGCTGGAGCCTCCCTAAATGAGGGTGGTGGTGCTGGGGATCGTAGCTGGTGGCTCCGTGGAGATGCTGGGCACAGGGATGCAGGAGACCCGCTCAGCTCCGTGGGCACACGCAGTTTAACCTGCCGGTGCCTCGCTCTGCTGGCACCACGCTGGGTGGCCCCAGGAAATGCCACCAGGACATCTGACAGCCACCACAAGAGCAGCGGGAAGGACAGGAGCTGGGGCGAAGAGAAGCTCTGCCGGAAAGAGCGACGGAGACTCGCATTAACAGCCATAAAACCCCAAGCACATCCCTACCAGGAATGAACAGAGGAAAACCACCGCTCCTCCGAGGAAGGAGAGGCCAGACCCTTTCTTTAGCAAGCAATTTTCTAACCCTTTTTTTTTATTTGGTTCCTTGTAAAAAGCGGAACTTAAAAGGAAAAGAAATAACAAACCGATTTCTCTTCAGATAATACGCAAGGGCTCCGAGTGCATTGTAAATGTATGCCTCCATCCAACAGGCAATTTGATGGATTTCATAGACTGCTTTTGTATTGCTGTTTGCTGAGCAACATCCTCTGCAGAAATTGTGGCGGGCTTAATGCTCTCTTTAGCACTCGGCATAATTGCCCCCTGCAATTTGTTGCTTGTAAAGGTTACCAAAAAAAGAAAGGGAGGGAGAAAAGAACAACTTTGGTGGCTGGGGAGCAAGGGAGAAGAGAGGAAAAGCCAGCGGTGTTTGGAATGCTATTTATTCCAGGCCAAGGCATGCAATTGCAGAAGGGCTCAGGCCAGTCCCACCGCTGGCAGCGGAGGGGCTTCCGCAGCGTGGATGGAGCCACGGCTGATGGGGATGGAGCTACCCCAGATGGGGATGGAGCCACCCCAGATGGGGATGGAGCCGCCACGGCTGATGGGGATGGAGCCGCCACGGCTGATGGGGATGGAGCTACCCCAGATGGGGATGGAGCCACCCCAGATGGGGATGGAGCCACCCCAGATGGGGATGGAGCCACCCCAGATGGGGATGGAGCCACCCCAGATGGGGGTCCAACAAGCCCACGTGTCCAGAGCAGCCTGTCCACCCATGGTAATGTGGGGTGGATGTCTCCTGTCCTCCCAGCATGGGTAAAGCAGCCTATAGACTCAACGCGGAGGGGCTGAAACACCAGACTGGTGGTGGGGAGCAGGAGGATGAATGGCAAAACCCAAATGGGAAAGCGGCAGAGGGAGGGAGGGAAGGAAGGAAGGAGGAAACCCCTGAGGAAAGGCTGGAGAAAGGGGTAGAGAGGAGGTGGCTGGCAGGAGGAGAGCATGCTGGAGAGGGAGGATGGCAGAGGGGAGCGTGGGAGGCGTGGAGACGGCAGGCAGTGTTTGTTAATTTTCTGCTTGGCTGCATGTGGTGCCATAGCTCTGAGATCATGGAGCCGCTCCACACTCTATTAAATAATTCAATCTGTGAAGAATCCAAGTGTGTAAGCGAACACTCTTATGCATCTTAAAATTTAATTGTGGAGCTAAACAAGATTAAGTGCAAGGAAGACATAAAAGATATGAAAATAGATGCCTTGGCTTTTGTTTCTCCTGCTGCCCGGGCCCTGCACAGGAACCTTTCCCCATTTTTCACACTACGCTGCTAAAGAGCCTGAGCCTCTTTTCATCTGCTCCCCCTCCTCCTGTTCTATTTACAGCTGTGTTTGCAAGCAGCAGGCTCGCAAATCACTTAATATCCATTAGAGCAGCTCCATTCACCCTGCTAGGCTCCTGCTCTGGCAGCCTTTCCATTATAAATCCTCATGTTCAAGGGTTTAGGGAATCAGCCATGAGCCTTTGCTCCAGCAGCCCCCTCTGCCCAGCTGAAACTCCCTAACAGGGCTGGCAATTGCTTCCTCACCCGGATAACAACTCTCCTCCCCCTCTATTCCCCTGCAGAGCCCTCCCCATGCACGCTCAGCTCCCACAAATCAGCAGCTCTGGAGGGCAAATGCCAGCCTGTGCCACTGCCCTGCAGTGCTACCGTGTGAGACCAGGATGGACAGCATGAAACCTCAGGTGAGGGTCTCTGCTTTCATTTGGAAGAGGTGGCAAACTTGTCCCTTGGGACTGGGGAGCAAAGGGGAACATTTTGCCCAAAGAGCCTCAAAACTGAAGACCCCAAACCCAAGCAGAAACACTCCTTAGTTTGTCGCCCAGCCAGGCTTGTGCCCAAGGTGCCAGTGACCAAGAACAGCCTTTGACATTCAAAGCCCAGACACGAATATTAGAGATTTGCTTAAAACATCTGGAAGTATGTGAAACACCTGCTCCAGCCCCAAAAGTGACATGCCAGCCTCTGAGCTTGCCCAGCAGCCCTGGCACCTGGTCCAGCCATGCTCCCACCTGCTTTCAGAGCAGCTCCTGTGGGGCTGAATCCCAGGGGCATTGCTCAGTCCTCAGCAAAGACATCATGGTGTGTGTGTGGGTGTGCAGAGATAACCCTGGTGGGAATGCAGGGCTGAGCATCTCCTTGCTTGCATGGGGTCTGCACCTCCCAGCCCTGCTCCTCTCTTTGCTCACAGCTTTACCAGCATTGCAGGGATGACTGAGCTGAGCATCACCTGGGAGAGCAGAGAGGGAATTGGAAGAAGGAAATACAGGGGAATGACAAGGGACTGGGGACCTGCCTTTGCGCTCCCATGGTTTAATGGGCAGAGCCTTGTCTCTGCTCAGTGAGCATGCCACCCACCAGCCTCCAATGTGGGCAAGTGCCTTCAGGAGAATAAAACCCAAGGAGACCAGAGGAGCCAGTGTTGCTGCAGCAGAGGGAAGGAAAATTACACTCCATCTCACAGACAGGGAATCTGAGGCCAAAAATCATACCTGTGAGGGTTAAAGGAGAAAGCTGAGAGTCTGCTGGCTCCAAAACAGAGGGTTTCACAGAATCACAGGGGTTGGAAGGGACCTCAAGAGATCATCAGGTCCAACCCCCTGCCAAAGCAGGTTCCCTAGGACATACTGCACAGGTATACAGATCCATTTTCAGGGAGACCCTTCACCAGGCAACAAGAGACCAGAGTAGATGTGAATTTAGGGGTAATTAGTATTTCATAAACTTCACCACTCTTACTTAAGCTGTCATTGACAAAGAGCTCTGGGCAAGGGAGAAAAGGAGCTTCTGAAACCCTTTCCATGTTGAAGTCAGAAGGAGAAGGCGCAGGGCTTTTACCTGTCACGCTGGGCTCCAACACCTCCTCTGACAGCAAGACCCTGCTCCCATGTGCCTCCTGCGCCTTGTCCCACAGCCAGCCTGGCTCACCTGCCTTCAGCCACACCGGGCTTCTCCTGGTCACTGTTAGCTCGCTGCTCACAGCCAACCAGGGTCTACACTCGACTGTCACCAGCGCTGCAGGAAGCACTGAGCTTCCAGTGGTGTCACCCCGTGGAGTTACAGCCACGTGCAGTGGCAGTCGTCACGGTGTCCTTTATTTTCCACCAGGACATGCGGAAACGTCACTGTGACAAGTGACAGCCACACAAGTGTCAGTGCATTCTCATACCTCTGCTGAGAGATCAGTCAAAACCCTGAGTCTTCACAGGAAAAAAACAAGCTCAGACGTCTTCTGCAAGCCTGCCTTCACCCAAACAAGGTGTCACTGGGATTTCATCTCTCTTATTACGCACGAGCTCGCAGGTGTATTAATGTAATTCCTTCCAAAGGGCAAGGAGTGAATCCTAAGGCTGCTTTGTCTTCAGCTGGTTGGCTGCTGGGCTTTTTGGAGTCGATGGCTGATGTTATGTGGGCTGTTGGGGATGAAAACTGCCCCAAACCCATGTGAACTTTCACCACTTGAAATATCACCAGGAGCCTCCCTTTCTCCAAGAAAAGCAGGGGGTGGGGGAAGGAGGGGCTGTTCACTGGATGGGGTGACGAGCAGCCGGGCATCTCAGACAGCAAATAAGCCAGCTGCAAGCAAACAAAGAAGCTTTCTGCACAAGCCACGAGGCAGGCGTGGGTTAGACCTGGTTAGCCCCCTCCCCAAAACCATCCAGAGGTAGCCCATCATTTCTCAGGCCAATCCAACACCCCCCCCCCCACACACACACACACATCCCTGCGCACACCCCTCCGGTGACAGATTGCTGTTCTAACATTTATGGTGATTGACGGATGGCATAGCAACAAGTGAATTAAACAGGTGCTTGCTCTGACATGAGTGGCGGTAAATGTCATAAAAGATCAACCATTTTATTCCAAACGTGGCTTTCCCACCGCTGAGCAAAACCGACTGAGGTGATTTAGTGGAAATGAAGACTGTGGAGAGCACATAGAGGAGAAGGGGAAGGAGAAGGGGAAGTTTGGAGCTGTGCTGAGCTCCACTTCAAGCCTCACAAGGAGCCGCAGTGTCAGCATCCACCAGCTACAGGTCTGGGGTCAGCTCTCAAAACTGTGGCTCCTCAAGAGCACAAGATCCTTTTACACCCCACCCAAGACAAGGGGAGAAACCATGCACAAGCACTTCTGGGCTTGTTTTGTACCTGGGTACCATGTTTCCTCCCTTCCCTATGACGCAGCATCAGGCTGGAAGCGGATGAGGCCAGTAGCACAGGTGTGAGATTCATCTGCCGGCTGTTCCCCAAATCATTCCAACACAACCAGCCTCCCAGGACCCGCTTCCATGCACAGCATCAGGAGCCAGCTAAAAACCCTCCTGCATTTCACTCAGCATCCCCAAGCATCACAAGCCACGTGCCTCTTCCAGCTCCCTCACCACCCCTGCACAAAACACAACAACAACTAAAAAAAACCACCCAAAACCACCCCCAAAAAAACCATAATCTGTATTCCAAAAGGCACCTGCCCTAAAAATAGTCATTTTTGCAGTGAGGCCACTTGAAATCTTGAGAGATTGAGAAAAACAATTTGTATTTTGGAAACATTCAATTTGTTTTGCAGGTGTTTTCCCTTCAGTCACGGCGGGTAATTGGGACTGGCAGAGCGCACGGGGGAGCCCCAGACAGGTGCCACCAACCCTCAGCGCTGGCTGATGGGGGGACGGTCTGTGAGACGTGACAGGGGGAGTCACGGGGCTGAAGCGGAGCTTCTGCATCAGGGAAATTAATTTGTCACGTCAAACAAGCCAGGGGGTTTGCAGAAGCCTATTTCCCTGATCCAGGCTGGGTTGAGGAACCTGCCAGAACACAGGGGCTCACGCAAACGCAAGTGGGAAACTTCTCCGGTGTGGAGGGAAGACTCTGGAAACAGCAAGGATGGTGGGGGAGATGGGAGGGGGATGCGAGGGAACCAGGAGGGGGGATGCAGAGCGGACAGGGGAGGGGGATGCGGGAGGGACCAAGAGAGGGGGAGATGTGGGAGGGACATTCAGTTCTTGCCCACGGGAGTGATGGAAGGAGAGAAAGTTCAAAGAGGGGGAAAGGGGCCAAGGGAGATCCCTCCCACTGCAGGAGAGCTGCCGTGGATGAGAGAGAAGGGGGCTGACAGCTCGGCTGCCTGGAAGCAGAGTTAATGAGTAATCAATGGATATTTTAATTAACTGTTCATCAGTTACTACAAAGTCCCATGTGCCTACTGCCATGACTTTGAGCTGCAGGGGAACAGAACTCCTGGAACATCTGGAGCTCTTTCCAAAAAGAGCTCAAATCAGTTATTCCCAAAGCTCATCACAACAAAACTCAATTTGTTCTGCTCAAGAATTTTCTGATTTTCCTCCTCATCAACATGAATCCCCACCAGTTCCCCCCATTTTCCAAGGGGGAGCTCATACACACATACAGAGGGCAGCATTGCCCGAAGCCAGGCAGCTCCATCCTGCACAGCTCCAGCAAAGAGCTCCACACAAGGGCTCAAGATCTCAGTTCTGTCTGCTCCCTCCTGTTGTTCCATCTCAGGCCAAAGACAAGACAACCAGCAGCATCTCCCACCGCGATGCCACCGCTCCCTGTGCCATCTGCATTTGCTGGGATGGAGCTCAGCTGGCAGACACTTGCTTCCTCTTACCAAGAGCTGTTTGCTGTCAGCATGAGGAGGCATGTCTGGATCAAAGACACGGCATTACTGGTGGATCTGGGAGATGTGCTGCTGCATAACCACGGTCACGTAGCATCCGCAGGCAGCTCGTGACTGCTGACACGGGACAGAGGTGGGATGGAGGTGCTGAGATGCAATCTGCCCACAAGATTTCCACTTCCCAGCAAGGAGGAAGAGTGACTAACCCCAAACCCAACTCATACATCACCTTAATCGTCCTCCCTGACACCCAGTGCTCCAGTCCCTCACCTTCCAGCCAGCTGTTTTAAGGTGTGCAGCTATTGATCCTCCAGCTGCCCGTGTGATTGGAGTCTGAAATCTAATGCCTGAGAAGTCCAGCCAAACCCAAACCTCTCAAATCATGTTGACACGTTTAGGAGGTGCTGGGCGCTTCATCCTCCCCGGTCCGATATGTAATTATGTACATGTCACCATGATGTAGGTGTTTGGCAGGGCAATAAAACCCCAGGGGCCCTGACAGCCGGCCGCTGCCGTTCCACGCTGCCCGCGAGAGCATTTGCTGCCAATTTCTTTCTGTAGTTAGACTGGAGGAAATAGAGCTCAATAAAGCAACGTGTGGATCGCAGCGGAAAGTTTGCCTTGAAAAAACAGGTGAAGGGGATGTCAGAGCACTGCTGTCACCCCAGGCCTGCATGGGTTTAAGTGTTATTCACTTTCTCTCCTTCCTGCTGCGAAGTTACAGCCTGGCAAGGGGGAATTAGCAGGTAAGAGCTGGACAGGGCAGCCTGGAGATGTAGGATCTAACCCTACACCTTTCGTTTCTCTGCTTCACATCACAGCAGCCTGACCGCACCAGACCTTACCATGGTTCAGACACTGCCTTGCCCTGCCTCTGCACATGGGAATGGGGACGGATCCCAGGATCAGTTGGGAACATGGTGCTTCCCAGCTTCTCTCTCCACGAGCTCCAGAGCCCAGGCACCCTTGGGTCACTGTGTGATACCCTTTACTGTCTGTCACAGTGCATTGATGGCAGCTGGCATTCAGCACAGCGCAGCCAGATCCACACCAGCCCTTTGGCCAGCAGCTTTGCACTGGGCTGCAGCAGCAGCCATGGCAACTTTCCTTGCAGATCCCCTAATCCCTTGAAAGCCCTCAAAGGCTTCACCACTGCTGGGGAAGTTCCCTGCCAGCTGGTGCTGGGAGCAAGGTGCTGGGAGGCAGCAGAGCTGCTCTCCTGGCTGATGTTCCCCCAAAGAACACAAACAGTTCCCAGCAGCTCAATTCCTCCCATCAGGGCTCAGGAAGCATAATTTTTCTCCACTAATATATCTTTTGCTTGATGAGCTGTCGATGGCAGGAGGATTTAATCTCCCATACCCTTGCTCTCTCCCAAATCCACTAAGGTGAAGGCACTTTATTACAGAACCACTCAGCTGTCCGTTTCTATCGATCAGGCCTTGGCATGGGTGACCTTGGATCGATAGGCTGCCGATTATTTAGTGCCTGTTCACCCACATCAAATGCCAGCAGGGCAGGCACCGGGCTGCCCCCACCCTAAGGCTCTGCCTGCAAGAGGAGCCCAGCACCACTCCCTCCCTGAGAGCTCACAGGCAGCAGCAGGGATGCACAGCCAGCCTCTAACGCCAACATGAGGTGCCAGGGTTTGCCATCTGGGCACCAACAGTCTCTTTTTAAGTGGGTTCAGGCCTTGGGTTTGATGTTTCCCAGTTTAAACACCCGTGCCCTGCTCCTGGGGTGCAGCCCAAGCAGCACCGCTCTGATTGCCACAGCCCCTGGGCCAGCTCCCACCCACAGCTTTGCCCTTCCTACCCCAAGATGCCCATCAGTGAGATCCACAACGACCTGGGTGATGTGAAGCACTGCTCCCCAGCCCAAGGGTGTGGGCAATTCCCCTTCTCAAGCCAAAACCCCTCTGGGTAACTAACTACCTGATGATTCATCCTCCTCCATAAGACACCCCTCCTTCAACCAGCTCCAGTCTTACTTTTTAATCAGATCCTCTGCTTCCCTTTCCCTTTAGGAGCCAGAGCCATTTTTCTATTACATACTGATTGATCAAGCCTTTGCAAGGAGGCTGTCAGCATCTTCTTGATACTTCATTTCCAATCCCCACACAGCAGGTTGCTGGGCTGAGCCCACTCACTCCAGCAGCAGCAAACAGATACATAAATGCACGCAATTAAGGAGTGAAGGCAGGGGGAAAATTGATCCTACTTTTGATTTTATGCCCCCAGCTCAAAACCCCGTATCAAAAGAAAGGGAGTAGCCAATGTTAACCCCAAAATACGTGAGCGGAGGAGGAGGACACAGAGGTGAGCCCGTAATGTTGCTCAATGCCAGGAGAAAGACACCACATCCTTGCACTGTGCACAAAAAAAAGCAGGAGAATGAGAGAATCTCCAGGGCTCCAGCATACCTTGTGCTAATGAGTTGTTTTCCATTGTAAGGAACAAGCCCAGATTCTGCTAAACAAGGGCTGTGGCTTCAACAGGCCAAAGATCAGCTGCCCTCAAGGAGAATGCTGATAAGATAGTAAAAAATATTAAATTAAACCCTCCATTCCTTTCCCTCTTGTCGTGGGGCAAATTAGGTGGAGTTGATGTATGCAGGGTAGTCCCCATTGCATCCCCCAATGACTTGGGCAGACCGATGGCTGTGTACTGGTCCCTGGGGAGCTGGGATGGGGTGCCCAGGGAGAAGCCATGCTTGCGTTTCAGCCCCCTGGTTCTGGATGCTGGGAGACTGGAGATGGTTTTGCACCCTGACGCGTGCAAAGTGGCCAAGAGGCCCTGGGCTGGAGCTGTTTGTCCTGCAGCAGCTCAGATACACAGGACTCCTTGGGTAATCAACACCCAGAGCAGCTCCACAGCTCCCTCGTGCCCTTCTCTTGGCAGCAGCCAGGAAAAGAGTGTTGTAACAGCAAGGGGAGCAGAGAGAATGCATGTTTTCTCCTTTGCTCCCTTCCTCATGGGTTTGTTTGGTTTTTTTCAATTATCCTCTGCTAAACTGCTGCAGTGCTGGCAGTCAGCAGGACTCCATGGCCTGCCCCACAGCTGGCTCCTGAGCTCACAGCAGACCAAGCAGCAGCTTTGGGAGGTTGGCTTGTGCCCATGCTCCGTGGGACAGACCCAGGACACCGACCCACTTGTCTGAGCGATGCAAAACCCTCACACATCAGGCTGTGCTAAAGGCAGGATGAGGCCCATCCTCCATCGCTCTGCATTCAAACTGGGGGGTGCTGGATCAGGCCACCCTCTCCCAGCTTGCTGGCGGGCGGCTCAGCGCAGCTCAGGCTGCTGCTGGATCCCCAGCTGCCCGCTGGCAAAGAGCTGCCTTATCTGTGCAGGGCTGAGGGTGAGAGCAGGGCTGCCCTGCCTATCAGGGATCGGGCGGATTACCAGAGCTTATCAGTTTATTAGGGGACAAAAGACACTTAGCAGAAGGGTTCTGAGACAGTGCGGAGGGCTGATAAGAAGCAGCCCGGGCTTCTTAGACATGCTGTGTCTGGCACATCACAGGCTGGGGGCTGCCTTACAAAATAAGTAAGTGCACTGAGTGCTTTGGGCAAAAGATAGAGCTCCTGGGAGTCTGACGGTGCTGCCTTGATGTAGGGAGCAGGGGGGTGAGATCCCTCACAGCAACACCTGCTCGCCCCTCTAGATGCAGGACTGGGCTCTCCAAGCCTGTGCTGGCTGCCTCATCCTCATCCTCCTTCAGCTCCTCTGCAGCAATCCACAGCCTGCTGGCTGCACCACCTCCAGCACTCAGCCCTGCTGCCTCTCTCCATGCTTGAGCCAGGACAGTGGGGCTTCCCAAGTGGGGTGACAGAGGGACCCACAAACACTCGTGATGCTCGAGAGTGGAAAAAACCCAACCCAATATAGACAAAGCACCAAGGCAACACACATGGATGCATCCATGGAAAATACCCAAGAGGCTTTAATTTTCTTTCCAAAGTTTAGGAGAAGTTCCTTGCTGCTTCTCCTGCCCCTTCTTTTTTTTTTTTTTTTTTCTCCTTTTTAAAATTCTATTTCTTTTAATTAACAGCGTAATGGAACTCAATCCATTTGCAATCTATTCTGGCAAGAAACAACCCTCCCTGGACTCCAAATGGCCTGACTAATAGGGTTAGAGGCTTTAAAAAGTGCAAGAGAAAATTCTTAGCTTCCTCATATTAATTATCTTCCCTGAGCAATGCGACCACAACGCTTCACAGGCTGCTGAGGGGACGTGGAGGGATGGGTGAAGGCTGGCTGCCAAGGGGGAATGCTTCTCCTGGTCACACTCATTGAGTTTCAAGGCTTTAAAGAAAACCCAACACACCAAAAAAAAAAATCCCCAAACTCTGAATTTTTCCCATCAGAACAGGATGGACTGAACCCAGGGTACAGTCTGGCTTTGTGCCCCTCAAGCTCCTGTAACAGGCAGCCCAGTGTGACCAGTTGCTAGGCATGGGAGGTGGGAAGGGAGGAGGTGGGGAGAGGCTGGGAGATGGGGCAAGCTGGTGTTTTGCCACTATAATGGTAAGAGGGGAACATGGATAAATAGGTTGACAGTTAATGCTATTTAGAGACAGACAGACACAGCAGGTAAATAATGATAATGACCTTCTAATGAGCTTGCATCTGCACAGCACCTTGCCTCCCAACTATATCCCAAAATGCTTTACAAAAGATACAACCCCAACACAGTCCCACAGCCCTTTACTCTTTTATCCCTGAGGGGGGAAATACTGACTCATCCTCATGCCCAGAGCACCCCAGACCCCCAGGACATCTCCCACAGGGAACACCAGGATACCAAGCACTTTCACACTGGCTGCTGAGGTCCCTGCCTTTAGGAACAGCCACATCCTCTGATATTTTTCCCTGCCAGTTGCTTTCAAGTCCTGCAAGCCATCTTTTAGGACTGGGGGTTTTTTTTGTATGTGAGCTGAAAATGAATGGTCTGATCCAGCCCTTGTTTCTCTCATCCCAGACTCAGAGCAGAAGCTTTCAACATACCTGGTTTAGGGCTACCTCCAGGTCCTGAGCATCCTACAGGTTAATCACCACTGCAAACCTGAGCTGTTCTTTCCTCTCTCTAGGCTGGGAATATAAGTGTTCCCACAAGCCACTTGTCTCCATAGACCTTTGGGGTAAAAGGTGAGCGTTCAGGACTATTTCTTCCAGTCCAGCCCTGCTCTAATTTCCAACTCTGTTTGTTCTATTGAGTGGTTATCAAGTTAAAAATGCAAGGACTATAGATTTCTTTCCAGCTTAAATATCTGAAAACAAGCGTGCTAATGAGCAATCTGACCACCATAAAAGTGATTACTGACAGCACTTCAAGGACCCAACTTTACTGCCTTTAAAACCACTAACAGCAGCAGAATACAACTGATTGTCCCAGAGCCATCAATCCAAACTTGGCCAAGGGGAATGTCTAGATGAATGCTTATAAGAGAGGAAAACAAGCACAGAGGAAGAAAGAAAAACCAAGAACCAGAGAGGATCCAATCCTTCTATGACTATTTCATGCTTAAGAAAGAGGCCAAAAGATAAGATCCTAAATCTCTTCCCACTACAACTATTGCTTTCAACAGCCTTCTCAACAGCCACCACCATCCCTGCAGCATTCAAAGCATCTTCTAACAGTACCCAGCCCAGTACAAGATCTCAGGGTCTCATGGCAGCCGTGGGGCTGGTGATATGGCAAATATCAGCCCTATCAGCTCCTGGCATGAAGGGTCTTCAAAACCATGGGCTCACCAGCACACAAAAGGCCAGTGTAAGAGTCTGGAAAAGGGAAGGAGCCCCAAAAGTTCCTTCCAAAGTTCCCCAAAAGTTCCTTCCTCCCAAAAGAAGCCACATTAAGCCCCCACAGGACTCACTGACCCCCCAGCTCTCATCCCCAGGAGAAAGAAGCTCCCACAAACAAGCAGTCCATGTGCACATGATCTGGATCTAGTTTGGAGATTAGCAACCCCACAAGCACACACAAGCTGAGCTTATTATAGAGTCCCTCCCAGTAAAGCAGATGAACATCCTAATCTCTTAGTCCACTTTTAATAAAAACTTGACATTAAAACATGTTAACACATTGTGGTTTGTGTTTGCTGTGGGCTTGTGGCTTCAGTCCCTGGCTGCTGCTGGGGCAGTCACAGAGGTGACCTGGCTCTTGGCTGCAGGGGCAGCTTCACCCTTGCAAGTTGATGGACGATGGGGCAGGAGGCAGAGGGATAACAGAAACTGGAGACCTGGGTTTGGGGATTTACTGTGCAGGTGCTTTAACACAGCTAAGGATGGGAAGGAGGGGGTTACAGGCATCGGTGTTTGCACAGATGAGGCAGTGCCACTTCTGCCTCCCCAGCCCCTTGGGCTCATTCTAACCCAAAAGGACTGGCTGAAAGCAGAGAGAAACCACATGCTCCTCACAACTGGGAGCACCCATGCAGCTCCAGAAGCAGGACAAATAGCATGGAAAAGCTCTGCCCTCACTCCCAGCCCCTGAATTCACCTGGGCCCATGTGCAGGATGAGGATGATGCTGGTGTTCTTGTCCCACGTATCAGCTGTCCTGTCCCATCCAGGTGTGTGCTCTGCATCCTCCCAGCACCCAGGACAATGGGGATTTGAACTTTTTTCCTCATAATAAACGTAAGCCTCAAGTTGCAAGACAAGGGTACCCATAGCCCAAGGCTGCCACCAGCTCAGCATCTCCCCCAGCTCTGTATTTTGAAGCTAAAACCAGATAAATACTAGTTAATCTTGACAAATAAGCCTCAGCAATGAGCTATGTAAAGGATGTGCAAAGTTCTGCCTAAAGGACCACAATGTTAGCACATGGTGTGCATCATGATACCTCAGAAGGAACCTGTAACTTATCTCTGAGATAAAGAAGAAGATTGAGAAAGATGAAGGAGGAGTGATGAAGAAAGGAGGATGCCTCATGGCTGGAGAACCCTCCCTTCATTAAGAAAGATGGCATTTTAATTTATAATAAGCAATGAAGAGCCTTTCTTGTCCCAAAACCTACCACAGGATAACAGGACCAGAGGTCGATGAGGAATGCCCACAGCACAGCTCTCTGAGGCTCTGGGAGCCAGACAGGGAGCCTAATTGGGAAGGCTGCTCTGAACAGGCTGACAGCAGCGACAGGCACGAAGCAGCCTTTTGCTGCTTCAGGGGAGGGAGGAGCAGAGATAAGACAGAAGTCAAGCACCAACATCAAAACCCAAGGAAAATTGGGGTGGGAGGGTCTATCACCACACACTGAGGAGGAGCAATGCCCTACTCCAAAGCCACAATCCCTGTGCCCTGCAGTGCCACAGGGCTCTACTGACCCAAGTGCCATCTGCTCCCACCATCCCTGAACTTAAGGAGACCCATAACGTCATAGAACGCTTAGGGTGGGGAGGGCCCTCAGAGCCCCCTGTGCCACCCCTGCCACAGGCAGGGACACCCCCACCAGCCCAGAGTGCCCAAAGCCCCATCCAGCCTGGCCTTGAACCCTGCCAGGGATCCAGGGGCAGCCCCAGCTTCTCTGGGCACCCTGTGCTAGGGTTTCATGGGCTGACGTGGAAAGCAAAGATGCATCCTACAGTGCCTTGGTAACAGCCAGGAGGGAACACACTGGCCCCATCCTCTGCTCTCAGACACCCCAGGGGAGAAGGCCAGTGCCCTCATCCTGGGGCAGGTCCCTACCAGGACCATTCCCTGCAAGAGGAGGCAGATCTGAAGGAAGCAGGAGGATGCTTGGAGATGGCTCAGCCACCTCCTGCAGCCACACTGGAAATGAGGTCTCTTTCCACTCCTGCACCAAGGGGACTCTCTTGCCTTGCTGACAGCACAAACATGCCACAAAAGCACAGGCACATGCACTATTAAACAGGTTTTTCTTCTGGGCAACACTGAGTGAGGCCAGAACTGCAGGAGGAGGAGGAAGCCAGCTCAACCCCAGACTCAAGACATAAGCGAGAGATTTCCACGCTGGCATCTGGCACAGCAGACAGATGGAACCAGAGCTGGTTTGAGACACGGTTCAGGATCATATCCTGGGTTTGTCACTGATCTGCTGTCCCTTGGCTTCTCTCTTATCCTTTGTCTACCCTTTTAGATTGTAGCATCTTTCACACCTAAGCAGGCATCCCCCCAGCACGGATAGCTCCAGCTTAAGGCCTGGTTGCTGTTAGGACTGTTGGAATGGAACCATTGGCAGAAACAAAAAGAAAAATAAAAGGGAAGGGGAAAGGCAGCAACCTTCCCCTGGTTTCCTACCCGTTCTCAAGAGCCCTGCATCCACAGCAGTCAGGCAGCCTCTGCAAAGGGTCACGGTCTCCACTCAGCTCTGTGGAGCTGCAGAGGTTCCAGACCTGTGCAATCAGCCAGGAGCAAACAGAAAGTTCCTGATCCCAGAGAAGCAACAACACACAGCAATCCAGCCTGACTCAGAGGAGAACTCAGAGGGCATGCTAGGAGGCAGGAAACACACCCCTGGCTTCAGATGAATTAGAAGTGAAGCACAAATTGATGAAACCATTGCAGGGGATGAAAGCAACTTCACTACTGACTAATTGGCATTCAAAAGCAGCCCAGCTTTGAGGACAGGTTTTGCAAGAGCCACCGTGGGCATCCTTGCCCTGGCAATTCCAAATCAGATTTGCTTTAAAACCTTCCTGCATTTGTAAGCCTTGCTGCCCAAGCCCTGAGCTCCTGCTGGGACCTGAAAGCCAAAGGCTGATCTTGCTGGCTGTGATCAGCCACCTGTAATGGGTATCCTGCCATGAGACAGCAGGTTCCTCTGGCTGCTTTGCAGAAGGCACACGGGGAGCCAGCTCCTTTCCTGGCACCCACAGCCGGCTCAGCAGGGCCAGTGGGGTGAACAAATTGCAGCCACCAGACCTGGCTGACACAGGTACAGAGGAGCCCACGCTGAGGGATGGTTCTATACAGTCACCTTGTCCCCAAAAGCTGAGAATCCAATCCCAAGAGCTTTTCTAATGCTGGATAAATCCTGCTCTCATATCCAGCACGGTTCATGCCCAGCATGTAGTATGAGAAAAATTTAAGTGTTGGGGAGATTAAATCATTTCCCCTGGGCCCAAGCAGGTACAAGAGATTGCCCTGCTATACTGAACAGGGCTAACCCAGCCTCTCCTCTGCTATCTTTACAGCCCAGCTCCGTAGCTTCCTACAGCAGGCTGGGAGAAGGTGTGTCAGGGAGCTGCACAGCACCTTGCAGCCCTGGGCAAGTCCCAACTAACTCCTCATTCCTCAGCAGGTGGGTTACGCTGAGGAAGGAGAGAGTGTGATGGGGCAACAACCTGCACACAACAGCTTGTAAAGCTCTGGTCCCAGCCACAGGGAAGAGAGCAGGGATGGAGAAACGAGGAGGGAAACCAACATGCTTCTACCCAATAAACCACACAGATTTTATTTGCTAGAAAAGTCAAACAGCTTTTCAGGAGAATGAAAAGCAGGGAAACCTGCCTGCACTGGCCTGATGTAAACTACATGCCACAAAATCACCTGAGTCCTTGACACACCTCCCAGACAGACGCAGAGGATCACTCTTCTGCTCATGCCAACAGCTTCTCTCAGTTTAAATTAACCAGCTTCTCTCCTAAAGAGGGGTTGAGGCCACATTCCTTGGCGTGCCTCTTGCAATTGCACTGTCCAATCCCCAGTTACACACCCAAACACTATACACAGCCGTCCTTGGGAAAAGGCCAGGAGCAGGTCACCAAGGACAACCTGGGTCTGCTTTTATCCAACCTAGAGGCTCTCCACCCTACACAGAGAGCTTTTCCAATTAGAAACTTCATGCAGAGCTGCAGTCTGATCCACACATAGAAAAAAAAAACAACCCCTCAAGGTTGGTGGCTCTTAAGTGCATAAAGCTGTGTGGCATTAACCAGCAGCACGGAGAGGGAGAGAAAGTCAAAGCCAGTGAACCAACAACTCCACACTTTCTCTTGACTCTTCTGAGTATTGGTTTCTATCAGCTTCCCTCCCCATCCAAACCCAGAGCAATTCTCTCCTCTCCCCACCCTCCCCTCACCGTGCTGAGGGGGGCTCTGACAGTCTCTAAGTCAGGTACGGCAGCCAGTGGAAATCAATGGGTGATGAATCAGGCGGTTGGCTGGCGCCAGGGATTGCCACTCTTCACAAGTGCTGCCTGGAGATCACGCAGATACAGCCACCAAGAAAAACACTTCAGAGAGGCTTTGCGAGCAATTAGCGTCCCTGGACTCCCTTGAGGGAGCGTGGGACATGAAAGGGAACACGCTCTGCTCAAGCGCAGCGACTCAGATTGGTTTGCTGACCCCCAGGAGATTAGTATTTTTGTCCTTGTCTCCAAGGCTGTTTGCTCCCAGTTCCCAGGGAAGGCCAGAGAAGCCTCCTGCAGAAGGAGCTGGGTTTGCTCCATGTACTCAGTCCTCCTCAGGATGCTTTCCACACTTTGGCTTTGCCTAAAGGAGGACCCATCCTGGATTCTGAGCCCTTCCCATCATCTCCGGGTCAGGCCTGGCCATCCTCACAGCCTCTATCCAACATGCTCCCACCCCAAGAGACCGGGCAGTACAGTTACCATCCTTGACAGGCAGAAAACACAGGAATGCTCCCGAGCCTCAGCGAGACACCAGCTCCTATCGTGTTCCGCATCCTCAGATTCCCTAGATGCTTTGGGCCTGCATAAGGGACCAATTGACAGGGAAGGGATGAATTTCCATTGCCTCACACCCTGCTCCAAGTTGCTTCAAAGCCTGAGGCCATTCTTTCTTGACCTCCATTAGCTGTTTTACACTCTCCTCCATGGCCAGTGCAGGACACCCTGCTGCCCATCAGGGATGGGGTTAATCACACCAACACAAACACCAGGCTCTGTAATTAAAGCATATTTACATCCTAAAGCTTGTACTGCTTTGTATTAGCTCATTTAAGTCAGCAACGGATCAAGCCAACACTAACCTGGCTCCGTCAGACCTAGAGAGAGAGGGAAGGTGGCCCAGGGAGAGTTGCAGGAGGAAGAGAAGGAAGCCCTTTTATCCTAATTAAAGCACAACCCAGCAGAGCTCAGCTACCACCTTTCCAACACCTTCCCTCAAACTGCTTAATCACAGGCAAATGAGTTTCTGTAATTACAGCAGGAAGTGATTTATCTTGGGGTCCAGAGGTTTAGTAGCATGACCTGACGCGAAAGCCGGTGTCAGCAAAGAGGATAGCTTACTTGCAGGGGGATCTCCCAGCCAAGCAGCCGAGCTCTGAGTCTCTAAATCCCTTCCCAATCCTTTCCTGAGCCAGCCAACATCACGTTTACGTGCGCTCAGCAGACCCCTCTCGGGATCGCCTGTTGTGTGCTGTCTGGCACCAAGCATCTTCTCCAGAAGGAAGTAGGAATATCCCTGAGGAAAGGAAGGACCAGCAGCAGGCAGGTGGCAGGGAAGGGGAGGATCAGAAGCAGGTAGGCATGCATCCTCTCCCAGCACAGCCAGTTTTGCCCTGGCTGAGCATTCTAGTCCCAAGGCTGACTATTTCTCCTCCCCTCTCAAGACAAATGAAGATGTTTCTTCCAAGCTCGAAGAGGATTTGACCATGGGGCTATCCCAGCTTAATTTTTTCATGCAGCATTCTGTTGCCACACCTTAAGCAAGCCAGACACATCATGGGGGCATGTGACTGTATTCCCAGTCACAAAAACCCAGGGGAAGCAGGGAAAAAGGGCACAGGCAGCAGCATCCCCTTCCTCATATCCATCCCCTGCTTCTGCAAACAGCTGGAAAAGGAATCTCTCAGCTTCACTAGGCTCTTGTCTTAGCAACTGTGTCGAAGTCGATACTCATTTGCTGTGTGTGGCAACTTGAGTTAGGTACTCAAGAAAACAAACACTCCTGCACCGTGCTGTCTGGGAAAAGCAGGTTTTGACTTAGTAACATCTCCAGTGACTGGCTGTGGGAAGGTCTGGAGCACGTGCTGCTTTCACCAGCAACCCAGGGAATCGCCTGTTATTGGCTTTAGTCACTAAGATCAACATAATGTTTGTTTCCATGCACCGTGCTGGCAATTTAGACTGAGCAAAAGGGTCCACAGCCAGCAGCCTCAGCCCAGTCCTGCTCAACGCTTTATACATGCAAATAGGCACAATGGCTTTGTTTGAAAGCTCAGCATGAATTTTCCATCTCTAAAACATCTCCAAGGAGAACAGAGCACAGAATTCATTCATGACAGGCCATCACAAAGCCTATTTCCTGGTCCCTAGCTAAACGTCCCTCAAAAATATCAAGAGGGAAAACATTTCCCTCATGCTCTGGGCTTGGAATTAAGTGCCAGGCTTTGGCAAGCACTGGTGACCCAGAGGAAATTAAAGGGGCCATACACTTCCAAAATATGCCCACCCAAAGCCTGCCTGGGGAGACACTCTGCTCACACCCACCGGTGCTTTCTCTGGCCTCTTCATAGAATCACAGAATCACCTGGGTTAGAAGAGACCCTTAAGATCATCAAGCCCAACCACAGCCTAACCCTGCCTGGCCCACCTCTAGATCATGTCATTAAACACTTCATCTACATGCTTTCTAAATCCCTCCTGGATGGTGACTCCACCACCTCCTTGGGCAGCCTGTGCCAGCACCTGACAACCCCTTCAGTACAGGCATTCTCCCTGATAGCTGACCAAAGTCTTCCCTGGTGGGATTTTAAGCCATTCCCTCTTGTCCTATTGCTTGTCACCTGAGAGAAGAGACCAACCCCAACATCTCCACCATGCAGGGAGCAATAAGGTCTCCCTTCAGCCTTCTCTTTTCAAGGCTAAAAAGCCCGAGCTTCCTCAGCTGTTCCTCACAGGACTTGTACTCCTGACATTCTCCCATTTATTTCTTTTTTAAAAGTTACAAGCAAGGAATGACATGCCCTGAACCCATCCCTGCCTGGGCCAACTGTTATTCTGCAAAGCAGCTACACCTTTCCAGTTGAAGAGGTCAGCTCTGAGATGCTGAGATCTGTTACTGCTTACCAAAAGCTGGGTACATAGTCTTGAGCTCTCATTCCAAATGCATACAGAAGATGGGACCAGAGGAAAAATGAGCTGAAACAACCTGAGGGACAGCACAGGCAGTGCACAGCAAAGGCAGGGATGAGGCCTAGTGCTGCCAGCCCCCGGCCCAGCCCCACACAGCTACAGTCAGCCAAGTGCTGAAAGGCAAGAGCTCAGGAGGGAAGTTTCTGAAGCATGTTTATCAAAATGAGTTGGATAAATACTGCTGAGCAGCCCTCCCGTAGGTATTTGCACACACAGGCACTGGAACGTGAGGAGTTTATCTGGCAAAGTGTTTTTCTTCTGCACTGAACGTGAGGTGCGGACGGGGGAGGCAAAGTCCAGCTCAGAGGTTCTGCCAGATCCAGAGCAAGCAGGGCAACACCAGGGCTCGCAGAGCCTGTGTACAGGCACTACTGGCATCCTCTGGCACCCCACTCCCTGTGAGACAAATAAATACACCCTGGTTTCACAGCAGGGAGAGAGAAGCAGGATGGGAGCTGCAGAGCGCCGCAAAGGGCTGAGCGGGGTCAGGGCTGAACGCCCTGGAAATTCCTACAAGCAGCATCCCACGTGCTCAGGAGGGAAGCAGCTTGGTCCTTGGGATCAAACGGGCACACACACACATATATAAAATCAGCAGCTTCTGTTACACCCAAAAGCAGCAGGTTTATACACTTCTGGGAGCACTCTCTCTGAAGAGCCGGCTGGATCAATACAGAGGCAGCGAGCACAAATAAAACACAGTCAGTTCTCCCTTGTCTTATTCCACACAGGTTTACATGCAAAAAAAAAAAAAGAAGAAAAAAGTCAACCCCAAAACCAACCAAATGAAACCAAGTCTAAAAAAAACCCCCACAAACATTTCAAGTCAGGGAAGCAGAGCAGGAACAATGAATTCTTGATTTCCCATATTTTATTTTCCCCACCAGCAACTTCCAGATCAAAACTACTCATCTTACATGTGACAGCAAGTGCATTTTGCCCCCTTCCCCTCCAATTCAGGCTGGGGGCTGTAAGTCCAGCTGAGCTTTTTCCACCAAACCCCCAGGACGAGACCCCCCCACATATGAGCTGCGTTTGCAACAGCTTCGTTAACACACAAGGCAGGAGAGGCTCCATCCCACTCCTCTGCACCCACAAGCCATGCTGCAAAGAAGAAAGCTATAATTAAATGCATGAATAAATAAATGAGACACACCCCAGCCAAACTTGATTTGTTTTGCTTGGGACAACTCCCCGAGTCGCCCTTGGTCTTGGGGACCCCCCAGCAATGGCCCAACGCTTTAGGCGGAGCCTGGCTGCGGGATGGTAGGACAACCTCTGCCTCCAGGCTCTGTCCAGAGCTGGGACCAGTGTAGGACCTGCACGTTAATTAAAGGTTAATGAAGAGGATCAGAGTGCAGACATCAGTGCCCTCTGCTGGGACCAGTCAGAAGGGCTTATGGGGAGGGCTGGGCTCCCTCTGCAGCTCCCAGCAGAAGGGCTGGATGCGGCCAGGCTTGGGAAGCCCAGCTCAGTGCAGGAGAGGTGTAACGCCCTCTCCGGAGACAGGTGGATGATGTATCCCTCCTTGGGTACTGCACCGACTCCTTCCTCCCAGCTCCCCATCACGTCGCACCCCCTTCCCCGCTGCCTCCCCATGCAGCCCCAGCCCCGAAACTCTGCGTTTAAGCCTTCTGCCATCAGGCAGTAGGCTATCAAATGGTCTTATCAGAGAGCATTAGGACTAACATGCCTTGGCCCGCTGCCTCGCTACTGAGCCGTGCTCCAGCCAGGCTCAGCGCCTCGCATTCTCCTCAGCAAGGCACCTCCACGGCTCTGAGAGCTGAATCGAGTTTGACAGTGCTCAGGAAAAAGAAGATTCCCGAGGGAAAGGAAAAGAAGGGGGAAGGTGGGCTTTTACAATTTATAAAACCACTTTCAGTTTGACTGCATTAGCTTTGCCTTAGGCTCCAAAAACATGACGAAAGCCAGCCAACAAGAGAGGGGAGTGAGGAATGGGAGAAGGGGGGATGGCAACAAAGGAGAAAGCTGTAATTGCAATTGCTGGAATTCACTTTTAATGCTAGCTGCTGAATACAGTAAACACACTCTTGAGTCCAGGGAATAAGCATTGATTTTTTTTTTTTTTTTTTTTGCAAGTGTTCCAGTGAAAAGCTTCAAATCAATCCTGTTCTGTCAGACACTTCTGCCTCTTGGCCTCCAATTACTCACTCTCTACATCCCCCCTTTCCATCTCTCACCTTTCCCGGGCACACCTGAAGCTGAAGCATCACTGTTTTACTAGGTATCGTGCCCTGTGCTAGCCAGAGGAGCCAGGAAGAGCTGGGGGATCCATGGGGAGCTAGCATGCCATGCACAACCTCACCATGTGAGAAACTTTGCCTTGCCAAGCACATGTGGGAGCAAGGGCTGGCCAGAGCGTGGAGAAAGGGTACATGGGCGTTTCATCCTCATCCCAGCTCTGCACACATCATGGGAAGTGTTTTGAAGGCTCAGCCAAGCTCTGTGCACACCCAGTGCTTTGTGTTCCCCTCGCCTCCTTCCACCCCACAGGGACAGCTCACAGCGAGGTGCTGAGCTCCAGCTGGAGCCCTGGGCTAAGCACAGGGCACACAGGAACTCGATCTGGTTTTGAACTGAACCTTCCGAGACTGCTGCACACAAACACCCAGGACAGCCCCAGTGAGACCCTCCTCTCCCACCCACCTCGCAAAAAGAACCCCACCTCTCCAGGTCCCACAGTAGCAAGTCCATTCCCAACTCCTCATTTTTCACTGATGGTTAAGTCAAGGCAACCAACTGCCTTTTCATACCCAGTGTTTGAAGGTTTATTAGTGACATTTAGTCTCCCCCCTTCCAAGTTTCTGGGAGGAGGAACAGCTGTGTGTGGTACCAGGAGCCTGGCCAGCTCTTCCCCTGCTCCTGTAGCGCAGGGCCTTGTGAGTCCTACCGTCTGCAGGGTCCCAGCTGGCAAACTTCAAAGCAAAGGAAGGAAAAAATCCACTGAGCCAAGGAACAGCTCGACACTCCTCTCCTAACTTCTGCAGACATGCTGTAAAGATTTTACAATAAGCGTGGCATTGACTTTGATTGTCTCCCTGTGTCTAATTCAGGAAGATAAGATGTGCGAGAGAAGAACCACTCAAGCTATTTGTTGTAGGGTTTTTGATGCTTCCTAGGACTCTACTCCCTGGATTGAAGCATATGATTAATCTGTTCCAAGAACAGAGGAAGGAATATTAGCTGGAAAACAAATTTAGATTGTGGGATAGGGACAGCAAGCCCCAGCATCACACAGATGACGACACACATGGGGCTCCTGTAAACTCAAGGTGAGGCAAAGCTGATTATTTGTCACGTTTTAGTTCCAGGTGAGCCTCAAACTACTGCTCCTCTGCTCCTGCAGCAGAGGGAAAGTTCTGAAAACCCTGAGCTTGTGACACGTTCTCATACTGCGAAGGCAAGGTGGGACGGTGCTCTCTGCACCCACCCACCCACCTCCCACCCACACAGAGCCACCGAGCCATCCGTACGTCCTGCAAGAAGGGACCACAGAATCACAGAGCTGTAGGGGTTGGAAGGGATCTCCAGAGCTCATTGGGTCCAACCCCCTGGCAAAGCAGGGTCCCTAGGACAGGTCACACAGGTCAGCATCCAGACAGGGCTGGAATATCTCCAGAGAAGGAGACTCCACACCCCCTGGGCAGCCTGTACCAGTGATCAAGTGCATCCCACTAGAAAGCCACAGCTGAAATTTCCTAGGACAGAACAGGCTCCACGCTTCTCCCAGACAAACACTGATGGAAGCAGACACTCACATCCCATGAGCTCCTGCCACACTCACTTTCCCCTTTTCCCTGCCTAACCTGTCTGTCCCACACAGATCAAGACCTGGCACAGAGAATTTGCTTTCACATACCTAACTGCAAGCGTGAGGAAGAGTTACCATTGTAGTGACATGACCTTCAGCTATTCAGAGGCTAGACATTTTTTTCTGACAGCTCCCACATTCAACCTCAAATTATATGTACTGTATATGACTGTTAAGAATAATCACAGTATTTGTAGTGGTGCGTTAGGCACCAAATTATGTATAGGCAAAGCGATTAGAGAGCAGAACAAAGTGGTTGTTCATGCAGCTAATGGCCAAAGTACCACTATTTTCTATCAAGACAATTTGCAGCAAGCATAGCATCTTCTCACTCCCCAGCCAGGAGCAGCATCGCGTGAAATCTTCAAAAAAAAACCAAATATGTTATCGGAAGTCTCAACAGCAGAGCTCAGAGGGGGTTGTAACAGCCTTGGTAGTTTTTAATTCTTCTCACCCCACCGCCTCTCCTTTCTGTCCCAAGCGCCTTCTGCTTCAAGCTCTGGCTGTGCATCACTGCAGCCAAGTTGTGTATCTAAGGCTTAATGGCGTAAAAACCTTCTGCTGGCTGCCACCTTTAGAGAGAAACCTGCTCGAAATCAAAACCAACGACCCACCTCAGTTCCCTGGCCAACAGTCGGACAGTCAGAGGCCCATTTCCCAGGGGGAAGCCAGAATATGCTCATGCCATACACAAAATCTGTGCCCCCCACTGTTAGCCAGAGTCGTCTTGTTGTTAAGACCTCTGGGTCCAAGTCCACCCGCTGTCTCACACGAGAGAAGCTCCACGCTGCAGCAGGTCCAATACAGTCCCAAACTTTTGGCCCATGGGGGTTAACTTCTCTCCCTCCTTTTATCCATGGGTCTTCTCCCAAAAGCCAAGCACCTGCCCAAGTTTGAGCTAGAAGGCACTCTCCAATGCTTTGCCCTTAGAAACAACAGCTCTAACACAGTAGTTAGCACAGCCAAACCAAGAGGGGGATTATTTTAATGGCAGATTGTCCCACGAGGTAGGCAGGGAATATCAGAACTGCTTCTAGAAAGATGAGGAATCTCAGTCCAAGGGCCAATGAGCAGCTGGTAGTGGTGATGAAGATGACAGTATGCAGCAACTGGAAGGAAGGAAGCAACGAAGCTTTGGAAGTAGGGGAACGGGAATGCTGGTGCCCTTGCTAGCTCTCCCTCCAAGGTTGATGGAGCTGCCAGGAGGTACAACATGTTCTCTCCTATTGATCTATCAATGTCTGCTTTACAGAGAAGGGATTACTCACTTCTGATAACATAGCAAGGTTGCCACTGATGAAAATCAATGGGTCTGAGCTATCCAGCCTTTATTTAATTAGATCACTTTGTAAATACGTCGGGAGCAGAGGCGAGATGTTCTCCACGACCACCTCTGCTCTGAGTTCCACTCCCCAGTTTTTGACAAGTATCTTCCTGGGATTATCAAGATAGATGGACCTGACCAAGAGACTTTTCCTGTCTGTTCTGTAACCAAAGGAGAAGTGTACTTCTCCATCACCTTGGTCCACAACTGGAAAAGCTAGCCAGGAAGAGCAGTACACTAGAGATGTGCAAGCAAATTACTGGCAATTAGCTTTGTGGAAAGGTGGATTGGATTAAGACCGAGTATGAGATCAGGCAGCTTTTTACAGGCTAAATAAGCAACAAGCAGTTTGAGAGAGATTTCTTCCCCTGTTTACAAGGCCAACCAAGGCCAGGTTAATTAATCTCTCTTTCCAGTTGCCCTTCTCACTAGGGCTTGTTCTCTACTTTGAGCAAAGCACCCGAGACAGCTGCTCAGATCTCTCACATTGCAGGGTGATGAAAACAAAGGCACAGATGAAAATTGCTTTAGAGCTTAGCCTCTCAGAGAAAACAAACGTGCCCATGCTGTAATTAGAACTAGGCATGCAAAAAAGAACCAGATCTTTGACTGGTGCTTAACCAGGGATAGTAAATAAAAATAACAGCAGTCACTTCCCACATGCATACACACACAAAAAAAACAAGGCAAAGAAAAGGCAGGCCTATTTTTTTGAAGCTCACATAAGAGGCTGGTTCATCTCTCTTGATCCTCATACAAAGGCAGATCCCAGGCGCAGGCTGTGGTTCTGTGCATGCTAAAAACCAGCAGCGATGCCCTATCAAAACAAGACATTCAAACACACACTTCTCCCCCTGGGGAGAGCTTATACACAGCACAGGCACGCAGTTAACGGTGTTTCATGAATTGCTCAGAGCTATTCAGATCCAACAACCAGGGCTGCAATACAGAACATCAGCTTAAAGTGGTGGCACAGGCCCCCTGCAATGCTCCCAGCCAGCAGCCGGGTTAGTGACATGCCAACAGCTCCATTTGGAACCTGCCCTTCCTGCTCCTCCTCCAGACATGTTTGAAGGCATTCAGCCACAGTGATAAATTCTCAGGCGTTTGTTTTAATGAAAAGGTTCCTAGCAATATTTGCTTTAACTTGCCATTAACAGCACAATCAGAGCTGAGAGGCCAAGCTGAACGGTGCCTCGGCCAGTCTGCACAAACACTGCTGCCATCCTCCTTTGAAAAGGCAGCACGTCCCAGCTCCTCTCCTAGAGCTCCTGCAGAAAGCAGAAGGCAAAAACTACAGCAGGCACCAGCACCAAGCATTTCCATAGCCCTGCAGCTGGCCAGGAGGTTAAAGCTATGAGCTGTGGTGCTCTTACAGCTGGTAAACAGGTATGTTTGTGTGTCTCCTGCCTGTGAAGGATGTGAGAGAGATAAAAGTCTCTGAGCTTGCTGATGGTTTGGTAATAAAGTTGATGGGCAGCACGATCTATCCATCTGTCTAAAAACATCAGTCAGCATCAAGATTTGCCCTGCCCCAGAAGAACATCTCTGCTCTCACCAAACCCCTGAAGGGCACAATCAGCAGAAGGCCAAACAAAGCAAGCAGCAGGTCAGAGGGTTGCAAGAGCTCTCCTTGGTGCTACGAGAGTCTGCAGACTCTCCTTTCCTCACAAGAAACAGGCTACCAACCCCGCTGTCTTCCATCACTTTCAAGGTCTCCCTTCCAAGCAAGTCTTCTCAACTGCCAGCCCCAGCACAGCTCTCCAGTCTTCGTCTGTTGCAAGAGGCAGGTGCCAAAACTTGAGTCACCAGGCTCACATCCCTGCTGCAGCCTGGCAGGTCCCTGCGAGCTGGGGACACAGGGAAAGAGCAGTTTCCTTGGGTGCATGCTGCTCTTCAGGATCCAGGCATAATCTCCAACCCACTTGCTGACAAACTGAGGTGTTCCACAGAGGAACATAAGACATCCGCAGTGACGGCTCCTCCACCTCAGCAGGGGTGACCTAAAGGAATTGGTAAAATATGCTCTTCTCTGGGTTGGTTGCTTGGGTGTGGGGTTTTTGCCATTGCTGGCAAAAGGACAGGCTGCATCTCCAGGGAGAGAGGCTGTGGAGCAAGGCATTCATCCTGCAAACAAGGGGGCAGAAGGCTGCTTGACCAGGAGTTGCCAGCAGTTTTCAGTCGGAAAAATTATGGCAATGATTCTCAAGGTAAGGGCTCTCTAAGAAAGGAGGACAAGGGAAGGAAAAAATACCCTTATTTCTAGATTATCTTATTTCTTAGACTCTTCTATATCAATTGCTTTGAGATACGGCCACAGATGTCAGCAGGCAACTACTGCTCCTTCATACTGGCTGCAGAACAACTCTAGAAAGAGGAAAACTCCCTGTCCCAGCGACCTCAGTGATTGACTCCTCTTTTTCTACTGCTTTTTATCAGGAATAGAGAAAGAGTAAATGGAGCATGCACTGAAAAAAAACAACTCCACAGAAGTCAACAGAAAGACTGAGTTAAGTTACAGAATAGCACATCATCAAGACCTCGATTGTCTTCTCAAATGTGGTTCGAATTGGCTAATGTGTTAGAAGATTACTGGGGTAGAAAGGGTAGGATAGATGGACAGAATGTAATCACAAGTGCCTCATTTCTCTTGGAAGCTCTAATAATGGACAAGAAGCCCTTCTGCACATAGATAAACCCAAAGCAAGGGGCCAGCAGTAAGGAAAGCAGAAGGAAAATGCCTTCCAGGGTCAATGCCTGCCTGTTTCACTGGCAGCTTGTCCCAGGCCTTTTCTGGGCTTCCTTGCAACAGCTCTCAGTGGCTAAGACAACTTCCCTGTCACACATCCCCATAGCAGCAGCTGATCTGTAATTAAACATAATGCCAGCTCAACCCTGAACTTTTTCCTCCCCTTCCATGTTGATTTCCTTAATACTGCTAGTCTCATGACTTCACTTTTCCTCCATGCAACTGTAAAGAGGAAGGATCTGGAAATAATTGCATGGCTCTGTAAGACAGGAAATCATTCACACATCAAGTCCTAAAGCCTGCTTTGATCTGAGGCTGCTCATGTAAATGAAAACTAATCAATTGGCTGTGGCATGGACACCATAGGTGGGAGATAAGGATTGTCCTGTTCCAGGCAACATCAGGACGTGCAGCCGTGGTTCCATCCTGGGAATGAAGTCCCTTGCCATGGCTGACTTTGATGGAGGTATGCCAGCAGCTGGCGTCAGGGGAAGATTTATCCCTTGTCACACAAACCCATCCTATGCAGAGCTTGACAGCAGCATTGGGAACACTAACACCCAGGAGCAGTTTCCTTAAGTAGATTCATCAGACCCAGGCTCAGTTCTCAGCTTTAACAGCCTCTGGCCTGGGATGGCCTGGCCTAAAACGTGACACAACCCAGTCTGACTAGATTTAGTTCAGTGCTCCACACTAGCACCCTCTGCGATGCTGCTTTCTCCCTCTGAGCTCTTCCAGCCAATGCTTGTTAAGCCTCATCACAAACTGTAAACCTCAACCCCGAGTTCCCATCACCGCCTCCAGCACGCCACCCAAGCGTTGTTATATCTTCTGCACAACTCGAGCAAATCATTTAATCTCAGTACCTCATTTCCTCTAAGGGATCGTTTCTCCTCTGCTTCTTCATCTCTGGGACACAGACTATCCCCAGCATCTAGCACCGAGGGTCCCTGACTATGCAGAGGGGATCTATCTGCAATGGCAATTCAAATGCTTTCCCTGCTCCCAAGCCCAAACAAGCCAAAATGCAACAGCCATCTCCCTACAGGAGCTGCACCAGCCGCCGATTCATTCCCAAGTGACTTTTACATGAGATACAGCTCCTGAAGGCTAACAACAGCACACGTGCTGCTGCAGCACGCGGAGCTGACCGAATAGCTTATCGCCTTCCCCTCAGCTTATTACACCTCGGCAGCTTTGTATCTGGGAAATAGGAGAACTGAGAAAACAGTTCACTCTCAGCTCTCTCGCAGGGCCCAGCGCGGCTTTGAAAGCAAAAAGCCCAGATAGACAGAGGAACAGTTTCCTCTGGGTCAGGTGGCTGCTTTATCTCCCCAAGAGGTCCGTGCAGGCAGCAGCAGCGCAGGAGCCCCCCCACACACACACATCTTGCCAGTGCAGTCACTGGTCCGTTCAGTTTGGCTTTTCGGAGGGAGAATGTGTTGCCTTTGAAAGGTTTCCAATTGCCAGTAAAAAGGTCAGGCAGCTCATCAATACTCTGAGCAGGAACGATCCAGGGAGCCTGAAGATGCTCCCCTGTTCATCCCAGGACAGGAGCCCACATTCCCCATTGCACAGAGTAGTTGTGGACAAGGACTTTATCCCTCAGCTGCCTCCGATTTCCCTCTAGAACCATCACCTGGGTTTGGAGAGGTGCACGCACAAGGGGAAACTGTTTTCCCGGGTGGGGGTAACAGGTGGGGCAAAGCTGGGGCACAGCAGTTTGGTTCAGGCCACTGAGCAGAGGAGTCAGAAGCGGGACCAGGTCCATCCATCGCCCGCAGGGCACCGTGCGGGGAGCAGAGCCTGGCCTGTCGCATCCAGAGCGGCTCCTCTGTGCAGCAGAGCTGTGCTCTCTCAGGCGGAAGAGACCGCAGCTCCCCTCCACACACTGAAACCAGCTCTGTTGCCAGTTCCTTCCAGTATGTAAAACAAAGAGATGTCAGCTCCCGGTGACAATGAAATTACAGTTTAGGGGAGCCCTGTACCTGTCAGGAAACAAAGTCCTGACCCTCCAGGCTGTCTCTGCAGATTGCCCAAGCCCCATTGTTACAGGTTTTGTTTCTTCTTGAAAACGTGGGAAGAGAGAATCATACTCAGCCACCAGCAGCAGCAGACACAGACGTGGTGGAAACAGCCTGTGAAATTAATGGAAATGGCTTCTTCCCTCTGCAGGAGCAGCAGAGCCTTCAGCAAAAGGGCTGGAAACTCAGGAGAATCTCCTGTCTTCTTCAGCGAGAACACAACCTCCAGTATGTTGGGAGTGGAGAGGCTGAGCTGACACAGCATCAGCCCCATGTCCTGACCTACAGCTCTGCTGGGCCTCCTGTGACATGGCTCGCACCCCAAAGGAGAAAGGCAAGAAACGCAGTGCTGAGACAGGGAGGGCAAAAGGAGCCCTCCTTGGACCAGGGCAGCCCCAAGAAACCATCTGGGTCTGGTGCAGCAGCAGAAATGGCTGGGAAAGCAAGCTAGGGAGGCAGAGGACTTGGATTTAACTCAGGTGGGCAGCAAAAGTCTAACCCCGTTCAGTCCTCAGTGGGGGTAAACTCCAGTTGCCAGCTCAAGTAAAGCCCAGGGTGCCTGGTTTTCCTCTTCATTTAGCTCAAACTCAGCACAGACTTTTTTTCCTCCCCCTTCTCCTTCCTCTAGTGCAGATCAATCTATGGAAATGAGCTCAAAGACAGAATTGGCCGTTTGCATGCGCTTTAGAGATGCAATATAAGGGAACTAACGGGCATCCTGGAGCCTCAGGCAAACTCCCTGCAGAGAAAACACCAACGTGTTGTAAAGTAGCTTATTCGTTTCTTGATGCGGACCCCCCTCTGGGGCAGAAGGGGAGCCATGAAGAGTGGCAGGCAGCAGCCGCAGGTGGCCCATGTTGGTGGGCCCCCCTGCTCCATGCTTGCAAAATGGCTGCGGCGTCAGCACGCAGGTAGGCTTCCCTGCATCGACAGCAAGAAGCTGGGCTGCTGTGGAGCACGCAGAGGGAGAGTTTCTAATTAAAATTCCCCAGGAAACTGCTTTGGAAAGGGGAAAAAAAAGGAAAAAAAAAGAAGAAAAAGAAAAAAAAAATCACAATTGCAAAATTCCTGACTGAACCATTTCATTTTAATTTTATACTACAATAGGAGGAATGCAAATAATAGCTGAAAGGAAACACTCTGATTGTCATGAAGCAAAGTGCCACGTTCATTTTTCATCAAATGCAGATGAACCCTATTAAAAAAAAATTATATATATCCATTTCCTCACTTCATTATCTTCCCCCCACAGAAAAGCTGTCCCTTCAGGAAAGCTCCTTGCCAGCTCTGTTCCAGCCCTGCCATGCTCATCCATGGCCCCCCTCTGGCTGCTTTCCTCCAGCCTTTACCCTCCCAGACCCAAAGGATTTGAGCAGAGAAGGTGCAGGAACAGGCATGTCCCCACCCTGAGGGCCATGCCAAACTGCCACTCCCTCAGCCCTGGCACTGCCACAAAATGGACGCTTCCCCTCACAAGGCACGACCACAGCGCCATGGGCGGTCCCTGTCAGTTTGGCCACATCCAGCCACCAGCCAAGCCCTCATCCCTCCCCACAGTGACAAAGAAAAGGGAAATGAAGAAAATTTTGCCTGGTGTCACTGCCATTAGGACCAGGAGGGCCTTCCCTTCCCACCACAGTGCCCAACTCAAGCAGGCCCTCACCGGGTGACAGGGCTGGTGACACCCTTTGGAGGGGGATTCACCCGGCCGTGCTCGCTTACACCGTTACCCTGGTAACACCCGCTCAGTACAGCGTGTGAAACACTCCATTCGCTTATTGATTGAGCCGCCGTCAAATTCAATCACAAGTGAAAATGGATTTTTTAATGCGACTATTAGCTGCTTTTGAAAGGCAAATTGAGTTCAGTTATACCGAGTCAGCCATCAAAAAACAATTTGCCGTCAGCCAGACGGTCCGGCAAGGCACCCGGCCCAGGAAGAGCCCAGGAGGAGCAGAGAGGCTGCTCAGAGGGAGGCAGCTTGCTCACCCACGTTTTGGGAAGCCCGAGCCAGGAATGGAGGGGAAATAAGGCTTTTCTCCCCGTTGGGCTTTGAAGAACTTCTGTGGACACTGCTCAATGTCTCTGCAGTGTAACAGGGCTGGAAAGCCATCACCTGCACTGAGGGGTTCAAAAATCGTAGAATGGTCTGGGTAGGAAGGGACCCCAAGGATCACAGAGCTCCAACCCCCTGACACAGGCAGGGACACCAACCTCCAGGCCTGGAGCTACACAAGGTTGCCCAGGGCCCCAGCCAACCTGGCCTTGAACACCCCCAGGGACGGGGCACCCACCCCCTCCCTGGGCAGCCTGCTCCAGCCCCTCACCACTCTCTCTGTAAAAATCTTCCCCCTAAGATCTAATTTAAACCTTCCTTCCTTTAGATTTAATCCATTCCCCCTTGTCTTGCCATTGTCTATCCTTTTAAAAAGTTGATTCCTCTCCTGTTTGTATCATAGGGTTCATCACAAAAACTCAAGCTGCACTTTGAGATGAGCAAGACAGAGGCTCTCCCCAAACATCAGAGAGAAGCCAAGACGAGAAGGACACGCAACAGGCTCCTCTTCACCCTGAGAAGACCAAAGCAAAGCCAAGCCAGCATCACCCACCTCCATACCACCCCACATCCAACACGATTCCCCAAAGCTCATTTCCTTCTAGCAGCTGGAAAATAAGATTTTTCCCTCGCTGATTAGCGAAGCAGATTCTCATTACTACGTTAAGCGAGGATCAATATCGCAGCCAAGTCTGAAATCAACCCTGTCTGGGGAGGTGCTGAGAACACCAGTTTCCCCAGTTTGGGGTTGAGCACCATCCCTGGTGGGGTACAGACAGCATTACTCCAGGATGGCTTCACAGGGACAAAAGGTGGTGATGGAGGAAGGTGGTAGGACAGAACAGAGCAGGTTTTTTTACTTAAAGTTCAGACAAAACTACACTAGATGCAGTTGGATACACATATTGATATGTAAAAAACTCTATATGTAAACAAAACACTTTAAAATATATACCTTTCCCCCCTTTTCTCTACAGAGAGCTATAAGTATAGTCCCTCAATTATAAATTCAATTTTTCCGAAGCCCCGAGAACCTAAAAAGGGGGCCCTCAGATAAATAAATAAATACAAATCCAGCTTCACTACAGGGTGCCAGCCTCTCCAATTGTCCTCTCTCAATCCCATGGAGGAAAACTTACTCGCAGGCATTATTAAACACTTGCAGAAGCAGTCCAGGAATTTCTATAGCAGCATAATCCAAAGAGATCAGCTTTCAAAGAGCCTGTGCTTCCTGCAAAGCTCGTAGTCTCAGCTAATGAGAGCTTAACCACATGTTTGTGGTGGATGAAATAGTATCGTTTTGCAATTATTATCATTCAAACATTATTTATTTAACCTGCAGCCACATTATATTGACTGCAGAATTGCTGTCATTTTTACTTTTGATGGCTCTCTTATTGAGCTGAGCTGGAGGAATTATGTTTGATGTTCCCTGCACTGGGAACAATTTTTCCCTGCACGCTCTCCCTCTCCCCAGCCAAAGCCAAACCTCTAGGCTGGTGGTATTTGGTTTTGCATCCCTTAACACAGGGCCATTTATAGGCTTTTCACATCTTTTCCTTCCTCTGCTGGGCATATCTGGGAAGCTAATGCATTCTTACCACCAATATAAAGCACCATGAACCAAAGACTCCTGGATGCTGAAGGACAGAAAGTTGACTTTATGACACCTTTGCATCCTCCCCAGCTGCTCTGAAAGCTCCTGTGTAAGAGTTGCAGAGGTGTGGCAGCAGCTGAGGGGCTCTCAGCACCCCAGAAAGTCAAAATGTGGAGCTAACACACTGCCTTGAGCTAAAAACCCTTCTCCAAGGGAGGCTGCAGGGATGCAGCAAGGTGGGTCAATGCCACCATCCCTAGTCGTTGCAGCAACATAAGTACCAAGGGGTGCTTCCCTCAAGATCTGAATGCCAGCAGGATTTAAAAAAATAAATCAATCTGCCCTCCATCTCTCTCTGGGTCATGGTTCTTCTTTCACACATCCCTCCCCTGATGCCCACATACCAGGAAATCCAAGTTCTCCTTTGCCTTTTTTTTGTTTTTTTTTTCCCTTTCTTTTAATTTTCCCCAAATGTAAAGGATGAAGTCATCTCTCCTCCAGTGATGAAACATCTGCCTGGAGAAGCTTGCAGTGCAATGCAACATATTTTGATCACTGCTACATCTAATTACAGAGAAGAGAAAAATCACAAAGCAGGGTTTGGAATTTCTTACACACACACCCCAAAAAAACCCCCACAAGGCATCTGAAAAATAATAGAGAAGTAGCAGCATTGACAATCAGACTGGAGGCAGCTTCCCCATCAGCCTTCAGAAATAGCACTAGAATAGAGAGCCTGCCTGGAAAGAGGGAGATTGGGGAAAGATTAATTCACAGAATCACAGGGTTGGAAAAGACCTTTGAGATCATGGAGTCCAACCATACCTGTCCTCTACTCACCCATATCTCTGAGCACCTCATCTACCTGTCTGTTAAACACATCCAGGGTCAGTGACTCAACCCCTCCCTGGGCAGCCTATGCCACATCCCCACAATCCTTTTGGGGAAGAACTTTTTCCTAATGTCTGCTCTGACCCTGCCCTGGTGCAGCTTGAGCCCGTTACCCTCGTCCCATCACCTGTCACTTGGGTGAAGGGATCAACACCAATCTCTTGGTAGCTGCAGACAGTAATAAGTCATGCCAATGCTGCTCAGTTTGGAGAACAAGCCTTTCCTCCCTCTGCATGTTGACTCCTGAAGAACAAATATGTGGTTGGTCTAGAAACCTGTGGGGGTTGAGTCACCAACCAACCCTGGATGGATTTAAAAGGTTGCTGAGGTGCTCAGGGGTATGGTTTAGTAGAGGACAGTTACAGTTGGACTCAATCTCAAAGGTCTTTTCCAACCTAGTGGTTGTGTACCCTAGGCAGAGGCAGCGACACTGCTCCAGAAGGAAGGCCAGGTTGTTGTAGGGAAGGACTGATGGCATTTCAGACACAGCTTAAAACAGGCACCGGCAGTGGCAGAACCCTCACATTGGCCTCCACTCCTGAAGAAAGCCTGCTGACAATGGGAGAGGTCTCAAAGGCACGGCAGGCATCACCACCCACACCCCCTTGATATTCAGGAGGGGCTGATTGCTTCCCTTGTTTACTGCTTTGAAAGTTGAGCTGTGAGCCATTAGTGGGGTGCAGCCTCCAGCCGCTCTAGGATGTTGTTCGCTGCAGGAAATTGAGATTTTTGAAGTTCAAAATAAAGCCCTAATCACAATTGTTGCTATTTCCCTGTCTTGCTCTTCAAGCTCAAAGGGAACCCATGGCTAACCAGAAACAAACACCACCTCTAACAAGACCTTGCATGGCAAGGAACCAAACACAGACACCCGGGGAGCCTGCTCAACTGCTTCACTGGAGATATGATGACAGGTTGTTTGTAGCAGCTTACAAAAAGGTAGTGCAAAATAAACAGAAGGCTACCTTCCTTCCACCCCTCTCCCTGCTGGATTTCAAGGGAAAACTTGGGTTCTTTCTAAACATTTCAAGTTTCCAGAAGAGAAAAACAAAACACTGTCTGCGCTGAATAGAGCTTGGCAGCTGTTTGGGACAGGTATGGCACTTAAAGCCATGGGAAACTGGCCCAAAACCTTCAGATGCTGCAAGGAAACAAACAGTGGATGGGAAAGATGCCCACAGACAGATGAGGAAGGGGGGGCAAGTCCCCATTTTCCTTCACAGATATCTGTCGCCAGAACTCTGCTGGCAAACCAGCCCCCATCCATTTTGCCAGCAAGCTCTCCTCTAAAACTGTTGCTCAGAGGATCCTATTCGCTGCTTCTCATCCTGCTTGGCTGAGGAGACACACAAGTGAGCAGCAGGTGCCTTTCTCAAGCAAGCAACGCACACTGATTTAGTCCAAGTCCATCTACACATGAAAACCAGGCTGGAATAGCTGGAGCATACAGACCCTCATCACTACCAGGAGCCAAAAATAAATGGATATACTTAGAAATCATACCTGCCCTAGATGTTCTGGGCTGTTCCTGAAAGGTCATGTCTGTCCACATTGCAGGTTTCCACCAAGTCATGTCTGTGAGGGAAAGAGGAAAAATACAACCCTAGGGCTCTCTGAGATGGAATTTAGTCCTCCAAATTTTCCCCTGTGAGTGTGGGAATGGAGGGAGTGCACAGGCATCTAGGCAGAGCAGCACGTGCTCCCATTCCTCAAGCAGCCCAGATCTAGTGTTGACAAGGTCAAATGCAAGAAGAAAGCTCACCCAGGGCTAATGGGAGGCAGAGAGATGGAAGATTAGTCACCATCCAGATGTCTGCATTTTGCAGGGAAAGAGAGAAGTGCTGGAAAAAAAGACCAGCTGACGATGGGTGGAGGACGTGAAAGACCCAAGATGGTGTGGGACTCTGACTCTGGTATCCAGTTGCTGGCTCTGGCTCCAAGCCACACAGCATCTGCTTTCCTCTCTGCATGCCCTCAGTTCCCCTCTTGATCTCTATCTCCTCTTGGGGCACTGGAACCTCCCTGGGGCTTACAAGGGCAAGTTGTTCCAAGCACAACCCAAACCCCCAAGTAAGCAGTGTCAAGGGGAGAACCAGTCCTAACCCTTAGCAGGGCAGCCCTGGCACAAAGAGAGGTTTCTCCTCAGCTAACTCTGCTGTCTTGCAGGACACAGGAGAGCGTTCCCAAGCTGAGCTGCCAGTCTATTTGGAGCATCAGTGTTTGCCTAAGCAAATAGCTCGGAAATAGCAAATAGCAGGAGAGTCAGCTAATTGGGAAGAAGTCGGAGAACCACAGAGAAAACACACAGAGGCAGCACTGAAGGCAGAAAGGAGTGTGGCTGAAGTGGTCTGGACAGCACAAGGGCACATTTGTCCTCCATAAATTGTTATCCCTGGTCCCAGTGCCTCTGTCACCAGCACTTTCTGCATATGCAAATAGGACCATACTCCTGCAATTACACGGCAATCAGAGGCAAATTACATTCTTGCTGTTTACTTTCAGTGTCCTTAATTAATCCGGTTATTAGACGATTAATGAAGCTTGTTTGGTGAAAAACTCATAGCATTTACAGCGAGAGCTCACACACACACACACACACTGGCATCTGGTTCTGCAAAACCAGCTCACTGGGTGGAGGCAACAAGTCCAGCCCCAACCAATGCCTGAGGCCAGCAGAGCTGGGGGGACACTGCAGCCTGCCCCACAGCTCAGAGCTCGGGTTCTCCAGCCAGCCCTCCTCTCCATCACCTCCCCACAGTGAGACAAGGAGCTCGGTCCTTCAGCTCAAGCTAACCACGCTAGTGTTCAGCCTGCTGCTGAGACCTCAGCATCTGGACTGCCCTCTCCAAAGCAGTCTGGAGACACGGACCCACCCTCACTTGCTGCTCCTCTCCAAAGGCAACGGAAGCCATCCCAGTAGGAAAGCTGCTAGGGAAACCTGTCTGCGCAGCCGCTGGCCTCTGCCTTCCCTCCACCGCCAGCCAGCTCCCAAGACACCCTGCCCTCCCCAAAGGTCACCCCAGCTTGTGTTTGGTTAAGCTGCTGATAATTAAGTGGCATGTTCATCTAATGATCAAATTGCTGCACCAGGAACATGAAAGAGTGAGGAGAACTAATTAAGAAGCTCATTTGCATACTCCAGCATTTCCGGTGCATGTATGGGGTTCCCATAGCAACCAGTACAAAAGCTGATGATGGTGTGTGGGTTTTATTGGGTTTTAAGTGCTGTTCCTTCCTTTTGTTATCCCCAGCAGATAACAAAGGCTCTGCAAGGAAGGTGGTGTGACACCTGGCTGGGGAGGGGGATTTCTGCACGGTGAGGAGGAAGGAGAACGTGCTGCAAGCATAGTGGGGGACTGATCCCACACATGGTGCCATTCAATTCAGACACCTGGAGAGCAGGTATCTCGGGGGTGGATGCACAGCCTGAGGAGACGCTTAAACATAAGTCCCTGACCTGATACTACTCTATCAAAGAGACTTTCATGAGTCACTTTGGTCCCACAACAAAGCCCCAGAGAGAAGGGTTGCACCGAAGTTCACAGCATCCCAGTGTACAAGCACCCTGTGTTAGGGGCTAGCTGTGGGGATCCCGGGGTGCTGCTCACAGCACTAGACATGTTGAACACCATGGGACCAGGTAAAAGCCCCTAAAGACTTCATCCCAGTATGAGCAGGAAAAAAACAGGCATACACCAGTGAGGGTGCCAGCACGAGTCGCAGTGGGTTCCCAGCACTGGAATGCAGTCCAGTCCATGTTCCCTTCATCATGTCACTTCTCCTAAGCACCAAGATTTATTTTTTTCCCCCCTGCTTTATATTTCTGGCAAGAAACCTCTGCATTTAGATAAGGAATAAAGCCTGGGATCAGATCTGAACTCTGCAGCAGAGAAGATCAACGTTTTAATGAATTAAATATATTCTAAACTAAACGTAACCTCTTAGAGCTCCAAAATTTGAGTGAGAATAACTTAAAGGAAAACCAACAATCCACCTCATTTCAGCTCTCTCTGGCTGTGAACTGGCCACGGGCCAATCAATTATCTTGAATTTATTCGTTATTCAACTTCTTTCCAACAGCCAATTTCCAGGCTGTGAATTGTAGGTGAGCAGTTCCTCCTGCAATGGTCACACCAGCATTTCAGACCAGTTTGCAAGGAAGCACCATCACTGGACTGCCTGGGAGCTACGCATGGCCCACGGCCACATAGACAGCACTGGAGCAAGGCAGGATGCTTTAGATTGCACATTCAGTGTTAGACAGTGCTGGGGAGGGGTGGGGGGATTTGGAGGGACAAAGGTTATTTCACATCCAACAGCAGCACTTATATGTGCAAATACAGCCCAGACTGCAAGGAGCATCCCCCAAAAGCTGTGCAGCCATGCCAGGGCTGGGAAGGTATATTTGATTCCTCCCTGTTAATTTGTTATCGTGAGGACATATGGTTGGACTTGATGATCTGATTGATGCTGGAACAGGCTGCCCAGAGAGGGGGTGGGTGCCCCATTCCTGGGGGTGTTCAAGGCCAGGTTGGATGGGGCCCTGGGCAAACTTGTGTAGCTCCAGGCCTGGAGGTTGGTGGCCCTGCCTGTGGCAGGGGGTTGGAGCTCTGTGATCCTGGGGGTCCCTTCCAACCCACACCAGTCTGGGATTCTGTGATCTAAAAGGTCTCTTCCTACCCAGGTGATTCTATGATACATAGCACGAGCTACATAACCCTGCATCAGCAAAGCACCTTTTGACAAGAAACCAGATGCCAGCAACTGAAACACAAAGACCCAGCATGCATGGGAATGCTTGTTAGGCTTGGCAGGGTGGTCATGGGAGCAGGAGGCTGGAGGGATGAGACCTGAGCCGTTCTGCTCCAGGTTAAACCCATCCCAGGCTGCCCTCACCTCAGAGCCAGCAGCCTGGGGTGCAGATGGAGCAGGGCTGCTCCCTTCTCCCAGGGAGAGAGCGTTCTTCTCAGTGAGGAGAACGATGCTGAAGGCCACAAACAAGGCAGCAGAGGAAACAGCTCTGGTGCTTCACACAGCCCACACACACACCACCGAGACACTGCAGCTAAACCACGTGCAGGCACGACCAGGGCTTGTGGCCACAGCAGCTCTTGTGCCACTGCTTGAAACACAGCACCTTGCCCTCACCCACACAAATGCAGACGATGCTCTTCCTCTGTCCCCAGTCCACCCAGCATCCTGGAAACATTTCCTAAGCATTCAAGCTAGAAGAAAACCCCCCTTGCCCATCCAAAGCCTTCTCCTCCCCATACATTGTTTTCATTTCCTCCTCCCCCCACTTTCCCCCCCCTCAATAAAAACATAATTACAGGCTTTTAAAAAAAGCAAATTATAGTGACATACTTTAATTATCTCCAAGCAATGGAGGACTAAATTACACAGTCAGGGAATCGGAGGTTACCTAAAAATAAAAGCAAGAAGCTTCATTAAATGCTAATTGCAGCGTTCGCCGCTGAAGGGAGATTTCAACACAATCTGCCATTGACTCGCTGGGCCATACAAGAGAACACTGGCACTGGGGAGAGACCCTCACACACATGCTGCACACACGCCTCCAGCCACAGCTAGGGGCTCCAGGCACTGGTTTCTCCTCAGTGAAGCTGTCCCAGGCACATCCAGCTCCACTCTGCCACTGTGGAAAGTGAAGCAGGACCTCAAAAGGTTCTGCTTGTCCCTGGAGAAGGGAACTCAAGCCACAGTGCTGGGGTGCTCCCACCTCCCTCTGAGGCACCCACTGCCCCGAGACCACTCAGAGGCACCACCAATCTTCTCAGCAGCACTGAGGTGCTCTTCACAGCTCTCCATCCTCTTCGATGGTTTCCCACAGCCCAGGAAAATTAAGTTCAAGTTCCTGATGCTCCAGGCCAGAGGTTTCAGTTGGCAGCGGGTCTCACTGGGAGAAATTAGCTCAACTTGCTCGCTGCAGAGCTGGTTCCCCACTGCGTAATGAACCGCCACATCTGTCACAGGCTTTGCTGCCTTCTGCTCTAAATGCATGTCTCACCTTGCTCTGAGCAGCACTCAGTTCTCCCTGGGCCAAAACAGGACTGTGGCTCTCCCTGCGGGAGAGGAGCTGGATGGAGACCTGTCTCAGAGCAAGGAAGGAACCACTCTCTACTCCAGCCCTGCTCTTGCCACCCCCTTCCTCCAGATCTCCTTACCAAGGAGCTTTGCTGTGCCTTCATCAGGAGGTCTCCAGACCTGGGTGGTAGGGGTAGAGGCTCAAGGGACAAGGGGTGATGTGCAAGCAGAGAAATTACTTTGTTTTTCCATTTCCTATTGAGCTGACCTAATTGCATCGTTAAAGCCTGTAATTTTTCTCTCAGAAGACAGTTAATGACAGGCTCTGTGCTGGGGGGTGGGGATGAGCCTGCACACAGGCCCCTTGCTCCAGCCCCAGCTGTGGAAAGTGAAGCAGGACCCCTCAAAAAGTTTCTGCTTGTCCCTGGAGAAGGGAACTCAAGGCCGGGAAGGGGGGATCTGGGGGTTGGGAACAGCAGCCAAGGCCAACAGAGAGTTTAAGGGGAGAGTAGGGGGGAGCATTAGGGTGATGGAGGGAGATGGCACCAGCCAAGGTTTCTCCCCTCCCTATTTCTCAGATTCCTAGAAAAATGTGAAAACAGCACAGGTCAACCACTCAGGGAACTGGGTAATTATTGCCATTTAAATTCAACAACTCTTCATGGAAGTAAGAGGAAAATCAGACAAGTGATTTTAAGCTGTATGGGAGGTGAGGAGGGGAAGGAACAGCATGGATTTCAGGACAGGCGCCTTATTTAAAATACATATATACACCTAAAGTATGAAAAGCTGGGAACTCTGCCCCACAGGTTACACAGTATCCCCTCTGCTCAGCCACAGGGAGCAGAATCACCCTCAAAAATAGGAAGCAAAGTAGAAACCCAATTGTAGCAGACACCAGCCAGCTCCTAGAACTGCCCCAGCAGCAGCTATCAGCACCAGAGCCTGCCTAGATCATGTCACTCTACATCCATCTCAATTGCTTATAGACTGCTCCCTTTTAATTAGCTTTCATAATCAAATAAGCGTCTGGAATTAAACAGCACTGGATCATGAGATGCTGTATAAAATTAACCAGCCATGTTGGGAGGTCACTGCATCTGCTGCTGCAGCACACCCAGCACAGGGAGGGATACAAGTCTATTTAGCACATGAACACTGCCAGTGAGTGTGGCTTTCAGCTGAGAAAAATAAATAAATAAATAAATAAATGGGGCCAATTAAAACTCTGTTTGGAGACCAGCAAGGCTGGATTTGTGCAAATATTTTGCATATCTGTTTAAGAGCATCTTTATATCATTTAAGCTAAAGCCTGGGAGGAATACAGCTGAATCACTGGAAAGCACACTTACACCAAAATAAGTGCCCACATGAGGACTCTTCTGATTTAACACTCCACCAGATCCATCAAGAAATCAGGGTAGCTATTGTGTTTCAATAGGGCCTGATATTAGAGGGGAACACAGATCTACTCAAAACTACCTTCAAAGTTTAGCCAAGTGACTTCTTCCCCAAGCAAGCATCAACCCTCCGTGATGCCCCATCTCAGCAATCAAAGCCCAGCACCCAAAACGATAGCTTTTGGAGCAGCCCCACATCGCTGGTTGCCAGCAGCATCAGCACAGCTCTCATCTCTTCACCCCTTTTTGCCTTAAGACCTGGCAGTGACACAGCCCAAGCAGCTGGGAGGATGTGCTCCAGGGCTGGCTGTGTTTCTTTTTGAAGTCAGAGATGGTTGAGAATGAGAGAGACGCTGAGCAACACCTTGAAAAAGTATTTGCACTTGGAAAAAAAAAAATAATAATAAATTGGACATTTGTCTGCAGTAGCAGAGCTGGGAGATCAGCACAGCTCTCTGCATCCTGCCTGGGAGGAAAGCATCAGCCCAGGGACACCACCTCTCTTCCTGCACCCCATCTGGCTCCAGTGCCTGCACCATGCCCTGCAGAACTCTCTGGACAAGAGGATAGAGGAGCCTGGACAATCTGTTTGCTGGCAGCACAGTCAGACACAGCCACAACCTCTCCAGAGGACTCAGAGCATCCCTCCTCGCAGGCACTGCAAGGGGAGGGAGGGGGATGTCGTAATTAAGGTAGAATCAGTCTTTCCAGTCGTTATCAGGCAGAGTTTGGGGTAGGAAGCTGCCTGTAACAGTAGAGCAATATCTCAGAGCCAGGAACAGCACCAGAGCCATCAACTCAGGTTTTCTGGGAGCCCTCTGAACCAGGCAGCATCTCACATCCGATCCGACAGTGATGGATGTGGTGGGAACAGAGCAGTTTTTTTCCTCCTGAGAAGCCCTTTTGACAAGCATGATCTTATCAAAGTTTCAAGCTTTTCATTACATTTCTTTCTTCTTCTTCTTTTTTTTTTTTTAAACTCCTGCCTTCAAGCCACGCTCTGTCCTTTCTGTGCTTTGCAGGGAACAATTGTGCTTCCTTTCTGGCACTGATCAATGGCTGAAGCTCCCCACGGTGCTCAGAGCAGCACCAAAGCTCTCTCCCCCTCTCCCCAGGGCACACAGCCTGGGCGCCCCACCAGAGCATGAGCAGAGCTACAGCTAATACACAAATAGGTCTAGAAACCTGCAAACCACAGGGGTAACTTCCCTCTTGCTCAGAGAAGGGAACATGGGAGCACCTTTGGGCCAGGAGGAACACGTGCAAAGGACAGGTAGACATCCCAGCACCCTCAACATGAGCAGGATGACACCACCACCAGCTCAGCGCCTAAAACAACAACCAGCCCAAAAATCAGGAGGCAGCCCACCTCCCCAGGGCAAGCAGCAGCACCTTCCCCTGCCTTCTTACCCCACCAGAAGATGAGCCTGGACCATCCTCTCCTCACCAGCAGCAAACACGGCCACCCCCTTCCCAAGAGCCTTTCCCAAAGCACAGAGACATCAGCAACAAATGCACCAAACCTCCCCAAAAGAGGCAAACCCAGGGCTCTCAGAACAGCCACGTACCTTGCACGCTGGACTGAGCCATGCCAAGGAGCAGACTGTGAGCCAGAAAGAGGAACCTTCCCTTGCAGGAAGGGCAGAGCTGCTTTTGTTTGCTGATGACTCCCTAATTAGCCCAGGTTGGTCCTGATGGGGAGGGTGGAGCTGGCCCTGCCTTTGAAGGTGGGAGGAAAGGCCTTACCCCTCTGCTCCATCCCCCTCCATCATACCTTGGGGGAGAGCAAAGGAGGAGAAATCAGCCCTTTCTGCTCCAGATCCTGCCCCAATCCCTGAGCCCTGGGGCAGCAGCACAGGTTGCAGCATGTGCCTGAGTGATGCTGAGCTCTCCTCTCCCTCAACAATGACCCCATTTGGAGTTGAATGACCTGGCAAAGCAGGACATCAAGCCCTGGAGAGAGCTTGGCCACCCAAAACCTTCCCCATCAGCAGAAACCAAGTCACATCCTGCAGCCTGAAACGAACAGTCACCAAGAGACAGCAAACGCTGAGTGCAAAACCATGGTCTTTTATTAGAAATCTCCTTGTATAAAAATGATCATGCTCTACACAGTCATCGAATAATTCATAAACATCCAGGCACTGAACTTTGTTGGGTTTTCTCTTTTTTTTTTTTTTTTTTGTTGTTTTTTGTGGGTGTGTTTTTTTCTTTTTTGACTGGTCAGTACATAAAGCAGACATATTTCAATCCATATGGTCATCACATACATTAATTAACCACCTATAGAAATCAGCACTTTGAACACAGTCTAGGTTTTATTTTATTTTATTGTCTGGTGTTTTGTTGTTTGTTGTTGGTTTTGTTTGGGTTTTTTTGTAATTATTTAAATTTTATGGTTTTTTATTTATTTTTTCCTTTTTTTTTTTTGCAACATAGAGAATTTGGTAGGATAAGGGGGGGGGGAGAGAGTGAAGAGGGATACCAGAGGAAGACAGGAACGAAAGAAAACAGAGGAGTAAAAAACAAAAATAAGAAAGAGAAAACAGAAGGTTCTGCACAACCACAAACAATCTCACAAATTCCAGAAAAGGGAAAACACTGGGTCTCTTTTTCTTTTTTTTTTCTTTTTTTTTTGCCAAGATAAAGGGAAAAAAAAAAAACCCCAAAGACTTGCCAAAGTCCTGTCACATCTTCCCTGCGCTCTGTTCCCCCTGCTCAGCGGTTCCTCTTCCTCCCTGGGGAGGCATGCATCCTCACGGTGGTCGGTGGTTTGGTTTGATTGATTCTTTTTTTTTTTTTTTTTTTTTTTAACTTTTTTTTGCTGCTGTTGATCACCATCTTCCCCAGGAGCTCTGCCCACAAAGAGCATGTGTCCCCCCCACCCCTGCTTCCAGCTCCCCGTGCCATCCAGCTCCCCCTCCAGCGATGAGCGATGCGGCTCAGCTCCCTCCCGTGTGGTGGCATCCTCAGCCTCTCTCTGTGGTGGGCAGTTGTGGTCGCTGGAGCTAAATCGCGTGGTTGCTATAGCTGACGTAGGTCTGTTTGGTAGCCAGTGCTGGAAAGAGAGACAAAGCTCACATGTATCAGTAAGGAAAGCCACCATCTCCCTCCTGGCTCCTGTCCCGCCCCCTGACCTGGCTGTCATGCCAGGAGATGCTGGTGGGGATGTGACATGGGGTTTGCTCGTGGATCTGGCCAGCGCCAGCATTCAGGGTCATTCCTGAGTGGTGGCAGAGCAGCTGAACCCCACAGCAGATCCTTGGGCACTGAGTTCATCCCAAAGAGAGACCCCAGGATGTGTCAGGAGTCACGAGGGTTGCACTCTCAGGCTCCTGTTCGTTTCCCTCAGCAGCTTCTTGCAGACAAACAAGGTGCTCCACGTTCCCAAAAGCTCAGCTTGCCCCAGCCCTGCAAGAGCACAGTTTGGGGGTTCAAGCTGGCTGCCCCGTGCCCCTGCACACCGCTCCATGGGAGCTGGAAGCAGAGCAGGAGGGCACTGCCAGCACCGGCAGCGGGTGGCACAAAGCCAGCCAGCCCAGCTGTGTCCCTCACCAAGGACCCCGGTGCCTGTGCTTGGGTGCTGGAGGAGCAGAGGACATAGTCTGCTGCCACCTCCCAGCTTCTCCAGAAGCTTTCACCAGCCCTGGGGACAGAGATGAGCACATGAGGAGATGAGGCAGTAACAGCTACAAAGCCACTACACATCCCAGACCGGCACCAGGCGAGCTGCAGCAAGGCCCAGAGCCAGGAAAATGCCAGATAACAATAAATCCTCCTGCTCCCCACAGGGCTGCACCGCTGCCTTCGGGCTCAGAGACTGCAGCGCATCACTTGCTTTTAGCAACAGCCCCAGCTCAGGGAGAGGTGGAAGCAGCAGCTCTCAACACCTTGGCTTGCCTCAGCACTTTGCCTGGGCACGATGCTCTGTGGAGATCTCACCATGAGGTCCCCAGGTACCACGGGGCTCGGCGGGCACGCAGACACCCTCCAGCCAAGGACACAGATAAACACAGGGACAAGACAGCAAAGCCCAAGACACCAGGAGCAGTACAAATGTGTCCTCTGGAAACCATCCCTACGGCAGCACTCAGAGGGGATGCCCGGCAGCTCTCCCTCCGTCTCGGTGCCTCACTGACAAATGAACCTTGCTGCAGATTTCAGACTGGTATTCCCAGATAACAATTAGATAGGCCATAAGAAATTAGAGCTGACAGAGCTATTTGTTAGCTGCAATGTTTTCATAGCCAATCTGCCCATATGAGAGCCCCGTGAATTATTTATTCTGTTGTTTATTTAAGGATACGTGACCCACCAGTGACAGAGTGAAAAGCAGCCCCTCAGTCCTGTGCTGACAGCCCCACCATGCCCCCAGCACTGATGCCGTGCCCAGCTCCTTGCCTTGGCACACCTCAGGAGCGCGCTGCCAGCCCTGTTCACACAGAGCTCCCATATTCCCCATGCAAGACACATCGGAGCCGGAGATGCGGCAGATGGGAGGCTCAGCTCTCCTGCTCGCGGCACGTAGGATCCTCAGAGGCTCCTGCTGTGAGTCCCATGGGGGGAGAAGGATGCTCAACGCAGCAGAGAGCATATGGGAATGTTTGGGTTCAGATCCCGGACAAGGTACTTGATGCATCCAGGTCTCCAAGCCTTGCTGCAAAGGGACTATCAGCCCTTTGTGCTGGCAGAGCCTTGGCCAGGAGCCCTGTGTGGCTGGAGGGAGACAAGGTCACACACACCAATGCTCCTGCAGCATCACAAGCTGTGACACCGATGCCATGGGGAGTCTGGAACCAGGTGACTCCCCCAGGACAGGGCTGGCATGCTCCCACAAACCCTTAATATGGGGAGCCAGCCCACAGATACCCCCAGCCTTGCATGGAACATCTCTTGCACAGGCAAAATGGGGGTGGCAGAGGGACCCCTACCCACTGCCACATTGGGGTAGGACAGCAGACCACACAGGTCTTCAATAGCTGACAAAAACCTCCAGCACGGGCAGCAAGGGGGTCTGACTGTGTAGCTGCCCTTTGCAGTGCAGACAGGTAGATGAAAGGGTTGATGATGCAGAGTCTGCCTATGGAGAGACATGGGGTACGGAGCTACTGCCAGCCAGAGCCACTAGGCAGAGCGATGTGGATACAGGGGTTATACAGAGGTGCCAAGGGATATTTAATAGCTCAGGCTGGAAAAAGAGCGAGCATGGGATTACAATCATGGCTCTCCATGGAAATACTGTTTGGTCTCCATCCCACTGATGCTGGAACCCAGAAACTATGCTGGTATGTGAGGAACATTTGTATTTCCGCAGGGGTTTCTTCACACTTAGCCCAGATGGGATTTCCCTTCTCAAAGGACCCCAGCAGCATTGGCTCCAACCCTTTCTCCCTCCTGCAAGGCTCTGTTTTGGGAAACACAAACAGAGAACATACACACACCCACTTTCCCTGGGTTTCCCTGAGTCCCCAGCCTCTCTTTCCAGGGGAGATGGGTAGCTCTGTCCCTGTGTCAGCCTGAGCTCCAGCCTGGCCCCCAGGACCAGCTGGCAGGCAGACAGCAAACACCTTTTCCCATCCACCACCCAAGAGCCTTCCCTGGAACAGCTCCGTGCACCCAGGGTGGGCTGACACAGGGATCCTTCTCTGGGTGTTTGAGCAGATTTCCACGTGCCCCAGCCAGCATCTCACCCAGGAGCAGCATGAGCAGTCCTCCAGTATTATTTCCCCTGCCACCCAACCAGCAGCATTTCCCATGGGATAACACCCCTGTCAGAGGGAAGCAGGACACATCCTGTCTCAGTGATGTACTTTTGGTGATGGAAAATGGCATTTGTTGGCTGGAATGGCCCCTGCCTGCAGACAGGAGATGATGCTGTCCTCTTGCCAAGAGCCAGAAATCCCTCCTCCCTCCTCAGGGGAGCTTTGGGCATGGCGGGGAGCAGTGTGGCCCCCAGACTGTGGGATGCATTCCCTCACTCCTGAGGGATGGAGGGGAGCAGAGTGGCCCCCAGACTGTGGGATGCATTCCCTCACTCCTGGGGGATGGAGGGGAGCAGAGTGGCCCCCAGACTGTGGGATGCATTCCCTCACTCCTGGGGGATGGAGGGGAGCAGAGTGGCCTCCAGACTGTGGGATGCATTCCCTCACTCCTGGGGAATGGAGGGCCAAGCCATGGGACAGGCTTGGCCAAGGAGCAGCGCTGCCGACATTGCTTGAGCCCACCAGCCAGGACTTTGGGCTTCCCAGTGCCGTGTCGGTCCCCAGCAGCACCAGCTCCCCAACCCCATGGGGAGCCACCATTACCTTGTGTTTCCAGATTTTCGCAGAGCTCTGATTTGGCCTCTCCATTGGGGCGGAAACCTCCCTTCTGGGAGAACTTGTTGGACATGGTGGCCGCCGTCACCACAGCCTTGAGGCTCCGCTTGCGCTTGGGGACGTTCTGCTCCGGGTGGAAGAGGATGATGTACACCTTGGGCATGTAGAGCATGCCCAGGGACACCGAGGCACTCAGACTCACCGAGATGGTGAGTGTCGTGGTCTGGATGTACATCTGCAAGACACAAGGCCATGAGCTAAGACCCACCACAGCGCTGTGGGATCCAGAGTGTGCCAGCTGGGAAAAGAGAGGAAATGGGAACGTGGAAACGATGTGGTTAAATAAATGAAGGGGTGGGGAGCCAGGGTGGGAACTGCTGGCAGTATTAGACCTTAAATGTCAGGCTCAGCCTGTTGCATGGGTCAAGGTGGCACCCGGAGAGGCCTCCAGCTCATTTTTGTTGCTTCCCCACCTGCAAAGACGGGGAGGCTGTGCTGACATGTGTTTTGGGACCCTGGCACAGCCCCCTTGCACCAGCCCCTCTCAGCACCCTTGCATGCTCTGGCAGCACCCTGCCAGCACCCCAGCCCAAAACCATCAACAGAGACAGAGCCCCCACATCCTCTTCACCCTCCCTCTCTCCTTCCCCAGCGCCCACAGCACACTCCACCAGCCAAAGGGCAGGAGCTCTGACACCACAATGATGGGCACATCAAGGACACCGACTCCCAGGGCCCAGCTCAGGGCACCCTCTGCTCCCTGCTCTCCCTTCAACAGGTAATTCCCATTCCTCAGCTGGCTCTGTGGCCGTTGTCATGTAAGTCACATATTACACACCGATGTTGCCTTTCTGCAGTCAAAACTAATTTCACGCTCACTGTCCAGGACTAACAGTGACAGATGTTTTGCAAAATGAAAGCCCATTAATCTGACTGTAGAATAATCCATTTTTCTGTGGAAAGCGTCTGGCAGGCTCCTCACAAGCTGGGGGCATCTGAAGCAGGAGGCAACAGGAGTCAAAGAGAGCCTCCTCCTTCTGCCCATCCCCATCTCTCACCCCGGAGCAACACGGTAGGCTGGGCAGGCAAGTCTCTCCATGAGCATCCCTGCTCTGCCAGCATCTGGCACAGGGCTCCGTCCTCTCCAGCATCCTCTCCTCTATCCTGTAGCTCATGTGCTGGGTCTCTCTAGGATGAGTAAGGAGAGGGTTCTGGGTCTTTAGGTGCCTTTGCAAGCCCCTTTTTCCTTTTCCAGCTGTGCTCAGACACAGGGGCTGTTTCACACCATGCTAACAAGGTTTTAGAAGGAGGCCTAAGGCAGTTTCTGAACTTTATCCCACAGCTCAGTGTCAGTGTGGTGCCTGGGGTTTCTTCTGCCGTTGCTTCTTGCTTGGGATTTAGTGCTGCACGAGGTGGTAGGACCTGGAGGAGTCAGAGGAAACCTGATGGCCACAGCATCAGTGAGGACAGGGGGTCCCCCACCTCCCCAGCCACACACACTTAGCCTGGGGGCTCATTTTCTGCAGGCAATAGAGCAAAAAGGGGATAGAAGACAGAAGCTGAGCACAGAAGCTCTTCATGGCTCCCTGGGGAGAAGGCACATGGAGGCAGCTCTGTCCCATGAGTGGGAGCTGGCGGGACACAACAGCTCCCAGCCAGGGCTGTCATTGCACCCCAGGACCTTTCTTTCACCCTTCAAAGAAGGCAAACGCACAGGCCCAAAGCCTTCCAACTCAACTGCCCTCCCAAAGAACCCAGCAAAGCTCGCTCTGAGCCAACTGTAAAGTTTTGTTTGTCCCCAGAATAAAACTTCTCACTGTCACATGCTCTGGTTTGTCTGTTCCACCTTCTCTATGCCTGCAGAGTTGACAGAGGCAGCTTTTGGAAATAAAAATGTCATTTCATCAAGAAAAGTCAAAACAGAGCTCTGTGCCAGATTATCAGCTCTTCTTTTTTTTTTTTTTATTTTTCTCCTTTCCTTTTTTTTCTCCCCTGCTGAAACTCCCCAGGCTTTGCTGCAAGTGCCCTGGACTTGCTGGGAATGAGAGCAGCACTGGGATGGCACCTCCAGACACCCCCAACCCCTGTCCTGGTGATCAGCACAGCTCTGCCCAGCGCTGGTGTGACATCCTTTGGGACACTGGTGAGGCTCTGCAGCCCTTCACACGCACCCCCTGGGCTCCCCCTCCTGCCTGCCCTCCCCATCCTCAGCAGATGCCTTTCAGAGGAGCCTCACTTTTCAACCCAGCAATTTCCATATTCCCTGCCTCTGCAGCGACTCCCACCCGTGCCTCGGGACTCGGGGGCGTTTCAAGGAAGAAGGAGAGAGCATCTGAGCTCCAGCTCAGACAAGACATCTCCGTGCACGCTTCCCCCTACGCGCCTGGGTCGGGGCTCCATCTCCCAGCGCCGCCGGGGACTCCCCTCCACCAAGACCCCGGCTGGCAACAGCTCCAAACACCCCACATTCCCCTCATCTCCTTAAACCTCTACAACAATTCAGGGGCTCAGAGGGCCACCATGGTTATCTTCACCCTAATGATGGGTTGGCCATTTTCTGGCCATTTTCTGCAGCCCCATGCTGAGCTCAGCTCCACATCACACCACAGCAAGTCCCTTTTCAGCTCAGAGAGGAATGTTCATTGCCTGGAGTCCAAACACAGCCATGGAGCACTGCTCAGTTAACCTTTTGCCACATTAAAAAAAAAAGACCATTTCTCACAATTTTGGTTCCTACTCTCTTAATTGGTTTCCAACCCAGGACCCTGCTTTGCCCCTCTGTCCACCACACTGGAGCTTCCTTTGAGATGTGCACTGTGGTTGTAAAAGAAGTGATGGCTCCTGGTTCGGCAGCATCCGCTGCTTTGTGGATAGGATCAAAGAACACAGCCTGCCTCTGACTCAGGATGATGATGCTGCATCAGAGAGGACGAGAACAACCCTAAATGACCCAGCACAAGTCCCCAAGCCAGGCACTATGGGCTGGATCCCACCCTGGGGGGTAGTAGACCAGGCTCAAGGCGCAGCCCTGCATGGCTTGTGTTTGCCCCAAAGCAAACCTCTGCCATTAATTGGCACCCTTCCCCTCTGAACCCAGGTCTGGCTCAGCTAGGAAAGATTTTGCACTACTGTGGGTGCCTGAGAAGAGAAAACCTGCTCAGCTCTCATCCAACACTGGGAAATAAACCACTGGACAATCATTCTCATTCCTTCCCTTCTCCCTCTTTCCCTTCCCTGGAAGCAAATGTGATAAACAGAGCATCAGACAATGACACCACTGTTCAGCTGCTGCCTTATCAGTGCAGGAAATTGTCTCTTTCTTTAGATCCTCTGTTATTGCTATTTCTGTAATCCACTGGGATCGGCAGGGATAAGAGGTTCTTTTGAGAAAAGGCTTTGGGGGACTTGTTATAATAAGATGCCACCTCCATGCAAAGTTGTAGGCACGAGGTAAAACAAAACAAAATGAAAATGGAGATTTTTATCCAGCTCTTCCAGACCGTGAGGCAGCCTTGACCACAGGCTCGGATGAGGCTGGGGTGCGAGGCGGTGTTTGGAGGTGTGGGTCTGCCCCACAGCATCCTCAGACCTCAAGGGGAACTGCAGCCGTGCTGTATGGGGAGAGACCCAGCCCGGCCGGAGCTCCTGGCTTCTCTTCTCCCGGGTGTGCTGAGCTTCCGTGGGGCCCAGCAAGGTCTCAGTCCCAGCAGCAACGGGGTGACAGCAAGGGGATCCCTTCCCATGGCGGGCTGGGGATGTCCTGCTGAGCACCCCAGGCAGCACCAGCACCCCAGCAGGGTGATGCCAATGCCAATAGCCCCAGTGTTCATCCCAAGGACATGCTCAGAGCAGCATTCCCTGCTTTGGCAGGGGGTTGGACCCGATGATCTCTCAAGGTCCCTTCCAACCCCTATGATTCTGTGATCCTCTGCGCAGGGCTGCGTAACGACACCTCCGTGACCTTTTTCTCCCCAGGTCCGCAAACCAGCCGCTAAAGCACCAAGGCAGCACCCAGCACTCGATTCCTCCTTTGAGTGTATCCGTTGTGCTTTAGCCACAGCCTGGAGATGCTCAGAGCTCCCATCCCACAGCAACACAGCCAAGGACCAAGCCAAAACACCACAAACCCCTCGGAGGGATTGCTCAGCGGCCGCCGAGGCAGCGGCAGGCTTTGAGAAAGAGAGCTGCATCCAAAGGGGGAGTTGGGAACATCACTTTTTCCGCCTCTAATCAGCTTGTTAGCAGCCTAATAACAGAGAAGCCCTGCACATTACAAGCCCCCGAAGTGAGGCACAGCCTATTGTCGAGCTGCTGCTTGACAGCCAGCTTTCGGCAGCCCTAAATTATCCCATGACAAGCTGCAGTGAAGAGGTGAGCAACCTTGCGCATAATCTACAATCATTATCATTTCCATCTTTATTACCCACAGTATGCCAAGCACATTAAGCAGGCTTTAAGGGAGCTTTTGTTTTGCAATAATTTCTTAAAAAACCTGCTTTCTTGTTAGTATCTCCCCTGCCATCTCATCAAAATGGAAATGCTGCAAAAAAGGCTCCATTTATTTCCTTTAATTCTCCTTCACACTCCTAAGCCAGCACAAGCTGGCTTGGTAGAGAAGTTTTGGTTGAGCCAAGGTTAAAGGTGCCTCCATAGACCCAGCCTCCTTGTGCTCTGGGGTTTCGTGCTCTGAGCAGAAACTCTGGTGTCCACGGCAAAAGATCTCCTGATCTTTCCCAGAAAACCACTCCCAGGCCCTTTTGAGGTAGATATTTCCAGAAGAAAACCCCCCCATGGTTTCAGTGGCTCAGCATCATGAGGGACATGCTCAGGGGAAATTATCCCAGTTGTGATGGGTCCAGAGAGGGAACCCAGGCACTGGGTGACCCCAGGGATTGCCAGGGAATAGCAGCACCAAGGTTTACTCGTCACAAGCAGCTCTGGGCTGGCAGGCATGAGCTGTTGGCATTTAACATAAACGCCATTCTTGTTTTGGCTGGCAGGCAGAGGGGGTTTTGGTCTCATTCATGAGATTTTTCTTCTTTGTTCTCACTCCCTCTCACTTGAGCGTGGAGCTTCATCCAGGCTCGCTTTGCTCCACGGGTACCGGCACCACGGCAGCCCTTGACACCAGTGGAGGACGAGGAGCAGAAGGACAGACAGACAGACAGGTTGGTTTACAGCACAAATCTCCCTCTGGGATTATCTGGCCTGGCCTCATCTACGCTGAGCATGGAGTCGCAGGGGATGCTCGCTCCCCAAACTCCTCAGTGGGATGGAGCCTCTCCCCTACCCTGCAGCTCTGTGCCACCCTGCCTGTCCCAGTCCAGCACAGCAGTTTGTGCCAAACACACGGGTGTTAATTAAAATCACAGCAAAGCATTAATAAAGTCAGAAGCTGCAAGCTGCCACACGCCTCAGCAAGGGAGGAGATGCACCAAGGGGTTGCTCTGCTCCCTCTCCTTCACGCATGCTCATCATTCTTTCCATCTCCTGGGGATTTTAGAGGGCAGATCTGTCTCTCCAGCCTCCGTCACTGACTCAGCACCAGGGAAGGGTGCTAACTGCCCAGCACCTGGTCCCTTCTTCACACAGAAATGATGCTAATGACACCAGGAACCTGGATCTGCCCTGGGCACCTGTCCTCCCCCAGCTCACAGGGCAGCAGAGGGGCCAAGTGGGCACAGAAAACCAGAGGGAGAGGGAGGAAATGAAACAGGAAGGCCAGGAAGGGGGAGGGAAGAGTGAGGAAAACCACAAAAAAATGGGAAAAGGAATGTGGGGTTGGAGGCAGTGGCCTTTGGTTGCAAACAAACCCTCCCCACCACGATTCCCAAGCTGGCAGGACCGCGGAGAAGCACCCGTCCTTGCTCAGGACATGCTGGCTTCTCTCTGCCCCCTTCCTTGCAGCCCACAGGGTCACCAGCCAGACCTCTCCCCTCCTCCCTTACCTTTTCCGCTGACTGCGACGTCCCAAAAAATATAGGGATGAAGGCTAACCACACAATGCAAGTAGTGTACATGGTGAACCCGATGGGTTTGGCTTCGTTAAAGGTCTCCGGGACCCCACGGGTCTTAATAGCATAGACAGTGCAGGTGACCATGAGAAGCATGCTGTACCCAAGCAAACAGATGAGGGAGAGGTCCGAAATGTCGCATTTGAGGATGCCCCGGGCAAAGTGGGGGTTTGTAGTCCGCTGGTCCTCGTAGTCAATGACAGAGTGGGACGGGTCCACGATGAACCAGATGCAGACGCCCACGAGCTGCAGCGAGATGAGGCTGAAGGTGATGACGAGCTGGGAAGCGGGGCTGATGAACCGGGGGGCACTCACCGACTTCTTGCCCTGCTCGAAGATGCGGTAGATGCGGTTGGTCTTGGTCAGCAGGGCGGCATAGCTGATGCTCATGCCGAGCCCCAGGAAGATGCGGCGCAAGGAGCACGTGCTCAGGTCGGGCTCGGCGATCATGAGGAAGGTGGTGGCATAGCAGAGGAAGATGCCTGTCAGCAGAACGTAGCTCAGCTCCCGCCCTGACGCTTTGACGATGGGCGTGTCGTTGTAGCGCACGAAGGTGACGACCACGAAGAGGGTGGCAATGATGCCCACGATGGCGATGAAGACGGGCACCACAGCCCAGGGCGAGCTCCACTCCAGCTTGATGATGGGAATAGGGGTGCAACTGGTGTGGTTCTCGTTGGGCCGCTCGTTGAAGTGGCACCGCTTGCAGTGGAACTCGTCCAGCTGGTACTGGTACCCATCGCAGCGCTCGCAGTGCCAGCAGCAAGGAATTCCCTTCACCAGCTTCTTCCTCTCGCCCGGCTTGCAGGGCAGGCTGCAGATGGAGCTGGGGAGCTGGCTCCCGCCCCCTGGCCACAGCATGCTCTCCACCTGCGGAGCAAGATGGCACCAGCCCCACTGATACTTGAGCTGGGCATCTGCTGAGCATCCTTGGGGAACGAGGGCATGCCTCGCCTCTGCTCAAGGCAGTGTTGCCCAGACCTGACCCTCACCCCAGCAAAATATCCCAGGAAGGACCCAGCCCTACCCAGCATGGATAGGTGGTGAAGCTCTCCATTGGCCTTTTGGGAAGATTCAACAGCAGACACCCAAAACAAAGTCCCTCCTTCCCTGGGAAAACTCCCTCTGCTCTCTTCTGGCTTCTCCTTCCCTTAGCAGAGCTGCAAATTCGGGTGCCCAGAGCCCGTGGGATACAGTCAGGTCACACACACTGACAGTGGGTCACCGTGGCTGAACCACAAGTGTGTACTCAGGGGGAAAACCCTTCTCTCTCTGACACCCCCCAAGCCTGGCTGCCTAACTTTGCACCCAGGGGCTCCCTGTCTTCTAGCTGGGTTAGCTACAACCTGCCTCACGGGTGCAGGAGCAATCTGCAGGACCTCCCACAGCCATGCCACAGGCACCAGCCAGCCCCCAGCCTTACCTTGAGGTGGAGGTGGTCGGTCCATTGCCCGATGACTTTGTACTCAGGAGTGGAGTTCCTGATCTGGTACTGGTAGATGTCGTAACGCCCCGGCGCGTCTCCGTTCTCATTGAACGTCACAGGAGTCCCAGCGATGCCTGCAAGAGAGGGAGGGCTCAGCACCCAGCAGCAAAGGGTACCAAAGGGGCTCCGGTTTGGTGCTTCCCAACCTTAGCATGGGGTTTCAGCTGCCAGGATGATGCTGGGGTGGGAACAGGGTGGAGGAAGCAGTTGGGGGAATGAAAACCAACCCCAAACCCAAGCTGGTGCCAAGACATTATGGTATCGACCCACCAATCACCCCCAGGAGCACTCTGGGTGATCCCAGGCACCGAGCGCTGTTACACCAGCCTGTTGTTTCCTGCTGCTTTTAGGAAAGAGGGAAAAAGCAGCTTTAAAATTAAATCAAGTGAACTGTGCAGATAAACACTAATGAAAGGAAGGAAGGGGAAAATCAAGCAAGAGGGGGAAAATAAATAAAAGACACTGAAGAGAAGATCACAGAGTGGAGATAAATAGAAGTAATAAGGAGGACAAGACAGAAAATGTTTATTAAGGAGATAGAGCAGAGGAAAAGATGCATTTCCAGAGATCTGAAAACAGACAAGGACACAGCAGCGTGTCCCCTGCCAGCCGTGATGTGAGGAGGCAGCACGGGGAGCAAGCAATGGGAGAGGATGGGAGCATGGGGCAGGCAGGGTGGCAGGGTGTTGGCAGGACTAAAAGCTCCCAGGAGCTGTGGAAGCTCAGACCTCCTCATCTCTTGATCTGCGCTACCCAACCACCCCACCTTTGCACCCTGCACATGCCCTGGAATCGCTCCCTATTTCATCTCCCCCCTGCCAAACAGCAAGACGAGCAAATTGTGGGTGCTGCTGCACGACCCAGAGCAGGGGACACCCCAGGACACCCAGCCCACCCCCCAAGCCACGGGCAGACCTGAGAAGTTGACGTTGCGGATGTACTTGAGCAGCTCCACGCCGTCCACCGGGTCCATCCTGGGGCACAGCCCCACCTTGCCAGGGCAGAGGTTCTTGTGCATGTTGTGCAGAGCGTGTCCCATGGCGTAGACGGCGTCGATGACAAACTGCACCTTGCCCTCCTGCTCGTATGAGGAGTCCTGGCCGATCCGCTCTCGGTCTGTGGGTACACGTGAAGGGGCTGCCACCTCCCTGCCACCCCACTGCGCCCCACCGGGATGTTTTTGGCTGCAGCTAAACCCTGGCAAACCCACTCATCCCCAGGACTGAAACAGCCGTGAAACCCAACCCCATTCCCAAAACCACAAACCCATCGGCCCCAGGAAGGAGCAGCAGGGCAGAAACACACCTCCAACAACCCCAAACTCCTCCCAGAACAAACCCACACTGCAGGTGGATCTGCAGTGCCAGCCCAAGCCATCGGCTGTGCCTGAGCTGCCAGGGCTCAGGGCTCGAGCCTCTCCAGCAGCTGAAAGTCCTCCCATCACCTGTGTGTCTTGTCCAGAGATACAAATTTGGGACATGCTGTGCCTCTCACCCCAGCCCCTTGGAGCAGCACGCTGGGAAGGTTTGGGGTACATGAGCTGGTCTCTGCAGGCAGGAGGAGGCTGATGTGCAGCCACGAAACCCATTCCTTGGATGATAACCAACCTGCCTGTGATGCAGTTCTGAAAAGGTGGGCGCTGGCACCCAGACGTGCTTCCAGGATGTCACATCCCAGTGTCATGGGACATCCCTGTGCTCCCAGCCCTAGCAGGACATGGGCTGCAATCAACATCCCATCCTCACCCCCACAGGCTGCCCTTCTTCCTCCTGCCAGGACCTCCCACGGGCTCAGTTTCTATCAGCAGCATCAAGGCACTTCCCGGGCAGCATCCTGAGCCGGCTGTGTGCCCTTCATCTCATTCCCAAAGACTCCTGTCACCCTGCTGCCCTCAGCCCCCCTTACCACCCTCCCCCTTGCTGACCCCACAGCTCTTTGCGGTTGGCAGGATCCTGTGAGGATCTGATACATGCCCACAGCAGCTGCCTGCCTCCCCTGTCATAACCGCCCTTAATGGGACTAGAAACACGTTAATCATTTAGCAAAAGACACCGATTAATGTAGCAGGCTGTTAATTACAGCTAAGAAAGCAACTCCCACGGGGCAGCACCGTGTCAGAGAGCCACGGCCTCTGCACCTCCATCACTGCCACTGCGGCACGGCCGGGCATCCCGCCAGGCCACAGCTCCATGGGCAACAGAGAAAGGGAAGGAGAGTTCTTCAGGGAGCCAAAGGCACAGCCTTCATCCTCTGGAGAGTAGAAGGCATCCCAGAAAGTCATCCAAGGGTGTCCAAAATTATATCTGGCTTCACCATTCATGGATGCTCCCTGATGCGAGGCGGGGATTTATGTGCTGCAGGGGACCAGGGCAGGGAGCCTGTGCAGCCAAGGACAGCAAAGGCAGAGCTTGCTGATCCCCTCCATCCCCACTGTGAGAAGGTGGGATGAAGCCAGCTCTGGATGCAGAGCAAACCTCTGCCAAGAAGGGACATCCCCAAGAGCTACATGGCCGGAGGTCCCTGCACTGGGACGGAGAGGGAAACGTGCTGCTGACAAGACACTAAAGCAAATTGATAGCAAACTGACCAACAAGAAAAGATGATATCAAGGAGGGGAATTTATAGCCCATCCTTCAAAGTTATAAAAATGCTTTTGGACTACGTGGAGATTACTCATGCGAAACCCATCAAGTTATCCTTTCTTCCACATTATTGACAAGGGCTATTAATCTTCTCCCTCAACTTCAGGCCTTTCCCTGCATTCATCTCTCAAGGCACAGACAAGCCACTCTATCTTGTCAAGATAATTACCCATTAAAAAAAAAAAATAGTGTGATAAACTGTCTGGGGACCTGTGCCCACGGGGATGTCTCAGCTCCCTGCCACCCCCAGCACCATCCTGCCAAGCCCAGGGGACACATGGGATCCAGGACTGGTCCCCTTTCTGGCTCTTCAGCTTCCCAGCAGGCACCTCAAACCCCACACAGGTCCCAGCAAGTAAAATACAATCAGGTGCGATAACACAGGCTGCAAAAGCTGGAATTTTCCTCCCAAACATCCCTCCGGTGAGCAGCATCAGCCCTGCGTGGTGGGAGAAGCTGGCTCCGGTGCCAAAGCTGAGCAGATAAGCAGACGTCTCTGGGGTTGTCCCTTGAGCGCCTTGCCCCGGGCTCCAGCTGCTCTTTGCAGATGGGAATTAGGCTGGTGCACGGAGGGGGCAGCGCAGAGCAGGAAGCCAAGGCTCACAGCAGCATGTTCCCCACACTGAGACAATAAATCTCCGCCAAACTCGCAGTAGATTAGGGCCACAAAAGGGATGTGACCCCGCTGATTATAATAACTGGGTTGTGCATCGTTCTACAGGGCTGATAATTAATTTTCAAGTGCGTGATGAGCCTCTGCGGGCACCCCTCAGAGGATGGGCGCAGCTATCTTCTCAGGCAGGGGATGAGATGGGATTAGCATCAATTCCCATCACATCCCTTTCAGCAGGAGTTAATCAAACCCGCTCCCAGCCAGCACGCTGGGGGACGGTGTCACCTCCAAACCTCACGGGTGCTGGCAGCAGCACCCAGCACTGTATTTATGGGCTGGGTGAGCCCATCTGGGGAACAGGGACTTTCCACCCATAAGGGATGCTTGCTGCAAACATCTCCCTGCAACGAGGGTTTGAGCTGCCCTGGCAGGAAAGCAGAGCCAAGGCATTGCTGGGACACCCCTGCCTGCTCAGACTCATCCTTGGTCAACAGGAATCTTTTATCATCTTAACCACCAGGCAAGCAGAGCAAATCCTCCCCCATGGGCCTGGCTGGGGCAAGCTGTGCTGGGAAACAGCCAGCACCACCAAAAAAAACCCAACCCCATATTAAGAAGAGACCAGAGAGAAGCAAAACAGAAGAGGAAAAGAATCTGAGAAAACACAAATAATCAAATAAAAGCTCCTCTCCCCCCTGCCCATGTTGCTGCTCTGCATCTATCCACAGCCTGCCCATGTGGAGGGGTGTGTGTAGATAAATCCTCAGCCCTGCTTCCAAGCTGAGTTACCATCCAGCCCTGCTAAACAAAGGCCATTAATTAGGTCTCTGGGAAAAAGAGTAGCCTGTAGGGTGTGGGAGCATCCTGTGGTTCTCAGCTTGGGGGATGCAGCCCTGAGCTCTGCCCCATTTGCCTGCCCTCGCCACCCCATCAGCCTGGCAAATCCAGTGCTGCCATCGGCTCCTCCATCTGCCCTCACAGCACCCAGCACCTCCCCATCTGCACCCACACGTGTGTGAATTACTAAGGAAGCAGCAGCTGACAGGATCCTTCCCAGCCTGGGCAGTGGGGTGTGAGCAGGGGCTGGTTCGCCCGTGGGATCCTGCCCAAACTGGGAGGGCTGGGGACGCACCCTGTCAGGGGGAGCTCAGAGGTGGAGAAGGATGCTGAGGACACCCTGCAGCAAAAGAGGCTGGAGGACAGGTTTGCCTTGATCCTGGTCCCAGCAGGACAGCTTAGGGACAGACCCTGCATGGTCTTGGGGACAAGGTGAGCAGCTGCCAGGAGGAATCACCCTAAAACCTGGCACCCAGCCTTCCCCTCTCACCTTCCTCCCTCAATGAGAGCCATGAGCAGCCCTGTTCATAGAATAGAATCATAGAATCATAGGGGTTGGAAGGGACCTTGAGAGATCATCGGGTCCAACCCCCTGCCAAAGCAGCTCCCCAGGACATTTCACTCAGATAGGCGTCCAGATGGGGCTGGAATCTCTCCAGAGAAGGAGACTCCACCACCTCCCTGGGCAGCCTGTCCCAGGGCTCCCTCACCCTCACCGGGGAAAAGTTCTTCCCCATGTTGGTGTGGAACTTCCTCTGCTCCAACTTGCAGCCATTGCCCCTTGTCCTGTCCCCACAGACACTGACAAGGGGCTGGCTGATTCCCCCTGCATCCCCTGCTTAAGATAATTATAAACATTAATTAGGTCCCCCCTTAGTCTTCTCTTCTCAAGGCTGAACAGTCCCAATCTTCTCAGCCTTTCCTCATAGGGGAGATGCTCCAGGCCCTTCATCATCTTCATAGCCCTTCTTTGGACTCTCTCCAGGAGATCCCTGTCCTTTTTATCCCAGGGAGCCCAGCACTGGACACAACACTCCAGGTGGGGCCTGACCAGGGCAGAGTAGAGTGGGAGGATCCCCTCCTGTGACCTGCTGCCCACACTCCTCCTGATGCCCCCAGGATCCCATTGTCTCTCTCAGCCCCAGGACACACTGCTGGCTCATGGCCAACCTGTCATCCACCAGGATCCCCAGGTCCTTCTCCACTGAGCTCTTCTCCAGCAGCTCATCCCCAGCCTGTACTGATAGAAACGGTTGTTCCTTCCCAGGTGCCAGACTCTCCACTTGCTTTTGTTGAACCTCATCTGGTCTCTCCCTGCCCAGCTCTCCAGCCTGGCCAGGTCTCTCTGGACGGCAGTGCAGTGTTCCTGAGTATCACCCACTCCTCCCAGCTTTGTATCATCAGGCACTTGCTGAGGGTGGACGCTATTCCCTCATCAAGGTCGTCAATGAAGATATTAAACAGGACTGGACCCAAGGGATGCCTGAGAGACTGCTTAGTATCTTGTCTTTGGACCCAGAAGCACCGGTGTTTCTCCAGCCTTCTCCAAATTCCCACCTGGCTTTGATGCTTAGTTAATAATAATAATAATAATAATAATAATAATAATAATAATAATAATAATAATAATAATGATGATGATGATGATGATGATGATGATGATGATGATGATGCTCATGACTGGGCACACCATGCACACAAAGCATTAATTGCCTTGTAGCTGCCCTAAGCTGGGCTGGGAGCTCTGGAGCAACAAGGATGCAGCTAGAGCTGAAAATCCACAAGGGAAAAGCAAGAGAAACGTCTCTAACGCCTGCTCTGGGCTGTCATAAACTCCCTGTCCCCACACCCCCTGTGTGATATGGCACCGCTCGCCCGCAGCATCCCAGTGGCTCTTACTGGTGCACTTCTTGATGCTGCTGCCCTTCTTCAGCGCGTGCCGGCTCAGCTTGCAGTGGAAGTTTTCCTCCCAAAATTCAGCAAACCAGATGTTGCGGCGGTTGTTGTCCAGCGTCCTGCTGGAGAAGTAGCGGTCGAAACCTGCCCGGGGGAAGATAAATCTCTGGGACCTGGCAGATGCTTATACCATGGGCCAAAACCCCCCAGGCAGAGGGGAAGGAGGGTCTCCTGGGCAATGGGGTCTAATAAGAGCTCAGTGGGTTTGTGTCCAAGCTGCCACTCGGGCAAAGCTGCAAGGTGGAAAACCACCTCAGGGAAGACCTGCTGCAAAACAGCCTTCTACAGCCTGTGGTTAAGGGGACAGCAGAGCCAGGGAGGAGCTGAGGGAGCCCACCGAGCGCAGCCCCTTACCTCTGACAGAGACCCGCTTGGGCAGGATGGTGACAGAGCCTTCGGCCACCTCCTCCAGGTGCAGGACCGGGGAGATTTTGGAGCCCCAGCTGTCTGAGCCCATCCAGATGAAGTGTCCTGTCTGGTTTGCCCTCTTGGCTGCCTCCAGCACCCTTCTGTGGAGAGAAGCAACAGGCACTGGCACCACAAGGATGGAGCACTGGCTTCGTGCCCCATGGAAGTGGGGATGCTGGCAGGGGGCAGCCCAGTTTGCATCCCCTGCTCCGGGCACTCAGTCAGCACCAGGCACAACCTGGAGCAAACTGTGCTGCTCAGCTCCCACACCCTCTGTCCTCCCCAGTCCGGGCATGCAGGCTGCTTCTCCCACCTCATTTGCATATTTGCTGACTGGTAATTGAATTTCCCCCTTAATTACCCAACATTAGGAGGGAAAAAATAAAAAAAAAAGAAATAAAAAATCAGGTTATGCCGCAGCAGGCAGGAACAGCAGCAGCACCAGGGAATGTGTGGGAGCTTTCGGCTCCAATCAGCGTGGCAAGCCACAGGAGAGAGCCAGCCAGTGCTGCCAGTGCCCAGGCTAGAACTAAACTGGGCTCTGCTGGGTTCAACTGGGCAGCTGAGCAGCAGCAGGGAGCCGGGGGTGCCATCCATCCTGCTGAGCATCCCTCATTATAGCCAGACACACGTACTGGCTCCGCCGGTGCCAGGCAGTTCAGTCAAATCGTCCTAGGGGGATGGAAGCTTTCCTGGGTCTGACCCTCTGGGCAGGTTTTCCCCAAGGCTCACTGGCCCCTCGGGGGTTTGTGAGGGTCCCCAGCTACATGGGAGTGGGGCTTAGAGCAGCTCCACATCCCCATCTGTCTGTGCAGCAAGGAAGCTGGTCTGTGACTCACCCCACGCCTGTCAGGCACCGATCACTCCCAGTCCAGATGGGGCTTCAAATGGGTGATGAGGGAAAAACCCAGTGGAGTGGAGTGGAGATGAGATGGGAAGAGGCAGACGTGCTCTGGGAGCCACGGGGCCAGCAAGCAGCTGGAGAGCCATGCCAGCAGCTCTGTGCTCATCCCGGGTCACCCCAAGCTCCGGGAGGGACATCGGCAAAGCCCGCATCCCGCTCCCAGCACAAGCAGCATCTCCAGCTGCCCACGGTCCCCGTGCAGGGCAGGACCTCACTGGGACAAATCAAGGACATTCTACCCAGCTGGATGACTTACACCTGACCTGAGCCAGGTGGAAATTCAAGGCACAACCATCCCCAGCCCTCCTGGCTGTGTGGCACGGCTCTGACCACGTCAGGGGAGGCAGCACTCCATCAGCCAGGCTCCACAGCCCCAGCTGGCACAAGGGTGAGGATCACAACAGTCTCCATGGCCGGGTTAAACCCACGCTTACCCAGCATGAGGTGGGTGTGCATGTAAACCCCCGTTCATGGGATGTAATCCTATTTGGATGGCTAAATGTTTACAAACCCCAGTTAATGGGGCTTGCCATTTACACAGCAAGGTAAATCCCTTGTTCCTCACCACACACACGTCAGGTTTGCAGACATTTTTATTGAGGAAGGAAAAGGGAACCGTGGAGGGTTTGCACACCCCATGTAAACTGGTTTGAAATCACAGTTTATCCACATTTACATAATGTTTGCTGATTAATAAATTAGATACTTAGGAAAATCAGGGGTAGCTCTGTGTGAAGCATTCTGCTCCACGAGCAACGGGAGCTGCGAAGATGTCGCTTCACCTGCGGAGCCTCTCATCACCTCAAAGAGTGGCTGCATCCCCAGCCAAACCAGGCAGGTGAGGCACCAAGGGGGGTCCCCAAAGTGCCCCCTCCAGACCTGCTCCTCTTCCACGCTGGGGGCTGAAGCTGCACAGCAAAGCACAACTGGATCCTGCCACAGCCGGTGCTCAGCGAGGCCCCGTGCCAGCTTGGAGAGACCCCTGAGCAGCATGAAGCCGCCAGATCACGACTGCAGGGAGCTCCAGAGCCAGCAAAAAGCTGGTTTTCCCTCCTTTGAGCTCTGTGTTGTTGTGGCTCGATGACAGCAACATGCCAGGTGGCCAGTCAAAAGTCAGCACTGGTGGGTCCCCACTGCAGCCACATCTGTGCCACGCTGTGAGGTGCATCCTCCCCCTATGAGAGCCACATCCCTGCCACACTGTGAGGTGCATCCTCTCCCCATGGCAGCCACATCCCTGCCACACTGTGAGGTGCATCCTCCCCCTATGAGAGCCACATCCCTGTCACACTGTGAGGTGCATCCTCTCCCCATGGCAGCCACATCCCTGCCACACTGTGAGGTGCATCCTCCCCCTATGAGAGCCACATCCCTGTCACACTGTGAGGTGCATCCTCTCCCCATGGCAGCCACATCCCTGCCACGCTGTGAGGTGCATCCTCCCCAATGAGAGCCACATCCCTGCCACGCTGTGAGGTGCATCCTCTCCCTGCTGCAGCCACATCCCTGCCACGCTGTGAGGTGCATCCTCCCCCTATGAGAGCCACATCCCTGCCACGCTGTGAGGTGCATCCTCTCCCTGCTGCAGCCACATCCCTGCCACGCTGTGAGGTGCATCCTCTCCCTGCTGCAGCCACATCCCTGCCACACTGTGAGGTGCATCCTCTCCCCATGGCAGCCACATCCCTGCCACACTGTGAGGTGCATCCTCTCCCTGCTGCAGCCACATCCCTGCCATGCTGTGAGGTGCATCCTCTCCCCATGGCAGCCACATCCCTGCCACGCTGTGAGGTGCATCCTCTCCCCATGGCAGCCACATCCCTGCCACACTGTGAGGTGCATCCTCTCCCTGCTGCAGCCACATCCCTGCCACGCTGTGAGGTGCATCCTCTCCCTGCTGCAGCCACATCCCTGCCACGCTGTGAGGTGCATCCTCTCCCCATGGCAGCCACATCCCTGCCACGCTGTGAGGTGCATCCTCCCCCTATGAGAGCCACATCCCTGCCATGCTGTGAGGTGCATCCTCTCCCTGCTGCAGCCACATCCCTGCCACGCTGTGAGGTGCATCCTCCCCCTATGAGAGCCACATCCCTGCCACGCTGTGAGGTGCATCCTCTCCCCATGGCAGCCACATCCCTGCCACGCTGTGAGGTGCATCCTCCCCCTATGAGAGCCACATCCCTGCCACGCTGTGAGATGTATCCTCTCCCTGCTGCAGCCACATCCCTGCCACGCTGTGAGGTGCATCCTCTCCCTGCTGCAGCCACATCCCTGTCATGCTGCAAAGGCAGCTCCACAGGCACATCAGCTCCAGGTGTCAGGCACATCCACGCCGCAGGCATGGCTGGCTCCGGGTGCCCAGCTCCCACCATTCGCATCCCACGCCCCAGCCAGCAGCGCACATGGAGCCCCTGTCCCACCCCCAGCCCCGCCCCCCCAGCCCCTCCACACCTGATATCGTCCTCGTTAGCGAAGATGATGACAGCCCTGGCGTGGGAGGTCTCCAGGAGCCGGCGGATGATCTTGTCGAACTCTCCTGGCTTGGGTTCCCGCGGGATCTTGACGGACTGGGCCACGCACACCCCCCTGTAGCAGAGGGAGCCCCGACACTGAGAGACCCCCACGAGTCACATCCCATGGGGACAGCCCCTCTCCCAGTCCTCCTCACCCCCACAACCGGCAAAAGGGGAGGGGGAAGGAGGTTCCTCAGCTCATCTGCACTCCCACCCTGCTGAGGGGTTCAGCCATCCACCCAGCCCACCATCCCCAGAGCCCCCTGGCCACCACCCAGCCCCCCCAGGACACCCAACCCCTCCCCTTACACCTCTTCTCCCAGTTTGCTGCCTTCACCCCTTCCATGCTGCCTTACCTCCCATCAGCATCTCCACAGCTCCCCTCTGCCTTCCACCCCCTCCTCTCCGTACCTGCCACCTCAAGCCACATCCACACCGTGCTCCAGCCCCCCAACAGACACACAGCCCCTTCCCAGCCCATTTTTCCAGCCAGCTCAGAACACTGGCCCCTCCCCAGCCCGGAACCAGGTTTCCAGTGGGGCTCTGCACATCCAAAGCTCAAAAATACCCCACAGGCAGAGAAGATGATGGGCTACAGCCCCAGCAAGAGCCCTTCACCATCAGACAGACTCCTGGCTCTGCAAAGGGTTTTATTTCCATCCCCGTGGCCAAGCTCCCAGCCCAGCTTTCCAAGGGGTGATTGGAAAAGCAGCTAATTAAAATTAAGAGAGACAAGGGGAACCTGGTAACTGGAAGAGGCCCCACACATGGCTGCTGGGCTCCCAGCCTCCAGCTCCAAAAGAGCTGCAGAACCCTCCTGTGCTCCTGCATTTTGGCAGATGCCAATAAAGAGAGAGATGGGAGAGAAAATGAAACGTTGCAGGACCTTCTGGATGTAATTGATGGTCTCAATTTGCATAGTAAATGACACAGCTGATACCTTGCCTGCCACTGAAAGATCCCTGCTTAAGCAAAGGTCAGAGTAATTAGCACACCGTGGCAAGGAGAGAATTCCCAGTTTACGGCCCCGGAGAGGAGCTGGGAAGAGGATGGGATGGGGATAGGTACTGAGGCAGAGGCCTCAGGGATGGGAGGATTCGCTGGGAGGAAAACCGGGGTCATTTTGGTGCCTCACAGCCTCACAGAGGGCAGGGGGAACAGATGGGGCTGAGCCTGCAGCAAGGGAGGCTGCAGGGATGGGGATATCAGCATCCCCTGGCAAACTCCCGCTGCGGGGGGAGCATCACCTGCCCCCCAGCACCCCACAGCCCAGCAGGAGAAGGGCTTTTTTGGGGGGGTTGGATTGGGTTTGTGTGGGGTTTCCCCCCCCCTATGGTAAGAAATTGGGCCAATTTATGGTTTGTTTTCCATATGGGGAACCAGATGGATGGAGAGGAGGGAGTTGGATAAACAGACTCCTGGACAGACAGATCAGCCAGGGGAGACAGGCAGCAGCAGGCAGCGCTGGCAGGATGGGCACAGGGGGGTTTGGCCACAGCCACCACTGAGCCCCCAGCCAGGCCAGGGTGGTACCGTCCGTGCTGCCAGAGAGGATGGCTCCTGGCTAAGGAGCCAGTGCAGCTTAATTACAGTTTCCATGGCAATAAAAGGAGAAAATCCAACCAAAGCAGCAGTTTGCAAACACAGGAGCCTTCCAAGAGCCCCCGGCGCGGAGCTGGGCGGCTGCACGCACACACGGAGTGACAGCTCGGGACTGGCACAAGCACACACCTTGTGTCACTGAGCAGGGACACGGTGAGGCTCCCCTGCCACCCAGGCTCTGCTCCAGGCTGGTGTGTGCGTGGGAAGGTGTGTGCTGTGCCCCAGTGCCATGGGTCCCATTGCACATGTGGGTATCCACAGGAGTGGCACAAGGACAGGGCAGCTCCGGGCGTGCAACACTGGCCCCTTCCCAGCACAGCCAGAGCAAACCCAGCATCCAGACTTTCCCAGCCCACCAGTAAGGGTATGCACTGGGACACCCCCCATGCATTTTATTACCCTCCCCTCAAGCAGCAGCTTTGAGCATCCCCAGCATCCCCTGACCACTCTGGGGTACCACAGGGATCCCAACCCAAAGGATGCTCAGCAAAACCAAGCTCACAGGGGGACCAAGCAGCCTTGGGTGAGCTTGTGGCAGGGACCATCTTCTCCTACACATGTCAAGAGGGGGTAGCAGAGGAGACAGGCCCATAAATAAATAAGGAGACTGAATGGATGGCAGTTCAGAAGTGACCAAGTCACTCAGCAGCTCCGTTAAATCAAACTAACGAGGGATGTAACCAAAAAAAAAAAGGATACAGGCAATTAAGATGTAATGAGGAGCTTATTAACTCGTGGGCTGGAGAGCGCAGAGCACATGAGCAGGACACAGCCAGGCCAGTGTGAGGGGAAAGCCGAGATGGAGACCTGGAAAAGTGGCTGGATGCAAGGAGAAAGCTGCCCTGAGGATGGACAGGGGTGTCCTCAGCCCCTGGCTGCATTGCCCATGCCCTAAGGTTGACTCCAGCTCATCAGGGCTCTCCAGGCTTAGAAATAACACAAACCCAGCCCAGCTAAGAGCCTGTGGAGGGTCTGGGAGCTCCCTATTCCCACAGCACCCACCTCCAGCCTGTGCACCAATGCTGGTAACACTGCCTAATTTTTGTGGGCTTTTTAAAATCTTCTTAATTAATGAAAGCTTCTCAATAATGAAAAAAAAAAAAAAGAGGTCGGGGGGGGGGGTCAGGGGGAAGCTGCTGGGGTGAGCAGAGTTGCAGGTTTCGGGGTGGCCCTGCTCACCTCCAGCAGCCCAAGCTCTCAGCACCTGCATTATTCATGGCCCCTGGGCACCCTCAGCGGGCGGGGGGGGGTTGCCAGGCGATGCTCCTGCTGTCTTCACAGAAAAATCCTTTTAGTCAAACCACTCCTTTAAAGCTGGGAATCAAAGTGAGGAGGTGGCAGAGATGGGGGGAAGGGGGGAAGTGGTTGCTCTCCCTCCTTGTGCAGGATGGCACAGCATCACTCCCTGCTTCGGGCCAGGGTCTGACTCTGGGAGCACTGCAGGAGGTGAGAATGGGGACCCTTTTCCCCCTCCAGCTTTGGGAAAGGGCCAAATTGGAGCAGGAATAGTAGGGAAGCCTCCAGGACTGGGACAGCATCCCACAGCCAGCTGCTGTAGACAGCTTGGAGAGAGGTGCCTGACTTAAAGGTGCTCTGATGAGATCCCATGCGTCCCATCACTGTTGGGTGGCAGTGCAGGATGCAGGGGAGTCACAACGAGAAACAGCCTTGAAACCCCAAGCTGAGCCCATTTCCAAATCTCCCATGGGCAGGGGCTGTAACCAGGCACATGGAGCTGCAGCCCCAGGGGGTCCAGGAGCACCTGGAGCTACTTTCAGTCTGAGCCCCTGTGGCAGTGGCAGCCTGGTCCTGTTATAACAGTGCCAGCAGCATCACAGGGACACTGCTGGGAAGAGCCAAGGATGAAATACTCAGCAGCCTGCATCCAGGGAGGCAAAGACTGACAGAGAGGGTGAAATGGTGGGGATGTAATTACAGGAGGTGGCCAAGCATGCCCAGCACTGCCACTTACAGCCCTTTCTCTGCTGCCTGCCATAACAAGCCCACCACCCAGCAGCACCCACCCCGTCCCACGCAGGCAGGTCTGGGCACAGATGCTTGTCAGGGCAGGAGAGAGCATCTCCCATGCACAAGCGGGCTGTGAGGAGAGCGGCTCTGCCAAGGTAAGGGTTTGCCACAGCATCCATGCTCCAGCAAACACCCCACCAACACCTGCCAGGAGGGCCAGGCCAGCACCACACGTCTGCCCCCCTGGGCTCAGGGGGTAAAACCATGAGGGTCTGCACCCAGACCCCTCCCCAACAGCCCCATGCACCCATCCCAGCTGGGTAAAGCTTTCCTGCCAGCATATCACCGCCTCCCCAGGCAGAGCAAAGCCTTCCAGAGGCAAACACCAGCCTGCACCATCCCGGCCCCACTTGGCTGCATCCCTCCAGCATCACCCCCAGCTCGGCAGGACCCGAACCTTCCCCCCCCCCATCCCCCGCAGCATCCCCGCGGGGCCCTCGGGGACTCTCCTCATTACGCTGGGGTTAATGCGTGTTGTCAAACACAGGTCAGGGTTTAATCTCCACCACTGCGGGCTCGGTGGGAGCGCAGCTGCTCTGGGAAGCGTGACGCTGAAGTGCCCTCTTGATTGCAGGTAGATAATAAGCTTTTGCTGTCGCTAACGTACACCATCAATCAGGGAGTGCTCTGCCGGGGGCTCCCCGCCGAGCCGGAGGCTGCCAAACCCCGGCGCCTTTGGAGAAGGGGCACCGGGCTCAGCCACCCTGGGAAGGGTGATGTGCGTGTCCCCCCTCGCTGCACCAGGCAGCCCTGGGCGCTCCCAGGACGGGGTGGCTCTCCCCGCACAGCCCTGCTTCTGCGGGCAGCACCCGCACGGGTCCCCCTGCGCTCCCCGCCCTCCCTTCCTCACCCCCAGCCGTCTAAACGGGATTCCCAAGCCCCGAGTCTTAACTGGCAAGCGGCTGGCTGCTCCCCTGCCCCGGGATTCATTATTCATGTCACTTCAAAGCCTCCAGGAACCGACTCATTAGAGGAGAAGTCGTTAGGGACGCTCTGCTCCCAGAGGTGAAGCTCCGGGCCCATCATCAGACCAATACGCCTTGGTCCAACCCTGGGATGCAGGGCAAGGGACAGGGATGCACTGTCCATCTGTCTGTCCCTCCACCCTCAGTGCTGCAGCAACACGTGGCTTTGCAAGCTGGGGAAGGCTCCCTACATCCCATGGGTACCCACACACAAGCTGATGGGGAAACAGCCCCGTGCAGAGGGAGAACAGCAGCACCAAGGAGCTGCCCTGGGTCCCACCACACCGGCTCTAATCCCTCTTTTGTGGTGGCAGAGGCCTAATGAGAGCAATACCTGGATTACCCAGTGGGAAGGCTGCAATAGCCCACAAGTCCCAGTCCCGCTGCTGGCAAAGTGCCTCGACTACCAGTTTGGGTGTGCTTGGGGACACCGACATGCCTTTGTCACCCAAAAACGTGCCCTGGTGCCGCTGGATCTCAGCTCACAGTCTCCTGCAAGGTGAGCATCTCACTCCTCCCCTCCTGGGAACACAAAGCAGGGAGCAGTGGCAGGTCCCTGAGCCCCACGTTTTTGCAGCCAGGTCCCATTTGGGGAAGGTGGGTCCTGGCTCTCCATCACACAGCCCCATTCCCAGAGGATCCTGGCACTTGTCACCTGCCTCATCCCTGGATCTAACTCCCTCATCCCTGGAACTGGCTCAAAGGCTGCTCTGCAGTGTTCTGAAATCTCATCAGACATCATGAATCCCAGCGATCTGCACTTGCTTTTCAACCACCTGCCTTGCCAAGCCAAACCAGTAGTTAATGGATTTGCAATGGGGAAAGGAAAGGGGAAGAAAAGCAAGTCCTCAGGTCAAGCCTGGGGCCTCAGGCAAGGTATCAGGGACCTGAAAAGTCAAGTTCTCACTTAGGCAACATCACCACAGGCTGGTCCAGGGGAAGATCTGCTCAAGACTTAACCAGGGACTTGGGTGAGTCAAGCCCCACCAACTCCTCCAGCCCTTCTGCAGCGAGCTGCCCCTTGGGCTGTGTCTCCTTCCCCTCACCCTGCTCCAGCCTGGAACTGTGAAGAGCTGGGAGGCTCTGGGAGTTTTGGGGGTATTTAGAACAAGAGTTTCCACTCATCCCTTCATCTACTGCTCTGCAAAGGGAATGCTGCTCTGCAGTCAGAGGCTTGAGATTATTCTCCACAGCAGAGACCCCCACTCATCCCATGACCCGGGGAGCTGGGCTTGAAGTGCAAAAGCAAAGGCAGCTTTATTTACAAACCCTTCATTTATAACCATTCAGCTCATCCCTCCCAACCCAAAGCCTGCATCAGAGGACATACACCCCCTTCTCTGATCCCCCCAGGGCTGCATCTCCCATCTCACCCCATCTCACAGCAGAGCTCCACAGAGCTGCCAGCATTTGCCCAGGTCCCCAACCCACAGGCAACCCCCCAGCACACCCCAACATTGTTAAAACATGGGATATTGACCCTGGCTGCCTCCAAAGCCAGTTTGGGCTCCAAGCCAGAGCCCACACACCAACCAGGACCACAACTAATAGCTCCTCTCTGTCCAGCCCCGCTCACCTCCCTCCCGGCTCACACAGCACAAAGGGAACGCTGAGAGATGCAGAAACAAGGTGTGGAGTTAGGAGCAGATTTCAGCCAGCAAAGGAGCAAGACCCAAGGCTGGAGGGAGCATTTTCCCAGCCCAGCTCTGGCTCTCCCCAGTCCCAGCCTGCAGAACATTTTGCAGCCACCAGCAAACAGCTCAAGGGCAGGGAAGGGTTTTAGGTGGGGAAACTGAGGCACACCTCCCTTCAGGCTGCATTGGGGTACAGAGTTTTGACAGCAGCCAAAAGGAGAGAAGCATGGGGGGAACAAATAGGAAAATAACCCAGGAAATGTGATTTCTGCCTCCAAGGAGCCTGCAAGAGTTTCAGCCTCCAAAGTGGCGATGGCAGCACAGCCTTGGTGACCTCCAGCTGCCTCATCTAGCACAAGGAGGTGCCACATCCAGCAAGAGCTGGCACGGATTTTTGGGCAGAGGGTGGGATGACAGAACCCAACACAGAAACTCAGGGTGGAGTAAAACCAGAATTTTGACCTACAGATGCCAGGGACCCCTCCTGAGCCTCAGTATGAAAGGACCTGCCCAGAGATGCTCTGTTCGAGCCCCACGGGGAAAAGAGATGCCACCACCCTCAGTGTTATGAGCCAGAAAACACCCACAGGAAAAGCTTCACCTAAAATCCATCCTTCCCACAGAACAGGGACCCTTGGGGCGCTCAGCATCCTGCCAGAAAAAACCCCCATCCAGTCCCAGGCTGGCTGCTGAATGGGAGGATTTGGCTGGGGAGCAGAGATGCTGGCAGCATCTCCAGCCCTCGGGTGAGCTGCAGTAATTGAGTGCTGACTGCACAAGAAGCCTCGTCCTCAGGGATGAAAGGGAGCTGGATGGCAAGTCCTACTCTGCCCAACTGCTCATCACACCTCACTGTTGTGGGGCTGAAGGTCACTCACTTTAACCCCAGCACATTTTGCTTGGGGCAAGGGGGCGAGTGGAAACTCCCTGCAAACAGCATCAGGAGGTACCGGCGGGCTGGTACCCACCAGCATCATCCTGCTGCCCATCCCAACTGTCCCATCTGCTGGGGGGAAGGATGGGACAAGCCCCAACTCCAGCAAATAGCCAGGATTAGCAACTTTCAGGATTGCACCTACAAATCTGCCACAAAGTCCTATACAATGCTTGCTTGCCCTGTAAGACTCAGGAGGGTTGGTTTATTTTTTTTTTTGGGGGGGGGGGGGAGGGAGGGATGGGGGTGACATCCTGATGCACCAACCAAAAGTAATGAACCCAGCTAAAACCAGAAAGAGCCGGCCATGGATGTCACATGGGGACAGACAAGTGCATCACAAATATGTATCAGCCTCTTAACTGAAAATATAGGAAACTCAGCGAAGGATAAAACAACCAAGGGGGAGGGAAATGACAGTGTAAAATTGATCCAGACACATGAGTAAGGAGCCTTGCTGGAAATATTGCCCTCTTTACAGAGCCGAGCGCTGCACATTACGACGCCTGGCATAACACGCCGTGCTCACCAGCTAAATTACATCACCATCAATCTAATGCTTCAGCCCCAGGAGCTCAGCGACAGCAGAGATGGCAACACACACAAGAGCCAAAGGGCTGGGGGTTGGGGGGTGTGGATCTGCCCCTCCACGGGGTGGGGTCAGGGGGAGATGGGGACACCCTGGTGCTGAGGTGTAAATACGGCTGGTACCCACTGCCTCTGCAGGATGCTTTGGGAGAGGAGTAGGATGCTGTTGAGGGAGGGAGCACTTAACACACCTCAGAGAAAACTCATCCTTTGCAGACTTAATATCTCTGCAATGCCAACACTGGAAAACCCAAAACTCTAGTGAGTAAGGACTGTCCAGCCATCAGTACAGCCACCAGCAATCACCAGGGTCCAGCACCATAATTGCCAGAGTAATTGCAGTATCTAGAAGGTAATTCCCCTCCCAGGTCTGTCAGTCTGTCTTGACAACCCACAGCCAGAGCCTGTTGCAAGGATAACCTGTCCCCAGGGTGAGCTCCTTCTCCTCCCACCTGTGGAGGGGGTGGGCTTGTGCCTTGAGCAGAGACTCTTGCAGCTGCACCAGTAAAGGCTCTGCTAAAAATTGGAACTGAAGGTCAAGTTGATAATGCAGCAGAAAGCAAACAGCTTGAACACGAGCTGCTAACTACAGCAAGGAGCATCATCGCCTGATGGAGATAAAACCTGACTCTGAAGACTCAGGCTGGGAGTGAAGAATGAAGCACAGTGCTATTCAGGAAGATGGTGGGAGATGGTCCCCAATGCCAGGGTTGGGTGGGACCCCCCCCCCACCCATGGGGATGGGCCTTCCTCCCAGTGTAAACACCCTGGCACGGGGAAAATCTGCTGCTGGACTGCCCAGCAGCAATCCCAATGCAGCAGCCAGATTCTGAGCCAACCAACAGCCCTTTTACATCACTCTGACAGGCTGGAGGCACCTTGATGCTGCAATAAAGACACAGGAGCCTTTACACTGCTGATGAGGAACAAATGACAGCCAGGCATACCCAAACCAGAGGTGAAAGGAGGGGACAGATCCTTCCCCACTCCCAGGAGCTCCACACTGGGGTAAAAGCCTTTTTGGTGCCAGAGCTATCCCTATTCATGGGGCAGGACAGAAGGGCCAAGCAGGCACAGCCCAGCTCTCCCTTGCCACACAGAGGGGCAAGGCTGGGAGATTTCTAAATTAAAAAATAAAATTTTAAGTTTTAAATATATATATATAATTAAAAGCACTTTCTCTGTCCAGCCGTGCTGTATTCATGGCTGAAGAGCTGCCCTCCACAGCGAGGGAGCAACGCTGAATCCCAGCAAACCCTAATTAGGGGGAAGGAGATGCTTTAGGGAGATGCTTTAGGGAGATGCTTTAGGGAGATGCTCGGATGCCACCCAGGCACCCCAAACAAGAGCTGCTTCCCCCCTCGCATACAGGATGGCTCTTCCACACCAAAGCATTCCCTCAGCTGGAGCGGGGACTGCTGCTGCTGAGGCAGGGGCTGCGCTGGCGCCGCCGTTACACCGCAATTACCGGGGAATTATGCTTTTTGATAACTAAATGATCAGTAATGCACATAATCGTTGGGTTACGTGGTACACAAATTACAGGACTGCCTCAGCCCCGGAGTAATACGTGTGTGTTTCCACCCCGGGTACACTCGTTTGCTCTGCAATTACGTCGTCATATCGTTAACCATCTGGTTAGATGGGTTCGCGGCAACAGTAGGTATCTCAAAGGAGAAGTGCTGGTGCTGCCAGGGGGACCACCAGTCCTGGCAACTGCTCCTTTACTGGTGCTTAATGGAAGAGCGGTGTGGGTTGAAATCGTGCTAGGGAATCAGGCTGGTTCTCCCTGCCCTGTGCAGACAGTTCCAGGCACCCCCCAGGCATCATCAGCGGAGCATCCTGGGGCATCCGTGGGTACCCCACCCCACAGGGCACCCATCCTCTAGACATCACACATCCCTGACAGCACCTTCCCATGTGTTCCCTCATAGCAACTCACCGTGGCTCCAGGCTGCAGACCCAACCCCAACTCAGCACAGGCACCCCAGCCCCTCTCACTGCCCCATCCCCATCACAGGGCGTGCAGGCAGCACATCCCACACCCGGCCAGCGCAACAACCACCACACCTGCATGCTCTGAAGCATCCCCACACACACTCCTCCTTTGAAGAGCCGCAGCCCCGTGAAAAATATTCTGCTTTTCAAGTTAAAATCCTGAAGAGCAGATTCCAGGTTGAATCCCCAGATGGGTTTCTCTGCATATTAAAAGCACAGCCAGTTCCCAGTGCCAGGGAGCGCACGAGAGACAGAATTAACACTGTTCCTATTTATAGGGCTTTGATTAGGAGCTCGTCACCTCGAAGTTTTTATTCCCTTTATCCATTTATAAGGCCATAACACAGTTTGACTGGCTCCAGATAGGCTGGTGTCCCACCGATTTCACCAGAATTTAATGTGCCATTCGAATACAGTTAAGGCAGTAATAGGCAGCAGCCGGTGCGCTGCAGGGTTTTAACTGCCTCAGAAAACACTCTTCAGCCCCCATCTCACCCCCTGCGCGTGATGCTGTGGAGGAGAAGCAATGCCAGAGCAGGGAGGGACCCCAGGGCTGAGACAGTCCCCCCACCGGGTCTCAGAGCAGCTTCGGGCTCACGGTAATAGCATCCCTGACAGCAACACCCTGGGGTCCTCGCCATCCTAGCCAGTCCTAGGACTGATGCTCGGCCACCACTGGGTACCACAAGCTCCTCTGCCGCTCCTGAGGCTGCTAATCCCCCTTAAGCATCCCAGCGCTCCCGTCAGCAAAACGCTTTCTGGCTCCAGCCAAATCCTCCCAAAGAGTTTTGCTGAGCACGGACTTTCCGCCTGCCCAAAGCCTATAGACAAGTTAAAGCACCTGCACTCGGGGATAATTCCACCAGAATTGGGCGAAGTGTGTGTTGGTGCCAACTTGATTTTCTGTTAAAACCTGGGAGCATTTGTAAAAGTCTTTTTCTTCTGGAAGGCGCCCAGCACTCTGGCTCGGCGGGGAGGGGGTTAGCCCAGCTCAGCAGCCTCTGGCTCAGAGGATCTGAGGTCTCCTGGCAAGCAGGGAACAGGATCTAGGGATGTGTTCTGAAAGGAGCTGGCAGCAATAAAGCAGCCTGTCCCACGGAGGCAGCTTGGGATTGCTGGTCCCGATCCTGGCTGGCACGACGTTGTCCTCACAGTCAGCAGGGCAGCCCCAAAACCTGCAGCACCCAAGGATCAATCATCCCCCTGGCTCAGCCACCCACCCCTGCTCACACACTGCAGCCACATCCCAGCTCGGGCCAAGAAGCCCAACCAAACGCACCCCTCCAATCTCCATCCATCGCCTTTTCTCCTCCAGCCCAAACTGCCCCAAAGCCCGCGCTGAGCTCCCATCCCGGAGGAAACCCGCTCACCATCCTCCCTGGACTTCTGGATGAAGGCCTCCACGCCGCTTTCGCCATAGCTGCCCTCAGAGGCTAAGGTGGAGACGTAGTTCCACTTGAGGGCTTTGACGATGTCCACCATGGCTTGAGCCTGGTAGGTGTCAGAGGGGACGACGCGGGAGAAGAAGTCGTAGCGGCTGTTGTCGCTCAGGTCCGGCGCGGTGGAGGCATAGCTGATCTGAGGGATCTGGGATGGAAGGGGGAAAGACAAAGAGCCAGATGAAAGAGGTGATCTCCACCCCACTACAATGCCCTCTTGAGCCTTGCCCGTGCCCCCAAAGCCTTGCTCTAGGGGAGAGGGAGGTGGAAATCAAGGAAGGGTCTGGGTCAGGTGGGAACACAGACACAGCACCCAGGACCGGCAAGTCACGGAGGGGAGACCACAAAGTGGAGGGTGATCAGCTTGACTAGGTCCTGGTGGCACCACAAAGGCTTTGATCTGGGAACTTCCATCCATAACTGGGCACAAGAGACTCAAAACCGCCACAAGCCACCCCAAGACACCTCTGCATCCTCCTGCTGTGCCTGGGTGAAGGGAACCACCCAGGGACCAACCCTTGGCCACACAGGCTGGCCTGGCCCACGGAGACATCGGGGCTCCGGGACCACCTAAAGCTCAGGGACACCCAGCAGGTCCCAGAAGGGTTTCCCAAACATCAGATATGCCCAGAATGGGAGAGGCCAAAGAGCAAAACTCCCTCCTGCCCCCCCAGTACATCCCAGGTCTGCCTTTGCCTTCCAGCCCCAGGAAGGACAGATGCCACCCCACCCAGTCCTGCCCACACAAGCCATAAATAAGTGATTTAAATCAACCAGAGCTGCTGCACCCCCCACAGTGCATTAGAATGATGTAACACGTGGGGACCATGCACAGCTTCACACTTACAGAGCACTTCACATCTCCCAAACACACCACAGGTGTCAATGCATCTCACCAAACCATCAAGCCCAGGCTCTCCCCACTAGCGTGAAGCTCCCCCCAAAGTCACACTGAATACCCAGCCAGCCCCAGCCAAGCCCCCATCCTCATCCCACGCTCACCCAGGTACCACACACCTCTGCTCGACCCCTCCCTGGGTGTGGCAAGGACTGGCAGGGCCCTGGTACAGCCCCACAGCCCTGCCCAGCACTGGCACAGCCCAGGGAAGGGTCCAGCCATCCACATGCATCTCACCTTCACACAGACACTGCTTTGCCAACCGGATAGAGCCCAGGGAGGAGGAACAGCCCAAGGCATTGCCATTTCCAAACCATCCCATGCTGTGGGGGAGGAACAGGCACAGAGCAGCATTGCCCAGCTCTCAGGGGGTCTTCCCCTCTGAGCCAGCTCAGGAACCATTCAGCAATCACAGCTTGCAGAAGCACAAAGGCTGCCAGAGCCCCAGAAGTCTGCAACAGACCCCAGCAACTCCCTAGGCTCAGCAGGTACCCAAGCTGCACGGGATGCCTAGATCTGCTTGGGATGCTCAGATCAGCTCAGGGTGCCTTTGGCCTCACCCATCACCACTCCCCATTAAGCAATTAGCCAATTCCCAGCAGCAGAGACACCTGGATGTGCTTGGGGCAGGGGAGGTTTGGTGTCTTTGGGAACCCAATGATCAGATCAAGCTGGGAGCCTGGCTGGGCTGTGGCATCCCAGGATGGGGAGATGTGCCCCAGAGTCACCCCACGGACCCTCCCAGCCTTCCCAAGCCACTCCATCCCCCTCCTCCCCTGATCCCAGGCTGCATCTCACAGTTTCTCCTTTGTTTCTCCATTATTTTCCCCTCTTCCCCTCCCCCCACCCCCCCATCTCTCTCTCTCTATTAAATGCAATACTGGTGTTATAGACCCACGACTCCACCTGAATGTTAAAAGGCCCCTGGAAAGGAGCAGCCACCCTTCCAGCTACCTGCAAAATATGAGAGGGGAAGAGGGAGCGATGGAGAAGGAGTGGGAGAGGAAGGAATCTTTATCGAGGCACAAATAGGATTATGCTCTGTGACAATCTGCTTTGTGCTCCTTTCTGAGGGGCTGTGATCTGCTCCTTGGGTATCTCTGACCGGGAGCCGGCGCCTGAGGCTCCATTAAAATTCTGCTCAGCAGGCAAAGAGCTTGCCTGGCAATCATTCATCCCAGGGAGGGAACGGGGTGCTGTTCCATGCCTGCTCTCCTTGCCTCCTCCTTGCCTCCTCCCTGCAGTGCCAGCCAAAGGATGGACACAGGGCTTGGGACTGAGGTGATGCACGATGAGTAGGGATGGAAAGCAGCAACACCCACACCTCAAAGGAGGTGTGGGGACAGGGACACAAGCCAGCCTTTCCAGAGGTTCCTTTCCCATTGATCTTGGCTTTTTTTCCTCTGTGGTTGAGTTTAAATGTACCTGTGCACCCATACACTGGTGATGGAGACTTCCAGCTACTCCCCATACATCCCATCCAGGCTCAGACAGCTGGGGGCACATAGGATTTAAACCCCCTCCCTGCCCAGAAAGGCTGCCCATCCCACTCAAAGCTCCACTGGAAAACAAAGCCTGGAAAATACCTGTTGATCTACAGGCTACAAACTGGAAGCTGTATTTTCCTAAAGAAATGGAAAAGAGCTTTTCCCTTTCACTCCTCTGCTTTGGCTGGAAGTGAAAATAAAATCCCAGTTCCCAAATGACCGTTTCATAGACTATTTGTGCCTTTTTTTCCCCTTCTGCCTTTTTGATCTCCTGGTCTACAATAGCCCAACTCCCAGCACCAGCTATTTTCTCAGATAAAAGACAAAAGTCCTTTTAGGTCCATAAAAGCAAAATGCAGGCAGGGAATTCAAGGTTCTTAGAAAGAAGGAGGATGTGGTGGGGAGGGGGAGCTGGAAACTTATCTCAGCCCTGTATTCGGTGGTACCTTGAGGCTCATTGCTCGGGATAAATCCCATGGGGAAATCAGCAGGAGCAGCTCTCCTGCACCCCAAGGCTCCCTTGTCCCACCAAGAGTGGGAGAGTAACCCCAGGGCAGGGGGTAAACCCTCCTTCCTCCCTTTTTCTGAATCAAAAAGCAGAAGCAGCATCACCCAGGAGCATCCCCCCAACCTGGAGAAATGTCCCTCAGGGTAAGAGAGAAGGCAGGAGCCAGGGCTGGGGGTGTCATCCTGCTCCCCCCAATCCCTGGGTGAATCCACCAGTGGGATCAACCTCAAACTCACCACAAGCACGCCTGGATTTCATACCCATTTCGTTACCATCACCTTACAAACTGGTGCCACGGTTTCTCTACCGGTGGCAGACAGAATCCCCTCCAGACTGGGGAGAATTAGGCAAAAGTAGGCATTTCAGAGTAGCCCCAGCCAAGTTTGTGGGGCTGCGATGCTCCAGCCCAACCCAGTAACCTGAGCATCAACCTGAGCCCCCAGGAGGGAAGGAGCTGAAAGAACAAACGGGCCATTGCACAGCCAGAGCCACACACACCAGTCAGGAGCATCCCCACGAGAAGGGGCCACACTGGTCCACACTGGTCCACACAGCACCAGCCCCCCACCTCGTCAATGCCAGAGATGGGGTTGGGAGGAGCTAATTCCCTGACTGTAATTATTAATTTCATGCATATCTTATGCAAAGCTCTGGTTCAGCAACAAGATGGAATTGATTTAATTAGAATTTCCATCATCGAGCCATTTGGATGGCAGCTTTTAATTAGGGAGAGCGTAAAGCCCCGCAGGGGCTGGAGGAGCCAGGGGCTGAGCGGGGACACTCAGATCCTGGTATCAGCATAGAGCAAGCTGCAGCCCCCCCATCCCACTGCCCCTTCCCCAGGGCTGCAGGATCAGGTCCAGTACCAAGACAGGATCCAGCCCTCAGCATCTTCTCAGATAAAGAGCCTGCACCACCACAGCCCCTGGGCTGCTTACCAGGTCTCCGTGCCTCAGTTTCCCCAGCTGAAAACTGGGGGGAGGGGGAGGCGAGGTGGGGGGCGAGGGGAATAGCAACACTGCTTTCACTACACAGAGCAGGCAAATCCCTCAGGCATCACACTGCACCCACACGACATGAAGCTGGCAAATCCCTCCATTCCCCAGCTCCGGTGCCACCGAAAAGCAGCCGCTCCAGGGGTGACACACGACAGCCACCTCGAGGGGACCCAGCTCAGGGCAGGGAGCAACAGGCTCCCCAACCCACCCGCTCCTTGGCCACAGCCTGTTGAACTGAGGGTATAAATCCAGCAGCTCCACCAGCAGCTCCCTGTCTGGGCTGGGATTGCTGGGTCCCTTCAAGTAAATCCAGCTCCTGTCAGGACAGAAAGCACTGGGGAGCACGGCAGCGGCAGGAGCATCTCCCAGCCAGCCCTGGCACGGGTCATGCTGGAAGCAGGCGGCTCTTGCAGGGCTGGTGGTGCCAAATCTAAAACTGGAGAGGAAAAAGAAAACTTTTTCCTTGATTGCCCATGGATCCAGGGAGACAGCTCCACCAGAACATCCCTGTGGTGCCAGAGGATGGTGGCATCCCTTTTTTCCCAGTAAACCAGCTCCCACCCCATCTGAGAGCAAAGCGTGGGGTGCAGAGCGCCCTGGGTGCTGCCCTTCAGCAGGCTCCTTGCTGGACCTGCCATCCCCTCTGCCTTCAGCCTCCTCCTCCTCCTCCTCCTCCTCCAGCTGTGGAGCCACCGTGGCTGGGGCAGCCCCAGGGGAGCCAGGCAGCTGGAATTTGTTTTAATAAACCCAGCGAAGAGCGAGGAAGCCAAGTGGCAGGAGCAGGTGATTAATAGGAGCATCCCCCCAGCCTTCCCAGCTTCCTGAAGGTCAGTTACCCGCTAAGGGGGGAAAGCATGCAGCAGAGCCTCGGGGTATCCCCTGCTGTGGGGAGCAGGCACAAGGCTGGGGGGCTCAGCACTGAGGGTCTGATCCAGCTCTGCTCTTCCCCGGCTCCAGGCAGCCCAGCCTTGCGTGCGTGCAGGTGCTGAGCAGCCCCAGCTCCCGCCAGGCACGCAACGGGCAGCATCCTCCATCGGGTGAATTATTCATGCTGTACAACACCCCTGTGCTAAAAAAGAGCTGCTGCACTCGCTGCCACAAAGAAAACAACCACCTCAAAGTGTCCAGCGGGTGTCAAGTCCATCCCCTCACCAGGGATGCTCTGGCTGGGCACTCAAGCTCCATCACATCCCAGCTCTTACTGGATAGGGTGGAAAAATGCACCCCAAACCCTGAGACAGCTTTTTGAGGGGGATCCTATTTGCAGGGGGGTGAGCCTGGTTCCTTTTACACCATCTCCACTGTGGTGGTTTGGAAGAAATGGGGTAGAGCTGGGGCTGGGAAAGCCAGCAGAAAGGGGTGGGAAGGAGCTGGAGCGTGCCAGAAAGCTCTCACGGTGACGCCAGAGAGATGCTATCGCAAGGAGCAGGGACTGGGGATTTGGGGGGAGGTTTTTCTGCAGGCAGAGCTGCGAGGAGTGATGAAACCGGCTTGGACAGAGGATGCCACATCTGCAAGTTGTTCCACTGATGTACAGCTTTAATTAGGCAGTGGCATCTAACGAAGGACACGTTATTTATTTATGTAGTGCGGGAGCGACAAAACCCCAGGCAGGGAGGGGCAAGGCTCAGCACCGGGGGGTGTGGGGGGAAAGGCTGGGGAGCAGGGATGGAGCAGGGAGGGGAGCATGGGATGGGATGAGGGACCACGGATGGAGACAGCATCATCCCAGGGCAGGAATGGCCACACATAGTGGGGAGGGGAGAAAGGGGGAGCTCTGAGCTCTAGGAGAGGAAGTGGGGGGGCTGCTGTGACCCTCTCCCAGCGAGGACTCTGCAGCATCACTGAGAGCACACAGTAGGATGCAGACCTACTGCCGCCCACCCACCGCTGCTGGAGCTGCCACACACGGCCGGGCAAAGGCGGGGGATGGCTCCTGCCTGCAGGCTGAGAGGTGCCGGGACATGAGCACAGCCCAGGGCACCGGGGGACGGCGGGGGAGCCGTTTGCTCCTGGCCTCGCTGGGCTTTCTCTTTGATCTTGTGCCGCTCGCTGGATGTGCCACAACCCTCCTGGAGAACCACTTAAAAATCAAAGCACTTAGAGGGCACCTGAAGTAGCCCCAGACCCCTCCCCAGCTGCCCACCCAAAGACCCTACCGAGCCCCATCCAGAGCACCCCCTGTGCTTCCCCCAGCACCAAGCCTGGGTACCCCCCATTCTGGTTCCACCTCTCCCCAAGCATCCCCTTCCTGGGGGAACACCGCAGGCTCCCGGCGCAGGTAACAAGAGCCACAAGACCGATGCGGGATGCAGAGCTCCAGCTCCAGCCCAGGCACGGAGCATCATTCCCCAGGGGGGTGGGGAAAGGCAGCCGCCTGCGCAGCGGCGCCGGGGGGTGGGGGGAGGCAAACGCTCTGCTGAACCTCAGAGCGAAGCCGCCGCTCGGAAAGGTCAGCGGCGGCGTGAAAGGGACCCCGCCTGCTTATCATGTTGAGCATGTCCCAGCCGTAAAGCCGCTGTTGGAATAACAAAGAGTGGCGGCAGCTCTGGGGTCGTGGCAGGGAGAGAGGGGGAAAAGCCACCCCCACCCCCCCACCCCCCCTTGAGCCCCCCACTGCTGATAGGAAGATGAAGAGGAGCCGACATCCTGCGGGAAGGAGGTCCCTGTGCCAGGGGAGCGCACCCACTCCTGCACCCAACCCCCTCCACCCACCCCCGCGCAGGGATTCGTGGCTGGCTGAGGAGGGTTGAGCTCTTCCCGCATCCTCCCAAGGGTTGAAGTCTCCATCCTCCACCCGGCCCATCCAAGGATCCTGCTCGCTGTCACCTTGGGCTGGGATCAGCTCTGGATTTCCAAGTCATAGGGGTGCCCTCACTGACCCACCTGCACCCCCCAACTCCCCTCCCCACCTGGGTGCAAGCCTGGGGTGTGAGTGCATCTGGGCTCCGTGGCATCCCTCCCACACAGGTCCAGGCTGCTTTTCCCAGGGATCAAAATTGAAGGAGAAGCAGAAGGAAAAACGTGATAACAACCTAGAAAGAATATGGGTACCCCCACTGCTCTGGCACCCTCCTGCCTGCTTTCCCAGTGCCTCCCTCCCTCCTCCTCCTCTCTGAAGCAAGCATTCAATCTTTTTTGTCTCAGCAAATAGCTTTTAAGTTCCTCCTGCTCCCTCTAATTTATATTATTTTAATTATTGAATAGCCCTCTCACTCGTTGCCTGGAACATTAACACGTTTTATAAAAAAAAAAAAAGGAAGAAGGGACCCAGAAAAATCAAACTCCATCAGCAATCTGGGTTTTCTGTCTTCAGTAACAGCTTCCAGCCCTCCCAGGAGGGCACCCGGCGCTCTCAGCACGCCGGGATGGCAGAGGAAGAGGATGGGGAAAGGAGGGAGTGGAAGGTGGGGGGGATAGAAAACCAGCCCTGAAGATCTGAGAGGTTTTTGGGGTGCTGGATGGGGAGATGGAGCTGGGACGCTGTGCCAGGGGGCACCACGGGGCTCCCACACTGCTGGGTGCGGGGTGTATTTACATCTCTCCCCGCTGTTTGCTGTGGAGGGGGCTCTTGTTCAAACACTCTCTGTAGCCCAGGGACGCTGATGCGGATAAATAAATGCACAGCGAGGGGGAAAGTAATTATAAACTCCTCAGCTCCCCTGCGGCTGGCACAGACAGCGGGGAGGGGGAGATTCAGCCCTCGTTGTGCTGCAGCCCTGAGCACCCCGTCTCCCCCTGGCACGCCTGAGGTGGGCAGCACAAGACAAGTGTCCCCAGCCTGGCTGCTGTCCCCTGGGCTGGAGCCGCCCCTGCCCCTTGCTGTTGGATGCCACCTCCATCCCAGCAGCGAGCGCAGACACCCTGCGGCTGCCCGGCCATCAGCTCGGGGGTGATGTCACATTTCAGGGTGTTACCCACACCCCCGTATCCAGGCATCCCCCATAAGGGCTGTCAGGGTGGGGTACACCAAAATGCTCCTGGTGTTGGCTGTGAGTGTTGGTCTGTCGGTGGCAGGGAGGTGCCAGCGTGTCTTAGGTGATGGCAGAGAGTGTCTCAAAGCCAGGGTCCCCCCCAGCCTCACCCCCCATCCAGGTGACACCACTCCTGCAGACAAGCTAAGCCCCCTCAACCAACTGCCACGCCTGCACCCCAGAAACCCTTGGGGAGCTCCCAAGGGGACCAGACCCTCTCCAGACTCAGAGCTTTTCAAGCTCTGCCATAACCAAGCTCTGAGCAACCTGGTCTGACCCCAGAAACAGCCCCGGGGGGCACAGGGCAGTGGGCTGAGCCCCCGCTACGGCCCCATCCAGCCTGAGTTATCCCACTCCACGACCATTCCTCAGCACTCCTCCCCATCCATCCCCTGCAAGGCAACCTCCCTCCCGCAGCCCCGCTGACGTCAGAGCATCACCACCACCACCCCCATCAGCACGAACCCGGGGGAGAAGAAGTAAAAAATCCTCCTGCTGAAAGTGTCATCACCGGCGGGGGATAGAGGAAGGGATCCCCGGGGACACGGGGGAGGCAGGAGAAGGGTTTGAAAGACACCGGCTCCTGCCTACCCCCGGGACGTGGAGGAAGAGGCACAGGTGGAGAACCGCTGCCAAAAAACACCCAGGGTGTCTTCACGGGGTGGTCAGTTGTACCTTGGCCAAGCCCTACCTTGAAGAGCCGCAGGATGTTGGCCACCATGATGGAGACGGAGCTGCCCGAGGCGCCGATGACACCAACCACCCGCTCCGGCTTGGTGATGATGGGGGGGCCGCCGTTGACGCAGCGCACCTCGGTGCTGTCCTTCTCGATGAGGGCTTGCACGAAGGTCAGCGACTGCTCCAGGGCGTGCGTGTCCCGCGAGCACGTGTCCAGGATGCGGGCGCCCAGGGTGATGTTGGGAAGCAGGTCAGGGTCGTTGTTGATGCGGTCCAGGGCGAAGAGCATGGCCTCCAAGCGATGGATGCCCTTCTCCTTCTTCAGCTCCCCGCAGGCTTTGCCCTCCGCTCCCCGGCCGTGCACAGGGAAGAGCCCCCCGAGCGTGATGTCCCCGTCGATGCGGATGGAGTTCATGTGCGGGTAGCCCTGGCCCTTGGGTTTGGCGGCGCCCCGGGCGCCCACCCCCAGCTCCAGGCACTCAAGAGGAGGCAGAAGGAGAGACGCTCCATGCAAAAATAACCCCCGCTCATCGCCAACGCCGTGCTGGAGCGGAGCTCGCGGCCCAAAACCCGGTGGCAGTCAGGGAGCGGGGCTGGCACGGGCGGGCAGCATGGCTCCTGGGGGGCTTCCCGCTCGCGGCACCGTCAGCGGCTCCCGGCGGTGATGCCGGCACCCAGGGAGCAGCAGGTGGCCAGGCTGCAGGAGAGCACCGGGGGTTGCATGGCTACACTGGGCAGAAGAGGCGGCGGCGGGGATGCGAGCCCAAGGGATGCTTCAGGTCCTTCCTCTGGAGTCCTGGGAGAGGGGGAACAAGGAGGGGTGGGGAGGGAGAGAGAAAATTAAGCAGAGGCATGAGGAGGACATCAGCCAGCCTGAGCTTCCATCGGGGAGCCCAGCAGAAGTTAGCACTGGGGGTTGTGGCAAGAAAGACACAAACGTGATTCACTTGGGGTTTGATTCACACTCAGTTGGCTTTGGCTCAGCTCAAACTGCAACTGGGCAGAGGGGCTGGAGCAGGGCTCCCCAGCTCGCCCTGCCCCAAGGAGCAGGACCAGGTCAGTGGTCAGCTTGGCTTGTCCCACCCCTTCTTCAGGGAGCTGCTGGGGTGGGACAGGCCCCAAGACAGTGCTCAGAGGGCAAAACCTGTATACACCCACAGCCCCCCACCCTAGAGCATCCCTAGAGCCCAGTCAGGCACAGGAACCAAGCAGCCACCTTAAAGCTGAGCTTAATTTAGACCCTGAGCTGATCTGGGGAGAAGCCTGCTCCTCAAACACCCCTGTCACGTGCCAGTCCCTCCCCCTCCTGAGCCCACCGACCCCTTCCTTGTCCCCACCGATGGCCCAGCCAGACACAAGTCCTGCCCCCAGCAAAGCAGGCTGAGGCTGAAGGTCTTCCCAAGCCTCCTCCCAGCTTTGCCAGACACGTGCCCTCAGCGGGGCTCAGAGAGCCACAAGCCATCCCCATGCCCTGCCCCGCCAAGCTCAAGCAAGGAGGTGCTGAAGGACCCAGGGGCTGTTTCCCAAGAGGTTTTTCAGTCCTGCTGCAAAGCCCAGCGGGCTCTGAGCTGATCTGTATCCAAATCAAGAGGCGACACAGCCAGGCACCGCTGCCAAAACCCGGCGTTACAGATCTGCATCACTACCCCAAGCGTTGCTGCTCCTGCTGCTCTTCCTCTGGGCTCCTTCCTCAGCTGCTTCCTTGCAAACATCCCTTATCAACAGCTTCCAGCAGCAAGTATGAGCAGTGCCCAGGGCTCCCTTAGGCTCACCTGCCCAAGCAGTGTGGACCCCTGCCTCAGTTTCCCCTCCGGGGGAAGGCTCTCCCCTGCAGCCTGTCCCCGCTGTCTCCAAGCAGCCGCTGATGGATGCTGCCAGGGCAGCGCATGATTAATGCAAGGCACAAGAGAGCAGAGGAGAACCGAGCAGGCAAACGCATTCCCCAAGCAGGACGGGCTGCAAACAGCAGCGAGACCAAAGAAACAGCTTAAAATAATCCCAGCTCAAGCACAGAGCCCAACATCCAAACCCAGGCTGGCCGGGAGGGGTCCTCATCCAGCCCCGAGGTGCTGCCCACCAGATCCATCCGTGCCGAGCCCCTTTACACCACCAAGGAGGTTCCCAGCTCCGTGGCCATCCCAGCCCAGCCAGAAAGACCCTTGCCTCAACTCACCTCAATAAATTATGCACATCCCTACCCAAAGGAGCCACTTGAAGGCCCGTCTCCAAAGCGTTTCTGACAGCCAGGGCTTTTAAGCAACCAGAATTACCCAGTGCCGAGCTCTTTGCTTCAAAAGGCAGGAGCTCAGGAACGCTGCAGCACGACACCTGCCCACCCCAGCCTGCCATGCTGCTGGGAGAGCCCCCCAGAGCACAGTCCCCCTCAGATGGGGATCCAGGACAGGGATCAACCCTCCAAATGATCCCATCTCCTTCTCAAGAGCCGTCCGGCAGCAGGGAAAAGCAGCTCCTGGAAGCGGGTCAGGCTCTGCCCAGGGCGAGGAGAGAGATGATGGGGAGCCCCAGAGATGCTCAAACACCGTTGCCCCCTCCCACACCAGCAGAAAATCAGGTCATTCCTTGCATCCTACCCCAGGAGCCGCAACATCTCTGCCCGTCAGTGAAGGTGTGATGGGGTCACCACATGGATCCACTCCCAGGAAAATCCTCCGAGCCCGTGGCAGATCCCGTGGAGCTGGCAGTGCCCCCAGAGCCCACAGCCTCTCCCTTTCTTCTTTTAAGCTTTTTCCTCTCTGTTCTCTCCCCTTTGTGCCTCCTTTGATCATATAATCTGAACGAACTGAAGGTAAAAATATCACGGCAGGCAAGAAGAAAGCACAAATAATGGGGAGGGGAGGGGGGAAGCTGGTTTGAATCATTAGGGGAGATGCAGCCTGAATTACCCGATGAGCCTGTGCTGCAAACGGCCTGAGTGCTCACTGGGAAGGGGCAGGAGATGAGCACCCTCTTCCCCCCATCACTTTCCACCCACCTCAAGCATCCCCATAGCCACACACAAGCCGCTGCTCCCTGCGCAACCCAAATCTTGATCCCACGGGTGCCAGGGAGGCACCCAGCCCTGGTGTGCTGCCCGGAGGGGTGGGCAGCACCTGGCACCATGTGAGCAGGCAGGCACCTGTGCCTTAAAGCTCAGTGCAAAGAGGAAAGAAACCCATCCTTCCTCCAAGGCGCAGGACCAGCCTCTGCATCCCTGGGCAGCTCAGCTCCCGCGCCTCCCCAAAACAGCCCTTTCCCTGTGAGGCCGGTGCTACACATCTGGAGGGAGCTGCACATCTGGATGGAGACACCTGCCTACAGCAGGTGCTGGTGGAGAAGGGAGCAGCCTTCCCCAGGCACTAGGGGCAGCGAGGGGATGCAGCTGCCCTCCTGCTCCATCTGGAGAAGCACTGAAGAAACACTCGCAGCCGTGCCGAAATTCAGGGGCAGGGATGCGCCCCCACGGGTGGCAAGAAATGGGGTGGGATAAATGCCCAGAGCAGCACTTGGCATCAAAGGAAGCTGCTTCTTCCCGCTTCCCACCAGCACATCATCAGTGAGGAACAAGCCTTTCCATCGCCCTCATCCCAACCGTGCCATGGCTGGACACACCATCCGGCAAGGGGTGTGAGGACTAACCAAAGGGAGCGGGTCTCCAGAGCCAGGGCGCTGCGTGGCATGAGCCAGCCCGAGCTAACCCGGGGCCGGAGCGGCGGCAGCAGATGCTGGGGCTGCTGCTGCCCCGGGAGAGGAAAGCCAAGGGCTCCCGGCCCTGCCCCTGCCCTGCGGGTACCCGGCAGCCCGGCACGCGGGGCCGGTCCGGTGGCATCCTGCTCCCCTCTAGTGGTGGCCGGCGCTGGCGTGGCCATCCCTGAAGGTCGCTGATGGAGCTGGGCAGCAGAAATCAAGCCCTGATTTAAAATTCCCTTGCAGGGTGCAGAGCTCCAGCTACAAAACCATCACCAGTGCCCAGAGGGGGAACCGTGTCCGGGAGACAGGGGCTGACCAGCCCTGGCTTCACCTCTACAGCTCTTTCCCACAGCTCCTGCCATGCATTTCTGCAAAGCATCACGCTGGCCAGGACTCACCGTTGCCCATGAATCCAGGTTTGCCACGTCTCACAGTGCCCAGAGGTGCTCACAGGCACTGGGATGCATCCCTGGCGACACACAGCCCAGGAGCTGGGCAGCCCATGGCTTTGAAGCCAAGGCAAGGGCTTGTGTTCACTCCCTGGTGCTGGTGCATCTCCAGGAGAGGCAGCTGGAGCTTCCCCCTGCACACACAACCTGGGTTTTGTTTGCAAAATTTCCCTTCCCCAGCCCGGTGCTGCCACAGCCCTAAGAACAAACTGCCCCAAGGGACCCCCAAATCACAGAGCCGATCCCCAGAGCCCCAGCCCTGGGACCAGAGTAGACCTGGCATCTATGTACAGCAATAGATGGGCTCTCAGCTGGAGCCCCCCAGACCTGCCCCTCCACGCAGGGGGGTCTGTAGCAATGAATAAGCTCCTTCAGGAGGAAAATAAATAAATAAGGAAGGAAACGGACCATTTCTCTCCCTCTCTCCAGTCCCTGCAGGACTCCCAGTCAAAACCAAGTCATTGTACTGCCATTAGCTCCGTGGAACCCATGCTGCTGCAAGCAGGGCGTTCACATCTCCCGTGCCATCAACCCAAGCACCAGCTAAGAGCTAATCACGGAGGTTTTATCACCACCAGCAGAGGGGCAAAGCTGAGAGGAGAGTTATTCGGATCACAGGCAGGGCTCATCGCAGCGTGCCTCAAGCATCACACCTCTCCTTGAGCAGACCTCACCCCCACGGACCGCAGCGCTCTGCCGGCAGCAGGACCAGGCTCCTTCAGCTGTGCAGGACCTGTGGGCTCCCAGTTCAGAGCCAGGGCACTCAACTGGGTTTGCGCTGAGCCCACCCAGTTGCATTGGTTCTCCTTAAACCAGACAAAGGCTGAGCCTGATGTCCAGGAGGTGCAGGAATAAGGGGACAAGGGATTCACCCAGCACTCACCTGCATCACCCCATCCCCGGCTGCCAAGGAGCCAACCACCCATTCACCCACCACCAAGCCCAGCGCGGGGAGGGCTGCTCCAGCTTCTGCCACCCTGGTTTCCACGAGCTTCCCAGCATCTTTTTGAAAATTAAGGCTGTTTCTTTCCCCACCTGCTCTCCCTTCAGCAAGCGGGGCCAGCCAGCACGCAGCACAATACCCCAATTAGCGCTCGCTCGCTCTTCCCCGGTTGCAAGTGATTACAGGGAACTTCACTCTGGCTCCTGGCTTGGCTTGGTTTGGTTACTTTTTTTTTTTAATTGCAAAAGCTCCACCAAGTACAGGAGAATGTAGACACAGAGGGAGGGGAGGCCAGGTTAAGTTCTTTCTCGACAGGCAAAACCTTAAGTATTCAGGTCAAGTACCCCGGCGTTGGCTGGGAGGAAAAGCAAGGCCATGGCTCAGCAGGCAGCAGCAAGGGGAGACCCCAGATTTTACCATCACAACCCACCCGACACGCCCTGAGACCCCAGATTTTGCCATCACAACCCACCCCATGCGCCCTGAGACCCCAGATTTTACCATCACAACCCACCCGATGCGCCCTGAGACCCCAGATTTTGCCATCACAACCCACCCGATGCGCCCTGAGACCCCAGATTTTACCATCACAACCCACCCGATGCACCCTGAGACCCCAGATTTTGCCATCACAACCCACCCGATGCGCCGAGACCCCAGATTTTGCCATCACAACCCACCTGAGGCGCAGCCCCTCTAGCAATCCCCCAATCCATGCACCAGCCCGTACCACAGTGCTTGTACAAGCCCATCGCCGGGGTGCCGACTCGACCCCTCGGCATCTAGGTCCTGCCTGTGCCTGGCTCAGAGCACTGTGGTGGAGGAAATCTGGGTACCACCACTCCGGAGCATCCCCCCAGGGATGCTGAACTCTGAAGGAAGAGGCACAGATCAGAACCAGGGAATATTTAAGCAAGCTTACCCCCCTTCTCCTTCCCCATTCCCCCTTCCCCCTCCCTCCTTCCCCTCTGCCAAGCGGACCAGGGCTAATCCCTCACTTTGAAGGACAGGATGGCGCAGGCAGGGGAAGGCGAGCGGGATCCGGCTGCGGAGCAGGCAGAGATTGCAGCAGCTCACCTTGCGGGAGGGAGGTGGCACGGGGTCTCTGTCAGCCCAGAGCTCCAGCCAGGAGAGGCTGGAGGGAGGGAAGGAGCCGGTGCTCATCCCCCGTCCCTGCCACGTGCAGCAAAATCCCGCTATTAATTTTTGATCACCTTCTGCAAATTGGGGCAGCGCTGGCTGGGAGCGAGAGCGTGCCCTGACTGCCAGTGCCCAGCGATGCCTGCGGCGCTGCCCACCGCCTCTGCTCCCCATCACACCTGCACCCCGAGACCCTGGGCTGGCGGCACGAGCTGGGAAACCCCAGGGCAGGGGTTGAGACCCCCATCCTGAGCCAGGCTCCGTGCAGGGCTATCCACAGCAGAGGGGCATGGGGAACCCCTCCAGGAGATGCCAAGCCCGAGAGGAAGAGATGGTGCCCACAGCGGGCACGAAGCTGGGGAGGGCGGTGGGAGCGGGCTCGCCTATGTTATAATTAGGACCTGCCACATCTCCAAGCCATCGTCTTTCTGGGAAGAGCTGGAAGGGGGTGGCTGAGCTGACAAATCCATCCTCCTCCTGCCTGATGCCAAAGTTGAAGCACGTGATGCTCTTTTTGGGGAGCCAGCAGGCTCCTCCACAGGGAGACTCTGTCCCCCAGGATGCAGGGCAAGATCATGTCTGTGCCCAATTCCCACTGTAAAATCCCCCTGATGCTCCCTCTCTGCTGACCAACACCCCCGGGGTGCAGCTCAGCACCACCAACCCAGCACCTGCTGCCCTCCCCAAAACAGGCTGACCTGTGCCCCCCACCCCCAACGAGCATGGGGCAGCTGGATCCTGCTGCTGCCCACAAGGACCCCCGCAAAGATGGACCATGTTTGCCACAGCCCCCGGTGCTGCACCCCGCCCCCGGCTTGGCCATGCTGGCTGGAAGCAGCCAGGGTCTCTGCACGCCCCCCAGGACCGCGGAGTTCAGCACAGAGGGAGGCAGCAGGTCGCAGGGGGGATGGTGTCACCAGGGACGATGGTCTCACCAGGGAGGATGGTCTCACCAGCACATCCCCCCACATCCCCTGCCCGCTGCACTGGTGCAGATAAATCCCAGCTTACAGGGAGTGAAGGGAGGGAAGGAAATGAGCTTTTTCTTTTCTCTCTTCTTTTTTTTTCCCCCATTTTGACACTTCTCTTGGCATTTTCCCCAGCTCCTTGCTGCATTCAACAGATCAGCTCAGTTCCCTCTCTCCCCAGGCCCTACCTGGGGCGAGTGGCCAGTGCCGGTGAGCTCCCCCAGTCACGATCACTCCAGCTCTGCTTCGTGCCATCTCCCCATCCAGCCCGGAGCTACAGGTCACCCGGCTGTGGCGATGGCAATGACTCACTCCGCAGCCTCTCCTCCGTCGCAGCCACGGCTGAAGGCAGCGGGCATCCCCTCAAAACCCGAAGCAGCCCACAGCGAAAGAACCCTAGAGCTAGCAGAGCACGGCAAACTCATCACAGGAGGAAGAGGAGGAGGAGAGCGGCAGGGATGCTCTGAGACAGGCAGTGGGAGAGTTTCTCCGGTTTTTTCCCACGGCTGCCAACTTCCCCAGCAGCTCCCGACGCCGCGCAGATCCCGCTCTCCCAAAAAAACACGGAGACACCGGAGAGGGCTCCAGAGAGGAAAACAATCCCGGGAGCGTGTGTCTGTCTGTCTGTCCGTCCGCACACAGACCGGGGCTCCCTGCCCCTAACCGGGGATGATGCCCTCACGGCTCCGGGAAAGGGTCTTACCGCCCCAAACCCCCCATCCCCAGGCTCGAAGGGGCTGGTTCTCTCTCCCCTTCCCTGCCCTGCGGCGGGCTCTGCGGGCCCTGCCCGCTGCGGCGAGGGGAGGGCAGGCACCCGTCAGGTGCCTCCTGCCTCGGACCCCCCTTCCCAGCCCCTTCCCACCGGACGAACCCCCCTCCCACCCCCAGCTCCGCTCCCGCAGCCCACGCTGGGGCCATCGGTATCCCTAGGGACAAAGGTGGCTGGTTTGGGGACTGGGGCGGGAGGGTTGTCCCCCTGTGCCCCCCACCGCCCCTGGTGGGATCCAGCGGGCGGTGCTGCGGGGAGGTGAGGAGCAGCGCTCCGCAGCCCCGAGACTGCGAAGGATGCGATGAGTAGGAGAGGGGGAGCCGGGGTGCTGCCGCGGCAGGGTGGGGGGCAGCCGGGGGCGGGGGGGGGACACGACACGACACGACGACGTGCTAGGGCTCGGGGGGCGCTCCCTGCTGCAGCCCCCGCTGTCGCAGCCCCCCTCCCCCCTTCCTCTATTCCCCCCCCAAAAAAAAAAACCCGAAAGGCGGAAAATTTGCTGGAGCGTTGCGGGAGGAGGAGGATGGAGCAGCGGGGCTGCAGGGGAGGGAAGAAGGGGGCCCTCCGAGAAGGTTTTTGGGGGGGGGGACGGGACACGGACCGGGCGTCCCGGGGATGCTCCGCGCCCCTCCCGCGCCGCCCCGCACTTACCGCGGGCAGCGCGAAGTTGGCGGCGCCGCCGACCCCGTCTCCGCCCGCTGCCCGGTGCCGCGATCCGCCTCCGGCCCCGGCGGGGCGCGGACACCCCGGGGGGCCCTGCGGCATGCGGCGGGGGCAGCCCGCAGCCCGCTACCACCACCACCCCCCCACCCTCCCCCCAACCCAGCCCCGGCCCCGGCCCGGGGAGCCGAGCGAGCCGCAGCCGGGCGGGACCCGCCGCGCTCCGCGCTCCGCAGCCGCGACGAGGAGGAGGAGGAGGAGGAGGAGGAGGAGGAGAAGAAGGAGGAGGAGGAAGAGGAGGAGGAGGAGGGCCGGGGAAGTTTTGCACGAAGAGGCGCTGGGAAGCCCGCCGCCGGCTTTGCCAGCCTTTTAAAGCACTAGCGCACCGTGACGGGGGGTGAGGGGGGGTTGTTGGCGGCGGGGGACCCTCGCACCAGACCCCAGCTGTCCTCCCCCTTCCAACCCCGGCTCTGGGAGGGAGGGGAAGGGCTGCAGCCCCTCAAGCCCCCTCCGCTGGGCACGAAGGGCTGCAGAACCCCCAGCCGGTGGGAGGGGGAGGGGATGGACCGGGCATCTCTCACACCCTCCAGCCCCCAGCACCTCCGGTCCTTAGCACGGAGACATATTTCCTCGTGTCCTTCTCTCCCTGCCCATCACCTCCGGCCATCACCGCGGCTGTGGCCGTGGCAGCAGCAGGCACCCAGGCCTCCAGACCCCACCGTGCTGAAGAGCTTCCCCCAGGTCCCATCCTCCAGCTTCAGCACTCGCAGAAGCAAAGGCCCACGACAGCTCCCGTGGGGGGCAAAGGGCCTTTGCCAAGCCCTGCAAGACCCTGCACTGAGGAGGGTGCACGGCGTGGGCACAAGAAGGGATTCCCTGCACCAGGCTGCTTGAGAGGCTCCATCTCCCTCTGCGTTCACTAACCACCATTCCCAAATGTCCTTTCCTCATGGAAAGAGCCTCTCCACAGGGCAGCAACGAGGGAGGAATGCCTCACCAGAGCCACACGTTGCCCCAAACCTTTGCCTTTCCATTCTGGCCCCCACAAAACGATGCCAACACCCCTCCTCCCCGTGCGTGCCCGCGGAGCAGGGCTCGTGCATCGGAGCAGGGCTCATGCATCCCCTCCTTGCCCAACCAAACCATCCCCCCTCGAGGCCCCAGCAGCTCTGAGAAGCCCATCGCTATGTGTGTCGATTCATTAATCCAGAGAAAACACAGCCCCCAAGTAACAGCCATTGACACATTAACTGCTCCGATCCATCAGGGGAATGACTGCGAGACAATCGCTCACCGGAGCGATTAGGGGGTGTACCTCCTGCACCAGAGCACCCAGCCCTTGTTGGGGGGTGGGGAAGCTGGCTCTGGGGAAGGCTCTCTGCAGCTCCACCTGCCCCTCTGAGGACCAAAAAGCAAAGTACAGCCCTTCCACTACACATTTCCAGCCTTGTCTTCCCTAAAATAGGGAAATACCAGCCCTGGTGCGGGGCTGGACAGGTCCCAGGCAGGATGGGTGCCACTGCGAAGGGGTCGGTGCTGGTGGTCACAGCACTGTCACCTGGGTCTTGTGTAGGAGCTGGAGATGAGCTGGTCTGCCAGCAGCACTGGGGACTGCCCAGCTCCCAGCACAAGGCCCTGGCCAGGCCTTTGAAGGAGCTAAGTGCTCTCCAGCAGGATGCACTCCCTGAAAAGCTGGCCAGCCGCCCTCCTGCCATTAAAGTAAGTGGCAATATTCCCATGGATTCAGATGCTCCCAGGATCATGCCCGGAGTGCTGTCACCTGCAGTGACACCAGGCTGTTGCAGTGATTTCTCATTGTTATTCTGCTCTGAAGCAGAGAAGGGGAGCCCCAGGAGGGGGATAGCCCCATACAGACCCCCCACATGCACATGTGGTGTGCAGCCTTTGTCCATGCCAGCACCAATGCCACCCTCACTCCCCAAGAACAGAAGCAAAAGGACTGTGGCTGATGGAAAGGGGACACGAGGATGGATGATGATGATAGCCCAGCTCTTTTTAGCTGCCCAACCAGGAGCAACTGCCCAGCCCTAAGCAGAGCTCCAGGGCAGCAGCATTCACCCAGCATCTGCCTGTTTTGGGGGACCATCAGGTATTTCCAAAAGGCTCTCAGGAGGGTAAGGACTCTCCTGGACCCTTCTGCACAAGGAGCAGAGCAACCGCAGGGCAGAGTCTGTCTGAACTTGGAGAAACCATGCTGTCCCCACCATGGGCAGCAACTGAAGCACTGCAATAGGACGGAGAGACCCCCAGGACCCAACAAAGGACCCACATCTGGCATCATGTGGTGACCCGAAGGGGCTATTTGGACCAGCATGATGTAGGACAGGGAGTTACAGGCAGGGTGGGACTCTGCACCCATCAGTGCGAGGGCTTCCAAACCCCTGGGAGAAGAGGAGCCCCCCACCTGCCCCAAGCCCAACAGAGCCTCAGGCCACACCAGAGGCACCAGCCAGTGTCCTAGGCTCGTGGGTGACACACGAGCCAGAGCTGAGGAGGCTCCAGCCACTGCAGGATAAGCCAGGCACAAATCCCTTCACCAAAAGCAGCTCTCAGAGGCACCCTGAGGTCAAGCTCTCTGCTCTCTGCTCCAGGTTAGGTGAAGCCCTCAGCTTCCCTGGGGGATTTTGAAGACACGTGCCTTCAAGGAGAGACAAGGGCATACTCCCCACAGCCTGGGGTCTCGCAGCACCAGGGCAGAGCAGTGACCCCAGGCACAAGGACATGAAGCCAACCTGCTCTGCTCTGCCCTGCCTGGGCTGTGTTACGCAGAAGTTTGGACTGAAGCATCACCTGGATTGCTCTGGCCACTTGCTCCCCCAGCTCCCATGGGAAACAATCATTATCCAACCGCCCATCCAGCCTTGGGGAAGAGGGAACAGAGTCCTTGGGCTTTGGGGGATGCTCTTGCTGCCATGGCAGTATCTCACCTCCTTTGTCCAAGGCTCGTGGGCCACACATCTCCCGTTGTCAGACTCCTCTCCCCAGCACCAGCCAGGAGCCGCATGGTCAGTGCTCACGTCACCATCCAGGAAGCCAAAACACCATTTGGAATCCCAGCTGAGGCAGTGGCTGCTGAGCTTTGCCTGGCCTGGCAGGAAAGGCCATGAGGGGATGGGCAGGAGGACACAGGAGATGTCCCAGCCCAGGCACAGGGCTGCCCAGAGAGCGGCTCAGCGGATCCCACAAAGGTCACTGCTGCTGCAGCCAGGACTCTTCCCCAGCACATGGGTCAAAAGATGATCAAACACTCCAGGAGAGTTCGATACCGTCAGCAAATGGATGCAGCTCTGTCCTCCACAGGATCGATAGGGCTTCATCAGGCTCCCAACAAGAGGAACTAACCAAGTCTCTGCCTCTCCCATCCCGGAGGTGTGTGCCCTGAGCCAGCTCCCAGCTCTGCGTCCGCCTCCACCCAGGGATGCTCCAGCACCTCCAGCATCCACCAGCAGCCTTTCCCTTAACCTCCAGAGCCTGGAGCTGGAGGCTCCACAATTCCTCAAGCACATTCAGCTCTCAGCTCTCTCCCAGACTCTGGCCAAGCAGCATCCAGCCTCCCCCATCCTGGGCCCCCAGCCAGCCAGGAAGGTCACCGTGCCCATCACTAAACCCACCGAGCACCATCAGGGAGACACAGTGCTGCTCACAATGGGCTTCTTTGATTATTTTTTAAATATAAGAAAACATGACACCACATCTTATGGACTGGACTTTCCGGCTCAGCTCTGCAAAAGGGCTTTGAATAATTTATGGCCAAGCCACCACCACCTCCTCCTCCTCCTCCTCCTCCTTCTCAGGTCACTCACATCAGTCTCAGGAATCACCCACGGTCCTTTTTATCCGTGGGTTGCATCACCAGCACCTGCAACTGCCTTGGGTGTGGATTTAATTCCCTCCTGGATATGAAGGATGGGGGAAATAAATCTCCAACTCCAAGTGAAATGCTAATGGAGCTGTAATTAGCTGTAATATCTATACAATTAAAAAGCAGTGGCCACAGCAAGAGCTATTTTCCATGTGTATTTAAAGAAAAAGAAGTTTGCAGTGGGGTAGCAGGGGGGCTGAGGATGGTTTTCATGTGTCTCACTTGTCTATGGGGAGAAACGTGGCTGGGAAGAGGCAGCAGTGGAGGGACCCAGGTTCTGACAGGTCAAGGGCTCCTGCCCAGCGTCAGGGATGCAGGAGGGAGCAAAAATGCCACTTGCCAAGAAAATAAGAGGAGAAAAAGGATCTAAGATGGAAAAAAAGAAAGGAAGAAGAACATGTGGGCACTTTTATCCTGCTCCCTGATGGGGTTGTGGGGTTTTTTTTGCAGCAAAGGAAAAGTTTTCCCTGATGGAGAAGAGATTCAGCAAGAGGATGGGGGATAAGAGAAGCCTCTGCTGCAAATCTGCAGGGTGTTTGGAGGCTGGGTATCAAGTGGGGGTGACCTGGGCTTGGCCCCCTGCCCTCCACACAGCCATTTGCCAGCAGAAACAGCCCAAGCTGCTGGTAAAAAGGCATCAAGCTGTCCTGTGTTGGGCAATCAGAGCTGGTGGTGGGAGTTACTGAAGGGATGAACAGAACTGCAGAGCCAAGTGGCAACATAATTCCACTTACAAAACCCCCCCCCCCCCCAAAAAAAAAAGACCTAAATAACAGCCCCAAGGGGAAAATTAACACCCCCCCAAAACTGGTCTTGGGGTTCTTTCCAGAAGAAAGGGGCTCACACACACAAACAGCCCATGAATATGGGTAACAGATATGGAGCATCCAGAGAGCAAAACTGGTACCAATGGATCAACACTCACACATCAGGTCTGTGTTTCTCTTGAGGAGTGAGGATAATGGGATGCTGAGTGCCAGAGCATCTGAAATATATAAAAAAAACTCATTATATGCTTCATGACTAACCAGATTTCAATGGAAAGGGTTGCATTTTAAAGAGGGAGGGGGTGGAAGCCCATCCAGACTTGCAGTGAGGAATTAGCAATGAGAAAGGGATGATTTGGCTGTAGACTGTGAGTGACAACTTCTACTCCTCCTCCTCCTCACCAGGAAGGCTGCTGTGACCCTGCCAGCTCCTCTGGTTGCCCCTCACCCACTCTGGGGGCTGCTGAGCCCCTGCCAGTGGTTTCTCTGCAGCCCAGCATCCTGCCTGCATTCCAGCTGGCTGATGCAGGACCCTTCCCCACCACCACGGCCCCGTTTGAGGCCAAGCAGCCAGACCCTTCCTTGCTGGAGGCCACCGAGGGGGGATTTGGGCTTGTGGGCTTCTCTCAGAAAATAAATCCCATGCCAGCACCAGAGGGGATGGAGGGGATGCAGCCCCCTTCCCCCTCCACAAGTGGCTGAGGGCACACACAGGCTGCGTGGCAGTGCCCATCCCCTGCCAAACCTCCTCCAGCAGGATGTCAGAGCCTCTCGTCAGGGATTTATTCCTCTCTCCTGGGTGCATCCAGCCTAAAACTTGCCCTCTGTACCTCATCACCTGGGTGTTTCAGGAGGACAAAGGACTCGCGCCTGGCTGGCTGCTCGCAGAGCCCAGCGCCGGGCAGCACTCGCTCTCTTCTCCTCTGCAACACTTCCACCTAACGGCAAGAGCGCCGGTGAGGAGACATCCCTCAGCACCGAGGCCACCCACCCCACAGCCCCTCGGCACCCGCGTCACCCCCTCCAGGTACTGGGCAGAGGCCGGCACAGCTCAGTGCACTGATGGATCCAAGGGAAAGCCACAGGCTTTGCCCTGGGGACCAACCTGGTACCTGGGACTCTCGTGGGGTGAAACCAGAGTCGGGTTTGTGATAGAAACACCCTCACCCTGCACCCATTGCCTGGCCACTGCGATGGTTCACCACGTGCTCTGGACCACTCAGCACCCCCAAGCATCACCCAAGTCTGTTCCCCACACAGGCCACAGCTCAGGTTCCTGTGTTACCCCCAAGCCCTGCACTCACACCCCTTCCCTGGGGAGCCCCCCAACAAAGTGGTAACCTGCACAACTGGGGGTTCCACCCCACTGCCCCAGCCCCTGGGCAGTGCCCTGCATCCCTCTTGATGCTGCCACTCCAGCACGGCTGCACCAGGAAGGGAGAGGGGATTTGGGAGCCTTGCACCCCCCAGCTTTGCTGCTCACAGGGGAGCACGAGGGCTGTCATCAGCCATCAGCTCCAGTTTGCCCCCCTCAATGTTACTGGTGAACCGATCCCAACCCCAGTTAGAAGCTGGTGCTTATAAATAAGGATGAAAAGGAGCCGTTGCCTCACCCACTGCAGCTCCCCCAAACCTGCTCAGTGACAGGAACAACACAGAGTTATTTTACCCACTGCCAGCCTGGGACATCTCCAAGTACCTTCAGAGTCATCCATGGGCACCCAGAGATGCTGTAACAAACACACTGGTTTAATTCCCCCTCCCTTTCCCTACTGGGATCCACAGCCAAGCAAGATGCCAGACCTCAGCCAGAGGTCTGGAAACTCTTCTCCCCTCCCATCCTCCTGAGCAAACTGATGAGGAAAAGGGAGAAGACGGGTTCCCCAACCCTCAGGCAGCTCCCCTGGGCAGGGTAAGGTCCCTGCATGAAGCATCCTTGATGCTTCTCCAGCTAAAGCCAAGCAGCACCCTCCTGCTCTCTCCTCCCGCTGACACCCAGCCATCCCTCCTCAAAGCTAAAACCCTTTAAAGAGTCCTTAAAAAGGACTTAAAAAGGAAAGAGCTGTGACAGATTTAATAGTTTCAGAGGAGTTGCTGTGTGTTGGAGAGCGTGGGCTCACGTGGCACAGGGCTGGGGAGAGGCTAAGCCAGGGAGAGGCTATTTTGGGCAAGTGATTACTCTGGGTTTTAGGTCTAAATAATAGAGAAACACAAAGAGCTGAGACACATCCTTACGTTGGAAACATCTCCTGATGCACCCTCAGCATCTTCTATCACTGGCAACCTCAGAGAGCCCAGGACCAGCTGCTGGAGCGGTGAGGAGGCAGCTCGAACTCATCACACCCGTGCTCAGATCACCTGCAGGACCATGGGGCTGGGGATGCAGCTTTGGGGCTGAAGACCCACTGATGGCAAAGTTCAGCAAGCCCTGATGGGATGGGGGGCAGGACCCAAAGCGTGGGGATGCCTGTCAGCCTGGCCAGAGAGGGGGTGGGTGCCCCATCCCTGGGGGTGTCCAAGGCCAGGTTGGCTGGGGCCCTGGGCAACCTTGTGTAGCTCCAGGCCTGGAGGTTGGTGGCCCTGCCTGTGGCAGGGGGTTGGAGCTCTGTGACCCTTGGGGTCCCTCCCAACCCAAACCAGGCTGGGATTCTCTCATTCTAAGCCAGCAGTGCCAGCCACACTAGTGTCATGAGTGTATTTTAGGCTAAATATCACACTGAGTATTTCAAACAGGGCTACAAGGGGGGGAAGGGGGGAAGCTTTCATCCCCATCCTACTTTTAAAGGTGCATCTGGCAGTAGCCCAGAAATCACCCCCATGTCACCTCAGAGCCATCCCCCCCCAGTGATGCTGCGCTGCTCCCCTGGACCAACACCATTTCTCTGCCCTCCAGCTTTCTCTTTAAAGCCAGATCTGTCCCTCTGCCCCCAGTGCAACACCCCAGGGACACAGCCCAGACCCCAACGTGGGGTGGGGGGAGTTGGTGTCCTAGGGAATGGGGGAGCAGGCAGCTCCAGCTGCATTTCCATTTGGATGCAGGAGGAGTTTTTCCAGCCACAGGGAACTGGGGATGCTTTTTTTTTTTCTTCCCTTTTTTTTTTTTTTTTTTTTTAAAGGAAAAAAAAAAGATTTTTAAAAGGGAGAAAAAGGAAGGAGAGAGCAAATTCAGTGGGAAAACTACCTGTGAGGGGCAGACAGCACACAGCCCCTGCCCCCCCCCCGCCCCCCAGCACAATGAGAGGAAAAGCTTTGCTAAGTCTTAACTAACCCAAAAGCCACCGACGGGGCAGAGAGTTTATCAGCTCGTCCTTCCTGGCCAGCACTGCTGGAGGAGAGTGGCAGCAGCGCCCAGGATGCTGGCTGGGGGCTGACTGGGGAGCAGCACATCTCCAGCTCCCCACCAGGAACAGCCCCCCAGCAGCGCTGGGATGCTGGGTGGGCTCAGGGCTGAGCACCCCCATGAGCACCCAGCTTGGTGATACGCAGGAGATGGGAAAAACAAGGAGGAGAGCATGGCTGTGCCAGTGCCTGGCTTCTCCCTCCCAGCTCCTGGGGAAGCTGCCATATCCCTCTCCAAGGCAGCAGCTGAGGCATCCATCCCGCATCCCACCCCATGCAAAAACTGCCCCCCTCCCCCCAGTCACTCTGCATGCACCAACCTGCTCTGCTGGGAAACAAACTGCCCCCTCAACTGGGATGGATTTGCACCAAGGGCTCCTCCAGCAGCACCCTCTGCCTGCTGTGACGGGGCACACCTTGTCCCTCACCCAGGGAAAAGCCCCCAGCCTCAGGGCAGCCCCCAGCAGGGAGCCAGCAACACCCCATCTCCTCCTCCCAACCTCTCCATAATTCATGCAACAGCCTCCTGGAAGAAATATCCTCCTCAGGCATAAAATATTCATGGCCTCATACTTTGCAAGGAAACTCTGCCTTCCCTGGAGCTCAACCAAGCAGCCAAGGCCAGCACAGATCTGCCTCTTGCAAGAGTAATTATGTTCCTCATCGATTGGGTGCTGCAATGAGAGGGGCTGTGCAGGGAAGGAACCCCCCCACCACCACCCCTCTACCCTGCACACCCACCCCCTCCAACCCTCCCCCAGCCTGGTATTGGTGTAGGATGCCTGAAAGAAGGATTTTGGGAAAGGTTTGGGAAGAGGTGGGATGGATGCTGCCCCACCAAGCAGCAGCATCCCAACAAGGTCCCCATCCTCACAGCCACGTCTCCCAAGGGGAGGGAGCAGCCCAGCAGCGGGGGAGGGGGTGGGAAGGAGGGGCTGGGCACAGAGGGTGGGTTTGCACTGAGTGAGCCCAAACAACCTGGAGGAACCCACAGAGAGGGACCCAAATCCAGCCATGGCCAGGGCTGGATGGGTCCTATGGGAGCAGCACCGGTCCTCTGGGTCCCCCAGCCAGGCCCCCAGCCCACGGCCAGCATTTCAGTCCCAAACCTGGACTCAGCATCTCACATCCCCAAATTTCCAGCAAAAGCCTCCAGTGCCTTCCTGTGGCAGCCAGCCTCACTGCAGCCATGGGGGGGGGTGGGGGGAGATGGATCCAGCCACCCCGGGCTTCCTTCAACCCGGGGAGGGGGGATGAAGATGTTTGGGGCACTTTGGGGGCTTAACATCCCCACACACACACACACACACACACTGTCCCCTCCTGCCCCACACACAGCAGGTGCCTGAGCACGCAGCCCCCATCCAACTGGCCACCCACCCCCTGGGGCAGCAGGGGAAACACAAGCCACATCCTCAACACCCCCCCCCCCACCCTAAATCTCCAGGGGAGAATCTCCCCACCCCCCTCCCAGCCCATTCCCCCCCCCCCCCGTGGAGCAGGGACCCTCCAGGTGTCTGTTAAATTCACCCTTCTCTTTGAGGGCAACGAGGGGTGCTGGGGTGCTCTGGCTCAGGGGTGTTCTCCCCCTCCAAGGGGGTTTCTTGCTGGGAATTGGGAACACAGCTGTCCTCCCCCAGCTCTGGATCATGCAGAGCCACCACCCCCCCAGCCTGTGCTGTCGTGATGCTCCTCTCCAAGGGGAGACAGGCACCCACCTCCTCTGGCTACAGCACCTACATACAGATTAGCAGTTGCTAAGTGAGCAATTAATCAGGCCCCAGAGCTGCCTGGGAAGGGGGGTGACAGCCTCACCAACTCCCACCAGAGCTGCTCTGGTGATGGATGGAGAGGGGGACTGGAGCATGGGAGAAGCCTCCTTGCTCCCTTCCCCCCCCCCCACCACACCACCACCCCTGCAATGAAGTGATGGAGGCAGCAGGCACCGTGCAGGACTCTCCCCCTCTTGGGGATAGTGGGTAACCACAGCCCCCTTCCTCCCAGCCGTGGGTTTGGGGCATGGGGGGTGGGATGCTGAGCCCTGTAGCAGCTCCCAGGCTCATGGAAACTCCCCAGCCCCTCACCCCTTTGTGACCCCCCCTCCCCAGGTCCCCTGCTAGTGTGTCAGTGCCATTTGAAAGGTGACCCCCTGGCATGGCTGGGCAGAGCTGGAGCCAGGCACCCTGTAACTGGAGCTGGGAACGACCAGTGACCACCCAGCCAGTTATAGCTGGGCCTAATCCTCTGGGCAGACTGGATGCCACAACACACTCCCCCTCCCCCCACCCCCAAACCAGGGATGGACAAGCCACACCACAGGGTCAGGGCCACACCACGTGCCTGGGTGTCCCCTACTAGGGACAAACACACTGCCCCTGCAGTCACTGGGGGAGAGAAACAGCCTGGGGAGGGCTCAGCCCTGCAGCCAGGGTCACCAGTATCATCCATCCATCCCTCCATCCCTCCATCCCTCCATCCATCTCTCCATCCATCCCTCCATCCATCCATCCATCCCTCCATCCATCTCTCCATCCATCCCTCCATCCCTCCCTCCCTCCATCCATCCCTCCATCCTCTCCAAGGGGACCAAGCAAGTCCCCACACTCAGGCTGCCTGCTGGGAGAGGCAGGGATACATTCCAGCCCTGCTCAGCTCCACTTTGCCCTGAGCCCACCCCAGAACCCCCCTGCTCCCCGGGGAGCGATGCTGAGACTCACCACGGGGAGGGGCAGGGGAAGGGTGCTTGGCCGGGCGCTCTGCCCCTCCAAGGCAGGGACCAGCTGCAGGCACAGCCCCAGTTCACACCCCGACAGGTCCCAGCTGGGCTCAATCCGCGGCTCCCACAGCCCCAGCCTGGCTGGAGGGTGCCCAGCAGCATCCACTCGTGGGCTGTGATGAGCACCCGGTTCCTTCCCAACCCCGCTGCAGTCAGCCCCTTGCGTGCCTCAGTTTCCCCTCCTGCAGAAGGACGGGTGCTTCCCCCGCCCCACAGCTCCAAGCCGATGCCCCCTTTGCCTCAGCGGGTCCCACCGGCTGCTAGGGGTGGGGGGGACACCCCTCGGGTGACCAGCACCCCACAGCAGCGTTGCGCCCACCCCACGGGGCAGGAGAGCCCCGGGGAAGGGGTTCCCCCCCACCCCGCTGCGGGGAGGCCTCTTCCCGTTAGGTGGCAGCAGGGAACCGCAGTGACACGGCCGGGCTGGCACCGCAAGCCGGCAGCAGCCCGGGGGTGCCGGGGACCCGGCCCCCGCAGCCCCCCACCCCCAGCTCGGTGGGCACAGGGGGTTTTTCCTTCCAGCAGCAAACAAGTTTTCCAGCCCCCCTTTCCCTCCACCTCCCCCCCCCCCAAAAGTCACTTTGGCGAGGTGGGAGGGGGCAAACCTGCCAGGTACACCTCAGGGAGCCCTGTCCCACCCAGCCCTGCCCCCCCCAGGGGGTCACTTACTGACCAGGGGGTGCTGCACCCCCTGCCCACCGTCACCAGCCCCCCTCAAAGCCCCTTCACCACCCCGGCCCCTGCAAGTCACAGCCCCCCCAGCAGGGAGCAGTGGTGACTCCGGCTCCCTCCCTTACACCAGCTTGGCCCCATCCTGCCACCAGCATCCCCCCCCAGTCCCCCCGAACCCCCCCAGCCTCCCCATGGCTGCAGAGCTGGGGGATGCTGCCAGCAGCTGAGTCACCCATGACCACCTCCTGAGTCACCAGGGAAGGGTTGGGGGGGGTGTGGGGGGGCAGGGAGGGAAGTCCCTCTGCCCCTGATGCTTTTCCAACCTGGAGCTGAGTAAAAGGGAAAGTGTCAATGGAATTTGGCTGGGAAAAGCGTTTGCTTGGAGCAGCTTTCTCCCCTTTGGCAGGGTGAGCTGGGGGCCAGGAGCAGCCCTGGGCAAACAGGGACAGGGTGCCAGCATCCCTAGGGGCCAGGGGCAGCCCTGGGCAAGCAGGGACAGGGTGCCAGCATCCCTAGGGGCCAGGGGCAGCCCTGGGCAAGCAGGGACAGGGTGCCAGCATCCCTAGGGGCCAGGGGCAGCCCTGGGCAAGCAGGGACAGGGTGCCAGCATCCCTAGGGGCCAGGGGCAGCCCTGGGCAAGCAGGGACAGGGTGCCAGCATCCCTAGGGGCCAGGGGCAGCCCTGGGCAAGCAGGGACAGGGTGCCAGCATCCCTAGGGGCCAGGGGCAGCCCTGGGCAAGCAGGGACAGGGTGCCAGCATCCCTAGGGGCCAGGGGCAGCCCTGGGCAAGCAGGGACAGGGTGCCAGCATCCCTAGGGGCCAGGGGCAGCCCTGGGCAAGCAGGGACAGGGTGCCAGCATCCCTAGGGGCCAGGGGCAGCCCTGGGCAAGCAGGGACAGGGTGCCAGCATCCCTAGGGGCCAGGGGCAGCCCTGGGCAAGCAGGGACAGGGTGCCAGCATCCCTAGGGGCCAGGGGCAGCCCTGGGCAAGCAGGGACAGGGTGCCAGCATCCCTAGGGGCCAGGGGCAGCCCTGGGCAAGCAGGGACAGGGTGCCAGCATCCCTAGGGGCCAGGGGCAGCCCTGGGCAAACAGGGACAGGGTGCCAGCATCCCTAGGGGCCAGGGGCAGCCCTGGGCAAACAGGGACAGGGTGCCAGCATCCCTAGGGGCCAGGGGCAGCCCTGGAGACACCCCCCTTGGAGGGGATAATGTGGAAGTGAGAGCAAGTGGCAGCAGAGCTGAGCACAACAGTCCCCAGGGATGGACCTTCTGTCCCAGAGGTACCAGGGATGCAGATGATGAGGGTCCCCTGGGATGCTGTCCCTGGGGGAGGGGGGATGAGCTCAGGACATGCCACCACACAAAAGTGGGTGCCTCCTGGAAGAAGGGCTCAGGGTGGGCTTGGCAGGGTGGGCTTGGCACGTTGGGCCATGGAGCTGCCAGCTGGCTAGGGATTTGGGGAGGGGGACACACACCTTCCCCATCCCACAGAGCCTGCAGAGGGGATGGAGGAGCCGACCCTTTGCCTGGGACAAGCAGGAAAAACACATCCCCTGCCCTCTGCACCCCCCAGCCCCTCACACCACACCTCCTCCAGCCCCCAGCCAGCCCCTTACCCCATGTGCCCCCCACCCCTTGCAGCACCTCCCTCCCACGCTGCTTCCCCTGCTCCTCCCACCGAGTCCCCCCCACCCCCCCATCCCTCCCACACCCCCCCAGTTCCCTTGCTGCCCAGTTTGGTTCTGAGGTGCCACTTGCAATAAAACACCTTGATTAAAACAAACCAAGGCAGCCAGGCTCCCCTGGGAGCCAGCCAGGAGCCCCCAATTAATGACCCTTCACATTCTCTGCTGCCATGTTAATCATTTACAGCAGTTCCCCCTTGGTACACACACAGCCCCCCCCCCCTCACTGCCTTTGTTAGCCCCCCAGCCCCCACACAGGCCTGGCTGGAGGGTGCAGAGGGGAAAGATGCTCCAGGGAGGGTCCAGGTATCCCTCACCTGCCCCCCCAGGGTGAGCGATGATGGGGAGCTCTAGGTGTGCTGAGAATGAGGAGCCCCCCAACCCCAGGTTTGGTGGGGGGGACATCCCTGCACTGAGGCTCCCATGGTGTGGAGAAAGCTCCCTGCCTGGTGGCCCCCTGATTTGTGGCACACACACCCCCACCCTTTCCTAGCAGGGATGATGTGATGCAGGACCCTACATCACCTCCCACCCACCTGAGCCCCGACACACTCAGTACACGTGTGCCAAAGCATCGAGGGAGCTGGGAATGGGCTGGAGCTCCCCCCTCCCCACTCTCTCTCCATGCACACACTCACACAGCAGCCCCTGGCTTTGTGCTCCAGCAGGCAGCCCCGAGGAGGTTTCATGTTACTGGGAAACTGGGATGGGGGGATGTTCCCGGGGCAGCCCCGCAGACAAAAGGCCATTGTGCACCGCAGCCATGGCTGCAGCCCAGAGCATCCCAGCTCCCCTGCCAGCACCAGAGCCCAGCAGCCCACCCCAGGCCCCGGGAGGTGGCTGAGGAGCACGAGGTCCCCAGAAATAATGGGATGCTGTGGGATTTAGTCTGGGTGACCCTGCTCTGGCAGGGGGGTTGGACTGGATGAGCTTTCAAGGTCCCTTCCAACTCCTAGCGCTCTGTGATGCTCCTGCCTTGGGGTACTCCAGCCCCCTCCCAGCACCCCAAACCACATCCTCCCCATCCCAGGGCCTGGGAGAGGCACAGAGTAAATAAACCAGCCCCTGGTGCAGCTGAGCTGGGGGTGCAGCTGAGCTGGGGTGGCAGGCAGGGACATGTCCCCGTGGGTGCTGGCAGGTCAGGGCGTGCAGCCATGGCAGGAGCATCCCTGCCTGAGCCAGCACCTATTTCCAGCCCCACCAGCTCATCCAGCTCACCCTGTGCCACAGCCTCCTGTGGGGGCTGCCCCAGCCCAGCCAGAGCTGTATATCAGGGGGGTCTGGATATATTCACAGGCATGGGGCTGTCTGTGGAACAGCCTGGGCAGCAGAGAGCCCCTCCAGACCCAGATCTGGCTGGCAGGGGATTACAAGCAAATCCCAGTTTTTGTTTAAAGGAGAGGAGAAATAAACCTGGCTCCTGGGACTTGGGGATGGGGGGGGGCAGGGGGTGTGAAACCTGAGCCCCACAGAGCAGAAGGCAGCAGGTCAGCACCCAAGGGTGCTCAGCGCTCCTGAAGGCAGGTATTTTAGGGGCTGTGACCAGAGGGAGGATGAGATGTGGTGTGCATAGGGATGGGGGTGCCCATGCCTGCCCCCCAGCCTCTGTGTGTGTGTCCCCCCTCCAGAGAAGATGTGCCATAAGCACGGGGGTGGCTTCCCCTCCAGTTCCTCCCTCTCAGCTGCAGCTGCCTCCAACAGCAGCCAAGCAGCCCAGGTCTCCTCTAAACCCCCAACTCCAGGGCTCAGGGGGTCTGTCCCCCATCTCCTCCCAGTTGCAAACACCACCCAGCAGCATGGCAGGAGGGGCAGGGCAGGGCAGGGGAAGGGGAGGGGGATGCCCAGCCTCATGACTCTCCACCCAGGCAGCCAAACTGTCCCAGGGGTGGGTGACTTCCCAGCAGAGGTTTCCAAACAAGGCAGCACCTGATGCTGTTTGGCTTGGGCCAGCCAGATTGGGCCACTTCTCTCCAGGCACAAAGGGCACCCACCCCCCTCTTAACCCTGGGTTCCTCAACACTGGAGGGCTGGGACAGGCATGAGGAGTGATTTCCCCCTTCCCTTTTTGCCCCATGGACACCCCCACACACCCAGGCAGCTCTTTTCCGCCCCCCCCCCCATCCAATTCCACACCCCCCACCCCTGGTTGTGGATGGGGGCAAAGACTCAGCAGCCCTGTAGCACCCTCTGCAAGCAAGCTGAGGAGCTGCCTGCCAGAAACATCTTTTCCTGGGGGCTAATTATTGATCTGTGGGCACTAATAAATATTTCAGCAGGGACTTGCACGCAGGCTGGGAGGTCACAGCAATGGGAGGAAGGATGGGTTGTGTTCTCAGCTCCAGTACTCCCTCTCCAGCATGGGCTTGGGCAAGTCCCTCTGCTTCCTGGAGGAAGGAGAAGGAATTCTTCTTGCTCCCCAGGAAACTCTTCAGGACACTGGGAATCTCAGGAAAGCCCTTCCCAAGAGCTGCCATCTCATACTGGAGATGTCCTCCCCCAGGAGGGGTTCAGCCCTGTGCTGCCCCCCTCAAGAAAGTCAGAAACACAGAGCAAGGTGAATATGATGCTCACTGTATTGCACTGGGCAATTAATGAATTAGGGAAGGGAGTTAATTGCCTGGGAGCCAACTGCAGAGCCTTCTTGTGCAGCCATCCCTTGTCTTGCAGAGAAAGGGTGGAAATATGGGGGGGGATGTGGGTCTTCACTCCTCCCTGAAGCAACCAGAGGGGTGCTGGGTCCCGTGGTGCCACAGACACTGCTCCCAGTCACGGGGAGCTCAGCCCACTCCCATGCTGGAGGAGCCAGACACGACCAGAGCAGGCAGACAGACCTGAGTCAGACCTTGCTGCCACCCTCCTGCCTGGCCCCAGGCACCTCCTGTGCCCAAGATGTGTTTTCCCAGCTAAGACGTGTCCCCCCACCCCCTGGAGTCAGCCAGGGCACCCAAAAGGCTGCAGGAGGGGAGCTGCTGTCTGTGGAGGAGCCAAACACACCCTCCTCTGCCCTGATCAACCCAAGGATGCTGGAAGTGGGGATATTCTGCCCTGATCAGCCCAAGGATGCTGGAAGTGGGGATATTCTGCCCTGATCAACCCAAGGATGCTGGAAATGAGGATATTCTGCCCTGATCAGCCCAAGGATGCTGGAAGTGGGGATATTCTGCCCTGATCAGCCCAAGGATGCTGGAAGTGGGGATATTCTGCCCTGATCAGCCCAAGGATGCTGGAAATGAGGATATTCTGCCCTGATCAGCCCAAGGATGCTGGAAGTGGGGATATTCTGCCCTGATCAACCCAAGGATGCTGGAAGTGGGGATATTCTGCCCTGATCAACCCAAGGATGCTGGAAGTGGGGATATTCTGCCCTGATCAACCCAAGGATGCTGGAAGTGGGGATATTCTGCCCTGATCCACCCAAGGATGCTGGAAATGGGGATATTCAGCTTCAGAGGGGGACAGGCCCCGCTGGTGGCTGTGTGTTTTGCAAACCTGGTTGTGCAGGAGGAGGGTCTCCAGCCAACACTCCTTGTGAGGCAGCCAGGGGCCTGGGGGAAGCCCGAGGATGCTTCAGGCACAGCAGGAACCCCCTCCCCCAGCCAGCAGAACCCCAGCAATGCTGAGTAAAGGCACCCAAGGTGGGGGGCATGGTGCACCCCAAGCCCCGGAGCAGAGCAGACACAGGGGAAACGTGCTCTCACTCCACCTCAAACAAGCTCACTCCCCTTCTGATCCACCTGTTGCCCTGTCTGTGGGATGAGGGTGAGGACACCTGTCTCTGCCAGGCCCAGAAGCACATGAGCTGCTGGTCAGGAGGGCTTTGGAGGTGGCAAACACACCACACGTTCTAATTAGGCAGGTACCAGTTACCCAACAACCTGGGCTGAGGGAGTTGGGGTTTTTTTCTTCCCTTCCAGAGCTGCCTCAGAGGATCTGGTTTCCCCTTTCCCAGGGAAATTAGCAGGAATTAGGCACCCAAATCCCAAACACAGCTTTGTTGTGCTCAGCAGAGGTTGCTGGGACACAGGGTAGGGTAGAACAAGATGTGTGTCCTCCCAGGCTACCCTCCAGTCCCCTACATTGTCCTTCCCAGGGGGAATCATAGAATCCCAGCCTGGTCTGGGTTGGGAGGGACCCCAAGGATCACAGAGCTCCAACCCCCTGCCACAGGCAGGGACACCAACCTCCAGGCCTGGAGCTACACAAGGTTGACCCCATCCAACCTGGCCTTGAGCACCCCCAGACATGGGGCACCCACCCCTCTCTGGGCAGCCTGTTCCAGTCCCTCCCCACTCTCTCTGCAAAGATTTTTCCGTAATATTTCCTCCTCCAGCTTCACTCCATCCCCCTCACCCTGCCAAAAGATGTATTTCAGGGCAGCCAACCAGCACCCACAGTTCTGTGGAGCCCTGCTGAGCTGAGGAACCAGGGAATGGTTTGAAACCACTTTTTCTTTTCCAGGGACTTGGAGGCACAGCTCTTCCCAAGCACTGGGTCCCCCATTTCCCCATGGAATCTCCTCCCAGGCTTAAAATGTTCTCTCTGAAAACAACCCCCCCCCCCAAAAAAAAAAAATTAATTATTTAATTAATTGAAATTGGGATACCCAACAATTCATGCACACACCCCACATCTGCAGCACAGGCACCCCCCCCCCCAAGTGCATCCCTGTGTCCTGTGAACCCAGGGCTCACAGCCTCCAAAGCAGCAGTGTTAAGCCTATAATTTATCAGGTGATTTAGGAATTTGTCCCCAAAATAAGGCTACAGGGAGGGGGGAAATACAGCCCTGGCCAGTGCTAAATCCCCTCAGTGGGTGAGAGGGAAGGAGCTGTTTAATCAACTCAGAAGGGTTGTTCTGAGGTGGGGCTGGGGCTGTGTGGCCACATGGGGCTTTGGCAATGGGGCTGGGGAAACAAAACCAGGAGGGGAGACAAAGGCCCCTGTCCAGCCATCCCTGTGAGCACCCCAAGGGGGTTCATCCCCTGCCTGCATCCCAGTGGCTTTCCCAGCTCGCTTGGCTCAGTGGGGTAACGCTGGCAGCATCGCCCATGGGTGCCATGCTGAGCCCAGGCTGGGCTTCTGCATCCTGCCTGGGGCTCAGCTGGGATGGAGGGTGGGGAGAATAGAAATCACTTCTTGTTTCACTCTTTCCAGTTGTTTTCACCACGTGGTCTCACTGCAGAACTGAAGGTTGGTGGGAACCTCACCGGCCCCACTCCCAAATCCAGCCTTAGCTCCAGGGAAAGCCCATCACTGCCTTTAACTCAGGGAGAACTGCAAAACCAAAAGTGAGAATGACCTTTCCTGGACTGAAATCCTGGGCTCTGCTGGGATCCAAGCAGCCTCACACCGCTCCCCAGCTCACCTCACCACACAGCATCACACACACAGTGAATCGTTTCTATTTCAAGCAGGGGGACCACCTCACAGCCCCCCTCCCTGGGGGTGCAGAGTTCACCTCTGTGCATTGCCAGGCTCCTTCCAAAACCCCATGCTCTCCCATTCCAGCAAATTCCAAGCACCAAACAACCCCTCACTTCCCCAAATCCCTTTTATTCCCCTCCTCCCCCTCCATTACACACAGTTTCAGGCCAGTTTCCCACCTGGGTTCTGCTCCTGGGAGCATCTCACTGCTGCTCTTTAGCTCCTGGGGGAGCACAACTTGGCTTTAAAACCCAAGGGATCACCCTGGGGGGTGAACCCACCTTAGGGATGCTCCAGCATGGGCTTGGCAAGCAGGGAATTGCCCAGAGTTTCAGGGATAGAAGCAAGGAAGAGCAGTCCCTGGTTGTTCACAGCTCTCCAGTTACAGCCATTCACCACCCCCCCAGGATAACTAATGAGTGATATTAATATTAATATCAACATATTAATAACAACAAACCTCTGCCAGGGATGGAAATCACAATTCCACACTGTTCTCAAGGCAAAGGGCAGGGATGGGGCTGCTGCAGGCAGGAGGTACCCCACCACCCCCAAAACCCAGGCAGGGCTGCCTGCAGATGGTGGTGGGGGGGACACATTGATTTTAGGGGAAAAAAATAAACCCCCTGGGTCTGCAAGTGACACCTTGAGTGGATTGAAGCCCCCAGACCCATCACCATCAGGGAGCCACGGCTGGGCAAAGGCAGCCAGTGCTGCCTGGGCTTTCTGCAGGTGATGGAAAACAGGTCAGCTTCTTAGAGGGAGGTTTTCCTTCCTCCCCATCACCCCCCCACACCCCCTCCCCCTCTTTGCTTTCATTTTTTAATCATCAGAAAGGGACACTGCTCTGAGTGTGTTTGAGTCAGGGGGAAGCTCACAGGGGATTTTAAAAATCCAAATAACAGCAAAGCAACAGAAATCAAGCACCCCCAAGCCTCCCTGGGTTTGGGCTGACCCTTTTCACAGCACAAATCTTCCCTGTGAAGAAGTTTTGCCCATGCTGACACAGGTACTTTCACATTGCACTTTTTAAAGGTGTTTTTAAGCAGAAAAACTCGCTAAAAATCCAGCAGCAGACTGTCTGAAGTCCATCTCCTAACTCCAGATGTCAGTCCTTAGTGTCAGGATGGTTGACATCCCCCCTGCATAACCCCAGCCAGCAGCATCCCTGGAGCATCCCGAGCCCAGGGGGCTTGAGGGGTATCCACACACCACCCCCCCGCACAACCCCAGCCAGCAGCATCCCTGGAGCATCCCGAGCCCAGGGGGCTTGAGGGGTATCCACACCCCCCTGCACAACCCCAGCCAGCAGCATCCCTGGAGCATCCCGAGCCCAGGGGGCTTGAGGGGTATCCACACCCCCCTGCATAACCCCAGCCAGCAGCATCCCTGGAGCATCCCGAGCCCAGAGGCTCGAGGGGTATCCACAACCCCCCTGCATAACCCCAGCCAGCAGCATCCCTGGAGCATCCCGGGCCCAGGGGGCTTGAGGGGTACCCACACACCCCCTGCACAACAGCAGCATCCCTGGAGCATCCCGAGCCCAGGGGCTCCAGGGGTACCCACACCCCTGCCCCACCCCCCCCCAACAGCAGCATCCCTGGAGCATCCCAAGCCCAGGGACTCGAGGGGTACCCACACACCCCCTGCACAACCCCAGCCAGCAGCATCCCTGGAGCATCCCGAGCCCAGTGGCTCAAGGGGTACCCACATCCCCCTCACAACCCCAGCCAGCAGCATCCCTGGAGCATCCCGAGCCCAGGGACTCGAGGGGTACCCACACCCCCCCACACACAACCCCAGCCAGCAGCATCCCTGGAGCATCCCGAGCCCAGGGGCTCCAGGGGTACCCACACCCCTGCCCCACCCCCCCCCAACAGCAGCATCCCTGGAGCATCCCAAGCCCAGGGACTCGAGGGGTACCCACACCCCCCTGCACAACCCCAGCCAGCAGCATCCCTGGAGCATCCCGAGCCCAGGGGCTCAAGGGGTACCCACATCCCCCTCACAACCCCAGCCAGCAGCATCCCTGGAGCATCCCGAGCCCAGGGACTCGAGGGGTACCCACACCCCCCCACACACACAACCCCAGCCAGCAGCATCTCAGTCTCAGGTGATGATGAAAAAGCATTTTGGGCTGGTGTGGGGAGAAGGGGGTTGGCATCACCGTGGGGACAAGCACCGACCGGGCTGTGCCACGCTCTGGGTCTGGCACCCATGGGTGAAGCTCTTCCCTGTCACATTAACACACACACACCCCCCAAAATGGGGATGCTCCAGGGATGACGCTGGCTGGGGTTGTGCAGGAGCGGGGGCTGCGGGTACCCCTCGAGCCCCTGGGTTCACCTCTGGGTAACCTCCATCCTTCCCCCAGCCCTGCCTCCATCTACCCCCGGAGGAGACCCTCGGCGAGGAAGAGAGGAGAAGGCAGCGGGGTGGGGGGGGGGGGGGGAAAGCAGAGCAACCACCTCCCTCCCGCCGCAGCCCTTTGAACGGACCTATCGCTCCCGGCCCCGCCGCCGCCCGCCCCCGCCGAGCCGTGATGCAGCCGGGCTCCTCCTCTCCCCTTCTCCGCAAGGGCTGGAGGCTCCCCTTAGCCTCTTTGCCCTTATTTAATTTCCAGTGTGATTTTGCTATTTTTAGCAGCTGGATCCCCTCCAGTAAGGCCGGGAACTCGCTCCTTCCCCCTCCCCACTCCCTCCCCCCTTTTTCTCCCCCCTTTTTTCTATTTATTTTATTTTTCCCCCCTTCTCTCCCTGCAAATGATTCGGTCTCAGCTTCCTGCCTCCTGGAGCAGTTTTTTTCCCCCCTTTCTCTTTATTATTTATATAAATAAGAGGTGGGGGGGTTGGCTGAGCGGTGGATGCGTGTGTGAGCCGCAGCCTCTCTCTGCCTTCTCCTTTCAGATCCGCATTTGCCAGGAGCAGGAGCAGCAGCAGCAGCAGCCGCCGGGAAGGGGAAGGGGAAGGGGAAAGGAAGGGGAAGGGGAAGGGGTGGGGTGGGGGGGTTTAAATCTCCTCACAAAACAGACAAGCCAGGAGGAGAGGAAAAAAAAAAAAAGAGAGAAAAAAAAATCAAACCAAAACAACCCCCCCCCTAAAATATTCCCCCTTACCCAAACACCCCCCCCACCCCCAAAAAAACCCCCAACCCCCACCCCCAAGCACCCAGCAACGAGATCAAGCTGACTGTGAGTGCCTTCTTTCTGCTATGGGGGGGAGGGTGTTTGGGGGGGGGTGGGTTTTTTGGGTGGGGGGGGTTGTCTTTGCTCTCCCCCTCCCCGCATGCTCTGCATGAGCCCCCCTCCCCTCCCCTCCCCGGTTCTCTGGGTGTTCGCAAAGGACGCGTGTGCTCGGGGATGCTGCTTTATTACCCTGGTTATTAATGATTGTTATTAATAAGGGGAGGGGGATGCACCTGGCGGGGCTGCCCGGGGGGAGAGAGGAGTAGAGTTGGGGGTGTGGAAGGGGGGGGGATGGATCACACGCACCCCGAGGGCAACTTTCCCTCCACTTACTCGTTTTCGGGTGATGCAAACACCCCACGCGGGGTGCAGCATCCTTCCCCCCCCTCACCCCCTCTCCAATCGTGGGAACCCCCCTTCCCCCGTGCTCGCGCTCGCAGGGTGCGCGGGGGCCGCTTGTAGGGTGCGGGGGGGTCGGGACCGGGGGGGGGGGGGTAGGGGAGGGGCAGGGAAGAACCACACAGGTCGGTGCGAAGTTGCAGTGCTGGGGCTCAGCCACCCTCCCCCCCCACTAACCCCAGTGTGTCCCCCCCTTTCCCCGGGCAGTGCCCATTCTGCGAGCCCCTGGGGCTCCGCACCCCCTCCTCACCCCAGCCCCGCATCCCCCAGCCCTTCCCTGGCCGGGGGAGGATGGGGAAGGGAGGATGGGGAAGGGAGGATGGGGAGGGAGGATGAGGAGGGTGATGCCGCCGGGGGTTTTATGGTACCCCGCAGGACAGGGGCTGCACAAAGCTGTGATGCTGCTGCCCCTTCCTGCCGCTTTTCTCCCTCCCCCACCTCCCTCCTGCCTTCCTTTTATCACTTCCTTTTATTATGCATGCCCAGGAAGGAAGGGGGGTGGTGTGGGGGGTAGTGGGGGGTGGGGGGGGACTTTCCTCAATAGCAAGCTTGAGGGGCAGAGGATGGGGTGAGGGGAGGGGGGGGGAAGGCTTCAAAGCAGAAGGATTGGTCCTAATGAGGACATCACATCCCTCCCCAAGCCCTCGCACCCCTGCCGAACAGGCTCTTCAACTTCTGCTCCACTATTTCTTCACCCCCACCCCCCTACACATACACACACCCCACCACCTCCTCCTCCTCCTCCTCCTCCTCCTCCTCCTCCTCCTCCCTCTGCCAGGAGGTGCGGCCGGGATCCTTCCCCAGCTGCAATCAGGCTAGGTTTCCTGGGCGTGAAGAGGGATGGAGGGGAGGGATGGAGGGGAGGGATGGAGGGGAGGGATGGAGAGAGGGGAGGAGGGTGTTTATTTATTTTAATTTAAAGAGAAAAAAAAGCCCCGAGCAGATCCTGTCTCCCTCTCTCTCCTGGGCTCGTTTGGATAACCTAAGGAGTAGGTGGCAGGAGAGAGGGATTTCGGGGGTTGTTGGTGTAAGCCGGCTCGGGTGTGGGGAGGGGGAAGGTGGGAATAGGCCCAGGGGCAGCGAGGAGCATCGCCCCGAGGGCCCAGGTTGTCTGTTTTGCAACCCAACCTCCCCTTGTGCAAGAGGTGGCTGCTGAGAACGACCCAGCTCGTGTCATGGGGAAGAGGGAAACGATGGGGCTGGGGGAGGGGAGGAGAGCCCGGCAGCTCCCCATCCGTAGGGATGGAGAGGGGAGGAGTTTTTCATTCCCCCCTTCCCAACTCCATCGATTGAGAGGCAGATGTAGCCCCTCCAAACCTTGCAGAGATTTCTCTCTCTCCCAGCCCGGGGGAACCCAGCCCTCATCCCCAGCCCTCATCCCCAGCCCTCATCCCCAGCCCTCATCCCCAGCCCTCATCCCCAGCCCTCATCCCCAGCCCTCATCCCCAGCCCTCATCCCCAGCCCATTCCTCCCTGCCTGGAGTGGAAAGGTTCCTCTCTCAGCTGCTTCCTTTCCTCCATGGCAACACAGCTACTCCCTCCCTCCCTCCTATATGGCTTTGATGCATGTGAGTGGGACCAGAGCTGCTTCCCACCACGGGCTGGGCATCATCCCACGAGCTCAGGGTGCTCCTGGGGCTGGGGAGGTGCCACCAGAACGGGGAGCATCATGTGGAGCCCAAGCCACTTTTGGGAAGAGCTAGGGCTGGGGGAGGGGGAGAGGAGCATCCTCCTCCTCCTCCTCCTCCTCCTCCTCATCCCCTCTGCCAGCCTGGGCATGGAGCCCTCAGTCTCTCAGGGTGGTTTCACTCTGGAGCCGCCCAGGAGAGCTCAGAGGTGGTGGAGGGATGGGTGGGATGTGCATGTATTTCCTCCTCCCCCACCCCCCAACAACTTTGTGACAACAGGCTCTGGATTGGGGAGGGGGGTTATACCTGGTGCCATCCCCACAGTGAGGAAGGGTCCCCTCAGCATCCCTGGCCAGAGCCACCACGTTGGGGCTCATGTCCATCCCCATCAGGGCAGAGGAGAGTGTGCCATGGGCCATACTGGTCCCATCTATTACCAGCTACTGGAGAGGGCACGACACTGCTTGGGGGCTGTGTCACCTCTGACAAAGCTTCACTTAAAAAAAGAGACAAACCACCCCCCAAAAAAAACCCACCCAGTTTCCTTTCCTAAACCTAAACCAGACCAGGGTTTGTGTCTCATTTATGATTTTGTGGTTTATTTATGATTTTAAAAGACACACACACAAAAAAAGAAACTCCTTGCAGGGCCCTGGGATGCTGTGAGGGATATTTCAGGGTGTTTACACAGCAGCGTGGTTTCTGTCCCAAAGAAAAAGAAAAAAAAACCCCAAAAAAAGGCCTCTGAGGGTGGGTTGTGGTGGTGGTGTTGTTGTTCTGCGCTCTGAGTCACTTCCAGGGGGCAGCAGGAGCTGACACGTGTTGTTTTAACAAGGCTGGAAGGTCTGAGCGGGGCTCCCCTCACTGCACGGCCCATGTGTGCCTGCTCCTGATGTCTGCATGGGGCTCAGCATCCCTGGGGGGACGGCTCAGCATCCCTGGGGGATGGCCCAGCATCCCTAGGGGACGGCTCAGCATCCCTCGGGACGGCCCAGCATCCCTGGGGGGATGGCTCAGCATCCCTGGGGGATGGCCCAGCATCCCTAGGGGACGGCCCAGCATCCCTGGGGGACGGCCCAGCATCCCTGGGGGACGGCCCAGCATCCCTAGGGGACGGCCCAGCATCTCTAGGGGACGGCTCAGCATCCCTCGGGACGGCTCAGCATCCCTGGGGGGACGGCTCAGCATCCCTGGGGGGACGGCTCAGCATCCCTCGGGATGGCCCAGCATCCCTGGGGGGACGGCTCAGCATCCCTGGGGGACGGCTCAGCATCCCTGGGGGGACGGCTCAGCATCCCTGGGGGGACGGCTCAGCATCCCTCGGGACGGCTCAGCATCCCTGGGGGGACGGCTCAGCATCCCTGGGGGGACGGCTCAGCATCCCTCGGGATGGCCCAGCATCCCTGGGGGGACGGCTCAGCATCCCTCGGGATGGCCCAGCATCCCTGGGGGGACGGCTCAGCATCCCTAGGGGACGGCTCAGCATCCCTGGGGGGATGGCCCAGCACCCCCCAAGATGGCTCAGCATCCCTGGGGGGACGGCTCAGCATCCCTAGGGGATGGCTCAGCATCCCTCGGGATGGCCCAGCACCCCCCCCCCCGACATGGCTCAGCATCCCTTGGGATGGCTCAGCATCCCTGGGGGATGGCCCAGCACCCCCCCATCCCCCCAAGATGGCTCAGCATCCCTGGGGGACGGCTCAGCATCCCTGGGGGACGGCTCAGGACCCCCCAAGATGGCTCAGCATCCCTGGGGGACGGCTCAGCACTCCCCCCTCCAAGATGGCTCAGCATCCCTCGGGATGGCTCAGCATCCCTTGGGGATGGCCCAGCACCCCCCATCCCCCCAAGATGGCTCAGCATCCCTGGGGGACAGCTCAGCATCCCTCAGGATGGCTCAGCACCCCAGCTGCCTCCTGCAGCCCCACTCTCCCCAGTAGCACTGTCCCAGTTGCAGCCCCACTCTCCCCAGTAGCACTGTCCCAGTTGCAGCCCCACTCTCCCCAGTAGCACTGTCCCAGTTGCAGCCCCGCTCTCCCCAGTAGCACTGTCCCAGTTGCTCTTGCCACAGTCTAAATTGAAACCAGTTGCTCAGAACTGAGGGTTGGTAAGTCCACAGGCAGAGGTAGGATGAGTGCATCCACCTTTGCAGGCTGATGGTGAGGCTGCTGGGGAGATGTGGGGCAGACCCAGGGCAGGGGTGCAGGACAGCACCCAGGGGTGGGGGAGAAGGTGTCCCAAGGGTTGTCACATCAACCATCCCAGAGCAACACTAGTTTTCTAGCCAAGCATCCCAAGCCCTGCGTTTCCAGGAGGGAGACTGGGATGCTGCTCTCCCAGCCCTGTTTCTGGTCAGGGTCATGAGTGAGCACTGGGGCTGTGGGAGACACCCTGCTCCCTCCCAGCCCACAGCCCATCCTCCTGGCTCCTGGGCTGGGAGTGTGGAACTGGCCCCACTGCTCTGGAAAAGCAGGTTTTCCCTACGCCCCCGGGAAGCCTCAGGCTGGAAGGAGGGGAAGATGGAGCCTCTTCCTCCTCCCCATGAGTGAGGAAGGCCATCCCAGCCCTTTGGGACGGGCATCCCTAGGACAAGTGCCTAGCCCTAAGCCTAGCCAGGGTGGCAGGGTCGGGGTGGGGGGTACAGCATCCCACCCTGGGTACAGCACAGCCAGGTGTTGAGGCCCTGGGGGAGGTGGTGGAGGGCTGCAGGAGGCTGCACCACCCTCCCAGGGCCCTGGGACCCCCTGTGGGGATGCCCAGAGGCCCCTGGTGCTGTGCTACCTACCGCTCATCCTGTTCCAACCTGCCCGTGCCGACAGCGTGTCTGGGGTTCAAAGGAGCCCAGATTAAATCTGGAGCCGCTCTCCTCCTTCTGGGGAAAGGGGATGGGCTCTGGCCGCTCCCCAAAATGCCTGCTGGGGACCCCAGGAGCTGGCTCAGCACCGGGGCACTGGCTAATTCAGCTGTGGGCTCTGGGCAGGACCCTGCCCAGCAGTTGGTTGGTTTTGGTCCCCAGCCAGTGCCAGGAGGAGCAGGGACAGCTGAGCCAGGGAGGTCTGAGCACCCATTGCCTGGGCCAGCCCGCATGAGAGGAGCACCCACCATGTGGGGCTTGGTCCCACAAGAGCAGAGAGCAGCACCAGGGGGGTCTCATTGCCTCCATCCATCCCTCCATCCATCTCTCCATCCATCCCTCCATCCCTCCATCCATCCCTCCCTCCATCCCTCCATCCCTCCCTCCCTCCATCCCTCCCTCCCTCCCTCCCTCCATCCCTCCATCCCTCCCTCCATCCATCCCTCCCTCCATCCATCCCTCCCTCCCTCCCTCCCTCCCTCCATCCCTCCCTCCATCCATCCCTCCATCCATCTCTCCATCCATCCCTCCATCCCTCCATCCATCCCTCCCTCCCTCCATCCATCCCTCCATCCCTCCCTCCCTCCATCCCTCCCTCCCTCCATCCATCCCTCCATCCCTCCATCCATCCCTCCCTCCATCCATCCCTCCCTCCATCCATCCCTCCCTCCCTCCATCCCTCCCTCCCTCCCTCCATCCCTCCCTCCCTGTTGCTCCTTTGCAGCCAGAGCATGGCCATGAGGAGGCAGCAGGGGGAGCCTGGTGGGGTCCAAAGGTCTGTTTCCAGAAGGGACGTGGGTGGGTGCAGCAGGGTTGGGTTTGCAGATAGGGCAGGAGGAAGGGCTGTGCCTGCCCCAGGCGCTCTGTGCTCCTGGGAGGGGAAAACCCCTGCACCCCCACAGCGAGGTGCTGCCAAACCGACTCAAAAGGTTAAAAAAATTACAGGCCAGGGTCTCTGCCAGGGTCTCTTCTGGTTTCTCCACCAGCACTGTCCCTGCTCCATGCAGGGAGAGGAGTGGGATGGGGGTGAGCAGCCGGGAAGGGCTGGCTTAGGGCAGAGGCTGCTCGTTTTGGCTGAGTTTTTGATTGTGAGAGGCATTCAGAGAGCAGGAGGCCCTGGTCCTCATCACCTCCTGCCCTTGCTAAGACCTCTCTGGCCACCCCCATCCCCACAGAGGGGCCAGGTGACTGACAGCTGGGGGGAGGATGCACCAAGCATCCTCACCCTGGGGGGAACAGGCAGCAGGGACCCCCCAAGGCTGGGCTGACCCCACGGCTGGGCTGACCCCACGGCTGGACTCACCCCAAGGGAGATTTCAGGAGCTTCACTCATCCCTTGAAGCCCCCCAAGTCCCTCCAGTGGCTCCCCTGCTCGCACTGGGGGGAGGGCTGGGAGAGGTGTGAGGGAGCCATCACTGACCGACCTTCCTCCTCCTCTTGCTCCCCCTCGCTGCTGCTGGAAGGACAATGAGCGACTCGGGCGCCAAATCCAGCCAGCCCCTGGCCTCCAAGGGCGAGAAGGACGTGGGGGAGAAGAGGGGCCGGGGGCGGCCCAGGAAGAAGCCACAGGTACGAGGGGTCCCCTGGGAGGAGGAGGAGGGGCAGCTCTGCCCACAGCGATGCCCTCGAGTCTCTCGGGTCCCCCCAGGCTGTGAGGCAGCAAGAAGCAACCCCCTCCCCCCCGCCCCCGCCTAGCATCCCAGCAGCATCCCCAGGGCAGGGCAGGGAGAGTCCTCATTACCCCTCCTTATCTCTGTAAGCAAATCCCTTCTTGGGGGCTTCAGAGCCCACCCCTAGCCCTGCAATCCCCCCCCCACACCCAGGGAGGGGCTGGAGGGGCCTCCTCTCCCTCCTCCCCAGGCTGCAGCTGAACCTGCCTTTGCAGCCGGGCTAATTAAAGCCCCATTAGCAAAAGCTCCTCAGAGGGATAAGATGCTGCTGGAGCCTTTGTGGTGCCTAGTCGTCCCCCCTCCCTTTCCAGTATCCTCCCCCTGCCCCTTCCCCCAGGAGCAGGTGATGTTTGAGCACATGGTTTTCCCCACTGAAAAGGAGATTTGCTGCTTCCCAGCCCCTTTGCTGGGCACTGGTAGTGAGTGGGGGCTGCTGGGGGGCTCTGGGGAGGGGGGCTGCAGAACCAGCAAGCACCCTCCAGCTAAGCCGGGTGATGTAACAGCAGGGCAGGAGGGTCACATCCACGCCTGGCTGAAGGGCGTGTGGGAGCCTGTGCTTTAGTCCTGATCCCAGTGCAACCAGTGCTCCCAGTAGCACCACATGCCAGAGCATCCCTGCCCCAGCGGAGTGTGCTGGGAGGAATGGGGCTCCCAGTCTGGAGCATCCCAGGGTGCAGTGTGCTGAACTGGGAGCCTATCCAGTGTGCATTCATTACCCAGGGACCCCCCAATCTGCAGTAACACACCCACCCACCCCCCACACACACCCCCCACCCCTCTGCTCTCTCTTCAGCAGGAGCCCAGCGAGGCCCCGACCCCCAAGAGACCCCGTGGACGGCCCAAGGGCAGTAAAAACAAGGCCACCCCAAAAGGCAGGGTAGGTGGCCGGGGACGGGGGCTGCTCCGGCCAAGGAGCCGTGCGCTGGGACAACAGGTCTGTTTCCAGGGCAATTACAGGCATTTCAGGGCGGATGGGCCCCTGGGAGGGGAGGGGAGGGGAGGGGAGGGGAGGGGAGGGGAAGGGGGTGGGGGTGTGTCTCGGTGCTGGCTGGTGGGGAGGGTGATGGGGGAGCCAGGGGCTGTGTGTGTGTCACCGCCTGGACACCCAGCAACAAGTGTTTGTAAGGCGACTCACATCCTGCACCCACCTCCTGAGTCACAGGGATGGGGCTGAGGAGGGGGGAGGGGAAACACAGTCACAACCTGGGTGCAGCCGCCTGGGAGATGCCACTGGGGTGATGAATTTGGAGGCTGTGGGTGGGAGGAAGGGAAATGCTGCCTGTCCCATCCCCCATCCTACCCTCACCCCCCCAGAGCATCCTGGGGGTGCAGGGGTGGCCTCAGCCTGACCCAGAGCATCCTGGGGGTGCAGGGGTGGCCCCAGCCTGACCAACAACATTGTCTGCCCTCCTCTTTTCCCTTGCTTGCTCAGAAAGCCACAGTCACACCGGGGAGAAAACCTCGAGGCCGACCCAAAAAATCGGTGAGTGGGCTTTTCCCTTCCCCCCAACCCTGCTTCAGAGGCACAACAGCCCCCCAAGCTGTCCCCACAAGCCTGGGGAGGTGCTGCGGGAGAGTGGAGCAGTGTTAAGAAAGGGGGCACACACACACACACACCCAGGCTCCACACCCAGCCACGCTGTGCCCCTGTACGAGGGGGTGTGAAGCTACCCCAGCTCCCCCCTCCCCACAGCACTGTGGGGGGGGGCAGCTGGTGCTGCGTGGCGTGCCAGCACCCCCATGTCACAGCACAGCGCCACTGTGGGTGCAGGAACCCCCCTCTGCTCACAGGCACTGCAGACACCCTCATATTTTGTGTTCCCCCTCCTCTGTTTCACACACCCCCCCATCCCTTTTCCCCACCTTGGGTGGCAGCCTGAGCACCCATAAGCATCACCCAGATGGGGGAAGCAGGTTTCATCTCCCTGCCCAGTGCACACATCCCACTGTCCCCACAAGCTGCCACCCAGGCATGGGGACACCAGGGCCACCCAGGAGCATCCTCAGGGTGCTGCTGCTCTGCCCCGGGCAGGGTCACACCCCTGCAACCCCAGGACTCACATCCCGGGGGGTGGGGGGGACACCAGGGCCACCCAGGAGCATCCTCAGGGTGCTGCTGCTCTGCCCCGGGCAGGGTCGCACCCCTGCAACCCCAAGGCTCACATCTCTGGGGGTGGTGGTGAGGGGGGTGTTCCTGCACCCCCTGTGCCAAGGCCACACAACCGAGGGCTGTTTTGGGGTCCCCAGGGTGAGGAACTGGTTGAGAGGGGTGGGACCAAGGCTGGGCTGGGCTGTGCTGGGGACACCGCGTCCTGTTCTGGCAGCTGCCGGCCGCAGGGGCTGGTAGATGAATGGAGCGGGGGGCGGGGGGGGAAGGGGGGCCGGGGCTGACTCAGGCTCACGCTCAGCCCTGACTCATCGCCGGGGCCACGATGCTCGCGGCTGCCACCGGCTCCCCCTGGTGGCAACTGGGGACGGCGACACTGGGGACCGCGGCCAGGCACGTACCCAGAGCGTGTGGCTCCCCCCCTCACTGCCATCCCACCCCGGGGAGCACGGGGGGGTGTCTTACCTGGGGTTTAACCCACAGCAGTTAAACCTGGAGCAAGGGCCACCCCCCAGATCCAGGCGGCTGCTGGTGCCTCAGTTTCCCCTCTTTGTTCATCCGGCACGATGTGCTCCATCAGCCCTTCATCCAGGCACAACAAGGGGGGAGGGTGGGGGTGTGTCGGGGGGTGGTCTGCAGCCCCTGGCACCCCAAAAACCATTGCCTTGCAGCAGCAAGATGAAGAGGAGGTGAACATTTCCCAGGAGTCATCCGAGGAGGAGCAGTGAAACCTCTGGAACCGGCGCTACCTCATCGCCCTGCGGCCGGAGGAGAGGGATGGGGAGAGACCCACTGCACCCCCCTGGCTTTTTCCTCCTCCCTCCTTTGCTCCTCCTCATCCTCAGACAACGGCAGCACTGGAAAATGCCCCAACCCGGGCAGCCCCTCCAGCCCCACACCTTGGGGGGGTGTGGGGGGGTGGGGTGTGTGTGTTTGGGGGGGAACTCACCCTGACTCCCCCTCTCCCAGGTTTCAGAGCTGGAAAAGGGGGTGGCTGGCAGAGAGATGGGGCTGGGGGACTCCTCCCCTCCCCCCTCCTTTGCTGCTGTCCCCCCTCAACACAGCAATCTCACCCACCCAAGAGGGTGCTGGTTGCACCCCCCACCCCCAGCACCAGGCTTTGCACCACAGCCTCTGCTGGGAAGAGATTGGGGGGGTGATGGTTTATGGGGGGGGGTGTCAGCAAAGGCAAGACCCTCTCCTCCCCCCGCCAAGTGCATTAGACCTTTGCTCCAGCCTGCTGCTACCCCAGGCAAACCCCCCCCCTTATATCTCCCCCCATCCTGAGCAAGGGCAGCCTGCGTGGGAGAGCAGCTCCTGCAGTGATGCTGGGGCTTGGTACCCATCCCCAGGGGTGCCCAGCCCTGGGGCTGCCCAAGCAGGGCTGGCTCATGGGGGCTCTTTCCCCCCAGGTTCTGATATATGATATTTTGGGGTCTTAAGTACTTTTTCTGTTAAGGTTGGGGTTTTTTTTTTTCCCTTCGTTCACAACTACCTCTGGATATTTAAGTTCCACTCTGAACTCACAGACATGCTGCTGCTGTGCTGGCTGCTGGGGCATCCTTGGCTTGGTGTTTCCTTTTTCGGGGTGTCACTGGGGGCTGAGGGGTATTTTTTTCTCTGTCCCCTTTTTTTGGGCTTTTTTTTTTTAAAAAACAAACCACAACTGGTTATTTTAAGGTCTAGGTTGTTCTGCTGCTCCAAGGGATAGAGGCTGGCAGGGCAGTGGGCTGGGGGGCAGGGACTGTGGGATGCTCCCTCCACTGCATCACCCACAACGGCTGCAGCAGGACCAGAGGTCGGTGCCAGGTGGCTCCAGTGGGGAAAAGATTTGGGGTTTGGCTTTGGGGTTGGGTTTTTTTTTGGTCTGCTGTCAACGACCGTTCGGTTTCCTATTTGCAGTTACTTGAATAAAACATTTTATGGATGTTTGACACCTCTGGCCTGGACTCTAGTTGGGGGGTCCAGTGCCTGGCTGGGGGTGGGAGAGCCCAAAGGCTTGGAGCAGCCACTCCACACACTACCTTCTCCACAGAGACATCCATGATGGGGCCGGCCATCCTCCTTAGGGCCGGACAGGAGCTGCTGATGGAAACACAAAGAGGCAAAACCCCATCCCAACCTCCCATCCCTGGGATTATTTTGTTACTGTGATGCCAACCGCTATGACATGTGGCTGCCCCATGGTCCAGCAACCCCCCACTGCTGAGAACCTGCCCGACACGGGAGGCCAAATGCAGAGAAACACATTTATTGGCTCCAGCACACGCTGTGATGCTCCTCTCCAGGAGCATCCTGCTCCCTGTGCCCAGCAAAGCCCCAGCTCCTCCCCTGCCAGGGTACCAGCCCCGGCCATCCCGCTCGGTGCATTATCAGGGGGAGGGGGAGGGGGGCAGTGTGAGGGAAAAGAAACACAGCCCAAACTGGCTCTGAGGTGGGAGATAAGCCCTTATCATCAGTGCTCATGGGGGGATGGCTCCCGGGCAGTCGCCATCGGCATCACCACGCTACCATGGGCGCATCCCGCCCTTCCCATCGGCGGGCGAAGGCGGCAGCGCCGGTGCTGACACCGTCATCCCTCCCCTCCCGCGGGCAGGAACCAGCCCCAGCTCTCCGGGAAGCATCAGGCCTTCCAGTCTCTGTGTGAGGGCCGATGGGCTGAGGGTCCCCCCAGCCGGGCATCACCTGTAACAGAGAGCGTGACCTCAGCAGGCTGGGTGCCCCCAGTGCCAAGGAGAGGGGGGCAAAGCGACCCTTAAAAGGCATCAAGGTGGGTGGAGAAGCCCGGGGGTCTCAAACACCCACTGCACTGCCCAACCCTCCCCAAAATCCCCCGGATTATACCCAACCCCTTGCCCTGGGGGCAGGCTGGCACCGTGGGGTGGGTAATTTGGCGCCGCTCAGTGCTGGGTTTTCACCCCAAAAAGCATCAATAAAATTCCCAAAGGAATTCCCATTGGGCAGCACCACAGGCAGCCAGTGAGCCACCCACCCCACCTATACCCGGCCCCCAAACCCAAGCTCACGCCCCCCAAAACACCCACCCGGGTGTCCTCAGCCTCCACCAGCAGCTCCTGCTCCGACTCCTGCAGCTCCTCGGCCGGGTCGTAGCTGTACATGGGCAGCAGGCGGTGCCGCAGGCGGTCAAACCTGGCGGGGGGGGCGGCAGCTGAGCGGTGACACCCCAAACCCTCCCCCAAACCCCCCCCCACCCCGCATCCCCAGGCTCACCTCCGCTTCTTCTGGACATACATCACCTGCGAGGAGAGAGGGGGGTGGTGTGAGCGGGCACAGGGCTGGGGATGCTGTTTCGGGGGGATGGGGGGTGTCCCACATCCCCAGGTGCTGCCCCCCCCCCCGCTCCCCAAACTCACCGCAGCCAGGAGGGCGCCGAGGAGGGTGACGAGGAGGAAGGGTCCCAGGACGTAGCCCACCAGCGAGTCGCTGGCCGTGCCCGGCGCCGTGGGGGCCGTGGCGTTGCTCATGGCTCAGCGCCGGCTCCTCTCCGCATGGGGAAGCGGGGGTCCGGCCCCCCCCACCCCCAGGACGGGACGTCTGCGAACCCACAGTCACCCCGGAACAACGGCCGCCCCCGGTAATAAACACCCGGGAATAGCCCACCCCCTGCCCGGTAATTAATAACCCCTGGGGCCCAGCAGGGACCGCGGGGGGGGGCGGTACACGCCCCCAATCCCCCCCCTCCCCGGAGGATGCTCCCGCACCCTCCCCCGGGGTACTCAGCGCCCCCCACTCAGGGCCGGGGGCGGATGGAGTCGGGGAGGGGAGGGGGGGGTGCCACCCCGCACACCCCCACCCCATCCCCCGCGCACAGCCGGGGGGGGGGTCAGGGTGTTCCGCCGGCACGAGGAGGCCCGGGGGGGGGGTGGGGGGCGGGGAACGAGCCGGACGCCGGTAGCCCCCTCCCCACACCCCCTCCCCCCGCGGGACACTCCGCGTCCCCCCGCACCCTGCAGCCCCCCCGCACCCCCATCGCACCCCCTCCCCCCTCCCCCATCCCCCCAGCGCATCCCCGCGCGCGGCCCGGCCCCGCCCCGCCCCACCTGCGCGCGCCGCGCACCGCCCGCACCCGGAACCCGCGTGACGGACGGGACACGGGGGGGCGGGACTTTGAGGGGGAGGGGCTTGTTTTGATGGGAGGGGCTTAGTGGGAGGGGCGTGGCCGGCGCGGGGCCGACAGGGGGCAGCAGAGACCGGGCGGGGGGCGGGAGGGGGAGGGACGAAGGGGGGGGCGGCGGGGGGGGGGGGCGGGGGGCAAAGGAGGGACGGGAAGAAGGAGAACCCGGGGAAAAGGAGGGACACGGGGGGGGGCACGGGGAGGGGGCAGCGGGTGGGGGGGAGGGCGGATGGAGGGGGGCCGCGGGCGGGTGGAAAGACAGAGGGACGGGCGGACAGATGGACGGGGGGGCAGCAAGGTGGGTAGGTGCATCCAGCACCATTAGTTGGGTGGATGGAGAGGTGGAGAGAGGGACGGATGGACAGAGATGGACAGGGACTGATGGAGAGGTGGATGGAGGGACAGAGGGATGGATGGGCAGACAGATGGACAGACAGATGGGCAGAGATAGATGGACGGGGATGGATAGAGAGATGGATGGGGAGATGGGTGGACAGGGATGGATGGGCAGACAGATGGACAGAGATAGATGGGATGGATGGATGGATGGATGGAGAGAGAGATGGATGGACAGAGGGACAGCTGGACAGAGGAATGGATAGACAGGGGGATGGATGGATGGATGGATGGGTGGATGGATGGATGGATGGATGGATGGATGGAGGGATGGATGGATGGAGGGATGGAAAGATGGACAGAAATGGATGGACAGGGATGGATGGATGGATGGATGGATGGACAGAGGGATGGATGGACGGACAGAGATGGATGGACAGAGGGACAGCTGGACAGAGGACCGGATAGACAGAGATGGATGGACAGAGGGATGGAGGTGTAGGTGCAGGCTGACAGACCCGTGATGTAGCCCTGGGTCCCCTCCCTGGCCGAGGGCTCATGCTGTGGCTGATCCCCCCGGTGCCTGACCCGCTGGGGACCCCGGGAACCCGCGCAGGGGCTGTCCCAGCGCCACCCCCGTCAGAGCGCCGGGGCGGCGGCAGTGTCCCAGCCCTGATCCCAGCCGCAGCTTAATCCGCTTTGCCCGCAGGGCGAGCAGATGGCCCCGCTAAATGGGTCAGGCGGGAGCAGGGGGCAGCAGGGAGCCCCGTGTGCTTCCCAATAGCTACAAAAATTAATGATCAAGTGAAAGGAGGTGAAGGAGAGGAGCCTGAGATGGTGGGGCTGGGGGTGGGATGGGGCTTGATGCCACCACCGAGCATCCTATGCCAGCTTCAGGGACCAGCAGCTCCCTCTCTGCAGCCCCCGGGGTGAACCTGCCAGTGGGAGGCCAACCAGCTGCACAGCCGGGGTCTTCCTCCCCCTGCCTGTACCCCCCCGCCTGTACCCCCCACCTGTACCCCCCCCCCCCGTACCCCCCACCTGTACCCCCTGCCTGACCTGTGCTGGGTTTAGGACACACAAGACAAAGGGCAGAAGATGCTGATGCGCCATGGCCACAGGGACTCTGGATGCAGCAGCAGAGATGCCCTTGGCCACTGCATGGTGCAGGGGGCTGCAGAGCCCCTGGAAGAGAGAGGGAAAGGGTCCAGGCGGCTCACACCCATACTGGGGGAATCCCCCCCCAACCCAGAAAAAGCACCAGTTACCCTGAGAGTACTTGGTGGCTGCTGTCCCCACCATCCCATTGTCCCCAGCAATCCCACCAGCCCTGGAAGTCCTGCTGCCCACAGCATCCTCCTGGCCCCAGTGGTCCCAGTATCCACACTGACCCTTCCCACCAGCCTTCCCAACCCAGCCAAAGCCTCAGTTACCCCCACATTCCCCTGGTCCCAGGTGGATGCTTTTACCCAGCTGATCTAGATGGAGAAAAAGGGGAGTTGAGGTTGGGGCAGCACAAGGGTTGCTCATCCCTGGAGGTATCTCCTCAATACTTAGCCCCTCTCCCTGCCCCCAGCATCCTTCCCTCCCCCTGGGGCTGAGGGCAGCATCCCCACCAGTCCCATGGATGTGACATCTCCGTGATGGGGGTGGGAGGGACACCAGCCAGGGGCTAAATTTTTTGGCAGGCGAAGCGTTCCATGGGGTATTTCTGCTCCAAAACGGGCTGAGAGAGACACCAGCCCCCTCCTCAGCACCCCCCAGCCCCAGCAGATAATTGGGGACAGCTTTGCTGAGCTGCTAAGCTCCCATCTAAGCAGCTAAAGGCGAGTGGCCGGATTTCCAACCCGCGCATCCCTCTGGCTGCTCTCCCAGCCAGAAATCCCAGGGAGGGGGAACCACTGTCCCCACCCCCATGGGGGCACGGCCCGCTCTGGCTCTGCCTCACTGCTCACCCCAAAAGGCCTTACCTCCACCATCAGCAGAGATTAATTAACCCTAATCACAGCCAGGAGCGTGAGGGCATCACGCCTGCTTCCCCTCCGTGCAGTGATGGTGCAGGAGGAGACGGTTCCCTTCGGATCCCAAAGGGAATTGGCAAAGCCTGAGGGGTGTGGGGCGGGGGCAAGAGATGGATCATCAACCCTGGACACCTTCACTGGGAGGGGAAAGGCAGGAACTCCTGCGCCTGTAGGTACAGACGGCATCGCTGCCACGATCGGGCTGCACACCCGGGATCCGGGCACACACCAGGGATCCAGGCACACACCGGGGATCCAGGCAGACACCAGGGATCCAGGCACACACCAGGGATCCAGCCACACACCGGGGATCCAGGCACACATCCAGGATCCAGTCACACACCAGGGATCTAGGCACACACCAGGGATCTAGGCTCACACCTGGTACCCAGATGCACACTCAGGATCCAGAAATCCAGCCTCACACCAGGAATCCAACTGCACACCAGTGATCCAGCTGCACATCCAGGGATCCAGGCACACACCAGAGATCCAGCCACACACCCCTGACCCTGCCCAGCATTTTGCTTCCCAGCCCAGGAGGAGAAGCCTGCACCCCATCTGAGCGAGGGCTGGACCTCACAGGGCCAGGCTCCTGTTGCACCCTCGTGCACACACACACACACGTGTGGAGCACAAACACAGCAGGACCCAAAGCAGCTCCCATTATTTCCCCACCTCTCACCATCTCCAGCCCTCACTGCTCCCCTCCCCAGGGCTCTCCCTGCTATCCCTCCAAATTTTCTTTTCCAGACTGTAAAGGCACCAAGCCACTTCATAGAATCCCAGAATCCCAGCCTGGTCTGGGTTGGGAGGGACCCCAAGGAGCACAGAGCTCCAACCCCCTGCCACAGGCAGGGACACCAACCTCCAGGCCTGGAGCTACACAAGGTTGCCCAGGGCCCCAGCCAACCTGGCCTTCAACACCCCCAGGGACGGGGCACCCACCCCCTCTCTGGGCAGCCCGTTCCAGCCCCTCACCACTCTCTCTGCAAAGAACTTCCCCCCAATCTCTCCTCTCCCCCTTCCCTCCTCCAGCTTCACTCCATCCCCCTTGTCCTGCCAGTCTCTGCCCTTTAACAAGCCCACTCCCCCCTGTTCCTCTGCTCCCTTCAGGGACTGGCAGGCTGCAATGAGGTCCCCCCACAGCCTTCTCTTCTCCAGGCTGAACAAGCCCAGCTTCAGGAGGGGCTTTCTGCTCCAGTGACACTTCATCACCCCATCCCCAACTCCAGGTTCCTGGGTAACAGCGTGGTGGAGACAAGAGACCAGGCAGGAAGCAGAGCCGGGTGTGAAATACTGGTGTGTTTATTGGTTGGCACTAGGTTACAGCCTACGCTCTGCTCAAACTCACAGCCACAGATTTTAGTTTGTATTTTACTTTTTCCTGGGTTTTTTTTTTGTTTTGGAAACCTTTTAAAGACAGGAGCGGTCTCCCTTCTCACACACAACCTGGAGGAAAAGTCTTGATGAAGGAACCAGCCTGTCACGCTGCTGGACATCAGCACAGCTCCACACCATCACAAGGTCTGGTCCAACTCCCTCCCTGACTCTGCTGCAGAAGAGGAATGGGGGGTTTGGAACCCTACCAGAGCTGAGCAGTGAGCCCTCCAGCCTTTCTGAGAACACTAGGGATGAAAAGGTCAAAATTCTGTAGGAATATTAGACCTGCCAGCCAAGATGAAGCAGGAGCAAGAGCTGGGTTACCCAGCTCGAGCTAAGGTCTGACCCTCAAAGAAAACAAACCTCCTGTTTCCCACTGAACATCATTTGACTTTGAGCAAACGCCTGGTGGGTGAGGACAAGTCCAAGTCAGGAAGAAAAAGCATCAGATGAAATGCTAACTTCTAAAGTGCCCTTGCAGTTGGGAAGTGTTTTGGAAAATCGGGTCAACTTCATAGATGGTGAAAAATAAAATAATAAACCCCAAACAACCCACGTGAAGTTTTCCAGAAGGTTAGAAACACAAAGAGCTGGAGTGAGGAACCCAAGTCTGCAGCCAGAACAACCAACCAAAAGAGATTACAGGGATTGCAAGTCCAAAACCACCTAGAATCGATGGAGACTTGAGGATTTAACTTCAAATTCATTGAAAATCACTGCAAGCCTCAGGTTTCTTTAATTCTAGTAAATCAGCAAGTTCGTCCCCTACACCAGTTTTTCCTCCTCCACGTGAAAGCTGGGTAGCAGCAGCACAAGAGCCTCCACTGAGACATCCCAGCAGGCACCACCGGGTCTCCCAGGAGCTGGAAAGCCCAGGGAGCTCATCCCAACCGCACTCTGCTGCTGCCACCATCCAACCCCAGGCCTGAGCGCTTGAATGACTCAGGAAAAATTACCTGAGTATTTTTAACCCTGCAAGGGTTAAAAGTAACCCTGCAAGGGTTAAACCCCCCCCCAAAAAAACCCCTCTAAAACCCAAATGCCATAATCCATAGGGAGTGCTTGTGCTGGCGCTGCCAGGCAGGAGAGGTCAGTGTTGAAGTCTTGCCCTAAGTCGTGAAGGGGAGTTTGAATGTACCAGCTGGGACGTGAAGAGAGGAGACAAAGCCCCACAGCTTTGACCTTGGAGGTATCTCAGTTCAGTAAGGAATGAGAAAGCCTATGGCAGATATATGCCCATACCCACCAATGGGCCCTGGGTGTTTGTCCCACTGCCAGGCACAGGCTTGGGTGGGGTCTGGGATCCCACCCCGCAGCTCCCGGGTGCTGCCCGGGAGTCTCAGGGATGGAGAGTTCATGAAAAGAAAGAGGAGAAAATGCGATGGTTCCAGATCTCCCGATGTGATGGGTAGAAAATAGGACACAGAGGAAGTTCAGCAAACGCTCTTGGACCTCCCAAGATTTACTTGAGGCAGTTCTCGAGCCAATTTCTCAAGTCTAACTTCAAAATTCTCACTTTCCCCCTCACACACACACAAAAAAAGGAAAAAAAAAACAAACCCAAAAAACCCCTACCAACTAGCACCAAAAAGAGATTTTCTGAATCTCCCAAATGCATCTCCAATCCAGGGCTCTCTCTCACCCCAGCTACACCCCATTCTGTACCACCCTCGTGCCACTGTTCCCAGTAAAGCACAGCCACACACCACACTCTGTTGTGGAAGCCCAGAGTCTTCTCTAACTGTATGAAGTTCCTCCCAAGGTTGAGAGGTGTGAGGAACATACGTGGACCTATGTACACCTCTCTAGGTCACAGCCTGAGACACAAGGAGAGCACGCACCAGAAGGTCACCTGCATCCCTGGGTGTGTAGCCACTAGATGATGCTCTTATTAAGCAGGAAGAGAGCTGGGAGGGAGGAGAGTCTCATTTCAAAGCAGGACCAGAGCTGCCGATGAATTATACAACGTTGTTGAGCATCTTCAGAAGATAAAAGCTCTTCACACCAACAGGAGGCTGCAGAGACTCCGTTTCTTGGTGTAAGTTTGGCTTAAGGGACTGATAAATCTTGATCCTCTCCCAAAAATCAGCACCAGATGTAGCATCTACTCTGGGAAAGTGAATTATTCCAACCTCTTTTCCCCAGGGCTCCCAGACCATCCCACGTTTCCTTCGCCCTGGTACAAACATCCCTGCCTGCCAAGCACCAACACACCCATTTGGGATAGAAGAGTGGTTCTGAGAGTGAGGAAAGCTGAAGCTGTTCTAACTGGAAGAAGCAAACGTTGGATCTGTGCAGCTTCCCATACTTTGCTCTTCTGGAGCAACCAGCACATGGCAAAATGGTGCAAATGCTTTCTGTGTGGAAAAGCTGAGGCAGAGGCATGAGGTCCGGGCTAGATCTGGGAAGTGAGGATTCCTGACATTCCCTACCCACATTTTTAGCCACTGAATACTTTGTGCCTGCACAAGGGAAAAAGCCAGCCCAGCAGATTCCAGTCCCTTCTGATTTTGGGGTTTATGGAGGTCGCTTTAAGGCACGGCCAGGATCACACCCAATTAAAGCGCCTTCTGGCTCAGCGGGGAGCTGGGAAGCGCACCCAGCGTTCATCCTGGTAATGCTTAAACCACAGCTGCTTTCCAGCCCCCAAAACCATCGCTTGCCTCCCCAAAAGCCATCGTCAGGGGAGACGTGGGGGCTTCTCAGAGGGTGGAAGTCATACCTGAAACCCAACCCCTGCTTTGCAGGACCCACTTCCAAGACAAAGCAGCTTTGTGTTCTCTACAGCACACCATTTCTGAGCCAACGTTCAACCAACGCATTGAAATCCTCGTTCCACCACACCAAAACCTTATCTGAGATACTTCCTACAGCTCAATGCATGCAACTTCAGCTCCACCAAGTTTAATGACACTTGGCACTCTTCCACGGAGGGGGCCCCCACCTGCCTCTGGAGTTTTACTCATCAGCAAGCCACGGGATCTGACGAACCCCACTGGGAGAATCCAACAGCGGCTGCTGGAGCCATGGGCTCCACAGGATTGTCTTCCCTTTTCTCTACAGAAGCCAGCATCCCTGCTACCCAGCATCAGCTTAAACCAGGAGCTATCATTTTCCTGCTGTGGCTGTAATCCACACCAGTCTGTCAAACGCTTCCAGTAAGAGAGATACAGATTTATTTTTTTTTTATCAGTATTTTGAGGTTTAAAAGATCATCAGGCTAAGTGGTGAGCCCTGACCACGCTTCTCTTCTTCCATTAAGGTCTCAAGTACATTTAAAAATCCAGATGGCAGGCTGAAGCTCTGCTACACGAGGATTCCTCATTCTGACACCAGCAGAGGAAGCGAATTGATGTTGAAGAGGGGAAACCTCCCCTTTTGGGGTCTCACTCAACGCTGAGGTGACACTTCCATGCACAAAGGAATCCAGCCCTTGAGCACTTCAGGGCTCAGCAATGTTGCTCCTCTTCTTCCCTGCAGGCAGATTTGCTTCGCAGTGAATCGAGAGCGAGGTGCCCTCATGCATCCCACGAATGCACCCATGAAGAACAGCAAGGGAAAACGTGATCTCACTGGGGAAAGTCGGAGAGGACGCTGGAAGCTTTTCAGGGTTCAGAGCATGCCAAAAGTGACTGACAGTAACCCCTCTGAGCATCATCAACTCAGCCTTGCTCCCAACCTGGATTTCCAAGAACCCAGACAAGAGCTGGAACCTACAACTTGAGGGCAGCTGGACAAACCAGCTGCAGACTTGGTATTCCTCCATTCTCCCTAAGAACACGCAGTGCCAAGAAAGACAGAAGCTATGCTGAAAGCCAAACTAAGAAGGTTATCCTCCAAGGGGAAGCTGAGACATTCTGCAAGGCTCTGTCTAAGGGGTGAGGCTAGACACTGCATCATGTGAGGTAAGAACCCCACTATCTCCAATGCCAGCTCAACACATAGCACCAGTTTTAGGACGCTGGATGCCTGAGGCTGAACCTACAGGGTTTTTAAGCCATTGACAGCAGCCCTAAGCAGTTCAATCAAGCAGGCACTAAGAAACCCAGAGCACCTCCCTCCTTACAACTCCTTTCTCACCAATAAAGGTAGCTTGATTGTCGGTCCCAAACCAATTGAACAACATTTCTGGATAAAAGGGTGTAAACTGCTAGGGCACACAGCTCTATGGGTTACTAGAGAAGAACCTCAGATGCTGAGGAAGAGGGGAAGTCGTGTGGTGTGGGGAGAGATGCAGGTAGCACAGGGACTAAGGCCAGGTTGGAAAATTGCATCTGTTGCATAAAGGTTAATTTCTACCCCAGGAGCTATTTCCAGTTGAGAAGGCATAATATCAGCCACTGGATGTTATACTGTGTTAACAACATCAATTCATGCCACATTAAAACACTTTCTTGGCACAATTTATTTTTTTCTGACCCAAACAAATAAGCCATTAGCAAGTCATTAACAATATTCTACCCTAAATTGTCAGTTTAACAGCCCTGTAAAAACATTTTGTATTTTTTTTTCTATTTTTTTTTCTTTTCTTTTTAAGTTTAAAAACAAATGTGTGCATGCTGTCGATATTAAAACTGCAGTTACTCTTTCAGGAGTACCAGCTGTTTTGTTGCAAAGCAATTTCAACATACTAATCTGTACAGTAAAGACAAAAAACTCAATTGAAGGCAGTAGATGGCTGTGTTAGGTGCCACTCAGGGCTTGGTAACAGCAGACTGAATTTCTTGGATGCTTCCAGATACAATATTCAAGCCCTTTTTTGAGAGTTTGGTTCAGGCCCATCAGCACAGAGTAAGAAATTAGTATTATACATTTGTTTCTAAGTTGAAGTGAGCTGAACTGGTGTCATTTAGGCTCAATTCCAGATGCTTGGTTTCAAGCTACCTCTTGAATAATGCCTCTCAGCTTTTTCTTCTGCCTGGTTTTTCGTGTTAAGCGATCACTGGCACTGCTTTTGGCCTTGCTACTCCACACTGATGAAAGCAAGAACAAGGAAAGGAACAGAATAGGGATCTTCAAATGAACAGCTCCCTTGCCAAAGCAGCAAGGATACCATTCCCCCTTGTCCCAGGCTCCATGGATATTTCTAAGGGATTTTCATATTGTAAGCGCTTCTTGGGAAGAGAGAAAAAAACTCTGGAACAGTGAGTGTTTATTAGAATATTTGTTTTGTTAAATAAAAAGGAGAAGGGGAAAAAAAAAAGAAGAAGAAAAAGAAAAAAATAGAGTACTGCAGATTTAATTTCACATCTTGGCTCTGCTCTGACAAAGGAGAAGTTACTGAATCCAGCAACTACTTCTTGTCCCAAGCCAGGGATTAATTAATGCCCCTCCCAAAACTTGTACCTGTCCCAACCCACCCTCTCCCCCCAGCCCCAACCCTTCCCATTTTATTTCCCAACTAGACAACACTGTTGGCAAATCAAGACAGCATGTAACTGACATCAATAAAAACAACAAACAAAAAAAAATAATCATGTGAAGTGTGCCAACGCATCAGGGGAGCTATCCTATGGAACAGTGCACTTCTCCAGCCAGGAATTCTGCTCAGGAGGCAGCTGTACCTTTCACAGAGGGAGAGTTTAAACATGCTCCACGGTGCAATTGTAAGTGCTGCAGAACCACAGGACAAGAGATTGAACACCTCAAGTTTTTCCCCCCAGGGCTTCTTTTTGTTTTCAGGGCCACAGGTGGTGGTTATCCAGCTGAGGGGTCGTGCAGGACCGCTCAGTAAGTACAGTCCGATGCTTTAGCACAAGTTACAGGTATCCAGTTCAGCACGGTGTAAGGCATGTGGACAAGAAGAGACATCAGCAGAAGGCAGAAGATCAGCACAACAGCATTGGTGATCGACGCTCCAGTTTGTCCGACTTTGACCCCACTTTGAATCCCTGATTCCTACCACAGACAAGGAAATTCAGTTTCTATTGTAGCGTTTCTGAGGCTCTTTTTGGCCAAGGGTTAAAAAGACCAACTCCTTTTTGTTTGTTTCATTTTGATGTAGATGCAGGAAGCTGTAAGGAGAAGCAACGGGAGCAGCAAGGGATGTCTGCAGGTGATCAAAACTCTGCCCTCAACTTCAAGTGTCACTGCACTAAATGGGGAGATACTGAACGGGGAGGATACTGGCCCAGCCACTAGCACTGTCACAGAGTGTGTGTGTGTGTGTTTTTAAAAAATAAAATAACAACAAAAAGGCAAACAGATTAATTAGGAACCCTTCTTTTTCAGAAGGCCAAGATTAAAAAAGGAAAACCAAAAAAAAAAATTCCCCACAAAATTAAAAGGTTAGGATCCTCCATCTAAAAAAAAAAAAGAAGAGTTTATACATATATGCTGAAAGCGACCCCCACATGGGTCTGAACAGCACCTTACAGTACAGACTAAGACTTAAAGAGCTGATCTCACATCTGAAGTCTTTTAATTAATTAAAAACAAAAAAAAATATTAATAAGTGGCTATGGCTGGGATGACACAAACGGGACACTTCAGAACACAAGGCAGAAACTGGCAGCCTCGCTTGCCAGGCCATGGAAGCAGTGGAAGGGGAAGGGGCACTTCATGCACAAAATGTATTTTACAAAATACAGATTTCCCAAAAAAAAGCCAGAACAACAACAACAACAACAAAAAAAAGCCAATGAAAAAAAAAATAATAATTCCCACCTTGCACTATATTGTAGCACTCTTTAACGCTTGCTCTGCCACAGGCTGCTGCCCATGCCTTGTTTGAGAGAGGAGGCATGTGAAAAAGGGGAGGGGTGGGGAGGGAAATCCATGGTTTAGTCTGTTTTGCAAAATTTCTCTCAGAGGGACGTCTTCAGTCATCTGATGTCAGACATGGAGCTCTCAGAGTACGTCGTGGTCATGACAGGAGTGCCGTTGTTTGCCAAGCAGCCTTGCCTCAAGGTTTCAAAATATGAGGCCTGCACTGGTTTATGATACTGCAGAACTTTTATGGCATCTTCTATCTTAAACCATTCCCTTTTCCTTCCTGTGGGTAAAAAGCAAAAATCAGTAGGTGCAAGGAAACACTGCTCCCCCTTCTATGTTTTACCATGGCTGTTGATTAGCTTTCAATCATTATCATGTGCACAAATGTCACAGGAATAATTTCACTGTGCAGAAAAGCATCAGTTCAAGAGACACAGGGAAGTGTCCTCTGTATCCTCAGGTCTCATGGGCCATCTACTTCAAAACACCACACCGATGGCTCCTCTATTCCCACCACACATATCTGCTTAGGGCACTGCATCCACAAACAGGTCTTGCATTTCCCAACTGAAAAACCAACCACCACCACATTTATTTTGCTATTTCTGCAAGTTCTGTTCAGGTCAGATGCTCATTTTAGAACCACCCACACCACCAATTTCCATCAACTTGCAAAGGGAACTCAATTTCTGCTGGAGGACATCCTTCCTTACTCCTTCCCTAAAACCTCTGCCATAAGCAGCATGAGGAAAGTCAAGTTACAGGTGCCACAGTGCTACTGCCAAACCTGCAGAACAACAGGTTCCTTTTCATTTGGGAATCCAATTTAAATGTGGGAATTTCAAAAGAAAATGGATAATGATTAATCCACGCTGCCCACATAGATTTTCTTCTCATCTTAGGCACCTCTTCTTCATTTAATATCTTAAAGTGACAGAATTAAACACCAAATTCCTGTAGAGGCAGCTGTACAGCTGAGTTGACTTCTCTTGGGGCACAGAGGTTATAAAAAGCATCGATTTGGCCACAGTTTTCTCCCCAGCACCCCAAAAACACAGCACAGCAACTTTTCTCACCCGCTCTCAGAAGGATTCCAGGTCCCAGAGGGATGTTAAGCTGACGTGGTTTGTCCAGATCAAACCAGTTAACGCTAACAACCAGAAAGAACTTACCAATGTTGACAGAGTCCTCCCAGTCTTCCAACACTTCTGTGACAATAAGTACGTAAACATATGTCCTGTGTTTCCTGTCCCGATTCTAGGAGGCAAAGAGAAGAGAATAGCACCAAAGCTACCAAAGGAGAGAAGGTTGAGTGGGCACATGGTGACTGCAAGTCACAAGCTACCTCACTGTGATACTGCAGCACCTTACGTGCAGCTTCTCTCTCATTACAGCTCATTCTTAGCTATGAAATACTTCTGGGTTTTAAATGAGAGGTCTGAAAAGATTAATAGGGGTTGTAGTTGGGAAGTCTGGCTCCTGATCTGGATTTGGATATGGGTATAAATTAGTTCCTCAGCTGGAAGACCTACAGGAGAGATTTTTATCTATTTCACGTGGCTCTGAAACGGTGAAAACACAACTGCAAAAAGCACCATGCTGGGTACCTGCTGACTGTGCATCTCACCAGGACTCATCAGATTAATAGGGGTTGTGTTTGGGAAGCCTGGCTCCTGATCTGTAAGGCAGCATTTGGATATGGGTATAAATTAGTTCCTCAGCTGGGGGGAAGACCTACAGGAGAGATTTTTATCTATTTCATGTGGCTCTGAAACGGTGAAAACACAACTGCAAAAAGCACCATGCGGGGTACCTGCTGACTGTGCATCTCACCAGGACTCATCAGGTGTCACCGCGCTCCAAACAGGAGCACACACGCTTCACCCCGCTGCAGAGGCCAGTTTGGCAATGGGTGACAGCAGGTGGCAAAGAACAAAGGAGAGCCACTGCTCCCCAGCTGCTGGGTGGCATTTTCTGGCAGCAAGGAAGCCACTGAGAATATTCAGTGTTACACTGGCTCACCACTCATGATTGCAGCTGAGGTGGAAATTGGAGATGATCAATATCATGGAAAAGACCAGCATGGTTCTTTCATTTAAACAGGGAGCCCTAAGTTTTCCTTCAAAGAAGTTATATAGTTACTTCACAACATGCTACTAAGTGGGTTTTTACTCCAAGACATTTTTTTTTGCATCAAAATTTCCCAGCCTCCAGGTCTGAAACTTACCTCAAAAATTCCCACTAATCTTCCTAACGTCCCTTTCACTCCAGCCTAGGAGAAGAAAACAAAACAAAACAGGCTTTAACAACAGGTCAGCACATATTTCTGTGTTTGTTGTGCAGGAGTAGCTCCTTTAGAATAGGAAACAAATGCTGTCAAATTCTGTTAATTGGAAAACAACACAGTCAAAAGGAAAATGGCATAAATCTATCTGAGCTCTAACCATGTGTATAGTGCCAAGGATTTTTTTCTAAGTTTAAGTCTAAATTTGCTTTGAGGTTTAGCAGTTTCACCTCTTTAAAATGATACTGTAAGAAAACAATTTAAAAGGATGTATAAGGCATCCATTTAAGACATCAAAACAAGGTGACAGCTACTGGGTATTTCAGGGATCCCCTGCACAGATCTGAAGCCTGCTGGTAGAAATGTAAAATACTATTGGTGTTGTAATGAGACTTCTGCACCAGGAACACGACCATTTCTGATACACCCAGATGCACATTAAAAGGAGACTTTGGAACAGACACACAAATCAAGAGATCTAAGCAAAGCTTTTGTCTTTTATTTGAATTCTACTGAAGATGTGCTCACTTCATCTGATTTGCTGTCACTTGTTGGACCAGCTTCCCACCACGGTGGCTCAGCCACTTTCTCAAAGTGGTGTCTCCTTCTACACTCTCCACATGCCATCATCCCACTCTCCCACCCCCATAAACACACCCCCAACCCCCCTTTTTTTTCCCTAATACTTTACATTCTCTTCTCTTTACGACTGTAACCGGCTGGAACTCGTGTTGTTGCAGACAAGATGAGGTGTTGCTCCATGACTTAACTGGCCTGAAGCAACACACACAACCTTGGCATACAACCCAGTCACTCTGGAAGGTAAATTCGGCTGTCATCTCTGGAACACATCCCTAAGCAATTGAGGAAAATAGTGCCTGTGCTCCTGCAGACAAGATCTATACTAGCAGGCTGCTTTTTTGGTCCATGTCCCATGGGATCCTGGGGGCATCCGGAGGAGTGTGGCCAGCAGGTCAAGGGAGGTGATCCTCCCCCTCTACTCTGCCCTGGTCAGGCCCCACCTGGAGCATTGTGTCCAGTGCTGGGCTCCCTGGTATAAAAAGGACAGGGATCTCCTGGAGAGAGTCCAAAGAAGGGCTATGAAGATGATGAAGGGCCTGGAGCATCTCTCCTATGAGGAAAGGCTGAGAAGATTGGGACTGTTCAGCCTGGAGAAGAGAAGACTAAGGGGGGACCTAATTAATGTTTATAATTATCTTAAGCAGGGGATGCAGGGGGAATCAGCCAGCCCCTTTTCAGTGTCTGTGGGGACAGGACAAGGGGCAATGGCTGCAAGTTGGAGCAGAGGAAGTTCCACACCAACATGGGGAAGAACTTTTCCCCGGTGAGGGTGAGGGAGCCCTGGGACAGGCTGCCCAGGGGGTGTGGAGTCTCCTTCTCTGGAGAGATTCAAGACCCATCTGGACACCTATCTGAGTGAAATGTCCTAGGGAGCTGCTTTGGCAGGGGGTTGGACCCGATGAGCTCTCGAGGTCCCTTCCAACCCCTGCAATTCTATGATTCTATCCTCCCTTTTTTTTAAAGGGTGAGGGCAACTAAATATTAAATAAGTCCAATTCTTTGTCCTCAGCAGCTGAGATAAACCATTTCCCACTCGTTCAGCTGCACAGATGCTTGTAGAAAGGTTAAATTTTATTCATTAAAATATTTTACCTATTTATTTCCCAGGCACTAAACAATCCAGCCAGAGCACCTCAGAACTGCTTCTAACAAAGAGAAAAGGATTTGTAGCTCCCCCTACTACAAGCATTCATACTAATCTAGAATTCTTTCTGTAACGTGCTCCCTGACCTCTACTTCTAGCAAGGGGCTTTGTAACTGAATCTTTTATGTTCTTTTTGGATGCAAAATGTACTGTCTCATCAGCATTTCTGACCCTCTGTGCAGCCCATAGGTGGGCCACTGACTATCAACCACAAGGCTATTTCTGGAGTCAAACAGCGATTCCATGAAGGTCAACGTCCACGTGTGCGCATACACCAGCGTGGCTGGGACAGATAACTGGTTCTGACCTTTGCAGATGAGGGATTTTACTTCATCTGCAAAACTGTTGCTGCTAACCTGGACTAATCTTTCTCAGAAGTGAGCTGGAAGGCAAATACTTCAAATGAATTTCATTCAAAGAACTCCAGCCGCCTCAAATGAGGAGTTTGGTTTATTTTTTTTAAGCTAAGCCACCATATCAACTTCCACCTTCACAACCTACATACATAAATACATGAAAAGGTGAAGTGAAATCAAACGTTTCAGGTAAATAACTGCCTTGGGCCAATGTTCTTCACTTGTTGAAGTTCTGCTCGCCTCACTTACCTGCAGGGTCACTGAATCAAAAGCCAGGGATGTTGTTGTGAGGGTTTAACGAACTCTCAAGCTTGACTAGAAACAAATTGATCTCCAGGCAACTAGTCAGCCTGGAAACTAAGCATGAATAAACACTGCTCAACCAGCCTCCCAAGCAGTTCATCCCCCTGCTCTAAAGCTGTGCTTGAAGTCAAACAAGCAGGTGAGGTGCGACAGAAGGAACGCTCTGCCTGCAAACTAAGATCTTTGAGCCTTCTCTGTTCTGCCTGGTCTTGTTCCCCCAGAAAAGTGATGCCAAGACAAATATGGACTGTAGGAAGATCACACTGAATTATTGTTAGACAACTCAGACTGCTGAGCTTTTCTTCATGTACCGCACGTAGTAGTAAGTGGTGAGGCAAATTAATGGTTTTGGTCAAAGAAATAGTGGGCTGATTTATAAAGAGTCCTTACCAAAGACAGCAACATCTGACAGATCAATGACAGCTCATCCTACTCTGTTGGTGTAGTAGATTCTGAAGGCAACGTATAGGACATCTACCACAGCTTGACTGGGGTGGTTTTGATGAAGCACTTAATTCACATACAAATAGGAAAGTCATAGTCTCTACAATCATGTACTGAGTTTAATGGAAAAAACAAACATGGAAGTAGAGCCTCACACAAATTTCTAACATAAAAGTTGCCCAAGGCATCAGAGAAAACAACTGTAGCTGTTTTTTATATATATATATATAAAAAAAGCAAGCTAGTTAATGAGCAACAAAACTGCCAGGCTCCTCTTTAGGCAAGCTCCATACCTCTTGCCTATGAGCCAACCCCTCAGCACCCTCCCAACTCCTCTCTGCAGGACAACGAGCATTTTCTTGGAAAGTTAAAAGCATGGTCACAGTCTCATCCAGGAATGAAGCTGGATTTAAGTCTTAATTTGCACCAGATGACTCAGGAATCTTCTCCTCTGTAGTAAATGGATTGCGAATCCTCCACCCTCGTGGGCCACAACAGTGTCTGGCAGGGACAGCACAATTTATTTGGGCACATGTTCCCCCACTAAGCATTAGAAGCACTGCAAGCCTCAAAATACACTTAGGAGGATACTATGAAACCTACTGACAAAGAGTAGGAGAGCAGCAGTAGCAACTGTTCCAATGGAGGGTGTGAAAATGCAGCAAATCCATCAAACAACAGCGTTCCCCAGGAAGAGACACACTCAGGTATAAAAGGGGACAGTCAGAGCTTGCAAAATTAGGTGCTTTTTCACTGCTTTGTAGCTCCATGTTGGTTTTCAAGGCCTGAAGTTTTTCACTGGAGGGAAAAGACAGATCTGGCAAGACTGCATCAGTGTCACAGCAACAGCCAGCTGCCCCAAAACAGCACAGGGCTTCAGACCGCTGCCAGCCGGACACCCAGAGGGGTGGGCTGGGCATTCAGGACAAGGAACAAAAATCTGGAGGAAATGAAGCTTTACTAGTTCTGCTGCTCATGGAACAACTTGTTTTAATAAAGAAAAATTACTGAAGACATCCAAGAACAGCAGGTTCAGGTTTCAAAGCTGAAAATAAGTTCGGGTCAGATGCAAAAAGCAGCCTGCAGCAACACCATCTGTTCCTAGGGACAGCTTTTATTTCCTTCCATCTGAGCTAAGGAAAATGTGGGTTGGAATTTCAGCTATTTTACTTTGCTCTATTAGGCTCAAAGCCTGCATCTACTACAGATTACTGCTGGGCAAGAGGACTGTGGTAAAACACCCAAATCTTTGCTCTAATACTTGCAGCACTGAAGGTAGTAAATCATACCCATAAAGACTGCTAGCTTAGACAAGTTCTAAAGACGCCAGTTACAGACCTGCCAGGCAAATTTTCTTGCTGCATCTGAGAGAGAGGGTTATAGTTATTCATTGAATTCCTTACTGCATTACCACTGATAGAGGCTTTTACATTTGTGAAACAGAAATGAAATTTCATGACAGGATGAAGAACTTGAAGCCACCGTGCTCGTTTTTATGAGGTTTGAGTACACAGGGTAGCAGCCAGCAGTGAACTTGGTCCTCTCTTTGCACTGAATATTCCTGAATCATCTCAGCCATTTATCCATGGTCCTAGTAATATTTAAAGAAAAAAAGAAGTCTTCCTCTTCTAGTACTGAAATATATCAATGTTCATATTCTAAATAAGTAACACAATACACAAAACAGGGCAGATTATTCATAAACCATGTTTGAGAGGGGGGTGGAAAAGAAAAAAAGAGACAAAGAGAGAGGTCTACTGACCAGATCAAAGTACTACCACGATGGACTATTTTTTGATACTGGCATCAATTGCCTGTTTGATCACAGATCAAGCACAACTTATCTGGCTTTTGATTCCCCATGAAGAAAGCACGGCTAACAGTCCCATAATTTTATAGAACTTGACATTTACTAAGTATTTAAAGGTCAGGATGTGAAAGATGTTGCAAGTGCAAAATGAAATGCCTTTGGGTTTAACAGATGAGTGTGGAGGCTTTTTTCAAAGTGACTCTATAAGAAGTTTAATTTAAGGCATCTATTTCTAAAACATGTTCTTCACCAGTTGCTCACACCCATAAAAAAAACCTCTTCTTCCTAACACAAAATTAATTCTGGGGAGAGAATGCCATGGTGAATAAAAAAATAAACCCAAGAATCAAAAACTATACTCCACTGGCACCAATGGCTGCTTTTAAGGGGCACAGCACTCCCCTAGAAGGTGAACCTTTGCACATACCTGGAGTTTATAGACTGACTACATTGTTTTGCCACAGTTTGTCAGCAATAAGTGGGTTTATTCTGAGAAAAGGCTGTGCTCATTCAGAGCTGGCGTCGCTTGTCTACTGCCACTCTGCTGAAAAACAGTGTGCAACAACTCCAGTCACTTCACATTTTATGCAGACAACAGAAAGCATGACAAGTGTTGGTACCTGTCTGCTTTAATACTTCTGCTGGTAGAGATTAATATAGATAAGGACTATTGCAAACTAGGACAAGGACTTCTGACTCGAACTGGGGCAAGAAGGATCACAAGTTTCACTCAGAATCAACACTTCATTTTCAGAAGAGTCTTCTAAAATTTTGAAAATCAGAAAGGAAGAGGAGCCAGATTTCTTTATATGACAATTCTTCCAGCAAACACATGGATAAACTCACCAAAAAAAAAATTAAAACAGCCAATGTCGAAGTTAAAAATCTTAGTTTAGGGAAGCAAATGCATACCATGCAGAAAAGAATGAATTGAGAAAAAGCAGCCTATTGTCATCTTCAAAGACCACAGGCAACTGAAAGATGAATGAGTCCTTCCAGCTCTTCCAACTGTCTCTTATTAAAATTGGAAAGGCGTACCAAAGGCAGTGAAAGAAAGCCCACAGATTTCTTCCATGGCTTAGACTAGCATGCAAACCACCTTCTCTTCGGATAAAAATTCCTTTCTGTTCATCCACACAGAGGAAAACTGTTTTTCCTTTTCCCAACACAAGCAGGAGACTCTACCTGCTCAGCTAACCTCATTTCCTTGTGAGTGACAGACATGCTTCTCCCAGGAGAGGAGTAAAGACATCAAACCCACTCAGACATCAGCCTCAGCCTAAATTCACATGAAGCAAGGCTTACCAGCTCACGCACACACCGGTTGCCCAGCAAGCAGCCTCCTAAAACACCTCCCCTGCCAAATCAATAGCAAGAGCTGGGAAACCAGGTGCTTCATAGCGTTCCAGCTGTAATATAACAAACATTCTCCTACCACGCACATTCCCCAGCGATGTTTTACAGTAAACACCTCGCTGAGCTTAGGACAGTTGATGTACGTTGTAATTTTGTTTGCAGATCATAAGCAGCGTGCTGGAACACAAACCTATTTGGGGAAGGCCTCGCACACCTAAAAGCTCACCCATGTCAGCTAGCAGAATCATTAGCTGCAGAGTAATTTTATCCACAGGAGGCTGCTCTTCTGCAGAGAGCTTTCAGGAAAGGCCTTTATCGTAACAGCATCTGAGAGCCCCATTTCGGATTCCCACCATCAAACGCTCTGAGGTGTCGCTGAGGTTAGGTGTTGGGGTAATCCTGCCGCTTTTGGAGCTCTTGATGTTTACTGTTTGGAGAGCAGCATTCAAGCAGATAGGTGCTTCGCTGGGAATGACTCAACCCTGCCAGGCTGCCACAGTTTGAATTACATTCTCATTCGGCACCGGTCCACGTGAGCAAGGGAACACCAGCTGAGCGAGAGGGGATTATCTCAGCCAGCCCAAACCAGTTTCTTTGCTGCAGACTGAGCCCATGCCAAGGCTTCCTTTCAGCCCCCGAGCTGTCATGGAAAGAGAGGTGACTCTTCCAAGGCACTGTGCTTCCCGGGAAAGGGAGGGTGGATACAGATTTAAGGATTTGAAAGGCAAAGCCATGCATCTCCCCAGTAAACCCTCGCCTCCTGTACCAAATAACTTAATTATTAACAACCATGGGGTTGGAAAGCAGGAGTCTGCAGCTAAAAATATTTCTATCGTTCTGGTTAAACTCAGTTTGGCTTGTAATGTGTTTGAATGATTGCTGAGTTACTAAAAAAGCAGGAGCTGTATTACAACCTGGAAATGAAAATTGCAAGCAGCAATCCCCAGTGCCAGAGGGATCTAAGGACCTTTTAAAAAAAATAAACTTCGATTGTATAATCTTCCACATGCTTCTGGTGTTCTGCTACATTATAAAAACATCCAAAGAGAAACACGTAACTTGGGAACTAACACATAAGATTAGTCCAGAGGCCCAAACACTCAGCAGCAGCTACTCCCAAATGCTTCAGAGAAAAGCCTTCATATACCAGATAATTAAATAAAGCAACTACTGGAGAAACTTCTTCCTAAGACACATCAATTAGCTCTTGACTTTTGTTCTGCGGCACAAGGATTTATAACCCTCTTGCAAGCTTTTTTAATCCTTATATAACCGTGAGCCTACTTGGTCATCCATACATAATCATTTAATCATTTCTCAATCCAAGCATCTCTCCAATTCAATAACATTCAGCAGCAAATTCTAAAGACATGCTTTACATATAATGCCATTTGCTGGCTTTAAATTCCTTATGAAGAATTTTCTCTTCCAGCCTGAAAGAGAAAAACATGCCTTCTCCGTGCAATCTGTTTGATCTGCTACTTGATTCCCTTTCTGAAATGGCTTCAATTAAAAAACATGAACACATTAGAAATTGTTGCTTGTAACTCTTATGATCTATTTCTCTTATTCATATAAAAAAAATATGTATTAGACCAAATATACTGAGGTCCCTATGCGTGGATTGCCCTGGCTCATAAGGTCTTACTTCTACCTTCTACACAGGTATATTTGATAGTTCAGCAAACACACAGCTGTTTGAAGGTCTACTTAGAAACTGTTCTTCATGCAGAGAAAAATAAAAAAGGAGAGTATCACTGTATGTGTTGAAATGACTAGCTTAATTCTATCTATTTGCAGTTCAAGGTACCAGGTGAGGATGAGTTCACTCTGAGAGCCTGAATTACGCTCCTACTTAGAACTCTGGTTTCCCTCATGTGTATGATGTGGGTATCACCAGTGACCCTATATTCCTCTTCACCTTAAGGGAAACAAGCAAGAGCAATGAAAACCAATTCCCAGGAATCAGCAGCGCAGCTCCAGGAGCTCCCGGTCTTGTCAAACACTCACCTCTTCACAGACTTCTCGCACGGCGGCCACGTTGGGTTCCTCCTCGGGCTCCATGCCACCCCCAGGGACAATCCATCGATCAGGATGACGACTACTGCTAACCAGCAGCACCTGTGGAGAGCAGAGCACAGCTATGTATGACCTCAGGGCAAACCCTCTTCAGAGCCTGGCTGAAAAGAAGTTGACTTGCCATCTCTCACAGATCCACATACAACCAAACCAACCCAAGTCCTTGACAATACTCCAATTTCCAAGACAATTTCCTTAGCCCCTTTGAGCCAGCTGTGCAAACTCCATTATCAGTGACACCAAGGCACTCTAACACTCCAAATTATTTCAGCCATTACCTTCTCACTGCTCCAATGTGTCACAGGATGGATTATGCCTCCACATACCAAGACAGCCATTTGCTACTCGATACAGCATCACAATACTTATGCTGTAAGAGATCACTGCCATACTCAGTCGCTATGTAGTCTTGACAGCTTGGGATACACCTCATGCAACAAGGTAAGATGGCACAGAAGCCTCTCAGCACATTCACCCTTTGCAGAAGCAGTTTGATTTGACTTTATTGGTACCTTTGGCCTTGTCTGCTTCTGCAGTTACACTGATGATACATAAAAGTCAGGTAACTTCCCCTTCAATATTTATGCACAATTGTATTAGCAGAGATTTTCAACTTCCCTGTCTGCCTCCTTTTATGCAGCAGGCACCAAAGGGCTCAGCTCTGGAGCCAGTGCTTCGTTACTTCTGGTTTGGATGAGGAGTTCAATGAGATAGAGACAAAACACAAGCCTACCTTAAATCACTTAAGAATCCAGGAAAGGGCAGCATAGGAGAACAGACTATTTTTGAATGAGGAAAAGGGTTCAACCACATCCACCTATTTTCACAGGAGTGATTTTTCATAAGCAAGTTTTGTAGTAGTTTTGCTTGAAACACATTTTATTCCAGCATGATTCTGTTCTGTACAAGTTCAGGTTTTGCTTTATCATCTTCTGGAAACAAAAAGCTAACTAACAATCTCAACTGCCTAAACATTTTCCCAACTAACACCAAGAGACGGTGCTTATTAAATCTACTTGCAATACATCCGTAAGCAGGAATGGAAACTAAAAACAAAACTAATACTGTTTTTCAGCTCTCTAAACAAAGCTTGTTCATTAGAGTCATCATGCTATACTTCATCATTTCACTGGCACAAAGCTTCCAGCCAAAGCGACTTGCTCCAGAAACTTTCCAGCATACCAGTCCAATTAGGTTACAGGCCAGCTGTAACAGTTTCAATCAAACATTTTAAAGTTAAACTGTGTGAGACACTGAAATCCCAGGCTTTACTGTGTAAATGGTGATTTACCAGTAGGATACGAAAAGATTTGCAATAATTATCAAGAGGAAACCTACCTACAGAATTCAAAATCAAACTTCCAAAACAAAAAAGAAGCGTTAAGATTTCCAGGATTTCCCAGTTCTTTTATCTTCTGAAAACTCTCATCTGCCAACCGACCATCCCACAAAGTGATTTTTTCAATTTTCCAGGGCCACCCAGACCACACTTGGCTCAGCACAGGGAAAAGAGGGGGCTAACAGACTAGAACACATCGGGGCGAGGAGGGTCAGTTGTGGGGTTCCAAACCACAGCTCTCAAACCAGGAGTAGCAAAAGCTTAAGGCAGAAACTGAAGAGGGGTCACAACAAACATTTTGGCAACCACTGGTCTAACCTTTCCTAAGTCAGGAACTAAACTCGGTGTTCTCAAGTATCAGGACTCCTCTCAGCAGGAATTTTCTGTGGATCCCACCAATAATAATGTCTCAAAGGCTCCTCTTCCTACTTCAGAACCCACATCTCAATCTTACCATGTGTGAAGAAACATCATTTATTAAACCACCATTTCAATCCCTGAGCACTCCCCAATCTGTCTATGGAGTTAAGGCAATTACAATGCATACTAGGAACGAATTCAGGTAAGCAGAATGGTCTAGCTTAGAATCATGGAAGCAACATGGTTGGAAAAGACCTTCAAGATCATCAAGTCCAGCCATCAGCCCTACACCACCGTAACCTCTAAACCATCTCCCAAAGCCCCACATCAACCTGTTTCATGAACTGCTCCAGGGACGGTGACTCCACCACCTCTCCAGGCAGCCTGTGCCAGTGCCTCACCACTCTTTCCAGGAAAAATTCCTTCCTAATATCCAACCTGAACCCATTCCCTCTTGTCTAGTTGCTAGTAATTAGGAAGAAGAGGCCAACCCCTGCCTCCCCACAACCTCCTTTCAGGCAGCCGTAGGACAGTGAGCAGGTCTCCCCTGAGCTTCCCCCAGACTGCACAGCCCCACTCCCTCAGCCTCTCCTCACCAGCTCTGTTCTCCAGACCCCATCAGCCCTTCTCCGCACCCTCTCCAGCGCCTCCATGTCCTTCCTACACCGAGGCACCCAGAACTGGACCCAGTACTCAAGGTGTGGCCTCACCAGGGCTGAGGACAGGGGTAAGATCACCTCCCTGGCCCTGCTGGTCACTGTTCCTGATTAATTCTGCAGTTTTCTAGTAGAGACACTTGCTGCCTGACCCATCTTCTGGCTGAGGTCACAACAGAACAGCATTCACATTATAGTAACATCCGTAGTGTTTGGCCTTCTTCAAGAGGAAGGCAGAATTCCTTTCCCCCAAATATCTAATCCATGCAAAACATGATCACTAAGCCACGCTTAAATAGGGAATGTAAACTTCATTCAACCTCAGAGCCTTCAAGTCAGGTGCTACGGGCTGGGACTCACCAGCAATCACCTCTGGTTTGCCAAGATTTGGCCGCTGCCGGCTCAGCACACGCGCTCCGCTGACCTGGGCCATCTTATCGCCGCACCTCTTCCTATTACGTTACAAGGCCTTTACTCCATCCTGACTCATTACTGGTATTGCACACAGAAGAGCTCAGACTGAAATTCATAACTTGAGGTCAGCAGGTGCTTCTGAGGACAACGTTAAAAGTAGTGGACAGGTCAAGTACTCCTTTTCTCACCAGGTAAGGAAGCATCATTTTTGTCATTGCAGATTTCAATTCAGAGTCCTGGCTTAAATGAATAAAAGACACAAAACAAACCCACAACCAGGAAACCCCAAAATCATTCGAAAAAGCTGCAGAGACAGACCTCTCAAACTCAGCACAGCATACTTCAGTGCCACTGAACTCCTGCTGCCTTCCACTTGTGAGAAAAAGTATCTGCTAAGAAAATCCCATACAAAAAAAACTTCTACAGGAAGGGCTGCTGAATCGCTCAGGCCAAGACAAAGCTTTAGCAGGACACTAGTAGGAACTTTTAGGTGTAAACAACAATTCTAGACAAAGTAAATTAACTTCAGCTGCTCTGGCAGTTGAGAGTTTTCTGAATAGAATTAACATGAACAACCCTCGCTGGGAAGGAAAAACCTGTCATTCTCACACTTTTATGTAATCAGACTATTTCCTGTTTAATAAAAAGGAAATCCCATCAAGACAGAGCAGGAAACAGGCCCTACAAGGTCATTCTTTTAAAACAACTTTAAACAGGATATTGCTACCAACAACCTCTCCCAAGACAAAGGGACCAGTTCAAAACGAGGGGGTGAAACACAGTCGGGTTTACAAAAAAAACAACGCAACAACAAAACCAACACACATCCCAAAAAAATCCCGTGTCCCAGGACATGCAACCCATTCAAAGGGATGGCTACAAAGGTCATTATAACCCAAATCCATATTTTCACAAGCCAATATCATTCAAATATTTAACAAATTGCCCCAAAGTCAGTGAAATGACATCAGCTGAGAAACAGCCCCTCTCCGAAAACCACTCGTATTTGGGCGGAACAACCCAAACGCTGTTTCCAAGATAAGAAATACATTCCCCAGCACAAACCTTTCTGCCCTGATAGCTGGATGGGTGAACATAAAACACCTGGGGAAGTGAAGATATCAGGTTGCAGAAGAGGGATGTGATCGTTTGTATTTCTGCCGTTATTTTCTAAGCTTCTGAACAAACATGATAGAGCATAAACCTAACTTACACCAAAGAGCCAGAGAATGGCAACTATACTTCCATTTTACAACACAACAAAAATGGTATTCAGTTGCTGAATTAGATCAAACATTTTTTTAATACCAAATGCTATAAAATATAGAGTACTTTTTTGGTTTTTAATGGACTGCTTGGTAGCTCCTATGTCCTCAACACTGACATTTCCATTGATTAACTTCTTTATTACATAAAAAACCCATTCATTTGGCTATGATCCCTTCCAACCCAAAGCATTCTATCATTCTATACTAAAGAGGAGATTTTAATCAAAACAGTCATTAAGAATATAGCAAGAACTACTTCATTTTTAAAATCAGGCAAAGACACAAAGGAAGGTTGACATTCCCATTTTATTCTCACCAGGCAACGGCGTTGAAGATGGCCACTGAGAATCTTGGCCTACCAGGGATCTGGGGAATGGATTTTGGATCCAAGTCTTGCAGTCTTTTTGGAAAAGCACTTGCAGGTATCACATCACATAGCCAAATTCTGTTTTCCAGGGTTTGAAAGACAATGATGTCATTTCAAAGCAGGGAAGTGAGCAACACAAGCCTCTTTGGCAATGCACGAGGCAGCCCTCAAGTAGCTCTCACACACAATCAATGAAAGAAGAGAAAGGTTAGAAAAATAAGCAAAGTTTCAAGTCTTCAGCAGGGGCTCCTAAACATTGTAGCCCACATGGTAAGCAACCTTCAAAGCAGCAGGCAATCAAACAAATAAAACCCAAACAAATCTAGAGCAGCCTACCAACTTTCCCCAGGAGGAGACAGGAAACACTAGGAGACATCTAAGGCTGCCTGGACAGCCACACGCGGAGCTGGGAGCTCCATGGGAAAAGGGGAAAAGAGCTTGTCACCAGGATAAATCTGAGAGCACTTGATACGCAATGCTGACCTTAAAACAACCTCTGTACATATCCATCTGCTTGTTTTCATGGCAGGGTTCATTGGCTTTGAGTTTTGGGTTGGGTGCTTGGTTTTGGGTGGGGTTTACACTTTTTCCCCCCAAGAAATAATGGTGCTTTGCAAAGGAAAAGCAAGCAGCCAAAATAAGGCAGAAAATTAACTCTCTGTTAACAGAAGAGGGGGTTGAGGGATTCCCAGGTTCTTTCATGCTATTCACCCACAAATAAAACAGGGGTAGCTACACCATACAGAACATGATTCCTAGAAAGAGGCTCCATGGACACGTTACAGCAACGACTGAAAGGGCTACAGCGTTATTAGAAAATGAGCTGTGAACCTTCCAGGCTCCCAGGAAAAGCCTGTCCTTAGCCTGGCTGTCACGCTGACAGAGTCCATAAGGAACAGCAGACAAGATGTTAAATATGTGGGGTTTGGCCCAGCCAGCCTTCAGCCACCAGAAGCCAATCTATACCTACTGCGATGACTGAAAGAACCTCTGCACTTTCTTCCACATTTTCGACCAATATTAAGCCACAAAACTAATTTTACGTAGCGACCAAGGCACCAATCTCCCCACATTTAAACTCATTTCACACTCTAGCATTATATATCAGAACACAGGCTGCAGAGAAGTAACATCTCCTGAGACGCTGTAGCGAGAGGGCCGGAGAAGATGGCTGACTTCAGTGGTTTGCACCCGTACAATCTGGCTTTGTTTGAAAGTTTCAATTTAATAAGAGTCTCTGTATTCAGGAGTTTGGAGCTTAGCTGTGCTAGCGACTCTCCCATCTGCCCTATGACCAGGCAGGATATTGTAGCCGCTGCTGTTCTGTGTCCAGCATAATAAAGACCTTTTATGCTTTACCCAAAGTTAACAAATGTTCTCACAATCCCACTATATTATTGTTACTGGGCTTAATGCTCTTATATCTGACCAAGCTGAGCTGTCAGGTTTGACCACACCAAGCCACCTTTAAACATGAAGAACATCATATGCTGACAAATGGAGTTTGAGGGGAGTAGGACGGGGGAAGAGGCTCTGTAGTTAGCAAAACTATGCAAAAATTATACATCCAATTTAACCAGCAGAAACACAGCCCCCATTACAGCAAAATAAAATGTGTATTTTGCCAAACTACTAACGCTGGATGGTCTAACCATGCAGACAGAGGCTTGCAGGGGAGCTTCTCCCACCCTCTTGCTATTCAGGGCACGTTACAAAGTTAGCACATAGCAGTAACAAGCCCAGCCTGTGGTCAGCAAGGCTACAGTCTGCTTTAAACATGATGTCTTTAGCTAAGACAACAGCAAGCCACAGAAAAACCCTACCCTGACCATAACATCATGCCCTGGCTGCTCTTCAACATTATACATTTCCTCAGACACATGTTATTTTCGTGGACACCCGTGGCATAAGCAGCACCTGGAAAGTGGAAGTAGGAAATTAATGACAGAAAGTTTGAAGGGGGAGTTATTAGCACAAAAAATGACAAAAATAAAGCACAAAGCTTGAAAGAGGGAGGAAGAGGTGAGCTGGAAGAAGTTCAACTCGTTTCAAGCATTTGGATTGCACCTACAGTACTACAATCACAGAGGAAAAAATAAAGCCAATTCTGTTGGGGTTTAGGCTACTTCTTAGAAAAACAATAATAAGTCATCACATAGTGCACTGCTCCTCTGGCTACAAAATACAGAGGGTCATACTACTGTTAGCAGAGTTTCCTTGTGACTGCTCACCCTTACCCAAAAAACACCACAACCCGGAGTCCTCTCCCTCCATCACAATGATGTTCTAGATAACCTCCCCAATTATCTGCAGCCTGCCTTTCACAGCAGGGACAGGTCAGAGAGAATAGCTGATTTCAGCCTGAACCAGCAGCCACTTGTTTCAGAAGCCAAGGGCTGATAAGGAGGCACTCCCAATGAAAGACCCCGAACTGATAACCTATTCCTGCCTGTCAAAACCCATTTGCTGACCACTCAGTACTCACAACTCATCCAGAGTAACTTTTTTTTTCCAGAAGGAATGCTAGCTTTTGCTTTTCTTTCCTTTTTTTTTTCCTCCCTAAGGCAAAAAAAAAAAAAAAAAAAGGAAAGAAAGAAAGAAAGAAATTGAGTATTTTGGTCTTTTACACAGACCAAATGACTCCGGATGTCAGCAGCCGCATATGTTTACACTGTTTTGATTAACAAGTCCTATTCATAAAATAAAGCATGCAAACACCCTCCAGCCATGAAAACCCTTGAGAAGCTCTTCAAACAGAAGTAGTTAATTCTATGCATAACATCGATATGTGCTATTTACACCAGGAAAAGTAACCACCCAAGTCAATACAAATGAAAATAGAAGTTCAACCCATCTGAAGTAATGAATCTACCCAGTAGGTAATTGTATCCCTCTGAATTTCACACATTAACGTGAAATTTCTGAGAACAAAGAGTTACTCTGTGCTATTCACTGCACAGAGACAGCCACAGCCACACAAATTCTGATATAAATACACACAAAATTTGAGAGATCCTCGACTAGTCTGTGCAGTCAGTCTCTCAGCTGGATTGAAAAGGAACTACTGTTTAAAGAACCAAGTGCCTCCTTCCCAATTGCTGGATATTATGTATAGCAGCTCCACACTGATACTTAGTCAAAACTGAGCGTTTAGTAACTTTTTTTCCTACCCAATTTTTCCAGGTGACCCCATCCCACAGGTATGCAAACCAGGATCATTTTTCTTCTTTAATAATAATTAAAAAAAAGGTAAAATCCAAGCACATGATCGTTTCCCTTGGACTGAAAAGGGGAAAAGTTGGTTTTCCAGACCTTGAGAGACCATCCAAGGAAAGATTAGGTCCTTTGGCTGCGGTCCCAGCTGGGTACACCCCCTAAAACTGCTTCTATCTGCCTCCAGTCTTCAGTAGCTTGTCTGAAGGATGCTGGGTCCCCAAAAATCAAGGGGTGCATGAGTATACTCTCTCTCTCTTCTTTCATCACTTTCCCTGAGCTGCAGCAGGACACAACAAACTCAATTCTCCAGTTTCACAACAGCTTCCAGTAAATTAAGTGAAAATTTAACAATTTTTGTTCCTTTGTAGTTTGAGACCATGTAATTGTTTGTAAAGAGGCTAGAAAACACTTTTGAAGCTGAAAACTACGTTTGGCAGAGGTTTATACTCTGGGTCTTGGAGAAAAGTAGTTATAAGCACAGCAGAGAAGGCCAGGAGAAGCACAAGAACTATTTCTAAACTGGCCTATATCCTACTGGAGATGTGGTAACACATTAGCAACAGACAGGGAGAATTTGGTTTCAACCACAAGCCTTTTATGTAGCTGAAGGGAACGTACAGAGTCAAGCGGAGCCATCGGAAGAGAGATTGTGAGACCGTATTCCATGGCAAGTACAACGATCATATGATGCTGGGCTGCCTTGATGTCCCAACAGCAAAGTATTCCCAGTGTTTTTAGCTATTACTATCTTTATATTGAAGCAAACGCACAAAGGAGAGCCCAGAACACTCTGTGATCATCAACAGAGCCTAAGGTTAAAAATCTGAGAACTGCTGTATTAGGTCATAGCTTGGTTTAAAAAACTGACCCTGGAGAGGAGAGAAGAAAAAGGAGAGTTTGCATTCAAATTACTTTCTCCAACCAAAGCTGTTGTGGGGCTACATAACCCTAGCTTTTGGTGACCACACTGGCTTGGCGCGCTCACAGAGGGACAGAGCCAGGGCGCTCACCAGCCGCTGTGTGAACGTTCTGTTTTCTCATCTCAATTTAGACTTCATTCACAATGAAGAAAAGATCCTGGATCCTATTCTTTCTGAAGCATTTCCTCCAAAAAGTCTTTAAAAAAAAAAAACCATACCAGTTGTTAATGAGCAGCTTGTCCTTTCACCAGATACAATGCAGGCATGCTTAAACCTGTAGCTACACCAGCGTGGGACTTAAAAGCCAAATGGTTCCTTTTATTTCTGTTAAAATATAACACAGAGATGCTGCCATTGAGCAGGCTTCCATCTGCTTCATGATAGTAAGGCATTAGTGAAATTTTCTGGAACATTTCCTCATTGAAACAGCTGGTCTACACCAAAAAAAACAAAACAAAACTTGTGTTATTTAAAAATAACACCATAATAGCAATATTGAGAGGTACTGTCATCAGGAGCAATGACGTGAGGGGTTTCAGAGATAACACAAGACTTGGGATCTCTGGAACCACAAGCTCTCTGTCCCCACTTCTGCAGAAGCAGCAAACACCCAGGGAGTTTAGTTTACCCCACTCAAGGGGATGAAAATAGCAGAGTCCTGGCGTTGGGTCTCCAAAAGGTCCTTTGAAGCCTGTTCACACTCTCTTTGAATTAATCCTTGATTCCCCTGTTCTCTTTCCTTCCCAAAGAGACATCACTCTGCGGTGGCTTTCTGTTTATGAAACAACACAAGACAGACTCTTTTTCCACACAGCCCAATTAAGAAGCTGTGGGGTTGTTGGGTTTTTTTTTTGCTCCATTTGAGATTCATGTTTGAATGAATTCTCCCTGGACTGCTTGCTTTTTTTTTTTTCCCCTCTTTTAAAAGGAATATGTAACCAAGACATCCTTTCAAAGCCAACACTTGGTCTTCTAAAAACGTTCCAGAGCTGCTTTCACATCCCAAAGTAGTAACTTCCAAATGCAGCACAGAGAAAATGTGCCACCTCGAGCAGCATAAGGAAAAAATAAATCACTTAACAGCTACAAAAGAAACAAAGTAAGTGCTGTTATCTTAAAACTCATTTATTTGCAAGTTCAATGCCTAACCAAAGGCATCCTGGTTTAGCAACCTCCATTGGTTACTGAGAGTTTGAAGAAAATTAAATCGATGAACTGGAGAGTTCAGGGGTAAATGCCTAAAAAGAAAAAAAAATTGCTTCCCCCTGTAAGCATCAACAGATTTTTCTTATTTCTTCTCACTTGTGGCCAAAGTTGGTTTAATTCAGACACTAATTAGGGTTTCAAAAAGGGAGAAAATGCTTTTTTTTAATTCATAGAAGGCAATGGAGAAACATGAGTACTAAGATCTACTGTTTCTTAAGGGCTTAAAAGAAACAGTAACCAGAAACAGCCAATCCTAAAAAAAAATACTTCAATGCAGCAAGTTAGTTATCAAAATACCCTGTTTTTTCTTAACATTTTCTTTTAAAATAGTAATTTTTCAATAGATCTTCAACTAATGTACTTCAGTTCTGATTTTCTCCCCTTCTAAATAGATCTCAATTTCCATTTAAGTAGAAGCAATCAATAATGTATTCAAAATATGATAGTAGCACCAAAAAATAGAAAGGAAAAAAAAAAGTAGTATTCTCCAAGACATGATAAGCTATGTATCTAAATGTGTGCAGATAACAGCTTTCTTGCTATAGAAGTGCAAGCAGCAGTAAGATTAGGCAACCAGACAGCTCTCAAAAGTTCAAATAAATGCCAAGAAATGAGCATTAGCCTAAGAAATAATTAGAAAGAGAAATTAATTAAAAAAAACCCCAAGGTTTCCTGCTTGCTGATTTCAACAAACACAACTTCAGTGGCTCCTGGCCTTTTGACCTGGGAAAGGAGCCCATTCTGGTGTGGGTTTGGTATGTGTGATGTGATAGGAACTTTCCCAAATTCATTGAAAAAGTCCGCTTTACAGCCAGCTGCCGCAGGAGGTGTGTCAGAGATGGCAACACAGGATGCAGTTTCAGCCCTGTGTAAAATACACAGATACCATAAACAAACACGGTGTTTGAAAGGCTGTGTGATGTCCTCAGGAGGCCAATTCCAAATAAATCAGAACTGCAATTCATTCCTTCACTGTTTCTGTGGCTCACTTACAAAAACAGTACGCACACATGCATGGACTTGAGGAAAATCAATCTACATCCCGTCCTGCATCATTTACCAAGCAATTAGTGCTCCTTAATGTGTACAACACACCACCTGATTTTACCAGGGAGATCAGAGACAAGGCCAAACACTAAGAGAGGCCAAAGCTCAAGTGAGAAAACGATGCCCACATGAGAACCTCTGTTGCCCTCACACACACAGCTTCCCTGAGTATCAGACCCGTGGAGAGGACAAGGCACAATTAGCACAGGCAGACAGCTACCTCAACTCCTGCCTTTGAAACTACAGATTTTTCTACTCCAGGTCTTACTTAAAAACTAAAGGCTGAAATCCTACCAGTTGAAGCTAGATGAGATTTTTTCAATCCACCAGAAGTTGTAGCAAACCACAGCACAGACAGGTTTTGACATACAGATGGCTTTAAAGCTCAGCCTTAAACAAACCTAACCAGTGTAACCTATGCTGGGAGAAATTTGTCACAAGCTGGCATGCCTCTAGAGTTTACTTTTCCTTCCTCAACCATCTCGGGTCAGTATTGTGAAACTGCCATGTTAACAAACCTTCATGTCACCAGCACCGTAAGAGCTCTGGACAGCCGGTTCCCACTGCTACACTGGTAGGCAGACCACTGCCGCAGGGTAAGCCGGAGCCTGTTATGACACTGCAAATCGAGGAGGTGGAAAATCAAGGACTAACAGCCTGTCAGAAGCTGATTGCATCAGGTAGCTGTTAAAATGACATTTCTGTCTTCAGCCATCCCCGCAGACACGGTCAGGCATCTAACTCTGGAGAGGAATTGCCACACTTGCCTCACAAATTGCGTAAAAAAAGAAATCGCATCAGGAAACTCCGATGCCTTCAGCCACCCGTGCTGCCCAGCCCCAGTGTCGTTACACAACAGGAACACATTCTCCCCCATAGTTAACTCAAAGTCTCATCAATTTCCTCAAAGTCAGCGGGAAGGACCAGCTAGTACAAACCCTGCACCAAAAACACCTTGTTTTCACTTCAGGCCGCTTAGACTTGAAAGGTTGACAGTCTTCACCATGACAGCACAGCTACAGAGGGTTTGTCAAGCCTCCTTCACCATGTTAAATAATAACTGAACGATATGCTAATTTACTTTCCTCCAGTGATCTGTCTGCATTCCCTTCCGATTTCCTGTAGCTACAAATATGATAATCAGGAGAACAAAGACTTTAGCACAGCCACTCGGGAAGCAGTAAATGAAATGAAGTATGCCCGGCTCCAGAAGAAGCAAGGAAAGACCTGCAACCTAGCTGGTCCCAAGTACCCCAGGTTAAGAAGATATTAAAGAACAGTGAAAAATCGCACATCTGAGTCGAGTTTCTCTTTTTAACTTCAAGGAGGACACAACCCCTTAGCAACACGGGCATTCCCAAACTAACCCATCTACCTTTAATTCCCCACTTCCTCCTGAGCCTCTCTGGACAGCAACTTCTGGCACTCCATCAGTCCCCTTTTATCCCAGTTTCTTTTTATAAATCCCAAGGTCAGGTTTCCTCTCCCATCTCATGTGATGTGCTGGACTGAAGCGCTGCCAGCGTGGTCCGTCCACTCAAGTGCCAAACCCCATCCCGTGCCACACCGCTCCTTTACCAGGCCGTTCTGTCACTCCACGGGCATTTCATTCGGGGCTTTTTTTCCCCCCCTCCTCACGTTTAGCAGAGAGAAATAAAAGAAGGCTGAGAAATACCAACTTTGCCAGCGATGCTTAATTGTATCAAGACAAATCCCGCCGCAACCGAGTCGCACCCGGGTGGCTCCAGCAATGGGGGATCCCCGGCAGGACACGGCTTCACCCCCACCCCTGCCCCCGGCGGGGGGATGTGCCCCCGGCCGGCCGCGGCCCCCCAGGCCAGCCCTCCCTCACCTCCTCCTCGCTCTCGCTGCGGAAGCACAGGCAGGCCGCCCGCTTCTTGTAGCCGTCCCCGTCGTAGGTGCGCGTCTGGTTGGACTTGAGCTTCATCATCCTCCGCTCCGAGGGGGCGGCTGGGGCGGGGTGGTGGTGGTGTGAAAGGGGGGAAGGGGAGGGGGGGGGGGGCGCAGGCCGGAGGACGGCGAGGCCCGCGGCCTAGAGGGCGGGGGCGGCGGGGGCGGGCAGGGTGGCGGCGCCGGGAAGGACCCGCCGGGGCTCCCGCGAGGGGCGGGCGGGGAAGGACGGGGGGGACGGAGGGGGGCCGCCTCCCCGCGACAGTCTCTTTCTCGGTCTCGCTCTGTCTCCCGCAGGCCGGGAGCCGCCCGCTACGCGCTGCCGCCTTTCGGCCGCCTCATCCCTCCCTTCACTTCCAGCCGCTCCGCCGCCGCTGCCAGCGCTCCAGCCACCGCCGACGACGACGACCGCGACGCCATCTTGGGGCACGCTACGCAAACGGCGTAGAGCGGCCGGGCGGGGAGGCGGCGGCTGCCCCCTGCCGCTTTACGGCGCGCCCGCCACGCAGACGGCGCAGCCCGGCTTCCAGAATCGCTCCCCCTCCCGCGCAGATAGCGCCACCACGCCCCCGCCTCCTCCCTCCGCCCGGCCGCGAGCCCCCTGCGCCAGCGGCGCAGGCCGCCTTCGAGAATAAGGCGGCTGCGCAGAAGCCGGCGGGCGGCTGCGTGCTGAGGCGCCCTAGCAGTTACGCAAAAGGCGCCGAAGCAGAGCCGGCCCCCAGCGCACATGGCTCCACTTTTGACAGCGGCTCTACGCAAAGCGCGCAGACGCCGGGGAGGGAAGAATGCCCACCTTACGCAAACGGGGGGGCGGCTTACGCCAACGGCGGAACGCGGTTGCAGGGGTCCCATTGTACCCCGCGGGCGGGAGTGGAACAAAGCGGAGGCGGGGGGAGGCGGTGGGACAGGCCCTTGGGGGTGCGAGGGGCAGGATGGAGTGGGCCTCCGCAAGCCGGGTGGCCTCAGTAGTCACCTCATAGGGGGACATGTGCTTGCAGGGAGTCCCCCACACTCCTTGCTCTGCATGGGCTTCTCACCAGGCAGCCTGTCAGCCCCCCAAAACTACACCCAGGGATCAGCCAGCATCAGCATCACCCCTCCACAGACACCCGTGTGCAGGGTTTGAGCCCTTTGAGCAGCAAGAGAGGTGGCCAGACACCACAACCCTGCACGGGCTCGCTGGCCCTGACTCCGCATGCTCCCCCCAGGAGGAAAACCCTGGCCAAGGGTCAAGCAGATGTTTGAGCAGCTTTGGACTTCAGCAACCTGGTCTCCACCCCAGGAGAGTCAGGAAGGGGTCAGAAGATGTTACAGGCTTTCCCTCTGAAAGGCTCTGACAGGAGTAGGTCCCACTGGGGCAGCCAGTGGAGGGTCCATCCAGACACCACTAAGGGCCATTCCACTCCCACCTCCACCCATCAGCTCAGACAGCTGAACCCTAAAAACCTTTGAGAGGATGAGGATGGGATCTGTTCTGTACTGCACACTGAGCTCAGGTTAGAGCCACGGACACGTGGGTTAGAAGATTAAAAGTGGGGGTAATACTCCCCTGGTAGGATCTGTGCTCTTCACCCCAAAACAAAAGCAACTTTTACTCCATCATTTGGATCTTCCCTTCTAAAACAACATTTGACTCCAAGGAAAGTCATACCCAAGTGATTTGAAATAGCTGCTTCATTTCACGTGAAGCTGAACATTTTGCTGACCACACGCTGCTTTCCCCAGACAGAATCACAGCTCTAAATGTACAGCAGCAACTACAAACACTACTGTAGGATTAAATAAGCAGAAACATGAACAAAAAGCCCTGCTAGCTGCAGGCAAGCCAGATACTCAAGAATTCTCACTCAGAAAATTGAAAAAAGAGCTGCTTTAATGTACATTCCCATTAAGAACAAGGCTGTAAAGCATCTCTTGGCTAAATCCAGTCACCTGGGATTCAGCATATTAGTCTGAATGAGGTTTAGCTAAATCACAACCTACAAACTTCAACAGAGGCTGATGGGTTGGCTAAAACCAAGATGTGAAACACCCTGTCTCTCCTTACAGTGCCAAGTCCCTCCAAAATAAATTAAAAAAAAAAAAAAGTCATATGCATTCCCTTCCCCTCACCCCAGACTAGGTCTGGAACGAACCTTTCCCCCTGGGTTTGTGTCTTAGCTGACTTCTGTGATACTGAGGTACCATTTACCAGGCTGCAGGATCCCAGTCCCAATTAGCATTGTCCCGTCATTAGCTGACGAGTGACATCTACTGACAAGCTGCACAGTGCAGGGGACCCGGGCTCTGCTCAGCTCCACGGCAGGTTGCCGTCACAGCCACCAGTCTGTCTTAAGCCATCGTTAATTAACCCAGTGATTGCAGAACTGGGATAAAGGAAATGCTCATCTGCCTACATCGGTGCTCTGCTGCTCACAGAGGGTCTCCAGACAACACAGCTGAACTTGCTGGTTGCAAAACAGACTCATCTCTCAGCACAGCTTTCTGGGAACTCCCAGAAATCAGGTGTCTTCCTGGGCAGAGTAGAAAAACTGCCCACAGCATGCTTCTGTGTCATGACCCACTACTCTTCATTCCTCCCTAAAGATCACCTCTACACAGCAGCAAAACCCTCTGTCAGTAATCACCAAACCTACCAAGTTTCCTCCAATGATCTGCTTCTAATGACAAGTTATTCCACTGCTGCTGTTACACGTGACACAGGTTTGAGTCACCTCTGCAACATGAGCTCTGGATTTATGCACTTAAGGAAGAGGCAGTGATGCAACCCAGGTGGCATTTTCACCTATTTTATTATACACAAAACATGAGCAGGAAGTTCTACTGAGGAGGCTGACCACGTCCACGACCAAATCCACCTCTCTGCAACAGAAAAGGAAGAGCATTAGAAGTCACCATATTAAGGAAGTGACAGCAGCAATTACACAGCAGCAAGAACCACTACTTGTTTTTCCTCAACTTCATGTTGAGGAAAAACACCTGCACCAAGCTCAGCCTACTTCTGATCTCTTGGGGACCATCTATCTGACATGGGTTAACCAGATAAGGGATACTACAAACATCAACCCATCATAGCCAGCTCTGTGGATCATGTCTAAACCTCTTCTATTTCTGAAATATAAAACTCATGCATTGCATCCAGAGAGCTTGGCTTTGCTTCTCCAGTGTGTCACTGGCTTCCCATCACAGCAGTGAGGTATTCCCAGCAGGAATGCAGCTGGGCATACAGAGGAACAGCCACCAGCCTCTCTCACACAACCCAAATACCTGGCCCCAGCTGGCATACCTGAGAAGCACCACACTGAAGAGCATGCAGATATGACCTATCCAGTTTCTCCTACTCAAAGCTTCAATTAAAAGAAGCAAATCTCAAACACAAATACTCACAAACTGGAATTCAGTGGCTGCTCCAGCACCGGCCTCAGCTTTCTTGTCAGCACCAGCTGGAGAGGGAGAGAAAAGACTGAGTTACCAACTGAACAATCCATTCCCCAATTACAGTGCTCCTGTGTGGAGCTTTACAATCAAACCCAACTAAAACTGAGGCTAAAGGTACCACAGTAAAACCCACCCTGGGGAAAATCCCACAGTCCAGCTTGACAAAATTCCAGAAGAGATCCCTAATCCATAAGCAGATACAAATCAACTCTTGTGCAAAAGCCTAAGCTATGCCAATGAGTCAAATTCCCCCTTTTCTTCTCAAAAGGAGGCCAGTCCTGAAGACAACTCTCCCAAAAGAGAGAGGCTGCACAAAACAGCAAGGTCAGCCTGATGTTCAAACAGCAACACAACAGACACTCACGTGGAACTGCACTGCGCCTGTACGTGTCCCTGTCAGCTTCTCCCCGAGTAAGACGTGCAGGGCGTTCACCTTCCAGACCTGAAAGTGAGAACAGCAACATCATATACATTGTTTATCCAGGACAGGACACATTTCATGGGTGACCCTGCATCTCAAGGTGGAAAAAAAGCCCTCCAGTTAAGCACGGCATTACAGCTGCCTGCAGAATTGCCCCTTGGGCAGCTTTGTGTACATAAACCTACACACAAACGTGATCTAACACAGAAAACTTCAGGGGTGAAATCTGAAGTGCACCAGCTTGTGCTTGGGCTGAAGTTAAATAATGTGGAAAACAGATTTACAGCATCCTCTCAGCAGTCTTCTGGCCTTGAAGTAAGAGCCCCAAAGCTAATGGTAATAAAATCAGGAATACAGGGAATTTCATGTCTGAGAAGCATGTTCATAGCTACACCACAAGCTCTGTGACATTCTGATCCCAACCATTGCACTATCAGTCTCACAAATCCTCCACAATGGAATAGATTAATGAAACTAAGAGCAGATTATCTGTGTAACATCAGATGAGTATCACAGCACACTTGCAGGAAAGGAACCACCAGCCTCTGCACAACTCCTATGGGGTTCCCCCAGAGCATCCAAGGTGAAATACGCTCCCACAGCACCAGGCCCAGGTCTTCACGCTCAGGCTGTGAGACACCTTTAAGGGCGGGTGCTACCTGGTGCACTGCAGTGTGCTGGCAGTCTCAGTCACACTGCAAGACACAGGAATCATGCAAGCTGTTTAACTTACCCTACAAGTGCTTTTACATCCTTCCTTTCTGTCAGGCTCAAGCATTAGAGTACAGCCCTAGCCAATGGATTTATTTTTTTAAACTTCAGCTCTGTCCATCCTTGGATTTCTAATAATTCAATTACAATTTTAACAAGATCATAGCAAACTGGAAATATCAAACACACAGTACTCTACAACCTGCTTTGGACTAACCCACCCAGCTTTGGTATCAAGCCTTACTTGAGCAAGTTGATGGCATTCCATCTAAGTACCAATAAAGGTCCCAAAACCCCCAGAGGTCAAGCAAGACCTGTAAGCTTGGATTCTGCACCACCATCCACACACACACCTCTGTGAGTCCTGCTCTGATGTACCATAAGCAGGTAACCCACAACCAGCACAGAAACAGCTGATTCCTGCAGCGCTACCAGCTGACCCTGCCAAGGCAGGGACTGAATGAGGTCACCAGCACCCCACCTAAAAAAGGGCTGTGACACTGCAGAGTGAAGCTTCCTCACCACACCCCCAGCGAGTGTCAGCCTGGGACTGGAAACCCCACACTCCCATCAGACAGGCAATAAACACAGCATGTAAAGAATAAATTTGATGACATCCAAAGCTACTCAGAGATCAAAGAAACTGTCACCTTCCCAGTTTCAATGCAATTCTTTCCTTTGAAGCAGGTGATGTTACAGTTTTGTTAAGACTAAAAAAACAGTTGCAGAAGATGTGGGTGATGCCCACAGCCTCTGTCCCCAGTGTGGTGTCTGGTACTCAGGGATGGGATACAACAGAGCTCAGAGGCAGGAGTAGGCTCCTACTCTCTCCCTCAAAGTGATACTGGGCTCTCCCCCTTTCACAGAGCGAGTCCTGCTTTAAGGGCAGGATGACATCCTACATTACTTAGTAAATGCAAGAGGATTCCACACAGGGTGGACAGACCTCACATCTCACACCTTGAGGGAGAAATTCTGCCAACCATGGCTGTGGTAGTTGTCTCTCTCCTCTCTCTCTCTAAGTTTCAAGAAGTTTTTATCCCCCCAAAGGCCTTCTGGGCAATTTCACAACCTGTGTTCTGCACTGTGATGTCTCTCCTCTATTACTGAACAAGAAACCAGGAAAACAAAGTCAAAGGGATTTTGCAGAGCATTTTGACATGCACATAACAATGGAACCACCCTTCCTAATGTGAATTACTGCCTGGAACACAGTAAACTTTGCAGGTTACTGAACCAAGGGCACCATGAGCTGAATGCTGTGCTATTACATTATATGACTTTGCTCACCACAAAGGGCAAATGGCTCACGAGTCATTCACAAGCCAAGAGAATAAAAAGCACAGATTCTGCCTTGCATGGACTTTGCAACCCAAACTTTATTACTCAACAATGCTATTTCTACCTTCTGGGAAGATGTTTCAGCCATCTGCAGGTGGGTCTACAAAATATTTTGTAAGGAGGCAGCTCTGCAGAAGCAGCTGTGGGCAGTCTGAGAAGTGAGAGTCAGCAGCACATCTGTTTACATGACTGGCACCTCCTTCACCCACCAAGAAAATAAACTACAAGCCCAACATACCACACATATTTGGTGTGAATACTTCAAAAAGTGAAGGCAGCTTTAGTAATGTGGTTTGCCTGAAAGCACGTTAAGCATATGTGATAAAAGCCAGAAGGTGAATGCCCAGCTTGACCTCAGTCACCACGGATGAGGCACATCCAGCACACCCAGGCTTCCCTTCTGCTTGCAGCCATTGAATCTCGTGCCTGTGTGCCACATCAGAATGCAAGGCTGTTCTCTATCTCAGCAATTCCAGCCAAGGCCACTCAACTTTTACACAACAGCCTCCCACATAGTTCTTGTAAGAAGAATTCAGGAAGAGACAAGGTCCTTTGTACCTGCTGGATTAGACCGGCAGCGCACACACTGCCTTCCTGATGGAGAACTGCAGTTCTGCTGCTGGCTGTTCCCAGAAGACAAGGGTTTCCAAAAGCTCTGGCAGCTAGAGGCATCCCCCCTTCCCAGACCTCAGCCCTGTCTGGGTACCAATGGGTACCCTGACCCACAGCTTGCAGTCTCAGCTTGCCTGTTCTCATAACTCCAGACACTGACATGGCCAGAGAAGGCCAAGTCCCACACCCAAGGCCTTTCTCCCAGTTACTCTCAGAGCTTTCTCAAGCTCTCTCCCATTTTTCAGCAGGTCAGAGCCAAACACAAAAAGCAAGAAAACAGAATACAGCCAAAAAAAATCACAGCACCTCACACCAGCCTGCTCTGGGAAGCTGACCTTCAGCAGAGCATCCACCACACCACACTCAACCTCACACCCTGCTTCCTGCTGCTCCCTCAGCAGTCACCTCACAACCCCCCTTTACCTTTGGGCCGTGGTCTGCCGGTCTCTGGGCGGCTCCGGCGCAAGGTTGCAGGGACAATCTCAGGGGGAGGTGAAGGTAATCACGCAGGTACTGGATGCCCTCGTTGGTCAGGTACCAGTAGAAATGCCTCCATGCAAACTGCTCTTTCACATAACCACGGGATTTCAGAGACTGGAAAGAGAGTCCTTGGTTACTCCAGGGACGAGGCTTTAGCATCCCTCAGTGTTTCAAATCAATCCCCTCACCAAATGTTTTCATGAACACAAGAGCTCAGCGGGGGTATGTGAGGAATAAACATGTAGGGATAGATACAAGTGCACATGCATCAGACAAAATTACAGCTTCATTCCCATCCTGTGAGAGAAAATACAAGACACACACAAACATGGAGGTAGAGAGGGGAAGCAGCAGAAGAACAACCATCTGAAGGGAACAAGAACTCAAAGAGGAAATAGCAGAAATGAGGAAAATCAGGAAAACAACTGTAATAGGAGAGATACAGCCCATGCAAGGCAAGTGCTGACAGCATTTATTTGGTAAGGCTGACAGTATTTATCTGGTAACAGATGACCATGTTTATTCATGGCCAGGTTGGATGTGGCCCTGGGCAACCTTGTGTAGCTCGAGGCCTGGAGGTTGGTAGCCCTGCCTGTGGCAGGGGGTTGGAGCTCTGTGACCCTTGGGGTCCCTGCCAACCCAGACCATTCTATGATTTGCTAACAGACAACCACACAGGTAGACAACAACCTCCCATGCCCAGATCCCAGCTGGCTGGTACCTGCATGGCTTTCATGACGTGGAGGTTGGGCACATTCTTGTCGACGAGCTCGGGGTGCTTCGGCATGTGGACATCTTTCTTGGCCACCATCACCCCCTCCTTAAAAAGGAGTTCGTAGATGGCAATTCGGTTCTTCTTGGGCATCAACATCTGAACAAGAGGCAAGCAGCAGACAGTAAATACCAACTGAAATGAAATTCATTCAGGAGACTACCCAGAAGCAGTTAACAGCTGGGTTAGTCGGCATGAAAAGCCTAACACCTAAATAACACCCCCAGGAAGAATCCCTGCTCTAAGAACCTTCCAAACTACTTTTCAACACCAGAATCTCTGGATGTCCCTTTCCATTAGTCTCCTATGAAGGAAAAACAAGCAGTCCAAACTGTTATTACAGAATGCTTTGGGTTGGAAGGGACCTCAAAGACCAACTAGTTCCAACCCCTTGCTGTGGGCAGGGGGACATCCTCACTAGCCAAGGCTGCCCAAAGCCCCATCCAACCTGGCCTTGAACCCCTCCAGGGATGGGGCTTTCACACTCTCAGAATAAAGAATTTCTTCCTAACATCTAACCTAACCCTGCCCTCGTTCAGCTTGAAGCCATCACCCTGTGTCCTGTCCCTGCACTCCCTGGTGAACAGTCCCTCTCCCCCTTCCCTGCAGGACCCCTTTGGTCACTTACATGAAACCATATTACCACGTTAAGGCCCATAAACTACCTGATGCCAGTCAAAACAAGAGGCTGGGGCTGATGTTGGGAGAGGGAGCGACCCTGCTCGGGGTAGGGGGTGTTTGGGCTCTGCCACCAGAGGCCTGAGAACACTCGTGCTGCTGCTGTCAGTTCACTCCTAACCCGGGAGCCAAGGAAGCGGTTCACAGCCCCCTCAGAGCCGGGTGCGGAGCCAGGCAGCGCCCCTCGCTCTCCAGGGGGAGCTCACCCGAGGCCGGTAAGCGCAACCCAGCGCGACGCAGCCACCGTCCAGTCACTCGACTCCCGCCAATGCTTCCTAACACACCGGGCCCGGGAAACCGAAGCTCCCGATGTTCGGGACAGGACAGTATGCACGGCGCTGCGGAGCCGCAGAGGAACCCCGCCAGCCGCTGCCCCGGGCCGGCTCCGAGCGCGGACCGCGGCCGCCACCACGGGAGCCCCTCGGGGCGGAATACCCCCGGTGCTGCCGCCGGGAGCAGAACGGGGTTCCCGCCACGGCTCGTCCCGCAACCCAGGCGGGAGCCTGGCGCAGCCGCCCCAGCCCTGGGCCCTGCCACTACCGCCGGTAACGGAACCTTCCCGCGGCCTAGTGCCTCCGGTCCCTCCCGCCCCGCAAACTCGGGCCTAGAGCCTCCCGGTCCCAGCAATCTTCCCACGCACGGCCGGGCCGATGCACCTCCCCACTGCCAGGCGGCGGCCACACGCCGCTGTCCCGGGATGGCACCGATGCGAGGCCGATACGGGCCCAGAGCGAGGCCTCACCGTGGCGGCTGTGGCAGGCCCAAGACCGGAAAGGAGTGCGCATGCGCCGCGCAGCCGCTTCCGACCTCCTGAAGGCCCCTCCCGGTGAAAACGCGGGTGACCGCGGAGCTGCCTGAGCGGGACGCGCAGGCCCCCTCCAACCCTGGCGCGGGGCTGCCCGCTGCGGTGCCTGACAGGAACTGTCACCGCGCACCGGGTGGCGGCGGCCGGTGCACGGCGGCTCCGCGGGGTCCGCAGCGCCCGCGGCCCCGATACCCGCCCCGCACCACCCGTTCCCGGCCGCCCCGCAGACATCTCCCCCCGCGACCCCACTCGTGACATCTCTTCCTCCGCCTCCCCACGGGGGTACCGGGGCGAAGAGCCTCCTGTGTCCCCGCTCCCGGGCACGGCTCCCTCCCTGCTCCCGGGCACGGCTCCTTCCCCGCTCCCGGCTCCCTCCCTGCTCACCCGGGCAGCAGCTCCGCGCTGGACACCCGTGGCAGGGGGAGGGGGTGTCTCTCTCCGCAGGTCTAAGGGACCCCCGCGCCGCCGGTACCCGGTGCCCGGTCGCAGCGTCCCCCCGGTACCTCGGCCCTTCCCCCTCGTAGCGCGCTCCGGAAAAGCCCTGGCTCGGTCCCCGGGGGAGCCGCGATATCCCCCGGGCTGCTCCGTGCTGGGCTCCCGCACCCGAGTAACGGGGCTCACACACAGAGTCCCCTCTGCACCCCTAAATGCCCCGGGGCCACCTGAGCCCCACCCCGCCTGCAGCCCCCCAGCCTGCAGCACCCCCAGCCTGCAGCCGCCCAGCCTGCAGCCCCCCAGCCTGCAGCCCCCCAGCCTGCAAACCCCCAGCCTGCAGCCCCCCAGCCTGCAGCCCCCCAACCTGCAGCCCCCCCAGCCTGCAGCCCCCCAGCCTGCAGCCCCCCCAGCCTGCAGCCCCCCAGCCTGCAAACCCCCAGCCTGCAGCCCCCCAACCTGCAGCCCCCCAGCCTGCAGCCCCCCAGCCTGCAGCCCCCCCAGCCTGCAGCCCCCCAGCCTGCAGCCCCACTCCCCCAGCCTGTATTTCCCCCCGCTCCAGGCTCTTCACACGGGGGGTGGGAATTTGTTGGTCCCAGGCAAGAGTGGGGAGCAGAGCCATGTCCCTGAGGGCCACCCTGTGCAATGTGTGTGTGTCCCCAGCCCAAGTCTGCTGTCACGCTGTTTGAACACCTGGAGAGTGACAGGAGACACACCCTCCCCCGCAAACACCACAGGCCTGGGTAGGGGGTGGGCTTTGCCCCGTCGCACCCCCTGACCCTGCTCTGGATGGGGAGAGGAGATCGGAGGAGGCTGCGGGCAAATGCTTGTGGGGAAGGGAAGAGAGGGAAGGGCTGAAAGCACATGGAGGAGCGTGGGGAGGCCGGGGACCCCCACCACTGCCACCAGCCGGGCTCCATGGGGCTCCTGGCTTATTCCCATCCATCTCCAGAGTCGTGTTGTCACCTTGTGTGGCCAAGGCTTCGTTACACCGGGCTGGCGATTGGTCGGCTAAAAATGCTTCTCTAATCTCTGTGCTGATCTTTACCCCCTCCTCCCCATCTGCCGTGACCTTCCTGTGCAGAGCCAGCCCCGGCCAGAGGCAGCCAGCCAGCCAGCCAGCCAGCCCCGCTCCACCAGCGTCCCCCACGTCCCAAAGGTACCGGCCATGCGGTTCCCGCCCGGTTAGGGGCTGACCCGGTGGTTCCCGGTGAGGTGGGAGGTTGGCACGGGTGGGTTTGGCTGGGGCTTGTCGCCGGTGAGGGTTGCTGGCATGTATGGGGTGGGTGGGTGGGTGTCTCGAGGCGGTGGATGGGATGCTGGGGCCTGAGTGTGCTGTCACGGTGCTCTCATCCCAAATCCCCTCTGGTAGTCCCTGGTTGGGTGGTGGGTTTGAGTTGGTGGGTCCCCCGCGCTGCGATGGTGGTTGCTTGCTGGGAAATTAAACCCGCCTTGGCAGAGCAGCTCCCTCACCCGTTTAAAGTCATTTCCAAATTCTGCTGGGTGGTGCTGAGCAGGGCTCAGCATCTGCCTTGGGTTCCACCCCCACCCCCTCCCCAGATTCCATGTTTGCCCATTTTTCCAGGCCCCACAGTATCTCTGACAGGGTGGGGAGGCAGAGTGGGTCCTGCCTGGCTGCCTGTACCTCCCAGGAGAGCTGGTGTGAAGCGGCAGCAAGGGACAGAGGTGTGGCAGGGGGACAAAGCTTCTGGGGGCTCACAGGATCTGGCACCGTGGGGCTGGTGGGATGCAGTACATGCCAGCCCTCGTGTCACCCCACTCTGCACGCTGTGCCCATTGCTGCCGTAGCCCACCCAGGCACCTGCCACATCCAGGGTCCCTGGAGGGGTGTGTGTGCTTTTAGGAGGGGCTGCTGCCCCCACACACTGCCATAGGGCCATGCTCGCCCTGCCAGGCTGGGGGCTGGTACTGCTGGCAGATCAGCTGCTCTCAGCTCCAGGTGTGGGGTCCCTCCAGTCCCCCGTGGATGCATAAGGGAGGGTTGAGACCCCAGCAGGGACAGCCTGTAGTGGGGGGCTGGCAGCAACCATACTCATCATCCCCCCCACCCCAACCCCCACCTCCCTGGGAAGCATTGGGCATTGTCTTACCTGGTGAGAAACTCAGGCTCCTGCTCCAAGCCCTGTGCTCAAGGGGTTCATCCTGCACCGGCAGCCCCTCTCCAGCTTTGGGGCTGAGCTCTCAGCAGAGCCCCCTTCCCCTCCCCCAAGCTCCCTAATCCATCAGCTGCAGGGGCACAGCCGGGCACCACAACGCCCGAGCACCTGGCAGGAACTGAGGCTCTGCAAGGCGGCTTAGGCTGAGCCTGGGCACTGCTGGGGGCTCTGCCTTCCTGGCTGCAGGAAGGGACCAATGCTCACCCCCCGCCCCTGCCAGCCCACATTTACCCCCAGGGTGTGAGATCTGGAGGCACATGGGGCAAAGGGGTGAGATTTTGGGGCTGCACTAGGGCGAATGGGGTGGTCGGAGGGACCGCTGCCTGCCCCAGGAAGCTGGAGAGAGCTGGAGGAGGCTGGGGGAGGCTGGATTCCCCCCAACCCCGGGGGTTGTGCCTGTGTTTTGCGCTGCCTGGACAGCACCAGGGGCTGGTGCAGCCCCAGAGCAGGAGAAGGTGAGGGATGCAGCACATCCCGAGGTGCCTGGAGCTGCCTGGTACCATCTTGGGGCTTTGCTACCAGTTTGTCACTTCATTTCACCCTCTCAGGGAGAACAGGGATGGAGTTGGGGGGAGGAATCCCCACACACACACACAGGGCAGCCCCCAGGACTCCAAGCTCATCCCATGGGGCAGGAGAGCTGCTCTCACCCTCCTCGTCCTGCATCTCCTCTGTGCCTGCCTTGGAAACGGCAAAGCAAGCGCTTTGCTAAACGGATTAGAGCTTCTCCAGCAGCCTCTGGGGCTGCTCCCGCTTCCCTCACCTCCCCCCTGTCATCTTCCCTTCACAAACCCCATGGCTAAGCCAAATATGTGGGGCAAGAACCACCCCCATGGCACAGCTGGTCGGGGAACCAGCCCCACAGAAGGATTTGGTGCCACATCACAGCTCCCACTACACCCGACCCCAAAACCCTCCCCGAAGCCCTGCGGATCCTTCCCACCTCCTGGGATTTTTTCCCTTTCCAGACCCAGGAATTTATCAGCCACTGGCTCAGCTGCTGCTGGTCCTGCTGCAGCGATCCATGAGCCCCCTCCCCGGGCCGGCGCTGGCCCCATCCTCTCCCACCTCTCCAGAGGGTGTGTGGCAGGATGGGAGCTGGATTTAACTGTAAAAGGATTGAGGAAGACAAGCCCAGGCTGCTGGCAGGCATCGATTAGTGACGTGCACAGGGGCAGGGTGAGAAAGGGGAGGGTAAATCGGTGTGTTTGCACCTTCTGCAGGGAGCCCCAGCCTGGGTTTGGCTCTGTGTGGGATCCCCTTGTGCTGGAGAGCCCATATCCCCAACCCATATCCCAACCTTGATGGTTTCCCTGGTTGGGCCAGAGCGGGATGCTGCCAGGGCCAGGATGGAGCTGGGATGGAGCTGGGCTCCTCTGTCACAGCTCCACAGGAGGAGGAGACCTCGGGAAGCAGCTCTGCCCAGGGACAGACTTTGTCCCCATGGGGAGGCCAGCCCTGCCTGGTGTTTGTGCACCACCTTGAAGACAAACACAAGACGGGGCCGTGATTTTGCAGATGACTCTTGGGAAAGGAGGGGGTCTCATCCAGCCGGCAGCTTTCTGGGGGAGAGGGCGGGGGGGGGGTTGCCCTGGCATCCAGCTGCCCTCAGCCTGGCACAGCACAGCACGGGGTGGGGGGAAAGAGGCAGCGAGACCCCAACACGGCCGTTGCTGTGGGCAATACATGTGGGTTCCTCCCAGGCAGCTGCCTGCACTGAGCTTCATGCATTTTCCCAGGAAAAATGGAGCCTTTATGTCCTGTCCCCAGCCCCTTCCCCGGAAGGGCTCGGAGGATGCCCCCAGGGCCGGTTATGAGCAGACAAGAAGGGGATTGTTCTGGTGGGAGCTGGGGTTCTGGCAGCACCTGCCCCACGCCAAGGCCCTCTACAATGGCTGCCTTTCTGCGTGATTGCTGCAGAGCGGCCAATTATCCTGCGCTGCTAATTAAAGATGCAAAATAGCCCTGCACTTGCATTCTCTCAGCAAGCCCAAGAGGGCCCCTGGGACCCAGCAGCACATCCATGGGGAGGGCACAGCCTGAGCATGGGGGGCTCTGCAAGCCCCAGCTCTGCCCCCCAGCATGGAGCAGGAAGGGGCAGTGAGAAGCCAGGGATGAGCTCGGGATATGCAGGATGCCAGGACCCCTCTCCGCCCCCATCTCCACGCAGCTCCTGAGGACTGGGGGCTCTCCCATTGCTCCCAGCACCAGCCAGCTCAGCAAAGAGCACCAAAAACAAGGGCTCTGCCTTGATTTAGGAAATGCATTTGCCTTGCCTTGCTAGGGAGGCAGACAGGAGCAGGCAACGCTCGAACATCCTACCCCCCTCCACCTTCCCCAGTCATGCAAAGGCCAGCGACTCGCCGCCGGGTGATGGGCAGAGTGGCTGATAGCTGGTGGCATTTCTCTCCTCTCCTGCCCACAGCAGCTCGCTGCACAGGCAGGCTGCTGGCAGCCACGGGAGCACGGTGTGGGCTCATTTGCTCTGCTCCTCAGCTTGCCGTGGCGCTCGAAGAGCCGTAATTTCAGAGCAGCAAGTGGCCCAATAAATCAGGGCTTGTTTCCTGCCAATACTGGCCGCTGCTTCCCACAAGGAAACTCATTTTACAGGAGGGGAAATGGCTTACCACGGGAAATAGTAAGTGGTGGGATGGGGAGAGCCAGGGAAAAGTTTTCTGTGGTCAAGTTTTTGGTGAAGGAACCAGCTGGCACATTGCAGGGTCCTTGTCCTGTGGAGGCACTGAGGAGCCCGAGCTGCTGGGGAAGGAGACACGAGTCAATCCTACCTGCATGGACTGCATCCACCACAAAGCTGGTGGCAGTGGGCTGTTAGCACTGGGAAACCTCCCCCAAGTCATTGAGGTGCCCCCCATCACTCCCCTGGAAAGCATTTGTGGCCCGATGCTTAATGCCAAGAACATTTGCTCCTCGGTGGCGTGGGTGCTGTTGGGGCAGAAGGCAGCTGGGACAGCCTGCAGCAAGCCTGCGCTGAGAACTGCCAACTCATTGCACGCAAAGACGGTGCCCAGTTAATCAGCACCCTCCCGTTCCTCACCCTGAAACCCCAACGGACAAAGATCCCCCAGCACCTGCCAGGAACCAGTGTCCACCTGTGCTCCTGCGCTGGGTTTGGGGAGAGTTTTGGGTCTCACGCTGCTGCCAGGAAATATTTCGGAGGCCTTTCCATCCGGCTGCCAGGTGGGAAGACGCGCTCAGATGGCACGAAGCCGGAAGGTGGGCAGGATGGAGAGCCCCACCGAGCTTCATTAAGCAGTCGGAGGCGCTTGTCAGGGGAAAGCTGAGCCGGGCAGCGCCTCCTGGGACCGGGTCGCATTCTCCCAGCAACACGATCCCAGCGGCAGCGGCCCCGCAGCCTCGTTACTGCAGCTTCTGCGGGCGGCTTCGGTTACTCGGCTGGAAGCGCTCGTCTCCTGCTGGCTTTTAATTTCCCTGACATCACCCTCGAGCTGGGGGAAATGCAGGCACGGTGCACCCAGGCAGCTGAAGCGGGGGAGAGACTGTCGCCACCCTCACCTGCATTCCCCCCCCCCCAGCTCCACCACAGCCCCGGCCGTGGGCTCCAACCTCCTGCTCCTCTCCATGGTACCAGCGGCTTGTGATACGTGCCAGTGACCCCAGCCACAAGCCCCTGGGCTCTGGAGGGGGCAGTGGGAAGGAGCCGCTCTCCTCCCTGGCCTCAAAGAAGCCTTACTGGGGTGCAGTCACTGGTTACCCTGTTCCCCACCCTGCTTTCCCCAGCCCAGTGCTGCTGGGTAGCAGGGACTGTTTTTGCTTCTCCTGCCAGCCTGTTCCCAGCCGGCACATTTGGCAAGGAGGCGGCACCGGCTGCCTCTCTGAAGGCGTTTTGGGGTGTTTATTTCTGCAAGAGTCACAGCTCAGCCCTAAAATCCTCCTTGCATCCCCTTCCTGGGGCTGGTGGAGATGGCAGTGTGCCTGGGGGAGAAGTGGATGGAGGGTGTTGCTCCATCCCACCCCATCCCATCCCATCCCATCCCATCCCATCCCACCCAGGAGGGACAGGGACTCAAGGAGCAGCAGGATGAGGACCTTTGGGACCTCAGCTCCCCAAAGAGCCTCCCAGCAGCACAGCCTAAGTGGGAAGGAGCCTGTTTGTGGCCTTAACGGAGCCACTCAGTGACAGGGACTGGACGCCCACATGCACCCGGCCGCAGGCTCCTGGCACCCCCCACCTCTCCCAGCCCCTTGCCCTGAGCCACAGCACCCCATGCAGTGGGGTAGCCCTGTCCGGTGGCAGCCTGGCACCGGGGGGAGGGGGCAGGTGCCTGGGTCTGCACCCTGAGCGAGGGGTCTGGTGACAACAGCGTGGGGGCTGCACAAGGGCTGGCACCCACCCAGGCTGGGGGTACAGAGGGGGGTGTGTGAAAGGGGGTGCCCCATCTCCCCCTTTCTTCATCCCCCCTCCGGATGATTTTTTTGCAACCTTTGCAGGGCAGCGGCTCCATCCATCCATCCCCCCCCCCCGGTTGCCATGGCAACGGGAGGCTGCAGGCAGGGCGCGTGCCCGCGGCCGCGCGCGCTGCCGCTGCCGCACGGCTGGTGCGGAGCTCGGCGCAGCGGAGCCCGCCCGTCCCGCCGTGCCCGGCGGAGCCCCCCTCCCGGGCCCCCCGCGGCCCCCGCCGCCCGGCCCAGGTAAGCGCTGGCCCCTGAGGGTCTTTGCCGGGAGCAGGCGGGGATGGGGACAAGTGAGGCCCCGGGGGGATGGGGCTGCGTGGGGCCCTTGCGTGGGTAAGGGGTAGGGGTGCGGGTGGGATGGGCGAGAGGGTGCCTGGGTCCTTTGCGGGGATGGGGGGAGCTTGCAGGGGGGATGCTGTGCGAGGGCCAGGTGGTTTGGAGTGGGTTTGCACCTCCTGTCAGGACACCGTGTCCCCTAATCTCTTCTGCAAGCCCAGGGAGGTGTGTTGGGGTGTGTGTGTGTGGGGGGATGACCTTCACCCCCCACCCCGTGCGGCCGAGGGTCTGCTGGGGCAGGGGACACCCCTTCTGCGATGCTACTGCACTCCCAGGTTTGTGCCTCAGTTTCCCCAGTTGCAAATGGCAAGGAGGACAGCACAAGTCCATGTTGTCGCTGTCCCCCTGCCCAACCGAGCACCTCACCCCATCTCTGAAACCCCTCCTTTTGCTGTAGCCACTCCAGCTTCCCCCTCCTCCTCCCACCCTGTCCCCCTACTTTCCTACCCCGCTCTGGCTCCAAGGCCCCTTCCTGCTCCACAGACACCTAAAATCCCACAGCCCCTCCAGCATCCCCCTGCTCCCAGCAGCCCCATTCACCTCCTCCCCCCAGCAGCCCCAGGTTCATCCCAAGAAGGTGCAGGGGACAGGTCCCCGCCCCCAACCCCGCCGCCAGCCCATGACCCTCTGGTTTCCCCCTTTCTGCGCCGCCGAAGCAGGGGGGCAGCACCCCGTACCCTCCACCACCATTGTTTGCTACTTCTGGGTTTAATTGCAAACCTCATCTTTGGATTTCTGCCTAAACCCTGCTCCTGGGACCACAAAAATCCCCGCTCAAGAGCCTGAGCATCCTTGTTTACAGTGGCAAGAGAAGGCTGGAGGCTGAGAAAAAGCTGCAGAGCTGGAAGGCAATTTGAAACCCCACAAGCTGAGGCTCAGCCCCATCTCCCTTCCCCAGGCCTCAGCACACCCCACGGTGGTGTCTATCCACATTCCTGGCACATCTGATGTACCTGAGCCCTGCTGCAAGCTCCCCTGGAGAGAAACACTGGGTTATCTGCAAATTCCATGCGTATTTCCAGAAATCCTTGCACAAGGCTCATAAAATCCCCCTAGAAGATTTTTTTAATGGCTGTCCTGCACTCGGAGCAGGGTAACTTTGGGGAGCATGGGAGGAAGGTGAAGGTTCTGCAGAGCACCCATGAAATGCAAAGCCCTTTGCTGCCAGGGCTTGGAGCAAACCCATCTCCCCCAGCTGCTGCAACCTGGCAGCACCCAGGGTAGGTGGCTCCCACCCTGGACAGAGAGGTGGGCATCCTCCCTGTCTGCCTGTGGGGCATGTGGCTCCCAGTAACGTTCCTACATCACTGAATATCCTTTGCCAATGCTCCAGTTTTGGGGTCCATGTCCTGACCTGGCAGGGTCTGGCGAGTCCCTGTTTCAGCTGCCACCCCTCTCACCCCCTCCCAAATCCTCAGACCCCCCCTGGTCAATGCAGATGACTGTAACTGAAGAAAGGTGGCTGCCACAGGCTCATCCTGCACAGGATTCTTTGGAAAAGCAGCTCCCAGAAGAAGTTTCACACTGTTAACCTGCGTGCCACCTCCAGAGACCTGCTGTCCTCACAGCCACCTCATGCATCACTCAAGCATCCGCATGCACTGGGGTCCAAGACAGCCCCACAGCGCTGCCCAGATCCCACGGAGCAGCAAAGTACAGGGAACCCCCATCCCCTCCTGTCTGGCCACACTTTGGCTCTTTGCTCCCAAGGCTCCACCGGTGTCACAGCTGGAGGGGCTTTGCCAAGGGATGCAGGATGAGGCCCTGACAAGCGGTTTGCAGCCTTCTGGCATGGAGCTGACAGCTCGGGAAGGGCGCAGGCTCACCTCCCTCCCGCCTGGCCTTGGGCTCTGTCTGGTAACGAGAGGGGAGGATGCACGTTAGGGCTGCTCAGCCCCGAGCCTCAGCTCCACTCCTGCCTCCTCGCTCAGTGCCTGGTGCAGAGCCGGCTGCCAGCGTGAATCAGCAGCGCCCGCTTAACCGTTTCCTCTCAGGGTCCACATCCATCAGCTCTGGAGAAGGGGTGTGGGGGATCTATTCACAGCCACTCCACAGCCAAACCCCTCTGCACCCCATTGCTCCCTGGGCTGGGACCCTCGCCAGCACCGTGGGAGCGTTCCCTGCCCCAGCCCCATGGATGGCAAGGATCAGCCCTGCACGGGTGGGAATCTGCAGCCTCCCAGCTGGGTCAGAGCCAAGCAGCAAACACACAGACTCTGCCCAGGGACATGCCATCATGCTGGGGGCATCTCACCCTCCCCATTCCTTGCAGTACCAGGACCAACACTTGGGCATCGGTGCCCACGCTGGAGGCGGTGCTGAGGTTGGGTACGGCCAGTGGCTGATGCAGCAGCCTTGGAGCCGTCGTGGTGCAGTGGAAGACACTGCTGCTGGGTTCCCCAGGGGTTTGCAAGCAGTCAGGCTCTGCTCATGGTGCTCCCCAGGAATTCCTCAGCCGTCTCTGGTCGATTTGTCTTTGCCAGGAGTGGTTTTCATGTGGCAATAGCAGTGATGCATCGCGCTGGCGTCACCCCCCAACAGAGGCACAACCAGCCCTGTGCTGAGATAAGGGAGAGCAAGTGATGTTCCCCATGGCCAAAAAAACTCCAAAGCCCAGCCTGGCTCCCTGCCCCTAAACCCCTGCACTCATCCTTGGCTTCATGTGCTTACAAAAGGAGCCAAAACATAGCGAGTATTTCACATTGCAGCCCCGTGGAAGGGTTGATTTGCCAGGCCAGGTCAGTCCCAGCATTTAATTGTGATCAAACCAGCTCAGACCATTGGGTCCCTTCCAAATGCCAAGCTTTGGCTTCACTGCTGGCAGCCTCTGGGTAACTACAAGGCAACAGTGTGCAGCAAATTACCATCCCGTCCCCAGCTCCAAGTGCTCTGGCAAACAAAGGTCCCCGCTGCCCTTGGCTTGAGCAGCATCACCCAGGCTGGGCTGCGGCTCGGCGTCAGGATGCTGCGGTTGCAGAAGGGATTTGCACCAGGGAAACAGCCTGCACCGCATGGGTTTGGGCTTGGGGTTGGTGTGGGGGAGCTCCCCGCTTGCTCTGGTTCCCACAGACCGAATGGAGCTGCCAGCATGGCTTCCCCCTGCTCTGGATGCTTTTACTGTAATTAGCTGCTGACTCTTCTCCCCCCACCCCAGCCCTGCTGACAGGGCTCACACCCAGCCCTCTCTGGTCCTCCTGCCCCGGGACAGGACGGGGATGGGGACAGGGATGGGGACACCTCTCCGCTCCTCTCCTTGCAGCGCATCCCCCACCCTTGGCAAAGGGCTCTCTGCAGCAGAACTCCCACCGGGAAGTTCGGCAACCCCCCTTGGTCCCTGCCAGTGTACAAGCAGGCAGGACAGGGACACATGCAGGCAGCTGACTGTTCCCTGGATCACGTTCCATCACCTGCTTTTTGCCTGCAGCAGAGGTGCTGGAGCCAGGGCAGCCAAAAAAACTGGAGGCAGAGTAACCTGCTGCCCAGGTACCACTTCTCTCCAGGGCTGGGGCTGGTGCCTGGCACCTCACTGAGGACCTCAAAGCCCAGGATGGGGCATCCCCATCCGACAACGCTCCCCAAGGCCACTGAGCCAGGGTTGCAGATTTAATGGTGGTGTTACAGTACAGGCAGAGAGTGGGGAGAGTGAGGGGTCTGGCTGGTCCCCCTCAGGGCACCTGGCTTGTCCCTCTTGCCCTTCCCAGCTGCGAGGAGCAGGTAGGCAGCCAGCACGAACGCTGGAACCCCAAAGCTCTGCAGCCCGTCCACACCCTGGGTGCCCAGGCTCTTCTGCCAGAGGCAGGGGACAGCAAAACCAGGCTGTGTCTGCCTGCGTGGGGACAGGGCACTGCTGGCCAGGGCTGCCGGCTGTGTGGAGCATGGGCAGCTGCCCGTGCCCGCAGTGTCAGCAGCCCCAGCACTCTGCATTGCAGCAGCCTCCTGCCTGCACAGGGTCGGCTGTCGTGTCCCCAGCTCCCGCAGAGGGTTGAGACCCCCCACCCCTTGAAATGCTGGAGGGTGGTAGGAGCTGCCCAGTGGGTGAGATGAGCTGTGGCAATGCTCAGCACCGAGCGGGCTGATGCAGGGGGACAGTGTCTGCAGGAAGAGCCCAAGGGCACGCAGGGGCAGGAGCTGCAACAAACTTCTCCATCCAGCAGCTCCTTTCCAGCAGCTTTGTGAAAACATGGGGCTGGAAGGGGGGAAGGGTTGAAGCTGGAGCCCCCTCAGATGAGGGTGCCCCAAGTGTCAGTCTGGGGCTGGGGCTGGCAGCTCGCCATGCCACGGCTTGGCTGCTGGCACTGTGGATGCTGGGATATCACCGCCAGCCGCCTTGCTACGAAGTGATGTGCTGCACCAGTGGGGCCAGGGCAGCAGGTGTGGGGCTGGCACACGATGTGCAAGGCAGCCGGGGTGGCCCAGCGTGCTGGGGGGTTGGGGGGGCACACGCGTGTGCGTGGGCATGTGAGGATGGTCGTGTGTGTGGGTGCAAGGCAGCAGTGTTCGCTGGGAAGTGATGCAGAGCCAAAAATAACCCCCAGGCTGCAGCTCAGACCAGGTAACGGGCGAGGAGCGGGAGCTACAGCAGCCGTGTCCCGCAGTGCCCCGCAGCCTCAGCTGCTGGAGGCTTGATGGGGGTAACTCAGGGCTGGCTCATGTCTCTGGGGTACCCTCAGGTGTGGGTGCGCTCCCTCCCTGGGGTCCCCGCCCTGGCCTTGAGCAGATCTGGGACCCAAGGATGCTCTTGCTGTGCCAGTGCAGCCTCTGCAACCAACCCAAGAGCCATTGACACAAGCAAAACCCCCCGGTGCTGAGCGCTGGGGACACAGCAGGGACACAGCCATGCTCAGCACCCTGCAAGGGTCCCTTGGGGGCTGTGCCGCCGGGCACCCTGCCACGCTGTGGATGCACTGGGGCAGCCCGTGGGTGTTGGGGCCAGGTGCTTTCACAGGTAGGGAGCACGATGGTCACGCCATGGGTGCCAAGCAGGCGTGGGCGCCGTGTGCTGCCGGCTGCGGGGCGGGGGGGACAGTGCTGTCACCGCCACGGTCCCGTCCCCCCCCCATCCATCCATCCATCTGCGTCGCGGCGGCTGAGCGAGGGACAGTCACGCGTTTATTTTTAACCGGCTGGGGAGGGCGGCAGGGATTGGTGCCTCCCTGGTTATATCACTAAATCCCTGCCAGGCCCTGTTAGTTCCAGCACAGCGAGCCCTGCGCCACGCTCCAGTAACCGTTTCAGCCCCCCATCCTTCTGGGGCTGGGGCCGTGCCCTGCTGGTGCCCTGCCCCAGCCTATGGGCTCTGTAGGGCCAGCTGTGCGCACAGCTGGATGGGGAGGGGCACCCACCAACTCTTCCGCACGGGTGGGCCCCAGGGTGCTAGGACCCCGCGTCACCCAACCCTGCCACCCTCGGTGTGGGGTGGGATGCAGGCAGCCGGGTCTCCCGCTGCCTGTTCCATCTCCCTGGGGAAGAGGATGGCGCGGGAGGGGGGCGGGGGGAGGGAATCGCACCCACATCCCGCTCCCACCCACAGCCCTTACGGGGGGGGGGGGGGCGGGGGGCAATTCACGCCGCTTTGAGCCCATCCGGGTGGCAGGTGACACTCAGCACAGACACCCCCCTCCCCCCCCCCAGAGCCTCCCTGCGGCAGCACCGTCCGCCTGCGGGACAGGGTAGGGATGGCGAAGATGCTCCTGGCCACCCGCGGTCCCCTCTCCATCCCCACGCGGTGCCACCCCCAGCCCCAGCCCCAGCCCCGGCTCTCGGCCAAGCCACAAAGGGTTAAGCCGTGCAGCGGGGCCACGTGACGCTCCGGGGATCCCGTTTTTCTGAAGATCAGGACGGATTAGGGTGGAATATCGGGACGAGAATTTCTTCGGACGGCGCATCCCTCCCCCAGCACCCCCCGGTCCGTCCCCCCCCCCCCCCAGCCTCTCGCCCTCGGCTCCCCGGGGACGCGCCGTGCCGAGCCCCCAGGTCCCCGGCCGGTGAGCCCCCCGCAGCGCTGCTCCCCGCGATTGTCCCCCCTCCCCCAGCTCGGGGGGAGGCTGTGGGGGGGTGGATGGCACGAAGCGGACGGCGGCTGCGGGTCCGGAGCCGGCACCAACCCTGGGATGCCCGCACCGCCGCGCTGCGGGCAGGAGGGGGGACGGTGGTCCTCTGTTTCCCCCCGCCCCCATGACTCCCCCTCTTCTCCCCGCAGTGCATGAGGGCGGTGTTCGCCCGAGAGTCACCCAGCGCCCGCACTGACGCCCACGGCAGCGCCGGGAGCCATGTCGGGGTCCTACGACGAGTCGGCAGCGGCCGCGGAGGAAACGACCGACAGCTTTTGGGAGGTGAGTGCCGGCCCCCTCCCCTTTACCTCCCCTCCCTTCCCTTCCCGCGGGGTCCCTCATGTGCTGCCCTCTCCTGCCCAGCACGCCCTGCCTGCCGGCATCCCTTCCCAGGGGCTGCGCGGTCCCAGCCGGCGCTGCTGGGGGTCTCAGCCTCCCGAGGGGTGCAGGGCAATGGGGGAACCCAAGAGAGCAGGCACAAAAGCTTCATCCCTACACCCCCATCCCCATCCCGGGCCAGCTCCTACAGCCCCGGCTCCCAAACCTGCCAGTCCCGGTCCCCATGCCCGTCCCCATGCCCATGCCCATGCCCATCCCCATGCCCATCCTCATCCCCATGCCCATCCCCATGCCCATCCCTATCCCCATGCCCATCCCCATGCCCATCCCTATCCCCATCCCTATGCCCATTCCTATCCCCATGCCCATCCCCATCCCCATGCCCATCCCTATGCCCATGCCCATCCCCATGCCTATCCCCATGCCCATCCCTATCCCCATGCCCATCCCCATGCCCATCCCTATCCCCATCCCCATGCCCATCCCCATGCCCATCCCCATGCCCATCCCCATCCCCATGCCCATCCTCATCCCCATGCCCATCCCCATGCCTATCCCCATGCCCATCCCTATCCCCATGCCCATCCCCATGCCCATCCCTATCCCCATGCCCATCCCCATCTCCATCCTTCTCCCAGGTGGGGAACTACAAGCGCACGGTGAAGCGGATCGATGATGGGCACCGGCTCTGCAATGACCTGATGAACTGTGTGCACGAGCGGGCCAAGATTGAGAAGTCCTACGCCCAGCAGCTCACCGACTGGTCCAAGAGGTGGAGGCAGCTCATCGAGAAAGGTACCGAAATGCCCCCCTCCCCCGCCCTGGGAGGAGGCTCCCTCCAGGACACCCAGATCCCCGTGCACCATCATAGAATCGTAAGGGTTGGAAGGGACTCCCAGAGCTCATGGGGTCCAATCCCCTGCCAAAGCAGCTCCCAGCTCATATTGCACAGGTTGGTGTCCAGATGGGTCTTGAATCTCTCCAGAGATGGAGACTCCACACCCCCTGGGCAACCTGTCCCAGGGCTCCCTCACCCTCACTGGGGAAAAGTTCTTCCCCAGATTGGTGCAGAACTCCCTGTGCTCCAACTTGCGGCCATTGCCCCTTGTCCTGTCCCCACAGACACTGAAAAGGGGCTGGCCATTTCCCCCTGCATCCCATCCTTAAGATATTTATAAACATTAATAAGGTCCCCCTTAGTCTTCTTTTCTCAAGACTGAACAGCCCCAGCTCACTCAGCCTTTCCTCATAGGGGAGATGTTCCAGGTCCTTAATCATCTTTGTAGCCTCCTCTGGACCCTCCTAGCAGAGGTGGCTGCAGGATGGTGCTCAGCTGCCCTTCCCTTTGCTCCCCAGGTCCCCAGTATGGCAGCCTGGAGAAGGCGTGGGGTGCCATCATGACAGAGGCAGACAAGGTGAGTGAGCTGCACCAGGACGTGAAGAACAGCTTGCTGAACGACGACTTCGAGAAGGTCAAGAATTGGCAGAAGGATGCCTACCACAAACAGATCATGGGAGGGTTCAAGGAGGCCAAGGAGGCTGAGGATGGTTTCCGGAAAGCTCAGAAGCCCTGGGCCAAGAAGCTCAAAGAGGTGAGGAGGAGAAGTGCAGCGTGGGGCACTCATGCCATCTCCCAGCTCCAGCTCTGGGTGCCCAGTCCAGGCTGGGAGAGCCAGGCAGAACATCCCTGGAGGCAGAGAGATGAGCAGGGGGCTGCGATTGCTGCTCTGACGTCCACGCTCTCTCCTCTCCACAGCTGGAGACAGCCAAGAAAGCCTACCACCTGGCCTGTAAGGAGGAGAAGCTGGCCATGACCCGGGAAGCCAACAGCAAGGCAGAGCAGTCCAACACCCCTGAGCAGCAGAAAAAGCTCCAGGACAAAGAATGTGGAAAAGTGCAAGCAAGACGTGCAAAAGGTGTGAGGCCCTGCCCTGCCCCAGGCTCACAAGGCATTGGGCAGGGAAAAGCATCAGAATGGCCCCCCTCTGCCCCCATTCATTCTCCTTTTCCATCCCTATGCTTCCATAGAAGGATGAGGACTCATGGGCGATGCTCAGGGCAGAGATTTACCCCTCTTACTGGGGCAAAATCTCTCCAGCAACCAGACTGATTTTACCCCGCAGAGGCTCTTGGCTCTATCTGGGCTCCCCAGCATGGTGGCCATCAAGCCAGACCCTCTCAGCACCCAAAAAGGGCACCCTGAGGCGCTCAAGGTATAACCAAGGTACCTTCCTGCACCTTTGCAGACTCAGGAGAAGTATGAGAAGGTGCTGGACGAGCTGAACAAGTGCACCCCGCAGTACATCGAGAGCATGGAGCAGGTCTTCGAGCAGTGCCAGCAGTTTGAGGAGAAGAGGCTCAACTTCCTCAAGGAAGTGCTCCTGGACATCAAGAGACACTTGAACCTGGCTGAGAGCAGCAGGTAGGTGCCTCCCACGCTGGCTGGGCAGAAGGTGCCCATGCAAAGTCTCCTTGAGGTGCCTGGAAAGCAAGCTGAGCCCCACAGGGTCTGGGTGCATCCAGGCTAAGCCATCTCCTGCAACACAGGGAGAGGGGGTTCTGGGCCAACACGATGGTCACCAAGAGGTACTAGAGTGGCACAGGGCTGTGCAACCCCATCCCTGGGGTCGACCCCCCACCACCACCACCACCTGCAGCACCCTGACCCTCATCTCTACCTGCAGCTATGCCAACGTCTACCGAGAGCTGGAGCAGACCATCCGCCTTTCGGACGCGCAGGAGGATCTCCGGTGGTTCCGCAGCACCAGTGGCCCTGGGATGCCCATGAACTGGCCCCAGTTCGAGGTAAGGCTGGGCAACCTGGCTGGGGTGCTGGTAGCCCCGCGGCGCGGCCGGGTGCTCAGGGGCCCATTGCTTTGTGCTTGCAGGAGTGGAACCCAGACCTGACACACACGATAACACGGAAGGAGAAGCAGAAGAAGGGGGAGGGGGTGACCCTGACCAACGCCAGCAGCGCGGGCGAGACGGGGGCGTCAGCGGGCGAGCGTGGGAGGTGAGACGCTGCAGGAAAGGCAGGGCATTGCCTCTGCAAACATTGCCAGGGCTGTGGGGACACATGAAGGGTTGTCCTCAGTGACAGCCACCGCTCTGGCTGGCCTGCTGTTAGCAGGGGGGTCCTGCTTGCTGCAGCCCCCGCTCCCCTGTAACCTCAGGAAAGCCCCAGTGTCCTCCCAGACGTCAGCAGCACGCGGTGCCTGCCCACCCCACCACCCCCCTCCCACCCTGACAGCCCCTCTCCCTCCTTCCCCCCTTCTTCCCCGCAGCGTGAGCAGCCATGACCGTGGGCAGACCTACAGCGCTGAGTGGTCTGATGATGAAGGCAGCAACTCCTTCAACGCCAGCGAGGCCAACGGTGGCACCAACCCCTTCGACGAGGAGTCGGCGGGGAAGGGCGTGCGGGTGCGGGCGCTGTACGACTACGATGGGCAGGAGCAGGATGAGCTCAGCTTCAAAGCAGGTATGGTCCATCACTGGTGCCCAGGTCAGGGCTCGTCTGCCGGAGCTGTGGGACCCAACATTTTTGGTGGGAAAGCCTTCTGAGCTGTCCCAACCCTTCAAAGAATCGTACTGGCGGAAAGGGAAAGGCAGAAGCTGAGGTGGAAGCCCGGGGTGGGATGGGAAAGGTGGTGGGATGGGAAAGGTGGTGGGATGGGAAAGGTGGTGGGATGGGAAAGGTGGTGGGATGGGAAAGGTGGTGGGATGGGAAAGGTGGTGGGATGGGAAAGGTGGTGGGATGGGAAAGGTGGTGGGATGGGAAAGGTGGTGGGATGGGAAAGGTGGTGGGATGGGAAAGGTGGTGGGATGGGAAAGGTGGTGGGATGGGAAAGGTGGTGGGATGGGAAAGGTGGTGGGATGGGAAAGGTGGTGGGATGGGAAAGGTGGTGGGATGGGGCACATGAGGACTCATGGTGGAGCTATTGCCTTTTTACCCTACAAACCGCTGTGCTCAGCATCCCTCCTAGAAACACCCTGCAGCTCCATCCAGAGGAGAAACAGCGCGGTAGAAGAACCTCCAACACCTGCAGTGAACTCTTTCCCCTTCCCACCTCCCTCTCCAGGTGACGAGCTAACCAAACTGGGTGAAGAAGACGAGCAAGGATGGTGCAAGGGGCGCTTGGACAACGGGCAGCTAGGTCTCTACCCCGCCAACTACGTGGAGGCAATCTAAGTCTTGTGCTGTGCTCCTCGTCGCCGTCCGCAGATAAACCCACCCTCCATCGTCTCCATCTCTCCACCAGCCAACCAGCCATTTTGCCGTCTGGTCCTTCACTCCTCACAGTTAGAGATTCAGACATATTTTCCAACCAAGCTTTTATTTTTTTAAGAGTTGTCTCTGAAGAGTATTTTGCATAGTCGCTTTCTTCTTCTTCTTCTTCTAAGATAACATGAAGCGAAAGATGACGTTGTCTGTCCGTCCACCTTAGTTGGTTTATTTCACTTCTTCTCTGAGGGAAAAGCTTGATACCTCAAGATCTTAAAGCCCAACCAAGTGAGAGGTGGGTTTTTAAAGATACTGAAATCATGAGCCGCCTTCTGATTGGCTGGAACTGTTCCAAAATGCATCAGCGCCGAAGCTCCTGGCACCAACCAAATTCACCCCAAAAAAAAAACCAAACCCAACCAAACCCCAAGAGGGATTGGAGTCTGGCTCCCATGCTTTGGTGTTTTCATGCCCTCCTCCCCATTCATCATCCTCCTCCTCCTCCCAGAAGGAAGGGGGTGAATGTCCCTCCCCACCCTGCACCGCAGCCCCATCCGTGGGCAGGTCCCTGCTCACAGGCAGGGCTGGTGCCCAGGTGAGGTGGGATCAGCCCTGCCATGGAGCTTGGTGGCACCTCCTCACCTTCCTCCACCTCCTCCTCCTCCTCCTCGCTGTCTGGAGCATGTGGAGGCTCCCGAGCTGATGCCCTGCGTGTGCTGCAGGGAGCAGCATCGCCCTTTGCAGGGCAGCCACCCAACGCACACCAGGTCCATGGGGAGATGCCCCTGAGATGCTGTACAGAGAGGACCCACCGCAGCCCAGTGCTGCTGGAAGCACCTTCACGCCCAACCTGGATAGCAAGGACCGGCTTGGATGCTGCTGGGGACCGTCCCCATCCATCTCCCCCCTGAAGAGATGCAGGAGCAGAGCAGGGATTTGGGATAAGCCCTGCCCAGCCTTGCACGGTGCCGGCGGGAGCTGCAGCCAGCGGGTGGACAAGGAGAACAGTGTGGGTGACAGACCCCAGCCCGAGCAGCGACGCCCGGTGAAGCCAGCCAAAAACAAAGCTTCCCAGGGCAGGCAGCATGCGATGCCCTAGGCATTTCCCAAGGGGCTCTACCCTCTCCAGCGTTCTGGCTCTGCAGCTGGCCACAGCACGGATGGGAGCCCCTCAGCACCCACGAGCACCACAACCCAGCATGGTCACCCCTCTGCCCCGGTCCCATTTACCACCCTGAGCTCTTCCCTACCCATCACCTCATCATTTTTCCATACCACCCCCCTCAGCAGCATCGATTCCATCTCCTCCCCGCATGCTCCTCCCTCTTCTCTCCAGCTCCTTTTACGGGTTGGTGAATTTTTTGGCTCCAGGGATCAAGTGTTCTGGCAGAGGCAGGAGATGCACCATGTGCTGGGCACGGTGGGTGAGAGCTGCCCAGTCCTGCATCCCCTGCCAGGTAGGCAAACAGGAAAAGTGGGGGTGGGGGTGGGGGGAAAGGGGGGAAAACCCACCCCCCCACCAAAAAACAAAAGAAGTCAGAAACAACCCAACCAAGCACCTGTCTCAGCAACCCCCCTGGTTTTTTGTACATTGATTGTGTAATTTAAGAAGTATATATATATAATATATATATCTCTGTGATTGTATTACCGTGGATCCAACAACAAAAAGCAGCAAGAGAAAATAACTGACTCTGTTAAGCATCCTCTGGGTCTGGGTCCTCGTTCGCCTCCATGCGCCTGTCTTGCCTTCCCCTCCCTCCCCTCCTCCATGGAGGTGGTGGTTTGGGTTATGGACCCCCTGTCCAAGGTGAGCCCTTGAGTCCCCAGCAGCTGCTTCACCCCCAAATGGGGATGCCCCAACCCTGAGGCTTTGGGTTGTTGTGGAACAGAATTACTGGCTCAGATGTGTTGCTGGGGTCCTGGGGAGGAAGGGGGCTGTTGCCCCTCACAGAAGTGGTGGTTTGGGTTATGGACCCCCTGTCCAAGGTGAGCCTTTGAGTCCCCAGCAGCTACTTCACCCCCAAATGGGGATTCCCCAACCCTGAGGCTTTGGGGTGTAGCGGAGCAGAACTTGGGGCTTGGATGTGTTGCTGGAGTCCTTGGGGAGGGGAACGGGGCTGTTGCCCCCCATGAAAGTGGTGGTTTGGGTTACAGACCCTCTGTGCTGGGTGAGCCCTTGGAAGCCCAGCAGCTGCTCCACCCCAAAATGGGGATGCCCCAACCCTGAGGCTTTGGGATGTAGTGGAGCAGAATTCGGGGCTTGGATTCATCACTGGGGTCCTGGGGTGGGAAAGGGGCTGTTGCTCCCCACGGAGGCAGTGGTTTGGGTTAGGGACCCCCTGTGCAGGGCAGGCCCTTGGGTCCCCCGTGCCCCAGCAGCTGCTTCACCCCCAGATGGGGATGGCCCAACCCAGAGGCTTTGGGGTGTAGTGGAGCAGAATCAGGGGCTCAGATGCATTGCTGGGGTCCTGGAGGGGAAGGGGGCTGGGGAAGGGGCAGCAGCTGGTGACCCCCATGCCAACTGCCAGGCAAAGCCTTGTGAAGCTCACTGGGGATTCAAGGTAAAGCAGTTTTGGGGCCATTCCCAGCACCAGCCAAAGAAGTGGCCCCTGACAGTGCTTCCCCAACCCTGGGCAGGGGAAGAGCAAAGCCCCAGCATGGCTGGCTGGGGATGGAGCCGCCTGGGCTCCCTACAAGCTTCAAAACCTTGGGGTCAAGTGATTTGCAGGTCACCCACCCCTTTGTCCTCTCCCCAGAGAGTCAGGGCAGCCCCAGGGACAGGGTGGAGGGAGCAGGACCTGTGGGTGCAGGGGGGAGCATATTCTGGGTTCCTGATGATGGGGGCAGAAGAAAAAACAAATAATTCCCCTGATTTAAGGGCTGGAGCTGTGAGAAGTCTGGGGGGAAACCCCAGCTGTGAGCCCCAGGGTGCTGGCTCCCTGTCCCACCACAGCAGAGGTCTGCTGGGTCAGGCCCCTGCATCCCTGGGGACAGGGTGTCCCCCGGTGCGCCCAGCCCAGCTGGCAGCAGCCTTCCTCACCCTTCGACCCCACTCCTGCCCACCATCCCCACAGGGACGTGCAAAGCCCCATACACCCCTTCCCCTACCCCACCAAAAAACCCCTGAGAGATTTGGGGCAGCATCACCCCCGGTGCTGCTCACGCTGGCTGTGAGAGCACAGTTCACACCTAGGACAGTGCAAGACATGTTTTTATCTTGGTTTTTTTCCCTCCACTTTAATTCCCCCCCTCACTTTTCCAAAGGCAGTTTTCCTCCTCCTCCTCCTCCTCCTCCTCCTCCTCCTCCTCCTCCTCCTCCTCCTCCTCCTCCTCCTCCTCCTCCTCCTCCTCCTCCTCCTCCTCCTCCTCCTCCTCCTCCAGCCACCCTCCATCCCTCCAGCCAGGATGCTTGCAAGGCTGGCCGAAGCGTGTCCACTCTGTGTGAAACAGGCAGAACAACAGCACCCACTGAGGCAGGGGCTGTCCCAAGCAGCTGTTTTAAGTTAAAACCAACAGCCCAACACCCACATGGGATTTTTTTTTTCCTTTAAAACTCCCACAAAAGCACCTTGCAGGGACCTGGGCCACCTGCCTACCCTTGTCATTTGAACCTGAACCACAACGTGCCACCAGCCAAAACCAAAGAGAAAATAAACAAATAAAACCCCTATAATATAAAAGATCAACATCACCAGGTAACTGAGACTCTGGTGATATGTGCAGTTTAAACAATCCCCACTTTTCCATCCTGGTCCAGGCTCAGTGGGTTGGTTTTTCGATTTACTGTCTGGAGGGAAAGGGCAAAGCTGGCATCTCCCTTCTTCCAAACTCAGGAATCAGGCAGTCCAGATCAAGGGAAGAGCCTCGTGCCAGCGCCAAGGACCTGGGGGCTTCAGGGGGTCTTGGGGTGTCCCTGTGCCAAAGGATGGGGGAGCCAGCTTGGGGGATGCCCCCCCCCACCAATGCCTGCAGGGATGCTCCACTATGCACAGCCCCGTGCCTGTGTCTTCACACCCCCAAACACACCTATTTTCACCCCCTAATTCCTGCCAAGGGGAGAAGCTGAGCATGTCTCAGAGTGGGATGTGCCTGTGCCAGGGGGATGCCCGTGGTCCCCAGGGATGTGGCTGCCCAGCACCCAGCTCCCGTGGCAGGCAGCATTGCTGGGATGCCAGCTGCTGGTGCCAGGCTGCTCCTGCACGGGTCAGGTCAGCACGGACCCAGCCAAGGGCAGCTGTGGGTGCCATTGTCCCTGTGGGTGCCATTGTCCCTGTGGCTGCCATTGTCCCTGGCTCATGCTTACGCTTTGTCCTCCCTGAACAATGGCTGGGGTGAAGTTCCCCACAGCCAGCAACCAGGAGGGAGGAGAAGGGACTGAGGGTTGAGATGCAGCAAAGGGCAGCGCTTCCCCCTCTCCCCCCATGCTGCATACCCACCCTGAACAGGGCTGAGGGCCAGGAGCTGCTCGTTGGAGTAAATCTGGAGCAGCCCCACTGCTGGTTCCTGATGGGCACTGGGGGCAGACAGTCCCACAGCTGGGACAGTGGTGGCACAGGGGCAGGATCTGGCTGGAGGGGAGAGTGGTCCTGATGGTGTTGTGTGCCTCAAAGTCGTCCCTGGGGCATGATGTTGTAGGGATATCAAGGTCTCCTGCTGGGATCTGCCCCTGAGTCCTGATGATGCTGCAGGTCTGGGAGGTGAGGGGACAACGTGCTGGAGGACAAGAGACCTGGAGCAGGACTCCTGCATCCCTCATCTCTTCTGCCTTCAATCCCTGCCAAAGGGCACCAAGGTTGTAGGGAGCCCCATGACAGCCACAAATCCATCTGTCTTTATCTCTCCCCAGTCAACCCCACGTCTCCTTCGCCAGCCCCAAATTCAGAGCCCACCCATCCCCAGGGATGAGGGCTCTTCACAGTCCTTGAATCATAGAATGGCATGGGTTGGGAGGGACCCCAAGGGTCACAGAGCTCCAACCCCCTGCCACAGGCAGGGCTACCAACCTCCAGGCCTGGAGCTACACAAGGTTGCCCAGGGCCCCATCCAACCTGGCCTTGAACACCCCGCACCAGGGTGGTGGTCCCTTAGCCAGGGACTCATCCCTCCTCTCCGAAGCTGGGGAGGTGAGGGGGAGGGGATCCCAGAGTCTGTTGCCAGCAGGTCCTGGGAGGGGGTGGGGTGGGGGTGGTGGTGGGGTGCAGTGAGCCTCTCAGCACCCCATCCGCGGTCCTTAGCGCTGGAAGGCGGCTCCTGTGGCTGCGAGGCGGAGGGAGGCAGCGAAGGTCCCCTGTCCCTCCCGGGGCTCAGCCTGTCCCGCTGCTCAGACTGGGTGGACAAACTGGTAGACGAGGCGCTGGGAGATGTCTGGCTTGCGGATGATGCCCTTCTTGTAATACTGCCGGATGGAGCGGCTCAGCTTGTCGTAGTTCATGGCCGGGCGGTTCTTCCGGATGCCCCACAGGCGGGCCACCTGCGCCGAGTCCTCGATCTTGAAGATGCCTGGGAGTGGGGCGCAGGGGGTTACAAGCCTCACCTTCCCTCCCGAGCCCCAGCAGCGCCCGTCCTGGGGTCACTGGAGCACCCACCCACCTTTCTCTTTGTTGAGCCAGCGGATGAAGCGGCCGTAGTTGTGGGGTTTCAGCAGCAGCTCTTTGAGGAACTGCCAGAGGTGGATGGGTTGGCCGGCGCAGGATGAGTCCACCTCGCTGTCTGCCCAGCTGGCATCACCTCCTGCTGCGGGAAGGGATGGGTGAGATGTGGGGAGGGACGGGTGAGATGTGGGGAGGGACGGGTGAGATGTGGGGAGGGATGGGGGAGATGTGAGAAGAGAGGGGTGAGATGTGGGAAGAGAGGGGTGAGATGTGGGAAGGGACGGGTGAGATGTGGGGAGGGATGGGTGAGGTGTGGGAAGGGATGGGTGAGATGTGGGGAGGGATGGGTGAGATGTGGGAAGAGAGGGGTGAGATGTGGGAAGGGACGGGTGAGATGTGGGAAGGGATGGGTGAGATGTGGGTGGGGAGAGACACTCTTGTGGCAGGGACCCGCATGAGTCCTTGTCTGGGAAACCCCAGTCTGATGCCTGTGGGTCTCTGGAAACTCAGCCCAGGTGCTGGGTCCGGAAGCACCACCTTCTCCTCCACAATATGGGAGGGAAAACAGCTCAGTCCTGCCCTCACAGGGACGCATGGGGTGCAGGATGGGGTCAGCGAGGGTCTCACAGCCACCTCCCCTTTGCTGCACCTCTCAGACAGCCCAGGGGCTGCCCCAGGGCAGGGCGAGCACAACCACACCTGTGCTGCTGCTGCTGCTGCTGCTGCAGCCACTGCAACAGCCCAGCTAATTGCAACTAAGCAGGGAGCAACCTCTCAAGTACCCCAGACCTGTCTGAGGCAGAAGGGAGGCCAGTGGAGCTGAGCCCTCACAGAACTCACCGCAGTATCTCACATCTCCTGGGGTGGCTTTTTCCTTCATCCAGGCAGCTGGAAGGGAGGAGTGAGCAGTCAGAGGGGCATCTCCCACCCTCCCAGCTCCCTCCTGGTCCTTGGCACCCACCAGACTTCCAGATGTCGAGGTGAGCGTGCAGGATGTCACCGCAGGCAGGCGAGCGCTGGCAGAACTGCTCCTCAGACATGGCACACAGGTCCTTTCCTGACAGCTCCTGGAAGGACTTCCCGATCTGTGGCAGCCGGTACTGGTGCTCTGTCCACAGGATCCACTTCTGCACATTGCCAGGGCTCCAGTCCGTGGGGTCTGGGGGCAGAGGGTGGCCGTGGTCAGTGACAGCCCAGGCAAAGCATGGGGGAACTCAGCTCACCCTACAGCAGCCCCAGCACCCCATCCCCTCCTTCCCTACTATAGCATCACCCACCAGGACAGGATCATCCCTGCCCTACCCTGGGGGACAGCACCATCCCTTTGCCACCCCCTTCCTGTTGGGATGCCTCATCCAGCCTTTGGGAGCCCTGCTTGCTCCCTGCACCATCCCTGGTGATGCTAAATGCCTCCAAAGGAGCCAGCAGCACAGCCTGGGATTAAACATGTCCTGAGAGCTGGTGCCACGGCAGTGATGCCCCTGGCAGTGTCACCCAAAGGACATCGGTCCTGGACTGTCCTTCACCTGCCCCAGGTAATTCCAGGTGGCTCCAGGTTGTCCCCAACCCCAACGTGCTCCTCAGCCTGTTACCAGCATCCCAGGAAAAAGGGATGCAGAAAAGGATCCCAAATGTCCCACTACCACACGCCCTCCCCCAGTCTGAAAGGCACCTCAGTGAGGATGCCCTGGGAGGGGAAGGGACCCCCAGCTCAGGGACAGGGGTGGGCTCAGCATCGGGTCGCTATGTCCCTGCACCTCCCCCTGGCTTTGGGGCACCAGTGGGGTCACACCAGCACCCCTCCCCCAGCATGAGGGCTCTGCGTAAAGCTCCACCAACCCCTGCTGTGGCTTAACTGGGAACCAGGGCGGCTGGGGAGCGGGGGTGGTGTTTTACTGGTGTCCCTGGGCATTTGCAAACAGGGAGCGATGCCCTGGGGTAGCCAAGCAGCAGCAGCGCTCCCCCAACCCCCAGGGTCTGGGGGCAAACCCCCTGAGCTGCAGCACAGCTTTTAGTCCCCATGCTGAACACCTCCCCCCTCTTCACTGCACCCCATAAGCAGGTCCAGACCCTGCCTGCAGCCCCCCCACCCCAGGGATGGCCGTGGGGACACCCACCTGCGGCGATGTTGAGGAGCTTGCAGGCCGTCTCGATGTCCTTCAGCACTTCTCCCACCACCATGCTCTGTACCTGCTCCAGGGAGTGCTCTTCCAGGTGCAGGCTGGCCTGCAGGTCCCCCCTCAGCCCCCAGCCCCAAACCCTGGCTGTCGATGATGGGACACTGCTCTGGCTCCTTCTGCGCCTCCCCTCGCCCCCCTGCCCCCCGCTTTGGGAGGGTTCCCCCGTGCCCTTGGGGGTCCAGGTGATGTCCTCTGAGTAGAGCATGTCGAAGTAGTGCAGGCAGAAAGCAGGCAGGGGTTGCTCAGGGGTGGTAGGGGGGCTCGGGCTATCCGGGCAGCCCCAGCTCTGGGTGTCAGGGTCCTGTTGGGGGGGCAGCAGGGCAGCGTCCGGCCGGAGGAGGTGGTTGGGGGGCAGAGTGGTCAGTCCAGGGCTGGCACTGCCCATCCCTCTGCTCAGCGTTGGCTCCAAACCTGCTGGGAGAGGGGGAGAAGAGAGGAGGAGAGGCTCACCCCGGCACCAATTCCTGCCTTCCCGCCCAGCAGCCAGGCACAAAGGGAGGAACTAAGCCTGTTAGAGGGGAAAAGATCCTCCCAAGAGACCCACGGTGACCCCCAGACCAATGCAGGCTCAGGGGCAGCCTGGGGGGGTGTCCTGATTTGGGGGGAACCCGCCACAGCAGTCAGCAGGGAGAAGGAGTCAGGGAGGCAAGTGGGTCCTGCCCACTGTGGGGTTTGGGGCTCTTGCCCTGAATCTCACGCAGGGCTGGCAGTGGCTCAGTCCCAGTTGGTGCTGAACGCCCTTGCTGGAGGCAGTGGGATGTGCTGGAGGGAGTTCCAGGGCAGTTCATGGACATTGAGGGCTCTGGGGTGCTCAGATCACACCAGCACTTTGCTGTGCAGGGGAAGCATCACCTGCTGCTTTGGCTCAAGGATGCTCCAGCAGTGACAGCACCCAAACCCAGCTCTCCTGGGCTGGGGACCAAGCCCAGCACCAGAGCACTGGGCTTTTGGCTGAGAACTTTCCTTTTACTCTCTTATGAGAAAAATCTACCCAAAATCAACCCATCCCCATCTGCCTCTGGTATGTGGGGAGTCCTGGAGGCCACTGAGAAGAGGATGAGCCTGCTGAATTTCCATGGCAACACCAGGGAATGGCTCCATCTGTGGAGAAACCTCCCCAAGAGCCATCCTCAGGCTTTGGGTAGGGAAAGCCCCTGCTAGTGGAGAAGCTGGTGATGGATATGGCCACATTCCTGGCCTGCCCCCAGCATTGCTTTGTACAAGGAACAAAAAAAGCCCCAACTAACATCCCAAATAGGTTATTTAAGAGCAGGAATAGTAGTGGCTTTTGCAGCAGAGCCACGCTGAAAGAAGGAGCCTGCAAGCCCTGGAAGCCCCTCCAAAGAAACAAAGGCAGCCCCTAAAGGGGATGGGATGCAGTGGCCAGGGAAAGGGGGTCCTTGTTTGCTCTAAATCCCAGCTGAGGGGAAAAAAAAAGGGGGTTAAAAGACTGAAGGGGAAAAATCCACCATGGAATTCCTTGGGGTAGAGGACAGCCCTGGAGCTTGGGATGTGAGTGGCCAGCTCCTGGGTGTAGGGGGATGCTAAGGACCGACCCCTGGGATGGTGTGTTACCATCCCCATGGCCCTGCTGTGCCACATGCTGCTCAGCTCCACAGTGCTGGGCCCAGCACTGCCCCTGGGGTGTTAATTAAACATCATTTATAGCCACAAGCCACAGCCCTGTTAACCCAGTGGTACAGGCCAGGATGAGCTTAAAGCACTCACTGGGGATGTTTGTGCCCCCTGAATGAGGGGGTCGAGGTGAGGTGCTGTGTTGCCTGCACCCCAAGGAAGCTCTGCCCATTGCTTCACCCTTGGAAAAACCCCAAAAAGCTTGGAGAAATGGACAGAGGACCCACGGCCACCCAAACAGCACCCACGCCAGCCTGACCCCCACGGGCACCCAAGGAGGGGCTGTGGGTTTGGGAGCTGGAGCTCAGGTCCCCTGGGGTTTCAGGGACACTGCAGTGAGGAGGAGGAGGAGGGGCAAGGGGTGCCTGTGGCACGGAGCTGCCCCCACTACCCAAACAGTTTCCCTGAGAGATGGTGCCGGCTTCCAAACCTCTTCTTGATTTGCTCTGGATTAAGAGAAGAGCTTTAGCAGCTCAGCTTTAAATCCAGCCTCTGCTCCCAGCACAAAAGGGAAGAGGTAACAGCTTGCCTGGCTCCAGCCTGCTGCACAGCACCAGCAGCAGGGGTTTCTGGGGAGGGGATGGGACGGGGGTCTCATCCCCAAGGATGCTTTGGAGTCATGGCACATCCTCTGCCCATCCCAACCCCGTCAGGCTTTGCTCCTGCAGCCGCCGGCCAGGCACACGGAGGAGCAGGACAGAGGGCTCCATCTCCTCCCCCTCCTCCCCACTGGGACCAGTAGGACCCAATCCCTTGGGCCAGTGGCCCCAAAAACCCAAGCAATCACCTGCCAAATGGTGCTGTACTCTCAGGGCGGGGGCCTTTGTTTGCCTTTCTCCAGCTCTGGCACGCAGGCGGCTGGGCTGGGTGGGGACCTGTTTGCTCTACCAAACCGCTTTGGGTGGCCGTTTCCCTCTCCTCTCCCTTTCTGCTTATTCCCTGGAAAAGCAGAGCCAGAGGGGCAGCCCCAAGAGCACATCTTGATGCTCATGCAGAGCACCACCCTACACAGCACCCCAAAGAACCCTCACAACCCCCAGCCAACCTAAACTGGGCTGCACTGGGAATTGCCTCCCCCTGGCCAATGCTCCGAGCTCACGTGTGCCATCAGCAGTGAGCAGGACCCCCAGTCCCACCAGCTTTGCACCAGAACTTGCCCGTGGTGAAGCCACACTGGCACAGCCCCTCACTGAATTTAAACAAGCCAGATGACCCAACCTGCTGGGACACCCAAGGTTTTACCTCTGTGGGTGCACATGGGTCAAGACACGGTTCCAGGGGCTCAGCAGCTCATGAGAGGGCTCCAGGTGGGAGCAGGGCTGTGCTTGGGGTGTCAGGTAGAGCAAGGTGCTGCCCATTTCCCACACCCACCCCCCCCAGTGCACTGTGACCCTGTCAGAGCAGTGCTGGAGCAGACCCCAAAGTGGGATGGAGCCATCGAGTCCCCAGAGCATTTCTCTGCACCCACAACAAATCCTCACCGCTGGTGCACCGTGGCGTGGATGGGAAGGACCCAGCATCCCCAAAATGATGTGTGACTGACCCTGTGCCACTCCCTGCTGCTACCCATGGCTCTGGAGAGGACACCCCAGCCGCGGCAGAGGCATGAGATCCTCCTGCTCCCTGGGATGCTGTGGCTAAAGGGTGAGCCGTGGCGTGGGGGTTTGCTCCCCACAGCAGCACGGAGCAGGGTGAGGAGGAAGAGGCTGTGGCTGCCACCAAAGGACACTGCAACAGCCTGTTCCCAGACAACCCCAACAGCACCCAGATGCTCCCTTCAAGCCAAAATCCCAGAGCGGTGGGGCTGGGACAGGGCTCTGGTTGCGTGGGGCTGACAGCAAGCGCGGGGGTGCAGGGGGTGCTGGGTCATGGCTCAGCACCATGGGGCTGCAGGGACTTGGCCCCATCCAGAGCTTGGAGAAGCTGAGGAGGATGGGGATACAGACCTCCTGTATCACCCCGAGCTCTGCTGGCAAGGAGAGCCCAGCATCACCCAGGGTCGGCTCTGGGGACAGGGGAGCGCTGGGATCAGCCCTTGGGAGCCAGAAGAAAATAAATAAGAAATCCAGCCAGCCACCACCCTCAAACAATGGGCCTGTTAATTAAAATTAAATCTGCAGTTAAACAGGTTGTGCTGGAGCAGCACAGCTCAGGAAGCCCCGTGGGATCGGAGCTGAGGGAGGAGGTGCTGCCCGCGGCACCCAGGACGTCTCCCAAATCCTCAGGGGCTTCTAAAGCCCTTCCCAAGCTGGTGGGTCAGGCTGGGGGTTACCTGCACCATCCTCTCCCTCCAAATCTGGGGATGGGGACATGCTGTGATGTCTGGGGAGGAATGGGGAGGCTTGTGGGATCCAGAGGTGTCCCAGGATGCCCAGAGCAGCCTGGACTTGTCTTTAACTGACTCTTTAAACCTCAGCCTGCCCCATGTGCCTCAGCACAGCGAGTCAGCACCCTAGGGCTGGGAGAGGACAGAGATCCAGGTACCCAGCAATTCTCTTCCTACACAAAAGCCTGTCTGAGGCTGGGCTTGAGGTGGGTTCCTCTTATTTTTGGGTCCAACTCAGCCCCTCCTTGCCCCAGCTACCTTCCCAGGAAGGGACAGCCCCCGCCACCACACACCCACATGGGCACAGAGCCGATGGAGCCTGCGAGTGCTGCCAGAAAGCTGCTGGTCAAGGGGAGACCCCAGAGGTTTCATGGGGTGCAGATGAAGCAGGTGAAAGGAACCCCACGAGCTGGGGCTGCAGCAGGGACCTGGGTGCTCGGAGGCTGCTGGCAAATTGGGGTCTTGCCAGCGCGTCCCACCCACCCTGCCAGCCTCACCACGCCAGCCATGCCACGTCCCTCCTGGCTGCCAAACCCTGCCCTCCTGTGCCACGCACCCCTTTTATCTCTGGGTGGAGGGAGGAGGGATCGGCCCAAATCACCCCGCAGCCAGGACAGGGGCTTGGGACAGCGGGCTGGGGCTGGGGCAGCTGGGGGAGGCTCTCTACGGTACCTGCTCGGTGATGGTCGCGGCCAAGACAAGCCCAGGGCTCCTTTGCACACAGGATGTGGCCCATCCCAGGGGTCCAGCACCCCCTGGTTCCACCCCCCAAACACCACTGAGTCACCCTCCCAGGCTCCTCCTGCTGTTACCTGCATGGGTGCTGGCACAGGGAACGGGCGTCCCCACGGGTCCCCACGCCCCGGGTCAGGCTGCCCTCTCCATCAGAGCAGCAGCGCTGGGAGGGGGGTACAGAACAGAACCACCGGTGTCCTGAGCAAAGCCCTGGTGCTCAGCGTCCCCGAGGTGAGCAGCAGAGCTTGGTGTTCCCCATGCAGGGCCAGGGAGTCCCTATTTATAGCAGCACCTTCCTCCCATGAGAAAGCCCGTATTGTGGGGGATTTGGCAGCCGAGCGGCGTTTGTGTTTCACCAACCGAGCAGAACCACGAAAACCAAACCTGGAGCCAAGGCGCCCTCAGCACCGACCAAAAAACCACCCAGGAGAAGAGCAGAGAGGCGGCTGGGGCGCCCACAGAGCTCACAGGGCTTTGTGGAGGCACCTCAGGACATCTCAGAGGGCTTCGCCGGACACCTGGCAGCTCCTCCACAGCCACCCCGGCGCCTTGGGGTGTTCTGTAAAGGGCCCCACCTGCTTTTTGGTCACGCAGTGCCACAGAGCACATCAGGGATCCCAGGACATCCCCAGTGTCCCTGGTAGTACCGGGGAGGCGGGGGGGGGCGTGGGAAGAGCAGGTCCCAGGAGCCTTGGCTCCCTTCCCACCTTACTCACTGGAGCAGGAGAGGGTTGAGAAGGTGCAAAGTTGGGAAATCCCATTTAATTTGGGGTGATGCTATGGTGAGGAGTGCCAGGAACCTCTGGCCAGGGGACAACCTGTCCCTGGCTAGCTCTGACAGCACCTGGAGGGGAGAGGAGCCGCGGGGTGGGATGATCATAGGGGGATGGCACTGTGTCTGCTCCTAAATCGGTGCTGGAGGAGCCCTGGGAGGGAGGGAGGGAGGGAGGGAAGGTGGGTGCTGGGGGAGCATTGGGCATCCCAAGGGGGTCACGGCAGCAGCGTGGGACTTACCTCGAGGGTGTGTGGGCAGCTCAGAAGCCGCATGGGTCCCGGTGCAGGGTGGGAAGAGCCGTTGCTGCTCCTGCGGCGCCCGGCTGGACGTCCGGGGTGGACATGGCCCAAGGCGAGGTGCCCTGGCACTGCTGGCAGGGAGGGCAGCCAGCAGCACCCTGCCCGGCTCAACGCCGGCCCCGCAGCAGGAGGGCAGCTGGCTTGAGCTGCATCGGGTCTCAGCAGGCACCAGCGGGGATGGGGACGGGGCCAGGGCGCTGGGAGCCGCTCCGAGGGTGGCAGAGGGATGGAGCCAGTCGGTGTCCGTGCTGAGGTACGCCAGGGGGAAGCCGGCAGCCCGGCAGTGTGCAAGGTGCTCAGCAAATGCCTCTTTAGCCCATTATATCCAATTTCTTCCTTATTTACCTGAACAAACAAGCTGCGTGCTTACCTCAGCTGGAGGTGTTTGAATAGCCCGAGCTGGGGTTAACCCTTGAGAGGTGCATCCAGGTGCTGGGCTCAGCCCAGGACAGGCCCTGGGAGGGGAATGGGGTAAATCTGGGCACTGTTAACCCTTTCCCACCCTCACCTGAGACACCCAAGAGAAGGGAGCAAGACTAAAGGGTCCTCCTGGTCTCCGGGCTGCTGTTAGATACAGGATTGACCCTAGGGCACAACCTCACTCTCCCAGTGTGTGCTGGGCTGTTTGGGGGCCAGGAGCATCACCAATGACACCCCAGGAATATCCCTGAGCGCTACTCATGAAGTGCAGCCACGTGGGGCTTGGGGCTGCAGTGAGGATGCTCAGAGCCATCTGGATCAAAAGGAGCTACTCACTCCGACTAAACCACCTCTCACCCCAGCCAAACCACCCCTCATCCCAGCCAAACCACCTCTCACCCCAGCCAAACCATCCCTCATCCCAGCCAAACCACCCCTCATCCCAGCCAAACCACCCCTCATCCCAAACAAACCATCCCCCACCCCAACCAAACCACCCCTCATCCCAAACAAACCATCCCCCACCCCAACCAAACCATCCCCCACCCCAACCAAACCACCCCTCATCCCAACCAAACCATCCCCCACCCCAACCAAACCACCCCTCATCCCAACCAAACCACCCCTCACCCCAACCAAACCACCCCTCACCCCACCAGACCACCCCTCACACTGGGGATACGGCACCGTCTCCTCCCCAGGGGTCTGCGTGGCTGCTGGCTGGGGGCAGGACAGGGCGCCTGGGGCCACAGAGGATCATGCAGCGCTCCGGGCCCAGGTTGTCTTCACCGGCACAAGCAGGAAAAAGCTGTTCTGACTGAGACAGACCCCGACTTGGTATTTATTGTCTCTCTCTCAGCACATAAAGAAGGCAGAGCGGTTCAGGCGGTTCTTCCGCGCACGTAGCGCTGCCGAAACCCAACTCCCCCGGTGCCTCAACACCCACGTCAGGCCAAAACCCCCTCCACAAACACCCACGGTGCAACCCAGGTCGGACCCACGTCACCGTGTCCTGGCTTTGCATCCCCCAACCCATGGGTAAGCCCTCCAGCAGAGCAGCCAGCAGAGCAGCCAGCATCCCTCAGCCAGCCTGACCCCAGGGCTGACGCGCTGGGGCAGCGCAGCTGATAAGCCCCCCATGGAAGCTGGGTGCTGGGAGGAAAATAACACCCCCACCACCACCACCCCACCCCCATGGGAAGGCAACCCCTGTGTTAGAGCTTTCCAGGCCCGCCCGGTGCATTGGCAAAGGGCTTTGCTGCCCTATCAGCAGCCCCAGGGTTTTCTGCCTCCCTTTTGAAACACCTCAATGTTATCTTATCGGTGGGGAAAATGTTGTTTCCCCCCCCATTCCCCCAAATATTGGCTCCTGCCATCTGAGGGGAGCTTTTCTCCCCTGTTTTGGTAAACACAGCCGGGCCCGTGAGACGTGGCGATGGGTGAGGGGGAGATGTGGGCTGGGGAGGATATGGGGTCACCAAGCACCAGCCAGGCTTTGCCATGGGGTATGTGCATGGGACAGGGCCGTGGCACAGATCTGGGGGGATCCTGGCTACCCAGTGCTCACGGCAGCCCACCTGTACCGCTCAGAGCATCTCATCTCTGTTTGCACCACCCAGCACTGCTGCTCTGCAGCTCCCCAGCCTGGCCCTGCAGCTCCCCAGCCTGGCCCTGCATCCCTTGAAGCTGGTTGCAAAGCTCCAGTGAGCTGCAGGGGAGAGGGGCTGCCAGGGCTCAGCTCCCCCTCCTCCATGCTCGCTCCTGTGGGAGTTTGACCCACGACACAGATCCTAGCCAGAGCCACTGCAGGAAGCCAGGAGCAGCAGGCACAATGCTGGGGTTCTGCCTGGCTCCAGGCCAGTGCTCCACTCCCAAACTGCACCCTGTGTCCCAGCCCAGCACCCCCAAGGGGGAAGCAGGGGCAGGGGCATCACAGTGCAGCCTCAGAGCTGAGGCCACAGCCCTCCACCTCTGGGAATAAAATAGCACAATGTGGTATAGCATAGCCTAGCCTGGGTGGGCAGGGCCCTCAGAGTCCCAGAGTGCCCCCCAAGCATGGGCAGGGTCATCCCCCCCAGCCCAGGGTGCCCCAAGCCCCATCCAACCTGGCCTTGAGCCCTGCCAGGGATCCTGGGGCAGCCCCAGCTTCCTTGGGCACCCTGTGCCAGGGCCTCCCCCATCCCCAGGAAGGATTTCTGCCTCCCAGCCCCTCTCCATCCCCCTCCTGCAGCTGAAGGCCGTTCCTCTGGGCCTGGCCCTCCCTGCCCTTGGCACCAGCCCCTCTCCAGCTCTCCTGGAGCCCCTTGAGGGATGGGAAGGGGCTCAGAGCTCTCCCCAGAAGCAGCCTTCCCTTCTCTTCTGCAGGCTGAGCCAGCCCAGCTCTCCCAGTCTGGCTCCAGAGCAGAGGGGCTCCAGCCCTTGGATCATCTCCATGGCCTCCTTGGGACTCACTCCCACAGCTCCATGTCCCCCTTGTCCTGGGGACTCCTGAGCTGGATGCAGCTCCCCAGAGTGGAGCAGAGGGACAGAATCCCCCCAGCCCTGCTGGTCCCGCAGCTGGGGATGTCACCCAGGACGCGGGGTGGCTTTCAGGACTGCCAGCACACATTGCTAAGACACATCAAGCTTTACATCAACCAACTCACCCCAAGCCCTTCTCAGGGCTTCCATCCATCCATCCATCCATCCATCCATCCATCCATCCATCCACCCACCCACCCGCCCAGGATTGCCCTAACCCACGTGCAGGACCTCACCCTTGGACTTCACGAGGTTTGTGCAGCATCTTATCCTAGTGTGGAAACACAGATGTCCCAACTGTGGGACCTGAAGGCACAGAGTGAGGCCACATCTAACCCCCACACCCATGCAAGGGACAGCTGAGCCATCCTGCCCCTTCCAATGGCAGCTCTGTGCTGTGGGGCTGCTGGCTCAAGGGGAGGTTTGCTGAGCACCTTACACTTGGCACAGGCTGTGTGAGCTGGGCCCGTGCCCCCTCGCTCTGACATCACCCACAGATCTCCCTCACTCATTAGCTTTCATTATCTGAGCAAACACCAAAACAGGCACCCAAAGGAGCCAGGGATGGGGAGGGAGCAAAGTGGAGGAGAGTGCAAATGAGGACATGGGGTGAGAGCAGGGTGGCACCAGGCAGAGGGGCTGTGCTGGCTGTGCATGCTCCCTGCTCTGGAGCATCCCACGCCCAGGGCATCCCAGTCCATTTGGGAACCTTTCCCCTGACTTGCATCTGGGTCCCAAAATAATCCTTCCCTGCTCCTCTTCTCCCCAGCACCGAGATAAAGGGATTCAAGGGAAACACATTCCCCTCACTGGGCTGGGAGGGAACCAGCTGGCAAGGCTGCAGAGCTGCAAAACCAGGCAAAGGGCCCCAAAAAGTGGGATCCCCACTCCCTTCCCCTCCCCAGGCTTGGTGGCTGCAGCTCTGGTGTCACCGTGCTGGCTCAGCTGTCACCAGCCCTGCCACAGTCCCTGCTGCCACCTCCCCTTTCGCAATCTGCAGCTCCCCACTTGCATATGCAAACCAGGAAAAGGCTGAGGTGGCAACACCTGAGGGACAACAAAAGAGGGGAAATAAAGCCTGGCTTTTCTGCCCCGTGTGCACAGTTTGCAGTGGCTTTTCCTTCTCCTCCCTGTCAACCCACCAGCTCCAATTCCGGGCTCTCTTTAGCCACAGCTGAAACTTCAACCCTTGGGAATGTGGCCGGAGGGGAAGGATGGAGAAATGGCTCATGAATCAGCTTGGAAGAATCTCTCTGCCCACCTGCCCGTAGCTAATCTCTGGCTCCATCACAAGAATAATAGATAAGCAGCCCTATAATATATAATAAAACTATTGAAGGCACTTGATGTCACTACAAAAACCGCAGAGGCCATCGAGCCTGATTTGTCCCCTGAGCAGAGCTGTGCTTCCTGCTCCACTGCAGCACCGAGGTTGCCTCTGCCTCAGCTCCTGTGCAGCGTCTGGGGACAGCAGTGGTCCCCATCTCAACCCCCTCCCCAAGCTTGGGTCCCTCCGAGAGGCCTCACCCTGCATCCCCTGCCCGTGTGCTTGGGCTGTACCGGGGTGATGCTCAGAGATGAGATGAGGCCCTGGGATGCAGTGGGGGGGGTCCGGGGAGTTTCTGCCACCCCAGCAGTCTGGGAACAGTTGAAATGTCTTTAGCACAGCACCTCAGCCCACGCCAGCCCCAGATCTGGTGGGTATTTTTGTATCAAGACACACAATGTGATGAGGGGAAGTGTTTTGGGGGGATGATGATGCTCCCAGGCTGCCACCAAATCCAGCATCCTTTGGGTTCCACCTCCCATCATCCCCCTCCCCGAGGTACCCACAGGGGCTCCAGGTACAGAGGGATGCTCCCAAACTCTGGGCTGAGCCGAGGCAGAAACCAGCCTTCAAATTCACTGGTACCCACCAAGAAAAGCACCGGGATGCAGGAAATCCCTCCGGAGGGTGAGTGGCATCTGCGGGGGGGAATCACAGGGCCAATGCCAGGAAGGTCCCAGCGGGAAGCAGTGGCTGCTCACTCCCCTCCTGCTGCCTGTAATCTTAATTGCTCCTCACTGGCTGTTTGCTAACAGCAATTCGCTTCCTCCTGGCCCCGCACCGAGAGGCTTCATCCCCCACACTCCTGTGGTATTTCAAGCTAATGCGTGTGTGTGTCTGTAAGGACAGAGCCTGGAGTGCTCCCTAGGATCCTAGAAGGAGTCTTGATGGCAGGAGAGGAGCAGGGAGGCACAAGCAGAGGGGCTGGGAGGCAGAGGGACTCAGATAGGTCCTGCCAGCTCCCCTTTCCCCTCCCCAGAGAGGGCAGTGGGCTCAGCAGGAGGTGTGAACACCACCCATGGTTCCCATCCCAGCTCCCCTTTCCCATCCTAGTTCCCCTCTGCTTCCCAGTCCCGACTCAGCGCCCACTCCCAGGACAGGTCCCCTTGCTCACCAGTTAAACCACGTGCCCTATCCCCTGGGAAGATGCTGGTTTTGGCAGAGGAGCTTGGGAGATGCCCTGCTGGGAGACACCAGTGTAGGGCAACAGCCTCTGGTCACGGCTCCTGCAGCTGGAGCATCTGCAGGGTGTTCCTGTGCCACTCAACTGGAAGAAACAGTGGGGAGCATGATGCTGGCATCCAGCTGAGCTGATGCTTCTGCTTCCCTGAGTGTCCCCCCTCAACCCCCACCCCTCAGAGGGGTACAAACAGCCACTGCCACGGGGAAGGGGAGCAAGGCACTGGCTTGGATACCCACCAGGACTGGGTGTTCTGCAGCAGGGCTGCACACACCCTCCTGGAGCTGGGGGTCAACAGAGGCTCCCACTACCCTCAGAATGGGGCTGGGAGGGGAAAGGGCTTTCCAGGAGAGCCGAGACCCCGGAGCTAACCAGAGGGAAAGAGCACACCAGAGAGACCAGCACTCTTTCTCCTTGCAGGGTCACCCTGTGGGAATCTATCAGGGAGCACCTTCAGAGCACCAACGCTGCTCCAGAGCAGAAACCAACCGGATCCCCCCAAATCCCTCCTCACCCCAGTCAAATACACCCACTTCCCGAGCAGCCCCGTGCCCCAGAGCCAAGCAGGGCCGCTCCTCTTTATTACCTCCATGGGTCACCTTTGCTGGGCTTCTCCATCTCCCAGATGCTGCCATAAACCCCATTTACAGGGGATGTGTGTGTGCTCCAGGCAAACAGCCGCCGTTATTGCTGCTGGCACCCATCCTCAGGGCCCACCCTGATAAAAGAGCTGGGGCTCCTGTCCACGGCTGCTGCTCGGCCCCTTCTGCACGAGGCAGCTCCTGGTGTCCCCGTGCTGCAGCGGGGAGACCTGAATTAAACCCAGAAGAAATTAATACACCCCCCTCCCCCAGCATAACCCCCTTCCCCAGCATAACCCCCCTTCCCCAGCACAACCCCCCCAGCAGTGTTAATGGGAACGGCACCGCGGCCCAAATGCAGCACCTGTGTTTTGGGGCAGCCCCCCACCAGGGTGCAAATAAGGGGTGGTGGGGACCCTAGATCTATGTAGGGGTGCAGGGATGGGGCCTGTGCTCTGTGGATGGTCCCAGAGCCAACCCTTGGATGAGCAGGGAGGGGTTGGTGCTCGCCTGGCTCTGTGTGAAGGCTCCTTTGCACCCCCGTGGCAGCAGGAGGGGTTGAGTTTTGGGGTGCCACAGCCCCACTCCTTCGGCCTGGCTGTGCCTGGGGAAGACAGCCCAGCTGGGGATGAGCACAGCAGGGTGATGCTCTGCCCTCCCACCCTGAGCCCAGACCCTAGACCACCAGCTCCACACCCAAAGGCGCCTTCCTGCCCCGAAGCCCACCTCTCCCCCCACCCAGCCCTGGGCCGGTCCTGGGGCTGAGCACTGCCAGCACAACGCCGGGGTGATGCAAGCTGTGAGGTCGCAGGGTGCCTGGCCGGGCTGGGAGCCGCGGGATCCAGCCGTGTGTTTGCTGTTCCCGGCTCAAAGCCCTGCTCTTTTCTCCCTCCGGTGGCACTAAACTCCTGCTTTTGTCTCTCGGGATTAAAAGCCTGGAAATGGCCGCGGGTGCCAGGAAGAGAGGGCTCAGGGTGCCAGGGGTGCGCCCAGCCTGGCAGCGGGGTGAGCCCTGCAGAGAGGAGAGCCCTGGAAGAGGGGTGAGCCCTGCAGAGGGGTGAGCCTGGAAGAGGGGTGAGCCTGGAAGAGGGGTGAGCCGTGGAAGAGGGGTGAGCCCTGCAGAGGGGTCAGCCTGGAAGAGGGGTGAGGCCCAGCTTGGCAGAGGGGTGAGGCCCAGCTTGGCAGAGGGGTGAGCCCTGGAGGAGGGGTGGGCCCTGCAGAGGGGTCAGCCTGGAAGAGGGGTGAGCCATGGAAGAGGGGTGAGCCTGGAAGAGGGGTGAGGCCCAGCTTGGCAGAGGGGTGAGCCTGGAAGAGGGGTGAGCCCAGCTTGGCAGAGGGGTGAGCCTGGAAGAGGGGTGAGGCCCAGCTTGGCAGAGGGGTGAGCCTGGAAGAGGGGTGGGCCCTGGAAGAGGGGTGGGCCCAGCTTGGCAGAGGGGTGAGCTCAGCTTGACAGAGGGGTGAGCCTGACAGAGGAGTGAGCCCTGGAAGAGGGAGGATGAGGAAAATTCATCCAACACCTGCAAATCGAAGTGCTGGAGGTGGGAGAACCCACCACTCTTGACCCACACTTCTCCACACACTAGCCCCATGCACACACCAGCACCCACAAAACCCCCTGAATCCCAGCTGGGATGGGGTGTGTGTGTGTGTGGGGGGTGGGTGGGTGGGAGAACCCCTCCAAAATAACCCAGGCAAAGCACAGTACCCCCATCTCCTCCTCACCCCAGGGCGGGCAGGCGATGGGGTGGCAGGGCCCAGCACCCCAAGGCCATGCCCCAGGCCTGGGGCTGGCGGTTCCCAGGCACACACAGGCAGCCAGGTGAGACGGGCAGGGCTGGGTGCCAGCAGACGGGATGTTGTCTTTTCACACAGCACCCGGGACGGGGCCGAACGGGCAGCAGAACCCTCGGTGGCTTTTGTTTCCCACACTGCCTGCCACCAAGAAATGCAAATTCATTCTTTGCTGCTGCTGCTGCTGCTGCTGCTGCTGCTCTCTCTCCCCACCTGCAAACTGATCCTTGGGCATCACGGCCCCATGGAGAGGCTGCCCCGCAGAGCGTGGGAGCTGCTGGGGCAGAGAAACGCCTCCCAGCTCCAACCCTCCCCAAGCCAAGGAAGGACAGGGCAGCATGCAATGCCCCCAGGGAGCAGGAGAGGCCCCGGGGCTCCTAGTTCCTGGCTCCCAAGCCTGCAGAAGGTTTTGCCCCAGGGGGAAAAAAAATAAATCCTTAAAAATAGCCCCAAAGCCCAGAAATGCCCCAAGATGGCTCAAAGTGAGAGCTGGGAGCAGGGAGAGGGGAAGGCAAGGGGGTCAAGAGGGACCAGAGCCACCCCCACTCCCTTTGCTTTTGGGATCAGACAGCCCTAAGTCCCCAGAGCCAGGGGTACCACTCCGGGGGGGGGGGGATAATCCCTCAGTGCCCCCCTCTCCCCATGCAGAGGACAGGGACCCCAGTGAGGGACAAGGCTGCATGGCACGAAGATGTGGGTCTGGAGTGAAGGGTCCCCAGCTCCCTGTCACACCTTGGTGGGGACACAAGAAAGGGGAAGAGCCTGCAGGGCTGGAGGAAGGCTGGGGATGGAGACTGCTGCCTGAGCTGCTGCAGAGCAAGCTGTGACTCAGTAGTGAGTCACCCGGCCCCAAGGAAACGTGTCATTGCTGGTGAGCATCACCTGGGCCGGGTCACACTCATCCTGAAGGTTTGGGTAGGCAAAAAAGGGGTGTAGGACCCCCAAATGAGATCCTGCTCTGGGGGACAGGCAGTCTCAGCAGCATGCCTTGCTTTCACCCCCTCCCTGGTGCTGTGCTGGCCTTGAGCTTGGAGGAATTTGCTTTTTCCCAGCAAAAACAAACTCCTGGGGAAAGTTCTTGGGCATCCTCAGCCTCATCAGCCTCCCCAGCACCACCAGCAGCCTCAGCTCCTTGAGCCCTGCTCGGGACTGAGACCGGGAGCAGAGAGAGGAGCCAGGCTGCAGCCCTGGGGTGGGACGCGACCCGAAATGACTCTGCTTCCCCCATGAAGGGCTGCCCCAGCCCCAAGGCCAGCTCTCCCCATCCCAGCGCTGGCTCAGGGCGCTGGCAGAGTGAGGACATCTCTTCTTTCCTCAGAGGTGGATTTTGAGGGCAGCAAAATGTTTGTTCTGTCAACACGTGCCTAATCCCCAACCAAAAGCTGATGAAAAAAGCCACCACGGGGGGAAGGATGGGAATAATCTGCCCTTTGAAACAAAGCCCCAGCAGTGACAGCCACAGCCCTGAACCGGGGGACAAGGGGACAGCATCTCCAGGGTGCAGGTGTGGGGATGAAGGGAAAGGGTTCCCCTCGCCGGCGCCCTGGTCCCTGCAGCACCCCACCCTGGGGCTGGCACAGGGGAACAGCTCCCCAGCCTCAGCCAAACCCTGCCCCAAGCCAGTGCACCTTCTTAAACGCCAGCGGGACCCCGAGACTCAGGTGGGAGATGCAAGAAACACACGTGGAGAGCGTGGATCAGGAGAGACTGCCCGGTGTCAGCAGCAAGCCAAGGAGTCTCCCCTCTCAGAGCAAACCAGCAAGTGCAGACGATGCACCGCGGTGTCCCTGCAGCGAGCCTCCTCCTGCAAAGCCAGGGCTGTCCCCCATTCCATGTCCCCATCAGCTGTGACACCGCAATCCCGTTCCAACCTGAGGCCCCATAAGCCATTAAAACCTTTTTCCTAGTGGGAAGCAACAAAACCCACCCCAGCAAAAGCTCATTTCCAGGTTGGCTTGGGGGAGCTGTGCTTCCCCCTCCTGCCCACCCCAGGGCAGCTCCTCCAGCCCAGCCTGGCTACAGATCTCTGGGCAAGACCCAGCACCTACAGGGACCCAGGGACCCAGTACCCACAGGGACCCAGCACCCACAGGGACCCAGCACCCAGCCCTGCACCCTTTGCCTGCTAGACAAAAAAAAAAAAAAAATAAAACAAAATAAATAAAAAGAGTACATTTAGCAGTTTCCATTTGTTTGCTCTTTAAATAATTGTTTCCTTATCGCTATTTATTTAGATCCCTTTAAAATTCTGACAAACCTGCTTCTCAGGCACCATCACCCGCTTCCTCCCAGCCTGCTCCCTGCACAGCCCCGGGGGCAAGGCAGAGCGCACGGGAGGAGGGTCCCCTGCTTGAAGGAAGAGGGGGCCAGGCCCTGTTTAGCCTCCTGTTCCCAAGCTGGATAAGCTGGGATGCTCCAAAGCTGGGCTTTGGGGAGCTCGTCCCCCTCTTCCCCATCCCACCACCACCACGGATGCTTTGGGGCTGCTGCTCTGCCCTGCCAAGCTGGGGGGATGCCAGGAAGGGGGTTGGGAATGAAGAGGGTGTTACACATTCACTGCCCAGTGTGGAGAGGGCTCAGAGTCGCCTCAGGATGCCTTTACCTGGGACCAGAGGGAGGGAGGAGGGTGCCAAACCAACCACCCTCCTCTGCCCCACCTCTGGGTGCCTGCGCTGCCCTGGTGAAGCACCAGGCGCTCGCCCAGGTAGCTGGAAAGGCAGCGGCAGCAGCTGGTCACCATTGCCCAACACTCCTCTGGGCAAAGTCCAGCCAAGGCTATTAACAGCCCCAATTAGAGCAGCACCCAGAGCTACCGGGGCTGGAGGCAGGATGGGTTCAAGGGTCCCCTTGAGCGCTGTCCCCACAGCCCCAGTGGGGACAGACCCCACTCTGATGTGGAGCTCGGGGAGTGTCAGTCCACGAGCATCACTCGCTGTCACCAACACGGGGGGGCTCAAAGCCCCACCAGCATCGGCTGGGGTGCGTGGGGGGCTGGCCCCTGGGGTCCCAGCTGACACCACCCTGGGGTTTTGGGCTTTGCTACCCCACGTTGACGTCACGGCCCAGCCTGCAGCTGTCAGAATTAATTGAGGAAACCCAGTCATAGCAAACAATGAGCAGGGAAAACGGGGCAGATTAGATAACAAGGAATGTGAGGCTCTTGCTCTCTTCTCCCCCTGGATTGCAAACTGGCTGGGGAATGGACCCCGCTGAGCCCGAGCTGCTCCTCCCCAGCCGTGTGGGGGGCTCAGCCCCCCAGGGCAGGCTGAAACCCCCCTTCTGTGGGGCGGCTTTGCTGAAAAAACCCAAAACGCTCAGCTCCACTGAAGGGATGTCTCTGCCCCGGGGCATCTCAGGACACCCTGCCCAGCAGCTTCACACCAGCCCCGCGGTGCTGGTATCACCCTCCTTCCCACTGTTCTGGAGGTGCGTGGGGAGCCACTGGTCCCAGCAGGTCCCCCCAGCCTGGAAGAGCCGCGTTCAGCAGCTCTGGAGGGTTTTGCAGATGAGGAACAACCTCAGCTCCCTCTGCTGGCACCTGCTTCAGGCCAGGTCCTTCCTCAGCAAGCACTGGTTGTACTGGACGTCTCCCAGGACCCTCCCGCAGCTCTCCCTGCCGGCAGGATACCCTACTGCCCACCCAGCCCAAAGCCGGGGGATGCTCCCCAGCTCCATCCGCCGGCAAGCACAAGCAGCCTGTTGAGCAGAAGGACAGAAGGACACACAGCCCGTCTGTCCAGCCTGCTACAGGGGTTTGTTTCTGTCTTACAGAGGAGGAAACTGCTTGGCAAGGGTGAGGGAGGAGGTGCAGCCTGCTGCATGCCCCTGCAGAGCTGGGGGCCAAAGCCAAGACACCCCCAAACTCCCTTCCTGGTGTTAAATGAGCCTGGTGGGACCACGGATGGTCTCACAGCTGGGTGGGGACTTGGGACCTCCTGCCTCAGCCTCTCTTGCCTATAAAACCAACCTCCCCACCAGGCATCTTCCACCAGCTGCACCCCCAGCCGTCACCCCCCACACACACCCCCGGCCCCCACTTTAGGGGGATGGAGGGGAAAGCAGGCGGGCGCGATGCTCAGCCCTGCCCCAACCCTGCTCCCCCCACGGCGCCTGCGCTGCGGGGCAGCAGCTGGGAAGCAGGAGCCTTGTTGTGAAGTCAATAAAGGGAGATAGCTATGGGGACACCCTGGGCACCAGCGGCTCTGCAAGACATCCCATACGGCCTTCCCCACCCACACACCCGCTCCCCTCTCAGCCATCCAAACCTGGGGTTCACTTAGAACGTATGGACACTTTAAGAGTGGTTCCAAGCACTTCTGGAGAAGGTTTTCATCCTTGTTTGCAGCCATCCTTGATGAGCTCCCATGAACAGCCAGTGCAGTGCAGCCCCACACTGCTGGGAAGCACGCAGCTCTCTGTGAGGAGTAACTCCATCCCATCTCCAGACTCATGCCAACACCCTCAGCCTCACCAGTAACATACCTCAGGTGGAAGAGGAGCCCCAGCAGACGGTGGAAACCTCAGGGTCAGTGGTTCATACAGCTGGTTTCACTCCCCAGGAGCCAGGACTGATGCCTTTGGGGAACTTAGGAAGCGTAAAAGCCACTGGTGAGCTCTCCCTCTGTCTGAGGGCATCCCCTCCACACCCTGGTCCCAGCATCACCCTTTCCCCAACACCATCACCACAGCAGAGGATGGAGCCACAATCTCTCTGGCTGAGCTGCCTCACAGGGTGCACAGGTTACTCTGTAAAGCAGCAAGACACTTGCTTCCCCCCATCACCCCACTTCAGCCCATCGGGTCCTTGGGAGGGTCATCACTTCTGCAGGGAAAACAATCCCATCAAGGGATGACTACAAGCACAGCAGCTCTGCAACCATCCCACAGAGCTGAGCCTGCAGCAGCCGATGGGGCAAACAAGGCTGGTCCTTACCCACACAAGCCATCTGCTCCCTGCCTCAGCCTCTGCTGTGCTTTGACTCCTCAGCTGTATGAACAGGGTGGGAAACGTTGGAGATCAATTTCCCAAAGCAGTTTCTGTGGAACTGGTTATTCCCCAGCTAACACACAGGCAGATTACAGGTTATATGTAGACTGAGAGAGTTTCCAGAGGAAGCCTACACCTAAAGTTCTTCCTGACCCTGTGTCCAAGGGAGCAGATCCCATTCTCTTTCCTCACAGCATCCCCTTTGCCAACACAGCCCAGCAATCCTGCACCACACATCCCCCATGGAATGGCAGAGGAGGAAGAGGCAAATCAGGCACAAATCTCTCCTTTAGCATCTTGCTGGGTACCACACGCTTCGTGTCACCTCACTGGGTGGACACCATGGATGGGGGGTGAGAAAACCCACAAAACTCCCCCTCTGTTCTCTGCTGCAGTTACAGCTGCTGCATGGGGGAGGCAGGGTGCTCGCTGGAGCCCACCAGTGATGTTGCAGAGAGTTGGGCACATCCTGAGCACCATCCTCAGCTAGGTACCTGTCAGTCAGAGGCGCGGGCAGGGAGCAGCACAGGCACACAACGGGGCTCAGGTGATGGTGCTGGTTGGTCCTGGGCACTACCCAGCACATCTTCCACACTGCAGTGTCTTTAAGAATCCCAGCCTGGTCTGGGTTGGAAGGGACCCCAAGGAGCACAGAGCTCCAACCCCCTGCCACAGGCAGGGACACCAACCTCCAGGCCTGGAGCTACACAAGGTTGCCCAGGGCCCCAGCCAACCTGGCCTTGAACACCCCCAGGGACGGGGCACCCACCCCCTCTCTGGGCAGCCTGTTCCAGCCCCTCACCACTCTCTCTGCAAAGAACTTCCCCCTAATATCTCATCTAACCCTTCCCTCCTCCAGCTTCACTCCATCCCCCTTGTCCTGCCAGGCTCTGCCCTTGAACAAGCCCATTCCCCTCCTGTTCCTCTGCTCCCTTCAGGGACTGGCAGGCTGCAATGAGGTCCCCCCACAGCCTTCTCTTCTCCAGGCTGACCCAGCCCAGCTCCCTCAGCCTCTCTCCATAGGGGAGCTGCTCCAGCCCTCTGGTCATCTTCATGGCCTCCTCTGAGCCCTCTCCAACAGCTCCAAGAAGGTTGGAAAAGGTCTCCAAGACCAACACATCCAAGCATCTGCCCAATGCCACCACATCAACTAACCCATGTCCTGGAGTGCCACAGCTACACGTGTGTTTTGAACCCCCTCAGGGACAGTGACTCCATCACCACCTCTGGGCAGCCCAGTCCAACCTAAACCTCCCAGGATGCAACATGAGGCTGTTTCTTCTCATCACAGCCAGCCCTGACGCAGGGAGCACAGCGGGAGGATCAGCTCCATCCCAGCAACCCCACAGTTCTCTGCCAGCTCAGGAGATAGCGTTGGGAGGTGTGATGCTATTGTCCCAGCCTGGCCAACTATTGACAGGTTGCAACCCTAAAGATAAACAGATTCTTTTAAGCAAATAAGGAGTAAATGAAAAAGTTGGGCAGGGAAAAGGGGGAGGCAATGCTAACCTCCCCAAACAGATCACAGGAGGGAGGGCCCCCAGCTCACTGACATTCTTTTCAAAGCCCAAAATAAACATCCCCAGGCACAGGTAGCAGGATGTCTGTTCTCAGTAAGGCTTTCAGTCAAGCTTAACAGCACATGAAAGCTCCAGGCACTTATTCAAATGTTAAAAAGCAAACCCAGCGCTGCACACAGGCACAGGCATGGAGGGTTCTTGTGAGGATCAGGGATGAAGTCATGGGTAAGGCAAGGAACAGCTCCAGCTCCACAGTACAGGTTATATAGGGGAGTGCTCAGGCAGTAAGGCATCGCTGGGAAACACTGATTGGCCTGAGATGACTCTGGAAGTGGCCAGAGACCCTCCTGTACCCCCCACGCCAAGGAACAGGAGCCCCAGACTCCACCTTAAGGGTAGGAAGGTTAAAAAAGCCACTCAGAAAAGGGAACAAGCTTCCTTCTTTTGGAATTCCACTCCTGCCTCGCCGAGACTCGTGGAGCTGCAGGACTGAGCATCACCACACCACACCAAGGCTCCCAGGGAAGTGTTGGGGTGTGAAGGAGCCACACACGGAGCGTGGAAGGACCCAGCTGCTGCACAGCTCCGTGCTGGCGACCCCTGTGTGAAGATCACTAACCCAGATGTCCACTCCTCACAGTGCTGCTTCCCCTCTGGCTTCAACCCCAGTGAGGGTTGGGAGGGGCTGGTGGCGCGGTGCTGAGCCTGCCCCAGCACAGTGCTGAGCCCCAGCGATCCCCTCACACGCACCAGCTGCAGGCAGGAGCCTCAGAGTTGCTGTGAAGTTACCTGACCTTGGAACACAGGACATCCACATCCAGCATCGGTGAATGGGGTAACGGTCCATATACAGGCACCCAGTGGGCATCCTCCTCTTGGGGGGGGGGGGTGTTGCAGTGAGCCCCCTCCTTCCTCTCCTCCTATCACAAAAAACACCATCCCCAGGCAGCAACACCCTTCTGGTTTGACAGTGACTTGGGGTGAAGCAGTGGTGAGAGCTGGCTTTAAGGAGAGGGTGCCTCCGTGTCCAAAACACGCCAGAGAGAAACGAGCTGGGTACATTACCCACAAGCTGACAGATGCTGATGTTTTGGCAGCTTCAATAAAACTCTCAACAGCTACAGAACGTGGTTTGGGTTTTTTTTTTTTTTTCTGTGTTAATTTAATCATACAAATATTCATTTATACATTAAGGAAAAAGCTTCCTTTATTTCCCCCCCCCCCCACTCCCCACGGCCCCGATGTGCTATCATAGGACTTCTCCCAGACTCAATGAGGCAACACACCATCCTGTTCTACACATGCACTCCCCCCGGAGAGAACAGACAGGCTGAAGACCCACCCACGCACTCACACACAAGAATTTAAAAAAACCCAACAAAACCAACCCAAAACACAACAGAATTAAACACACAAACAGAAACCCAGACGTGGGACAGCGTGCATTTCCTAACCCTGCAAGCCTCCAGCTGCTCTCTGACCGCATGTGGCTTCGCCCCTCGCTGGGGATGCTGCATCTTTTCAAACCTAGGAGGGCTCTGAAGCCAAGGAGCACCCTGATGTGAGGCCAGCAGCCTGGGAATTGTAAGGTGGTACTGCCAGTTTTGGAGGGGTCAAGCCCCCAGGGATCTTCTCAGCGCTCTGGGTTGCACTGCTCAAGCTGCGGCAGTGATATGGGTCTGCGTGCTCAGCAGCTCACACTCGACAGTGGGATCCACTCTGGGGACAGGGATGTTCTGTGTCACCCTTCCCTTTTGGAGGGGGGTAAGGGACATTTTGCTTTTTCCTTCTCCTTAGGCCCTCAAGACAGATGGGTGTTTATTGGGCTGGAGCCGCTGGGACCTCTGTCGCTGCACCCTGCGGTACTTAGAGGTCTCAATCCCATCCGTCTCCCAGTCAGGAACACCAGCATCACCAGGCCAGCAGCCTCTTTACTGGTTTACCAGAGCCAGTACAGTCAGGATTTCCTCCCTCTGTCCCTAACCCACCTGGATCAGGTCACCAAGCTGCTGCGCACGCTTCGGGCTCACCGAAACATTTGGCATGGAGCACCTCTGAGAAGGCAGGTCAGTCGTTTCACAGGATCTGGGGTTGAGACTCGGCCAGTTTGAATGCATCAACCCTACAGAAACCAACTCGTCACAGAGCCATGAAGACACCAGAGAAGAGCTTTGCTGAATACATCTCAAACCCAACTGTTTAAAAGCTGGAAACCCGACAGCGAGGACGATTCGAGGGCTGGCAGCACCACTAAGCTCCAAGGAACCAGAGGAGATAAAACCACCCTCAGCAAAACAGTTTTTACTCAAGGAAAAAAGCCAGAGGTAAAGCAACCATCAATCCAAATGTTATTCCAGCACCAGAGGTGGGGTTACACCCTCAGCCCTCGAAGCATCCAGAGCTTTGCACCATCGCTTGCAGACATGGTTCCTGCAAGTGAGACACGCTCAGCTACCCGGGGAAGAGCAGGGATGTGAGCAGCAAGAGGCTGCAGATTTCAGCAGCAACTCGGATCTGGACTGGTCTTTCTTCACAGCCTCATCACAGGGACACTACAGGCTGCAAACACTTGAGAGAGAGAGAGAATCCAGGACTGTGCAGAACAAGTCTGCCTTCTGAGAGGGACAGCACACGGCTACGTGGGGTGCATGCAAGATTATCATCTTTCCTTTTTTTGCTTTTTCTCCTCAAGCAAAAGGAAATGTTCAGCCTTAGGAGGAGCACAGGAACACGAGCGTGGCGGCTGTTACACACGGAGAAGCGTACGTGGCTGGGAGCAGAAGAAAGCCAGCATGAGGGTATCAGAGTTCAAGGCTCCCAGACACCTCAGCTGACAAAGGCAGAGGCTGCAGCACCAGCTATAACAGACTTACTCAGGTCTTAATTCCCCCACACCCCTTCCACTACACAGCTGATAAAAGGAGTAATAAAGATAAGGAGTCGCCCTGTCCCTTAGATAAACAGTGTTACAGACACCTGTGGCCGGGAAGCGGCAGCATTGCAAGAGATGTGATGGTCAGGTACCTGTTTGTGCCTTCAGAGCCTGGTGCTGGGAAAGGAGGGAGTGGAGAAAGAATCCACTCACCTGTGCTACGCTGTGGCGATGCACGGCATCCCCTAGGCTGGCTGCTAAGGGGAGATAAGAGATCCAAGGCAAAACGATGTTGCAGCACAAGAACTGAACGCTACAGCCACACAGCACCACCTTCTGTGGGTTCACAGGGGTCTCCCCCAGCCCCAGCAAGCTGCCAAGACAGACCCTGGCACTCCCCGAACCAGGTGTGCAAGGGGCTAGTGGTCTGAATCCCACCGTGCATCTTCTATGCCGGTAACTCCTGACGTTGTACTTGTTCCTCCCAGCAAACAGATTTCTGAAGGTAGATTTCAGCTAAGAGACCATAAGCATCTAAACTTCCTTGAGGCAAACAAAGCCTCAGAGCTGAACTCTTCCTCAGCTGGATACAGGGAACTCTGCTGTCCTCCATGAGAGCTCTGCACGCCCAGAGTCCTCGGAAGCCGCGATGGGAACTGATCCCCCATTCAAAACCAACCCAGGAAACACAACTGATGAAGAGCAATCAGCACAGAGTCATGCACCACGCAGCAAGGCTGTGCTCTGCTCCAACCAGGAGAGCAAAAGCCTTCCCTGGGGAGATGTGGAAGGGAGCAGGAGCTTTGCATATTACTGTATCTTTGGCAGATGGCTGTTCCAAGCCTTGTCCACGTTTCCGAATGAGACCGTGTCCCCTTGACGACGCTCCCCTTCAGCGGGACCTGTGCTGACACAGCAGATCAAAAGGCCGTTCTCCCTCCCCTCACGCTGGAGGAAGATCCTTTGGAGGAAGAGCAGATGAACTTGAACCTTTAGAGGAGCGATTCCTACCCCCACACCGAGCCCTGGGGGACCCATTTCAAAGGCAAGAGCTTCAAGGACGCTGCAAGCCAAGACGATAAAGGCGAATGAGTAACAAGGCGACCGAGTGGGATCCAGCTGACGATGCTAACTCTTGCTCTGCGTTCAAAACCACAAGCAATTAGCCTCTACACTAATACTTTATCACAGGAGGAATGAATTCCAACTTAGAGAGTGTAAGAGAGAGATGGGAGATTCAAAATTAAGACGATGTGACTTCTGTAAAGCTTTGCAACAACTACCAAGTGAATTACAGCTACAGAAGAGAGGTTTCCTCTTGGCACAAGACTGATACACTTATTCAGTGGCTCTAGGCACAGCTACTGTACATCAAGAGTTACAAAAAGGTGTTTTAAAATGCTAACCATGTAGGACAGCTCTGAACTTCAAGAAATCTGTTTCTTAATACATCACATCTCTGTGTGTACACCATGTGCATGGGGAAAAGAAACGAGCCCTCCACGTTATCCTACATGTCCCAGAGTCTTTCTCTCCAACTCTGATACTGAGACCTGGTCTTCAGCATGGTTTCTGATGACACACAGGACAAGTAATGGCAACACCCAAACCAAAAGGAAATTTAACAAGAAATCAGAAAAAAAAAAAGACATAAGAGAAGATTAAAAAGTCAGTAACTAAAACCAGCAGATGATATTAAAACTGCAGAGCTGGGTGCAGACCCAACCTGTCATTAAAAAAAACATCCGACCAAAAGAAGTCACTGCACAAAGCCCAGAAGATGCTAAGCAAATTCCCACTGGGTAGCAAGCAAAACATGACAAGTTCCATAAAAATGCACGCTGTCCCTCAGTTTAAAAAAAAAATAAAAATAAAAATAATAAAGCAAACAAGAAACAAACAAATTAAACATTTGCTCAAACTACAACCGCTCTGTAGGCAAAATAGTCTTTCTTTTTAAAGATGGCTTTTTCATTTTTAAACTTCTTTTTTTAAGCTACCTAATTATGTGTGAGAATGATTTCTAAAAAAAAAAAAAAAAACCAAACCAAAACCCCATGGTGTTGGTATATTTTCTTTCTCATAGCAATAAACAACACTCCTGAAATCCAGCATTCACACATGCATACTTAGATTTCTTATTCTCCTCCGGAAACAGCTAGTCTTAAGTTACTGAGCTTTTTGTTTTAATCTTCTTTATCCAGAACACGGAGGCAGAGAAGGGGGGATCCACGTTGTGTCTGTCTGCACATGAATCCCCCTCCCTTCCCCCCCCCCCAAAAGTCAGTTCTTTGTTAAATTCTCCTCTTGGCGATACCCGTTTTGTGTTTGTGTGTTTTTAAGACTGTCCGAAGGGATAAGGACCGTGGAAACCCTGAAAGAAAGTTGGAGACATAATCAATATCAATAGGTAAGAAATACAAAATCCATCAGTGTACCCCTAACAAACACCACCCCATCCCAGTGCTCCTAAACCAAAGGCATCCCAGTACCCACCAGCACGACCTTGGCTGTCCAGCCTCAGGGAACTCCCAGCCAGCAGGCTTTGGTGCTTATAGCTGGTTTCCCCAGTGATGTCAGATGTTACCCACTTACCTTTCTAGGTGTTATCCAGGCCACGTAATAGCCAGGAGTTACTGGGCCACAAAACAACTTGTATTTTCTATCCCAGAGCAAAATACCCTCCTACAGATGCTACAACACCACGAGGCCAAGCACTTGCTGTTTCACCAGGCTATTCTAAAGATCACAGCAAACAGTTAAGAGGCTGTGACTGGTAGAAGAGTATATTTAAGAAAAAAAAAGAATGGAATCAAGGTTTGGAAGTCCACATTCCCACATCACCACTCTTGGTCCTCTTGAGATGCCAACCTACATAGTCCTCAAGTGAAAAAGTCAACTGCAACACTTAACCAAAAAATCCTAATGCTTACTACAGAATCCTTTCCACCCCTTTACATCCTGAAGTGAGTCACCCAAGTGGCAGATCTAGTAACAGGTCTCAAATTAACAGGAAGTCCTTTCTGTCATTTCTATTGTTCAGACCAGCTATCCAGAGGTTCACGAGGAAGCGAAGCGAGCGATGGACAGGCAGGAGAGACATCGCTCAAGTCACAGGGATACAAACCACACACAAAGCCCTCCCATAAGATCCAGACACATACTCAGGTCAGAAGTGAGAGGAGGGAGAAAAGCTCATCACAGCTCATTGGTAAAGTGGGAAGACCATTATGAAAATGCTTTTACTTTTAATAAAACAAAGTCCAGTTTCTTTCTAGCATACTGATGAGTAAGACAGCCAAGAGCCCAATTAGCACAAAGCCATCCTCAGGCTTTAAGTGAATCTGCTCTCACTTGTCACCATTTCCCCTTTAACAGAGCCAACCTCTTAGGAAACACTGTTTCCTGCACATTCTCCTACAAGTCAAACGACCTCAGATCCAATGAGTCTGTAACACGACTCCTATAGTATCAGCTTCTTTGGTTAAGCCTTGTTGCAAATCCCAACCTTCAAGAGTACCATTGTGTATCTATGTTGTAAAGGAAGAGCTTTAAGCAGCCTGGAATCTTGCTACATATGGTGAGGAAAAGTTAATTCTTTAGGATATAGCAGGTGGCAGAATACAAGGCAACTGTCAAATGAAGCATCTAGCAGCAGCTCTCAAAACTCAAGCAAGGGAGGAGGATCAGCAGACAATTAAACAGGATCTCTCACGAACTGTGTGGGAAGCCTGGAAACTTGGGAATCTCTGTTTGCAGACAGGAATACACACAAGTGATGGAAAGCAAATGACACTTCTACCCCAGGAATATGCTGTGCTCCCAGTTTGTGAAGCAAGCTTTTCAAAAGGTAGCACCCAGATTCCAGCACAACAGTTCACCTTGGAAGGAGCAGCTCCCATCAAAAATTAGAAGACTGAGATAGTCAACATTTCCCAAAAAACACAGTCACTGAAACATGGGGAAGAGCAGAAGAGAAACGTTAAAATAACTTGAATAAGTGCACAAAAAAGAATCCCCAAAGGACACAGAATTCCTGAGCAGTCTCATCCCAAAGGGGTAGAGCCATTTCTTTTCCTTAGGATTGCTCTACAGAGGAAAACCAGGATTTGTTGCCCATTACCTGTACACAGACCCATTGCCCACAATTTGTTCCATGTTCTAGTGACCCACAGGTAAAGCTGTTGGCAGAAGGGTTTGACCAGCAGCTCTGCTCCCTCTGCTGGGAGCTACCGGCTGTGGAGCAGAGCCTGCGTTGTGCTGCTTATGGATCCTGGGGGTTTGTGGCACAGGCAAAGCCTCGCTGATATAATGTGTGCATGCCAGAAATCAAGACATCCACATTACCCCATGACATAAAGGGATTAACACAGTTAACCAGTACACAGTCCAGAGTTCTCAGCTTAAGTCAGACATGAGAACAGTTTGTTAGTCTTTCTGTAGAGCCTGTGAGAGGCCATTAACCTTTCTGCTTTCAGGGAAACCCTCTGGATCTTCAGATGGTGTTTTCTGTAGTGTCTAATTTAAAGCCATGTAGTTACACTAATCAAGTGTTAATCAAACCCAGGAGTGAGCTCACCTTCAGAGCATAGATCACAGAGTATGGACAGTTTTGTGTCACTGGCTACACTGCACTGAATGGGCTGATGGCTCTAGATCTGCTTCTCCCATAAGCAGTCCCCAGACCAGGCCTGGTGTCTGTGATCAAGGTTAGCATCTCCTGATGTTTCAGTAAGAAACTTTCAATAAAGAAAAGTTTCAGTACAAAAAAAGCCCTGAATATTCACCTTTGGGATCACCACTCTTCACTGTGTTTCACTTACCCATGAGATTTATTAGTGTACATGAGAATGTACACAATTAAAACCCACATCCTTTAAAATCAGACGTAGACTTGGTTTAACATCAGACCCTGAGCAGGAAACTCTTACTCCCCTTTGTGCAATGGGAATACTTTCTTCTTCCTCAGTAAGATACACGTTCCCTGCTGAGGAATTGTTTTTCATTACATTCATTCAACACACTGCACAACAGTGTCTTGACACCTGGAAACTTCACTTACCACTGCAATGAAAACACCAAACCCCCATCATACAACCTCCTCAAGAGTAATTAGCCCTTGTATGCAATATTTCACATCACAGACATGCAAAAATAATTCTGCATCCAGCTGCAGTTTTTCTGAGTTCATTCAGCTGAAGAATTGTTTGGGCTATATTGGGTGAATTCCCTTCTATCCTCAAAATGAGATCACTGTCTTTATGAAAAGCTCAGCTGCAGCTTTGCAAATTTACTTGCTGTTCTTCCAGTATCTTCCACAGAAATAATCACTAACTTGCTATCCCACAAATCATAGAATCATAGGGGTTGGAAGGGACCCTGAGAGATCGTAGGGTCCAAACCCCTGCCAAAGCAGCTCCCCAGCTCATATTGCACAGGTTGGTGTCCAGATGGGGCTGGAATCTCTCCAGAGATGGAGACTCCACAACCCCCTGGGCAGCCTGTCCCAGGGCTCCCTCACCCTCACTGGGGAAAAGTTCTTCCCCAGATTGGTGCAGAACTCCCTGTGCTCCAACTTGAGGCCATTGCCCCTTGTCCTGTCCCCACAGACACTGAAAAGGGGCTGGACATTTCCCCCTGCATCCCCTGCTTAAGATAATTATAAACATTAATAAGATCCCCCCTTAGTTGTCTTCTCTCCAGGCTGAACAGCCCCAGCTCACTCAGCCTTTCCTCATAGGGGAGATGCTCCAGGCCTTTAATCATCTCTGTGCCCCTCCTCTGGACTCTCTCCAGGAGATCCCTGTCTGTTTGATCCCAGGGAGCCCAGCACTGGACACAACACTCCAGGTGGGGCCTGAGCAGGGCAGAGCGGAGGGGGAGGATCACCTCCTTCAACCTGCTGGCCCCACTCCTCTCCATGCACCCCAGGATCCCATTGGCTCTCTTAGCCACAAACATGAACAGAGGACTGTGGGTTTTCAAGGAAAGACTCTAGGTGACAGTTGTTGGGATAAGTTCTCATTTGACTTCTGTATCTCAAAGGGAACGGAGACGCTTTGGAGAGTTAAAGGCTTTTGTAAACACTGAGCTCTTTACACGAAGGCACCTGCGCTCGAAATAAAAGGAAGTTAATCTTTCATAAACCATCACAACACAGGCTTTCAAATAGCTATCTTTATTTCACCGCTGTGACCGAGTCACGATCAAGAAAGGTACACTTTCCAGAGAGACAGGAGGTTCTGACGCACAGCTGCAAAAGCAATACAGGAGTCTCCCAGTGTACACTGACAGCAGCATCAGGCAACACTACAAGTCCCCGTTTCCTCGTCACCTCCTGGGCCGCTCCTACTCAGCGCTTCCCCCAACTACGCAGAGCTCTCTTGACTAACTTACGTAAACTCAAGGCAAACAGAGGAACAAAGTATTGAGCACTTCTTTTTTGTTGTTGTTGCTGTTTTTTAAATATTTTATTCCATGCATGCTGTGCAAACATGGCATGGCAGTGAAGAAGTTCAGAACCTTCTCACAGTGCAGCCCCTCGTAGGGCTGGTTTAGACACACAGGGTGGATGAAGTACAGGAGGGCTCAGGCACACGATTAAGTTACCATGCAACAACTTAGCTCTTGTAACTTAATCAATGGCGTGCTTTTAGTCTGCAGAGATAAAAAAAAGAACAGGGGGAAACTCTGTTGGCCTGCAGTGGAGCAAAGTTAAGCTAAAATCAGATTATCTCACATTTCCCACAGTCCAAAAGCAGGCGGACTGTTGGTTATCATGGATGAGCTAACATGCAGCATCCAAACACATTAGTCTTTCACCAGATAAAGCAAACCAGCTCATGCAACATCAGTTTAGCCTGCAGATGCTATGCAGAGGCGTGGCTGGCAGAGTAGCTACGGTAGTTTTGAGTCCAACGTTCTCCTGCTTCGTTCTAAATGAATTTAGCCGCGTGGTAACTAGCCCAGTTTGAAGCTCAGACACCAAGGTGCAAGTAGCTTCCATCTCTTCTACATGGACACAGACATTTCTGGGGTGCCTTCCTTACTCACAAGTACAGTTTGGTACCCAAATAGTTCTCAGTGAAAAAAAACAAACCCTCCTGTTAAGTTTAGAGAGAGACTCCAAAATATGCCCTGGTTTGGAAGAAGCACACATCTAGAAGCAGCAGCATCTTTTGAACTCAGAGAGGGGAAGCCAGTTAAAGGCTCTAAGGACAGAGAAGAGGTTTCCCCTTACATATTGAAAGCTGTCAAGTAGCAGAGATCAGAGTTCAGCTCCACACAGGATGAAGCAAGATGGGGAGCATAAATACAGCAGGAAAAAAGGTGTTAAGATTTTAATTTTATGAACTCCAAATATGCTATTGGGCTTTCAGGGGTAGCACAGGTAACAAACAGAACAGATTAATACCAGACAAGCTGTCGAACACTCTTTGCTCTGGCAGTGACTACACAAATTGTCCTGTACAGGGTAAAAATCTTTGCAGAATCAGGACACTTCTACATGCAGTTTTCTGCATTACACAGAAAGCAGCAATTCCTCAATTCATAGGGGCAACAGATTTAGATGTATATATTTATTTTTTTATATATATATATAGGTGATAAGTACAATCTGAACGTCAGTATATGGCTATCCACCTCAGATCTTTCCAGACATTGAAACCTGTATGTTTCTTTCCTTAGTTAAGAAATCTAACTCTAATTCCCCAGGCACTGTAAGACTGCATCTTCTGCTTTTAATGTAAAAGACACTCACAAGAGAGCAGCAGTGACCTCGACAGTGTTGCTATGAGACAGGAGTAAATAGAAGGAAGCTATATTAGCCTCATCTCTCATGAGAATCCAGAGAGAAAGCGATTGCCAGAGAGGAGAATACAATACCCATGCATGGGTATAGCTGGACTCTAATACAGCTCATCCCTACCCCGAGATAAGCATCCTATCCTGCACTTAAGCACATCTTTAAGTCTAAGAACATGCAAAAAAACTCCACTGGGAATAGATAATAACAACATGCTTAAAGAAATGCCTTGAACACAGACCCTGATCTACAACCACTTTCCAGCAGTTTATTTGATGAGGTGAGCAGGGGTGTACCCAGGGAAGACATACACTACAGCAGGAATAAAGATCACAATCAGTTTGTTTCAACAATAGCACAGGTATCAGCTGCTTATAGGGGGAATTCAGTGTCTTGTCTTGTTTATTGGTTGTGTTTGGGTTGGATTTTTTTCCCCTCCTCTTCCCCCCAGGAAAATCTGTTTCCCTGAGCAGAGCATCCAAGCCACATACTGTCTGCCACCTATAAAAGCATTTTAAATGTTTCCACATGTGAAACATTGATATACTTGCTTAATCCAGCAGCAGATGGCACATCAGTGTCACTGAGATTCTGACTCCACTGGGGAATTTCGGAGGACAAGTCACACCTGCTCAGTTGCACCAGAGGGAGAACTAACACAGAGAAGGTCTGGCAACTTCTAGTATGTTTTACAGCTGCAGATGCGAGAAACTGCTAGTTTTCTCAAACATTTTGGGGTCTCATCCAAGTGCATGACTGGGGTTTCTCCATGACCTCTTGGCAGAGAGGAAGCCTCCAGAGCAATCAAAGAAATAGAAGAGCTTATGCCAAACATGACTAGGGATTCACTCTGTTCTCTGGGTCCATGAAAACCAAGATAAAGAAAATCCAGGAATCCTAACACGTAGCTACAGAACCAACCCAGAGTACTTTTTGTCTGCTCAGAGAACTTGAAATAAAGCCTCTCACACCAGGAATCAATCACAAGACAACAGTTCCAAACATAGTAGCTTTCTCTCCCTCTCTTCAGCAGCAGCATACAGGTGGAGTCCCTTGGGGAAGAGGGGCCAGACACAGCTTTTCCTAACAGGCACTGGAACACTGTCTGCTGGTCAGGTGTGTAGAACTTCTGACATGAACCTCAATAAGCCTTTTCCCACTTAAGTTGGGGATACCCCTTTTCAGATCCAAACCAGTATCTTCTTTTCCAGATGGCAGGAAGAAGGCATGCAGTAGCACTAGACCTCAGCTAGGGAAGGTAAACATGTTCATCTGGCAATTTAAAGCAAGACCAGGTATGCAGGATGTCAAACCTACTCAAGCTTGGTCACTATAGAAGCAGTATTGTACCAATATGAATATTAAGTCTGTGGCAGAACGCCTCCAGCCCTGGATGGGAATGGCAGGGCTGGAACAGGACTCTGATCTTCAGACCTACCTTGTAACGGCCTCCAAAGGAAAAGCTAACTTGTTTTATTGTATCACAAATAGAAACACTGCAGGAGAGACAAAAAAAAGCCCTCAAAAAGCCAATGAACTTTCACATACCCCACCCCATCTCCAAAAAGGACCATAAAGTCATCCCTTCTGAAGCAAGCAAGAAACAAAATTTCTGCTTTCATCTCAGACAATCCACCTCAAATCCACCCCAAAATATTCTGTAAATACTACCAAAAAAAAGAGCCCCAAACCAACAACAACAAAGGGAGAAAGGCCACCTACCCTAGATCTGAGGTTAGATTATAATGGCTCACATCTCATAAGAGTACTGATCATGGACTTTGGGTTACTAGCTAAACCAGTTTACATTTAAACTTAGTGAAATTCTCTCTGGTAGTGCTTCACTGTCCTTTTTGGCTTTTCTTTTCCACAGTATAGCTGACCTTTGCTATGTCCTCTAGACCTCTAACAGGCATCAGTTTGTCACACCTACATTCTCTTGAAAAGACAAAGCATCTACTCCTCAGCCAAGAGAATCTGGTGGTACATTTACCTCCTGCTGCCCACACCACTCTCACTACAAAGGGTAAGGATATATACCAGGGGGAACCCTAGAGAAAACTGAAGGCCACGTTACTGCCAACTCCCCACATCCAGAACCTCTACACAGGACCTTGCTCAGAAGTGCATGTATTGGCAGTTCCACATCCATCCACCTCCAAGTGCAAATCAGCTACGAAGAAATCGCCAAGCTCTGCACTCAAAAAATGGGCAAGGGGGAGGGAAAAGCCACCTCCAGCCTAAGGCTGACCACCAAGAGTGGAACTGAGTTTTTCCACCTAGGTTAAACCTACCATTGTAATTCTGAGAGGTTTAGGAAACTCCACCAACTCACCCAAGCTGTACTTTGTAACTGATTTTTATTTTTAATCAAGTGATACAAAAAGCTGTTACCAACCTTTGCTGGGAAACATACAAGGACAGCCAAAGAGCCACACTCTCTGCCTCAAGCACCTGAGAAAGTTTGTGCAGAGAAGCTGTGTCAGTGTACAGCCAGCCTCTGCACTCAGACACTCATCTGTCTCTTCAGGGGACACGAATATCTGCCAAGCAACCTCTAAAAGGCAACGACTGTCAGTCACTGCCAATGCAGGTTGTACTTGAACCCATAGGCAAAGGCTTTATTGTTTACTCATCTCCTAAGCCATCCATTTCACTTGCAGTGAGTGAGAATCTTGAAGCAGGAGCCAAATACAGCTTGTAGCAAGTTATGTTTAGGGTGCAAACCACAGAAAGGGCGATTGGTAGTCTGCAAACAGTTAATCCCACGCATGCCATCAGTAAAAAAAAAATCATATGCATAGCCCTGGTGCAAAGTAGGTCACTAAAATATGATCCACTGGTAGAGGACAGGCAGTTCCTCCAGTTAGGAACTAAAGTGCTGTAGGTGAGCTAACATTAGGGCTTTATTAAGTCGTTCAGTAACCAAGTGTTATTGTCCTACACAGCCTGCTTAAAGTACAGTAAAGCGTTTTTAAAGGATTTTTAAAACTCAAACTAGTTTTGACATACGACAGTACACACCTACACATACTGGCTGCATTAACAGGTGGATTCTGAATTGTAAATAATCCTGCAATTCATTTTTCACACACAAGCAAATAAAAACAGTCAAAATATCACTCAGACTCATATAGCATCCACCAAGCAAGCTTTTGAGAGAGATTTAAAGTAAAGATAATTTAAGAGTCACCTACAATTATAAACAAGACAAGAACACAGACAGGAACAGTCCTTTGATTGACTGTTCCTGACAGGTAGCTTCTGGGATCAAAATGTTGAGCTCTGTAGTCTCCCCACACCAGCCAAAGAGAAGTCATCTGGTTAATGTTAAGTTCTGGGGGGAGTGGGGGGTGGTTATTTTTTCCTCTTGTTCAAAATCACATAAAACTCAGGAGCACATCTAGAGAGATATTTTGACTCATTTGCACACGCAACTGGAGCAAGGCTCCAGCCACTAATAGTTACAGCACCCAGACAAGATTATATAAACTTTAAGAAGAACTTGAAGCAAAACCAAAAAGGTGGATCTGGAAGAGTCTATCAGAGGCAAAGAATCTTTTAATATAACATGAGGAGTTGGCAGAGTCAGACAGTCAAATTCAAAAACCTTCCTTAGCAGGTCTGGCAGAAGCAGAAGGGAAGGGCTTTGCAGTTTGTAACGAAGAACTATGACACACACCACAGTCTCATCACCTACCCATTCTCCTGTTCTCCCAGGGCACCTACCTTACTGTATGTCACTACCGACAAGTTGTTCGAGTGACTGCTGGGGGAGAGATTTACAGAGTTTTGTGACAGTCCATTCTGATCTTGTTCGATTTGGTCAGGAGCAGGCCCCCATGTGTTTTTGCTGATTGTGCCTAGCTCGGAACCCCCAGGGTCTTTTAGGTTGTTTTCATCTGGTTGCCTGTTCTTCTGTGGAGAGGCGAAGGGGTTAAAATTTCCTTCTACCTTGCGATGCGGTTGCGTGTTGAACTCTGTTTCAAAGGACGACAGCTGCTGTGTTACACCTAGAAGTCCTCCAACTTCCACGCTGAGGATCACCCAGATGACGTCTGTGGAAAGAGAAAGACGTTCGGGTTGTCGCTAGGTGGAGTTTGTGAAGGAGGCAGGAGGAGAAAAACAGAACATGAATTCCACCCTTTACAACAGTGAGGAAAAAAAGACTCTCTAAAATGTATTTTTTATAAAGCATCAGAAGTCCTGCTTAAACACTAAGTTAGTGTCCAAGCTTACAAGTAAACGATGCAAGCTTTATTCCTATAGAACTTACACCAACCAGCTAAGGACACACAAAAAACCAAACTGACGTAACTTGAAGCTCATCTTTATACCAACACAATGCATCAAAAAAGGGAATCTTGAGAGTGACTTTATCCATGGCTATGCAGCAAGGCTGAAGTGAGAACTAGGAGATACCAGTGCCAATTTTCTACTCTCACAGTAAAGAAAAGGCAATGTTTTTACTTAGCTTTGAAAGGCTTGACTATTAAAATAAAATCACAAAAGGGTGACTTTGAAGGTAATTACATTTATGACAATTCCCTGCAAAACATCTCCTTTACAGTTCCAAAACACTCACAGTAGGTGGATAAGATACCCAGGCTCAGGAGACTATTAACATGAATTCACAAACTACTGAAACATATTTACAGTTCTTACCTAATGCATGTTCCTCTCGTACACAGTTAAGATTCTTTTACTTACCATTCAATTACACTTCATGCAAATATTATGGCCTATTTACATAAATACATTTAGTTTTATTCCCCCTTTTTAACCCTGCCTCTTCATTAAATGTGCTCCAGCTTTGTTTTGCTGCATGTAGAGGGAAAATTAGTAAGAGCAGCAGCAATACCTTATCTTAGCAGATCTAATAACAGCTCCTTGCGTTGTGTACAATTGTTTCCAGATTTCCTGCAGTCAAGTGTTAAACTACAAGGGGCTCTTTGCTGGGGGAGGAGACAGCAGGTACTTCTGCAGCTGGGTTTCACCACCATGCTCCTCCAGCAGCATTAATACACCAAAGCTCTCCTCCCAGCCTTCCCCAGCTCTAACAGGGCAGGGCTCATTAGTTTGCATTTGACAGCCCGATTCATAGAAGCATAATGGCTGGAAAAGACCTTCAAGATCATCAAGTCCAGCCATCAGCCCTACACCACCGTAACCTCTAAACCATCTCCCAAAGCCCCACAGCAACCTGTTTCATGAACTGCTCCAGGGACGGTGACTCCACCACCTCTCCAGGCAGCCTGTGCCAGTGCCTCACCACTCTTTCCAGGAAAAATTCCTTCCTAATATCCAACCTGAACCCATTCCCTCTTGTCTAGTTGCTAGTAATTAGGAAGAACAGGCCAACCCCTGCCTCCCCACAACCTCCCCGTAGGACAGCGAGCAGGTCTCCCCTGAGCTTCCTCCAGACTGCACAGCCCCACTCCCTCAGCCTCTCCTCACCAGCTCTGTTCTCCAGACCCCATCAGCCCTTCTCCGCACCCTCTCCAGCGCCTCCATGTCCTTCCTACACCGCGCAGGGGGACTTTCCCTCCTGGCTCCAGGCCCCCAGCCCGGGCAGCAACTCCCCTGCTCGCTTCCCCCGCCACCCCCGTTAAGACTCCCCAGCCGCCCAGCGCGGTGCCCGCTGTCCCCTCCCGCCACCGGGCCGTGCGGAGCAGAGCGGCACCGCGGCGCCCCCTGCTGCCCGCCCGCCGCGCCCGGAGCCCGCCCGGCAGCCCCAATGCTGCAGTAGCCGGGCCGGTATGGAAAGGCCCAGGCCGGGAGCCAGCCCCGGCCCCCCCAACCCCGTCGGAAGCCAGCCCCGGCCCCCCACCTCACCCCGTCGGGAGCCAGCCCCGGCCCTCCCATCGCCTGAGCGCTGCGGGCAGAGAGCTGTCTGGGGGCAGAGAGGTGGGGGAGAGCCCGAGTGGTGCTACCACAGGGGAAGGGCTTTGGTAGCCAAAGGGATTTTAACTTGTAGGTCGTTTTCCTCCAAAAACCACAATCCGGGGGGTTTAGCGAAGCCTCAAGTTGTTCTGTCAGCGGGTTAAGGGAAGAGAGTGGCTTTATCAATCAAACACACAGGGCTGGCGGCGAACAGGCCTTTCAACCCGCACGGAGGAATCGCTGCCCTTTCTTCAGGGACAGGTTCCATCCACTTGTGACACCAGAGCCCTACACTCACTGACCAAGCTGCCAAAGCCCCTGCGCCCCTGCAAAGCAGGGAGCTATTTTTGACTCTCCAGTGCTAACATCTCACTCAAACCCATGTAACTCGAGACACTCCCAACTGCCAAAACAGACACGAAGATGTTCTTGGTATAAACTAAAGCTGGCTGAAAATGACAGAAAGACCCCAAATGAATGGAAGATGTTGGTGGCTCAGGCTGAGGCAACAGGCAAAATATCAAAAAGTGGGTTTCAAACACTGAAAACTGGTTCACAATAGATGCACCAAGTGACACTGTTAAAACCTGGGCTGTAACTTAACTTCTCAGGTGAGGATTTTGCCACTTAAATAGAATTTATGTCCACATACAGCTCACTATATTCAGTGCTGGAAAACAGTCCCAACAAAGACCAACTGGGAAAGAGCCTCCAGAAGAACTGTGCAAGTCCGTTTGTTTTGCAGAGCTTCGTGTAATCTGCAATTTGTTCCAGTGTTTAGAAAACAGTTTGTGCTGACCAAGGCAACAAAACAGCTCACTTGATGTTTTCTCAATTTTATTTTCTATATTTAGTCACAGAGCCAGCAGATTTCTACCTTTCACTGTTTGGTGATCAGGAGAACGTCTGCAAAGGGGCCAGGAGTGTCCATTTATCTGCGGTGGAAATGTCACAAAGAGCCTGTAATGTCAGAAAAAGAGCTCACTCACCTCCGTAATAGAGTCCCGTGGCGGTGCACATTCGCCACTGTCCCTGATACATTCCTGCTGTGCTGGGGCTGCACATCTGAACGCTGACGTCTGCAATCTCCTGTGGCTCCAGGGACCTGACCATCACCATGTTTACGTGGCCAAATTGGTCTCCCCCCACATACTTCAGACAAACCCCTGGGGGCCACGCCTCTGTCCCTGGGATCAAACAGAAGAAAGAATTACTGACAGTGCACCAGGAAAAGCTTTGTGTCTGTTTGTGTAAGACTGGATGAAACATGCTTATTTAAACAGTTGTGCAATTGTTATACAGTCAAAGGAATACCAAGATACACATAACACAGCCAGAGAGGGATGCTGAAGGAGAAAACCGTTTTCAGACAAGGCTTAACCGGCCCATTCTAAGACCAGGAGGACAATTCGTGTATCTTTTTATCTCTAGATCTTCTTAACAGAGAAACATTCTCAAAGTCACAGCGTAACAGCTGCAGGAAAAAATAAATCAACATAACCACCATGCCCACAGATGTTACCAATGCTAGAGACAAAAGATGAGGTCAGACCAAGGTGGGGACTCCCCCATTCTCCATCTCTTTCCACGTCCCTACATGTAGCTCCTGAACCTTGCAACATCAAAACACATGTTAATAATACAAGTGATAGTGACATTTGCTTTCTGGGACTCATTCTTCAAGCCTGTTAGCAGTCTTGGGAGCAACAAGGCTGAAGTACAACTGAAGAGCTAGTACTACATTCTAAAGGGATATATTTCCCTTCTTGCATCAGCCCTTCTCTCAGCTTTGTGCAAAGGTGGAAAGGATTGTGACCATATAATTTATTTGTGGAGATCAGTGTTTAGACTGCAGACACTGGGACTGACAGCGTGACCTGGCAATCTGTGGAGATACAGAGAACAGTTACTGCATGCAGGCACAGCCAACTCTCTGCCAAAGATAACAAGTACTGGGGCAGACAAAGAGAAAAGTGCTTCTGAGATTCATGAAAAATCAGTTTAGCAGAATTTTCTTTTGCTTTTTCCCCAGTAACGTGACAGGACAAAGCAAATGACTTTGAGAATACCTTCTGCTTAGTTGGGGTTGATGGAAACAGCTAAGAAAAGCCCAAACCACTGAGAAGCTTGGAACTGCTCTATGTCTAATCTGAGGTGAGAATGGAGGATGCTGATCTGACCTTAAATTACCCCAAAGAGCATCTTCTGCAACTGCCTGCCTGCTAATTTAATCCCCGTGGATACTTCAGCAGAGACATGGCAGGGACTGGTTTTCTAGTCAAGTCCTTATTTGTGGAATTCACAGTGGAGCAGGGAGAGCAGGATGTGAACAAGGGACGTGCAATATTCACTGGCAACAGCGCCGAGATAGGGAGGTCTTTGAAAGAGGAGCTGAGTGACTAGCTGACCTCAGACTATGGTGTGTGGGAGCAGAGTATGAAGTCTCATCTTTAAAGGTTGGCAGCCCAGCAACGTGGTTCAGTTTAAATAATTTATGTGATTTTTATCGGTTTTAATGGCTTTAGGCTTGCAAGGTGCCTAGAATGCTGCAACTGATAAGCCCCATAAAATGAAATGATGATTATGTCATTCTATTTCAGTACACTCATCTCTCAGGAGATGATAAATTGTAGTAACTGTCCTGCAGAGCCAGCAGCAGCTGGAGGTTGAGTAGGAAAAGGAAATAAGTCTGTTAAATCCTGCTGCTCTTTCAGCAATGGTTCTGCTATACAAACTGGTCTTTTGGCAGACAGGCCAAGCACCATCCTGGAAGACATCAGACAGGTTACTAGTTTTTAATAACACACCTGAAAGCCTGACTGAACCTAGCTTACTACTTGCACACTTAAAACTGACAATCTGAGAGCTCTGCTTGTCACACCTGTCAGACATTAAATGTTTGGGTGACGCATGCCTCAGGTATTCCGTGTTCTAGAACTGAAGTCATTTAACCAAGAGTTCCTGTAGAGCTGTTAGAAACCTTGGCTTTGCTTCAGTTATCTACCTAACAAGCAGATATTATCTGGAAACACTACAGTCCTTTGATATTATACCTTAATTAAACTATAAAATGGTTTTTAAATGCTACAGTTCCTCCTTGAACTGCACAGTCATAACACAGCATGTGAAGCTGCATTTAACTACAACATGCCTCAACAGCATGGGTTTAACAAGATCTGGCCTCCAGCACCACTGTTAAGAGTACCGATGTACATTTTAACAAGTCAGGCTTTAACCCACACAGAAGCCAAAACAAATGCTGGCCTTGCCAGGAACTCATAAGTCAAGATTAACTCCCTTCCCTCCTTTTAGACTACCCATGAATTTCAGAAAGGCAAACATTCCAAGAACAATGAAACACTGCTTGAACTGGGATGTTAAATTAAGACTGAATTTTCACACAGGAGAGAGTACATCAGAGTAACAAGGTGGCTGAAAGGAGCAAGATATGGGGTGCAGTCATCACACACACAAATTAAGATGCTAACAGTGAGAAGCAAGACCTGTCAAACTTACTACATTGGTAAGAACCTGTATTGGATACACTTTAAAAAGTGCCATTTTTCACATTACTGGAGTTTAAGCAAGCTGTGTGTCCTCTTTCCTTTGTATGGAGTCAAACAAATGGATGCAGAAACAGTAAAATAATTAAGCCCTTTCTCTAGAACACAGTCTCTGCAAACTAGAGTTCTTAAACCCACATACACCCCATGTCCTGATGAAATACTCTGAGATTGTTAGTATGGCTTTAGTCTGTTACATTTTGGTACTCAGCACAAATCTGGATAGCAGGTACAAGTAGAAATAAGACAGCATAACTATACTTACAATGATTCATTACATTATACCTTGTTGTGCTATCATTCATCCTCACAAAAGCACAAGCAGGTCAATTAAATTCAGACACACAACTTAAACACTCATGTAACATCCTGTCATCGCAACACTTGAAGATGCAACATTCTGCTTTGCATCCATGGATCTCATTTTTCTCTCTGACTACATCCCAAACAGATCAAGCACTGAGAATGCATTTTGCTTAGTCTCACTTCCTGGATTCCAGTCACTGTTTTGACTTATTTCATTGTGGAATGTGGTCTCTCCTGCCTGGCATCCTCTCAAGAGCATGAAAAAGCAATTCTGACAGAAGAGTATTAAAAAGTAAAGGGTACCTGCCACATTTAGCCTTCCATCACTACCTCTTCTCAGAGTCAGATCATGGCATCACTGCTTCCACAGACAAAAAATGACCAAACACCAGGGATGGTCAGAGAACCCTAAGATGTAGGGTACTGGTAACATACAGGCTGGTTACAAGCTAAAAGGCTTGGAGATTAAAAGCAACCTCTTTATTGACTGAAAATATTCCCTTGGCATCAGATGATGGGAAACATGACTAGCTAAGGACTCCTTATCTGTTTTCACATCTGACTAATTCCATTTAAAAAAATCTCCCAAACTTGTACTTCAATTTCTTTTTATCTAGAGGTTTCCTAGAATTTTTGTTTGTGTGCTGACACGAAGAACATCACCAGTAAACTGAGCTGTACATCTTGCCACAAAACATTTGTGCCAGCTTAAGAAGGGGGATGTACATAGGTTGGTTATTCCAAGTTAAGTGTGGACAAACCTGCCTTAAGCCAGGATCAGATCTGCCATAATACATGCTACATGAGTTCTGCTGGTCAGAAAGCCTTACCTGTGTTTTGTATCCTCCATGTTTTTGTAAACTGGGTATCAGGAGGGATGGACTCTCCTTCACCTATGGTGACGTCTTCAACAAAGGACATGGAGGGGACGTTGATATTTGGACTCTCAAAATCATAGTAGGCTCCAATGGCTGCTTGTAGATTCCTAGAAAGCAAAAAACCAGATTATAACCTAAAATACAAGTGGGTCAGGTCTTTTTCACAGGTTTACATGTGTCACCCTAAGCAGTTAAGCAAAAATATTATCCAGTCTATGTTAGCTCTACTGCTCATAGGGTTTTTAAAGCTTTTCACCTCCATCACACATGGATTGTCCAAGACAATCGAGCTCAAAATAGAGAATTTCACTTGCTAGGGGACACTATATTAGACCAGTTTTCTGCTCTGCTTACTTCCACTGGAAATCTTGGAACTCTGGAGTCTTGGAGACCTCTACCCCCTTAGCTCTTTATGAAATTTGCCAGAAAGTTCAAGAGATACTGAGGGAAGCAGCACAAACAATAGGGTGGTTTCTTTATACCAGCCTTGTTTCCTGGTCCTTGTTTCAAAAGGACCAAACCTCTCCGTTTTATTTGGGTACAAAAGGTCCAAAAGGAGCATGAGGTGCCCAAATCACAAAGAACACTCTCATGATAACTCTCAGAGCCAAAGGGCATCAGTAGCCAAGGATAATAATTCAAGCCTTGCTGCTTTGGAAACATATGGTCACATATGAATCACGAGTACTCTACGACTATTCATTAATATAATTATCACACGAGTGCCTGCTCAGCTCTGGATAGTCACAACTCAAAGGAACTTATAAACCACCTGAGTCAAAAGTTCTGACTGCGTAAAGACAAATGGCAGTGGAAGTCTGAGATATTAAGGACCTTCAGAAAGCCACAAATGCTATTGATTCCTGAGTCGTGGTGTAGCTGAGACTCATATGGTAATTAATTTGAAAAAAGGGCTAGTCAAACAGGAAGAGGATTCATGAGCCTTCGCTGCTGTTCCACGATATACTATTAAGTTATTATGTAAGTGTTTGGCAAGTGATCTAATTCCCCTGTTTACGCATGTCTGAGGTTGTGGCCCTAATTTACATGTTGTGAGTAGGTGCTGTGAGAATGGGGATGAGTAAAATCTCACCAAAGGCAGTGGGCACTACAACTGCTTTGTATTCATGACTACAAAAATCTGTGTTAGTTTTTTTGAGGACAGAAACACACGCCACACCACACCACCCCCCCCCAATAAAACCTTCAAGAACTGGGAACCACCACCTGAAACAAAGCCACACAGAAGGCTAGAAGCTGTACTACAGGAGCCCAGTGATATATTGAGGATTTGTATTGTGTGGTGGAGTGTCATGTGTCTAAACCAAAGCCAGAAAACCGAGGTGAAAGCAAGAGAAACATTTGCAGCATGACCCTGAGAAAGAGCAAACATAGGGCTTTTTTGGACTGCTTGCCAGCTGGAAAGAGACTCGGAATGGTGAGCAAAGAAACTGCCTCCTGTTCAATTCCTTCAGTGTTCAAGGGGAAAAAATAAAACCAGGCATTCTGGAGAATGTCTGGGAGATGTAGTGCTGCTTTCTTCTCAGAGAGAACATAGAGGAGCCAAAGCGTAGTAGATAATAGCACTGGAGCTTGGGTCAAAGGGGGTAATAGCAGTATTAGGCTGATCTGTGAGCCACCCCTGATGGAGTGGATGGGAGAGGACCTAAACAACAGATGTATCAGTTTGGTAATCCATCACAAATGACAGAAGATAATCACTGCAGGAGTTAGGGACATCCTGCTAAGTCTGCCAGAGCAGAGCTAATGTGTTAGGAGGCACTGGAGGAATGTTCTGCACAAGGCAGCCACAGCAATCGATCGGCTAATTCAGCAAAGCCAGGCTGACAGCGAGACCTTTCACCACCAACACGGACTGGACTTTGATACAAAGGGGAAACCAAAGAGCCACCAGGTAAGGTTTCCACCTTTAGAGCAGTAAATTTCAGGCCAGAAGCCATTACCCAGCTAGAGGCATTTTCTCCTTAGGAGTGTCAGGGCTATATTTAATCCCGCCAGCTCAGGCACATGCTGCAGGAAGGGTGCATGTCACATTACCCAATAAATAGAGACAAATGCTCAGCTTTACGTCACCAACCGCCTGTTGCTTATACACTGCACACGATTTACATAACTCACAACAGGGCCCTGCCAAGAGACTCCTGTTCGCTCACCCAGCTAACACTGTGATCTAGAGTTTCGTTTTCACCCGGATTTCTTCCTGTGGTACAGCAATGCAAGGCAAAAGGTGTTCCAAGAGCTACAAAGAGACAGCTGCACAGCTCTGTTTCACCCCTAATCCATTTACTACAGAAACACGTTTTCAGACATACCACAACGTCTTGTGAGTTATGATTCTGGGATCAGTAGGATGTTTTACTGGCTTTGAAATGGAGGGGGAAAAAAAAAAGTTCCAAGGGGAAGATTTCTACTGTAATTCTGTGTCAGGCAGCCTGCACTTTTTTTTTGTTTGCTTGGCTGCAAATAGGCTTCAAAAGGTAGTGGGCTATTTGTGCACATAGGCCCTCTGCCAACTCCCTTCCCCTCCCTGTGTCATATTTCATTGCTTGCTTTGCCATTGGGAAACAGCTCCAGTCCTCTGCAGCCTTTAGTTAAAAGCTAACTAAAGAAGAACACATGCTGAAAAACAGATTTGCCACCCTTTTGTGATCAGATAAGTGACAAACCCACCTTCCTGCCCCCCCCCCCCCCATTTCTGATCCACACACAGTGGGTTTTGTTGAGCTTGGGGTGAGCCCTTCTGCAAGTTCAGATACATCTGGGCTTTGCAGCTTGAGAATTAAAAAGAAACTTCCAGAAACTTAAAAAAAAAAAGAGAAATTGAAAAATGGCAAAAGCCAAAGTCATGATGACAAAGCAAATCTGACTTGAGTTCAAGTTCTTTGACACAGACAACCCAAAGAGATAGCCTCGTGGCACGGCTCTGCTGCAAGAGATACCCACAAAACTCACCGTTTACTCCTGGTCTCTGCTTACACAGCCAGCAAACCCAGTAACCTGCCTGGGCCAGCTTCACACTTTCCAGAAGACTCTGCGCCCCCTCTTTCCTTACCCCGAACCCCCAGAGTAGACTGCAGCACTTTGCTTGGGCAAACTAAGTGCCATTTGCAGAGGAAATGTATTGGGCAACCCGATTTTCTGGAGGTTCTTGAGATGAAGCAGTACACCCTGCGCTCTGCCTTTCTACTACAGGCACAACAGTGGTGGAGCTTACAGGCAAACGCAAGAATTAACCAGACAGCTTCAAGGTCAAACACTCTCAAGGCCTGAGATCTGTCTCGTTTTAAGTATATATAATTTTTTACAGGTTTGTACCCTTGTGCCCAGCTGTAACAGCACGCTACCAACTGCAGATACTTCAGAGACCCAAAGGAAGAGTTAGACCTCTGAGAAGAAGGGGTTATCATCTAGAGGCTTCTGCTTACACATCCGTGCCTGTTATTTTACTCCTCCTAGGTGCGACTTGCACCACACTACCCCCGCCCCCTTTGCTCTCTCTGCCATATGAGGTAAAATTACTATTCCAAACCAACCGACCCCAAAGGCAGATGAGGATGCCAAACGCAGGCGGCGTGATTTACATGACTGATCTCTCCTAATTACAGGGATGGCCATACATCTCTTTCTTAACCTAGCCCTTCAGGTGTCAGGCCCGCATTACCTTTCCTAAATGAGGCCATTTTTTCCATTTTTAGAGCCGTTTGCAACAGCTTGTAGCTGCCATCCTCACAGAGCAGGTTGGGCAGGGTTTGGGCTCAAACTCCTGGAAAAAAGCCTGTAATCAAAAGTCACCCCAGCGACTTGATGAACCTACTTCAAGTCACCACAGTGCTCGATTTTAACCTTAAGAGCAAGAAGAGAGAGGGGAGAAGGCAGCAAATAAAGGTTATAGCTCTATATTCTTTGCCAAATCCATTCTAACTATGGGAAGTCCACTCCTTCCTCTCTGAGAGCATCCCATCTCTTGCACATCAAATGCTTTCCCAGCCAGGGGAACCAAAGAGAAGTGTTGCTTTTCAGATCAATTCTTCTGCTCTGCTGCTTTGTTTCGAGCCTCGGGAGCTAAATTACACTAGTTAAAACCTCCTCTGCTAATAGCTCTGGAGATGTCCCTTAACAACTCTTAAGTGTTTGCGAAGAGGTGGTTTATCTTGAGCCATTCTTACCCTCCCCTGTTTTTCTTCCCAGACACCCTTATTGTTATGTCAAAACAATATATTTAGACGGTAATTAATCCCAATTAACTAGGTCATCAGTCAGCATTCAAAACAATCAAAAGAAACTCTTCCAAATCAATTCACCGACTAGAGGCCTCTTCATACACAACTGCTGTTCAAACGAAAAGCAATATATGGGCACTTGGAAGTGTTTTTCTGAGTTGAATCCCATTATTTTTCCTTGAGGAGAATGAAGAAGCAGAAGAACTGAGGCTTACTCACTGCAGCCCTACGCAGAGCAGGGCATATGCACTAATCCTTCTGTTAGCAGTAAAACGTGGGATTCCTGCAGTTAAGCATCTTGGAAGGAAAAGAATACAGACAGGCTGTCCTAACACAGGAGAGGAGGCACCTTAAGAGTCCTGGCAAACAGATATACCTCCAAGCAGGTAAAAGGAATGGCCTGCCACACATCAGCTGGAACCTGCCCTCACACCTCTCACCCACCAGCCATCGTGCAGGGTTGGCAAGGGGGAGAGTTGGGGTTTGTTCCCAATTCGGCAGCTCCAGGATCTGAGCTCGGGAAAAAAAAAACATCCCTTATGATGTGCAGGATGTCCAATGTACGTGGGAACACAAAAGAAAGCCACCCAGGAAAAGTATTTGCAGAAGGCAACAACTTCAACATTGAAACTGTAACTGTGTTAGAGGAATCTAAGTTTTTATTTATTGTGGAATTCATTGATGAAAGAGCCAAAGATTATTTTTTTTCTTCCCCCTTTAAGGAAAAATTTTGGGGAGTAAAAATTCAAATCAAATCACAGCTTAAGCTCAAAATCCAGCACAGACATTTTCAGAGAATCATAGAATTGCTAGGTTGGAAAAGACATTGGAGACCATCAAGTCCAACCTAACACACCTATCAGCTCCTGCTTGTTCCTCCAGCCACATCACCAGTTTAAGGGCAAAAGCTTCTAATGCTCCAGTTCTTCCCCCAAGCTGTCACAAGCCAAGGCTAGACTTCTCCATGCAACGCAGAGCTAGCCTTCACCTTAGCGCTTCACACAGGCTGCAACCCTTAGGTCACACACACACATAAGCTCAGGGTATTTATTAAGTCAAGTAGAAAGTGCTTGAACTTGGGTCACTTCGCTGTGTGGAACAACTGTAACACAGGGAATGCCAAGGTATATTTCCAGCCCTCTGCAGAGGTAGAGAAGAGCCAGGCAAGTGCCCAAGCTGTAATGTATGTTCATTTGTGTCCCTGGCACTCACATATGGCGCAGTATTTTGTCATGAGAAAGACAACTCAGGTGTTATCCTCCTGGAAGCAGGCTGTGCAAAAGCTGAGCAGTGCTAGAGAAATACAATAAAATCTCCAGCACACAATGTGTGTGCCACAGAACACCCTGTACTCCTTCCGTAACTGAATTCTCAACCCTTACAGACCTCGCTCTCGTTGTCCAAATGCAGTATGTAACCAGGCACCATAGTACCCCATAAGGTGTCTATTGTTAAAACCAGAAAGAGATGTGCTAAAGAAATAGTGCAGCAGATGGGTAATTTCTCACTCCTAAATAATGGAACATCTCTACACGGTACAGGTGGGAGAGACTAAAAATGTATATGGAGGACATCCAAATGAGGCGACCCTAAATCCACTCTTCTTGTCTCTTACATCTCCAGTATCTTCTGTGTCCATATCTGGGGCTGCCAATATAAGAAATATGTGGGGCTGTTGGAGAGGGTTCAGAGGAGGCCATGAAGATGATCAGAGGGCTGAAGCAGCTCCCCTCTGGAGAGAGGCTGGGGGAGCTGGGCTGGGTCAGCCTGGAGAAGAGAAGGCTGTGGGGGGACCTCATTGCAGCCTGCCAGTCCCTGAAGGGAGCAGAGAAACTGGAGGGGAATGGGCTTGTTCAAGGGCAGAGCCTGGCAGGACAAGGGGGATGGAGTGAAGCTGGAGGAGGGAAGGGTTAGATGAGATATTAGGGGAAGTTCTTTGCAGAGAGAGTGGTGAGGGGCTGGAACAGGCTGCCCAGAGAGGGGGTGTTCAAGGCCAGGTTGGATGGGGTCAACCTTGTGTAGCTCCAGGCCTGGAGGTTGGTGGCCCTGCCTGTGGCAGGGGGTTGAAGCTCTGTGCTCCTTGGGGTCCCTTCCAACCCAGACCAGTCTGTGATTCTATGATTTTATTTGCTCCAGCTACTTGGGAACTGAATTGATAACGCTACAGGTGAGGACACCTCAAACCAGCCACTGTATTGCTCCTGAAGTAGGAAACGCCTCGCTTGAAACCCTAGAGAAACCTGAAGGGGGTGGGGAAAGAGATGCACTCATTATGGCACAGGGAAGCACTTTTACCTAGAGTTTTCAATGCAAACATTTCCAAGAGAGATGACACGTGGCAATTAAGTGGAAAGTCTCAAGATGTTTTGAAGGACTGGAATTTCAATCAGCAAATAGCTTTCAACAGAAAAGCAAAATTTGTCTATCAGTTATCTTCATTCTTCACCTCTCTCACACTAAACCATGTGGTTGGGAAACTACCTTAGAAGATGTTACATGATCCAAAAAGGCCACTGAGGCAAGTTGAAAGCTTTAAGCTGAATGTACCCAGCTGAAGGAGCGGGAAGGGGGAAAAATAAGAGCTGGCTAATTCAAAGCTTATGCATTTTCTCACATGAAGCCACAGAAAAAAAACATTTCATTGTCTTAGCTGAAAACAGCCAGTTCCAAACACAAGTGGGATGTTCCAGGAAGGAGACAGAAACCTGCAGTGACTAGAAGCAGTACTGTGCTCTCTGCAGGGGCAGCTCAAGGGAAGAAACCCAGAGGCCACAGCAGACACACACCATTTTCAGCGCAGCCCAAACCACCAAAGGAAATCACTTTCCTTTTAGCAGGCTTGTACAAACGTACAAACACACCCAGTAAAACCATTATGGTGGTGCCTGCGCTGGGCTGAGTGCTGTACCTTGCCCAACAGCAGCAAGCAGTCTCGGTGACCGAATCAATACTACAACACTGCTATAAGGGCAAGTCACAGAGCCACCCCCAGCAGCTGAACCCTCCTAAAGCAGGTGGTGGGGAGCTTTAAGTGTGGGGTAAAATATTTTGAGAATGTCCCAGCAGGAGCTGCTCTCTACTTGCCACCACTGAAAACAGGCATGGGCTCTCCCCAGTGGAAAGTAATCAAGAGCTGCCAGCACGCCAAAGACTCTGTAACTGCTAATTCCTCAGCATCAACTATGTCACCAATCTATAATTGTCTGCATTAAAGTAAAAGGGGATTAAGCTACAGAAACTGTCTGAGAACAAGTTCAGGCATGTAAGGCAGTCCAGCTGGACTAAAATTATTTTGCACCCCACTAACTCCTGCTACAGTTGTCTGCTTACAGTGCCATTTCACATGCACCCAATTTCTAAGAATTCTTAAGTGTTCTGTAACTCTGAACACAGTACAACTACAGTATATTCCATAGTTAAAACTACAATTCATTTAAAGTCTAGCTTTCATTCAAGATAATCAGGTCAGTATTTGAGTTAGTCTGGAGAAGAGGTGTGTGGGGTTTTTTTAATGCACTAACAGTTGAAAAATACTGACTTGGAGAGCTTTTATCCCATACTTTTGGTTTTTTTAGTAGCATCCGGGGACTACTGTGTACACCAGAGACAGAACAATCCACACTGGCCTGTACTAAGATGACACTCACTATGCTTTAAGGTAGCCACAACAGATTAAACATGCTCACTGACCATGAGGTATGAAGGACCCCAAACAGGCACCGCTTGGCAGGGGCTGTAGCTTGGAGAGTGCCAACCTGCCCTGGCATTTTGGCACCAATACCTCAAGAACCACTAGACCTGTTCCTATGGGGTCTTTCCTGCCTGTAAAGCCAGTGTTTCACCAAATGTTTTAAAAGATGGCAGAAAGTTCAAATCCTTGTGTTCCCTCCTCCCTACTACTTAACTTTATCAAAACCCAACTGATGTTTTAGCCAAGTGCTTCACCCTTCTCACTGGATTTATTTCAACTGGTCACCACAGACACAATCAGACTGGAGTCACATTAAGACCTAGATTGCTTAAAAGACTTCCTATGTACTGAGACATGTAAAGAACACAAGGCTGGTTTGTTTTTATCACCTGATACAGTAGGAGGAGAAGCAGAGTAATATGACTTCCCACCCACCACTATCACTTCCCTAATAGATGCCTGGATGAGACTGAACTAAGGCAAAGGAGTTTCCAGGGAAGGAGGAGGACTGACTTGACAGATCAGGTCTCAGGTTTCCCCGCCTCCACTGTGACACAAGGATTCCCCCACTGCCCTCTCCAAGGGAAAGGAGTATCCAGACTCCTTTGGAGTCTGTGGAGAAGCTTTCCTGGGAATTATTTGAATGTGGATTAGCAAAAGGGAAGTCACAGGAGTCCCAAAGACTGAGACAAAGAGCAGACAAAACACGGAAAGCAGGGATCCCTCAACTCTGAGGTAACACACACACCCCACAGCTCCCCATTTGCGATGCCATCTTCATCCCCACGGTGAATCCAACAACGCCAACATGACCATGAAAGCAGGGTTTATATTCATCAGTTCAGGGAAAGAGAAAATCCTACCAACTGCTGTTTTATCTTACCTTCCCTTTGACTTCTCACACGTGGAAAAAAAGGGGAGACTCAGTAAACATAGCAAGACAGAACTTCTATTGAAAATCAAATGGAGCTCTCTAATAGCAGCCAATTATTTACTGGGCATCAACAAAACCAGCACCAAATTAATTTGCTAACATTGCAGCCAGGATCTCCAAATAAAAACTAGGGAAGAGATCTTGATGCGAGACCACACAAGAATACTTTTTCCCTACAACAAACACAGATCTAACACGGTAATAGGTCTATAACCAGAAGTCTTTGATCAGTAATAGGAGAGATGCATATTTACATCTAAAGAATGATACAAGCCCAGTGCTTTCATTTAAGAGATCAACTAAATTCTTGATGGGTTGCTGGTGTTTAAGGGTTGGAATAAAAATGCAGGTGTTTTAATGGCAGCAGTTAGTTGCAGCAAACCCTTCTATCACACCAATCATGTAAAGCCATCCTATCATCAGTAAAATTGCCTTTTGAGATAACCACACAACCAGGTTTCATGGTGCAGCTAAGGCCCCATGTTCCACTTCAGTATTCATACCCTGACAGGTAATGCCCAAAGACTTCACAGCTGCAGACTTCACGTGTCCTTGTGTTTCCCTTCTATATAGGCTTTCTCCAGAGATCTTTGAAACCAAACACACAGCTGTTTGGAGACTGGAAAAATACACTACCACAGGATGCCTTTAATTCCAGCAAGCTGAGGATGCTGAGATGAAGAGCCTGTTCACACACCAGTACTATCCTTTGGCCAACACATGGTGACCTCTCTGTGTCTGAGCTGAGAAGGAGCACTGCAAACTCAAGTTTTTCCTGTCAAAATTCAGGCCAAAAATGTGTGAAGAGACCATCTGCATGCTTTTGTTTTGTTTTGTTTTAATGTCATTTCTACAAACACCCACAAGGCTGAAAATCAAGACCAGGAGTGCTAGTGTTACCCACTGTGGGAAATGCACCATGCATGAGTGAACCCCATCGATTTGAGCCTGTTAGGTTAGATTCACTCCATCCTGACATCTTACCTAGATACACTGAGGATTTCTCTGAATAGTACCCACACTCCAGCACTAATATCAAGAGTAAACAGACATGCTTTCATCCCCAGGCCTGATTTTGACTTAAAGTAGCATCCTATCATCTTTACTAGAAAGCAAAAGTAAAGGTCAGAGTGAAAGCAGTAAAACTCCCTATTAGCTCTAACATATCTTTAGCTTCCCAATAAAGTGCATTCACTTCTGGGCAAGGGACATAAAGAATTTAAACAGCCCACCCACAGGGATAAGAACATGCATTCATAAAGCAATTTTAGTTTTGGTAAAAGCCAATGTTCTGTCTGTTCTCCAAGATCAATAAAACACTTGCACAAAAACCTTAGATATTCTCTTTGCTATGCTTGAGAATTTCCAATTTCTGATATAAAAATCATTATCACCACTACCTAATCCTTACCTCACCTGGCTCCCCTGACCCACATGTACAGAAATGCCTAGCTTTTCCTTGGTATAGAAATATATTTCCTTGTATTACAGCAGATTTCTTCAGAAATAAAGTTAGAAATATTTTCATGTAAAATGTCACCTTTAGAGTACTAGTTAAACCATGATACAGCTACAAACTCTTCTAAGCATATGAAAAAGAATAATCCAGGACCTCCAGAAGAGATCTGACCTTAAGAACATTCTTTAAAAGGCTTTTTTACCAGAAAGGTACATCAAAAACTCCAGGGTTCACAACACAAACTCCTCCCCTCCAATGGAAACTCCTCATTATCTGACACATCAAGTTAAACATCACACCCGCTGGGCTATAAAAATTCATCTTTCTAAACAAAAGGTTGAGAATGTAAAGAAATCCAACATGGAAATTACAGAAATATGCATCAATTCAAGTCCTCCAAATCAGGAATCCCTGCACAACCCACCGTGCAGAAACACAGATTTTAAATCCAGCACCACTACCTCCATCAGATTAAATTCATTCACACTCTCAGAGAACTCAAGCAGCTCCAAGCCTTGCGCTGCAGCCTCTCACCCTCAAAGCTGGTATACTCTCCAATTAAAATATAACTCCTCTTCCTTGTCACAATACCATTTCCACACAGATTTAGAGGAATCTGGGGACTTCTCTGAAGTAGGCCTTAACTGAGAGTCAAGGGAAGGCAAAATGCACCTTCTGTGCAAAGTTTCCTCAGCTCTCACGCTAATCCACATCCCTGAAAGTCAGTGTGGGATAGGCTGATGCTGAAGAACTGTTTTGCAAGTGTTTTCAGAAAGTCCAATCCGCCCTGGAACCATCTACCCAGAGCCCTACAGCCCTTATTGAGTTGGGAAGGCTGTGGTGAGGAGGTATTTCAGCATCAAGTGACCTAAACAGCCCCTGTTTTGAAAGCATTAGCACAGAGGGGTTTCAAAAGGAGTTTCCTATGCAGGTAGCCTGAGTCTAGACAAGTTCAGGCATGTTCTAGCCATACCATCACATACCACTGAGGTGCTGTAGACACGTGGAACTTGACTTTACCACAAAAACTGACTCCGAAACAGCCCACCGAGCCCCTTCCCTCAAACCTGCGGTGCTGGATGTGGTTCAGTGTGCAGGCAGCAGGGCTTCTGCATTGCATAACATCTGGAAGGGGGAAGGGAGCAGGCAGAGTTAAGCATGCCATTTAATGGAGGGTGGATTTTGATCCTAGATGCAGTGGCAGCAAAATGCCCTTCTAACTACACTGCCCGGGTTTTCCTTCCAATGAAGGAAGGTTTTGGTGCCAAAACATCTTTTGGAGAGGTTGGCTTTTGGTTTCAGGCCAAAAGTGAAAGCTCAGCCTCTCACTCCAAAGCCTCACAGCTTCTAACAACAGATAAACATATATATAAATGAAGGGTAATGAGGGACAATGTGCACTGCTTTTAAAGATTATATGGCCAGGACTCAGAAAGGGCAAAGTCAGATTTAAGTAGCAGAAAGGTAAAAAGTTAGGACAGCCCACAGACAGAACCCAACACGGAATTAAAGAGAGGCAGAACTCTAGGAAAGAGTTTAATAAATAACAGGGGGAAAGACAACTCCAAGAGTCTGCTGCTCCTTGATCTTCAAGAAATACAGGTTAGTCTCAGAACCTGAGGATGCACATGTTCTACCTGAAGCATTTTTGCAATATTGTTAATAAAAGCAGCTGGCAGTTTCTTAGCACTGCCTCGAGTCTGCCAGAGCTTCCAGAGCGCATTGGGCACTCTCAGGTACGCTGGAGAAGCGGGCAGTCTCTTCAAGCCTATTTAAGCTACCTACATTGCTCCACAGTCAACCACTAATTTATATTTCCCCCTCCCCAGCTTGGCTGAGCAAGCTATTTCAAAACAATTCCTCTATTCCAGCCGAACTGCTAATTGACGTTTCATTTGTTAAATACAACTACTAACCACTAACTACTGGAAATATTTTCTCAAAACACATTTGACATCAGATTGTTTACTACACAATGGGTGAAAGGCACACAACAGGAAAGTAGCTTCAAGTCTGGAGACTTAATTATTGCCAAAGAGAGTGAATAAAGTTCTGGTGAAAATTCTGTCTTTGTTAATTAATGCAGACATTGCTAAAAAGAAGCCTGTGGCCAAAAAAAAGAGCACTACTCTCACCCCTGCTGTGAGCTGCCTCACCCTTTCCTGCAGATGAGCAGGATGAGGAGGAGGGAGCATCGCTGCAGAAAAGTGCCAGACCTTTAACAGAATTAAAAGTGACCTGACGGTCTCATCAAGACAAGTTATTTGCAGGACAGACTGGTGATGAGAGAAGATTCTGACCCCAATTCTATGCCATGAAAAACCAAACCCTTGTAGGCCAGTGCCTGCCATCACCTGAGGCAGCCAGGATTCTGCAGGATCCCTTGATCAGAGTGACAGAGGTGTTTCCAGACAAAGAAAAATGCATCTCGATTGTGTTTTTTATAATGACTGGGAGCAGGGTGAACATTCCCAGGCTGATAACCCAAAGGCTGCACTAAGAAGAGGTGGGGAATGGGACAGAAACACAGCAGCAGAACTGCAAACCGTACAAAACCGGGCACAAACGATACCCCAGGTCAGGACAGGGGTGCCCTGGCAAGAACACAGGGGCAGAACAAGCAGCACCTGTCAGCATAACTAACCCAGCTCCCTGCTGAAAGGTTAAACTCACACAGGCTTCAAGCTCACCCTGAGGAATCACACTACAGCCTGAGCTCGTTTTCATTTACTCTGCATTCATCCCACTGACTTAACAGATTCCCTTTTTACACGCCCCCACCCATCAACACAGCTTTATCAACTAATACTTAAAGAAAAATAAATGGAAAGCTCACGTTTTCAGAACCAAGCTAGCCACAGAAGTTGTGAAATTAAAGCTATTTTAATCACTTAAGATTTTCTTCAGCTGTAATAAGATTTTTTTTTAATGGACATTTCTTGTAAGATCATATTTGAGACGCTGTTATTCAAAAAAATTAAATACACCCAAAAAAAGAGTGAGTTTCTTCAACACAAACCAGGAATGCTGCAACTAAACATAGTATCTTCATGAGTAACTCAGGTTCAGCTCTAACCTCTCTTCTGCTCTCCCAAGGAACATCATAGAAAAAAAGGTTGCCAGTGTTATGCTGCTGTGTTGATAGTTTCAGTCATTACGAATACGTGAATGAAGTGGGAAAGCATCTTTTGCTGTGAACCACTTCTGCAAAGCAAACTCCTGAACTTCACCAGAGAGAGCTTCTTTTGCATTGGATCAGCTTACCAAGCACATGGTATTACTTGCTATTCCCTAACTCCCTCTGCAGATGCAGATTTGCCAATATAATTCAATATAGAACCGTGGGAGGAGACAGAGATGAAAGGGAAGAGGTGAGAAAGTTGCCTCCTTACTGTTTATTACTTCAACAATTCCGCTCAAGTTTATTCCCAACTGTTGCTACCAAGCCCTTCACTTACATTTCAAGTTTCAAACCTGAAGTTTCTGGATTTGATGTTAGAGGACTAAGGAGGAGGAGGAACTGCAACCTTCAGTAATCTGTCAGCAACACCTAACCTAGAAGGCACTTCTCTCTCCTGCATCCATCCCAGCAAAGGGATTCAAACCCCACAAGAGGGTCAGGTTTTGGTTAGCACCCTGCACACCAACAAAGCTGTAAGAGACAGTTTAAAAGAGATGGAACTGGTAGTAATGAGTCAACACCCCCCAGTTCAGGCAGCAGCGATTTCACGGCATTCTTTCCCAGTCACTCGGCTCACCGCACCACTAACGCTCCCGGGTTCTGTTTTTGCTGTTACACTGTGAGCTTTCTAAGCTGCAGCTTCTTTGATAACCCGTACAAACTTTTTCCCCCATCCCAGGGCAGCGACAAAGAGGTTTTTAAAGCCAAAATACACCCCGAAAGCCGGGCTACTTAGAGGCACTCCGCCCGGGCTTTCACTAAACACCTAGGTAACTTTCCGTGGGAGACCCCGAGAGCTTTATGGTTCCGTACAGCCTTCCCAGAGCAGTTTTCCCTCCTTCCAAAGCCTACTACAGAGCCCGGGGGACCAGAATCCACCCCTGAGCTCAGCTCATCCTCCCGTTCCGCTGAGGAAGCGCCCTTTAAGAGCTCCCGGGCCCGCTGGTCACATGCCCCTCTTCCTATCAATTAGTCACTCTTTAACAGCTTTCTCAGCCCTTTGACCGGCGAGCTCCGGGGACTGGCAAAACAACAAAAAAATCATCACAACCCCGAGCCGGAGATGGGGGAGGCGAAGCCCGAGCCCCTCCACAGCCCGTCCTGCGCCTCTCCTCCTCCGCGCTGCCATGATAGCTCCCTCCCTCCTTCCCTCCCCAGAGTACACACGGCCCGCCAGCAGCTAGCCCCGCCATCACCGGCCCCGGGGAAGAGGAAGGGAAAGAGGCCTCCCCCGCCAAACACCGCCTTCCCTCCCCACCCTCCCCGCCATCCCTTCCCCGGCGAGGCCCCGCGGGCGGCGGGACAGGTCCGCCGCCCCCTCAGGCAGCTCAGGGTGGCGGGGAGGCGGCCGGCCCGGCTCGGAGCGAGGCCCCCACGACGCTGGCGGCCTGTCGAGGTTCCCCCCGCCGTGGCTGCGCGGGGCGGGCGCCCCCCTCCCGCCCCTTCCCCCTTCCCCCAGCCGCCTCAGGGCCGGCGGCCTCTCACCGCTCCCCTCCACCCCCCGCCCCGAGCCGGCGCGCTTCCCTTCTCCCCCTTCTCCCCCCGGCCCCGGCCCCCGCACCAGTTGGTCATGTCGAGGAAGAAGGCGCAGCCGGCGGGGCTGAGCTGGAAGCCGAGGAGCCGCTGGAACTCGCCGATCAGCACGTCCTTGTCGGTGGTGCCCAGGCAGCTGAACTTCTGCATCAGCTCCGCGTCCAGATCCACGTCCATGCCCTCCATGGCGCTCAGGCGGGTCCCCGCCGCCCCCGGGGTCGTCCCGGCTGCCGCCGCCTCAGCGCCGCATGGGGGCGAGGGGGGAGCGCGGGCACGGCGGGGGGCGAGGGGAGGGGGCGCGGGCGACGCCAGCCGTTTGCCGGCACAGCGCAAGCGCCGCTCCGCCCTACGCGAAGGGCACGCGACCCTATGACGCCACCGCGCCCGGGCGTCGGGGCGCGGTGGCGTCACCCCACTCGCGGCGTGGGAGGGGAGGAGGAGGGCGTGGCCTCAGGAACCACGCCCTCCCCGTGGAGGAAGGAGAGCCGCAAGGGCGAAGGGGCGGGGGATGCGTATGCAAATGAGCACCGCGCGTGACGCGCGGGGCTCCGCGCGCACCAACGAGGCGGGAATTGCGTCACAAGGCGGCGGGGGCGAGGGGGGAAAGGGGGATTGGCACAGCCCCCGGCCGCGCGCGCCCATAGATGGAGGCGGCGCGGGCGGCGAGCGCGCGTGTTTACGTATGCAAATTACCTCATGCAAATGAGGCGGCGCAAAGCCTGACGGGATGGGAGTGCTGGCGGCGGGCTCGGCCGCGCTGGGCGGGGGGGCGCGGACACACACAGACACTTCCTCCCTTCGCCCCTTTACCCGCCGCCCAGTCCTGGCGGCGGCTCCGTGGCGACTCGCACCGAGCGTTCCCCACCGGAGGACCCCGGTTCTCGCCCCACCACCACTGGGACGGGCCGACAAGGCGCCTCCAGGCAGTGCTGTGCCGTGCCGCGAGCGGGCTCTGCCCGGCTCCTGCCGCGAAGCCACCGCGCTCTAAGACAGGTTTTCCCTCTCCGGCCAGCCCAGCGAGCACCACTGCAGGGCGGCCCTGCTCCGGAGGGAGCACCGGGCTGTACGCGCCTCACCAGGCGCGGGGAGATCGCTTTGCGGTTGGCTTGTAGGCGGGGGAAGCGTGGCGTGACCAGAGCAGAGGCGGAGGCCCCGCCTACGAGGCGGAGAAAGCGAAGCCCTCCTCCCGCAGACTCTCGACCCTCGTCGGCCGCCGTCGCGCTCTGAGCCCGCCCCGTTCTACAGGCAGTCAAGCGGCGGAAGGAGGCGCCGTGTGAGCGCGTCACTTCCTGGCGGCGCCGGCGGCGGGGCGCGGCGAGCACCATGCCCAAGTGAGCGCGGCTCTGCCCCTTCCCGGCGCTGAGGGGGCGGCAGCGCCCGGCCCAGGGGCGGGGGGCGGAACCTGCGAGGGGTTGGGGGGCAACGTGCTGCGGCGGGGGGAGCGAAGGAAGGGTTCGGTGACTCGGGTGGGCCGTTCGCGCTTGCGATGGCCTTGGGGAGGCGGGGCCGGGAGAGGAAGGGACAAGGGGGGCCCTGGGGGGGCCGAGCCCCGGGTGCCGGTCAGGCGCAGCGCCTCCCCCCACCCCAGCCCCGCTGCAGGCCGGGGGGGGTTTGCGCTCTCAGGCCGTGTGTCAATAACGCCAGTTTCCCCCGTCAGGTTTTACTGTGATTACTGCGACACGTACCTCACCCACGACTCGGTAAGTGCCGCGTCCCCCGTGCTGGCCTCTTCCTTCCTTAACGTAAAACTTACCCAGGCTGAAACGTTAATGGTGGCCCGCTGGTCCTCCCCTCCTCGGGAGCGGTAGGAAGTGGAATGTTGGCAGTAGTCAACAGCCGAGGGCCGCCCACCCTCACAGCTGCCTCTGCGTGTTGCAGTGTGTCAGTCGGAGGAGCTGGCTGGGTGTCAGCACACCCTCTTGCACTTAAACTGCAGTCCCAACGCCTATAGCTTGTGGATAAAAGTTTTGCCTATTGCCTGTTCTCTGACTGGGTGCAGAAACAACCTGCTTTATGCTGCTAAGTTTGCTTCTGCTTAAAATTATCCAGCAGTTCCCAGGAATCTTTGGGTTTGTGTGATGTAATTTTGGCTCTGTGTCATCTTCCTCAGCCCTCCGTGAGAAAAACCCACTGCAGTGGCCGAAAACACAAAGAGAATGTGAAAGACTACTATCAGAAATGGATGGAGGAACAAGCTCAGAGCCTGATTGATAAAACAAGTAAGCCTAATCTGTCTGTGACCCTGGATTGCTCTCCTGTCACTTCCCCTGTCTTTCCTCTAGCTGCTTTTCTTCTGTTCTTCCATGTTGGTTCTCCTTTGCTTCCCTGGTGATTCTTTGCTCTGTGAATCACAAGTGAAAACTTCGCTTAGTGTCTGAATCTTGAACTCACCAGAGTGGGGGTTTCCCCATTAGAGACCAGAGAGTCCTTGCAAGCAGGCATTTACCTCCTTACTCTGGCTGAGAGGTGTAGATGCTGCTGCCTTGAGTTTTTGCTAGTAATGTCATGTGTTTATTTTTTTTTCCATAGTAGCATGTTTATGTAAAGAGCATGACTGAGAAATCCAAAAGATAGGAAAACAGACATTGGGATGGATGGATTCTAAGAGGGTTTTTTTTATTTAAAGTTGCTTGCCCTTGGTTCTCAAGGGATATTGAGGATTATTTTTGCCCTCTCTTGCTATTTAAGGCTTGGGTAAAGTGTGAAGTGTTTCCTCTGTCAGTTTATAGGGCTCTCTTCCTTTCATTTGTCCTCTGAATAATGTAAGAGGAAATGGAAATGCCAGGCTAACTTGCTGGCAACTTTCCCTAGAAGACAGAATCATAGAGTATCTCAAGTTTGACAGGATCCCATATGGGTTGCCAGGTCCAACTCCCTGCTTCTCACAGGGTGACCTAAACGAAACCCTGTGACTAAGAGCGTCTCCCAGATGCTCCTTGTCCTCTTCCCTGGGCAGCCTGTTCCAGTGACCAACTGCCCTCTCAGTGGAGAACTTTTTCCTAATCTTCCAACCTGAACTTCCCCTGATGCAGCTTCCTTCCATTTCCTTCTGTCCATTTCCCTCTTGATGCTTCCAACTTTCCCATCTTTTTCCTGGTTAATTCCAGTCTTTGGAATTTCTCCTCCTCCCTCCCACAGGAGGGGTTTTTCATGCTTTTTTGGTCACTTCCCTAACTCATTGCCTTATCACCATTTTTCAAGCCAGCACCTCTTTCCCTGATGATCCCAGGTGAAAGCTGCAGCTGCCATCCACGTGACGCATTTTCTCCACCATCCTTAGGTGTGTGAAATCCTTCATCAAGGAGCTCTCCAGTCTCAGCTGGAGTAATTAATAATTCTCTTCAAGAATATCAGGTGCTTCTACCATGACGAGCAGGGGTTTGTTCCAGAGTTAGAACATCTGAGCACGCAGCATGACATGAAGTATGCTCTGACCGTGTGGCATGAGACGGAGGATTGACACAGGCCCTTCCTCAGCCTAGTAACTGGTTTTTCTCCTGGGATTCTTTCTTTCCTTTTTGTTTTTTTCTTTTCCCCCCAATGTAGCGGCTGCATTTCAGCAAGGGAAAATCCCACCAACACCCTTCTCAGCACCACCTCCTGCTGGAGCCATGATACCTCCTCCTCCCAGCATCCGTAAGTATGAACTGGACAGGTGGTTTTTTGACTGGGATTGCAGCCCCCTTTGAGTTGTGTTGCATGTTTCCTGGCCTTGGAAATAAAAGCCCTTTTAATTTGAAATTAAGCTGAGACATTTTGAGCTTGTAAATTCCAAAACATAAGAGAGAGAGTGCTTTGTAAGAGCATTCAGCACCCATCTTCATATTTGATTTGTTTTATTTTAGTAACATTGGGTGTGTTAATAGAAACGTGTGCTGCCTCATTGCTTGCTGCCATGTAGATCATTCAACCTTCCAGCATGGGGTTTGTTGGGTTTGTGGGTTTGGGTTTGGTTTTTTTAAATAGAATGGGATCAATAACCTTCTATTGCCCTTCAGCTGGCAGACAGCTGAGGTCCCTTTCTGCTTAGAGTCCTGCTCTTGGATGTGGTAACCATCCTCATTAGGTATATGGAGTTGGAAATAAGAGCTGGAGTGTTCTTCTGGTCTGCTTTTTGGCGTCTGAAGTCAAACTTGTAACTGCAAATGAAGGCTGGCAGTTGGGAAGTGACCTAAAACCACCTCAATTACTGTGATGCCCCATCAAGTTTAATAATTCACAGAATCACAAGGTTGGAAAAGACCTTTAAGATCATCAAGTCCAACCATTCCCATCCTGTGCTAAACCATATCCCTGAGCACCTCATCTACCCTTTCTTTAAACACATCCAGGGAAGGTGACTCAGCCCCTCCCTGGGCAGCCTGTCCCAGGCCCTGACAACTGTTTCAGTGAAAAATTTTTTTTCTACTATCTAATTACTTCACATTGCATGTTAATGAATAATATGAAAGCAGCCAAGTGCCTCACTGCTGTATGTGTGTGTGTGTTCAGCTGGCCCCCCACGGCCTGGCATGATGCCGGCCCCACATATGGGTGGACCACCAATGATGCCAATGATGGGCCCGCCGCCCCCGGGGATGATGCCAGTTGGACCTGGTAAGTCTGGGGATGAGCAGCTCTCTGTACCTGTGGCACTGCGTGGTCTGGTTTGTGGGGTGTCGGGGTTGTGTTTTCCATCTGGGTAATAGAGGGTTGTGAAAGGAGCACAGGGGACAGCGTGGGTGGCTGCAGGGTGAGGGTTGCCAGCTGTAGTGATGCGCTGTGTTACACACAGTGTGGACAGCCCTGGGTGTCAAGCTGTGAAGTATTTCAGTTTGCAAATACCATGTGTGCACACTTGCTGATCCATTACCTCTGCCTGATGAGGTGAAAGCAGTCTTACAGCTGCTAATTAAATTCCTTTACCACTCATTGGGAGTTACTACTCCTCCTGTACACCTGAAATTATCATTCTGGTTAATTGCAGCTTTTCTACTTCTAGTCTTGGCAGTAGGATTTGTAAATGTTTAGGGGTTCTGTGTTTGTAGTGCTTGTGGCTTTGCACAGGGGCTGCCTTTCAGCACCAAATGAATTTTATTGTTTAGAATGTCTCCAGATAATGTATTCCAGAGGAAAAAAAAATATGCCTTAAAACGTGTTTTATTTCAGGAAAGGCAAATGAAAATGTCTTTGAGCTGTTTTTAAGCTTACTGGCATTTGATGATCTCTCAGAGGGCATCTTAGTGCAGCAGTTACTGGAACAAAGCTAAAGGAAAACACACACTAGAAGTAGTGAAGCGCCTTTGCAATTATTGTCTTGTTCTTGAAGTGTTTTTTAAAAGCACAAAATACATGTATAATCTGCAATATTAGTGGCTGCCTGAAAATAAATGGCAAGGATGGATGGAGGCAATGAGCAGGGTGGATTTTAGCAATGCATCTGCATTTCTTGGCAATGCCATTACCCACCTCTGGGAAGCACCCTCAGCTTAATTTTTTGGTCCTTTATTTGAATACATTTAACTGGAGGATTTCACACTTTTTTTTTTTCCAAGTGAACTTCCTGATTCAGTAATTAAGGTGGTGTCTCTGCAGAGTGCTTGAAAATTATTTCTCAGTGAATATTATCAGAAGTGGGTGTATAACCCAGGAACTCTGTTCTTCCCACACTCATCGCTGATACCATCAGGGAAATGTAATCCATCTCAGCCAGCTTCCAGACTGGAGCTGATGTGCTTGTAAAATGAAAATCCCCTGGGGGTTTGAGGAGAGAACCTGTGCCCTGCACTGATGAGACTTTGGAGTTGCTGCACCCCCGAGCTCTCCCCAAACACCCTCTTCTTTCCCCTTGCAGCTCCAGGGATGCGGCCGCCCATGGGAGGACACATGCCGATGATGCCAGGGCCCCCAATGATGAGACCTCCCTCCAGACCCATGATGGTGCCAACCAGGCCAGGAATGACCCGTCCAGACAGATAAAGGTGGAAACAGAGCTGCCTTTTCTTTTTCATTTTATAATCTTCCATATGATGAAATACCATCCAGCTGTGTCCCTAGGGTTTTATATTAAACAGTGTGTAGAGGAGTTCTGCTGTTACTTCACATCACAGACAGTTCAGCCTAGATGCACACTGGACTGATGCTTTTGTACGCAGTCTGGGGGTGTTTTTTTTGTGACTTTTTGTTTGTATTTCCCCCCCGCCCCCTTCCCCTCACTGAATCATAAAACAACAATAAAACATTGATGCTGGTTTACATACAGAGAACCTGAGCCTTACTCTGCATGTGGTTTTTCAGCCTGGTAGGCAGTGAGGTCTGGTTTCTCCCTTGCTGTCTTGCTCAAATTATTTCCAGGATTTGGTTTTGGTTTGGGGTTTTTTTTTTCCTCCTTAGGTAGTCTGTCTTGCTCATGTCATACCCCTTGAAGCATGTGTTCCCTGTGGCTTCTAGACTTCTCATTTCAAAACAAGTTCATGTATTTTTTAATAAAAAAAAAACCTGGTGACATCAGCAAAAGACCACAGTGACATCACTGAGGAGACTGCACTGCAAAGTGACTCTACTGGTGCAAAATAGGATGAATTTAATAAACTGTTGACTCTGCTGAGGGAATCAAAGTGATGCTGTTACAGGGTTGCTTCTTACAGTAATCATTTTGTTGCTGCCAAACTTATTTCTGCTTTTCTGTTGCTACTGAGACACATTTAATTGCAATAGTGGGGTTGTTGAGTGGGTAATTACTAATGTTCCATTCCTTCTTAGTGTGAAGGGGTGTGGTTGGACACTTATCCCTGGCCTTTTAGTTTATTAAAAGGAATTTGCTTTTTGATGAGCCATATGTAACACAGGTACACAATTCCAGTTGAATTAATAGAATTTATTCTGTTTGCATAACTGGCTGTTCTCTGTGTGTTGGTTGTCATCCCTCCTGGTCTGTGGAACTGCCCAGCTCATTCTTGATGTACATCTGACATGACAGCATGGGAGTGATTAGTATCTTGGAGGAAAGCATGTGGTTAGCAGAACTGCCAGGGCTCCCTCTCTGAATTACTCTGCTGCAGCTCAGGACAGCCCAGCGTTTAGAGATGATACTTTGGGGAGCTTTGTGTGCTTTCAGCTATCTCTTGTAAAGATCATAGTGTAGTTGAGATATCAAGTATTTAATAGCTCAATAGTTAATAGTTTAACAACAGTTAATTGTTCAACAAACAATGCACTGAGGCAAAACTGTACTAGGAGGAGACTCCTGCAGCACTCTGTGTTCAGCTGCAGCGGTGCTGCTCTGGAGTTTCCTGGCTCAGCCAGCAAAGGGATGGTAGTGCAGCTTCATCTCTTGTTGAGTGAGCACCAGCTGTTGCAGGAAGCTGAAATGATTGTGTATTTTGAAAGGTGAATGGGTCTCCCTGGGTGTTCTTCAGCTTTATCTTGAAGCAGGATTGGTTTTTGCATCAAGCACACAAGGTGCATTGTCAGTGCCTGTTAATGACTTTCTCCTGGAGAGGTGGAAAAAAATAGTCAGGGCTTAGTGATGATCAGCACCAGGGTTTGAACAGAGTTCAAGGCTGGTGCACTGCTTGAGTTCCCATCACCTGCTGTCAGATTCAACCACAACATGCTCAGTGAAGTACAAACCACGTGGTTTTCTTGTGGTGGGGCTGCTCAAAGCGTGACCCACGAGCTCCAGCAGCGTGCTGAACCCACAGAGCGGCGTAACCATTTCTGGAGCCTCTCTTTGAAAGCAAAACGCTCCTTTTATAATCTGAGCTGGGCTGGTCTCATTCATTGGCATCCATCACAGAGTAACAGTGTGAACTCAGCACAGAAACTGCTTGAAACTAAGATTAATTTTCTTCTTCTTCTCTTGCAAACAGCCTCTTTGGTTTCCACGGGCTTGTAACGGCCTGAAGTTGTGTCAGGGGAAGTTTAGGTTGGGTATTAGGAAAAGTTTCTTTACTGAAAGGGGTGTCAGATACTGGCTCCCAGGGACAGGCTGCCCAGGGAGGTGGGTGAGTCACAATCCCTGGAGGGATTTAAAAGAACAGGAGGTGTTGTGCTTGGTGATATGGTGTTGTGTTGGACCTAGTGGGGCTGGGTAGATGGTTGTTGGATGATCTTGAAGGTCTTTTCCAGCTGAAACCATTCTGTGATTCCATATTGAATATTTTATTGTTGCCTGTTAAAAAAAATGCTGGTTTTTGGCTGAGCTGGGCTGGCTTTGGGAAGGGAGCTCTCCCACAGAGGAGTGTGAAACGAAACTGGTGGTGCTGTGTGGATTTTCCCCTGTGGCTCCATGACTGAACAGAGGCAACAGCGTGTCAGCCGGTAACAGCAGCAGTGCCGCAGGCCCCCCTCCAGCCTGCAGCCCCCCTCCAGCCTGCCCCCCACTCCCCCCTTTAGCACCCATCGTGTCCTGGTACAGGACAAGGAGGGACGGGTCGGGCTGCAGCCCTGCCCGGGGTGGGGGTGTCCGGGGGTGGCGGTGGGTGTCAGGCGCTGGGCGAGTGACCAGGGGCGAGGGCTGTCCGGTGGGGGGTGGGGTGTGTGTCCGGTGGGAGTGGGATTCGGGGATGGGGGGCGGGGGAGTGTCGGATGGTGGAGGAGTGACCGAGGGTGGGTGCTGTCCCGTGGGGAGGTGTCCGATGGGAGGGGGATCCGGGATCCGGGGATGGGGGGGTGTCAGATGGTGGGGGAGTGACCGAGGGTGAGTGCTGTCCGGTGTGGGGGGGCGGTGTCCAGGGATGGGGGGGTGTTAGATGGTGGGGTGACCGGTGGGAAGGGGTGTGCGGCGAGGGGGGGGGGTGGGGGTGGTGTCTAGGGGAGGGGGGTGTCGAGGGGAGAGCGGGTGTCTCGGGGTGGGATGTCTGGTGGGGGGGGGGGTGCCGGGGTGGGGTGTCCGGTGGGGCCGCCCCCTCGGCGCACACGCTCGGGGCCGCCAGGGGGCGCGGCGGGAGGCGGCGGCGGGGCGGGGCGGGAGGCGGTGGCGCCGCCGCGATGGGGTCCCGCCGCCCGCGGCCCTGAGCCCCGCGGCATGGCCGGCATCATCAAGAAGCAGATCCTGAAGCACCTCTCCCGGTGAGGCATCCGCGCCCGGTTCTTCTCCCGGGGGAAGATGCGGGTGAGGGTGGGACCGGGCCTGAGGAGCCGCTGGGGGATCGCTGGGCGCTGAGCTGCCGGGCCCGGGGGCGTCTGAGGGCTGCGGGGCTGCCGGGCCCGAGGGATGGCTGGGGGGGCAGAGGTGCCTGAGGGCCCCGGGGGTGCCGAGGGCTGTGGAGCTGCCGGGCCTGGGGGTGCTGTGGGCCGGGGGTGCTGAGGGCCGGGGGGTTCTGAGGGCCGGGGGCTGCCGGGCCCTGCCGCCCTTCCTTTAGGGCTGCGTCCTGCCGGGCTCAGGCCCCTCCGCCCGCTCCCCGGGCCGGTTCCTCGGGCCGGTTCCCCGAGCGTGCGGCCGCTGCGGTAGCGGTTTGCAGCCCGGCCTGGCTTCTGCCGGTCTCGCCTTGGCGGTGCCGCCGACGCAGAGAATTGGCCGGCCGGTGTGTTCCGGGGGGTGGGGGGGCTGCGGGGCCGGGCCCGCGGGGCAGCGGTAGGCCCGGGGCCGCTCCCGGGAGCGGTCTCTTCACACCGTGGCGTCCTGTTCGGCGCCGACCGAGTGCTGCGGGCCGGGGCAGCGAGGGGTTTGCAGCGAGGAGGGGTCGGTAACGGAGACCGAAACGGTGCCGGGCTTTATGCCCAACAACCGCTCCGTGGAGGAGAAGGAGGTGGTGTGCCTTGCTCTCAGGGACAATCCTCTCTCTTTAGATAAACGTGCTTTCCTTGCTGGGGCTTGTCTTGCATTTTGCTTTTCAGCCTCCCTTGCCGTGCCCCATTCCTGCTCAGAGTGCCCATTTTCCCCTGGATCTGGCCGGCCCCCAGAGCTCACCTGTCTCTGCAGTTTGGGGTGAACAGGGAGTGTGACAAGCCCTGGAGCTGTACCTGGCTTTATGCTGTCGCTTGGTGTGGTTGGCCTGATCCCACCCTCCTTCTACACATTGGGGATGCCATCCAGGAACACAGAAATGCATTTTGAACACAGGCTGTATTAAAAAAAAGAATGAAGTTTCTCCATTCTGGTTTTGTTTCCTCCAAATACCTCAGCTTTGTAGTCCCTTTGGGTCTTTCTTTCAGCCATGCATGTTTTGCCTGGAAGAATTTTGCTACTGGATCATTAATCTGCTTTTATTTTCTGCTTTTCATTAACACATGAAATAATTCCTTCTTCCTCTTGCTATGTCTTCATTTGAAGTCATTCCTGCCCGGGGTGTGGTGGTGTTTTTTTGTTCCTTTTCTGTGTGGAGATCTGCAAGGAAACGGGCCTCATGAGAGGCACTGAGATCAGGGAAATATGAAGGAGTTATGTCACACCAGCCATTCAGATGAAGCAAACCACGTGTCTTGTAGGACGACAGTGGTCACTCGTGGTGATCTGTAAAGCTGGGCTTTGCCCTCAGTGGCTCAGCTGAGTTACGAAGGTGTTTTAGAAGGCTTAGCCTGCGTTATGCTTCAGCAGCTTAAATTCCTAGAGCAGAAGAATCTGAAAAACTCGTGGTGCTTTTGCCATCTGTGCTTTTCACTATCTGTGCTTTTCACTCCCTGGCCCTATTTTTAGCTGGGGGAGGAAAACAGATTAGGTGGTTTCAGTTTTTGGTTCTGCACAAAGCACGTGGCTGCAGCAGTGGGATGGTGGATTCTGCAGGAGATTGTTTCTAACCACGCGTCAGACCCTTACAGCTGGGACAAAGGGCTCTGCCCACCAGGCTGAAGCATCAGTTGCTTGATGTCTGGTTGAACTTGAATGTGGTCTGAACTCCTCTGAGGCTGGGCGACTTTGGTTGCGTGTACCAGCCTGTAATCGTTCATGGAAGTACATGGAGGAGCTAGAAAGCTGCCAGGTGGAGAAGAACCTGGGGGTGTTGGTTGCCTGGAGGCTGACTGGACATGAGCCAGCAGTGTGGCTGAGAAAGCCAGTGGTATCTTGGCTTGTGTCAGATACAGCGTGGCCACAGGGCCAGGGCAGGGATTGTGCCCCTGTACTTGGCACTGGTGAGGCTGCACCTCGAGTGCTGGGTTCAGTTCTGGGCTCCTCTCCATAAGAAGGACATCGAGGTCCTTGAGTGAGTCCAGAGAAGGGCAGCCAGGCTGGGGAAGGAGCTGGAGGGCAAATCCTCTGAGGAGCAGCTGAGGGAGCTGGGGGTGTTGAGCCTGGAGAAGAGGAGGCTGAGGGGAGCCCTTCTCCCCACCTCCCCTGCCCTGCCAGGAGGGTGCAGAGAGGTGGGCGCTGGTCTCTTCAGCCAGGGGACAGGAGCTGGGACGAGGGGCAATGGACTCAAGCTGTGCCAGGGCAGGGTCAGATTAGATGTTAGGGCAAAGTTTTTCCCTGGCAGAGTTGTGGGGCTGTGGCACAGGCTGCCCAGGGAGGGGGCTGAGTCCCCACCCCTGGGTGTGTTTAACAGAGGGGAGATGAGGTGCTCAGGGATGTGGTTTAGTAGGGGACAGGTACCGTGTGACTGGATGGTCTTAAAGGTCTTTACCAACCTGGTGATCTTGTGATCTGTTGCTTTAAAGTAAAAGCAATGATTCTCCTTTACCGCTTTCTGGCTGTGTTTGAAAGCAATCTCTTTTTATTGTATCTTTTCACTACTCCGTAGTGCAGCTGTAGGAGATCCTCCATCTCAGGCTGTTACAAAGGTGTTTACCCTCGTTTAGTAAACAGTGGAGTAATAGGCCCTAATAGACCATCTAATTGCTCGTGTTGCATGGTTTCCAGAGGAAATGCAACATGTAATCCTTCTGTTTGGAAGAAAAGAATAAAAGTCAGGTGGAGAAAATGGGTAATAGCTTTGCTTGTTCCAGTTCTGAAGGGCTGATGTGAAAGAGCCACTGAGTCAGGAACCTCTGAAAGAAAGAAAGGCTGGTGTCAGCAGAGGAGCTGGGGTGGGGTTTGGGAGCAGGTCTGAACGCAGGGGAAGGAGACCACAAGCATATCTGGCTTTGACAAGAGCCCTGGAGATCTGCAGCGTGGGAGGAACTTCAGGAATCTCTGAGAGTAGAGTGAGGAGGAAGCAGGGGAGAAATGAGAGGGACAAGTTGGCTGAGGCAACACCAGCGCTATTGCTGTGAAAATACAGAGGAAAGCCAGCATGGGAACCAAGGTCTGTTTGCAGAGGGAAGAGTGTGGTGCTTGAGCCACTGCTCCGGGCAGCTGGCTGGGTTGATAAGAGATGTGTGCAACTGAGATACTGAGCTGGTGGCTTTGTCTCTGCTGGAGTTGTGTTTGCAAACAGGACCCGACATGTGCAGAGTTCCTTTGCTGAGCACACAAAGTACTTGAGTGCACTGGGGGGTGGGGGGTTTGTTCTATTTCCAGTTTATTGCCCTGGGTTACCAGACCTGTAGGATCTCAGGGTGGTTGGTCAGGACAGTATCTGCAAGGTGCTGTGCTGCTGTGAGGCAACCCTGGGAACCATGGAAGGGGTTCAGACAGGGTTTGTAGCAAGGTTTTCGAGGTCATCTTGCTTTACTTCGGTTGGTTGGTTGGTTTGCTTCCTCCTTTCCCAGGTTTTGGGGGTGGTGGAGGGATGGGGAACATTTTGGCCAGTACAACCTTTCCAACTGAAGGATGAAACCAAATGATCTTTGGCAGGTGTAAGGCTGCACAGCCAGGTTTATCAATTGTGGTGTCAGTTGTCACTTCTCCACCGAAGCTTGTAGGACTGTCTTTCTTCCATAGCACAGGATCAGAGTGACCTCTTGGATAAATAAGATGGGCTTTGGAAACAGAATAAAGAAAATATCCTAGAAACCAAAGGGATTGAGCAGGATGTGCAGGGTGTAATGCTTTACTTCTACAAGTAGGTTGAATACGCAGCCAGAAAAAACGACATCGTGTAAGACCTCAGAAATCTCTCAGCATCTCAGTAGAACCTATCTTCTCACATCCCAGGGGCTTAGGCCATCTATTCTGTTCTCCAGATGAGGTTTCTTTGACTCCTCCCCTCTTTCATTTGCAATTGCACCCAGTCCTTGCAACAGATAAACCCACTGCTAGTAGAGAAGTGGAAAAGTCGGGAGAGCCTGTGATGTATCTTTAGTTTCTTCTAGATGGATTTAGCAGTTAGGAGCACGTGGGTGAGATGGAGTGTGCTGAGCTGGGAATGCATGGGCTCCTCTCTGTAGCTTGGGTGTAAGAATCTCTGAATCTTCCTGGCCCTAAAAATGTATTTGGTGTTACCCTTCAGGCAGTTGTACTGCTGCTGTGCCACACGCAAAGAATTCAGAGCGGGCTCCAAGACCAAGAGCTGCTCCTCTGCCATGCAAACCCTGACTGCAGCAGTTAGTCTAGGAACTGTTTGTGCTCTGAGATCTCCTTGCCTGTCCTCTGTCCACCCCCACCATCAAAGACATGCTGTCAGGCTAAGCCAGGACAAAGGAGGGATGTTGTAGCTGATGGTCATCCTGCTCTTTGGTGGTACTACGCTCCCTGAAGTCAGGGTGGCAGAAGTGAGGTGTGTTATCCCCAGTGCACCCATCCTTCCTGGAAAAGATGGAGGCAGAAGCAGTTGTTCTTCAGCTGAGAAAATGGGATTGAGTTTTTGCTGTTCAAGAACTGTTGAGGTGGGCTCAGTGGCTCTCACTGGGTAGAAAGTCAGCTCACGTTGTCAGATCCCAGTGCAGGGGGGTGAGGAATTCTCTCCAGTCTGAGGAGCACCTTGTTCCCCCTTCAGCGCTTCCATTTCCTGGCCAAATGCTGCGATCTGGAAATCACTGTATGACAATACAGTCTGAAATCTCTTGGTCTGTTTACTTCTCACTTGTCCTGGAGTGTTTTGCAGCATTGCTGCGTGCTCAAATGCTGAGATGAGATGCAGCCATGCCCTTCCAGTGACACTCAAAGTGATGGCAGACTCAGGTAGTAAAATGTGTTGGAAACCCTCTGATTTAAGGTCTACCTTAAGGTAGACACTTTAAGGGTGTGAAGTGTGTGCTTACCACTTCAGCCTCCAGGCTTCTCCCAGTTTCCTGACCTTCATTCTAAATTAACTGGAAGAAATGTAAAGAGTGTGGTGGGTAGGGAGGAAAGCAAGGAAAGTGCAGCTGGGAATGGCCTGGTGAAGCCCCCAGGAAAAGGGGCTGTTCAACGTGACTCTCCTCTCCTTGTTTGATTTCTCTGAGGCTCCTTGAGCTCTTACCTCCTCTGCAGCTGCTCAGTGGAGCCTGAATTATGCAGTAACCTGTTATTTTCTGCAGGTTGGAAATGGAAAAACTGCAGCTTGCATTGCAAGGTGAATAACATCTGAAAAACCAAGAAGTGGGGCTGCTGGCTGGTGCATTTATTTCTGTTTCTTCTTCCTAGTTTTCTTTCATGTGCTGTTATTTGCTTGGGGTTTAGTCTTGGGAAATTCCCTGGCAGCTGGTGAGGGTTTGTGTTCCAGATTTTGGAGCGTGGGGCAGCTGGCATTTAAACTTTACTGAGCATCCAGCCAGTGAGCTAGAAATAGCAAAGCAGTTCCTCAGCGAGGTGGAGATCAACCCCTGCCAAAACCTCAACCTCCTTCCTTTCAGATGAGTTCATGGTTTAGCTTTACAGGTCTCTTGGTACCAAAGGAGTCGCCCAGGGTGTGATGCAATAAACACACCCAGTCTGGAGCCTTTGGAGTTTTCCAGTATTCAAGTGCTCAAGAACCATTTCTCTTTGGGACAAGAAGGTGGCCTTTGAGGTTGGAGTAAGTGAGGATGCTGACATCAGGCAGGAGCATCCTGACGTTCCTGCTTTGTGTCACAGTTCAGTCTCTTCCTGCTGTATTTATTTATAAGTGTGGATTTTCCTCTGCAAATTTAACTTTGAGTTGAATTTGGAAGCCTTTTCACCCTAGATATGCTGTGTTGGGGTAGATAACTTGGAGCCAAGAGCTGATAACTCATTTAGGTTTTGTGGTGCGTGGGAAGAGTTTTGTGGCACTTGTGAACCTCCATTTGGCTTTGGGTGGTGGAGCAGTCCAGCCTTTTACTCAGTGTAGATCAAGTTTGGAAAAACAGGTGGCTGTGAGGTGTAAACTGGCACATCAGAGCACTTCAATCCACCCTGATAAGGAGCCTACCAGTGTAGTACTGAAGGCTGCTACCAAGTTACACCCTAACACCTATAGAGTTTGTTGTGTAACTTAAGTAAGGACGAAGTCATCAGGCTGATTGCATCAGGACCTCTTTGTCCACCAAGGAAAATATTGCCTACCAGTATCTGGGCTATCCCAGTCTGTACCCAGTGTAGAGCTGGACTTGTGGAGATGATTTTCCTTAATAAGGTGTGGTGCTTTCCATCTTCTAACATTTGGTTAGTTTTGTATTGATTGGATTGCTTCCATTCTAAATGGCTTTGTATGAAATTGGTATAGTACCAGTTAGCACTAGGTACTGCATAATATTGTATGTAAATTAGTCTCATCTTAGAATCATAGAATGGTCTGGGTTGGAAGGGACCCCAAGGATCATAGAGTTCAACCCCCTGCCACAGGCAGGGCCACCAACCTCCAGGCCTGGAGTTACACAAGGTTGCCCAGGGCCCCAGCCAACCTGGCCTTGAACACCCCCAGGGATGGGGCACCCACCCCCTCTCTGGGCAGCCTGTTCCAGCCCCTCACCACTCCCTCTGTAAAAAACTTCCCCCTAAGATCTAATCTAAACCTTCTAATCCATCCCCCTTGTCCTGCCAGTGTCTACCCTTTTAAAAAGTTGCATCCCCTCCTGTTTATATGCTCCCTTCAGGTACTGGAAGGCTGACTTCTTCTGCTACCTCAGTGTGTTTCTCTTCCATGTCTGCAACTCTGAATCTCTCAATCTTGCCTAGTGCTGTGCATGGTCACCAGACAGATTGCTCCACAGTTGCACTGAAAGTCTGAGCAAGTAAAATGGCTTTTTTTTTTTCCCCTGAAAGGTCTTTTACTTCTTCCTGTGTGTCCTCAAGGAGTTATTTTTTTCTCCCTTTTTTACAGAAGTCTCGATCAGCTGTCCGGTTTTATTTCCTCCAAGGGTATTTGTCAGTTTGCTTTAACAAGTGTTCTGCAAAAAGCTTCTGCTGTTGTCTTCCTTGAGAGCTTTTCTGTATTTGGAAGTCACTGACTTTTGATTTTACCAGCTGTGAGCCTTTTTTCCCAAGTAAATGTGCTCTCAGGCTCCTGAGATGAGGTTTAATGTGAGGGGAAATGTCCCATCACTGAGACTTTAGGATAGTAGAAGACACTTCCCAAGGGAAATGATGAAGATCTCATGAAATGGCCTGTCTGGAACTGATCTAGGGAAGATTTTTGGTAAGGAGCAAATGAGTGTTGGCCAGAACATAGGGTTTGTGGTTTCCCTCCCCACCATTCCTCCTTCTGTCTTTCTGCCATAGTTGCTTACATTATATATCTTTGTGTTCCAGATTAAAGCAGGAAATCTTCATCTCTTCCCTTGCTGTGACTCATGAAGGCAGATCCTTGTCTGCAGCAGTTTCCCCAGGGCCCTTGATACCACTTGCCTGTTTTCAGACTGCAGCTGACGAGTGACCCCCTTCCTGGCTTCCTTGTCTTGGGAGTATTTTTCCATCTGCTATCTGCAGCCGTGGCCAGTATTGCAAACCATTCCTTCTGCCAATGGATGCTGCTTGTCATTAAGTAAAATCAAGGTCACTGGTGTACTGCTAATTAGTTCTTACATCTAATAACCATAGTAACAAAGATATTAATAGAAGTGAAAGTGTTTAGCCGTAGGGAGTGATTACATACAATAGATGGTGATTACTGAATAACTGCAGAAGAAGCTGAGGCAGAAAATGGAGTTTGAGCATGTGAAGCTACTGATGGGGGGGTGTGATGGACCATGTGGCAGGGAGGCACAGAGAGAGATGGATTGGAAAAGGAGTTTTATGATTACAGACATCTCCTGAAGTTATCTGTCTGGGCATTTGCTCAGCTGGAGCCAGTGTGGCCAGACAGCTAGAAATGTGAACATCAATTTATTATTTATGATTATAGACCGGTTTCAGGCCAGCAATCAGGTTTGCCCCAAATCCTCCTTGCAGTCAGTGGGTTTGTGGCCTCTGGGTATGGAAGCTGGTGAATGGCACAGTCATTCTTTTAGCAGTGACATCACTTTTTGATGTGTATTCAAGCTGGTGACTGAACAGACAGATCACCACTCCTATGTCTTCCCCATCAAAAACATGAAATGAGGCTTCAGAGCAAAGAATTTTCTCAAACTGCTTAAGAAAGCTGAGGGTCTCTGCAAAGATCATCCTTCTTTTAGGCTAGATCCCAAGAAGGCATTGAGGTTTAAACCATCTGGGTGTTGCTGGTGTCTTAGGTCAAGACCTTCAGACTGCTATGAAATTATGCTAGGACTCTTAATGACTGTGTCAGTCTGCTGCTTCTGAAGGTTGATGAAGAGCCCAAACACTCAAGTTATCCAAAATGGAAAAAGAAAAACCCCAACAACAGTGGGAAACAGACTGTAGGGAAAACGTTTCTCTGCAAACCACTGAGCTAAGATGCTTGACCTGGCAGGGCTTTCCCAGCTGAAGCTGTCACAAGCTTCTAGCCTGTGTTTCCTGTTTCCTAGACTGTGAATGCAGCAGGATGGTTTTAGTCACTTGAAGGCTTTCTGTGGGCACTGGTGGCTCTGATGGCTGGCAGGCACTCTGAGAGACCCAGCGTTGCTGGTGGTGGTGGTGCACAGATGCAGGATGCCCTCGTGACTCTGCAGCGACAGTTCCAGAGAAGGTTAAAAATAAAAGAAAATGACATTCTGCTTTGGCTTTTGTCATGGTAATCCTGGCAAGCTCCACAGGAGTGCTGGCCTCTGAGTTCACTGCCTCAGTGCTACCTAACTTCTGTTGGAGCTGCAAAAAAAGAAAGGCAAATATCCCTCCCTGTCAGGTTTCCTGATAGCTACTGGTTTCATTCACTCTTCTCCAAGCCAGCAATCCCTGCTGCCAGAAATGGTGCTGCTGCTGAGCGTGGGTGCAGTGATTCTGCCAACAAGCCTCTAGAACTGTCCATGCTTGCTGCTGTTCCCATCCCCTGGCAGTGACCAGAGTGGGTCCTTTCAAAAGGTAGTGGAGACTGGTGGTGTGGGCAGCAGGTTGAGGGAGGGGATTCTGCCCCTCTGCTCTGGTGAGACCCCACCTGGAGTGCTGTGTCCAGTTGTGGGGTCTTCAGGGCAGGAAAGATGTGGAGCTGATGGGATGAGTCCCAAGGAGGCCACGGAGATGATCAGGGGGCTGGAACACATCTCCTATGAAGACAGGCTGAGAGAGTTGTTCAGCCTGGAGAAGAGAAGGCTCCAGGGTGACCTAATTATGGGCTACCAACACTTACAGGGGTTCTACAGGAAAGGGAGAGAGGGGCTGTTCACCAGGGAGTGCAGGGACAGGACACGGGGTGATGGCTTCAAGCTGAACGAGGGCAGGGTTAGGTTAGATGTAAAGAAATCTTTCCTAACATCTAACCTAACCCTGGGTTAACCTAACTGGCACAGGGTGCCCAGAGAGGCTGTGGGAGCCCCATCCCTGGAGGGGTGCAAGGCCAGGTTGGGTGGGGCTTTGGGCAGCCTGGGCTAGTGAGGGTGCCCCTGCCCATGGCAGGAGGCTGGAAGGTCCCTTCTAACCCAAAGCATTCTAAGATTCTATGATCTACAGACTCCCAAGTGCACAGACACACTTACCTATGTGTTCCTCTTGTAAGCCCCACCTAACATGCATTGCACGTATCAAAATACCTTAAATGTGAAGATTATTCAATTTGAAGATCTCAGATTCCTTTGCAGGGGGAGAAACTGAGAGCAGGGGACTTGGTAATTTAGGGGACTAAGGAATTCTGGCTATGTGGTTTAAAAGAGAGAGTTTGTTTCAGTCTTAAGGGTTCTGTGTACAAAGCTTTTAGCTTCTATTGTCCCATCATTGGTGGGGTCTGTAACCTGTCCTTTGGGGGAGGACCACCACATTTTGGTGTGTATAGAATGCCTTAGGACAAAGATCCTTCTGTAGAGGTTGGTAGTACTCATGGTGGTTTTCTTACCTGGTCAGCAGGATCTCTGCAGCCTTTCCCTTCAGATAATTACAAATAGTTATTTGTAGCTAGATTATGTTTCATACCACTTTCTCCACCAGTGTCCTGTTGCACAGCTTTAGTGTCCTTTCACCATGTTCCTGGGATGGTTTTGACACACGTACCCACAAAAGCAAAGCAATGCCCTGCTTTAGATAGGCCCTTATACTTTTCCTTCTGCATTACCAGCTGAAAGCAGCTTCCCCATCTAAGCATGCTTAGCCTGGGAGGAGGATTTGAGACACTGGGGTTTTGATCCTTGCTTTACAAGTGTGAGAAAGCTGCTCTGCCTCAGCCACTCCACACCTGTAAGCTGATCCCTGCCCACAGCAGCCTGTGAGCTTAGCAGTGCCAAGGGCTTTTTATTACCTACCTGTGCCAGTTGTCTTTGTTTTAGTATCCAGTCCCCAGTGGACATGATTAAAAGAGCTTTCAGCAGAGCTGGTTCACTAGCACAAAGACAAGGATGCTTGTGTATTGCCTTTGGAGGGGGTTGGTCTGACTTCCAGCAGTGTCTGAGATTGTGGGTGTTCACAGCAGGGTTCTGAGCACAAACCTCAACCTCTGCCCTGCATCTCCTCTCTGGAGATCCTGGGTGGATGCTGAGAACCAGTGTTGAACTTGGCTGCCTTCCTGGGTGTGTTTAAACAAGAGGCCTCTGCTCAAAGGGGGCAACAAGTTCCAAGTGAAGGATGCTGGCAGGTGTGTTATAAACTTGTTCTTTAGTCAGCTGTCAGTGTGTACCCGTGGCTAAGGGGAGGGGAGGTGACAGCATGACACAGTCAATGCCTGACTCGGGCTTCCATGGCAGCAGCAGACGCTGACAGTGGCAGGGATCAAGGTGAAAAGCAGTAGTAGGCAAACTCACAGCTGATTGTGCCACCCTCCCCTTCCAGGAGTTGCTGCCTCAGTAGTGCAGGGTTGACATCAGTGGCTGTTTGCTCTCCATCAGGCTTCCTCCTAGCAAAACATCCTCCTTGGAAAGGCGCTTCTCTGGCTGAGATGCCAGAGCAGCTGCTGGCGAGTCCACCCAAGCCTGCACTGACTCACCAGCAGCTGCTCTGGCACCTCAGCCAGCTTTGTGCCGTGCTTCGTGCTCCCAGGGCGGCTGCATCAGCTGCCATCCCAGCAGCACTGCTCTCCTTCCTCCTCCCTTCCCCTCTCTGAGCAGTGACTTTGTTCACGATGCCCTTTGTGCCTTTCATGGTGAAGTGACCCACGCTGCCGGTGTGGGGAGGAGAGAATGGCAGCGTGTGACTGCCTGTGACACTAATCCTGCTTACGCTGACAATAGGGGCTTTCTCTTCCACTTTCTGGACCACTGTGCAGCAGCAGAATTAGCATTAGGGTGGAGGAATGTGTGGAATAAGCCCTGGCTTCAGGAGGGAGCGAGCTGCTTGGTAGGAGGTCTTCAAATATGAACCCTGTGACTGCGGAGTGCCTTGGTGGCATCCCCTTCGGCGCCCAAGGTGGTTTGATGGAGGCAGCCACCCTGGAGGGACACTGCTGACAGAATACAGGCTCTGAGAGCTATCACACTCTAACCCAGCTCTTTTGGTTCCTTAGGGACCACAGTGGTTTTAATGCAGTCAGAGATTTTCAAATCTACACCAGAATGTACTGCTGGTGAGCTGTCCTGCTGACATCATTTTACCCGTCGCATTTAAACCTCAGGCACATGAGGGCTTTGAAGATACTAGGCTGCTGCACACACAGGAGGTGGAAACAACAGAAGCCCTTGGGAGGAGGAATTGCAGCCAGAGAGAGCAGAGCTGCTGGTTGCCAAAAGGAGAGGAGGCCAGGAGCTTGGGTTGGTCACTAGGGAGGGAGTTAAGTTGCATGCTCAGACCTGCTGACCAAAGAGCAGGCTGGTGTTTAAAGAGACAGCCGTAAAGGTCATTTATTAATGACCTTTTACTTACCTGTGTCAAAAACTTCAAAAAGAATCTACATAATTAAACTTCTTGTGGCTGATAGGACACTCCCAGGGGAGTAAAACTGCTGACCCATTGCAGTTTGGCTTTGTTTTGGTCCTGGGGCAATTCTGCTGGTTTCCAGGTTGCCCAGTGCTTTAGAAGGTATTTTCAATTTCTCAAACTTGAATTTGACTTCAAACAAGCAAGTCCTTCAAATGTCAAAGTGTTCAGACACGTTCTGGAGCGACCAACATGCCCTGGGTTTAAAAATGTCAGAAAGGGTTTAACAAAACAGCAAGCAGATCCTTATACTTAAAATAGCCCTCTTCAAGGCTCCTCTAGTCTCAGCAGCTTTCCTTGGGTTGTTTTTTTAATCTGCCCTTCCTTTTCTTGTAGGTTTACCAAGAATCTCTCTCCAGACAAAATCAACCTGAGCACGCTGAAAGGGCAGGGGCAGCTGACCAACCTGGAGCTGGATGAAGAGGTGCTGCAGAATGTGCTGGAGCTGCCCACCTGGCTTGCCATCACTCGGGTCTACTGTAACAAGGCATCGATCAGGGTGAGCAGAGGAGGCTGTTGAGACCTTCCCCTGGCAGCTTCTGTTTGTCACTTGGGAATTTCTGCTGTAGGATCATGATGTGATTCAATCCCTGCATCTCAAACCCTGTGCTTGAGGTGTGAGGTTTGCTGATTGAATGCTGGGAGGTAACTGCAGCAGGTTTCACCAGAGACTGCCTTTGCCAGGCGCTCTGCCCCAGTGGTGCCTGGCAGAGGATGCTGAGAGAAGCAGAGGATGTGGTCCTTCCTTCCTCACCTTCGAGTGACTTGTTAAGCCAGCACAGAGATCTTTGTATTTAATAACCACTGATGAATTTCCAGGACTTTGCCCAGATGCTTTCTGGACCCACTTATTTAACATCCAGAGAGTTCTATGGCAAAGGCATTCGCAGCTTAACTACATCTGCTTTTGCTTTACCAAGCCTGCATATAGTAGTTTAGTTGATAACCTCCTGCTACAGTTACTGGAATAAATAGTGACCAGTCATTCCCTGTATGTCACTCAGGATTTTACAGACTTCTCTGGTCATTCCCTCCCATTTCCTAGCTGTTTTGATAGCAGAGGGGTTTTCTGTGTCTTCCCTCATGGCTACTGCTTTTTTTTTTAATGCTGAAGAGCTAAAACAGACCCCCCAGCAGGAATAGGAAGCAGAGAGAAATGGAGTGCAGTTCTCTGAAAGCCTAATTATGCTGTGAGGTATTGTAAAAATAAATCAAATTTAAGTCTTGCATTGTTGAAAACACATTTCTTATGGATTGAGTGAAAAGTGCACAGGAAAGGCTGTGAAAAATACACTCCATCAGCTTTTATGCCTGCAGTTGTCTGTCTACGTGGGTAATTGCTGAAATTGTGTGTGTAGGTGTGCTTTTACACACTGAACTCCTCTCACAAACTCTTCCCTCTGTGCTTTTCACTGAAAGATGCTTTTCAAATGATATCAAACACCAGATTGTTTAATCTTAGTTGGGACTAACCATGGTTGTGCTAACATGAATGTAGAGGTTTTCAATACATTGGAGAGACTTGCTATAACAGAAATAGTTTCCCTCTGCCAAGTGATAATAAATATGAGCCTATCTTGCTCATTCTGATCTTCTCTGCTTTTAGAGTCAGATCTGCTTAATTTAGTAGCAAACATTTGTTTTCCCTCCTACCAGTGCTGCAGAGTAAGTGTTGCTGTAAGAAAATATAATGGATCTTTTTGGGTTTTGCCTACAGCCTTCAAAAGAGTGACCTGACTTGCAGTAACAGCAGTGATTCATTGTCAACTCTTTAAGGATAAGAACGTTCTGCATAAAGGAATAGGAAAAATCAGAATCTGACCCACAGAATAGTGGTTACTGGAGCTGATAGTGGAGTGAGATCCAAAAACTAAGCTGGGTTTACAGGTTTGGTGTCTGGAATGTCTTTTCACTTGTCAGTGTGAGCCCTGTTTGACCTGGATGGGGTGAGATGTGATGGATTGTCACTGTGGTCATTCCTCAGAGGAGAACTTTGGGGTCAAATGGCTCCCTGCAATTTCTCAAACTTTCCAATGCAAGGATAACTCTCATAACATCAACTTTTGATTGTTTCAGATCCAGTGGACAAAACTGAAAACACACCCAATCTGCCTGGTAATGTTTCCTGTCTTGTTCATTCCTTTTCTTCACTCCTCCTTAAGAAAAAAGATCTCCAAAGGGAAGCTACGAAGTTCATGCTCAAGTTTTCAGTTGACCTCAGTCCTCTAACGCCCCTAGTGCATAGGGGAAGGGGAGTTCTGAGAATATTCCTGTTGGATGATGAATGACCTCCCATGAGACCCACGCTTTGCTGCAGGATGGAGCTGGGCTGAGCTCTCAGTGAAGTCTGGGGCAACCTTGTGCCTGGTTTTTGTGGTTTGTTTTCCCCCCATTTCTGGGGATTGAGATTACTCAATGATCCTGGCACTGATGGTACAAGAGCTTTAACACGTGAGGCTCTTGAAGAGGCATGAGACCCCAGAGCTTGTTTATCCCTGTCCCAGAGTCTCAGACTTAAGGCCGGTAGGCTGAGCTTGAGTCTTGGTCTTATATTTACCTCCCCCATGCTCTGTCTTTACAGTACCTGGATAAAGTGGAGGTAGAGATGCGAACATGTGAAGAGCCCCGGCCACCCAATGGACAGTCTCCCATCGCTCTCGCCGCAGGACAAAGGTCAGGCCCTGAGCCCTGTGGCTTCTTTCTGACACACTACTGGGGTACAGGTGGTCATTGTTCTTGGTGGTTAACTACTGGCTTCTCTGCATCTAGGTGTAAGTGGTTCTAATACTGCTTACAAACCTTGGAGCATCTCTGTGTGTAGCCTTACCACTTCTGGACCTTTTGTTGTGATGACTTTGAGAGATTTTGGGGTTTTGATGTTGTTTTGTTTTGTTTTGTTTTGTTTTTGCAGTGAATATGGCTTTGCTGAAAAGGTTGTGGAGGGGATGTTTATTGTTGTCAATTCCATCACCATCAAGATTCACTCCAAGGCTTTTCATGCTTCTTTTGAGCTGTGGCAGCTCCAAGGCTACAGTGTCAACCCAAACTGGCAACAGAGTGACTTGCGACTCACCCGCATTACTGATCCACAGAGAGGAGAGGTAAGGAGGCATCTTACCTTGCCTGTCCTAACATGCACCTGAGTGTGGCCCTCTGATGTCTTGAGTTCTCCTGTGGTGACAGTAGGGAGCTTCAGCGAGCTTGTCTGCTGGAACAGGGTGGCTGAGAGCTGACTTGTGTTCAGAGCACTCTCTGAGCTTTTCTAACCTGAGAGGATGAAACTGGAGAAGCTCTCAATGCCCTTGTGGTTTGTCTGGTTTTAAACTCAGTGGGAGGGAGGGGCTGAGACGTTTCTTGGGGTGCAATTTTGGTTTTGTACTGGGATCACAGAAGAAAAGCCATTGAATGATTTTGTGGCCTTGTTTCATTCCCCATCTTCTACGTTTAATCCTTGAAGTTGCTGAAAATCTCAACATTTTCCTATTTTCTCACCTTCTGGGTAGGTTTTGACATTCAAAGAGCTCACCTGGCAGACGCTTCGGATAGAAGCAGATGCCACTGACAATGGGGATCAGGATCCTATTACTACTCCTCTGAGACTCATTACCAACCAGGGGAGGATCCAGATCTCTCTCAAGAGAAGGGTGAGTGTTTCTTCCATCCATTGCAGAGTACAGTTTCACTGCCTGCTTCCTCCCCTGTTCCTCAGCAACTGATCTTCTTTCCTGTTACAAATATTGAGCCCAAGCTGCTATATCACTGTGTTTACTGTTGGGAACAGCTGTGTTCCTGCCAAATGTCAAAGCAGTTTAATTCCCAGGGGAGGATAGCACATATAGAGTAAGTTGCTTGTGGTTTGGGGCTTTTTTAAAAATCCATTCAAAAATCCCAAGGAGAGCTGTCATCTCTTTACTGGGATGTTAAAGCCTGGTGGCTGTATTTTTACCTGTCAGTGGAAATGTGGTTAAGAGTAGATTTAAAAAAAAATTAATCCATCTTTCTGGGTTTTTTTTTGTTCTTTAAACCAGTAAGTAATTTGCCTCCTAAAGAGGAGATTGCTTTAACTACTTTTTTTCTCAGAGGAGGTACTGTGGACATCCACCAGATGAGTTAACATCTCTCTTGGATGAGTTTTGGAGCAGCATCTCTTGTTTCTGCTACAGCTTCTGTGTATTATGAAGAATGTATGTATACCATTGCAGCTCTTTGACTCCTCCTTGCTGTTTCAGACCAAAGATTGCAACGTGGTGGCATCTAAGCTAATGTTTCTCCTGGATGACCTGCTCTGGGTGCTGACAGACTCTCAGCTGAAAGCAATGATGAAATACGCAGAGTCTCTCAGTGAAGCCATGGAAAAGTCTGCACAGCAGAGGAAAAGCTTGGCACCAGAATCTGTTCAGGTGAGTCATGCTTTGGATGTCGGTCTGCCAGGAAAAAAGGAAGAGATAAGGTGCAAGAGACAGTTTCTGTTTGTGTGGTGTCTTGCCCCTGCTCACAGAGCATCTCCCTGCACAGAACTGCTAGGCTTACTGAGGTAGAACCACAGACAGAGAGTTTTGCTCATGACAACGTAGGAAATGATCCAGATTTCTGGACTCACAATTAACTTTTTAATGGTATTATAACCTCTCTTCTTTTTATTATCTTGGTTTTGGTTTGTATTTCTTTGGGTTTTCTTTCTATTAGCTCTTACTGAGCTTGTTTCTCTCCCATAGATCACTCCACCTCCTCCCAGTACCCAGCAGTCCTGGTCTCAGCCGTTTGGGGTCAGCCCCAACGCGAGTAGCATTGGTCAGTACTTTGACAAGCATGACATGAAAGAGTCCTCATACCACCTCCTCATATCACGCTTGGATCTGCATATCTGCGATGACAGCCACACTCGAGAGTCAGGTAACTGGGAGCAGCATCAGCAAAGACACTGCAGGAGGGAAACATTAATCCAGCCATGAACCTGCTGTCTTCAAGGAGGATTTTCCTCTTGAGAACAGGTGTTTTTCATGTCAGTGTTTCCCAGTGAGGCAGTAGGCAGCTTGGAGAGAACAGTTTTCTATGTCTGGATGAAATAGTGGAAAAATCTTTCTTGGCTCTGTGGGACAGACATGGGGAAGTCCATCAGTGGACGTGGTTGCCTGTGAGCCTGTTGAAGGGACAGAGTGTTTGCTTTAGGAACAATCTGGTATCGAGCGATGGGGATAAAGTGTGGTCGTTCCCCTTGGTGAGGAAATGTTTGTTTTGGCAGTGTTCAGGGGACAGTGGCATGGCCACAAGGATTCTTTGCTACCTTTGACAAGCGTTCCCGTGCCTACCATGTTCTTTTCAAGCAAGGCTTTGCTGGTGTCTGTTTTACTTTCACCCCTAGCTCCCCATACTGAGAGGTACTTCTTTCTTGAGGCAAATCTACCCCTCTCTGTCTCTGCACAGCAGTCTCTGATCCATGATGTACTGCTTGGTTTTACCCATCTGCCCTTTAAAAAAATACTCTCCTGCCCATGTCCATCACTATTCCAGATATTTTTGAATTGCCCTGTGTATCACTGTCTCCTGAGCTGCTGTTATCAACATCTTAGCTCAGTTTTATTGTCTTTATTTCACTGATCCTACCAGCAAAGAAGCTGGTTATTGTAGTGGGAAGTGTAATTTGTAGAGGCCTTGGAAGCAATGAGATCTTGGATTTTGGTATTTAAGACTCTAGGTCTGGTTCTGTTACATTCAGTTGTCCTTTTTCTTGCCAAGGACAAGATTTTGAGAACACCTTTCATAAGATGGTACCCTGGTACTGGCCATGGTGACAGTCAGTCAGTGGTGACAATCCAGAATGATGCTGTTCTGAATTCATCTGGATCAGGACTTGGATTGCAGAGCTGATCGTGGTTTTCTTTGTTCTCTCTCCCACAGGTGGTCTGAAGCATGGGATGCTGGGAGGGGCCATACAGCTGACCTTCAGGAGGATGGCTTTTGACTATTATCCTTTCCACAGGGCAGGTAGGGCCTCCCAGGTTGAGGAGTGGGGGATAAAAGAGAATTTGAGTAACCACGATGCCAGGTGGCTTCAGGCAGGACTGGAAGAAAGGCTGCACAAAGGACTTGGGACTTGAATCCTCATGGGCAGGCTTAATCTAATTTACCTGTGGCAGATGACTGAGAAGTTGCTGACACAGCAGAGTGCAAGAGAGGAATAAGTTGCTCTCTGTTGTAAAGATAAAGTTGAAACTTTGTTTGCTTAAGCTCTTGATCTGGTTCTTACATCTGCTGAATCAGTTTGGTGGGAGGGTTGTGGGATGCATCCCAGGAGAAAATCTGTTTGTGGTTAGCTGAAGAATCAAGGAAAAGTCACCTTGCCATTCTTCCTAATGCTTGAATTGGGAACATTTGCTGGCAGGACCAGCTCTGTTGTGTGAAAGCTTCCACTTGTTTCCCAGTACTGTGTGCTGCATGTTGCATATCCCAGCTCTGATACCAATAAAGAGGAATGCTGTAAGGATTTGTATACCTTTGGGGGACGTGGGAGTGTTGTGTGTACCCAGGAACCTCATTTTTAATACCAGGATGTTTGCTTTCATGCAGGAGATGCCTGCAAGCATTGGGTGAGGTACAGTGAAGCAATGGAAACACGGGGACAGTGGGCAAAGAAGTTGGTCAGTGAATTTCAAAGCAAGATTGAGAAGCTCTATGAAGAAATGGACCCTGCATTTGCAAGGTCTCCACTTTCCCCCTTCAAAAAGAAATCAGGTAATGGATAAATGGTAATGCTATTAGATTAAACAAGTAGTAAAGCAGGAGGTGGTAACAATTTTGCTCCCACTGCCAATATCTTCAGTTACCTCTCCCTAGTTTAGCACATTGATTTATTGGTGCAGAAATCCATAGCTTGCTAAAAATCATAAATATAATGGCAGAGGGTTTGGCTGTCATACTGGACTAACACTGCAGCAAGAGTGGACAGGCTGCAGTGCTCACTTTCCTACCTTATTTGACAAGTTTCTTATTAAATGTATATATAAGGAGTAAATTAAATCATAGAATTGTAGGGGTTGGAAGGGACCTTGAGAGCTCATCGGGTCCAACCCCCTGCCAAAGCAGCTCCCTAGGACATGTCACTCAGATAGGCGTCCAGATGGGTCTTGAATCTCTCCAGAGAAGGAGACTCCACCACCTCCCTGGGCAGCCTGTCCCAGGGCTCCCTCACCCTCACTGGGAAAAAGTTCTTCCCCATGTTGGTGTGGAACTTCCTCTGCTCCAACTTGCAGCCATTGCCCCTTGTCCTGTCCCCACAGACACTGACAAGGGGCTGGCTGATTCCCCCTGCATCCCCTGCTTAAGATAATTATAAACATTAATTAGGTCCCCCTTAGTCTTCTCTTCTCAAGGCTGAACAGTCCCAATTTTCTCAGCCTTTCCTCATAGGGGAGATGCTCCAGGCCTTTAATCATCTCTGTGCCCCTCCTCTGGACTCTCTCCAGGAGATCCCTGTCTGTTTGATCCCAGGGAGCCCAGCACTGGACACAACACTCCAGGTGGGGCCTGACCAGAGCAGAGTAGAGGGGGATGATCACCTCCCTTGACCTGCTGGCCACACTCCTCTGGATGCACCCCAGGATCCCATTGGCTCTCTCAGCCACCGAGGCACACTGCTGGCTCATGGCCAACCTGTCATCCACCAGGACCCCATCTGAATCTGAAAAATACATTCTCATCTGAAAAAATACATCCCATCTGAAAAATACATTCTCTTGCTGCAGAGCAGACTCATCTTTCACAGCATTCTTCCTTCCAAAGTCCTAAGTTTTATTGGGTTTTTTTCTGCCTACCTGTGCCCATCTGTTTGTAATTCTGAGGCTGTTCATTCTGCTCTTGTGAGCACACGTGTGTTGCCATTGGTGGTGATGCTCACTTTTCCACCCCACAGATGCTTCCTTGAGTCCCCATAAAGGTCCCTCAGAGAAGGGCCGTGTGCCCCCCACGAGTTTGCCGCGGCTCCGACACCCTCCCTGGAACCGCCTTCGATCCAGCTGTGTGGTAGTTCGAGTGGATGACTTGGATGTTCACCAGGTAGGGATCTCAGCAGTGTCATGTTCAGGTCATTTTTAGAAAAGAAACTGGATCCCATATGACTCAAATCATGGGAATCCTGTGCCATCCAAGACAATCAGCTCTCTTCTGGAGAATCCAAAGGCCATGTAAAACTTTTAAACAAGTATGATGGTTTTCATGTTCAGGGGAAGTTGCATGCATAGCCACAGAGGTTCTGCACCCTGTCTGTTCACACCTAAACTTGCATCAAGCAAGCCCAGGGTAAAAGATTTCATATATTTGAGAAGTTCTGGAGGATATGGACTTCTGACAGAGGAGGAGTAAGTCTTACCTCGTGCTTTCTGACCCAGGAGAGAGCGCATCACTAGGCTGTATCAGGCCTACACCCATATATGCCTTAACCCAGAACATAATCAGTACCAGATCCTGTAGCAGATTTACTGAGGTGCTTGTCATCTTGCAGAAAGCTGTAATGGATTTCAGTTCTGTTCATTCAAACCCCCTAACCCTACTTGTCCTGGCTCTTCCTAGCAGCAACAGGAGACACGAAGAGCTAACTTACCAGCTCCTCTCCTTTGAGGAAATACTAGCAAGTAGAATAAAGTGTTATTTTTACTTGAAAGCAGAGTATGTTTGACAAATAAATGAGATGGATCAAATACAGGAGACCTTAGGGTTACTGGGATGCTTTGTTTTGCCAAACCTGAATTTGGCACAACTCCATACCATTGTATTTTCAGGTTTCTACAGCTGGTCAACAAAGTAAGAAACCCTCCACCTTGCTTTCCTGTAGTAGAAAATTCTTCAAACTTCCTGATCAGGTCTCTGCAATCCATATTGAGTTCACAGAGTATTACTTCCCAGACAATCAGGACTTTCCAGGTAATACACCAAGGTTAGCACCTTCTCTCATAAGTTTCTCAAAGAGTAGGTCAACCCTTAATTGTTTACGTGTGTTGACCCTGCTACGTGTTCCATGAGTGTCCATTTTTGTTTAGTTTTCTGCTGTCTGCTGTTCTAATGAGTTGGGTATTTTTCCCTGTGGGAAAGTGGGATAAGAATTTGCCCTGTGCAAGTGTGGAAGCAAAGTTGTGCTTGTAAAATTACAGATCCAGGAAGATACTGAAGGAGCTGCTGTCTACCCAGCTCTTGGGGATCTGCCCTACTCATTAGCAGTAGGGCTGCAGGGGGCTTTGGCTGCTCTGCAGGTGCCTTGATGGGGCACTTGTGTCTCTGATGCACAACAGCTTCTCCCTTTCATCAAGAGATGTGTCTTCCAGTTGGTGTTGCAGAACACCGGTGCAGAGGGCTTCAGGTTACACGCTGAGCTGCAGACCACCTGAAGGACCTTCTCTGCCATTATTAATCTCTCTGGATTCTCTTTCATTCTAGTTCCCTGCCCAAACCTGTATGTACAGCTGAATGGCCTGATGCTTACCCTGGATACAGCAAGCGTGCTCTGGATAAACCTCTTCTGCCTGGATCTCTATCGCAGCTTGGAGCAGTTCAAAGCCATCTACAAGCTGGAGGACTCGGGCAAACACGATGAGCATGTTGATGTTCGACTGGATGGCTTCCGGCTGAAGGTACCCTTCATTTCCTTCCTTTCCTGTTCTCCAGTGTTCTCTCCCTCCTGTTGTGGGAGGAATAAGAGATCAGGATGCAGCTGAAGTCCAGAAGCGTGAGAATACAAAACCTCTGGCTGCCTTTAACTTTCTTTTGTCTTTATTTTGATCTACGGGCAGTAAAACTGATGCTTGAGTTCTAGTCCAGAGTAGGTGGGCAAGTCAGTAGTCATGGAAACAGTTGCAAGCAGAAACTGATGGTCCAAGTAGTCAAAAGTTTTCTGGCCTTTGGAAGCCACTATGATTCTCATACCATCCCAAGCAGGCATTGGCTGCAGTGATGTCCTACTGTCACTGACTACCCTTGTTGGCTGTTTTGTGAGGATGCTTAAAGGCCTGAAAAAACACTAAGCCCTTGCAGAGAAAGATCAGAGTGAACGTTGGACCTTGAGCTGCTACATAAGCCATGGATGGTAAACCCACCTAAAATAAACCTCAGTTTAAATTCCCTCATGTCTGATTCCTCTTCCCTGATCTATAAATTTTATTTAATTTTTCAGACAGATATAAATTGAGTCTCATCCAGCTCTTGGGGTTTTAGTAGAGATCAAGGCTTCTCCGTTGTTTATATGTTCCACAGCTGCCCTGCTGTGTAAACAGCCTCTGAATTTCCCTTCTCACCTGCTGTAATGTCTGTCTTCTCCATATAGTTTAACATCCCTGTGGAGAAGAAAGTTGCTGACCATCAGGATCGCCCACAGACACTCTGCATTTGCATGTCAGAGATGACTGCCACCAACACCCGCCACGCTCCCTTCTGCAGCTGTCAGGACCTCCAGAGCCTCTTCCGTAAATTTGCCAGTTTGGAATTCTTCCACTCCAGCTACACAAAGTTCCCAAGGTCTCAGGACAATTTCAGCCTCCTCCACACCCTGTTCTTGCGCCATGCCTATGAGGTGGATGATAGACCTCAGAAGCACCAGGGCTTTACCCAGCTACTACACAGAACCTCTGAAGATCTGTGGTCTATGAATTTCACTGAACTTTCCTTGGACTTTGAAGGGGCTGAAAGTTCAAAGGGCAGAGCCCTTAGCTTTATTGACCCTCTTCCCCTTTCTGTTTGGGCCTGTCTTCCCAAGAGATGGGGACAAGCTCAGATATCTAAACGACAGGAATTGGCTGCCTCAGAGTTGAAAATCAAACCTTCTGCCAGCTTTAGCAATCACTCCAAGAATGAGAACCTTTCCAGAGAACATGGGGTTTGTCAAAGATCAAAGACTGACCAGGATCTGAAGAACATCTCCAAGGTCCCAGAGACAATGGATATCTTGGGAGAATCTGACTGTGAAATTGATGATGGAGTAGATGATAAAGAGCTGGAAGCCTCTGCTGATATCCATGTCCTTGTGTCCTCCTCTGTTCATGTCAAAGTTCGGCTCAACCACTACCAATACTTGGTGCTACTCAGGATGAAAGAAGTTCTGCAAACGCTACAGGAGCAGTTGGCCCAAGATACCCAGGAAGTGACTGGGTCTCCTTTGGATCCCATGTCTGCTTGTGTAGGAGTTATGTTCCATAGTGCTGAAGTGGCCCTACTCATGAACCCTGCACCAGGCTCTGTCTTGGAACCCAGATCCCTCGACTCTGACACAACAAGCCTGATTGAGTCAGAGCTCTCACCTTCAGACAGCAAGGAGGGGCTGGCAGCTGAAGAGAAGGAGCTGAAATCAGAGACCAGCTCCGAGAAGGGAGTATGCAGTACCTCGGGGGTCCCAAAGGACAGTGGGATTGAAAATACAGGTACCAGTGTAGCCAATGTAGCACTGGAAAGACTCCCAAGATCTGCAAGTGATGGAGCTCTGAGTACAGCTCCACGTAGTAAGAGTGTAGAGGAGAAAGGTTTGATAGAGGAAGCCCACGAAGCTGTGGAAGCCCTGGTTGCAGAAAGACCGGCAGGGACCAGCAGCCATCCTCGGAGCCCTCCTGCTCTCCCTTCTAGCCCAACCTCAGACACACAGCCCTTGGGGAGAGGAAACATCGCTCTCAATGGCCAGGCAGAGCTCGTCCCCTTGAAGAACATAGAGGTGGAGCTGTCCAGTGCGCTGCATATCACAAAGGATGCCACGAAGGAAGCCCTGCACGTGACTATGGACCTCACCAAAGAAGCCATGTCTATAACAAAAGATGCTCTGAACCTGAGCCGGGAGAAGATGACCTCCACCATGCAGAAGATGCTCTCTCTGCCCCCAGCCAAGTGAGTGAGCCATCGTCCTGTGGTTTGCAGTAGCAGCAAGGCTGCAGGGAAGGGGGAATGCAGCCTGGCTGCTCCCTTTCTTTCTGTAGCGTTTGGATTAGAGAGAGGTTAGATCTTCCTCTCTTGGGGTTGGTCTAAGTAGCCTAAAGTCTGACTTGCAAGCGGTCTGAGTCCAGCCCAACACCTGTGTAATCTGGAGGCTGAGGTGCTTGTCGTTATCACTTTGGTTTGGGTTTTTTTCCAGGGATTCTGTGCCCAGAGCAGAAGAGGGAGCAGTGACTCCAGGTGGGGGTGGCAGCAGCCGGATGCGTTTCTTCTCCATGAAGAGAACAGCATCCCAACATTCCTTCGACACCACATCCGTGGATGGGAGTGGCCCTGAGGATGGGCTGTCTGTGGACAGCGATGGCAGCGACGGCTTTGTGATGCTCACAGACTCTGGTAAGAACTGCTTGGCTTCAACCTCTCCCCTACTCATTTCACATCAGGAAATACTGTTGAGTCACACCCTGTTCCTCTGGAATTCAGTGGTCCCTTTTGAAGACCATGAGTGGTTCACCCACGGTGGCTCTCCCTGCTTTTATTGGTACCTTTTTTCTTTGAGGTGAGGAGTGTGAGTGGGGAGGTTGGCCTGCACGTACCGATGGTGCTCAGAGGCGTTTGGCCACAGTAGAGCAAGGACTGTAAAGGTGGGTGGGTGGGTGGTATGTGGCATTTTGGAAGGGTTTAGTGAGGGCTGGTTGGAAACAGCATACATTGAGCAGTTCAGTGGGTGTCTTGCTTCAGCTCTGTGTTGCTTAAGTTCACCTGAGTACCTGGAGAGGGTTTCTCAGAGGGTGGTGTAGGCTGACAGGCCCTGAGATTGAGGCACATACTGACTTCAGGACTTTTCAGAACCAGTGAAAGAAACAGCACTGAGTTGTGGTGGTTGTTCTTTCTGCTTCAGAACCCAGCCTGGACCCTCTTCCCTCAGGGCATCTTCCTCAGCTCCACAGTGACACGGGCAGTAGAACCAGCCTGATGGCAGAGGAGGAGGGTGGAGTGTCTCCTGAAATCAACAGCTCCACTTCACAGAGTGAAGACCCCAGCCTTCAGCCGGTCAGAGTTCCATTCCTTTTCCCCCTCATACAGTCCCTAAGTGACTCCAGAAGCGAGCTGAGCAGCGATGTGTCTCTCAGTGAGTGAGCTTGTCCCTTGCTGCTTCAGGTGTCTGTCCTTGTGCTGAAGATGACAGAGGTGAACTGTGGAATAGAGGCTCGAGGGGAAGATTTGTCTGTGGCTTTACAAGCCACGAGCGTGGTTCCAGAGCAGCTGAGCAACGTTGGGATGTGGCAGTATCTGCGTGGCTATCCGGGTAAGACCCTGGCTCCTGGACTCGGTGCTTTTATACCTCAGGAGACTTTCTGTTCTAACTGGTACATCAGTGTTTAGCAATTAATCTATTTAGGATTTGGTACCATTTGTGTGGGAGGGAATGTGAATGCTCAGAATCTTTCTGGCAGTGGTTCAAACCTGGTATTTTGAAAGATGTTTCCAAAATTCCTACTCAGTCAAGCTCTTCATAACCATTGACAGTGATTTTTTTGCTATCATGATGCATAAAATTAATTAAAGGAGTAAGTAAAGCTATCTAGGGAAACCCTAAAGTTCTTCCTGCCCTAAGAATGATGATTCTGGGTGAGGGTACTTCCCCAGGGCTAAATTAGAATTGAAAAAAACCACAGAAACCCCTCAACTCCCACCAAATGAAACCAAAAGCAACAACAACCCAAACCTTGAAGTGAAAGTAGGAGCAGCTGGTTCCTCTTGGGCTGCAACATGAGTCCTGGCCACGAGAGGGCAAGGTGGGATGCAGCATTGGGTAGCGTTGGGCGGAGAGACTGGTCCTCTCGGGAGAAGCAGGGGGGTGAGTTGGGTCTGCTGCTGTGTATACAAAAGGAAGGGTGGTTTTAAAGTGTGCTGAGGTGCTGGGAGAGAGGGGGAGCATCTGGGGGCTTAAATGGCCCAGTTCTGGAGTTGGTTCCTGTGATGTGTTAGTCGTTTGAAAGTTGGACCCATTTCATGTGCAGGATGATGTCAGACTGGTGTCACTGAATTTGATTCTGTTCAGCATCTGGACAGGAAAGGGCCTTTCAAGATCCCTGTTTGGAGTTTGGGTCTGTCCTGGTTTCAGTCAGGATAGAGTTAACCTCACTTGTAGCAGCTGATGGGATGCTGTGTTTGGGAGTTACAATGAAAGCAGTGCTGAGAACACCCTGATGTTCTTAGTTGCAGTCAGACAGTCAAGGACTTTCTCAGCTTCTTCCTATTTCTCTCTTCAGGAGAAAGGAGGGGCGAAGCCAGGACAGGTGCCCCAGATGGGCCAAAGAGAGTATTCCATGGCAATGACGTCCTGCCCAGGAGAACGGGGGGCTGAGGGGAGGAAGAAGAGGGGCGGTGGCGGGACGCGTGCTGCTTGGGGGGACGGTCGGGTTCCGGGACAGCTCTGGGTGGTCCCTGAGTTGTGTGGGTCGGGGAGAAACTGCATTGGGGATCAAGAGTTTCATCTTCTTTTGCTCTCAAGTCCTGTTAGCATTGGGATATTTGATCTTTCTGTTCTCTCAGTAAACTCTCCTTATCCCAACCCACGGGCCTCTCAGTTTCTTGGGTTTGGAGTTATTTCCCCTTCCTTTTCCCTTCCCTTGTTTCCCCCTTTTTCCCTCTTCCCCTGCTCTTTTCCTTTCAGGAGCAGGCAGCTGTGTGGATCTCACAGCCGGGGGAAACCATGACAGGGTCTTATTACTTATGCCATCATCTGCACTGAGATCTTTCTGCTGTAGCTCTAGGAGATCCAGGTATAGAGAAGCCTTCAGTCCCTGAAGCTAGTAAGCCCCAGCCAGAAGTGTGCTTACGCCTCGAAGCGGGACCCAGCGCTGCTGTGCATTCACCACTCGCTGTCCAGAATGGTTTCCTTCGTATGCTGCTCCACAGTTACACAGCAGAGCTCTTCATGTCCTTCCTTACCAACCTTGGCCCCTTTCTTGAGGATGAAATCATTCCAGAGGTGATCCCCATGGAGATAGAAGTTGTGGATGCCAAAATCACATTGAAGGTGAGTGTGTGTGGGGAACCAGAGGCTGTGGCCTGGGCAGGGCTTGCAAGATTATTCTGCTTGGGAAAGGATGCTGTGGGATTGCTGTGGGCCTCCTGTTTTTCTGATACTGTTTTATTTTGTATCTAAAAACTGCCCTGGGGATGAACAAGGAGCACAGAGGAATTGTTGAGTGATCAGATTGTGGAGAAACAGGAGCCTGACAGTTAGATTCTCTATCCAGCTTTGTTGCTGACCTGTTTTGCAGGCTCAAGGGAGAGAATTAAATACCTTTTCTTCCAAGTGCTTGCATGGAAATTGGGAAATAGTTAGCCTTTTCTGTAAGCACTTACAGAATTACAGGTTAAAAACAAGATGTAAGACTTGGGTGATACGTAGGAGTGGGGCACTGATAGAAGTTCTTGATTAAACCTTTTTGAAAGCAATGCTTAAGCTCCACAGACAAGTAGGAACTTGTGTTGCTGCACAGCAGCAGGAAAATCTCCAGACTAAGGGATATTGGCTTTGTTTTTTTTTTTTTTTGGCTAAGGAATATTGGCCAGGGGTTTGAATTGGGAATTTGTGGGATGACAACTTGAGAGAGCAGCCTTTGGGGAGATGGCTGTCAGCCTCTCTGCCTTTATTATGGGTGTGACAGAACTTTGTTCTGATCTGTGGGGCTGCTCTCTATGCACATTAAGACTCAGATGCAGCCCTGGAGATGAAGCCAGGCCTTTCCATGTGGTGGGTGACCTTGGTGAGCTCTGGCAGTGCTGCCAATTGGTAACACTAAGGCTTGGGGCTAAGAGAACCCTTTTCAGAGCGGTCACAGCACTTAATCTCATCTCTGCTTTGTGTTTTTTCTCCTCCCAGGATGACAGCCCCCGGGTATACCCCACCTCCCCTGGCCCTGTTCCTATCACCTTGGCAGTAGATCACGTTGTGGTGAAGCGCAGAGATGATGGGGTCTTCTATCTAACAGGTCAGCAATGCTGGGAAACTTTATTCTCTCCCCAGTTGTGCTGGAGCCTGGAGCTGAAATGGGGTGGTTGCTACTGGGAAGGATGGGCTCTGGGCTGTGAGCAGTCCTTGTGTCTCTTCTGTGCAGTCTCTCCTGCCTGAATGGATAAATTATCTTCTGTCTCCAGTGCAAGCACCCAGATCCTTTAACTTCTCTGCTGTGTTCATCTCTGGGCACATGTATTTCTGCCTCTCCAGTTCTTGCTGCTTCTGTTTTGTTTGGGCAGCAAATCTGGTACCTCAGGCAGAAGAGGTTAATAGATTAAACAGTGAACTGACAGCCTGAATTCACACCTGACCTTTCCTTGAGCTCACATGGTCAGGACAGATTACTGCTGCTTCTCTTGCTTTAATTTCTCCACTTTAAAATGAGACTGATGATTTCTTTTCCCTGTTTGAAAAGAGAGAAGGAAGAAAAAAACCCCAAAAGATGAAAAGAAACTGGAGTTATTCTTTTTATCTAGAGAACCCTGGTGTAGAAATGTCCACACCTGAATGTTTTCCATGCTTCTTTCCAGCTCTGCAAGGGGAGGACTCACAGAAACAGGAAAAACCTGTGTCAGTTCTCCAGGAGCAGCCAGCCCCAGCCAAGTGTGTCTGGGCAGCCCCAGCACCCGGAACCCGAGGTCTGCAGGTGAGTCACTGCAGAGCTGGCAGCAGGCTGGAAAACCATGGGCCTTTTGTCTGTTCCTGCTTACTGGGAGGTGTGGTGTGTTGCAGATATGAGTGCACACAAGCAGCCTGCACCTCCTGGCTCTGGACAGGCTGGAGCCATGGGCTGAGACCAACGGGGTGAGGTTCAGCAAAGCCAAGTGTAGAGTGCTGCACATGGGGCATAACAACCCTGTGCAGCGCTACAGGCTGGGGGAGACTGGCTGGAGAGCTGTCAGGTGGAGAAGGACCTGGGAGTGTTGGTTGGCTGCTGGCTGAATATGAGTCAGCAGTGTGGCCAGGAAGGCCACTAGCATCCTGGCTTGTGTCAGACCCAGTGTGGCCATAGGTCTGGGGAGGGGATTGTGCCCCTGGACTGGGCATTGGTGAGGCTGCACCTGAGTGCTGGGTCCAGTTCTGGGCTCCTCACCATCAGAAGGACATGGAGGTCCTGGAGTGAGTCCAGAGAAGGGCAACCAGGCTGGGGAAGGGGCTGGAGGGTGAATCCTCTGAGGAGCAGCTGAGGGAGATGGGGGTGTTCAGCCTGGAGGTTGAGAGGAGACCTTCTCCCCACCTCCACTGCCCTGCCAGGAGGGTGCAGAGAGGTGGGCGCTGGTCTCTTCAGCCAGGGGACAGGAGATGGGACAAGGGGCAATGGGCTCAAGCTGTGCCAGGGCAGGGTCAGATTAGATGTTAGGGCAAAGTTTTTCCCTGGCAGAGTTGTGGGGCTGTGGCACAGGCTGCCCAGGGAGGGGCTGAGTCACCATCCCTGGATGTGTTTAACAGAGGGGAGATGAGGTACTTAGAGATATGGTTTAGTGTAGGACAGGAATGGTTGGATTCAATGATCTTAAAGGTCTTTTCCAACCTGTGATTCCTTTTCCAGGCATTCTGAGAAGCAAGGATACCTTCCCCAGCATAAACTCTTTTGTTCCCTGTCAGAACTCTGCTGTGGCCTGGGCCACACTGTCAGCAAGCTCTGTCCAGTTGGGTCATACAGTGTAACAGTTCATCCCCAGAGTTCCTGGTTTGGCTTTCCTCTTTGAGCAGACTGCTGTAGTCAGATCTGCCCTGCTGGAAACTTCTGGAAACTCCTGGTTTGGTTTATAATCTGTTTGTCTCTTGTAGCTAAAGGAAGTGCCGGAGCTGCAAAGGGAGCTTCAGACCCTGAAAATAGCCCTTGCAGAAGCCAACATGGACAAGGCTCGCCTTCTGCAGGAGATTAGGAAATACAATCCCCTCTTCCAGCTTTGACAGCAAAGGTGCAGGCTGCAGCTGCTTGGGAGGAGTGGAGACCACCACCAGCACCAAGGCGGCTAGTTGGATTGGTATGGCTGTGACACGGGTCAGCCTCCTGCAGACAGACTGCCTGGAGGACTGGGAACCCACTGGGAACCCACTGGGAACCAACAGTGATTGCAAAATGATCTGAGAAGGGGTGTGGGGTGTGAGGAAGGAAGGAAGGAGGTAAGGGCTGGCTGAGCAACGGGGAAGGAACAAGTCATCATTTGTTTGCAGCCGTGCTCCTCTGGCCTGTCACTCAAACAGGGCAGCGCTCGGCGTGTGAACTGAGGTCAGGTTTTGGGGGGGACACCCCACATCTCTTCACCCATGGGTGGTAGTGATGGTGTGCTTTCAGCTTTCACTGGTAACTTCTGGAGGTGGTTTGTGGTGGGGTTTCTGCTTCATTCAGCCTTCCTCATGTTCTTGCCCAGCCCTGCATGCTGCAGAGCACAGCACAGGGGGAGTAGTTCCTGCACCACGTCAGCAGGGACACAGAATAGGTGGGGCAGAACATTGCTCAGAGCTCTGCTGCCCAAGTGTCCGTGTGATCAGGTGAAAAACACACACAGGTCTGGGCCTGTGGGAGATGCAGAGGGGATTTTCCCTGTGGAGTATTGGGGCTACAGCTCTCCATTCCCTCAAGAGCAGGATCAGGATAGCAAAGAATTCTGTCAGATTTCTTTTTCCACCACTAATTCGTTGTGTCAAGGCAGAATCAGTGCTATATTACCCTTAGTCTAGTCCCTTCTCACCTAATCCTGCAGTGTTTGACTTCACTGGTGCAGAAACACAAAGGAATTAATTTATTTCATTACAAAGCACTGTTCAATCTTTCTTTAATTTTACTGTCAAAGATCAGGGGTGAAGGAAGCTGGTTAAATCACAGAGCGAGGTGAATCGTGCATGTTCTTTGGTCTGTGTGTTGTCCTCAACCATTGTATGCCAGAGTCTCACCAGTGGGGAGAGGGGGAGTGGTACTGGTCGCACAGGGAAATAGCTGGCTGCAGTCCTGTGTCTTTTTATTAGCACCTGAGCTCATGCCTGGACTTAAATGTCTCTTAAGGGGTCTGTCAGGGTGTGGGTCAGGAGAAGGGTGCTGTCCAGGGGGCTCTCAGGGTGTGGGTCAGGAGAAGGGTGCTGTCCAGGGGGCTCTCAGGGTGTGGGTCAGGAGAAGGGTGCTGATAAGCCCCCTTGGGTGAAGGCTGGCACTCTTAACTGCTCACTGTGGGGTGGGATGAAATGGTAGCTGCTGGGTTGAGCATAGTTTGTGTTCTCACCTTTTCTGGAGCCACTTCCCTGAGGAGGAAGAAGCCTCTGTAACCAGTGGTTGACTTAATTTATAGTGATAAAGCCTCTACGAGTGCAGAGGGCAAAAAACCCTCATAAAACGTGAAGTAAACACTAATTTTTATAAAATATAAAAGGAAATGTCATTTGTGAAGGGCAAGAGCCAAATCCACTCCTGGAGACATTGGCTTGTGGTTTCCTTGCTTGACTGGTCCAGGCAATCCCTACTGGATGAGCTGAAGGAGGGAATGGCTGTGAGCACTTGCTCTGGAGGAGGACTCACTCTGTGTCCTGCCAGAGGAGGGGGTGATGTTGAAGTGCCACACATTAGGTGCTGGGGAAGGTGACAGGTGATATGGGATTCTCCTTTATGGACCAGGTTAAAACTTCCCTTGTCAGGAGAGGTTAGGTAACCCTTACTTGTGCCTTCCAGCTGAGTGTGTTCCCCAAAACTTTAATAGTTATTCTATTTTTCCCCTACGTAAGCATTACCCCACTGAAATGAGTTTATCTGAGGTAACACAAAGTACTCATCCTGCTCATTATCCAAGGAGCATCCTCTGATTGACAGGCCATGGTGAGCTGAGGCCTGGAAACTGCATGAAAGCAAGAAACTCAGGAGTTCAGTTTGGTTTTCTCTCCCTGTCCCTCTGCCTGGCTCTGGAGCTGCTGAGCGCTTCCCCTTGGCCAACGCTCCTGAGATCCCCTTTAGTTGGGGTTTAGCTGCCCAGAGAGCAGGGGTGTAGTTACAGCGTGAGGCTGGGTGTAGTTACAGCATGAGGCTGGATGTGGAGGTGCTGCCTGTGGTTTGTGGAGAGCTGAGTGAGTTCCTTGTGGCTGGCAGCTTTTGCTTTCCAGAAGAGGGATGGTGATGAAAGCAACTGTCACTCGTAGATCATCATCTTAACTCTGTTCTGCTCCCTTGGAGTGAAGGTGGCTGTGAGGGACGGGTTAGTCCTTGTTCACTGGTTCCTTGGGGCAGACAGGATGGTGGAGCTGGAGCTTCCCTCCCAGACCTCTGGGAGCTGGCAGAAAGGAGCTCAGAGGAGGAGCACTCACCTTGGGTGGGAGGCTTCATGCTCATCACCCACTTAGTCGTGCTAGCTCCAATGCTTGGAAACCCTGACTCCTGCCAGCTGCTTTCCCCCTTCCCAGGAGAGGATCACTCCTCATCCCTGATAGCCGAGCTTCCCGTTGTCTCTGCCCTGGGCAGGACAGATTTGTGCTGCTGCCTGTTTCAGAAGATGTCCCAGAGCAGCCTGGCAGGCCTGTTCCCAAGAGGAAAATGCACTTTAACGTTTCCTTCAGCAGTACTGCCTCCTGCATGGAAGGATTCAGAAGTCAAAGTGGGGTTCCCAAATGCAAGTTACCTTCTGTAGTAGATAAAACTCCTCCTGGGAGCAGCTCTCCTAGGGAGAGAGGAAGGAGGTGACGAAGCATCTGTGTCCCTTGAACAACCCTGCATCCCCAGCTCACTGTAAGTACCATTAGGAGCTGCCCCAAGCCCACACAAGCAGAGCTGGAACCTTGTGTGGTCAAACCCTTGTGCTTCTGTGCTTGCTGCCTCTCCCCATGTGAAGCAGGAAATACAGGGCTGCTTGCCCTAGGTGGAATGCAATGGAATTGTTACTGTTTATTCACTAATTGCTTGGAAATGGGAGGTTTCTTTCTTCTTTCTCTTGACTTTTCATGACTTCTTGTTTGAGTAGGTGTCCAGCTTCATCTCCAGCAACACGAGTAGGCTACAAAGGCTTTGCTCAGACATGGTGCCTACTTGCAGTGTCACACAGCTCCTTACTGCTCCCTCCTGTGGGTGCAGACTGAATGGAGCTGGGGCCAAGCTGGTTCCAGCAAATTTCTTGTTCCAGCAGCTCCAGTCAACTGGTTTTGTTTCAGATCCAGTACCATGAAACGAACCCCCCCGTCCTCTCCACGCAGCAGGGAAGTGGGAGAACAAATCCTCCTTCCTCTCCATGGATGATGGGTAGCAAAATTTACACTGTAAACTTCTATTTAAGGACTTGTAAGTTACAATGACTTTTAACCTTTGTGTAACTACACCCCCTTTTACCCGAGGAAGAGCACGTGGCCTCGGCCTCTCTTACACAGAGTTGAAGCACTGTGCTTGCACGGGGTGCAGCTGAACTGGAATTTGAGTTTTAGGCAGTATTGGAACTTGGGTGCAGTGTGTTATTCCCACTCATTCATTTATTGGTTCTGTGAACCATGAAAAGAAATTAAACTTGTTAACCTCCTTCCAGCCTCACGGGGTGGTTTTTCCCCTCTCCATCCCTTTTTCCCTCCCCCTCCCCATCCCTTTTTCCCTCCCCGTCCCTTATTCCTTCCCCTTCCTCACTGCAGCTTTTAGTCAGCTCCCTCAGCTGAGCCATAACTGAGCCCAGCACCTTTCACCCTGTGTCCCTGTTCCCTTCCTCCTGCCGACAGAACACCACCTGCCCAAGGCAAGGAGAAGCTTCAGGAACACGTTGGGGTTGGTTTGAGACATCCTCCCATTCCATTCCCCCCTCCTCTGAATCACCCCAACACCATTACACAATTAGCACTTCCCAGCATGGCTAAAAACACAACAATAAGTTTACTGTACAAAGAGAGAGGTGCTGCTGGACACAGACACCACCCGTGCCCACCACGACCAGGCAGGTGAATATACTGAAGGCTTTGAAGGCTTCTGGCCCTGTGCTGTTGAAGCAAGAGGAGCCTGAGTCTCTGGGTCAGGATTTGGCTCCTGTGCTGGGATGCCATTGCTGCTGAAGCCTGGTTGCCAGGGAGCTCCCTCCCCTGCCTGAAGCCTGCACACAACGCTCCCCTGGGGGAGCTTCAGGCTGGTGGCTCTGCCTTTAACTGTCCTGAGGTTCACCACCTGAAGCTTGTTGGAACTCCCATCTGCTCTTGCTGCTCTTGGGGTGCTTCAGTGGAAGATGATCTTCTTGTACTTGGAATTGGGGATCTGTCCTCGGGACTTGAGCCTCCTGACCGCCTCCCGCATGTGCTTGGGCTGCAGGGGCGGCAGCTCCCCCCACTTCTCACACACGTCCAGAGCTGAACAACAGAAAACAGAGTTCCAGTGAGCAGGAAGGCCAAGCTGAGCCAGCAGGCTGCTCTTTGAGCTTTGATTTTAAAGGCAGCAGGTACCCTTTGTGCCCAGGGTTTAAAGCACAGGACTGAAGCTGCTTTGTGTGTGCGCTTCTCTCCAGCTGAAAGGAACGTCAGGCCAAGGGCACGACTCCAGACCCAACCTAACAGCTTTTTAAACCTCTCTGCTACCCCAGGCTCTGCTGGTTCGAGTCATGCAGGAGCTGCTGAGCTTAAAGCTGTGGCTCCTAAGCCAACCCTAGGCTGGGGGGAGGAGTTGGGGGGCTGTGTGCAGCAGTGACAGGAAGGGACAACCTACAGCGCTCTGTCACTCACAGTGTCACTCGCTCCTCCTGCCAAGGACATGAAGCAATTAATAACATAGAGCAATTAACGACAGCAGCAAAGCTGCTTCTCCGAGCGCCCTGAGGCAAAGCAGCCCTGCAGAGAAGGCAGCAGTTACTCTGCAGCACCCTGGGGAACGGTGAGCCCAGCACTGACACACTGAGCTGTGTGGGATGAGTCTGGTTGGCACCAAACCCGGCACTGCCGCCTCCAGCCCAGGCAGGGTGGGGGCTGCGGGGTCAGGTCCCCCTGGGAACCACGGGCTGACCCATCCTTCTGCTCTGAGCTCTGAATTTACCCCACGACACCGTTTGCCACTCACCTTCCTCCACCACCTCCCCGACAAAGACCTTGGAGATGCCAGACATGGCGATAACCACGTTCTGAGAGACAGAGGTGCCGGTGATGGACTGGATCAGCTGCAGTGGCAGAGAAGGACAGTCAGCACAGCGAGCTACACACAGCACTGCTGACACGTTTCCACTCCTATTTAGCAGCTTGAGCCTCTCCAATACCAGCCAACAGCCAATGAAATGCTTTAGAATTAGAGCCTGCAGCTTTGGGGATGTGTTGGCTGATGAGGGTTTAGCTTCTCCTCATCCAGCTGTGTGCTCTGGACCACCAATCACATTTCCCTGCTGCTTCACAGACCCCAGCCCACCCCCCACCCCTCCTGTTTGAAGAGCAGCTCTTATTTACACCGCACAAGCTGTGTGAGGGTGCAGAGCTAGACCCTAACGGGATAAACTCATCTGAGGACAATGATCTGGGGCCAGCTTGGGTCATGCAAGGCCCAGGCATGATTTCTGCCAGGTTTAGTAAGGCTCAGCTTGCTGGCTTAGCTCAGGTTCCTGTAGTGCGGCAGTACTGACGTCGTACCCGTTTAATGGCAGCTTTGGGGAAGGCAGACCGGCGATACATCTCATAGCGATTCAACTGTTCCTCAGAAAAGGAGGAGACCAGTATCCTGGAGGGGAGAGAATGAGTTGCTGGCAACTAAAATAAAGGTCTGAAGCTCTTAAGGCCTCAGCAACAGTCCTGCTGAGCCCTGCCGCCATCCCAAGCCTTCTGCAGGCCCCAACAGAGCCGTGACAGGGAATGTGGAGCTGGGATTTGTAACACAAAATGCCTGGGCACGTTCAGGAGGGGTCTGGGATGGAGCCGTGGCCATCGTTAACTGCACGTTCATACACCAATGAGCACAGGCCCCAGCAGCGAGCCCCATACAAAGCCCTCCCAAGCACCAGCCTCCCCCAGCACCGCTGCCCAGTGCCCCAGCACTCACTGCATCTTCTGGATCTCGTCCTCATCCACCTTGGGCTTCTTCTCCTTCCGCTCCTTCAGCTCCAGCTTCACCTTCTTGGCGGCGGATGGCTGCAGGCTGGGGTCCTCCCCGTCCACCGCCTCCCCCTCCGCGTTCCTCACCTGGGTGAGAGCGCAGCGCTCGGCTCGGCGGCCCCGCAGTCCGGCCCAGACGCCCCGGAGGCCCCCGCAGCCCGGAGGCCCCCGCAGCCCGGCCCCGCTCCCCCATCATCTCCCTGCTCTCACCTCCCCGTCCGGCGCCTCCGCCTTGGGCTCGCCGCGCCCGCCAGCCTCTCCCGCCTCGCCCTCGCTGGCCACTTCTGTGCCCGCCGGTTCCTCCGCCGCCGCTCTGCCGTCCCCCGCGGGGGACGAGGCCGCGGGCGGCGGCTCCTGGTCGTTACCGGCAGCGCCGAGCTCGTCCCGGGCGGCCTCACCGGGATCCGCCATTGTCGCGCAGTGACGCCGCTCCCTGATGACGCAAAAATGACGCGCCGGGCGGCGCCTGTCACCAAGGCAACGGGCCTGCGGCGGCGGGGGAGGCGCGAGGCCGGGCTGGGGAACTGGGGTCACTAGGGGAGCTTGGAGCACTGAGGAAACTGGGAGCACTGGGGAACTGGGGTGCTAAGGGAACTGGGGACTCTGGGGGAGCGAAGGGGCTGGCACGGGGGTGTCCAGGGGAGGGGGAGATGTGGGGCCGGGCGGTGGGTGGGCAAAAGCTGCTAAAGGCGTGAAACTTGTGGCAGCACCTTTACACACCCCACTGCCACCAACCGGGCTGTGACGGGCCTTCCCACACACAGGGAATCAAAAACCACCCAAGGCAGCCTCTGCGAGCCCGCTCTGAGGGAGAGAGCAGCCCTAGCTGCGTGCTGGGGCTGGTGCCATCAGTATCATGTTCAAATGAGCCATTTGGCTGCATCTGAATTCTGTTTACACTGCCGTATAGCGGTATTCTGCGGATAACTGTTCCCAACCGCCTCGGTTCACCGTGTGGGTGGCTCCGCAGCGTGTGATGAGAAGCACTGTGCTGCCCCACAGGCTTCCCTGGGGGGAAACAGCTACGAAATCACCCGTGAATATTCATCTTCATAATAAACACTCAGAGGGAAGAGCCTGGCAAAGATATCCCTCCTTCATATACAGCTTCCTTTATGTACGTTTCTCTTTCGTGCCCATCCCTGAGCTGACGCCTGTGTGGGTTTTGTGCCAGTGTATTACAAGCAGGGGAGGCGAGGTCAGACCAAACCCGTGCCTTTCCCCCTGCAGCACCCGCTGAAATCCCAGTTTTATATTATTCACAGAATCCCCTGAGCTGGAAGGGACCCATAAGGACCATCGAGTCCAACTCCCACACAGGCCCAGCCCAGTCAGAGCTGGCACTGAGCACATCGTCCAGACACTTCTTGCCCTCAGCCCAGCTCGGCGCTGGGACCCCTCCCCTGGGGAGCCTGTGCCAGTGCCTGACCCCCCTCTCAGCACAGAACCTCCTCCTGACACCCCCTGACCCTCCCCTGGTGCAGTTTCACACCGTCCCCTCGGGTTCTGTCCCTGGGCCCCAAAGAGAGGAGAGAGATCGGCGCTGCCCCTTCGCTCCCCTCGGCTGGCAGCCACAGACCGGGGTGAGGTCCCCCCTCAGCCTCCTCCCAGCTGGACACCCCCAGGGCCTTCAGCCTCCCCTCGGGCTCTCTCCCTCTCTCCCTCTCTCCCCCTCCAGACCCTTCCCATCCTCCGGCCACTCTCCGACAGCTCCGTGTCCCTCTTGTCACCACACCTGTACCCGGGATCCGAGGCGGGGACACACCGGACGCACGCAATGAAGGGAACGGAGCCGGAGCCGGAACCGGAGCCCAGCGGTCCTTGTGAGAGGGACCCGGGGCGGAGCCGCCCGCCGCCCGCCCGCCGCTCGGGCCCGCCCGCCCCTCAGGCCTCGCCCCGGAAGGCCGCTGGCGGGGAGTGGCTTGGCGGGAGGCGGTGGCGGGCGGCGGCGGCCGGGCCGGGCCGGGCCATGGGGAAGGAGCAGGAGCTGCTCGAGGCCGCCCGTACCGGGAACCTGCCCGCCGTGGAGAAGCTGTTATCGGGGAAGCGCCTCAGCTCCGGTTTCGGTGGCTCCGGGGGGAGGAGGAGGCGGAGGAGGCGGCTCCGGGGGGGGAGGCGGAGGCGGAGGAGGCGGCGGGAGCGGCGGTGTGGGGCACCCGCTGTCCAGTCTGCTCAGGTGAGCGCGGCCTGCGGGGGGAGGGCGGGCGGGGTTGTGGGGACGGGGCTGGGAGCCGAGGGGCGGCTGCGGGGCCGGGGGGAGGAAGCGGTGCCGGGGATGGGGAGGGGGCTGTGGGCCTCTTGCGTAAGTGGGAGGCGGTGTGAGCTCGGGGGGCTGCTGGGTTGGGGGGCAGGTGTAGGGCGGCGGGGGAGCCGGGAGGTGAGGGAGGCAGGGAGAGCGCGGTTGCGCCCCGGAGGGGGGTGTTTTTTGGGGGGGGGTTAGAGTTGGGGGATCTGGGGATGCGGTGCCGTAGGGCCGGAAGAGGGGGGTGTGGGCCGGGCAGCTTCAGGAGCACGGGGAAGGGGCTGGCGTGTATGGGGCTGGGGGCCCGGAGGGCCGTGCGGCAGGAGGCGGGGGCTGCGGGGCGGCCGGAGGGGTGGGCTCTTAGGGTGTTGTGGGGCAGGTAGGGAGCCTGGAGCCGTGGGCTCGTGTGGGGAGGGGCTGGGGCAGGCAGGCACCTTAGGGATGGGGTCTGTAGGGGTGTGGGACAAGGGGACGGGGGCTGCGGGGGAATGAGGGAGTCACAGGGCAGCAGCGGGGGTTTGGAAGTGTTCTTGGGGTGCAGCGTGTGGGATAAGGGGGTGTTTGAGGGCCCTGGAGCTCGGCGGTGCGGGCTGGAGCCCCGGGGGATGTGGATGTGGGCGCGGAGGGACAGAGGGGACCGGTCCCCTGGGTGTGTGAGCTGAAGGAGGTGGCCCGTTGGGTAGGAGCTGGGGGCTGAGGGGATGAGATGAGCAGTTACAGTGGGCTGCGATGGATGTGGGGGTGTGAAGATGGGCTTGGGGAGCCCCTGAGGGGCCAACAGGACGTGCTGGAGGGAGGCTGGCAGCTGAACCCCTCAAGCTTGTGTGCCCAGAGGCTAGGAGCAGCAGGGCCCCGAGGGCTGGGAGAGGAGGCTGGCTGGGATGATGCTTCCAGGGCTGGGCAATACCCAGCGGTGATGGCATGGCCCGGGGCTCGGACTGCTGCAGGCTACGGGCTTGTGGATGCTGCTGGTTGCCTAGCTGCGTACTGGTTTAACTGGGGAAATGCGGTCTGGAGAAGGTCGGGGTGCCGGCAGAGGCTGGTGATGCTGTGTAGGTTCCCACAGCCGGGGGAGCTGCTGGCTGAACTCACTGGGGCCAATGTACAGGCGGGTGTTGGGCAAGGCGTCCCCTCGCTGCTCTTGCTCTGTGCATGCTCGCTGCTCTTCAGTGGTTTTCATGGCTCCCAGTAATGCACCTCTGCAGCGGCGGCTGGTGGGGTTTGGGGCTTGGCTGTGCTGTGCTGGGGGCTGCACAAGCAGGTGGAGGGCACAGTCATCTGCTTTAGCATCGAAAGCACCGTGCTGTGTGACTTGCTCTGTTTTAAAGCTCTCAGACCTTTGTTAGTCTGCCCTCGCCCCCCCCCTTATTTTTTTGGCATCTCCCAAGGAAACCGCTTGCTGGTGCATTTTTTTTTGGGAGCTTTTTGCCGTTTTAGCTTCTCAGTTGGAAATGCTGGTGTTCCTGTTCCCCAAGCAACTGGTTTATATTGGGGCAGGGTGAGGGGATTCGAGTCCAGCTCTGAGCGACGCTGTCACCGCTCGACCTGACTGTTTAGAGAAATATGACTTGCCCATTTGTGGCCAAATTGGATCCATTTTTCCCTTCATGTAACCTGACTGGAAATCTGTTGTTGTGTGTGGATGGCAGAGACACACTGACAACCAGGAGCTTGTGCTTTCCCAGTGCGTAGGTTTGCTTCACTGGAATGTAAACCCGCTCTCAGGTCAAACTTTATTCTTCTCTTTTAATATATGAAATGCCCTGAGCCCTTGTTTCGAGTGAGGAAATTGCTCTGACCACTTCAGACTTGTCTAGGATAGAAGATGGATGTACTTGTGGGGTGTTTAGATAACGTGGAGAGGGTCAGCAAGTTAAATACACACCATGAGTGTTATCAGGCTCTTGTTCTACCAGCTCGGCCGCACTTTCCGACGACGTGTGGTGATGGAGGTGACCCTTTTCCCCCTCCCCACCACGGTAAGACACTGGCTTGTGATACCAGATGATTTGTGGAGAGGGCAGGTTGTTGGAAAGCTGATCAGTGAGCATGATTTTTCACGTGTAAACATGATGCGGGATGGGGAATGTCAGAGCCATCATTTGTAGCCTCCACGGTCATTAACTCAGCTTGTCTTTAAACATCTCTCAGTTGACACTATAACAATCCTTTTCTCCCTCCAAACTCCCCATTCCCTGAGCCTTTTTCTCTCTTCTGCTGAGTTACAGCCAGGCTTTTTGTCTGTTTCTGATGGTGATTCTCATTCTGGCAGCGTGTCATAGAATCATAAAATCATAGAATGGCATGGGTTGGAAGGGACCCCAAGGATCACAGAGCTCCAACCCCCTGACACAGGCAGGGACACCAACCTCCAGGCCTGGAGCTACACAAGGTTGCCCAGGGCCCCAGCCAACCTGGCCTTGAACACCCCCAGGGACGGGGCACCCACCCCCTCTCTGGGCAGCCTGTTCCAGCCCCTCACCACTCTCTCTGCAAAGAACTTCCCCCTAAGATCTCCTCTCCCCCTTCCCTCCTCCAGCTTCACTCCAGCCCCCTTGTCCTGCCAGGCTCTGCCCTTGAACAAGCCCATTCCCCTCCTGTTCCTCTGCTCCCTTCAGGGACTGGCAGGCTGCAATGAGGTCCCCCCACAGCCTTCTCTTCTCCAGGCTGACCCAGCCCAGTTCCCTCAGCCTCTCTCCATAGGGGGTGTCCTTAACTTCCTGTGGGAACTCTGCTGCTGCATCCCTGTGCTGAGGAGGGTTTGCATGCGTGTGGCTGACAGTTGTGTGGGGAGGAGCTGGGCAACGTTCACAACTCTTGTTGTTGGAAGCGCAGGCTCTGTGGGAGTCACTGCTCAGCATCCTGGCGTTGTCTCTGAGCTGGCCCTGAGAGCTATGAGCTCTGCTGAAAGGTTTGTTATAGCAGCAAACATCCTCCGCTGCATCCCCTTAATGCCACAGGACAGCACTGGATTTTAGGGATAGATTTCCCCCCCCTCAAAAAAAGTAGCTAGACTAAATTTCAAAGTGCCCTGTGTGTATGAGAGGAGAAATTTGGGCACTTGTCTTCTGTGTGTGTGTGTTGCCCTGTCTCTGCTGTGGTCTCTTTTCACTCTGCAGGCCATGAGGTTGACTCTTGCTCTGATGCCAGGCGTGATTGCTGACTCCTTTGCTCATCTCTTGCAGTGCTTGGTTCCTCTGGAGCACCTTCACCTGTGGATTCCCTGCTTCCCTGGGTCAGGGAGGGTGTCATAATAAGCTCTCCACAGCAGGCATGGCACTTAATTATAGCTAACCTTACCTTTCCCTACTCCCTTAAAAATAACTTCAAGGGTTTGGAAGCAGGAAATAGGACATTTTGTCTCATGGAAAATCGAAGATCAGTAAATTAAAGGGACTTGATGGTGTGGGAGGAAGGTAAGAGGTGACAGAAAACAGTATGCATGGTGCCCACCCAACCTTCTCTGCAGCACAGCACCCAAAGGTGCACAACAGGTCAAGAACAACTTCAGAATAACTTGAAAGTTGAAGGATATTCTCCTAAATATTTTCTTTTCCTCACCTAACAATGATTAGATGCATTTTCTAAATTAAACCCAGTAAATACAGACTGGACACGTGCCCAGAGAGAGTTGTGGTGCCAGTTAAGCAAAAGAGTTAATGAAAGAAGGGGCTTGATGGAGATTCTGTGAAGGGGTCAGTGACAGGGTACTTCAGTTCTAGGGATGTGCATCCTGTGGGGAAGCTTGGCTTTCATTAACACTAGAATGTGGGAACTTTCCTAATTAAGGGTTCCCCACCCTGGGTTGTGGTGAAGCCCATGGTCACGCCTGTACTGTTTGAGGAAGGGAAAAAACACAAACAGCTTCTAGCATCCTCTTTTGTTGTGTGTGTGTGCACTTATTTTGATTCCCAGCCCTGCTGAAGCTGCTCACATAATTAAAGGTATCTCCTGATAAGGGAGCAGCTCAGCTGTCCTCCAGCCCCTGAAGCTCCTGAGGGCAGGGTCATGAATGCTTGGCTGGGCTGGCACAACTCCCTTGTCCCTTCCTCCCTACGATTTCAGGTCTCTGATCTCCACACAGCATTTAGCCCATCCCTTTTTCTTCTCATTTTAAGCCTCACTGCTTGGACTCCCTGCTCTGAAAAGACCATCTCCCCTTCTGAGGTGCCACATCCCACCTTTTGCCGTGCAGTTCTGCAGCGTTTCAGCCCTCTCAAAGATTTAATTATGGATTAGGTACAAAGCAGGTGTTTCCTGGGAGAAACAAGGGTGTTTGTGGGCATGGTGTGGGAAGCTGCACTCCCATGATGACACCTGCTCAGCCTTTGTCTTGAGCTGGCACATGAATCATTCTGTGCTCTTTTTTTTTTTTAAAAATCATTTTACCTAGAGAGCAAACACTGGGCCATAAAGTCATAGAAGGTGTCCCCAGCAATAAATTCTGTAGAATGTGCTGGTTTATCTCATAAACTTAACTGCCCATCGTGTTTGTTACAGTTGAAATGTGAACTTTGTCAAGGTCTGAGGCTTTCGTGCTTCCTGCTTAGATCACTGTGAGCTGAGCCCTCAGAGCTCCAAATGAAACCACTGATTTCAGGCAGGTAAGCAGGAAGCAAGGTGGGACAGACCCTGATCAGCCAGGAGGAGGAGGAAACCTAAAGAGAGAAGTCAAGTCTCACCCTAGGGAGTGAATGTGCAATGCTAAATGTGTTGGGCAGGAAGATAAACCCCAGTGAGGGAGCTGATGTGAGGGAGGAAGCCAAGTCTTGTTTTTTTATGGTAGCACCCAGGGCTTGCTTGGACTGTGTGTGGAATTTGTTGTGCAGGTGGATTCCCTTTCTGGGAAGCTCCCTTGGGAGAGTGTTTCATCCTGCAGCTTTCCAGACAGGGTGTGCATGGTCCAAGATGCGCTCAGAGGACAGAGACCTGGTGCTGCCTGGTCTGGTTGGCTGAAGTGCTGAGAAGGGTGAGAGGTGATAGAGGAGAGGGGAGATGGGTGCCTGGCTTTTGGCGAAGCAGATGGTAGGGCTTACAAAGAGGTGGTGGCTTGCCAGGGTTTGGGGTGGAGCTGGGGGAGTCTTGGCTCCGTGCTGTCGTCCACACAGCCTCGGGGATCTGCCTGTGTAATGTGATTGTTGGATCCATTCAGGACTTGGAAATCTGCTGGAAACCAAGTCCAGGGGGGACTGATGTGGTTCTACACCCCTTGATCATAACCCTGCCTGCTCCAGTTTCAGAACGCAGCTCATCCAGCACGGCTGAAGAGCATTTCCTGCAGATCAGTGAGCATCCAGAGAGGAAAATCAATTTAATGTTCACACAACTTAATGCTTCTAAGGAAGAGCAAGTCCAGAAATTAAAAATGCTTTGTGAATCCGTGAGGTTTCTTGGGTTTTGGGGGGCAGTTCCTCACAGAGGCTGCAGAATTTGGACTTGTATTTATTATTTTTTTTTTTTGTCATTTTTTAACTGCTTCTCTATGAAGTTAAAGGCAGGAAGGAACAAAACAATCTGTGGCCTGAAATATCAAGCTGCATTCAGTAGGTTTTGCCAGTAGCAGTAAGGGATGAATTGTGTGAAAGCCAAATCTGCAGAAGAAGCTTTTTATTTTCATCTGGTGATGTGAAAAGACTGGAGCTTTGTTGGTGAGAGGGGAAACTGAGGCTGCTGTGGAGCCCCAGATTGTATATGTAATCTTCTAAGTGTATCAAGGAAACCTCTGCTGTGAATTAGGGCTGGGAGAAAAGAGGAATCACCCTCTACAGAGCAAAGATCGTTGTGTGTCTGTCCGTGCGTTGTTATCGTGTTACGTGTGGCCAGGTCTTGTGCAAGCAGCAAGTCCTGCAGCGCTGGGCTGAGATAGTGTCAGGGAACAGCAGCCCAGACTCCAAGGTCTGAGCTTCCAGGATTGTGGGAAGGAGCAAACAGGATCTTTCTGTGCCATCCCCCAGTGAAAAGGGAGTCGCTCTTGGTGCGCTCTCCTAACGCGAGGCTGGATATGAAATTGTTCTTGGGTCTTTTGCTCTTCTTAGTGCTGTGATTAATAATCTCACCCACTTTTAACCTGTCTCCTGTTCCACACCCTGCCGTGCAAACAGCAAAGCAGGACAGATCTCTCTTTAATTAGATACCTGAACGCTGGTGTTGCTCAGAGTGTAGTGCCACAGGCGTTAGGTGTGCACTGGCTCTTTTCCTGTGAATTGTTTTCTAAGCACTTTTTAAATAATTCACCAAGGCTGCAATTACTGGCAGTGACTCTGAAGCCTTTTGTATCTGTGTGATCTTCTCATTCGGCTTTGGAACGTTTCCTTTGTTGCTTTGGTCAGCAGGATTCTGTGATGAGGGTTGTGTCTGGGGTTTTCTTACTATCAACTCACTGTGGGACCTTGGCGAAGTCGCATCAGCCGTGTCCTACTTTGCTCACCTGAGCTGTGGATGATCCCTGTTTTCCTCTGTAGAGGAGGACTTGTTTTTTTATGTAGCACCCAGGGCTTGCTTGGACTGTGTGTGGAATTCGTTGTGCAGGTGGATTCCCTTTCTGGGAAGCTCCCTTGGGAGAGTGTTTCATTCCTGCAGCTTTCCAGACAGGCTGTGCATGGTCCAAGATGCGCTCAGAGGGCAGTGACCTGGTGCTGGCTGCTCTGGTTGGCAGAAAAGATGCTCAGAAGTTGGGGAGAGCTGTGGTGGTGATGTGGGGGTGTGTGTGTAAGAGCTGAATTAAATGGGTAAGGAGTCAGGAGAAGATATGAATCGATTGAAGCAGCCTTACAGCAAACTGCTCCGAGCACAGCGTGTCAGATAGGAATCTCTGTTAACTCTGAGTAAAAGTGTCTTAACTGATTGTGTAGGCAGTGTCTCAAACCCTCTGTGACTGATTAACACTGGCTCTGTAACATAGGTGGGTGTCCAGGCTGAGCTGAATTCTTCTGGCTATTGACTTCCCATCAGTCTTTACCCACGTGCTGAGTCCTCTGGTGTCCTGGGGCTTGCTTTCCGGTGAGTGCTGGCGTGTGTGTGTCAGAGGGTGAGAACACGTTCACTTAATCTTGGCTTTGCTTTGAGTGTTTCTCAGAGGAGTGTTTTGAGGTGCCAAGCAGGTTTTGGAAATGTCCATCCTCTCAGGTAACCTCTGATGCTCTGTGGGCTGAGACGTGGTGTGTGGGGGTGAGGTTGTGGTGAGGATCCTGAGGGCATCACAACCCAGGCGGCTGTTGCCCACTGGCAGATGCCAGGATTTGAGTGGTTGCAGTATCCTGGTGCGTCACTGGGGCAGGAGCACAGCCGAGGCAGCAGGGCTCCCAGGGTGTTTCTCCAATTGCTAGGTTACACTCTCTCCCAGGAGCATCGTTTCACGGCTCTTAGTATTCATCTCAGAAGATCTGTGCTCTGCCCCATCACGGGAGGAACAGTGAAGTGCATCCATGACCTGCACTGTACTGCTTTTCCATGCCCAGCTCAGGAGCTGCCTGGAGTATCCTGAGCAGCTGTGAGAAGCCTGAGGAGGTGGTTTGTGTTGGGGGTACCCATGGGAGCGGTTGGCCCTAGCCACTGATGATGTGGTTAAAATTGATGCAATTTGCATCTAGGAGTCTTTAGGCCTCATCTGGCTGATGCTGGAATTAGCAGCAGCGTTCAGCACGTTGGTGCAGGAGATTGCTCTGTGTTTACCTTGGGGGCAGAGTGGATGCTCCTGAGACTCAAGTGGGCTGAGTGGATGTTTGTGAGATTCCCTGATGGCTTTTTGATCTGTACACCCCAACTTCATGTCCTGCTGCTGAGCTGTGCATAGGAATTTCAGGACCAAAACCACAGCTATGTGTGTAAACAAACAGGGGATATTTGAGCCCTGAGCTCCTGACATTTCTATGGCCTTCTTCCTCTCTGCCATCATCTTCAGTCCCGAAACTGAAACATGTCACTGTGGATTGGAGTACATCCGGACTGCTCTGTGTTCTGAAGGCAGGAGCTACGTGGAGTTAAGCTGGATGCCAAATGTTTAACAAACAGGTTCTGACACCCAGTGAAGAAATCTGAAGGTTTATGGCTAAGCTTGGTTGGGCAGCTCATTGCTGAGGGCTGTGGGCTTGTCTTTCCCCCTGTTTTCTTCCCCTGATGCTCACAGCGGCGTGTGGCTGTGCCAGAGTGAACCACTGGCTGATCCCACAGGAAACTTGTTTCTTGAGGCTGTGCAGCACCCAGATCCCGTGGGAGGGGAATGGCAGGAACCTGCAGGTCATGGCACAGAGGAGTGGGATTTCCCCTTCCCTCCTCTTCTGCCTGGAGAGTGGGTGCTGCAGCTCCCTGCATGGATGTAGGCACTACCCGAGCAGTGGGTGTTTCTCAAAGTGGAGCTGCTGGACTTGGTGCTGTGGGTCCTACACAACTCTGGCTGATGAAGGCTGTTTGGCAGAGAATCGAGCTTTTCTTGAGATGAATGTTTGGAATGGTGTTTGATATATTAGGAGCAGCTCAGCCAAGAAACACTCTTCATCCAGTGGGGTTTTGTTTAAGGTAATGCCTTGTTTTATTGAGATTGAAGGAAAGCAAGCAAGGCAGGAAAGAACAAGTGGAAGGTTTGATACAGAATAGAGGGAATACATCCCAGACCAGAAGGAGAAGCACCTTCCCAGCTGGACTTGGACAAGGGTGAGAAGAATTCCTGGATGCTGAGCTTCTTCCACTGCAGTGCCTGCTGGCTAGCAGCAGGTAACGTGTTAATGCCTTGACTCCCATGTGAGCCCTTCATGAGGCGCTTACGCTGAGCCGAGTTCATCTTGCATGTGCAGCTCTGCATGGGGACTCAAGGACGATCCTTCTGCCTTCATAGGGAGCGCTTGACATCTGGTGGGGCCTCTGCTGAGCTTTTCCCAGCATCTCTGTGGTCTTCCAGGCTGAGCCATGCACTCCTCTGCTCTTTTCTGCTCCACAGATACAGCTGCATCTCAGTACCGCTCCACGAATCATTTCAAGGTGAAGTGTCCTCTTGAAATGAAGGAGGTGCCTTTGAATAAGGGTGATGGTTGTCCATCCTGTCATTGACACCGGGTGCAAGGTCCCATCCGATGCGGAGATGGCACTGCCCCTGTCCCAGAGAGCTTGCTCTGGAGTACAGCTTAGTCATGGAAATGAGATAAATCCTATTTCACAGAAACTGGTAAAAATAAAAGTGTTGAGGATTGATTTGTTTCTATAGCAACAGACTGGAGAAGCTAATACAGCTGCTCTCTGCAGAAGGGAGAAAAACATACACTGAAATGTTAGTCCACCTGGGACTGTAGCTGTCAGCGAAAGGAAGATCTTCAATAGACTGATGAAGGGGTAAAATGCTTAATTAAAGGCAGAGGGCAGGAAGATGTGAGCTGTGTTTGGAGAGAAATCAGTGCCAGAGTGTGTGAACATTCCCTCTTTTCTATGTGAAACCCAGAGAGCCTGTACTGTGTCCTCAGAGCTATTTATATCCCATTTCCCAAAGGATTGCTTTCTCGCTGCCACCCTCTCCTGGGTGGGGAAATGCCCTGGTTCTAGTCAGGCAGTGCTTTAGCCCCGTTCGGTACCTGGGTGTTTGTCATGCCAAAAGTGTGGTTTAAAATCTGAATTTGCCACGACTTTCTGTCCTGCAGTGAGTCACCACAGCTGGCTTGAGAAATGGTTGAGGTTTATCAGGGCCCCCCTTTGTTGCAGGAGCTGGGGGATGGCTTTTGAGAAGCCTGGATGAATTTCTGACCTATATTTTCTTTAACTCAAACTAGATAAGGAGCTGGATGCTCCATAATGTGTGTCAAGGGAGTTTTCTGTAAATCTTTGTGTCCTGGAAGAAAATCCTTGATGTCATATTCCACCTTGCATGGCTCTTAAGTGTTTCATATTAAAATCAGTAGGTACATTTAAACCAAGCAGGGTGTTAATGAAATTACAGAAGCTGCTTTTTAAAAGGGGAACGTGGATGCAAAGCTTTTACCAGGCTCTCCAAGAGAGCCTGTGGTGTTCAGCTTAAGGAAAAGTCTGTGGTGTTTAGGTTTGGTAAAGCCAGATTACGTTAGCACCCTTCACTTGTAATTTAAACACACGGCTTCTTTTAGAGGAAATGACATTTAAAAACAAACCTCAAGCTTTTTCCAGCTACCAGGAAGTGTCTGTAGTGCTGTGTACTAAGGATGCAAGAACACAACCTTGTCTAAGAGCCAGTGCCATAAATATTATGTAAATGCATTATCTCATTAGATTTATCTCTAATCCTCTTGCCTGCTGTTTTTCAGACTTGGGCCAAACAAGCCTGAAGATGTCATAGGTGGACTTTCAGATCTAATATTGGAGTGGGTTGGAAATTAGGTGAAATGACTTTTTTTTTTCTTTGCCTCATCCTAATTAAGACACCATGAGAAGTCCTTTCAAGTTTGGCATCACAAAGCAAATTGCCTGGTTTTAAAGTTTAATCCGATTAAAGAAGCCTAGTGTCTGTAAGGTTGAAGCTTCCCTGTGCAGTGATACAGATGGGCTCCCCAGACCCTTCCTTCCTCCTCTTAATTTCAGACATCAGCACAGGTTGGTTTGTTTTTTTTTTAAGGAAGCAGGAACAGGATTAAGGTAAAACCTTGAACTCTGGGGACTTCAAAGCTTCTGGTCTTGGTTCTGTTGTAAGGACTGTGAAATCCATCAGATGATTTGAGTAAGGGACTGTGTGTCCTGTGGACTTGGGTTGGGGGAGTGCTCCTTTTCAGTGGATTTTCAAGCCACGGTTTCTCCCAGGACAGAGTTAAGCCTGATAAAGTGGTGGCTGTCACATAAGAGATGTTTAAATGACCTCAATTCATCCCCTGAACCTGCAGATGACTTCTGGTTGTCTTTGAGTGTTGTTAGTAACTACCTTTGCATGATTTAAAATTACTTGGTGTTCACCTTGTGACATCTGGCTCTTTACAGCCTGGTTTCAGACGGGGGTCAGCCTCTTCTCGCAGATAAGTAGCAATAGGACAAGAGGGAATGTCTGCAAGTTGTGCCAGGGGAGGCTCAGGTTAGAAATGAGGAGAGATTGCATCTCAGAGCAGTTGGGCATCGGAACGGGCTGCCCAGGGAGGTGATGGAGTCACCGTCCCTCAGGGTGTTCAAGGAAAGGTTGGATGAGTTACTGAGGGACATGGGTTAGTGAGTGATAGAGGTGGTGGGGGGATGGTTGGATTAAGTGATCTTGGAGGTCTTTTCCAACCTTAATTATTCTGTGATTCTGTCTGAACTCCTACAGTCATCTCCACTGAGTTAGAACCAGCTGAAAACACAGAGAACTTGGAGGACATGTGGAATTGGTGCATTTGGTAAAGCCAGATTACGTTAGCACCCTTCAGGCATTTGGGAAATATTTCCTTTAACCTCAACAGGAATTATTTCACAGAAAGAGTAAACCAGGATGTGTCCTTGACGTTCCTTTTCCCTGAAAATAAAGACCTAAAAAGAAGAGAATTAGTTAAAACAACCCCAAACTCTTGTACAACTTCAAAACCTCTTGATGAGACTGGAGTTTTCAGTCTCTGACTTGACTGAGTTTGAGGTAACTAAAGATTCTGGGCTCTCTCCACGACTGGCTCAGGCTTGGCTTGATGCTTTTTATTATAAATTCCTCAGCAAAATTGGGTACAATTTACTGGTCTCCAGTGCTGCTCCAAGGCACCTTTGCAGAGATGCTGTCTGAGGAAAGGAATTTGTGCTTTCCATCTCAAAAGCTGTCCCTGTCAGTGGCAGGGAAGCTTTTGAAGCCATCTGAAACGCTGTAGGACCCTGGGTATAAGTTGTTACAGGAGAGATACAATTATTTTCTGGGATAAAGCTACAGTGACCCTGAAATTGTTTGAAGTTATGGAGAGTTTTACCCATGTGTGAGTTTAATTTAGCAGCCTGACTTGCATGTATACATTCCTCTTGTACATTAAAAGTGTTAAGCTGGGAAAGGCTCTGCCACTAAAAGCAGCTCCTGGCTGGGAGAGCTGTATTTAACACAGGAAAAGCACAGAACTGGTTTTGTATGCTTTCAAATAAGTGGGCAGAAATATTTGAAGGGCTTTGGGGAAACAAGAGAAGACGTTCCAAGGAAAATGTGTTGGTTTTGTTTTTTCCCAGTGAGGAAAAAAGCTGTTTTGAGGCCAGCTTGTCATCTTTGGGCAAAATCACATCTTGGCAGGTGGATAATAACAGAGCTGGAAGCTGAAGGTGTGCAGTGAGAAGTGTGGGAAGAGCTCTGTGCTGCCTGTGCCATTATTTATTCAGTTTGCCAGTGCTGGGGATGTCTGCAGATGTCTCAGCCAGCTCTCTGAGGAGCGGTACCTGCCCTCCCAGCCTTCCCCCAGCTCATCAGAGGCTGGTAGCAGGGAAAGGACCCACAGGACTGTAGTGTTTAATACATATCGTTTGCCTGGCTGACTTACATGCTCGTCTTTTTCAGTCCTAACCTTATCTCTGCACTACAGATAGCACAGCCATGTAGTGACAACTTTATAGGAGCTATCTCAAGATTTGGGAATCATTTACTGCCTCTGCCATTCGCTCTCCTGCCTGGTTTGTTTAATGGGCCAAATTTCACAGATCCTTCCAGACTAAAAGGATGTCCTTTCTAATTCCCATCCTCTGCTTCTGAAGCTTTTTTAAGAGCTGTTGTCTGAAGTTGATGCTATCTCTGTTGGCTCAACACATGGCAGGAATGAGGAGGAGCTTATCACAGAGCTCTCTGAGCGTGACTGCTCGGGTACATCCTTGGTGCTCCCACCCAAACCACCACAGAGTCGCTTTTCTGTGCCACCTCTCACCCTTACTGTCTTTGCTCTCTCTGGGGATTGAATTAAGACTCATCAAGAAGGCATTTCATCTGGAGTCAGTGCAGTGGCATGTAGTTTCCTTGTCTGTGTCCCGCATCGTTGCCAGTTAATTTCTTGCTTGGGGTGTCTGCCATTAACCTTTGGGGACTTGTGATGGAGCTGGAGCACTGGGGTTTGATACATCCTTAAACTGAGCTTTCTGGGTGAAACAGTTTCACCACTGTTGTGGGTGGTGTTGAAGGGCAAAGTCTGCTCTTAAACACTGAAGTGGAAGCTTTTTTGAGGCTCCTGATCTTCATGCCCCATGTTTCCTTCCTTGAGGGCCGCGTCTCCCACCCCATCACACTCAGTCTTCAGCATCTGAGCTGCTACTTTCCTTTTTACTTAAGCTTAATGTTTCTCCCTGCTTGTCTTGATGTGCTGGGATTGGTGCCACCGGAGTCCCTCCCGAAGGCGTGGGGGGTCTCACTGCATGGACAATGCCCTCTCCCCATCTGGCTCAGCCAAGCACAGTGTCAGTTTCAAAGCCCTCATGTCACTGAGCTTGGCAATGTCACAAGGGAAACGAGATGCTGTATGAGCCACTGTCTTTTTTTCAGCCTCCCTAAGGCAAAAGTGCACTCTAGATGCAGTTATTGGTGCAAAATAATTGCATTTACTCTTTAATTGTTGTAAGGAAGGAGTAATTCAGTCTCTGAGTCTTTGTTTCTCTGGCTCTGCTTTACTTGGCCTATTTACCTGTTTCTCATCTGCTCCAGGTCAGACACAGGTGATGCTGTTCAGCGTTTTGGGCAGCAGCCAGTCTGGAAAGGAGGAACTGGTTTGCTGGGGAGGCTGGTGTGGTACCTGGGGATAGGATGTGAAGTGGAGATGGCTTTGCCTTGGCTGGAGGACACGGTGCTCAAATGGAGCATCTGAGCTTGGCTGTCGTGGGAGGAGTGTGGACAGGCCTTGGAGCAGTCTGCTGGGCACAGGCAGATGGGGGAAGTGCAGAGGTGGGTTTATTTTCTCTGTATAGAGCCTAAGACTTGCCCAGGAAGAGAGTGTCTAAATAAAGGATCACCTTTCCTGTATGCTTCTAGGTGTGAGGTTCCCTGCTAGAAATCCCACATTCCCTCTGAGAATCAGATCAGATTGCTCTTGGTACTGGGGGAAAACCCATTAACTTTGACTTCTCCTAATCCTCCTGATTTCATCTGACAAAGAGCATGTGGCTGCTGTGCAGACTAGACAGCTAGCAGAGGGGGGACACGCTTTCTACCATCCCAAAACACATAATTAGTGCATCAGTTCTGGCCATACAGGGGGCATGGCAGGCAGAGAGAATGAAATGCACCCTGCCAGATTATCTTCTGTGTTTTTTTTGCACAAATTCCTTTTGCCAACATTTTTACTCCAAACCAGGACCTGTCATGTGTCTGTCAAAAGGCAACGGTGCAGATGGTGGAGTTGGAGACACGATGCTCTATTTCTGTTGTTTGATTGCCATGTCTCTTGGGATTCTGTAGCTTATTAAATCATCTCACAAAAGAAAAAAGGGGGAGGGAAAATACAGTGTGAGGTTGCCAGCTGTAGCCAGCTCAGCCCTGCAGCATGAGCTGCCTGGTGGTTTTTGATGAGGAATTTGTGGTAGATTCTATTCCTCTGGAAGTGCAGGATGGAGGGAAGGCAAAGGAAAGGGAATTGTGCTTCAGTAGAACCTGGGAGCTTGAACCATCTAAATTTGTCCTGCTGCTTTCTTTTTAAATGCTCCATTTTCTTTCACTTGGTTGCACCCTCTCCAGTGCTGTGGAAAGAGCAAAGCTTTGCTTCAGACGAGGAATGAGGAGTGCTTAGCTTAGCAATGCTGCTAGCTCCTGTTTGTGATTCCATGATGCTGTCAGCTCGGGGCTGTTTCATGTGTCTTCCAGTTGCTCAATTTACTGTATTTCTGCAGGAATGGTTTGCTTCATTTTGCTTGTTCCTGGAAATCCCATCTACTCAGATGCAAAAGAGAACGATGCACTGCAAATTGGGTACTTAGTAAACCTCCTCAAGAGGTTTGTAAGCATTTGGCAAGTGTTGTCAAATTCCTGTCCTTTCCCAGCTAGAAAAACCAGAGCTGCTTCTTCAATGTCAGTGCTGCAGGTAGAACCCCAGGTCTGTGTGTTGGGTGGTTGGGGTGTGCTCCCTGACAGATGCAGGTGCTTCATTTTGGGAATGCTGCTGTTCAGACTCTAGCAGAGATGGATCTCTCATTGAGCATGTTGGGGGATAAATGCACGTTCTCTTTCTGAAATGAGTCCAGTGAGCGTTTCCCTTTCGCTCTGAAATCTCTTCATATCATACTCAAGGCATTGGTGAGACCACACCTCGAGTGCTGGGTCCAGTTCTGGGCTCCTCACCATCAGAAGGACATGGAGGTCCTGGAGTGAGTCCAGAGAAGGGCAGCCAGGCTGGGGAAGGGGCTGGAGGGTGAATCCTCTGAGGAGCAGCTGAGGGAACTGGGGGTGTTCAGCCTGGAGAAGAGGAGGCTGAGGGGAGACCTTCTCCCCACCTCCCCTGCCCTGCCAGGAGGGTGCAGAGAGGTGGGCGCTGGTCTCTTCAGCCAGGGGACAGGAGCTGGGACAAGGGGCAATGGGCTCAAGCTGCCCCAGGGCAGGGTCAGAGCAGATATTAGAAAAAAATATTTTACTGAAAGAGTTGTGGGGCTGTGGCACAGGCTGCCCAGGGAGGGGGCTGAGTCACCTTCCCTGGATGTGTTTAAAAAAAGGGTAGACCAGGTACTTAGGGATATGGTTTTAGCACAGGACAGGAACAGTTGAACTCGGTGGTCTTAAAGGTCTTTTCCAACCTTTTGATCCTGTGATCTTCCAAGATTTGTCTTCAGGTGAGCTAAATGCCCAAGTCCTCAGGCATGGTGGTAGTGGTGTGAGCTGAAAGCGTGGAGCACCGATGGGTGATGCCACTGGGATGTTTACCCTCCCGTTTTCCCTTGGCTTCCCCTACCAACACGCTGCCCTTGACCTGTGTGGGAAGAGGGGGATGCTCCTGCTACTGAATACAGCAGAAACCAAAGCTCCTGGCTGCTTTTCCCTGCAGACACTGCTTGGCTTTCCTGGTCTTGATGATTTAAGTTTTTTGCACTCCTTTCAGAAGAGCTTTGTTCAGCTCTAGCTGCTGCTGTCAGTGCCAGCATGTGGAGCCTGTGTTGTATGTGAACTCTGCTCTGCTGCATGTAATCAGCTGGAAACGCTCCCGTAATGGGAGCACGTTGTTGAGTGAGTGTTTCTAATGCTTTTAAGAATAAAGGGCAGCGTATGCACTCAAACCAGACCTGGGGTTTTTCTTCCTCCCCTCTCCTACAGCTATTTATTTTGCCCTCCTGCTCAGAGGGATTCTCTGATGCACGTAACGTGCACGTGTGACCCATCCTTTCTGTCTCCCGTTGCATAATGCAGGTGACAGAGCCTGCTGTCACCCCCCATAATACATTAAGTTTAAAGAAATGCCTTTCCATGGCTTGGAGGCATCTGTAAGTGTAGGGCTGCCTGCTTCCTACTGGGGAATTGTAGCTTGGATGGATGCTTTTCTATTAAGGATGCCAACCCTAGCTTGTTCCTTTATGGCCTGGGGTTAAACGTGTGGTTGTCACAGCTCTTGCACCAATCCAAAACAACCTCCTCCTGGAAATGAGGAGTGGGAGTTGGTGGGCTGGTTTGGAGGGAAATAGATGAGCTTATTGCCTTTTACCTCTTCCAGTTCCTGAACACATCCTTCACAGGATTGTTGTCACTTCAAAAACTCGTGGGGGTTTCCTGCTGCCTCCTTGGCCAGTCATTGCACCTCAGGTGCTGCTCTGCTCATAAAGAGAAAGACCAGTTTGGCCATTTGAGGATTGGTATCTGCATGGTGTTGCTCCACAGGTTGGAATGCTGGCTTTTTCCCAGCGTGCTGTTAACTTTGCACTGGCTGAACTGTCTGTGGGCGGTGGGCAGTGAGCGTGGTGGAGCTGTTGGCAGTCTGCTCGTAGCTGTTGCTTCACACTGCAAATGAGCTGGTGGAGGTGGAAACTCTTGAAAGGGTGGGAGCTGCAGGTCTTGTGCTGTGCAGGGACCAGGCAAGTTGGACTGAATCAGAGCTTTTTCACCCAAATTCCTCGACAGCAGCTCTGTCATCACTGTGGGGTACCTTCAGATCAAGTGTCTGGTTATGGAGTCTGAGCCCCTGCAGCTCTTGGGCTGAGCTGTTGGGCATCATCAGCCAGGTCATTTCATTTTCCTGCCCATATCAATGTCCCCACTTCTCCCCATCCATTCTGGCATCGTGTACTTGAGCTCATGATCCTGTGACTTGGATCTTTTGGGGAGACTTCATCTCCCCATCCCACTGATGGGAACTGGGCGATGCAGCAGCTTCACTCTAGGGAAAGCTTTGTTATTCCCATGTGCCAAATCTACTTCTTTTGGGAAAAATTTTGAGAGAAAAGAAATCCAGATGAGTGTGGGAGATGAAAAAGTCACTCTAGTAAGTACTCACCCCTTGGTTATTGGAACATCACAGAGCAGTGCTGTGGCTTCTCCTTCCAGCCATGCTCTTTCTTACTGGAGAAGTACCTGAGATGGGAGATTTGTCTCCTCCCAGATGAAACCAGGAGAGATTTATGTAAATATCCATGCATTTTCCTCTTTGTGATGATGAAACTTTAGTCTCATACTCTCACTTAACTGTGCCTTTTCAAAACTTCAGTGCCAGGAAATTTTGAGTGGTTGTTTCCATTGAAAGTTGGAGGTGTGTAGGCTGAGATCTGCCTAATTGCCAAGTGCTTCTTCTCTAAGGTCCTGATCTAAACTTCATCTGAAATCTGTTGAGATAAAGTCTGCTGGGAAGCACGAGGTGATGCTGCAGCTACTAGATGAGAGATGGAAGTCCACCCTGCCCTGTAGAGCTGTTTGCATGCAAACAGACCTGCATGTGAGAATCAACAGGAATTTTGAGGATGCAGCTGTTGAGAGCCCTTGTTACTCCCATAAAACTTGCTTAATCCACAAATGCAGCTGCAGAATAAACAAATTCTCCCTACAAATGTGTCCACGAGTCTGGAAGTTGCTCTTAAGTGAGGACACTGTTGATTTATTGCTCATCCTGCAATCCTTTCAGCAGCCTTCCCTGAGCTGAGGTTTTGAGATTTGCTGGGTATTAGTGCAAAGAAACCTGTGTGCTGGGAAACTGTAGTCCTTATTGTGTGCTTGAACAGGAATTGTCTGGAAATAGCTGCCTGCAATTAGAGGGAGGTTAAAGCACCTCCAGCAGGCACCAAATTCTTCTTTGCAGTGTATATACTGCCTGTCTTCACCTGCTTGCTCTAATTGGAGATGTGATTGTCGCTCCTTGGTAGATCGAATTCCTGCCTCAGCTCTGTCTGGTGCAAGCTGATGTTCCTGTAAGGAGAGAAGGTACGTTCCCCCAGTGTGGAAACTCAGAGACAGTACGAGCTCATGCTGCTGCCTTGTGAATCTCCAAGAACAGTTTGGTTACCTCACCCCTTGAGAGCCTCTTTGCATGGGCTGACCCAACGCTGATCGTAGCTGTGAGGAGCAAGACATAGAATCATAGAGTGGTTTGGGTTGGAAGGGACCTTAAAGATCATCCAGTCCCACCCCCTGCTATGGGCAGGGACACCTCTCACCAGCCCAGGCTGCTCAAGGCCCCATCCAACATGGCTTGAACACCTCCATGGAGGGAGCAGCCACTACTTCCCTGGGCACCCTGTGTCAGGACCTCACCACCCTCATAGTGAAGAATTTCTTCCTAATATCCAATCTAAATCTACCCCCTTACAATTTAAAACCATTCCCCCTTGTCCTATCACTCCAGGCCCTTCTAAAAAGTCCCTCCCCAGCTTTCTTGTAGCCCCTTCAGGTACTGGAATGTGCTATAAGATCTCCCAGCCTTTTCCAGGCTGAACAACCCCAACTCTCTCAGGCTGTCCTCACAGGAGAGGTGCTCCAGCCCCCTGATCATCCTTGTTGCCACCTCTGGACCCCTTCCAACAGTTCCATGTCCTCCTGATGTTGAGTACCCTAGAGCTGGACACAGCACTCCAAGGGGGTCTCACAAGAGTGGAGTAGAACAGCAGAATCCCCTCCCTTGACCTGCTGGCCATGCTCCTTTTGATGGCCATGCTCCTTTTGATGGCCATGCTCCTTTTGATGGCCATGCTCCTTTTGATGCAGCCCAGGATACAATTGGCCTTCTGGGCTGTGAGCACACGCTGTTGGCTCATGTTGAGCTTCTCATCCACTAGCACCCTGAGTCCTCCTCTGCAGGGCTGCTCTCTAGCACCTCATAGAATTATAGGGGTTGGAAGGGACCTCCAGAGCTCATCAGGTCCAGTCCTCTGCCAAAGCAGGGTCCCTAGGACAGGTCACACAGGTCGGTGTCCAGACAGGGCTGGAATCTCTCTAGAGAAGGAGACTCCACACCCCCTGGGCAGCCTGTCCCAGGGCTCCCTCACCCTCACTGGGGAAAAGTTCTTCCCCATGTTGGTGTGGAACTTCCTCTGCTCCAACTTGCAGCCATTGCCCCTTGTCCTGTCCCCACAGACACTGAAAAGGGGCTGCCCATTTCCCCCTGCATCCCCTGCTTAAGATATTTATAAACAATAATCATCTCCCATCCTGTATTGAATCATCCCCATGTTAACAGTGGCTTCTCCGTGGAGACACTGCTGTGCTTCTGCCTTGCAAGGAGCCTGGAGGTAGCATGCTGGCTCAGCGTAGGACTGATTTTTACCAGCCTTGTGTGTCCAGGTTCCCCCTCTCTGAGGGCCTGCGCGTTTAATGCACATGCCCCTTAGCTTTGACTTTAACCCGTGTCTCAAGTATCCAGATTTCCTGGAATGGGGTCTTCAGATCCCAGCAGGATCAATCTGGCTGCTCTGGCGGTTTTGTTCTTTTCATGTTGGAAACCTGAATGCTTTGCACAGATGTTTATGGTCCTGATGTTCTTCCCTCAGAGGTGTCGCTCTCCTGCTCCTGTGTGTTAACTGCCAGGAGGATTTCTCCTTTGCAGCCCTGAACTAACAGGATTGCAGCTGTGCCTTTCCTCATATCATAGATGCTTTCTGGAAGGGAGAGGTATTAAAAGCAGCCTGTAAACCTGTGTGGATGCTGTGGCAGCTGGACGGTGCTCTACTCTGAATTGAGTGTGTTAGTTCTCATGCATGGGGTCGATGATCTGCTGTTTCCTCTTAATTCTTGATGTTTAAGCTCAGCATTGAGGACCAGGTGAGGTCTGTGGGCAGTAATCTCTCCTAGTCAGCCTAAGGTGAGACATAGCACCTTCTGAGCTGTCTGTACACCATAGCTGTGGTCCCAGGGTGAGCTGACAGCCCTGGAAACCCAGATCTTCCATTCACCCATAATAATTTGAGCTCTGTAATCCTTTAACGACTCATTTTGCCATCAAGATTTAATCAATGTAACTTCCAGCTTGCAGCAGAGAGGGCTTTTCCCTGCTTCTCCCAACAGCTTGGGGAATACACCACACTAACCCCCCTGCTTCTTCCAGTGTGAAAAGCTGGTTGAGAGCTTCAGCTCTCGTGAGGTCTTGTGTGATCTATGGAGAGCAGCCTGCCTTGGCAGCTCTTGTATGTGTTTTTCCACGTCTAGAGGCTCTTGAGAAGCACATGCAGCATTAGCTCTGATCATTCACCTCCTTCCCTGTCATTTAAGTCTATGAAGTTGTGTTTTAGCCTTGTCAGTCAAGAAGACCAATTTTGTTCAGAATTATTGCCCAAAATAAATATATAATAATCTCCACCAACCCCAATCTGTACCTCTCCCTTTGCAGCCCCTTCACAGAGCTCTTCTACATCAGGTAGAAGGTAATTACTGTATTTGGTTGTAAAATGCTTGGCAACATCATCATGTTTCAAGTGCTAGATGTCAATTACTGTATTTTTATTATATATTTTTTTTTCCAACAGAAAAGTGGAGGCAGTAATGTTAGTGGGATGATTTGATATACAGCAAATGCTTCCTGTGTAGGACTGGAATGTGAAGTGAGACTTCTGCGTGTGCTTAAGAGGCCTGGCCTCTCTGCAAAGCCTTCTGTAATTACCCTCTGCATTAAATGGCCACCCACGTTTTCTATAGTGCATCTGAATTGGGTTTTGCAACTGATAAAACACTGCAGCTGTGAAAGGACAATGCCAAACTCTGAAATGTTGTGCTTTTAGAGCTAACTCTGCTGCTGGGAGTGGAAAATACTCCCAGAAAGGCAGAAGGCATGGGGTTTGGGGTGTTTTTTGCAGGTGTTGTGGGATCAGCTGAAAGCAGCAGTGGGAACTCAGCTCCCGCTGGGCAAGGTGCTCTGCAGATGCTTCAGGCCTGAGCAGATGCTTGGGTTCCATGTTCCTTGGTTCATTGGGTGGGGGCTGGTTTGAAAGCAGTCTGCTGAGCAGCGAGGGAAAGGCCTGAGAGGATGATAGCTGGGCAAGGATATAGGAAGAGAGCAGCCAAGGAGTTTTGGGTGGGAGCAGTTGTCCCATCTGGCTGTTTGGGTTTTTTTTTTTTATAGCAAACTAAAATCTGGACAAAGACGTTGAGCGTGGAAGCCAAAGATCACCTCTGTGACCTCCTTTGCAGCCTCTCCAATAGCTGGAATCTAACTGGGTTGCTCTCCATGGTCTTTCCCAAAGCCTGCCAAGACTGCTGAGAAAGTACTGCTTGGGTTCCAGCCACGTTCTCCCCTGCCCCAGGAATCCTCTGCTTTAATCTCCTCCAGCCTTGCATCAGCAGTTTATTTTTGGAAGGGCTGTTGTGTTATCTAGTGGGTGAGGCATGCAAGGAGAGGGGATCGCAGCTCTGGACCTTCCTGTTGGTGAGATGGGTGTAGCAGAGAGGTGCAAGTGCTCTTTCTAAACCTAAAGCCTCACACAGAGCCTTTGGGCTGTTCCTGTTACTAGGCTATAAGCAGGAAATACCAGAAGAGGGTTGCGTTAGCGTTGCAAGACTCTGGAGCTCTATGGATATTAATAGCTGAGATGTGTGCCTTGACTTGTGATGTCCTCCAGGCAATGGGCTAGGAGTTAAGCTGCCCCCAGCCTGGACTGCCCTCTGACACTGTGTCTCTAAGGCATTAAACTGAATCTCCAAACATCTGGGACCAGTTCTCAGCTACTTTAAACTTCCTCTGTGACCCTGACAGTGGAGTCTTGTATCCAAAGCAGCGATAGTGCCTTTTGCCTTTAGTAGTGAGTATATAAATACCCTGGGGTAGCAGTGGCCTCTGTTCTGCATGTGTTGAGGGTACCCGTCCCTCAAGTCTCTGGCTGCTGCTGTAAGCCAGATAAGTGAGATGATAAATCAGCCCTGACACTCATCCTTTGGCTTGAAAACATCAAGTTGTTCAGTAGGTGGTTTGCCCTTTGCTCTAGCCCACTGCCCCATAGGATTCTGTGAGTAAAGTTACTACAGCCAGGATGAAATGAATGGAAAAGAGAGAGGACAAGTATAGCCTTGTTTAAAGGAACTGTTGGGTTTTATCATGACCTAAAGCAATGTGCTTTAGTCAGCAATTTTTACAAACAGGAAGCTTGATTTAAAAGGCTACAGCACTTGCTGAATCACAGAGCTGGAGAAAGCTGGGCACAAGGGTTAGTTTAAACAGAGCAGATTGTGCAATTTTCAGAGCTTTTCTGATGCTCAGTCTTAATTGCCTTACACAGATACATCAGAAGCATCGTTAGGATGCTACCCCCATGCAGCAAAAGGGAGGTGAAATCTAGGTATTAATTTGGGAAGCTTGCTTTCATAATGGGGACTGGTAATAGAAAAGCAAACCTCCTCTTTGATGTGTGGGGTTTGGGGGAGAAAAGAAAGCAAATAGTGGTGGTAGTCGAATTGGCTCCAGACCTTCCCTGAGCTCCATTGGAGACTTGTATTTACAGCATTCTCCTTCCTGTGTTGGGATCTGGTTTTACTGTTTAATCAGAAACAGCCCAAAAATCACACTGTCCATGGATAGTCCTTGGCTTTGTGCTCTGCTTCTTGGTATCACATTTCCATTTTACAGATGGGAAAACCGAGGTCTGGCAGCAGAGCTTTTCCCAAGGCCACACAGCACAGTGGGGAGTAAAGCCCTCATGGCTTCCACACTCATCATCTACACCCTGGCTTGTGAGGCTCAAAGAGTGTCCCAGTGGTCTGGTGTTAGCATTTCCTGCAGTTTGTTCTGTCTTGTCTGGTTTGGCCAAAGGCAACGTTTATCCTGCCCTGGGTTGAATTATTTCCCCTCTGCCTTGTAAAATCAGGGTAGTGGGTCTCTGAGTAGGTATTGTTAAGATGAAATGATTCAGGCTTCACTAGCATGTGACCTCAGTGCCATATGTAAGTGCTCATCTCTCTCTTGTTTCTCATCTGCAAGGTAATGGAGGGTGAGATGTTCTGGGTGGAGGTGTGAGCATCGGTGCCTTAGTGGGACGTTAGGGGCTTGAAGGAGAAACCCATCTGAAAGGGATTGAGCCTGATTTCCCTGCAGTGATCTCTGTGTCTCCAGAAAACCCACTGCTGTGATTCTTAATGCACACTTTGTATTGTTCTCTGTTGTGAAATGTGCTCGTGCTGGGCCATGCTTAGAGGAGTTAGATGCTATTCCTTATTTATTTGTCAGATCAGAGTTCCCCAGGTGTAGCTGGCTGTATGGGGCTCCATGTATATATATATTATATATATATATTATATATAATGGTCTGGGTTGGAAGGGACCCCAAGGATCACAGAGCTCCAACCCCCTGCCACAGGCAGGGACACCAACCTCCAGGCCTGGAGCTACACAAGGTTGCCCAGGGCCCCAGCCAACCTGGCCTTGAACACCCCCAGGGACAGGGCACCCACCCCCTCTCTGGGCAGCCTGTTCCAGCCCCTCACCGCTCTCTCTGTAGAAAAAAAATGTATCCTGGAACCTGGCATCTCAAAGTCTTGCTGACTGATTGCTGTTGACTCAAGCCTCTTTAAATTTCCCATCTGGCTTGCAAAGACCTGACAAACTCCTCACTTCAAGACCAAATTTTAATCCCAGAGTGCCCACCTCCTCTCCAAAGTGGTCTGATATTAGTGATCTGGGATGTTTTAGCTTAGAGCCTGGGCTTTGCCTCCACCAGTTCTGTGGTTCCTGAAGGTTTTGCCTGGGCTGTTTGGATCAGATACACCAGGGGCTGCAAATCACCCTCGAGGGAGTCGCAGTGTCTTTCAGAAGCCCTGTTCCCATGTAGTGTTTTGCCAGCTCTGAGTCTCTGCAGACCGTGACGGGGTTATTTTCCTGTGTTTAGATCGAACATGAGAAGCTTGGGATCTTATCTTGGTCTGTCACTTCAATGCTATGCACTGCATAAATAAAAATGGGATGAAAGATCTGGTTTCTCTTAAGTCAGGAGAACTGTATGGGCTTCTTAGAGCTGGAGAGGAAGAGGAGGGCAGAGGCTGATGTACTTCGCTGCAGTCCTCACATCTAAATATAAATTGTTCTCTTCTTGAATCCTTTCCATCTAAACTTCTGGGTGATTTGACCTTTCTTTGCTAAAAGCTTTCTTTATTTGCAAGAATAAAAGGGCAAGGAGGGGAAGAAAGGACACAGCAATTTTATTTTTTTTTTAATTATTATTTTTTAAAAATATCTTAAAAATCCCACAGTTGTTTTCCACAGTGCCCAGCGCTCACTGTTGAACCAGCTCCATCTTGGACTCCTGACTTGTCTCCTTTGGGTGACCTTTGCATTTAACTCCAAAGCATTAACCAGAAAACTTCTGAGGGCGTTGATGGAAGTGTGGTTTGTCGCAGGGTCCTGGGGGACAGCAGGGTGCCCATGGCCAGCACTGTGCCCCCTGGCCAAGAAAGCCGATGGCATTTTGGGAGTATGAGAAGGGGGGTGGTTAGGAGGTCAGGAGAGGTCCTTCTGCCCCTCTGCTCTGCCCTGGGGAGACCACACCTGGAGTATTGTGTGCAGCTCTGGGCCCCTCAGCTCCAGAAGGACATGGAACTCCTTGGAAGAGCCCAGCGCAGGGCCACCAAGGTGATGGAGGGAGTGGAACCCCTTCCTTGTGAGGAGAGGCTGAGGGAGCTGTGGGTGTTCAGCCTGGAGAAGAGGAGCCTGAGGGGTGACCTCAGTAATGTTTATAAAGGTGTGAAGGGCGAGAGTCAGGAGGCCAGAGCCAGGCTCTGCTCAGGGATGGCAGCGACAGGACAAGGAGCAGCGGGTGTGAGCTGGAGCAGAGGAAGCTCCATGGGGATGTCAGGATGATCTTTGTCCCTGTGAGGGTGCTGGAGCCCTGGGACAGGCTTCCCAGAGAGGTTGGGGAGTCTCCTTTTCTGGAGACATTCAAACCTGCCTGGATGTGTCCCTGTGGGATTTAGTCTGGGTGACCCTGCTCTGGCAGGGGTTGGACTAGATGAGCTTTCGAGGTCCCTTCCAACTCCTAATGCTCTGGGATTCTGTGATACATAAAGACCCTGAGTGCACTGCACAAGGGGATGAACAGGGGCAGTTATTTATAACTGCTCCAGATGACAGGCAAGGCTCTCTGGCAGTAGTTTTAACCATTAATTGCCACTTTAAATCCAGCAATAAATGATTTGGGTAACCACATTGTATGAGCTCACTGCCAAAACTAAACGAGGGCCTGAGAACTACTCGGATCCCCTTCCTGCTTCAGGGCTGTTGCAGCTGGATGGGGTAGGGCACCTCCTAGACTCAGTCTGGGGGGTTTTTTGGTGTCTCACTGTATCTTCTGGACATTGTTTAAGCCATCATCTCACCAGCGATGGGAGCAGCACTTGCAGTGCTCTGGAGGCACACATCGGTTTGCTGTTTGCTTCCGTGCCGTGGTGTGCTTCTGGATAAGCCTTCTCATCCTTTGTAGATTGGGTTTTGCGGCTTACTTCCCCATCCTCTTGGATAAAGCTTCCCCTTAGCTGCCTCTCCTCTAGCAGATCATGTCCATCTCAGATCTCAAAGCCTTGGCTGGATCAGGAGTCCCTTGGAGGGGGACTTTCTTTCCATCTCAGCGTGCTCCCAAATCCCACCTGAAACATGCTGGAGAACCGAGCATGTTGCTTCGTTTACTTCTGAACTTCCACTTGGTCTGCACGAGATTCCTGCTGGTTTGGTGCCTTTCCTGCTGCTTTTAAGCACTGTGGTGTCGAGTTTTTTCTGGCCAGGAGCCCTCTAGTAATGACTGTTATTTCAGAAAACCTAGTTACAGCTCGGGCTGCCGCTGTATCCTACAATGAGTCGTAGCAATTACGTGCCGGGGAGGAAATGAAATGATCAGGAAAGGCATACTTCATAAAAAGCAACAGTTGACTTTATTTTAAACCAGTTAATTTGGGGATTAGAGGGTCCTGTTCTACCCCTGGTTAAAGAAAACAAAGCAGGAAAGTGTAGTGTATCAGCCAAAGGGTTATTGTCTGGCTTACAAGAGACCCCGTACAATCCTTGAAAGAGTTAAGCTTAAAGCAAGCCAGTGTACAGGGAAGGATGGGCTGTAATGGGAAAGGCTGCCTTCAGGGAAGGTGGATGGCTTGAGTTTCCTTCGAAGAATGTACAGATTTGTGTTCCTGTGCTCTTTCTGGGGGTGGTAGCACTGGGGAGGGCTGGTGGGAGAAGCCAAACTCCTGGAACAGCGAGCTCAAGAGCAGCGCCAGCTCTGTACAACTGCCTTTCTCTGCTGTTTTAAATAGGACACCTTGCAGGGGTTGGAGGGAGGATTAATCCTCTCCAGGGTTAATCCATAAATCCTTCTGATCAAGGGTGGGAAGTTCCAGTATTCAGAAGTGCTCCCAGACCACCTACACTTCCCTATGGGCTGCCAGCAGCTGTCAGATGGAAATGATTTTCAGACAGTATGAAATCAACGTGGAATCACAGTGGTGACCAAGAGCAGACTCTGTATCCCCCAGTCTCCAGCATACACCCCCAGTGACTTTTGCCATGGAGAGAGGAGGGTTTTCCAGACCCCTTAGAGCCCTTGGGAGGCGTGTGGGCTCATGGTTCGCTGTCTCATGGGGTTGACTTCAATACACACCTGTTCCTCTGAAGATGCTGTTTGGCAAGTGCGTGCGTGGCTGGAAGGTAGCAGGAGGTAGCATCCCATGGGAGCTGGGATGTAGAACCAGGCTGGTCTGACAGAGCATGGAGCAGCGAATCCCTGTACTGTCTGTGTGCTGTGTGACACTAACCCCTCCGCTCCGCGCAGCGCTGTGCGGTCTGTTCTCTGTATCGCTGCTCTTAACCACAGCTCCCCAGCCAGGGGGTTGCTTCCAGATAACCACCTTGGCGTGAGAACCCCGCTGAAGCTTGTCCTTGCCTGCTGTCTGTCTGTTGGGTGTATGCCTAAGTGTTCCCTGTACGTTTTCTGTCTTGCAGCATCTGGAGAGGGCCAAATGTGAACTGCGTTGACAGTACTGGATACACTCCACTGCACCATGCTGCTTTGAATGGTCATAAGTGAGTCATCTTATCATGCCTTTGATCCTAGGGGGACACCCTGTGCTTTACAAACTCCAGTTTCCCTGTAATTCGCTCACCAGTCTAATGCTGTTTCCCCCTGGAAACGTGGCGATGGTGCAACACTACACCATCTTCAGGACAAAAAGGGAAGAACATCAGTGTGGTGAAGCTGTAGAGGCATTGTGCTGCACAGTATGGTCATACATCCCCTTGAAAAATTGGCAAAACACTCAAGTTTTTCAACCACCCTTTTATTTATAAGCAGTTTGGATAAGATAGCACAACATATTAAAGGTGGCTTCTCCAGTAACAGTCCTCTGCAGTCTGTCTGGTGTCCCACGTGTTGCTGTGCCTGCACCACTTAAAATTTGCTTTCCATGCATTATTACATTTTTAAGTAACTCCAGTCGTCAGCGTGGCCAATCTCCTATTGTTCATTGCTACTTAAAGGCTGTGAAATGAAAGAGAGTTAAAATCCTTATTTGTCTTCATCGTGCTGGTGCAATTCACTTCTCACCAGAGTGGCTTGTGGATGACTTCAGTCTCTACTCAGCTCCATTAGCCTGAAGGTAACATAGATCTTTCCCAAGCTTGTGTCAGCAGTCTTCTATTTTATTTTATTTTATTTTATTTTATTTTATTTTATTTTATTTTAATTTTATTTTATTTTAATTTCCCTTGGGCAGCATCTAACAGGAGTGCTTTAAAATCACATTTCAAGAGGATCTCTGAAATACTCCTGTTCAGATTAACTTTACGTGCAATGTAAGCTGTGTGACAAGGACCCAAATGTCTTGTGGACTCAAATTCCCTTCTCTTGCAGGGATGTTGTGGAAGTTCTGCTGAGGAATGATGCGCTGACCAACGTAGCAGACTGTAAAGGCTGTTACCCTCTTCACCTGGCAGCCTGGAAAGGAGATGCAGACATAGTGAAACTCCTCATCCACCAAGGACCATCACATACTAAAGTGAATGAGCAGGTCTGCCTATTTTTCCTCTTAATACGTTATTAAATCACTTCCCTTGGATGGAGAGGGACTTACTTCAGCTGAGTCCTGACCCTTCCCAAGCTAGCAGCAATGGTTAAAAGCCCTGTGTGTTAATGGGGTAAGAAGGGCACTACCTAAAGCGATACTTCTAGTTCAAATGAGTAAGTTAGGTACCTTTACCTGGACCAGAATATAAGAACAACTCAACACCTAGGAAGCAGCCTCCTGCTTTTGTACAGGGCTTCTAAAACTAACCCCTAGTTTTTTCTTGCAGTTGCTGGATAGCTGAGAAGGTTTCTAGTTCTGTCAAAGGATACATTGGCTCCCTGCTTTGGGAACTAATCAAAGCAGCTTTGTTTAGGCTTTGTTTGGCCATGCTCTCTTAGCTACTCTCCTGGCTTGTCTCTAGCACTTGCTCCAGTTACTAATTTGTAAGTGGTAAGATCATTTTAGCCCGCCTTGCCCCCAGGTAAATCCCTACTTTAATCTTACAGAATTATTATCTCAGTTGGGCAAGACAAAAAATTAATCTGGTGGATTTCTTCCCTTTGAGCTGATAGTTTTTGGGCTAGGATGCTGAGGGATTGGTGTGTAGGAGACAGCTCTTCTGTCCATCAGCTGCTGTGTCCACCTTGCAAGGCTGGCTCCCATGGAACTTCCTTGTGGAAGTCAGCAGATTCCATACAGTACCAGGGAATTCTTGAAACGCTGCTGCTGGAAGACCCAAATATTTCTTTGGTTTAAGAGTTTTGGGTAAAGGGAACTGTTTTACTTGAGGCCAGCTGAGCGATGTCACTGAGGGAGCTTGGGCAGACACACAGTAACAGATCCAAACCAGGTGGTTGAAGCTACAAAAGCCCTTGGTTGTCCTGTCCTTCGGATGGGAATATCTCAATGTCCCCATCAGTCAGCTCCTAAACCACTCAGATTTTCATCCAGAAGCATGAAAATAGGTTTGTCTGCTTTAGTTCTACAAGGCTAAAAAAGTCTATTCATTCAGAAGTTAATTCTTGAGTGGAGCAGGCATTCATGCCCCAACTTCAGCAAAACCTGACAAAGTCAAGGTGAGCAGCTGGGAACTGTGAGCTCCTGCTGTTTAGCATCACCCTGCTGACCTGTGAGTGCTTTTGGGAAGCTGAGGAGCAAACTCCCATCAGAGCTGGGTTCAGGAGTCCCAGTCCTGCTTCCAGCAGTACTTGATGGGAACCAGAGTGCTGTGCTTAAGTTTTATATTCCTTGGTGGAAAATAGCTACCTGGATGCCCAAGGCTGCTCCAAGGCTACGTGGTTGCTTCTAAAAGCATCACAAAAAGAAAAATAAGGTGCTAATGTTATTCCCTACCACCCCTTGATGGAGCAGAAATAACTACAAGAGTGTGTTTTAGTGTCCCTGCTGATAATGTTCCAGTTTGGGGCTGTGTGTTGGTGTCTTCAGGCATCCATCTGTGGGAACAGAGCTGAGAAGTGTAGTTAGCTGGTTACTATCAATCTGATCAGAATTGACCCTGGGTGTAAACTGCTCTGCTCAGAGTGGGACAGGTGTAGGGGAAACCTTTGCAAGGGATTAAAAGCTTAGTGGGATCCTTCCAGGTAACGTTTCATTAATGTCTGTTTAGTAGGAACCATTTTAGATGGGAGAAGTCAGCAAAAGAGCCTGTGCTGCTTGTTTGGAGCCTTGTAAATGAAATAGTCCAGGTTCCAGGAACTGGCAGCTGGAATGGCTTCTGCTGTTAATGGCTTTGACTGGAAGGAGATGCTGTGTCCTGTCATTCCCACCCCGTGGGGCTCACCCATTGCTTTGTTGCTATATCTCACCCATTTCATGATCACATTTTTTGTTTTCTTTTTCCTCTTCCTTTTTGTAGAATGCTCTTGAGATCAAAGAACTCAAAAAGTACGGCCCCTTTGACCCATATATCAATGCCAAGGTGTGTACTTTGCTGTCAGCATTCCACTGCATCACTACTCCAAGCTTCCAGGTGCAATGTCATCCAGTTGCAGTAATACCTGTTCAGTTTGCAGCTGCTTGGGGAAGAGTCAAACGTGACCATTGATTTACTGTGGATTTCTTTCTTCAAAGCAGTTAGAGAAACATAATTTAAGGGAAGCTTTTCCTTGCTTTCCTGGGGGCTCCTTCCTTGCTTAGCCTTGTAGGAATCACGGTGATGGTCAGTTTGCTTGATTTGGCTGGATGACTTCCAAAAGGTAATGTTATTTCCATTAAAATGCTTTAGGTTCTCACATGCTAATGTTGCTGATAAATACAAAGAGAAGGAAATGATTTGGTTCTCCCCTGCTTGAACATGGATGTGTTTTCTCTGTGGGCTGCTTGGAGTGAATTTTCATGCCTTTATTCTCCTAGAAAATGCTGTAGTGGTGGTTTGAATGGACAGTTAATTCTTTCAGTGGTGGTGGGGAGAAGGGAAGGCAGTACTGCTCCTGCCTCCTTTCCCAAGTCCTTCATGTCCTGCTTATTGCATCAGTCTCTTTATTTTTTGGATGTTCAGTCTGTTGTGTCGTCTGAGCCTTCAGCCCTAGTCTTCTGCTCCTGTTTTCTCACCTGTTCTGCTCCTCTTTTGCTTCTGGTTATTCTTGAGCTACAAAAAGCTGTGACATCAGCACTTCCGATGCGCCGAGGCTGAGCAATTCAGCAACCAGTAAGAAACTCCCAGTGGTGTGTTCTCAGGCACTGGTGCTCACCTGTGTTTACCAGGAGATGTTCTGCTGTAAGCCACTGCATCACACTTGCTTCCAGACAGTTATTTTGCATCCAACCCCCACTGGGGCATCCATCTCTCAAAGTTTGGTTAAAACTTCCACTCTGCTTGATCTGCAGTACCACAGAAACACCCAGTCCAAATTCCCAGGCCCACTAACTGCTCAGAATTATGTCTGGTTTTGCTGACTGTGTCCAGATCTGGGGCCTGAAATACAAGAAAGATGTGGAACTGTTGGAGAGGGTTCAGAGAAGGGCCATGAAGATGATCAGAGAGCTGGAGCAGCTCCCCTACGAGGAGAGGCTGAGGGAGCTGAGCTGGGTCAGCCTGGAGAAGAGAAGGCTGTGGGGGGACCTCATTGCAGCCTGCCAGTCCCTGAAGGGAGCAGAGAAACAGGAGGGGAATGGGCTTGTTCAAGGGCAGAGCCTGGCAGGACAAGGGGGCTGGAGTGATGCTGAAGGAGGGAGGGGTGAGATGAGATATTGGGCGGAAGTTCTTTGCAGAGAGAGTGGTGAGGGGCTGGAACAGGCTGCCCAGAGAGGGGGTGGGTGCCCCGTCCCTGGGGGTGTTCAAGGCCAGGTTGGCTGGGGCCCTGGGCAACCTTGTGTAGCTCCAGGCCTGGAGGTTGGTGTCCCTGCCTGTGGCAGGGGGTTGGAGCTCTGTGCTCCTTGGGGTCCCTTCCAACCCAGACCAGGCTGGGATTCTATGATTCTATGACTTCTGTGTTGGGAAACACTCCAGTGTGTACCTCTTAAATCACGAATACATTCACATGAAGCTCATCTGTACCGGTGATTTCTGACAGAAATCCAGATGGGACTTTTACAGCAACAAATGTCTTCTGTGGAAACTCATCAGTTGAGCAGCTGAGCCGCCTGCAAGGAGCTTTCCAAAATGTTGTCAGTGACAGACTAAAATCTTGCATGCTCCTGCATTAAAATGAAGGAGGAATAAATAGGAAATTGAGGAAGTTCCATGGGAACGTAAGGAGGAACTCTGTCACCCTGAGAGGGTGCTGGAGCCCTGGGACAGGCTGCCCAGAGAAATTGGGGAGTCTCCTTTTCTGGAGACATTCAAACCTGCCTGGATGTGTTGCTGTGGGATTTAGTCTGGGTGATCCTGCTCTGGCAGGGGGTGGGACTGGATGAGCTTTCAAGGTCCCTTCCAACTCTTAACATTCTGTGATTCTTTGCCTTTGATTTAAAGAGAGATGATTTATACACAGCCTGTAGGTCCATGGCAAGTTCTGACCAGTTTTCCACCTGTTTCTGACCAAGTTTGACAAAGAGCACGTGGAGTCCTACCTGTCATGCAAACCTGGCTGTGGGTGGGAGAGCCCAGAAAATCCAGGTGCCAAATGGAAGAGCCCTTACTTAGTGGGTGCTTCCAGCTTCTCAGCTCCCACACATGATGGGGTCATATGGAAACGCTGGAAGCTAAATGCTTCATCTTTCCAAGCATTTTTGGGATATTTGGAAGGGGGGATGAGGCATTTATGTGTGACTGACCTACAGTTCAATGACCTGTTGAGAATGAGGTAAGAAAGCTGGAAGCTTCTTTCTCTCCTGAAAGTTAAAGAAATAGGTATCAGCTTCTTTTTATGCCCCTTCCTTTTCAACACCTTTTGTTCACTAGGAGGTCCTTGCAGCATGTCTGTTTGAGGCCTGAAGGACTTCTGCAAAGCAAATGACAGAAGTGAAGCTAAGAGATGGAAGCAGCAGCCTTGCTTCAGTAGCTCCTGTTACCTTGAACGTGATTAATTTGTGCGAAGGAACCAACTGGTTGAGCAGAGCCCAGGTAGAGAAAAGCTGTCTCAAAGCTCAGGTTTGTGCACTGCACAGAGCAGCTTTGTCTTTTTTAATTGGAAGCAAATGAATCATGCAGATAAGGTTTAAAGTGCTATAAATCCAAATGGGCTGCTGAGAAAAATGGAAGCTTACCATCTGGAGTCTGCAGATCAAACCGGGCAGCAAACCCACCCGCAGAGCTCCCAAAAGCTGCTTGGACATATGGGGATGTTGGGGGTTTTTTCCCCTCCTGAAATGTGTTTGGCGTTGTTGGGCACCTGTAGGAAGGAAGGAAGGAGGTCTGTCTGTCCTTGCTCTGCTCCTGGCAGTGCCATGTGGGATACTCATGGGAACCATGTGCTGTGAAAGGAGGGAAGGAGACAAGTGACCAGGCAGCTCCAGCCAAAGCATCTGGCCCAAGGTTGTGATGGGCCTTGGGTGTCACCTCCTGGTGATGTTTGGATTCTGCTTAATGGTCGTTTTTTTCCTCTTTCATTTCATTCTGCCTTTAACTGAAACTTTTTGGAGTGCATGTCACCAGGGAGGGATGTCCCTGTGCTGTGGGGTCAGATGTGTCATTGGAGCAGCAATAGAGTGGGTTTTGAACAGGCTCAGCCTCCCTTAGCCATGCACACGCTGATAAAAATCCTACAAAGGAATCTTAGAAGCAGCTTGGATGGGACTGAAGGGTCACAGCCTCTTCCCCCAGCCCTGAGGCAGGACCAGGTCTACCTAAACCATTCCAGACCAGTGATTTGCCTGGCACCTCCTCAGAAACCTCAGAAAAGGACAGCTCTCCAGTCTCCCAGAGCATCTTATTCATCCATTTGAATCTTGGCAGGTTTCAAACTTTTCCTTATATAAACCAAGTCTCTTGTTCTTCAACAGCAGCCCTGTTATGGTGTGGTAGGAACAGGGATGCAGGCAGACGCACTTTAAGGGGCTGTAGATTCTGGTTTAGTGTCTGATGAGGAGCTTAAGGCATGTGCTGTGTGCTGTCTAGTCTTGTCTCCAACAAAGTCTGCCAGCCCATATGAAAGCAGAGGCAGCTCTGCTCGTGTTTGCCTTTTGTGGTCTGTAGGCATGCATCCTAGGAGCCCAGCTTCTCACTCCCAACGGGGAGCTGAGGGGAGAAGTGCTGGGATTCCTGCAGAAATGCAGCCCCTGGGCCCTGTTGAGTGCTCTGTTTTTCTAAGAAGTTTTGTGATGTGAACCCATCTGCCTTCTGGCTGCTGGAAAGGAATTTTCTTTTTCCATCTCTGAGAAATATGTGTGTCTGAGCACTGACACTCATTGTTCAGGCTCCGCTCGGGTTTGTGCTTGGAGAGACGATGCAGGGAAGGGAGGCAAACTCCCCTGCCTGGAAGGGCTCTCTAGTATTTTTGGCTGCTCAAAGCTCTCCCAAAATGGAGACAATAAAGACCTCTGCTATAGTGGGAGATCACAGTATGCAGTCTGTGATGGGGAAAGACTTGCTGTGGTGCTTTGGGGGAGTTTATCACCAAGCAGTCTCTGCTGCAGGAGGAAAGTCTGGAGGTTTCACCCTGAGTGTCTGAGCCCTGGACCTGCATAAGGGACCTTAGACTAAACTGTGATGAAGTTGAGGGAAGTCTCCTACAATTAGCTGTTTAAAGGAAGTTGTGTTCCTAAAGCAATCCCTTGAGGGATTATGGATCAAGGAGGGATGAGAGTGGGACAGCCCTGGCAATGGAAATCCTCAATAGCTGGGGCTAGCATGGCATGAGGACTACACCCCACCCCCATGGCTCTTTGGTACCTGCAGCTCCAGAGGGGCTGGGGTTATGACTCTCTCTGTTAAAATCATCAGCGAGCCTCCCGTGTGCTGTGGGGCAGGCTGAGGGCTCGGGCTGGCTGCGGCACAGGCTCACTGATCCCTGGGTTCCTCTCCCTGTCAGGGGTAATGTGATTTCCTGACTCTCTGAAATGCCTCGAGACCGGCAGCGTACGCTGATTGATAGGTGTAATCTCTGTTGTTCTCTATTCTCTCCCTTTCTCACTCCCTATGTGTATTTTATGTGCAGACTTCTTGATCCTACAGTAACTTCTGTCCACTTGTATGTGCCTTCCTTCACCATGGCTGCCCGTGCCACTCCAAGTATCGAACCTGCATCCGACTTTGAACCCCTGTGCTAACAGCGATGCTGTGCTTTCCTTGCCTCCTTCACACCTCCCTTCTGCATGCAGCTCCTGGTGCTCCCTGCCTCCTTAGTGTTTGCTTTCTGCAGGCTGCAGCTGCAGAGCCTCTCCAGAGCTCCCTGTATCCCTTATGCTTTTCACGTGGCTGCAAAATGATGCAAATGCCAGATGAAAACCAAAGGGGAGTTTGCATGCGTGGCTCCTGTAATCTCTAGGGTGACTTAACCTGGTGATAGGATTAAAGGACTCGTACAACACAGCAAGTTGTGCAGTGTGGTTGTGACACGGTGCAAAATGACAACTGCTCCTGCAAGCTGGGACCCCAAAAAAGCGCCCATCTGCTCTCAAAGCACAAAGGAAGGTATTCTGATCAACTTCAGTTTCTAAAGTAGCACTTGTGACTCTGCTGACGTTCTCTGGGGGTGTTTTTAGTTGGAACTGTTCTTAAAAACGAGCCATTCCACCACGATTCTTCCAGCTGAAGGTGAAGTGTGTAACAGTTTGTACTGCGATTTCTTGGGTCAAACTGTTAGCTGAGGATTTGTTTCTAGAGTCCTTTAACAACCCCCTGTGTGTGTACTGCACAGCAATAAAACTGGAAACTCAAGATGAATTTAATTAGAGAAAAGGCTCTTTTAAATCTGGTGTTCCTGTTTTGCACCTGCGAGTGAAAGGGGTTAGGTTGCTCATCATTAAGGCTTGGCATTGCTGATTCTCTAACCTGACAGATGCTGCATGCATTAATTGGATCTGGCTTTCACTGTGGAGCTGCTCTCTTGGACAGCTCTTCCCTCAGTTGACCTGAGACCTTGACTACAAGGGCTCGTTAGTGGAGTGATCTAATTGCACTGCTTTCTAATTCACCAATCTCCCATCACTTAACGCACCCTTTTACTGAACCGGCTTGCGAGCTTGGGAATTGCAAGGGTGGGATGACTGTTACAATCAGGATAAGTAGGATTTGAAACAATTGAAGTTTAAATCTAAAATGACGACAATTAAGCTACAGCAGATAGAATTCCTGCCACGGTTTGGCCACCCTGTATCACAGCCTTTTCTTTTTGTGGCACCCTGAAGTGCAGGATGCTGCCAATAAATAGCAGAATGAATGGGAATCCAGGTAGAGCTCAACAACCCCTAAAATTTTAGCATGGCCCCTTGATTGATTTTTTTTTTTTTACCTCAGTGCTATGCAAGCATGCTCTCCCACATATAGCACTTTATTTTCTGTAGAGCAGGTTTCCCCATCTGAGTAAAGGTGGTCGTTCTGACCTGGTTTTGAAGCTGGGTGGGTCAGTTGATGTGTTCACGGGAGGGATGTCTCATGTGAGATGAAGACATCACTCCAGGCTGTTTCAAACTGGGCTCTTTGCTTCCCAACTCCTTTTTTGTTTTTCTTTTTTTTTTTTGTCTTGATTTTTGTATTTAAACTTCAATGGTTTGAGTGAGGCGTGGAGCAGCTCTGTCCTCTCACCCCCCCAAACCCCCGTTTCTCACGCGCTTGCTTTTGTCACCTCCCCCAGAACAACGACAACGAGACGGCGCTGCACTGCGCCGCGCAGTACGGCCACACAGAGGTGGTGAAGGTCCTTCTGGAGGAGCTGACCGACCCTACCATGCGCAACAACAAGTTTGAGACCCCTCTGGACCTGGCCGCTCTCTACGGGAGGTTGGAAGTGGTGAAGATGCTCTTGAACGCTCACCCCAATCTTTTGAGCTGCAACACTAAGAAACACACCCCCCTGCACTTGGCAGCGAGGAACGGTCACAAAACTGTTGTGCACGTCCTCCTGGATGCTGGCATGGATAGCAACTACCAGGTACCTTGTGTGTCTGTGTGCGAAGGGCTGGCCTGGTTGCTGGGGGATGGAGAACCCCTGTAGTCATGATAACGGGCTCTGCCTAACCCCCTTCTCAGAGGGATCCTTGATGAGACATGAGCCGTAGCTTCGTTTTGCTCTGGGCTGTTTGTTCAGCTCTTGGTTGCTCTGAAAAGCTTCTCAGAAGGATTCTGGTGCTGTGCATGCTTCACGCCTGCTTGTTAGTGGGACAAATTGCCCCAGGCACATAGAGAGGGAGGGGAAAATAAAAAGCCCTTTTGCTGAAGTTGTTCTGCCCTATGAGCTCTTGGGAGTGATGGATGGAAACTGTGTCTCTGCCTGGCAAGCCACTTGTGAATATGCTGTTTTCACAGCAGTATCTTTTGTGTGGTGGTCTTGTCTTTCCTTTTCAGGCCACAACTTCTTGCTGAGCTCTGGAAAGTCCCTTCTTCATCTCTAACCTGGGCTCATGTGACTCTGAAGAGACCATCCCCATTTTCCATTCCAAATTCTCAGCGCTGTAATAATATTGGATAGCCTGTCCATCAGTTGTTGATATTGTTGCCCACGCTTTGTAGATGATGCCATGTATTTATTGCTTCTGTAACCACCTAAAACTCGCCTCCACCTCCATTCCCCACTGTCTAGCTTCATGCTATTTTTCCATTTAATTTGCAGACTGAAAAAGGCAGTGCTTTGCACGAAGCTGCTTTGTTTGGCAAGACAGATGTGGTACAAATATTGCTGGCTGCAGGTGAGAGAATGATCCACTTCTGAAGCAATACTGAGGTGATGCCTTCACCCAGAATTCAAGGAAACCCCTCTATAGTGGCAGCAGCAGAGTTCCTTGGAGAGATGTCTGGCTTTAGGTCTGCCTCTCCAGAGCAATTTTTAGCTCCCCCCCCAATGAGGAACACAAATTTAAGGTCTGACTCAATGAAAGATGTGAATTTGCATGTAGAAAATATCCTTGCTTTTGCCTTTTCTACACCAATTGCTGTAGGTATTGATGTGAACATAAAGGATAACAGAGGTCTGACAGCTCTGGATATCGTGAGGGAACTTCCTTCACAGAAAAGCCAACACATAGCAGCTCTCATCGAAGGTGAGTCATGTAGCTCTGTGTGGGGGCAGGAGGGAGAAGTTTGGGGTGCTCATTGTGCTGGCAGAAGCATGGGACTTTGTTCTCTAGTCCTGGAAAGTGTAAAAGCAAAGCTGCCTTGTCCAGGTCGCATCCCTTGGTGAGTCTCACAGGGTGGACAGTCTCCAGACCAAATGTTTGCAGGGGGACTTCCAGGGGGATTTAGGGGATTAGCTCCTTTGCTGAAGGAGTGTGGCATGACTTTTACAGTTTAAATGGGCTTAATTGAGCTTTGTTTAACTCACTTTAGAAGTTAATTAAAATTAAGGATAGCCTAAATCTGCTTGCAGAATGCAGAGTAATAGCTTTAGAAATGGTGTTGGATTAACTGTCCTTTCTGTGTCTGTGTAGGGAAATAGTCATCCACAGATCCTACATCCTACATCGCTTCATTGTGAAGCCTGGGCATGGATTTTGCAGATGAGATTTACAGAAAAGGCCTTGATTACTTGTGGTTTATAAAGCAGCTTGGCCCATTGTGTCTGCCCAAGTTAGGGAATTAAATGTGGCATCTTAGCTAAATTCATACCTTGTAATTATGCTGTCTCAATTTCCTCTCAGCTGTGGGGAGAAAGATCAGAAGCATATGCAACTGGTGTGCATTATTCATGCTCAGTATTTGAGAGCTTTATAGGTTCAAAGCACTTTGCAGACTTTTAATTAAAGCTTTGCCTGTGAGGCTAGTAGGTATTATCTCCAGTCTGAAACTGGAGACAAAGGTGGGCTTTAAAACTGAAGTTCTTGCAGGTAAATGCTGTTTGTTGGCTCCTGTAGACGAGCCAGCTGCATGAGATGCTGTTGTCTGACTTGATTCATGTAAGCTCCATGTTTCTGGCTTTGCCTGTGCTTTGGGGACCACGGATAGAATTTCTTTCTCAGTTTTATGACTCCAGAAGTCCAGACTAGTGATGTAACTTCTGTCTGCAGTGTGAAGTAATCTGCTCCACGACGTTGAGTCCGTAGAGCTTTCAGATTAAAGACTCTGTAAAAGTTCAAAGGACCATCCTTAACCTTGTGCATGTGATTAAAGAGGCCAACTGCTTCTAGTTGGAGATCTGAGCAGCAAATTTTAATAACGTGCTTTAGTTAGTCTTTTTTGAGACTCAATAAGCTGCCAGTTCCTCCTCCATCCACAAGGGAGGAAGCACCGTACGCTGAAGTGGCCTTAAAACTGGATTGCCATACAGTGACCCTGTTGTCCCCACCTCATTGCAGATTACACGATTGGGAAGAAAAGTGCCAAAGCTGCAGAGAAGACTCTTCAAGCACCACTTGTTCCAGCCACTGACCCTGTGTGCCGAATATCTCAGGGTAGGCTTCCACAGAACACAACAGACACTGGCACTCGTGGTGCTCCCGATGACGCTCCGAGTGCCGAAGCCCCCAGTGATGTGCTTGTGTCCCTGTCCCTCTCACAGGTGACGTGGAGAAAGCGGTGACAGAACTGATCATAGATTTTGATGTCAACCCAGAAGAGGAGAGCCCTTATGAAGCTTTATACAATGCAACCTCCTGCCACTCCCTGGATAGCCTGGCCAGTGGGAGATCGTCAGATCGAGAGTCTGTGAATAAGGAAGCGGAATCAAGCGGTCTGAAAGCAGCTGGAGTCAGGCCTGTATGTAGCCCTGTGTGTTCATCTCCGCTTCCCTTAGAGCCATAGGAAACTTGCCTCCATTTCCATGATTCTGCAGCAGGCTGCTGGTGCCCCAGCTAGAGGCAATCTTTAAACCCATCCCTATCACTGGTTAGAGCAGACAGGTACCTCTCCTTTTTCACTGGCCTGTTCCCATCACCTCTCCTGCGCTGCCCCAGAGTAGCCACTTCTACGTCCCTGATTTCCACCCCATGTTGCATCCTTGGTTCTCTGCCTGTAAGTTTTGGGTTGTCAGGACATTGTATTTAGCTGAAGGGTGAAATTCTTTGTCTAGAAGCTTTGGAAACTAACATGAGGAACACTTTTCTTTTCTCTCTTGCTCTCTGCTTTGCCCAAGAGAAGGCTCTCAGGAAAAACTATCTTTAAGAATGTCCTGTTGGAAACTAGTTGACAGCAGGTGTGTTATTTGCAAACATCTGCAGAGGGTTCTCAGGGCTTCACAAGGCACTACAAAGCTGCTGGAACTGTCTTCAGAGCTCTTCCTTGCCTTATTTTACCTCCATCTGTTGTCCCTGTAGCAACTGGTGGCAGCACTGCTATGGGGCAGACGGGATGCTGGCCTTTGGGCACGCTGCATCACCTTCAGGGTTGGTTGTCTGCCTGGTTTTCCAAAGCCTGCTCCCTGGCTGTATTTAGGGCAAAAGGCAGAGCAGCAGTGAACGATTGAAGTGCTGGTGGTGCTGGTACCGTGTTTCCTCTCTCCGCAAAGAGATGCATCCCCTTCCCTCTACTGTTAGCAAATACAGGAGGAACGAGTTGGAAGCTGCTCAGCCTCATCTCCTCAGGGGATGCAGGTCAAGATGTGCTATCCAGTAATTAAGACTTGGTGGTTTATATCCATTGATGTGCTGTGTTAATAGCGTGTGATGTGAAATAAGCTCAGTCCTGTCACAAATGAGAAAGGAGGAGAGGCTGAACTGCAGCGCAGGAGGAGAGAGAGAGCCGTGCTGCAGGAGCTTGCTGGAGTTTCTCCCCAAAGTTGCTGGAGGCTTTGGAGCGGTTGACCTCGCCGCCGTTCCCTTTGCCATTAGATGGAGCTCTTGCAGGGCAGGAGGTGACCAGGCGATGGGTTCAGCTCTGCAGCCAGGCAAATCAGGCCACCTTGGGCTATCTGAAGGATGCAGCAGAGCGTTGTCCCTTGATCCCTCGTGTTCTTCACTCTAAATGTGTCTCTGGAATCGCTTTTGCTACTGTTCCCTTTAAACACAATGATGAGTCTTCCCTTTCTCCCCATTTGCATGAGTTGATTGCTGACTTCTCCCTGTGTTTAACCATCGAGGTTACCAATGGGTCTGAACTGCCTGAAGGAAGCAATAACTCTGTGTAAACAGTACCTTCCACCCCAGCAGCGTTAGTCTCATGAAAGCACCGTGGGTGCTCCTCTGGGTCTGAGCTGGCCTCGTGCAGCACAAGTCTGGGTGGTCTGTTAGTGGCAGCCATCCATCCACAGGACTGTGGTACCCTGAACACCTAGAACCTCTCTGCCCAAGTACCTATCCTGCAGGAGGAGGAGGAGGAGGAGGAGGGAAGGCAGAGCAACCTTTGCCAAGTTTAGTGCTGTTAAGACTGAGCTGCTTCTCTATTGGATTTGAGGAGGTCCTGGCCGTGCTGCATCCACAGCAGCATGGACGTGGTGTTGGTGGGCGTGGAAGGGGATGTGCTTTGACACAGTGGTCTTCTAAACCGCAGAGAGAGCGTCCGCCCCCGCCTGCCAAGCCTCCACCTGATGAAGAGGAAGATCAGCACGTGGAGAAGAAGATAGGTCACGGTGCTTCCTGTGAGGTACGTGGGGCTTGATCAGGGATGTGTTATACAAATGTGGTTTAAAGAACAGTTTTAATAATTATGGAGGAGCCACCTATGATATTAGCAGCCATGATAGTACCTCCCTTGCAGATTGTGAACGTGATTCATGCTCTCCAGCATTGCTGCTGTCACTTGCCATGGGAACTTCCTTTGTGCAGTTCTTCCAGGGCACCTCTGTGTTGACCTTCAGCCTTACTTTCCTATTCTTGGCTGGGAATTCCCTTAGGAAGAGATTTTTCTGAATGGCGTAGCGATGTGGACTGTTTCCCACTTGTAATGATCCCACCAAATGCATCTCCACTTGAGACTCCAACGCAGAGGGCTGTTGCTTCCTGCTTCCTCTTAGCTTTCAGCTGCAGAGGAGTTGTGTGGGCTTGTGAGTCCTGCTGACGTGAATTGGGATCCAGGGGCTTGAATTCAGTTAAGAATTTGGCCCAGCATATGTTAAAGCTGTCTTCTGCTGAGGTCAGTGTGTGTGAGCTGCTTTTTGATGGCACTAGAGCTCTCCTAGTCTGTGTTACTGCTCCTGGGCTGCTTTTTGCTTGGTTTTATTCACCTGCCTGTGAGGCCTCTCTGGGAGACCTGGATTAGGGGCATGTGAAATCACTAATGTCTTGGCAACTTCTGCTGACACCCAGGAAAAACTTCTCAGCAAACCCAGTGTAGATTTCCTTGCCTTTCCAAATGCAGGAGGTTGTACATAAATCAAGTGGACTGTGTACTGCCTCGAGCTGTCAGAACTGACTCCAGTTCACCAGATGCTTCTCTTTGGCTGTTTTGGATCTGCTGAAGTTCAGATAAATGTGATCTGTTCTCTGAAGTGTGTCAAATCTACATGAGACATAAAAGTTAACATTTATTTCCTTTACTAGAGCTGACTTTTTATAGAGAGAGTAAAGCTCCAAACAGTGTATGAACAGTAAAACTGAAATGTGAAGCTGTGGCCTGATCTCACCACTGCTGTTAAAATGGTTTTGCTGTGTGTGATAACCAGTCCCACAACCAGCTCTGGGCAGAGGAGAGCTGGGTAATGGGTCATGGCATCACTGGAAAAGAGAACTCATTCATCATGATAGATCCAAGGGAGGGAAACGGGCATGGACTGTGTTGTCCTGCCATTAATGGCTTTGGAAACATGACCCATTAAAGGAAATCTTGCTGGCAAAGTGACTTGCTGGGGAGATCTTGACCTGCAACCAATTTCATTGACAGACCTTCCAGGCAATGTGTGTCGCTGCCTGGAAGTCAGCCCCTAGCCGTACAGGTAAGGCAGTTTGGGGTCTGGCTCTTCTTCTTTGCTTGCTACATCTGGGGTGCTTTGATTTTCTGACTCTTGCCCATTATTTATCATCTCAGTAGATGTTCTCTTTGGATTGGGCAGGCGTGAACAGGAATCCACTTAGGGAATGCTGTAAACATCTCCTTGCAGCATCCTGATTGCCATCCTCCAGACCTGCTCTCAATTAAATGACGGTTAGTCATTGAATATTCTGGGGTTGGGCCAAACTCTAGTTTCAAAAGTAGGCTTTTTATTCCCTTGCCAAGCTGGGGCTATCAGTCAAAGCAGATGTGCATAACCAACAAACTCCTTCACTTTCATCATGGAAAAAACCCGTTAGTGCAAAGAGGCAAAAGAGCTGATTGTTTGGAGGTGCTTGAGTGTTGCCTATCTGCAGAAACCTTCTGGGTTGGTGGCTGGATAAGAGGCTCTGTTGCCAAATTAAACTTCAGTTTCATTTGTTTATGGCTCATCTTGGAAAGGGAAATGCAGACAAAAGACGAGGTGCCATGATTGTTCCAGAAGTTTGGTCTGCAGCTCTGCTGGGGGTGGGGAGAGAAAGGACATGAGTTGTCCTTTAAAGTGTCTTTCAACATCCACCACTGTGGGTTAAATACACTTTAAAGACCACTTTCATTAATAAAGTCATTTGGGGGACGCACACACTTTGCTAATAGTGAATATTTATACATGCTAACCAACATGTATAAATAAAAAGTTAATTGGGAGAAAGTTTGGCTTGATTTTTGGTGCTCCTGGTTGTGGAGCCTGCAGAGCAAGCAGGGTTCTCCAGCAAATAGCAGTCTTCGTTTCATGTGGAACTATTTAAAGCTTGGATGGATAAAGGATGGAGCGAAGAACGTGTATCTCAAGCCTGTAGGCACGTCCACAAAAGTTTACAAGGCCAAAGCTGGCAACTGTGTGCTGCTAGACAGCTACTGCCTTCAGATGCATCCAGTGCATGGGAAAGAGCAGCAGGATAGTCATCATCTGCAGGCGTCGTAAGGCTACACTGATGCCTGGCTTGAGGTCTGGGCTGCAACTGTTCAGCCAGGCTGCTGCTGGGCAGTGTTTTTCCAAGATCTCTGGAGAGACAGCCTGTTACCTGCTGTTCTGGTCTGATGGTTTTGTGCCACCATCTGGTCAGAAGTTGGGGTTTGAGGGTTTTTTTTCTCCTTAATTTGCTCGTTATGAGCTCCTTCACCTGGAAAGGAGCAGGTCTGCCTCACAGCTCATGCTGGAAGCAGGTAGTGCTTTCTTTGCTGGATGTGGCCCATTTCCTCCCATTGAGAAAGTTGATTTAAAAGCCAGCTGGGCTTACACAGAAGCAGCACACAGATGTAGGGCTTCTGTGTGTGCTGCTGGGTCCTGTGTGTCTCTCCAAGGCTCCCTAAGCTTCCAGGGGTTCTGGCTTGGCTTTGGTCAGGTAGGTACCTACTCGTCCATGAAGCAACTCTGATGCTTTCACTTTGGGGAAGAAATTAGATGTGGTGTTCTCAGTCTTTGGTCTAGACAGCGGCAGCTCTGGGAGTCTGTGAGCAGTAGAGAGCCCTCCTTGAGGGGGGACATGCTCTTCAGACCTGTTCCTCCCTGACCTGACAGCAGGAAGGGATCATCCCTTGCTTTCTGGCTTGGGTTGGCTGTAGGCATTCTGTGGCTCCTGGGACACGGTTACATCAGCCTGCCAGGGTCTGGCCAGGAGATGGTGCTGAAAGGCCGCTGACCGTGCAGGCAAAGTGCCACCAAGCCCAGTTTGGCCCCATTAGCACTGGGATGGCATGGGTGGCTCTCCGAGGATGTGCAATGCCTCTCATCTTTGGCGTTGAGGTGGAACATCACATATGGATCTGCAGCAAGACTTGTTTGGATCTTAGATCAGGACCACATCCCCAAACATGGGTGGTGGCTTTCCAGAGCAGCATGCTGGAGGGGCTGCCAGTATTAAAAAGGAGCCCTAATGAGGAGCTTTTGGGGATTTAAATGAGCACAGCCACTGCTCTACATCCTGGGGTTAAACCCAGTTTACAGAGTGTTGCCTGAGGGCACTTTGGTCCCAAATGCACTGTGCATCCTGAGCTTAGAAATGCCTGATCTGAGACTTCTGAGGCTGTGGTGGGGATTTGGGCTTCCCCCTCCCAGCACCCCCCCCCAAGGCACGTCCTAATAGGGCCACCAACTAAATAATGAATGACGATGCAAATTCCAATAGCAACACTGAGTCGGGATGAACAGGAATAACAGCCTCAGCTCTTTTCCCCAGTCCAGGCTGTCTGCAGACCTTGCTCAGTGAATCAGTCAGTGCTAGAGAGCTGTCAGCAACCTTAAATACTAGAAAATAAAGGGGGGGCTCAGTGGGTTTTGAGGGGGGAAAAAAAAAAGGGACTATTACATTTTTGGATCAGGCTCTGCAGCGAAGGTGTTGCCTTTGCCAATTCCTTGCTTAAACCATGGCATAAAGAGGCCTTGTGCTTTATTCCTGGGATAAATGGCATTGCTTTGTGCAGCTCTACATTATGCTGTTTTTCATTAGGCCTCTGTTGCACGAGGAAAGAGCAGGGGAAGTGGAGCTGAGGAAGAGGAGCACCCTTACGAGCTGCTGCTTTCAGCAGAAACTAAGAAGCCAGTTGCGGTGGATAGGAAATCAAAAGGTAAGTGAGGATCCAAAAAAGCAGAGCATTTTAGGTGCATTTAAGGAAAATAGAAGGCAAAGGGTCACTGGAACAATGAAACTCTGTTGGGTGGGGTGGCTGGGGTCGGGATCACAATTGTTTGGCTTCCTGGCAATCATCACTTTTATACAGGAGAGATCTCAACGTTCCTGTACAAAGTGTACGTGGAGGAAGGGCAGCTCTGCTATTTTGAGGTTGTGAGAGGACCTGCTCTCTTAACTTAGGAGATAAGCAAATCTTGTGTGTGGTGAAGTAACTACAGAGGGGTCTGGGAGGCTGCGCCCTGGCGTTACGGTGAGATGAACCGGTGAGGGTGTTTCCATGAGCCACGGGCACCGTCCAGGTGAACTCAAAGACCTGCTGGTGGTGTTTGTGTCAACAGATGACTGGCCCTGCTACCCTGGTCTTAAGATCAACACCCTGCTGAGTATTGAAGTTAGTTTGAGATATAAATGAAGATAGGAGGATAACACCCGTGTAAGAGCGAGCCCTTCTCTAGAACTCACTGCAAACCCTGTATGTAGCTGGGTTAAGTACTGAACTAGTCTGTCTTCTCCCAGAGGGACATCTGTGCTTTGCAGGGGATCTGGGAACACCTTGTCTCTTGTGTTTTGGCTATTGCCAGGCTTTCTGGCTTTAATTCAACATCAACAGCAGATTTGTTTAGTGGAAAAACATCTTTTGCTTTATTCAAAAATCCTGAGCAGGAATTCTGGAAGGATTTAGTTTGGGACTCTTAAGCCTGGAGACATCTCACTTTGAGGATGAATGGAGAATAATGAGGTCTCGATGTGATCCCCTGGAAGACCTGCAGCTTTTTTCCTCTCCTCCTTGCAGCATGATAGCTTTCAATCCTCCAGTCCCACTGCACTCCTAGCTTGTACAGGGTGGCACAAGAGGTCATTGTTTTCCCACCAGCATTTGCCAAAGCCACTTGCTGCCAGAGGCAAAGTTAGGATGCTTTTCAGGTTGGTGCTTTGCTCTCTAGTCCTTGGGCGACAGCCATCGAACCGGCAGCTTTCGGGCATCTCTTCAGTGTGCAGCTATTGCTGGCTATTCAAGTGTGAGCTGTTCCCAACTGCTTCACTCCTTTCTCTGGCTAATGTGTCTAGGCTTGATTAATATGAGTGAAGGTGTGTTGTAATTACCTATCAGATGAAAATAAAATCTCAAAAGAAAGGCACCTGCTTGTTCTTGGGGTAAATCTTTCCCCTGAGGATGTGGGTACTGCAGGCTGTCTCAGCCCTGGTTCCTGGAGAGGCTGCAGGAAGCATCTTTAGCCTGTGAAGGATCCAGAGCACAGTCCTGTCTCTTAACGAACAGCTAGAAAAAAGACTAGCTGTCACTTCAGGGTTTGCAGTCTGGGGACAGCACTGCTGTGTCTGTAACAAACCCAGAGCCATATTCAGTGTTGCAGTGGGACAAATCCAAGGATGCTGCTGGGTTTTTTCATCTTCCAGGACTTGTCTGCCTTTCCAAATGCAGTTTGCAGTGACTAATGAGGTGGAGCCTTTGATCTGATGGAGGTGAAAACCTGCTCATAGGGGAAAGGGCCCAGACAATTTGTTTCTTATCTCTTGCACTTCTTATCTCCTCTCGCTCTTCGTGGTGGACCTGGAGAAGGGGAGACAATTGTCTGTCCCCCTTATCCAGAGGGTACCAGCTGTTTTATACAACATCCCTGGGGCATGGCAGCATGGGTGGCAGATGTGCATAACCAACAAACTTCAGCTGGCAGGTCTCCCTGTTCTGCAGGAGCTTTGTCAGGGCCCCACAGCATCCTTCACCTGATGCTTCTCCTCTCAGGGACTTGAGGCTTCTCAGCCCCAGTAGGAAATGAGTCACTGCCTGGTTTTCTCTCCTGTTTCTCTCTTTTGTCCTTAGTGCTGACTGTCTGTGGTGTTTGTCCTTGCTCTGTCACCTCATTACCAGCTGCTTCTTTCTGCACGTGAGTTTCATAACTGCTGGGGAAGGGTGGATCAGCTTTGAAATCTGCTTCATTACCCTGGGAACAAAAGGAAACGCTTCCTGCTTTCCTGGTAGTCGGGGTCAGATGCCAGGAGGGCATGTGGAAGCAGACGTAGCTAAGTCTGGAATGCAAGGTATACGCTGTTGGGGCAGAAGAGAGGATGCATGTAGGGAGTAGCAGGATTGTTTTGGCAAACAATTAAACAAGGGCTGAGTGAGGGACTGAAGGCTTAATTGGAGTGTTGGAGAATTTTCCCACCTCTGGATCAGAAGGGTCCCAGAGCATCAAAGGCAGCCGCTGAATCCGAAGGGAAGGAGCAGGCTGAAGCACAGCTTTGAATTCCTTCTTGGCCCTGGATCTGAGGGGTTGGGCTTCTAGATGTTACTGGATGGGTTCTGGAAGAGCCTTTGGTCAGAAGAGGACTCTGATCCTTGCAGGCTATTGAGCAGGGCTTCTCAGGACAGCCAAAAGGCTGCATTTCAGGCGTGCTGGTTTTAACGGTGCCTTTCACATGTGATAGCTGCCTTTGTTCCTCTTGCTGCGAGTTGTCTTGTATCCAGTGGCTAGATGAATGTGGTATTATCTGCCTGGCTTTGGTTGCCTTTTGTGCATGGTACAGCAGTTTGCTGTCACATGCTGGAGCACTGGGAAAAGTTGGCCTCATGTTTTGGGCAGAGTATCAGAAGGGGTTTGAGCCAAATGCTTTCCCATCCCCTTTGGTAAGGAAACTACGTGCAACCGGGTGGATGAAGTCAGGGCAGTCAGACCTTGTAAATAGGCCAAGAGTGGTGGACTGACCGGGAGGAGACTGTGCAACTCCTGCTGCATTCAGAGAGATCAGATGGAGGATGAATACTGAAAAGCCTTGTGAGTTTTGATGTCTGTCTTGCTTCCTGGGAGAGTCATCTGCAGGTAGGACTGACTTGGTTCCTTCTGATGGTTTTAAAAGCAGGTATTTGTTGAGGTTCTGTGCTGCTTCCATAAGAAGCCCAGCTTCAATTCCCTACTTTTGCCTCTCCTCTTGCTGGAGTTTTTCTTTATGGCAGCTCTGGCTCACCCAGATGCAGGGCTGAGCTCTAAACAGATGATGGGAGACTAAACATGCTGACGTGAGATTTAAAGAAAATACATTTTCATGAAGCCAGAGTATGGTGGGATGGGTGTCCCTGAAGGGCATCTCTGGGGGGACATGGGTATCGCGAACAGATTGGAAGGGATGAGGGACAGAGACCTCTTGGTTTGCCCTGAAATGAGCGACAGGGCAGTTCTGCAGCCTGGATGCCTGCCTGTGGCTCTGTCCAGGCTGGAGGACAGATGCTGTTCCCACATCTCAGGTCCAGGCCTGCATTTCTGCTGCCATAATCTATTTAGAAGCTCCAGTGTAGAGTCACATCAACCATCTCTAAGCAACCAGGGCAGTGTTTTTATTGTCCTTGCGTAAAAAGGGAGTAGGGGAGGGAGTAGACATGAGCATGAGTTCCAGCAGCTCTTGGAGGATAAACTCTGCCCAGCTGGCTGCGATGGACCCAGCAGTGTGCTCTGCATCCTGGGTTTCACAGTTCCTCTCTTGCTTTAGTTTCACTGAGGTTGAAGGGGAGTTTTGCACCTCTAAAATAGCACCCCCCAGACCATCTTCCCTCTCTGCTCCAGCCTTCCATGTCACAGGAGAGAGATTTGTATGCTCTTCATCTGACAAACTCTGGCGTGCTGTGGCATGGGGAGCCCTTTCTCTATGAAAGCTTAGAGGCTAGTGTATGACCTCATGAGTTTTAAGGTTGGGGAGCTTAAGCAAAAAGCAGCTGCAGAAACAGCTTCCTTCTCCTAATCCAGGGGTGTGAAATGAATCCTGCTGCTGGGAAAGAAGTTCAATTAAGGCAGAGTGGTTGCAGCTTACTGGTAGGAGTTTAGGGAAGCTCTTCCAGTGCTGTCTGGAATCACCAGGCTGCTGGGAGGCAAGCTCTTAATTGAGTCCTCCTTGGGAAGCAGACAGTCTGTACCCAGAACAGCGTTCCTGTTCCCGTTAGGTGTTGGAAGTTCATCCTTTTGGTGAAACCTGCAGCAGGCATTGGCTGAAGAAGTCAGGACCAGGTAGATGTCTGTGCTTGGGTGTAAAATGAGCTAAGGGAGTTGAACAGTAGCCCGTCTCTTAAGGATGGCTCCGTGACTGACTTACAAGGTGTAACTGGAGGAGGATGCTTTCAAATCCCTTGAGGATCAGCAGATGGATAGAACCGGGGTCCCTCTGCTTTCCTAGCTCCTAAATGTTATTTTTCCCCTTCTCCAAATTCACTGCACCCTGGACAAATGGGTACTGTTCATCAGCACACCAGCTGAATCGTGTCAGTAACCCATCCCAAGAAGGTCTGCCTGCTCGAGTGGCTGCTGTGGCCCCTCTGCCAGCCAACCTGGGCACCTGCAGCTGAACCCCCAGAAGGATTCTTTGAAGCCCCAGGATTCCCCTGGGAACTCTGTGTTGCTGCCACGTGCACCTCAGTGGTAACAATGTGTGAGATCGAGCTTCCCTTCTGATGTTGGCTCTTCTGTCTTGAACTTTAGCACAGGCCTGTGCTACATGCTCTGAAATGTCTCCAAGATGTTCCTCACATCATCTGAGCCAGTGCTCATGCCCTTCCTTCCTTGGCAGCTGCCTCGTGTCCTGAAGTCCTGCTTCACTGGCCTGAGGATGAATGGGCGGCTGTGATTTCTGTTCAACAGGAGACCTTTTGTGAGTGGCTGGGGCTGGATTTGGAGCACTTTGTTCTCGCTGGACCCAAGCCTTCCAGCACATGACAAAAAATTCCACCAGCCGCTCTTCTGCCTTCAGCAGAAATGTCAGTAAAGGCTAAGTTGGGACATGAGAGGAGTTATTTCCAAGGCAGGAAAGAGGTTAAGAAGAAGGGCTGATGGGTTTGCAAGAGTTTTTTTCACTTCCCATCAGGTTAATGTGACTGTCCCATCAAAGCTGTGTCCCACTGGGTTGGTAGCTGCTTCTTAATACCACTCTGCCCTGTGAATGCAGCGTGTCCAATCTCTTCCAAGGTCTCTCTCCAGCATTCATAGAATCATAGAATGGTCTGGGTTGGAAGGAACCCCAAGGATCACAGAGCTCCAATCCCCTGCCACAGGCAGGGCCACCAACCTCCAGGCCTGGAGCTACACAAGGTTGCCCAGGGCCCCATCCAACCTGGCCCTGCATTACAGCTTACAGCTGTCTGGTCTCAAGATCCCATCGGGTGCTGCCAGCATTCCCCACCAGCAGTAGGAATGATGCTTGATGATGCCACCTGCCCGCAGGGAACGTGCCTCCCCCTTGGCAAGCTTCAGTTGCAGAACTTGTGGTTTACATGCCCATTCAAAATAATCAACAACTACTTCACTGTCCTGGAATCTTTTAACTCGCAGGATCCAGAATGAAACAGGCTCCTGCAGCGCTGGATCCCAGCGAGGAGCGAGCTCCGCCGGCGCGTTGCCCTGGCAGTTAACCTCTGCTCAGGCTTTTGCTGTTCCTGACTCAGCTGCCAACTGAGCAAGCTGCTCTTAGCGTTTCTGTGGAGTAAACAAATGCCTGTGAGAGGGACTGGCTGTGCTCAGACACAGGGGGCATGAAACCCTACGTTCTGAAGTGGATAAATGCCCGATCCAGTCCTTTCCTGCCTCATTTCTGGGGTGGTGGTGTTTGAAAATGGCCCTGGGGAGGCTTAGTGCTGGAACGGATGCTTGGGGTGGGGGGAAGGAGCTGATCTCCCTGTTGCTGCTGTTAATGGGCTGCTTTTAGTTCAAGATAAGTCAAATTCATAAGTGTATTTGGCCTCTGAGGATATCTCTGCCGTGGCTTCCTAGAGCTGCTGCCTTGTGAAGCAAGCGATTTCCTCTGCATGTCTAAACATCCTCTGCGTTTTGGAGCCTTTGCTTTGTTGTTCCTTTGCAGCCTTGAGTTTTGCCCTCAGTATAGGGAGTGTTTCTTCAGCACTTCAAACCTGCAAACAGGTCTGGGAATCCTTGGGAATTCTGCTTGTTATCCTCAGGGTTTTGCTTTTACAGTTCAAATACATGTGTGTAAGGTGAGCGAGGTGAGTACACGTGTGTGGCTGTGTGCACGCTTGGCGATTGGGATCAGTCAATTATTGATGATTTATCCAAGGTCTTGGTACCTGATATTAAAGATGCTGGTGCAGGAGTAGCTGAGTAACAGTGTCATGTTTCTGGGACAGCCGGTACTCTGGGCAGCTCCATCAGTCTGTTCTGTGTCCGGTGTTTCTCTTGTGAGAGACACAGAGACTTTTTTAATGGAGGGATTTTTTTATTATTACATAAACTGTTTATTTCTCTCCCCTGAGTAAGGAGGAGAGGTTAAACTCAGAAACCACTGGGGAACGAAAGCAGTGTGTTGGGTTTGTTGATGGGTTGGGTTTTTTTTTTGGGGGGGGGAGAGGAGGATTTTGGAACTGGCAGGTTGATTCCAGTCCAGAAGTTTTCCCACTCTTGTGCCAAGAGCAGGGAGTGCTGCTCTAAATAACGCTCTGGCCTTTATGGAAACGTATCAGATGTTCCAGGAGCCTCTGTCTCTGCTGCTCCTACCTCGCTCGCTCTCGCTGCAGGATATAGTTAGCACTTCTCTTAGCCTTATATAGCAAGGCCTGATAGTTAGTGTTAACAGGAATAAAACAACAAGGAGGGCTGCCAGATTGCATAAATCACACCAGTGTTTGGAATTTCATAAATGCCATGACTTTGGGTACAAGTTGACCATGCGGAACAATACTGGACTGTTCTCTCTATCTCTCCCTCCCTCGCTGAGGGAGGGTAGGGGGAGAGCTGGAATTTTGCTGCTTCTTCCATGTTTTTTTAATTCCCCCTTCCCCCTTTTTTCATCCTTGAAGACCACAAGAGGAGCAGTGGCAGCCGCAGCCAGGATTCTGCCGACGGTCAGGACATCCAGGTTCCGGAGCAGTTTTCAGGGTTGCTTCATGGTTCTTCCCCGATCTGTGAGATAAGCGAGGACCCTTTCAGGCTCGTTTCCTCCTCGGAGAAAGGAGGCACGGAACCTACAAGCCACCCACCTGCTATGCAGCTGGAGGATGCTGACTTACCTGCTTCTGGATCAGTACGGACCAGCTCTCCGGACCAAAACCAGAAAGTGGTCTACGCAACCATCCAGCACACGCACGTCAACCGGGCGGATCCTGAAACTGTAGTCACACCCCACGTGCTACAGCACCCCGGCGGTGCTGAGGAAGAAGGGGACAGAGCTGTGGGCAGAGCCCACCCAGGAGTAAGCCCAAAGCCGAGCTTAAACTCAGCCGCAGCTTGTCTAAATCGGACTCTGATCTTCTGACCTGCTCTCCGACAGAGGACGATGCCATGGGGAGCCGGAGCGAATCGCTCTCCAACTGCAGCACTGGGAAGAAGAGGCTGGAGAAGTCCCCGTCCTTTGCTTCGGAGTGGGATGAGGTAAGGCTGACTTTGCTTAAGAGCTTCTATGCCCTGTATGAATCTGCACAGCGTGAGCTCCTCTCTACCACGCTGGCCTTCAGAGGGCTCCCGGGCGGTTCTCACTACTTGTACTAACTCTCCCATCACGTTACCAGGCAGTTGCTCACTTACAAGTCTTTAAGGTGTTAAATGACAAAAAAAAGAGTAGGGGAGAAGCAGAATTGCAGGAAGCGAGGAGCTTTTCAAGGTTTAAGCTGTTCAAATACAGGGCTTGATTTCTTTTGGGCAAGCCAGATGAGTTTTACATCCCCAAAACAAGGGAGAATTGATAACAGTGCTCCTCACATCTCTCTTTCCAATTCTTCCCTGTGAACTCTCCCAGCATCCAGAGATGTCTTGTTTCTGGGTCGCTGCTGCTGGGGGTGTAGGGGCAACCAGTGTCCTGGGTTCGTGGGGATGGAAGGAAGAGAGTAATTAGGCTGTTTTGTGTATTTAATATCTCCTCCTTTCCTCTTCACTTATTTATTTCAGAGGCTTGTTAGAAGTCACTTTATTACAGCACAGGAGGCCCGTGGATAGTTAAATATTTCATGCTCAAAGTTGGCCCTAGTGAACCACTCGGGTGAGATTAAGTGTCCCTCTGAAACTCAGCACCGCAGCATTACTGAAACATTCTTTGGAGATGATTCTCTGCTGGTGGAGCAGCAGCTCTGCACGAGAGATAAGCTCAGATGAACCACTCTTTGTACACTGAAAGGAAATAAAACCCCTGCGTGGTGCTGGGGGTGTGGGCATGTGAATTAATGGGACCATCGTGCCCATGCTTGCTTGTGTCTGTGTCCTGGGTGGATGCTCAGCTTCCTCTCTGATCCCAGTAAAATCGTCTTTTATGGAAGAGGGGGAGGTATTTGAAGATGTAAAAAGGGGGAATCCCTTCTCTGTATGAGCCCAGCTTCCCATTCATACCCTCACTCCCTGTGGGGTTTCAGGGTCTCTGGTTTCCTCTGTAGGAGGTTTGGTTGTAGAAGCTTTGCTGTGAATTACCTGGCTCAGTTGTACTATGAGCAAGGGAAAGATCCTGCAGCACGAGGCTGATTTTAAGGGACTGGATAACTTTCCCTGGGCTTTTTCATTCCAAACTGTTTACAGCAAACAGTTGAAAGGGAAAAGGAGCTTTTGGCTTTGCAGTGCAGCATGACTTGACTAGTAGCAGAGGTCAAGCGTTAACGTGCCTGTGTTTCCTCTGCTCAGAGAGCAGATCCTCTTCCCTCCTTGTAAACAAAAAGCATCACTTCCCCCCAGTGTCAGCCCAACGAGCCACAGGAGGAAAATCTGCTTTCCCTTCCCATTATGTTTAGGTGAGGAAATCAGGGAAAGAATGTGAAAAATGCACATCTGTCTCCAATGGGACCAAAAAACCCATGTACCATCCAAACCTGATGGGTTTGTTTGTCTTCCTGGTTTCTGGTTTAATTGAAACACTTTGTGGAGTGGCTTTGGTCTGGTTGTGGTCAGAGCACTGAGTGCCTTGGGGTCTCATGGCTGTTGGACCAGCTTGAATGACTCTGGATGAGGGTTTCTCCTCCCTGCCTCAGTTTCCCCATCTGTGAGATGGCAATAGCTGCTTGCTTTTTTTTGTTTTCAGAATGTTTTTGTTCTTCTGCAAAGCACCACTTGGAGGGAAATAGTCTCCTAAGAAGGTAGACAAGCCAGCAGCTGGTGACTCACTGCCTTCAGCTTGATTTGCTCTTTAATCTCCAACAACTCTATAGAGACATTTGGGGTCTCATTCTGACTCCTGTTCTTGCTCTGAAACCCTAAAGCAGACTCCTGCAATGGGTGAGGAGTGGTAAAGATGTGCCTGAGGGGAACATTTTGGGGTATTTTTGCAGTAATTTGTATGTGCAGAAAGGGGCTGATCCGGCTGGTCATTAATGGCAACAATGAGATTTAAACACAACCGTGGGGCTGTTGTTGGAGGTTTAATTAGTTCCCTTGATGGGATAATGCAGCTGCTCTGAACTAAATGCAACTTGCAGCCTCTGAATTTGCCAGGCTTGATAGAAAACCTCGTCGAGTTGCCCCTGTTAGGGATGATTTGGCTCTTCCTCTGCATTGAGAGGGAAGCAATGGCAGATTTATATATGTTATTCTGTTAATTTTAATAGTCTTTATGCAGGCAGCCGAGGAGGAAGGCGATCCATGTGCAGCTCTGTGCAACGTGCAGCTGCAGCAAACAAGCAGAGGATCTTGCCCGCTGGCCTTGCCAGCAGTAGGTGTGCCTGTTCAGGGCGCTGGGGATTTAGGGAGGGACCTGTTTATGTCGGTGGACAGATGGGATTCGTGGCAGAGGCCAAACTAGCATCGCTCTGGGCCATGGGGGACTGCGCTCTGACCAGGAACAGCAGGAGAATCTGCTGCTTGGATGCAAAGGGTCACGTCCCTTCCCCGGCCGAGCGCTGCCAATGCCCTTTGTTGGAAGTGGAAGGTGGCGCCGGCGTTGCCAGAAGGGTGGGATGGGGAAGAAATGATTCACTTGGCAAAAGCTCATCCCCGTTCCCAGTTGCAGCTCCCTTGCTCCAAGGACCTGGCCCAAATAACAGATGCCGGCTGCGCTCGCTGTTGTGCGCTCTGTCCTGCAAAGGATGTTCAGCGTGAGGCCCGTCTGCCTCCTGACCTCCAGCTCCTTCATGGGAGCATGAACACACACGTGGTGTCACCCTCCCGGATAGAAACTCTTCGTTAGCAAGCCAGAGAACTCATTAAAGCAAATGGCAATGCATTGCCTGGGGTGTGAGGGGTGAAGACCCCTTGGTGCCTCTGCGTAGGAAGCAAGCTGGGGGAGAGGAAGGGTGGGAGGGAGCAGCGCTCTGGTCAGCTTGAGTGCTTGAGTCCTTCCAAACTTGGCTGTGGGCTAAAGTGATAAATTTGTTTTTCCTAATGGGCTCATAAATATTTAGCAGTTGGGAGATGAGCGTGGCAGCCGCAGCTCCCTGTGAGTTTTGTACAGGAGAATAAACTCTGTGTGCTTCTGACAGAGCAGAGGGGCTCTCAGCACTCTGCCCGACTGCCAGCCCCCTTTCCAGGGTGGATTAACTCGCCTCTGCTCTGCTTCCTCCTCCAGGGAGCAGCTCCAGCCCCACACATTTGTCTGGGTTCAGTTGCGAGCTACTCTGTGGGCAAGCAAACTTCCTCATGCAGAATGGTTTGGGGGTCTCTTGGGAGCTTGCTCAGCAAGCCCGCCCGTGGGGTGGGATCCTGGAGGGGCTGAGCTGGTGTCTGTCTCAGTGATGAGCTGTCCCAGGTCGCTCTGGATGAAAGGCAGCACACCCCCGTGCAATGTGAATAGCGAGCTGCTCAGCAGAGGCTAAAGCTCTGCTTTATTCTGAGTCCAGGCTATCTTGAGCACTCTCAGCCAGGTTTAGGTGTTAAATGTTTCCTTCTCCCCCTGTCCCAGCTTCTGGTGTGTGTTTTTTTTTCCCAGGGCTTTTCATCCGTTTGATAGATCAGCCTGTCAGTGCTAAAGAGAGCCCAGCCGAGAGGAAGTAAAACTTCATCACCATCATTCACTGAGCTGCCACAGCTCTGCTGGGGAAGCAGCTTCCTGGCAGCGAGAGTAATTAGTGAGGATGTAATCTGCTGGGAGAAGCGACAGAGGGATGATGGCTGGCTTGAGGATGCTGTCAAGCAGTCCTCTAGGAACAGCACAGGCTTGAGAAGTCGTTGGGCTGTGGCAAACGCTTTCTGTCCCTTTGATGCTCTCAGGTTGATGGAAGCATTGTGCAGGTTTTGGGGAGCAGCCTCGCTTCTCCCAGGACCAAGCAAGGTGATGAAGTGAAAAAACCCCTAAATGCAAAGAGTTGGCTCCGTTCACAGAGGAGGGAGGAGACATTTGGCTTCAGCAAACCGCAGAGATGTGGGGTAGAGGCTTGGCTGCAGGGTTTGAGGTTCCTTTATCGTGCGTTTCCTATGTGGTGCTGCTTCTGCTGTCACCTCTGTTGCTCAGTTCTGCTTCATACCCCAGGACAGCCCGCTCCAGGGAAGGGGTATTGCAGTGTGGTGGTTCTCAATAAGTGTGTGATCCAGGAGATCACAGAATCACAGAGTGCTGAGGGTCTGAAGGGACCTCAAAAGCTCATCTAGTCCCACCCTCTGCCAGAGCAGGATCACCCAGACTAAATCCCACAGGAACACATCCAGGCAGGTTTGAATGTCTTCAGAGAAGGAGACTCCCCAACCTCTCTGGGCAGCCTGTCCCAGGACTCTGGTCCTGACCTACTACCCACCCCCTTCTTATACCCCCTGGATGCCATCAGCCTTCTTGGCCACAAGAGCACATTGCTGGTCACGGGCATCCTACTGTCCCCCAGGTCCCTCTCACCTATGCTGCTCCCCAACAGGCCAGTCCCCAACCTATGCTGGTACCTGGGGTTGTTCTTCCCTAGATGCCAGACCCTACACTTGCCCTTGTTAAATCTGAGACACATCTGTGTGAGCCAATGTCATCAGTCCATATCTGCACCCCTGTCCTGAGCAAAGCCCTCTGGAGATGGGGCTGTTTGAGTGAGCTGCTCCCTGGGTCGGAGATGTTGATAAGAAAAATGATCTCTGCAGTGTTCAGGGGCAAAGGATGAGGCAGGCTGCTGAGAATTAGCCTCAGACCTGGCTCCTGACATCCCTTAATCCTCCACTTCCAGCTGCCTGCTATCAAGGAGGTGGCTTCCATGCAGAATTTGTAATGAGCACTGGGCTTAGAGGTTCCAGCACCAATTTCACTAAATGAGGTGGCTGCTTTGTGTTCCATCCTTCACTCTTTTAGGAAGAGATTAAACCTCCTTCAAAAGAAACTTAGGGAACTGAATAAAACATGCATTTTATTTCAGCCTTTTTTTAGAAAAAAAGGAGATGCAGAGTCAGCCCCTTTGATGCCTCCCCCGACCCCCAAGGGAATTAGATGAATTAATGAATATTCTGTAGGTACTTCTGGCTCTGGACAACCGTCATCTCCTGTGAGTAATTGCAGTGGTGCTTTGCTATCACTGCAGAAGGCTGTAACATTAGGGGTAACTGTGGATGTGGTGTTTTACCTCTTGCCAACCCATTTTTGGGGGTAAGGATGGATGCCAGGAGTAAACGGTGCATCCATCCTGCTTCTCATCCCGGGTTTTGAAGAGCTGGGGAGTGAGTTGTTTGAAGTGGTGGCTGCTCTGGAGTGGCTTTAAATACTTGAGCTCTATTAACCTTGTCAGGACTGCTTGGGTGCTTAAGTACCTAGTGGAATTAGTGCCTTAATTACACGCCTCCAGTTGAGAATTAAGAACACTTCCAATGAAACGTGAAACTCTGGGGAAAGGTCTTGATGCAAAACCTGCTGCTGCCTTGAAATGACACCCAGAAGTTGAAAATTCGGAGCTGCTGAGCTGGTTTTGAAAGAAAATGCAAATATTTCCCTTGTTATTCGGGGGAGAGCTGCTATTTTTGTGCCTGGTGAAATTGCATCTTGTAAAAGCTCAGTGAGTTTTGTTCTGACAAGCTCCTTACCTGCTGGGTAACAGCTCCCGCACGGCTCGCCCTGTACATCAAAATCCTGGTGTTTCAAGTGAGAAACACGTTGAGAAAACAATATGTTCACCCCCTCCTTGCCTGTACAACCTGCAGCATCCCAGGCTGGGCATTCCATCCCAGGCTGGGCATTCCATCCTGGGCTGGGCATCACATCCCAGGCTCATGTGGTCCCACGCAGCCCGAGGACATCCCTGCTGTGTGGGATACAAGGTTCCTTCCCTGCTTCCAGCCAGCCTGTGCTTCCTAAAATGTTTAATTTATTCTTTTTTTTTTTTCATATTCAGGTTTTGAAAATCTCCTGCTCTGCTGACCCTGGGTTTGGGCTGTGGGACCTGTTTTCAAAGCAATGTGTGCGTGGTGTGGTTTTGGGCTGATGTTCCTTGCTGGGCGCTGGCCTTGCTGGCTGGCAGCAGGGACAGGGAGGGGATTGTCCCTTTCTGCTCTGCCCTTGTGAGGCCCCAGCTGGAGTCCTGTGTCCAGATCTGGGTCCCTCAGTACAAGAAAGATATAGAACTTCTGGAGAGGGTTCAGAGGATGCCAAGATGATCAGAGGGCTGGAGCAGCTCCCCTTTGGAGAGAAGCTGAGGGAGCTGGGCTGGGTCAGCCAGGAGAAGAGAAGGCTGTGGGGGGACCTCATTGCAGCCTGCCAGTCCCTGAAGGGAGCAGAGGAACAGGAGGGGAATCAGCTTGTTCAAGGGCAGAGCCTGGCAGGACAAGGGGATGGAGTGAAGCTGGAGGAGGGAAGGGTGAGAGGAGAGACTGGGGGGAAGTTCTTTGCAGAGAGAGTGGTGAGGGGCTGGAACAGGCTGCCCAGAGAGGGGGTGGGTGCCCCATCCCTGGGGGTGTTGAAGGCCAGGTTGGCTGGGGCCCTGGGCAACCTTGTGTAGCTCCAGGCCTGGAGGTTGGTGGCCCTGCCTGTGGCAGGGCGTTGGAGCTCTGTGATCCTTGGGGTCCCTTCTAACCCAGACCAGGCTGGGATTCTATCATTCTAAGCTCTCATTTCTTTGCCCTTTGCCTCAAATATTTTACTGGTTTTATTTATTTATTTATTTAAGGAAACAGCAGTACTATGGCCAGTATTTCTGATTTCTGCTCTTTTAAACAAGCACACCCACCAGGATCTCAATCAACTTAATTATCAGGCCGATTATTATCTCCAGGTCCCGGTTTCCTCTTAGTTTTCCTGTGCTGGGGTCAGGAATTCTTACATCATCTTTCCTGTCATATCTCTCTTCCCTTTGCCCCCAAGGGTGAGATTTCCTCCATCCTCAAGCTTGCTGAAGCTGGAGCTTTTGTGCTTTCACCATACTGGTTTGCATAGCTCTTGTGAACGGTAAAATCATTAACAGCCTGTGAAAATCATAACCCAAGACTGACCCGAGCCAATCCAAGCCAAATAAAGACCATTTATCAATTTTATAGGTAAAATCAATCAGTGTTCTGGCCTGAAAGGCAAATATAAAACCCAAGTATGCTTTATCCTTGTGTTTAGCAGCAAGGCTTCAATGTAACAAGAATTAGATCTGTCAGCTCTTTGATTCCTATCAATTTATCTGGAACTAGACAGGTATCCAGGGCAGCTCTCCCTAAGGCAGGTTTGCAGGATCCAGTGAGGAGCTTATCAGCTGCTCTGTGCTTGGAAGAAGCTTTCCCTCATGCCAAAGGATTTGTGAAAATGCCCTCGATACGGATCTAAATGCACAATGACTTCTTTCTCCTCCTATTTGTAGGTCACCAATTACAGCCTGACCGAGGGGCTGAATTAGCCTGTGTGCATCCAGTGCTCTAGGATAATACACTGATTTTTGGGCTGTTGCTGCTGTTTCTGTTAACTTTTCAAGAGTATTTAACTCAATATTTCTGAACCAGAAGCTTTTCACTCTCTTAAGTAAATGATTTGTGCTCTGATGGGGTATCTCTGTTATGTAACGACCTTGTGATCATTAGTGTTTTCCAGACTCTTGAATGGGGAACAGAAGCTCCCAGCCTCAGCATCCTTAGTAAATTCAGGCTTTCATGATGTTCTCTTCCACTTTGAGTTGTGTCTTCCAGCACTTCAGAAGCTTTTATTTTTATAGATGTTTCCATCGCTCTACCTCAAGTCTCTGAGCTGGCTTCACCATCCCACGTTGTCACCTGCAAGCTGGAGACAACCCTTGGTCTGAGAGCTGAACATCACTTTCAGCTTTGTGTTTAGGATGGAAACGTAGCTGGGAAAGCAGTGAATTGATTTGTTATTTTTAAGGGGGTTTTGTCATCTCTTAGCATGAGTTCAAACTAACCAGCATCCGACCACTTACAAGCAGACACGCTGTCATGTTTGGCCACCTTCCTTGTCTTGTTAACGTTGAATTTCACTGGGTGCTTGGCAAAAACCCATTGATATTCAGAAGGTTCTGACACTGCAGATCCACCACACCCTGGCTGTGAAATACAGATTTATACTGCAGGTTCCTTTTCCCTTTCCATATGTGTTCGGATTTGCAATTTTGGGATATGAAACCACAGACTGGGGAGTGGTGGGAAGCCCCAGCCCCCCATCCAAATGAGTTTCTTGGAGGCTGTGTTAAGCCAGAAAACGTGTGCACCTTTATCACTGCTGAACAGTTGTGGAACACCTTGAACTAAAGAATTAATTTAGTGTGAGTTCTGGTGTTGGGTGTGCTGCTGGAGGGGGGAATTTGGCATGGGGGGGCTGGGGTTTGGGTGGTGAAATGTGCCTCTGACTTGCTTGCTTTTGTAGCCTGGGTTGGAAGTCATAAATTGAGTGTTACGTTCTTCAGGCCTTTGGTATTTGTTATGCTGAGCTCCTCACACGGGCTGGGATCTTTACAGAATATATTGAGCCATGAAATATGAGGCTTCTGCTCTGTGGGATGCTGATGTGGAGAACAGAAGTGAGGAAGCATCATAAACTAAACCAGAAGTGGTTTATGTGCTGTCACCAATCTAGGGATGAGCTGAGCCCAGCTCCAAACCTTGCAGGGCTGCACTTAGGCTAAGCACTGAGCAGGTATGGTCCCAAAACCATCTCCTGCTATTTCCAGCTCCATCCCTTGCAGAGATCTGTGTGGGTGCTGCCATCCCTCTGCTCACAGGGGATGTCTCACAGGTCTGAGGAGCCTGACTTCACCCTTCAGGGATGCGACAGCAGTTAGTAATATCAGGTGTCCACTAACCAAGGCTTTTTCCAGGGAAAATCCTTATGTTTTACCTCAGCAGAATGAGCAGGGAAGGAGGCAGGAACTAACTGCTCCTTTCAGCAGCACCTACACTGTCTCCCTGATGAACATCTGTGCACAGCATTGTCTTGGCTTGCCCGCTGCCTGCATGTCACCGTGGTGCTTTGAGCCTGCATCAAGTTGGCATTTAGATCTGCCTTCCTTTCTGCTGTCTCTGCCCCCCGCCCCCCTCATTGTTATCTGTGTCATTTACAGGGCTTGTGGTGTCAATTTAGTTTTGAGATGCTCAAAAAAAAAGGCTTCTTCCTTCAGTCCATCTCCCTGGTGCAGTGTGTTGGTGTTCAGCACCATTGTGCAATTGCTACTTGAGGCATCTGCTTGTCCTGACCTCATTCATCCCTCTGGACCACAGACTGCATCTCCTGAGAGATGATTTCACAAGTTAACAATTAAAAAAGAAAATCCTGAATCTTATTGAAATAGCTCTGACTTTTTTCCCCTCTTTTTTCCCCCCTCTTTCCTCCCAGCAACCCCAAAATAACTTGTTCTTATTTACTAGAAAACGCATAAACCAGTTGGAAACCAGTTTGTTACTGTAGTATTGCTACCAAGTGGAAGCATCAGCTGGGGATGTTCTCTGCTTCCTCAGCATTGTCCATGGACCTCTTGCACTCTTCTCTTCCTCCCCTGCTTTTCATTTGGTTCTCATGAGACCGGTGGCTTTGTCATGGGGGGGATTGTACACAGAGGGGTTGTTAAGCTGCAGAAACAGCTTCTCTGGGTTGTTATTCTAATAAATAATTTTAAACCAGCTTTGCCCCATCCCTCAGCTGTGGAAACTTAGAAATAATGAAGTCTTAACCCTTGACACTTCCTTGGAATTGCAGAAATTTCAGAGCACAGATAACCTTTAAACCCAACCTTGTAAGTAGCTTTCAAGACTAAAATATGCTGCTGGAACCACTGTCTTGTCTGCTGAGCTCCAGCCTCAGGCAAGCTTGCACAATAGGTGATGAACCCTGTAATAATAAGGATTTATAATGGGAATCCTGATATATTCTTAATTATGCTGGTGCTGCAGGGTGTCATTATGAAGTACTAATACTGTATGTGTGGTAGATAGCACCGTTTGTTTCTGGGTGCTTTTATTTAATTACAGCCTTCTGTCTGAGGAACTTCTCAGTGTCTCTGTGTCTGAGGCATGTGCAGGCGTGCTGGGCTTCATCTGCCAGGTGATCTGGTTTCTGAGCGGGGGATTTTTAACCTGCCTCTTTGGGAAGTGGCTGTGGAAGAAGCAGAAGGCATTGAACCCCTATGCAAGGCTTTTCCTGTGTGCAGAGCCCACGAGGGGATGGGCGATGCATCTAGAAGTTGTATGGTAGAGGAAGATAAGCTCCAAAAACACCAGGCAGGGGAGGTTTGGAGGGGGAACCCTGTTATGCTGTCCCCTGACATGCTGGGTGATGGCACAAGCTGACCTTCCTCCCCATGTCGCAGAGGTGGGGGACGCTGTGGTCACCTTTGGGGGAGCTGCCGACCCACAGAAGGTGCTTCAGGGAGGGGGGAAAAAAAAGTGGATTTCTGCTGGTTTGGTTCCTAGAGGCAACATGCTGGAGTTCCCTGTGTGTGCAGGCACACTGCTGGCTCTAGAGCATCCCTCGGTGATGCCCAGGTGTCAGGGGCTGCTGTGGCAGTGGGGAGCAGTGGGAGGATGATGCGATCTGTTACGTCTCTTTCTGTTCATCCGTGATTCACAAGTCTGAAGTTGTTGCAGTGATTTAAAGGGAAAACACTTCACTGGGGGCTTTCTTCAGTGCCACAAGTTAACTCTAAAATCTGGTTTTCCAGGATAAAGGTGGGAACAAGCCAGGCATAGCTGGATTTTGATGGTAATATTTGGCATCTCAAAGCTTTGTGCAAAGGAACCAACATCGCCTGGTGTCTTGGGGACATTTCAGCCTCCCAGTTAAGACACACAAACCTGCCCATCCTGGTTGCCTGCTGCTGTTTCAAAGCGAGGAAGTGTGTGTTTACTCTGAACAGAGCTGTTTTGGGGTGGCTCCAAGCCCAGAGCTTGGTTGGGGCTGTGGAGGTGCAGAGAGCAGCAATGCAGATCATGGTCCAAAGCACTAGGATGCTCCGGCCACCTAGTATTATGCTCAGAGGACATGGAGAGGGGGAAGCCCTGTTTGTAAACCCTCTGGGGTGGATAGCTGTGACTTTTGGTGGTATCTGGTCATCCAGATGCTGCCATGTGCCGTGTATATGTATTTATTTTCTTCTTCTCTTAGGACAACCTTGCTATGTCCTTGGGAATCACTGCTGCTGCACGCAGAGACTGAGAACAAAACCGCTACAGTTACATTGATGTAAATGTAAAAGCTTTTCAGCTGTAGATGAGGGTTTACCCAAGCCCCTTCCAAAAAGCTCTGGGAGCAGAAAGGTGCCCCTCAACCTGGGTGAGTGTCACGCTGAGGGAGTGCTGCTCAGCTGGGTGCTGTGTGGATGAAGCTTGCGCATGCAAACGAGTCGCTGCGGCCGGCTCCCCTTGCATGAAGCCGTCTTTTATTTGGGTGATAAAAGACCCCGGGACTTGTTTAATCCTCCTCTGTCTCTCTCAATGGATTTGCTGGCTCCAAACTCCAGAGCTGGCTCCAGGGAGGGAAAAATGGAGAGATTAATATGGACACCACGGCTTCGCATCCGTCAGGGCAGGGGGAGCGGAAGCAAAGCACGTCCAGGGCTGGCTGAGGAGCAGTCCCTCTGTGGGGCCACATGTGCCCTTGAGGGAGAAAGGGGGCTGCACAGGAGACATGGGACCTGTCCCCCACTGGCTCTCTGGCCCAGCAAGGCGGGGAACTATTGTGCAGGTGTCGAAGTGTCCTCTGCCTCATCGGCCGACCAAACCTCAGCATCCAGCATGTCCCTCAGGCTGGCTTGGTTTTTACTGCCCTTCTCCAAACAAATACCTTGTTCTCCATTAATCAGAGCTTGAGTTGCTCGGGATAGTTTGTTTTAAGATCAAATTCTGTTTTGGAGTAAATTGCCAGTTGCTATGTTCCTGTGGCTGCCTGCCTGCCTGCCTGCGTGGAGGAGCTTACTGCTTCCTCAGCCCTGGGATGACTCTCAGCCACACCCAGCTCCTGTTTTCAGGGTGTTTTTATTCAGCAAAACATAGGCAAATAAATCAGTGTGCTTCAATCCTTGGTAATCCCTCTGCAACTCCTTCCCATCGCATCCCTTGGTTCAGGGTTCCATGAAGGACACTCTCCCATCCTTCCAGCCTTTCCTTCTCCCGGAGTATTTTAGCTTTGTGATAGTTTGTCTCCTTCCCTTGTAAGGTTTCAGGCTTTAAGCATAAATAAATCCCACCCCACAACCTGTTTGGAGACAGATGCCTGGTGCTGGAGTGGAAAAAAACAGGTTAAGCCAAAACAAATCGGAACTGAGTGTTCAGGCTACAGCCCAGCCTGAACTGTGGTGCTATATTTAAACACTGTATTTTTGTATTTTAATAATTAACTGCTGGGAAAGAACAGCCTAAAAACTGTAGCAGAGGCTGTTTTCAAGGTACCTTCTCTTCCAGCCCTGTCTTAGTGCTGTGGAGTGCAGCTGAGGACCGGTTGTGAAGGATGGGGATGCTTTAAGGTGTACATTCCCTCTTTGGATTTATCCCTTTCCCCTGGATTCTTCTCTTTGGGACCTCTCAGCGCTTAAATCAGGATGATTGGCAATAAGTGGGTGTTGGAGTTGGCTTGTAGACTCGAGAGCGGTTCCTTTCCCTTTTGCATCAATCATAAGCATTTTGACAACCTCTGGATCAACCAGATAATTGGCCAAGGATGGGCTGTGAGGAGTAATCTTCCGCCACGTGATTAATTACCGTTCAGATTTATACAGGCAATTCGCTGCTTTTGAGGAAGAGCTCAGGGTGTTTCCGTGCTGAGGAGCACCTGCAAGTCCTCACCGCTCTGTTTTGGCTGCTGAGCTCCTGGTGCTGGGCTCTGAACCTGCAAAGCACCGAGTCCTGCTTGTATCAGCCCTGGAAAGGAGTGAATTTGGACCGTCTCTCAGAGTTAGTTTGGAGATGAATGCAGCTATGGAAAAGGGATCATGGGGAAGGAAGCAAACGTTTCATGGAGTCAGACCATGGTGACCTGCCCTGGGTGGGGGACAATCGCTTCCAGGGATTGATTGTGCCCCTGGACTTGGCATTGGTGAGGCTGCACCTCAAGTGCTGGGTTCAGTTTTGGGCCACTCACTACCAGAAGGACATCAAGGTCCTGGAGCGAGTGCAGAGAAGGGCAGCCAGGCTGGGGAAGGGGCTGGAGGGCAAATCCTCTGAGGAGCAGCTGAGGGAGCTGGGGGTGTTGAGCCTGGAGAAGAGGAGGCTGAGGGGAGACCTTCTCCCCACCTCCCCTGCCCTGCCAGGAGGGTGCAGAGAGGTGGGCGCTGGTCTCTTCAGCCAGGGGACAGGAGCTGGGACAAGGGGCAATGGGCTCAAGCTGTGCCAGGGCAGGGTCAGAGCAGATGGGAGGGCAAAGTTCTTCCCTGGAAGAGTTGTCAGGGCCTGGCCCAGGCTGCCCAGGGAGGGGCTGAGTCCCCACCCCTGGGTGTGTTTAGCAGACAGGTAGATGAGGTGCTCAGGGATGTGGTTTAACACAGGACAGGGACGGTTGGACTGGATGGTCTTAAAGGTCTTTTCCAACCTGGTGATTCTGTGATTCTCCAGCCTGCTGAGAGCTGAGCAGGTTGTGATCTACACTCCTGTTGTCCTTCTATCTGTGGCTTTTGAGTGCATGTTACCTCCATGCACGGGGGAGAAACTGCTTTTTGATACCCTTGCCTACATTTAGAGGAAGTGAAAAGATGGGGAGAGTCCTCTTATCCTGCACCACCCTCTCCAGGGCTGTAGTACTGCCGTCAGCATCGCCTCTCCCCAGTGAGAAATGCAGCAGAAGAGCTGACCTGCCTTAAAATCCAGTTAAAACTTCCTCTTACCCTTCACCCCACATTGTGAAAGAGTGAAACTGCAAGCAGGTACAGGTGGAAGATGGCATCTGACCACAGAGTGTGGTGGGGAGGGCGAGACGTTGGCTCTAAGGATGCAGAAATGCTGGGAAATCCAGGAGAAGCTGATGGGGGAGGGACCTTACCCAGCTCTTGCCAGGGGTCGTAGCTCTGACTGAAGAGGGGCTGCACAGGTGGGGTCTGAACCTGCCACAGACACATCTCTTGTGCTCTTTGCCTTTCCCAGCAGCACCAGCAGCCGTCCCCACACGTCTTCAGAGCCGGGTCCCGGCACAGTGTAAGATCTGCAACACGCTTTGCCTCTGCTGCTGGGAGACAGTCAGAGGGAGCTGGGGCTGCTTGAACACACATGCTTCTCCCCTGCCTCCTCTTCTCCTCTCTTCTTTCCACCCCCCATCCTTTTTATTTTCCCCTTTTGGTGCCTGGTTATAGGAAACACTTGGCTGGAACGGAGTGATTCTTGCATCCCAGATCCACCAAAGTAGATGTCATTTAGGTAAAGATCCCAGGCTGTAGGTACAAGAGCAGCTCCAGCTTAAAAACACACCTTGTAATGAAGCTAATTGACACAAATCTTCAAAGCTTAATGCCCTTAAACCTCTGGAGCTTGGACTGAATGGACCTTGAGACTCAAATCTTGCAGCTTGCCCTGCAGGTTGCAGCAGCACCCCAGAACCCCTGCCCCAGCTCAGCTTTGGTGCCCCGGTGAATAAAATAGTGGGTACCAAAGCCCTCAGTCTTATTTGGACATAAGGCTCATTTTGCACCATCCTGCTGTTTCCCTCTGGTCTTCCACGATGATATGTAAGAGCATCAGGAACTTTCAAGGCTTTTCTGGGGAGTGTTTGCTGCTTTGGAGGGGCTGAAGTGGATGAAGCAGGTGATTCTTGCTGAAATAGCACAAACCTGCATTGTGAGGCTTAGGTTACCTCAGGGTTCCAGTCCATAACCTCTGCTGAGGGATATGAGGTAAAATTAATACAGTCCTGTTCTCTCCCGTTGTCTGGAGCTTGAGCAGGAGCTGCTGCATGGCTCCTGGGTCCTTCAGGCTCCCTCACAGCCCAGGAGCGATGGAGAAGCTCTTTACAAATGAGCCTGTGGGGCTGAGGGAGTGAAGGGGTCTGCCCCAAACCTTGGGAAATGGTTAAAAGGTGTAATTGGGGTAGGAGAAAAAAAATCAGCACCCCAAGACAGGCTTTGAATTCATGGTTTTCCCCTTAACTGGATCTGGTTTAGCTGATCCCACACTGGTGTTTGCTGATGCTGCAGAGCTGCTGATTTACACCAGAGGTTTAGGTTAGCTGACCAAAAACCCTGACTTGTGCTCGTGGTTCTTCTCCAAGCTGCATTTGGGGTGTTCTCTTATTCATTCCCTTATTCAGAGTCTCAGTGGCAGGGTGGCTCATGGTGACAGGTGACAGCCGTGTAACATCTGCCTGAAGCACTGGCAGGTGGTGTGGGCACCTGTAAAGCAAACCACCCCATCTGTGTTTGGGCACCGAAGGGTTGTCTCTGTTCTGTTGAAGTCAGGATGGTTTTGCCTCATCCTTTTTTAGCTCATCCTTTCAAAAGAGCTTAAATAGGGAGAATCCCCTTCCTTGGACAGGGAGCTTGTGGGTTTTGCTTAAAGCTCAGACTGATTTGTCTCAGGCTGTGCTATCAATTTTTGTGAATTTTTTTACCTTCCTGTGACAGAAGGGATCTGATCCTTCATCCTGCTGCCTGCTCAGTGACTCTGTTAACCCTCAAGCTGGCATTTGGTGACCTGCACAGCTCCAGTGACCCGATGGAGCCCAGTGCTGGGTTGAGCTGGGCTGTCTCCCAGGCACAGGTCACTTTTGAGGTCTGGTTACATCCAGGGCCCAAAGAGCCATGGACCCTTTGGCCACGTGTTCTGCAAGCCCTGAACCTGGGCACCTTGCAACTTACCCCTTCCCTTACCCAAAAATCTCTCTTTGGTGCATACTTTGCTTTTCTTCCATCCATATTGGAATTTTCAGGTTTGATTATTTTAGGCTGGGCTTAAAGCTCCCAGTAAGCTAGCGTTAACTCTGTTTGGAGCCCAGTAGCAGTGCTTGTCCTCGGGTTTTCCAGGGGCAGAGGATCCTTTAATGACTCTCCTATAGATCCCATGAATGCCTTCTCCCTGGTGAGATGTAATGCTCTGAGTGCACTGCCTGCTCCCCACAAACGGGAAGGGCTTTAGTGGAGATCTGACTTGGCAGGAGCCTTTTAAGTCTGTCAGATTTTTGTTTGCTTGTTCGTTTCACCAAATAAAATCCTCCCTAATGTCATTCAGCTTCCAGCTGCCATAGACTTTTGAATGGAAGTCGAGTTCCTGGCTCCCTGCAGCCTTTCCAGGAGCCCCACTTGTGGGCTGGGAGGTTTTGGGAGCTCGTGCAGCTGCGCTGAGCAAACCCTCACGCTGGGATGCAGGCAGGGCAAAGGGCTGGGGGCTGAGCTCCAGGAATGCTTGGACTCCTTTCCCAAACCTGTCCTTGAAAGACCAGGAAAAAAACCAAAGTCACATAAGAGCTGGAGTTTATTCCCCCTCAGTCTGTTGCCAATCGATGCCTCAGCTTCTCCTTCAGCTTTAACCCCCCTGAAGTGCCTTGTGGGAACGTTTTCTTGGGAGATTTCCACTTGGGAATCTCTAGAATTATTATTATTTTTCTTTTCTCCTTGGTTATAGCTTGAAGACTGGGGGTAAGCAACCAGACCTGGCCATAAGCATCTCCTCACTCTTTAGCAAACAGCAGGCTTTAGTGCTTTTAGTTATTAACATTTCAGAACTGACTGAGGTGTGATTTATCAGGTCTTTTAACTGAATTACCTGGTCCTGCCAGGTTCCCCTCCCCACAGTACTGTATTAGGAAGCCTCCCTTTACCAAGCCTGCTCAAGAATTGTATTTGCCTAAGGAAATATCCTGTAGGTCATGTGAAAATTGCATCTTACGTTAATATTTTTGGTGGCAAATGAAGACATTGATATGCAGCACAAGCAGGCTTGGAAAGACATGGAAAAAAAGACATGGAAAGATGCCAGCTCAGGCAGTAGTTTCTCCCTTTTTTTTTTTTCTCCTTAATTGCATGAGGTTTGCCTTGAGTTCCTGTGAATTGCTTAAATGAGGGGATGGAATTGTCTTTAGCTCCCTCTCCTGGGTAGTTAAGGCATTTGCCCCCGTGGTGGTGCTGCTTTTGCATACTTCAGCTATTTTCCAACTCCTTCCAAGCATCTCTGCTCCCAGTGAGGAGCCCAGCATCCATGCACAGCACTGGGAAATGTGGTGGCTTAGAAAAAAACCACCCCAAAACTAAACAAAAATACCCAACAAAACCCAGACTGGGGTGAAGCCAAGTTTGCTTTTTGCATGCTGTGGGAGAGTCAGCGACCTGCTTTGCTACGGGTGCAGATGGGGCTGCATGTTTGTACGGGGTGAGCCGAGGAGTTTGGGGTTCCCTTCTTTCTCCTTAATGTTATGCTCTGGAGGGATGGTTTTCTTTTCAGGCAAGTTGTGGAAGGGAAGGCTTAGTGGAGTCCCATCCCTTCCAAGCCATCCATCCTTATGAGGGCTTTCCCAGGCGAGGTGTTAAGGGTACCTCCTTGGGGTCAGAGGTATCTTAACATCCTTTCCTGGATTTCTTTGGCAGTCACATAGCAGGTGAAATCCTGAGGCTGCTTTTACCTTTTCCTCAGGCTTTATGAATAATGCAACACCTACTTCTTTCTATTTATTTTCAGATTGAGAAAATAATGAGTTCCATCGGCGAAGGCATTGACTTTTCTCAGGAGCAGCAGAGGATCTCAGGTAGCGTACCCAGCTCATACATGTGTCTGTCTTGGTTGTGCTCTGTACAAAAAACAAGGTGCTGCCTCTTTAACCTGCTCCCAGAAGGGAAAGGAAGGTTCTGGCCCAGATGGAACAGTTCTCAGCTTCCCAGCATAATGCTCGATGCTACCACCAGCGATTTTAATTCACAGCATCACCAGGTTGGAAAAGACCTTTAAGATCATCAAGTCCAACCATTCCCATCCTGTGCTAAACCAGATCCCTGAGCACCTCATCTACCCTTTCTTTAAACACATCCAGGGAAGGTGACTCAACCCCTCCCTGGGCAGCCTGTGCCAGGCCCCAACAACTCTTAATTCCATGCTCCCTTAGGTAGGTGGATTTAATTCTATATAATGCAGTTGAGACCCTAGTTGAGGCTGATGGGAAAGAGGGGGGACACCCTGGTTACCCCAGCATTGATGAACACTCACCTAGTGCCAGCAGTGTGTGTGTCTTGTTTCTCCATGGAACTGCCTGTTTATAAATTGGGGGGCTCAGTGGTACCACGAAGGGTACAGTGAATTTTGAGGTGACGTTTTGCATCATTGAATAGCTTGAAACAAAGGCTGATTGCTGAGAACTGTGGAGTTTGGCATTAGTAGCTTCTGGTAACTGAAATGACTCCTTACAGTCCTTCTCTTCAGCTGGAGATGGTTGGTGTGAGGGCCCTGAGACAAGGAGAGCTTAGGCAGTAAAACCAGCTGCACAGTGGCTGGTGCTGCCCCGGCTGGCACAGCCCAGTAACTGCTGGGTTCTGATACACAAAACTTCACACTGAGCCTTTGCTCAACGTGTGGGAGGAAGGGCAAGGTTTTCTGCACTCACACACCACCAAAAAAGTACCTCATTTGCAGCTGAAAGATGGTGTAAGGACTCTAGCTGGTATCCTAGGGATAGAAAGTTCCACTGATCTCCCAGCTCCTAGGATTACTGTTGTTCTGGAGGTAGCCTCTGAGAAAGTAGAACTGATTGCTTGCAGTCCTCTCCTGCCTTTCAGAATATGTTTGTCTTGAGTTTCTCATCATCTCTGGTGGGTAGCAACAACCAGAACCTCTGTGTATTTGCCTGCTGGCTGCTCTCACAATCCCCACAGTGCTCTTGCTCTTTTTTCAGATACATAAAGCAGGAGCAAGATGCTCTTTTTTCCTGGCTTTGGTTGGTTGTTTTTTCAATGTAAGTATGGGTCTGTCCCCTTTGGAAAGGAGCAGAACCTCTGTATAACCCTCCACGCTCTAGTATTTTGTTCTTTAAACCTCACAAAATCCTCTCAGCCCTGGGAGGATAAAGAGGAGAATTTTGCAGTTGTACATCAGTGACTATAGCCAGGATATCAAATATCCCTGTTCTCTCCAGGGCAATTCACCCATCCTGGCTGCACTTTTGCTGCTGGGTGTGTTTGGAAAGAAAGCAGCACGTTGGACATGGTTGAGATGTTTTTTCTCTGGGTAAGACCACAGCTAATGGGGTGGCCTGCACCCAGGAGCACTTGAGCAAAGCCTAAGCTGGGGTTGAAGGGTCCTACTCAGGTAGTTTGTCTTAACTGGAGCTTGCCAAGGGCCAGGTTTAGTTTGGTTGCAGTGTAATTAAGGTGGAAAGAGGTGGTTCTGCCACCCTGCCCCTCTAAAACAAACCATCCAGAGTAGCTGGAGCATTGCAGTGGTTTTCAATGAAACCACAGTTTTTCTGCAGCCTGTAAAATGCTTTAACCAGAATATTTTAACATTTCTTCTATGGTTTTCCATCTGTAACTCTCTGGGTGCCCTATTGTTGCTTCAAACCAGATAATGATTCCTGGTTTTAGATCATCATGATGTCTTTTCTATGTATCTCACCTACATGCTTCTGTGACCTGGAAGGATGTAGTTTCATTGATTTTGATTATCAAACTTTAAAGTAGCATGTGAGATGATTTAGCCCTGCATTTTGTCTCTGCTTTTCCTAATTTCTATAAAACAAGGTGAAGGAGGAATGGAGGTGTCATTTAGTGCATTGATTTTCCTCAGGCAGAGCATCCTCCTCCTCCAGCCATGTTTGCAGCCATTATAACTCTTATCTCTGCAATGCAGCATCAGGGTGATGAGAGCCAGGCCTGCCTTAAAACACTCTCATTTCCAGAGGTGTTGGAAGTAGAGGCCATGAGCATGTGGGGAATAGAGACTTCTGTGCCTGTTTGTGCTCCAGGCTGGCACAGCAGAGAGAACCCAGCCTTGGTTACAAACCTTCCTGCAGTGTCCTAACGCTGTGCCTCAGCTCTGTACATCAAACAGGCGTTGAGCAGTTTTACCAGCTTCCACAAAAAGTTCTCAATGCTTCCCCCACCTCTACGTTTTGTTCCTTTGTGGAGGGAGTAGATATGAAGAAATGGAACAGATAGAGTAAGGAGGCTTTGGTATGGGCACAAGTATCCTTAGATGTGTCTCCATGCTCTTTGCAGAGCTGGGAAATAACCCACCCCTTTCCCAGCTGACTGTCTCTGTGTTTCCAAGCTGCTTCAGAGGTTTTATTTCAATTCTTCCCTTCTCAGGATGCAGCTTCGCTCTGGAAAGCAGCAGTTTAACAAACCTGTCCTCTCCACTGCTGCAGGCAGAGCCATGGCTCCTCAGGAGCCTTGTATCCATGTGGAGATGAGTCTGTGCCCTTCAAAATAGGAGATGGATAATTGTTTGGCTTTAATGGTGCCTTTGGAAAGGGGGTTGTTTGTAGTGAGACACAGCTGGAGAGCTTGAACTCTGCTGTCTGGGGACCAAAGGGGATGAAATAATCCTGTACTGCTCATAGGCTTTTGAAAATCTCCATCTCAAAAGTTGTTGCCATAGGAACTTTCTGGTGGTGAGACTGGTTTGGCTGGGATACTTCCTGGCTGACCAAGTGCCACCACCAGAACAGCTGGGAACAGTGCTGTGTGTTCAGGGACACAATCCCAATGCTTCTTGGATTTCTCAGTGGGGAAGGACTGTCCTGCCTGGCCGCTTCTGTTAGAGCAGCAGCTGTGTGGGGAGCAGGACTGGGGTGATGCCAGTGGTGGCTCAGGACGAGAGTCGTGGTGGTGACGTTCTTTGGATGTAGTTTATCTGCCATGTGTCTCACCCTGGGCGATGCTTGGCTGTTCCTGAGTGTTCCCGTAGGCATCGGTATCCACATGAGATGACCACGTGCAGGACAGATGCTCCCCTTTTACTTTAAGCATGAATTCCCTTCTCTACCTTTAAATCAGGAGCAAAGACGAAAGCAGAACTCAAGATCTTATTTGACTTCACTGCAGCGTGGTGGAGGATGCTGGAGACCTGCAGCCACAAGGGATCCTGTCCTTTTAAATCCCTCACCTCCAGACTGCTGCATCCGAGCTGCTCAGGGTGGGCAGCCTCTCCTCCTGATGAGATGCTAATGTGCATCTGCACACACAGCTCACGTTTGCCCTGATAAAGCTGATCTCATACCCATTTGTTGCTTGGGTTTTCACTTTGGTCAGGAGGAATCCGCTGTGGATTCCCCTGGGAGTTTAACCTGTGCCAGCCCTACGCATCATGAGAGCTCCTGTTTTCATGGGCCCTTTGCTGAGGGATGTGCAGCAGTGTGGGGGTTTTTTGGGCTAAGGCAATGGGAGCCATTCAGCATCCTGCTTTGTGACAAGCCCTCCCCTCCCTGAGGCGTGATGGATCGATATCATTAAGGAAGAGGTCTAACATGGAGGGGAGAGGAGGAGCCAGCACTGCTGCTGTGCAGGGAGTTTCCAGGAAAATGGACCCATGTCCCTGGAAGGAGCTGGACTCAGGAGCTGCCTTGTCCTTAAGCCATGTGTTTTCCTGTGTTACGCTTGGTTTGGGATCCCTCATACACAGATCAGCTGCTGTACAGTCCCTTTTCCTTCTTACTCTCCTAGAAGCACAGCTAGCCAGAGCTTTGCCAGCCCCTTGCTGTGAGGCTGAAGGGTTTCCTGGGCTGTGTCTGCCCTCAGCCTTGTGTTTTCCAGCAGCGTTTGGCTTTTGCTCCCCAGGACTTTGCTAGTCCTGGCTTAATGCTTCACATCCTACCACAGATCCTACCACGCTTTCCAAATGCTCTCACATCCTCAGAAATGGGTCGGATTTGGGGAGATTTGGGCTCCTCAGTTCAGTTTTGTTTCTGGATTTGCTTGGAAAAGGTAAAATGCTGTGCTTGGCAGAGATTGGAAGTACGTTTGAACCCTGTTTATACATAGGGGCTGACTCAGCTCAGGGAAAGCAGGGACCCTTGGGATCATGCTGGAACAAGCCCTAGCCCCAAGACACTTGGTTTCAGGTCCCTGCCATGCCCCAGACTTCCCAATTAAATTTGGGCAAATAGCTGGTTCCTGTACCAGTGTACCCCCCTCAAACAGGGTAACAAAATGTCCTGCCTTGCCATGGTGTTAGGGACAAACACATTAGACCCCTAGATAAGGTAATTAGCTGCATCTTGAGAGGATTTGGAGCTGGAATCTGTGTCTCTGCCAGTGGGTTCAACCCTCTCATTTCCTGACAGAACTTGTAAGAACATCTTCCAAAGGCATTTCCCAAGAGTGGGGTGGTGTAAGTGGGGGAAGGGAGAAGTCTGTCACTTATCCCTGTTGTGCTTTTTGGAGTCTAGGGGAATTAAGGAGCAGCATCTCCTACAGGTACCAGGTTCCACCTAACCCTTGCCTGAAAGGGTTTTTGTCCTGGAGACAGATGTTGGTATTCAGCCTGAGCATCTCTGCGTGTGTGCTCAGGTAATCATGTGGTTTATTTAGCACCAGCAACCCACTTCAGAGCATCTCCTCCTTCCAGCTGTGGGTCCCAGGGGTGTGTGGGGTGGGGGACACAGGTCTCGCAGCCAAAACTCAACCCTGCAGTGCCTCATCTCCCCACAGACTTTGAATGAGAATCCTGTGTGTCGCCTGCTCGGTCACGGCAACGTGTCGGGCAGCGTTTCTCTTCCCAAAAAAATTGAGGAGATGAGCAGTCTCTGCTCAGTAGATCAGCTTGATGCAGGCTGGAGGTGTGTCGTGGTGTCACCCCGGCTGTGGGCTGAGATCCACACAGCTGCCTGCTCCTGAAAGGAAAAGAGCAGGGGAAGAGGGAAAAAGGGGGAACAAGGGAAGGGAAAAGGAAGGGGAAATAACTCCAAACCCAAGAAACTGAGAGGCCTGTGGGTTGGGATAAGGAGAGTTTACTGAGAGAACAGAAAGATCAAATATCCCAATGCTAACAGGACTTGAGAGCAAAAGAAGATGAAACTCTTGATCCCCAATGCAGTTTCTCCCCGACCCACACAACTCAGGGACCACCCAGAGCTGTCCCGGAACCCGACCGTCCCCCCAAGCAGCACGCGTCCCGCCACCGCCCCTCTTCTTCCTCCCCTCAGCCCCCGTTCTCCTGGGCAGGACGTCATTGCCATGGAATACTCTCTTTGGCCCATCTGGGGCACCTGTCCTGGCTTCGCCCCTCCTTTCTCCTGAAGAGAGAAATAGGAAGAAGCTGAGAAAGTCCTTGACTGTCTGACTGCAACTAAGAACATCAGGGTGTTCTCAGCACTGCTTTCATTGTAACTCCCAAACACAGCATCCCATCAGCTGCTACAAGTGAGGTTAACTCTATCCTCACTGAAACCAGGACAAGGTGTCAAGCAGACAGGGAACACGTTGGGGCCTTGGTGAGTTCACTCTGCAGTTGGCTTGAGCGAGAAACATCGGTGTTTCACCTGCTGGGAGAGGGAGGAATTAGTTACCGATCTGCATTTGGCTAATTGATTCCAGTGAGGTCAGGAGCTGGCTGTGTTTCTTGCATCCAATAGCGGTTATGACTGCTTTCTCCTTGCCTGTCCATCTTCCCTAATGCACTGCTGGAGTGTATCCCCCCTCCATGGATCTGAGGCTTTCAGCCCAAGATCATCCCCTGCCCCGGTTGCCTTGCACGCTCGCTTGGTGTGCGGACAGGGGGTTCATCAGCACTTGCTCAGACATGTGGGGGTTTCTTGGTCATGGGTCTTGCTCCAAACAGACTCTGACTGATCATTAATGGAACAATAATTCACCAAAGGACCTCTCTCAGCCCTGGTAGTCCTCTCCCCCTTTCCTATTTTCCTTTGAAGCATGCTGTGTTACTTGAAAAACATCTTGCAAGAGGAACTCAACTACTTGGGTTGCCTTTTTTTTCCTGTTTTTGGGCAACTTTTACATACTCTGAATTAGTTCTACCTACACTCCAGTGATTGTTTCACCCTGTACCGTCCCCAGACCTTTTAAAGGTAGGATTCCTAAAACATGGAGCATAAGGAGAAGGCTGGAGCTGGGAATTAGGGGGTTGCTTTAATCAGAAGTTGTGTCTGTGCTCTTGTTGGGGATGTGATGATTTGGATTCATTTTTGCCCTTGTCATCCTCATAAGAGCTCATACTCGGTGTATTTGGGACTTGCTTATTCTCATCCAGGATGTTTCGAGGCATCTGTTCTTTTCAGCATAAACCCACCCGTTCCCCATCCTCAGAACACCCACCCTTCCTTTTGTCTCAGAGTGGCTTTAGAAAGAGAAAACCCACCCTTGGGTATCACTGCTGGCTTCCCCTTTCAAAGCAGAAATACATCTACGAGTGTACAAAGGGCTGAGGAGAGTAAATGATTTCTCCAAACGAAATTCAGGAGCTGCTGTGGTTTCATTCCCCCTGCCAATAGCCTGACTGCTTCCAGAAACGCTGTAGTAGGCAGCAGGCGGTTTCCTCACCTCTCTCTCTCAATAAATTAATTCTGAGCCAGCCACAAATCACTGGGATCTGTCAGAGCAGACCCCGTAACATCATTATTTTATTATTTATTTTTTAAAAAACCCCTGAGCTGTGCAGTCCATCACTGAGTAAATATTGAGAAGTCAGTAATTTCCACTAGAGAGTTATAAAGCCGCCGTCTCCCTCCCTCCCTTCTGCTGTGAAGGCTGCTCACCGCTCCTCCGGCGGATGGAAAAGCTGGGAGGGGTAAAAGGATGAAGAGAAGGGAGGGACAGGCGATGTGAGAGCCGGAGACAGGGGGCTGAGAGCGGAACGGGGAGCGTGGAGCTCGCTGCCTTCAGACAAAGCCCGCGGCTGCAGCGCTCGGCAAGGACACGCGATCGCTTGGTGAGGGGCTGCGGCTGCCGGCAGAGCAGCGAGGATCCATGGAGGGGAAGGATGGAGACCCCCGGCCAGCGGGAGCATGTGGAGCTAATCCCAGGTTTAGATGCTGCCGTTCAGCACAGGCAGTGTTAGGGGTAGGAGACAGAAACCTTTTGTGAGCTCTGCGTTCCTCCCTGCGCTGGAAAGACTGGCCAAGCTCATCCGAACTCGCCGGGCAGAGGAGCTCTCCTGCAGACCGGAGCAGCGTGATCCATCCCTCACCCCAAGAATTCCCAGAGAATTCTCGTGCTCACGGTGTTGTGCAGCCATTGCAGCGGGTGGTGGGGAGGGGGCGGGTTGGGAAGGATGCCTTGGGAGGTACCAGACAGCTACAACTGACCTGAAGGTTCACAGAAAGCAAACCTGCTTTTCCCGATCATCTTTTGATTTGCATATACCCTTGAAACAGATGTGCTGAGGAGCCTGACAAATTCTGCCTGTCTTGCCTAGCAGATTTCCTGATGAAAAGGAGATCTCAGAACTCTTTAAAAAGAGCCATATTTAAGGGCTCAAGCTTTTTTAGAGGAGAGTAGCAAGTCACTGGACTCCTTTCCCAGGGGTGAGGGAAGGGAGAGCTTGTCTGCGCAGCTTCCCAGGGCTGTGAGGAAGAATTTCATTCATCAGAGGCTGAGAGGAGGTGCCAGGGCATGTCTCGGACTTGAGCTGCTGCAGGAAGAGGAGAGAGCCTGCTTGCATTTGGCTTCTTTTTGTTCTGACGTGGTTTGGAAGCAAGGAACTAAACCACCTCTTTCTCCAGCGCTGCTCTTTGAGTGAGGGGCTGGGATGCAGCGGCCGCGCTCAGCTGAGGAAGATGAAGGAAGGGCGAATACGATCACGCACCGAACACCTGGCAGGACTGAACGTGTTGGGGTGAAAACCATATTGATCCCTCTGTCTCCCTTGCTGTCACCCAGCGCTGCAGTGTAGTTACTCTCCGGTGCAGCCAGCCCGGTCCCAGCAGCGTGTGGAAATGCTGTACGTCTGCATAGGTGGTACAATGACAGCGCCGGGACTCTCAGGCTCGTGTTTGGGGTCGCTCACACCTCTGCTCCTCTTAACACCATAACGGAGAGGAAAAAGCCCTTACCATGGTTTGCCTCTTTCAGGACTGCTTGGGGAAAAAAAGTATAAGCCCTTCTTTTCTTCTGCTGCAGTTTGTGTGCTTTCTTTGTCTTGCATGTCTTCCTGCGGCCAGCTGCTCTAGTCCGGCTTCTGCTGCTTTCCTCACAGTCCGTCGTGTCTGGTTTGTGTCTCAGCTGCATGAAGATGTGTTTCTCTCTCTAGCTGCTTTGTGCCTCCCGTGCTCCTGGCCCTCTCCGCTGTCGCGCTGAGCAGGGTTCGTGCATCCGGAATTGCATGGACCAGAGGACCCGGTGCAGCTCTGTGTGTTTGGGAGCTGCTCCGCTCCCTTCCCTCACACCTACCGACTGGTTGGGAATGCCTTGGGGGAAAGTTTGCTGCCCTCCTCCCGCCCCCTTCAGCCGAGCCAAGGAGTGGATCCGCATCCCCGTGGGGTTGGGCTTCCTATGTTTGCCTGGCAAGAAACTCGCCCTGAAAGCAGTGCATGGCATGCCACGGTCCCAGGAACTCTTCTAAACAGTTTCCCCAGGGAAGGTGTTTTCTGAGTGTTAACTGGGATACAAATTAAACCCTGAGCCCTTGGAGGCACTGGAAGCTGCGTGTCCATGGTCTGTGCGCACCGGAGGAACTGTCTGCCAGCTGATTTGTTGTACTCTGAGCATAATTTTTTTGAGTTTCTTGATGGTAATGACTATGATGTGGCAATGCCATCTGTCCTCCTCAGAGTGCCGCTGCTACCGCCTTAACGGGTTCTCCCTTTTCAAGCGTCTGCCGATTCCTCTCTCGTCAGGTTCGCGGATGCTGGAGCAGAGCGTCGGGGAGTGGCTGGAGTCCATTGGCCTGCAGCAGTATGAGAGCAAGCTGCTCTTGAACGGCTTTGATGATGTCCGCTTCCTGGTAAGTCGCTGGGTGGGATCCCTGGGCTCTAAGGAACATGTTGGATGAAACTTTCCTTGTTATTGTTTCCCCACCACCACCCTCCTGTGTTGGCTGCAGGGGGGATCGGGGGTCTGCAGAGCAGGTCTAGGATCTGCAGAGCAGGTCTGGGGTCTGCAGAGCAGGTCTGGGGTCTACAGCCCAGCCAAAAGGTCTCAGGGGTCTGTAGAAAATCAGACAAAAGGAAGAAACAGGGTTGTGCTGGCTCAGGGTCACTCACCTTCATGTTTAATTCAGGTGTTATAGCTTTTTTTCCCCCACTATAATTTCAATATAAATTTGTATTTACTCTGTCCTCCAAATCTTTACTCTCTGATATACTCCAGAAATGGGATCTGATGTTCAGCAGTGTTTTGAGACACTCAGAGCAGTCCGTGTTCTGGACTACAAAGGAGGTGGTAAACCTCTTGGTGGAAGTATCTTTCCTCTGAGCATGCAGGCAGGATGCTAGTGAGCTGTACTTCATTGAGTTGACCCTGTTGCCTCTGAAACCTAATGATGACAAGATATTAATGCTTAACAATGAGGGGTTTGGGGTTGTTTTAATCACTAGTGTCTAGAAACTTTAAGCTGCATGGTGTAAAAAAAAAAATTGAGAAGACATAGGGACCTGCAAGGACAGAAAACCCTGGTGCTGTGGAAGGGCTCAAAAAGAAATGCTGAGTGTGGACCCCCAGGTTCTGCAAATAAAGATTTCTAAAAATGGATGGAAACCTTTGGAGAAGTCATTTGGGTTAATGTAATGTCCTGCCTTGGAAAGGGAGCGGGGGCACAGAGATACCCCATGGAGGTGTGTTTGAGAGCTGTGTTGCAGGCTGGGTGAGGGGGTGTCAGAAAACCACAGTGGCCATCCGACAGCGGTGAGGGTATGGGGTGGGAGTGCATCTGGAGAAGGAAGGGAAGACTGAACAGACAGAAGGGTGAGAGAGTTCCCATCAGAGCAGGGCATTTAGTGGCAGGATGTAATTACACTTTTAAAAATGACCCGGTGACAGGATAAATGTCTTGGGGTCTCCAAGCACTCCTGAAAGTTGACTTGTGTGGCAGTCTCCAGCCGTGCCTCCTGGCCTCCATGGCAAGCAGCCTGTCCCTTTGTCTCCCCGCAGCCTGGCAGTGCCAGCGCTCCCTCAAGAGCTGGGTCTCACTGGGGTTTATGCACCTTCAGCAGAGGAGCTGCCGGCGATGGCCTTGCCACGCACCCTCTGCCACGTCCCATCCCCGCAGCTGGTGTGGCACCTTCCCTCTTTCCTTGAGGGGAGCTGACCCTGCACCCTCGCAGGGCTCCAGCACCGCTCCCCAACCCTGCCCGGGGAGCTCTGACACCCTCAGCATCCCACCCCACTTCTCCCAGCCCTTGGGTCCCAGTCCCTGGGGCACTGGGACCACTGTGTTCCAGGCAGATACACGCAGCTCCAGGTGAGGCTCCAGCACCCCCTGCACACCGGGGCGGTCAGACTCAAGGAGCAAAGACTCCCCGTCCCAGTCTCACAGCGTGATTGATTTTTCTCCTCCCAGTGCAGTAAATCAGCTTCTGTTGGTTTCGGGAGGTTGGACGCTCTCCTCACTCTCTCCCCTCAATTTTAAAAGGTCAAATCATTTCACAAAGGATTCCTGCAAACCCCAGCCCATTTCCATGTTGCTGCCTAGCCCTTTTAGTAGGAGGTTGACTCTGGCACCTGTGTCAAGACCGGCTTTAATTCCCTTCCCCTGAGTCCTGGGAACTAATGCCATCAGCCACTATGTACCCTGAATTATTAAGAACCTTTCCCTCCGTGGTGTTACTTTGCCTTCAGCATCTGGTGTGGGAATAGAACCCTCATGTACAGTATAAACAAGGAACGAGTAGTTAATTTGCTTTTAGCAGTGATTTGGATGTTCCTGGATGAATTATTAAAATTGCTGTAAACACTCAGGCTGGAAAGGACCTGGATGCTCCTGGCACAGCAGGCTGCCCATCCATTCCTTCTTTACATCCAGATTCCTCTATTAATTGCCACTTTCAAATCGCTACTGAAGAATATTTCCAACTAAGTGGCATTCTTTTCCTGGATAAAAGGTTTCTGGGAAAGGATTAGTCCCTATTAGGACCTCGTTACGTTCAATATTTCAAGGTCTGAAGAATGCTGGGTAATGGGGCTGTGAATTACCCCGATGGGCTATGAGGCTAATTAAGTTTATTAGCAAAAATTAAGAAGTTGGAGTCTTTTGATAGGGAAACCCTCTTGTTTTCTGTGGGAGACTTTGCGTTGCATCGCTCTGGGCATGGAGTGCTGCGGGGTTGGGTTTCTTCTGTGTGCTGCCCAGGTTCCTTTGCTGCCCAAGTCCCTGTTCTTGAGCAAACAAGGAGCTTCTATGTCAGGTAGGCAAGAAAAACGTTGCAAGAGCAAACTGTTAGATGGTAAAACAGGCAGCGTTGGGGCAGAGGAGCTCATTGATATACTGAGGGAGAATGCTCAGCCCGCAGTAGGTGGTAACTTCAGGAGGATTAAGTCGTAATGAAAAGCATAGCTGGTGAAAAATAGATGTTTAAAACATTCATCTAGCTGGTGGGGAGTACAGAGATGGAAACTGGAGGGTGCAGAGGTGCCCTGTGCTGTTCAGTGCTCTTGGAGCCCTGAGTTTGACCAGTCAGGTCCTGGGAATGCCTCATCTCTGTGTTTTCACTTGGCTCTTGTGTTGATTTATACCCTTGACCCCCAGATGAGGGGAAAGAGTACAGTGAAGTGGTTAAGAAAAGTGCTCTCTAAATACATTGGGCTGCTTAATTAGATGTTAAACTAGGAAGGCAGACACACAAGAGTAATAATTCTGTTCTCTTCAGAAAGCCAGAGGTTCGTTAGTAGGTGATTAGGTGTCTGTCTGGACATGCTACTGTCCATCTCGCTGGTGAGAGCTCTGTGCAAGCTGCATCTCCAGCAGCACCGAGGAGGAACAGGGAGGGGGCACTGATCCTACTCCCTCTCTTGGGGTCTGCAGGCAGTGCTGGCCAGCCCAAGGAGCCTTTGGAGAAGCACAGTATTCCCGAGTTTAGATCCAAGAAGTAGGGTTGGAGATGTCAGGCATGAAGGTGAGCTGTGACCCTTTTACTGGCTTCCCTGTGAAAAGAGGAGGTGGGATTTAGCAGGTAGCTGGGGTGGGCTGTGAACATCAAGCTGAGGCTTCTCTGCTGCTGGGAACTGAGCTCTGCATCGGTCACTTGTGGCCGGAGTCTGCGTGCTCCAGCAGGACCCCTCATCCCCAAGCTCATCTCCAAGCTCATGGATCAACGCTTCCCTTAGCAGCCAACTAATTTCTGCTGTGGTTCAGGTCTGCTCTGGGAAGAGTGATGACTGAGCCTCCTCGTGTTTGTGTGTGTCCACCCAGCACCACTTCTCTTTTGGGGGAATTCAGGGAGCATTGCTTGTAGTGCTGGCTGGCTCTGAGCACTCTCAGGGCTATTATCAGGAATATCATTGCTTTGGGAACTTGTGGGGGGTTTTGAGGGCTTGAGAGTTGGTTACTGGGGGAGAACAAGTCAGCATGGGAAGGGGAAGGGAACCACGAGTGGTGATGCATGAAGACAGTGACTGTCCTCCTGCCTGCACGTAGCTACCAGGTGTTTTAGGGACTGGAGCTGGTGTGGGATGCTGCTGGCCCAGCGGCTCCTTGAGCCGTGCTTCCATGGTGCAGAATTCCTGTTGAACCTGTGGAAGCAAACGGGAACGCTGCAGCGCTGGAGACGGTGCGCGGTCACATCTCCGTCTCACTGGCCGGTTTCACAGTCAGATGCAAACCCAAGGATCTCTGTGACTAGTTCAGGGTCTTGGTTGAGACTTTGGACAAGGAAGGGGGTGCTGACCCCACTCAGTGGGATTATTTGGCATGACGTTAAAGCTCAGGTGTCAGTGTGTGTGTTTGTGGGAAGGGACTGAACGTTTGTGCTTGAGGACAGGATCTAGAGGTGGGTCAGGGAGGGTCAGGCTACTCAATGATCTTAAAGGGTCTCTTCCAACCTAAGTGATTCTATGATTTATTTCAGACAGGGTGTGATCCAGCTCAGTGGAAGGAAGAGAGGGGCTCTGAAGGATGCCTTTAGATAGCTGAGGCTTCAAAGAGCCCAACTTCTCTTCCCAAACTCTGCATATGGGGCCAGATTTCTCTGTCTGGAGAAATTCTCACACTCCCTCTAAGTAGCTTGGTGGTGATGGACAGTGCTGGAATAAGAGGTTTGCCCTGTTTTCTTGCTGTTACTCTCCAGCACGACCCCACAGTCCAAGGGAACTGATTTTCTTTCTTTGCTCATCCTGTCCCTTGGTGCTGAGTGACCTTCACTGCTGGCTCAGTGACACTCAACTTGTGCTTTTAACATGGGGCTTTAATTCAAAGAGCAGCATTAACATCCTTTAAAAAGGAAAGGAAAAAGTTGAACTGGAGATGGGGCTTCACATTCCCCATCCGAGGGGAAAGGTTTATTTGTGTGATGGGTAAACATAACTGGATTGAAACTGCTGAGTGCTGCTGGCACAGGCTGGGCTGCCCTTGATTTAGTGAAAATACAGCTTTGGAGAATAAAATCCCCAGCAGAATTGCACACCAAATGTTAACAGTACTAAGGAAGCAAGAGGGGAGCCAACCCAGCTACCTCCCACGTTGAAGGGCCTTCTGTCTGCACCCATTGCCTCATCCTTCACCAGAGGAGGAGAATAAAAGGTCAGATTGCAATGAGTGAGCAGCATCCTCAGAAAAACGGGCTATAAATCCACTTAATTGTCCTTGATGGGTAATGAGCTGGGGGAGCTGTAAGAGTAGGGAAAACGTCACAAGAAAATGGACTGAGAGAGATTCTGCTGCTCTTAGAGCTTGGTCCTGTCCTATCTCCTGTGTGTCCCTGCAGCAGACTGGTTTTACTGGTAAAGGCAACTGGTTTTACACTGAGATGGGCAGTGCATCCCAGTGGCAAACGCTGGAAGGGCCAGGCTGGGTTCTGCCAGGGTGGTTTGGGAAAGTGCTGGTGTAGTGAGGAGGAATCCCCCACCACCCCGTGGAAGCCAGGAATGAGACACCATCACCTGCACCCTCACCATGGTGTTTTGTGATCCCACAGATCCCATAAACATTTCTGAGAGGATGGGAAAAGCTTTTCCCTTCCCTTGGAGGGCTGGATGCTTCCTGCCACCCCAGACAACGTTCCAGGCTGACATCTGAGAAGGGCAAACCTCACCCCCTTTGGCAATCATACCATTATTCTGTAGCTGAACTTTTTATTCAATCCAAAGAGATTTCCATTCACAAATGAGCAGGTAAAACAGAACATAAACCATTTTTATTGCTTTTTTTTTTTTATTGTTCAAGCCTGGATTCCCCTGGAATGTGCAGAAAGCAGCTAATGCTGATTCAATGAGACAGCGTCAGAAGCAGAAATCTGTTCTCTCCCTGTGTGGTGCCCTGGGCTCCTCTGGGGTTTTTTAAAAGTTATTGTTATTTTTTAAATAATTGGGGAGAAGTGGTAGCAACACGGTGGCATCAGAAGAACGGGGTGTCTGGAAAAAATTGTAGAATACTGACATTAATTTGTTTAAATGTAATTGGGCACCGTGTTAGATTGGCCTGCGGTGGGATTTGTTAGGAAAAGAGCCTTCCTGGTCTCTCCTCTGCATGTGTTGTGTGAGCAAGTGGAGAGCTGAGGGACTGGTGTGGGGTGTGAGCAGAGCTGAAGTGCCGCTCAGCGAGGCTGTGTCTGGAGCTGGGTCTCCTTCACCCTGGAAATCCCTGTGTTTTGGGGCGCTGGCTGGCTTAAAATCCTAGAATTGTGTCTCCACTATCTTTATTTCTCACCTGCTACCTGTCCTGCTGGAATATGGGGTGTCTTGTGGTGTCCTTGGTGACTTCTCTGCTTCACATGGTTCACATCCCAGCTCCCCAGCCTGGCTCACAGATGCCGATCCCCTGGGCAGCAGCCAGGCTTCCAGCATGCTCAGGGAACGCGTGTGCCCCAGAGCTTTCTTCTGTGTTCCTCAGCATTTCATAGCAGTCATCTGGGGAAAGCTAAACTAACATATTCCAGGAGTGTTTTCCACCCAGTAACGGTCTGTGAAGGTCAGTGACCTACCAGAGATCCCCTAGATGAGGTTTTACTGCTTCCAAGCTTGGTGAAACAAAGAGAAAACTCAGTGTGGTTACATCTCTTGGGGAGTGCTTTCATACAGACCCAGGTAACCCTGTGTGTAGGTTGGGCCTGGGCAGGTAGGCTCGGTTTCAAGCTGAAAACAGCTCTGCTAATCCAGGCAGAAGCTCTTGAGTGGTTTGTTCTGGACTTGGTCTTCCCAAAGCCTGTCCTGCAAAGCCTCTGCCCTGCGTTCGGTGACTGAGCTTGTTAAGTCAGCGTGGGTGGAAGGAGATACGGCTGATACCATGCAGATCAACACCTTGGCACCTGACTGGGTTAGGGTGCTGGGCTCCCTGGGTCAGGAAGGACAGGGAGCTACTGGAGAGGGCTGTGGAGATGCTGAGGGGACTAGAACATCTCTCTGATGCAGAGAGGCTGAGGGACTTGGGGCTGTTTAGTGTGGAGAAGAGAAGACTGAGGGGGATCTTCTGAGTGCTGAGAAATCTGTGAGGGGTGGGCTCAGGAGGAGGGGTCAGTCTGTGTTCAGTGGTGCCCAGGGGCAGGACAAGAGGCACAAACTGGAGCAGAGGAAGTCCCACCTAACCCTGAGGAGGAACTTCTCTCCTGGGAAGGGTGGCAGAGCCCTGTGCCAGGCTGCCCAGAGAGGTTGGGGAGTCTCCCTCTCCGGAGCCATTCCAACCCCATGATCCTGGGTGCTGTCCTGTGCAGCCTGCTGGAGGGGACCCTGCTCTGGCAGGGGGTTGGACTGGGTGATCTCCAGAGGTCCCACCAGGCTGTGATTCCAGTGTTGCTGATCCAATTTGAGGATCTCTTTGGGCCCCATTCACACCAGCTGGCAGATTTATCACCAAAACGGCCTTGGTTTATTTTTATGACATGGGCAGGGAGTCCACCAGCACCGTCACGTGGGATTGTCTGCTCTTCATCATCACTGCCAACCTCCTGGAACTGCCTTTCCTCCTCGGTCCCCAGACCGATTGTGATGCTGTGTAAGAGTGGAATTGGACCCTGGCGTAAGGGCTTCTGCCAAGTGTCTGAGTGGGAAGCTGCTCATACAGTGAGATGGATTTTCTTTTGACGGCTCTCCAGTGCCTTTCAGATGCTACTTGGGTGGTTCACAAGGCTTTGTCCATGATGGTACAGGGTTTTTTGGGGGGATTTCTCTGGAAGGAGGCGGTGAGGGCAGAGATGTGCCATGATCTGGGGACTGAGAGTGCATTTTGGCTACTCACCCATGGCTCCAACCAGGGAAAGGCAGCAGAGCTGCACTGAGCTCCCCAGACGATGGAAATGAGCTTCAGCAAGTCCACGGTGCGTTTAGAGGAGCAAAGTGGGTGGACCAGAAGTGGCAGTTTCAAGGCTACTTACATTTGATTCATTAGTAGCTCCAGGCCCAATAAACATTAAAAAAAACCCCATTAAAATGGCAGTTATTTATTTTTTTCCCCCTCCCCTTCCTTCTCAATAAAACTGCCTGAACTTGACAAGCGTGACCGCTTCCCTCCGCTGCCGCTGTCACGCTGCCAGTCTGCACTGGGAGCAGAATTAACCAGAAGTGAAGCAGCTCTGTGCTAATCTGGGATTTACTGGAGGGGTTTGGGGATGAGCCCTTGCCGCTCTCCCTGAAGAGCTACCGCAGCGTTGTCGTGCCCCTAGATGAACACTTCTTTTTCTCCCCTAGCTTCCCCTGCACTACCTCAAATCACCTTTTAAGAGCACAAAACCTCATGGATCATGGGGCCAGTTTCAAATACGGATCCGTGTGGCCCTTGGCTCTGAAATTGGGGGGTGCAGGTCCCAGTTTTGGGGTCGTCAGCCTGCTTGGAGATGAACAGGCTGCTGGTAGTGGGTTTGTTGGAGGAGCTGAGCTAATGGAGCTGTAGCTATTCAGCATTGCCTGTCGTCAGAGGTCTGTTTGGGGAGGTTTTAGCTGCTTTTTTTTGCCTGTAGAAGGCCTGTGCTGGCACTGGGGGTCTGGGGTGAGACCCCCCTGACTGTAAATCCTGCAGAAACACAGGCAGAACCAAGCTTGTTTCTGGGACAAGCTTATAAATTACTCCATTACTGGGGCATTAGCTGCTCTTGTCCTGTTGAATGAGAGATATTAGTGCTGCTTTTTACTCATCTGAGTTTCCCTGCCTTCCCTTATCCTCAGGGTGCTGCCCAAGGCTGCGGGGCCGTGAAGCCCTTTGGCTTTTTGGGGAGCTGGCAGCAGGAGGAGCCAGGACCTGTGGCAGATCCACGGCAGGGCTTGCCAGATCCCCTCACTGAGCCCTGATAGTCTGGGCTGCAGACCCTGTGCTCCCCACTTGTGCTAAATTTCTCAGATCCACAGCCAGCTGGTACCAAGATGACCAAAATGAAGGTTCCTGCTCCTTTTTTTTCCTCATCTGAAAAGCCAGAAATCCAAGTGATGTCGAGGCTAAGGGAGACACAACCTCTCTTTTCAGGTCTGTGGTGAGCTGGATGCATCTCCCATCTCCAACATCAGGCTGTTGGTTGCCAAAAATAAAAGCTTAACAGCAGCAAAATCCTTGACAAGATGCAAATTGTCTGGAATGTAGAGAGGGTGGAAAGCAAAAGAGCTTTGTGTGCATCATCTGGGAACAAGCAGGCGCTTGGGCTTGTCCAGCTGAAGGCACTCTGCTAGAGAGATCTGCAGAAGCCTTTGGAGCCTGGAAGAGCTGTGTTTGGGTTTTGCATCTGGTGCTTTTAATAGCAAACACATTCTGGTCCCTGTCTTTAATACAGGGTGTAGTAACAGGCGATGCATTAGCGGGAGACAGTTGGGATTCACGGCACGGCCTTGCTGGCTGCGTGTCCTGTACCAAACTTTGATTGCCTCCAGCCCTTCCTTAGCTGGGAAGAGAGGATGGACAGGAGCCAGGCTCTGTGCAAGAACCAGCATCTGAAAATTGGGTAGTTAAGTGCCTGCCGAGTGCCCGGCTGGAGGAGGAGGCTGCTGGCAGGTTTCAGCAGCTCTGATTTTGGCACGCTCACCTTTGGGGTCACCTAACTAGCAGGAGGGGACGCTGCCTTCCTGCAACGTACCCTCTGACTGTGGGGTTGTTTTCTTTTCCTGTAATGAGAAACCTGGAGCTTTGCAGGCTGTTTTAATTACAGCGCAAGATGTGAAGCGTGACTGGAGCCCAGCCTTTCTCCAAAGGCTTGTGCTTCTGCAGGGGGTCGGCTGCGCCGGCATCCCGTGGGGCAGCCTGGATGAGGAGGTGGAGGGCAGAGTTGGGGTTCAGAGACGTCCCTCCTGGCCGTGTGTACTTGTGCCTTGTCACAGAGGGAGCTCTGCTCAGCTCTGAGGAAGCTGAGGGCCAGGTTGGGGGATAAAGGCTCCTCCATGCTGTCGGGCAGCCAGTCTCTGCCAGTTTGGACCCAGGGAGTGGGAGTCACCTTGCCCAATTTCAGATGTTTGAGGCTGGGCTGATGGGTCAGGCTCTTTGCATCACCAGTGGGAGCAGAGGACTCATCTGGGTGCTGCACTTCACCCCACTGTTGATTCTCACGTGCTGGAGAAACTCCCTCCCTCAACCTCATGTGTGTGGCTGAAGTTTGGGGGGAGGTTGTGTGGGAAAAAAAAAAAGGAAAAAAAATCAGCTTCTGCCTCCTGGTGGGTTTTTATTCTAGGGATTTTATTCCCAGATCTTCTGGGAATAAAAAATCACCAGAGCTTTTTGTACCGATGCTGATGAACGTGTGTGTGGATCTGGGATGGTCTGATGTGTGTTTGAGGAACAAACCCTGAGCAAGACCCGCCGTGCAGCCGTGCTGGGAGCTGGTTCCTGGTGGAAGCGAGGAGAAGAGGGTGAGGTGATGGGAAGAATGGGGCTATCAGATATCCCCCCGTGTCCTGGTGTGGATGAAGGCAAAAGCCCTGGCCCAGGTGCAGCCCTGAGCCGAGCTCACTCTGCCAGGGAATCACACAGGGTAACAAGCAGTTGTCAGAACGAATGAAGCCCGAAATACATCGTTGGGAAGTCATCTTGATTCTGATTGGCGTTTCTGAGGATGCTGCTGGAGGATCATGGAGCATCAGGCTAACAGCAGAGCGGGTCCTTGTGACCTGTCCTCTCCCTGCTTCAGGCATGTGCTGCATCCATCTTGGGAGGATGTGGAGAGGGGCTGACCACAAGCCTGGGGTGAGTCTGCCAGGAGCGATCTGCAGCCTTCAGCAGGGGCACTTGGAAAGTGGCATCTGGTTGTGGACCTCTGGCAGCACCAAAGACTTTTGCTTAAAGAAAATAAAAATTGAAAGAGAGAAAAACCAAACCCCAACCCAAAGAAACAGAAACCTGTGCCAGGGTGTTGTTTAAAAATCAAACTCCCCAAAGAAACCCTCATGGCAATGTTGTTCTGGAATTTCTCAGCCCTGCATCAAGGCGATCTCGGAGCACGAGGATGCTCTTTGAGCTCGGTGAGGAATCTTTGTTCCCTTTCCCTCCGAGCTGATGGGTGTGGATGTGTCTCTCCGTCTTGCCCACCTTGGGGAGAGACCCAAGAGCACCCAGCATCCCACAGGAACCGTCAGCATGGAGCTCAAGAAGGATGGAGGCGATGCTGGGAAGTGGCAGGGAAGGAGGAAAGCTGCAGCAGCCTCAGCTGCATCTCCGTAGCTGGGAACCCTCGCTGCTTTAGGGAGGGATTCTGTGCTTCAGGGGGGCTTTTTTGTGCAAAGTCACTAATTGTTGGCTGGGCAGAGGTGGTTTTGCAGGCACAGGAGCCCCAGCAGGGCACTAACCAAACCTTTTCCTGGAGGAAAACCCTTTGCTAGAGGAATGTGGCTTAGAGGCAGGCTACAGCAGTGGCCCAGGCAGAGCATCTCTGCCCCCTTGGCTTTTGGCTGAACAGCATCCAAAACACAAACAGGTTTAAAGTCTGGTTGAAACAACTCGCATGTTTGGCTGGCAGAGGTTAAAAAGCTCTCTTGTGTCTTTGCATTTAATTATCTATTTTAGCAGCAGATTATTTTTTTCCATGGGAGATGAACTCGCTGGGCTGAAAGGACGTTTCTCTAAGCAGCAGCTCATGCACAATACACTGCAGTGATTTATTCAGAGCTGCTACGCTTTGTCTAACCTTGTTAAGTACCCTGAGAATATGGACTGGCATTGAGGGAATTTAATGTGACACATAAAAATAAGGAGTGTGGAGAAAGCTCCAGGCTTCACACTGTTTAACTACCTTGTATCCTTGCTGTGTAGCAAGAGGTTTTCCTTGAATTTGAGGTGCCCAAAGTAGGAAAACACCTTTTGCCTTGGGGCTGGCATGGGCCCCATCAGCATAAAATAGGCAGCATTGGGGAAGCACTGCTGGTTTGGGAGGCAGGTGCTGCCGTGCTGAGGCTGATGAGCACCAGGAAGGCTTGATGCTGGAAAAATAAGTGTGAGTAAAAGTGTAAGTGGGATCAGCAGTCTGGTTGGATTTGTATCTGTGAAAATTAGATTGTTGTCACAGCTCCCTCAGGTGCAAACCACCTCGGAGGCACGTGAAGGGTTTGCTGGGACTGTGCCCTTGTTTGGTATCCTCAAGTCCCCGTGCCTGCTTTGCCCCAGCACCCAGCTCTTTACAGAGGAACTGGGGAGCAGAGCACTGGGATGGGCAGGTCGTGGGAAGCAGAGTTGGGAACTGCAGGTTTCAGGAACCTGAAGTGTGACATAAACCTGCTGCGGGGACTTCGGTGAGTCCGTCCCTTTCCCGTGCTTCCCAGGCTGGGCAGCGATGCTTCGCTCTCCAGGCTTATGGGAGAAATCCCATCACTGGCTGCAGCTCCCTTCTGTCCAGTTAAAGGCCCTTGAAAAGCCATCTCTCCCAGGAGATGAATCCCTGGCACACATGCTGCTTCCCCAGGACCTTCTGGACACCCTCTGCAGCAGAGCTTGTGCCGGGTAAGGTGAGTGTCAGGGGACTTGAGCTGCCTTTAACCCCCGAGCTGAGCACACCATCTCCCACTGTTACAGAAACACACATTAAATGTGGCTCTTCGGCTTAAAACCTGTGAGCATGAAAGGGGAAGGAATGGTTTGGGGTTTGGTTTGGGGTTTTTTGGTGGTGTGCTGCAGCTAACAAGTGATCAGCCACTCCACTCCACTCACATTGGGGGTTTGCTCTCGCAGCGATGGAGCCTGCTGCCTGCACCCAACGAGCATCCCCCAGAGCCTTCAACCAGCAAACCCTCAGTTTTAAAGCTCATTTAGGTGAGCAGAACAGCTTGAGTGACATAGTGACACCCTTGGACAGAGCTCTGTGAGTAGTGTTATACCCTGTGGCCTTGCTGGCGGGACGTGGGGTGCAGTCTGGGAAAGGTAGGGCAGGTGTTGGGGTGCATCTGTACCCCTGTAGAGCTGCACCCCCCATGGTGCTGTCCCCAGCAGTGGCTGTAGTTCTTGTCAGCGTTGCAGTGCACGGATACAAACTGGTATATGGGAAACAGGGAGTGAACCTCCCTGGTGGGATGCAGGGTTTGTGAGTCTCTTTCTGTTCTTTAAAGAACTCGTAGAGAAGTTTTCATGCTGTGGCTTTCTGTGGTCTCTGTCTCCACACTGGGAATTGAGAGCGTCAGGCATCCCTGCCTGCCAGGGGAGGATGGAGGCAGAGGAGGATGGAGGCAGAGGAGCCTCCCCTTTGGTGTTGATGGACACAGAGGATCTGCAGGGCTCAGCTTCCCTGCCACCCGCTGCTTTAATTTGCCGCTGTCATTTGCTAGATAATTGTTTCTCTGCAGGCTGGCCTCTGAGGGCAGCTCTCCCAGCATCTTACCTGCTGCGTTAATCCTGTGTCTCTCTGAACACTTACATCTGCAGACGAGGGGAAGAGCAGCTCTTGGGGACAGAGAGCCACATGGTATCATGCCCAGCAGTGAGCACACCGGGCCCTGGAAGTGGCCAGACGGATGCTGCCTGTCCATGGTGCTGGCATGGAGCAGGCACTGACCTGCCAAGCGGCATTTGCCCTGGAACTGGCTCTGTGAAACACACCCAGTGACTCCTATAAAGCCATCACCAAAGGACAGCTCTTCCCATAGGCTGCCCTGGCTGGAAATGGGCCTGTGTGCTCATCCACAAGCATTCCAGAGGGAAAGGGGCAGTGAGAAGGGGCCATTCCTCCTCCCTCTGCCCTTGGAGGAGGCAGCAGCCCTGGCAGGGCTGGATGAGCAGCTCAGGAAGCATCTCACTGCTCTCACAGTTGGCTCTTGGTGGTTAAAGCAGGGAGTGCTCAGCAAAACACGTGCTGGAATACTGCAGGAAGAAATAAAAAAGCATTTGCTGCCCTTTGGAGAAGATCCTTGGCAATTGTCCCCTCCTGAAGCCGCTCAGCCCGCTGTTCCCGCAGCCTGCGTGCCCTTGCAGCAGCCTGTTGCCCCACAGCCAATTTTAATTAGGTTTCTCTTATAAAACCAGAATGTGGAACAGTGAAGCGCTGTCAGCTCAGACCTTCAGCTGTAGTTCTCCTGGGAGCAGAAGGAGGCAGAGCTGGGGAGCCAGGGGGTGGGTCTGTGCTTGAGCCGAAACCCTCGGTCAAACGGCAGCATGGTTCTTCCAGCCATGGGGAGACATTCCCAAGCTTCCCGCTGAGCTCAGCCCAGGTACGAGGGGCAGGGAAGCCGGTTGAGATGGAGAGGGATGAGGTCTCTATGTGTGTCTGCTCTGCAGTGGGAAAAGGGGCAGAAAGTGGGCTTTAATGGAGCGGTGTGCGGCAACCGGAGCAGCTCTGCCCCAGTGCAGTGAGCTGCCTCCACACCAGGGGGGATGGAGGATAAATCTGACCTGTGCCAGGTTGTCTGCTCTGATGGAATGAAATTCAGGTTTCTCTGTGGCTATGGAGGGGGACAGAGCAGAGCGTGGGGCCGGGGGGGGGGAGGGGGGCGGGGGAGGGCTGGGGTGTGCGTGGGCTTGGTAGGTGGTGGTTGAAGCATCTGTGTGGCGAGCAGGGAGGTTGCTGTAAGCAATGGCCTGGAATCGAGTGGCTGGAAGATTAATCCACGGGCAGGCTGCAGGAGGGAGGGGGACAGTGCTCTGCCCCCCAGTGCTGGGCACACTGCAGCCCCTTGTGTCAGCCCTTTTGGTACCCAAGGTTGGTATGTGGGGCAGAGCTGGTGTCCTTGGGAACCTTCCTCCTCCTTCTGCAGGGAGGTGAGGTCAGGAGGGTGCTGTAATGTGGGTGCTCTCTGCTCCCATACCTGCCGTTGCCCTCTGCTCCCATGTCACTCCTGCCTGTCCCCACAGGGCTGTAATGTCATGGAGGACCAGGACCTTCGGGACATCGGGATCGGTGACCCGCAGCACCGTCGGAAGCTCCTCCAGGCAGCTCGCTCCCTCCCGAAGGTCAGCACCAACACTCCTCATGTGAAGCAGGGACAGGGCAAAGCAGGGGAAACAAAAACTGTCACTTCAGCTACATCCCTGTGTCCCATGGCGGGATCGGGGGGCTGTGGAAAGAGCTTTGGGAATAGCAGGGGGGAGGAGGAGCGATGTATTGGGCCGCCAAGCTTTGTGGATGGGATGATGCTGGGGAGAAGGTGGCTGTCCCCCCTGCCAATCTTCATCCCATTCCCTACTTAATGATTTTTTTCCCCCTGAAAGCCACTAGTGGGGTTGATGATGGCCTTTAAATTGCTTTTAATTGGTGCTGTACTCCTCAGAACCCCAGCACCCTCAGGTTAAAACCCTTTCTTGTACTTTCACAGTTAAAACCCTTGGGCTGTGATGGGAACAGCCAACCTTCAGTTCCTGCCTGGCTGGACTCTTTGGGGCTGCAGGATTACATCCAGTCCTTCCTCTCAAGTGGCTACAGCTCTATTGACACTGTGAAAAACCTCTGGGAGCTTGAAATAGTAAATGTGAGTATTGCCTTTCTCTCCAGGGAAAGGGGGGTCGTGACTTTGCGGGGGGGGGGCGTGTCTCGTGTTAAATGAGACCAGTGCTGCTGGGAGAGGGGGCCTTTTGCTTTGTGTAAGGCCGTGATGCCTGTGGTCTCCCCTTCCAGGTCTTGAAGGTGAATCTGCTGGGCCATCGGAAGAGGATCATCGCCTCCCTGGCAGACAGACCCTACGAGGAGCCACCCGCGAAGCCACCGCGGTTCTCGCAGCTGAGAGTGAGTCCCTGGTTGTGTTCCCTGCAGCTCAGCGCAGCGTGCTCAGCAGCTGCCTTCTGCCCTGGCTCTCCTTCACTTTCCTCCCTTTCTTTCAAAGAACCAAACCCAGGTCTTGGAGGAATAACTCCTCCTTCTAATTAGCAATTATCACCCCTGGGGGGACTCAGAGATCTGTGGAGGATGAGCTCAGGTCCTGGGTGGGTGTCCAGGCTCAGGGAGGAAAGCGTGTTCAACCTTACTCTGCTTCTTTCCTGCACAAGAAATTCTGCAATCAATAAAAAAGGGGGGAAACTGCCCCCTGTACTGTCAATATTTAAGTTAAAGCTCCTTTGAAGGTAAGTGAGAAATAAGTGCAGAGAGTGATCTTTGAAGATTGTATTGCTTTTTAAAACCAGGAAAGGGTAAGACTGAAATGGTTCGTTTCTTGTTAAAACGAATCGATTTGACCTGGAAGGATGGGTTCCTCCTGGTTCTCAGATGCTTGGTGGGTTTGGAAGAAAGTTCTTGAAGCATCAAGAGAACCGTGCACCTGGGTGTGCGGAGGAGGGACTGTTTGGTGTTAAATCGTTCCCATGGATGCACCACCAGAGGTGATGAAGAGAGTGGCCAAGCAGGACCTGGGAAGTGCAGCAGCTGGGTTGGCTCTGGTTTGACCAGAGCACCTGGAGCACTTGGGCAGAGTGGAGCCAAATGACAGGTCTGAGTCATGCTGGGACAGCAGCCATCGCCGTTCCTTGGGACAGAGGCTCTGGCTGGAGTGCTGGATGAGTTTACCAACCCCACTCTTGCTTCTTCTGCACCGATCTGTGAAAGAGCTTCTTCCCAGTGAGGGTGAGGGAGCCCTGGGACAGGCTGCCCAGGGGGTGTGGAGTCTCCTTCTCTGGAGAGATTCCAGCCCCGTCTGGACTCCGCCCTGTGTGCCCTGTGCTAGGGACCCTGCTTTGGCAGGGGATGAACCCGAAGAGCTCTGGAGGTCCCTTCCAACCCCTGCAGCTCTGTGATTCTTGGTGGGTCAAACTCCACGTTCCCTGTGTGAAGCCAAGCTGAAGCATACGAGTATGTCACTACTGACCAGAATCTTCACACGCAGCTTGGATCCACTCAGCTCTGCACCTTACCAGCTCCAGCACCTCAAACAGCAAATCCTGGTGTGGACATGACGCTGCTGTTGAAATGAGGGTGGGGGGAAGGTGATGCTCAGCCCTTTGCAGGTCGGATTCCGGATGCTTTCCCTGTGGGAAAGGTCAGGCGGCTCCTTTGGATCGGTACCTCTGTGCAGCGCGGGCGCCTGCGCTGAGCGGGTAACAGGGTGCTGCTCCCACCTCTGCCCTGCACCGAAGGGGAGCACCGAGCTGCGTTTCTTCCCGTGTTCCCTGGGCAGATGTGAGGCAGTGTTCCTGCAGGAGGACTGTGACATGGCTCAGCTGGAGGGACAGGGCGCAGCTGGGACCCGTTCAGTTGTGCCAGTTGGGAGTCTGAGATCAGTCCCCTGGGCTGGCTGTGCTTCTCTAGAGCTCTCACTCTCCCTGCCAAGCAGCACTCGACGTGATTTCTGGAGGGTGGTTTTATTTGTTCATTCCATTTGCCACGGGAGCAGCAGCCTTTGGATGTCAGGCCCCTGGTTATCAGGGCTGGAGCCATCCTTGTTCATCCTGAAAACTGACATTTGAGAGCTGACTTGGGCAAACCCATGGAGCTTGTAGCTGAGCTGGGGAGCGGGGCAGCGTGCTGTGGTGTGCCATGGCGAGCGAGCGTGTCCTGTGGCTTCCTCCCAGCAAATCACCCTCCTGGAGCAGGACATTGGGAGTGATCAGAGCTACCCCATCCCAAACATCTGCTGTGCTGCAGAGCTTTGCCCTCTTCCCTTGGATTCCTGAGGCTTTTTGACCAGAGCAGCAGTAGCTGGAGCCAGTTGGGCAGCAGCACCCTGCTTCCTCACACTGTATTTTTTAAGAAAGGGGTAAAAATTTCAAAAAATCAAGGGTTTCATGATGGTACCACACGAGAATGTGTGCTGGGGAGCTGGGGGTGCCACGTACAAACCTGACACCTTCACCTCGCTGCTCAGCCACCCCCTTTCCAGCTATAAAAGCCCAGAGGGACAGCAGCCAGCTGAGGATCTGTGCATCTCCAAAACATCCTCTAAAGACTAAAGGCGGCTCCTTGGGGGGGTGGGGGAGGGAAAGAAGAGTCCTTTGGTGCAGCATCAACTGATTGATATGCTGGAAGGGGAGGCTGTGCAAAGAGAATGGGCCATTTGCAGCGTTTCCTGGTGCTCCAGCTGGTGTGATCCAGCGCCTGGCTCCGGCGTGGGGAGCGGAAGGACGTCAATGGCAAATTAAACCAGCCCGTTGAATAGGACTAATGCGTGGTGCAGCTGTGAGCTTCCCCGCATTGTCTGCTGGGCCCTTGGCACAGACAGGCAGCAAATCTTGCCTGTGGTGAGAGCCAGGCTGTCAGGCATCTGGGCTCAGCTCTCGCTGGGCTCCCGGGGCTTCTCTCCTGGGGTGGCTGATCATCAGCTTTGAGTGCTTCGCTTAGCGCTTTTAAGTGGAGCTTGTTCCCCTCTAAACACCCTGCCCGCAGCTCAGGGTGTCTCCTGCCCTCCTGGGATGAGCTCCCAGGAGGGAGAGGTGTGCTCAGCAGAAAGGGCTGAGCTGCCCCCCGAAACCATCCTGGAGTAAATCAGGGGTATCGCATGGAAAATAAATGGTGGGAGTGATGGTGATGAGGCAGGAGCTGCCCCCTGCACTCTGTTTTTACACCCTTTGTGTGGGGCACTGTAAAGGGGAGCAGGGGATGGGCAGAGCTGCAGTGTGGGCTCACCCAGATGGGTCGTGGTGTCTCCTTGTTTCAGTGCCAGGACTTGATGTCCCAGACATCCTCGCCCTTGAGCCAGAACGACTCCTGCACGGCCAGATCTGCCGACCTCCTGCTGCCCTCCGGGGACACCGCGAAGAGGCAACATGACCGTGGCACTGAGGTTGCTCCCTACTCCAGAGCTGAGCACTACAAAGTTCAGGTCAGTGAGTACTTTTGTGTGTTCTGGGGGCCCCTTAGTGCAGGTTCCCCCTCTTTGGAGCCAGAGAGGAGTTAGGGTGATGCTTGGAGAGCCGGGGAGCCAGCACGCTGTGCCTCAGTCTCACTTGGAAACGGGTGTCTCACACTGCCACGAGAGCTGGCACGTCACCTGCAGCGCACTGCCTCCTCCCAGCTCCTGGGGGATTTGGTGTTGCCATCCTCAGTTGCATCAACCCAAAGAACCCTCCTAGGATCAAGGTTTCAATCCAGCTTGGCCGTGTTGAGGCTTCACATCCATGTTTTCTCCCTTCCAGGAGGACCGTCGGGAGTCAAAGCTGACCCTGCGCCCCCCAGCCTGGCTGCCCCGTATGCCCCAGTCCAAAACTGGCAGCACCAGCCAGAGAAGCTCATCTTCGAGTCCTGCGGGTACGAGGCCAACGTAAGTGGCTTTTGGCTTGTGGGGTGGTGAGGATGAGGAGGCTCTGGGGCCAGGTTGTGGTGTGTGGAGCTGTCACGCTGCCCTGCTCACGGGGCTGTGGTGTTGCCTCGGGCTTGGCAGCATCTCCTGCCTGAAGACTGTAATGTCTCTCCCTCTTCCCAACAGTACTTGGGCTCCATGTTGATCAAAGACCTCCGAGGGACGGAGTCCACACAGGACGCCTGTGCCAAGATGAGGGTATGGAGGCCACAGGGACAGAGGGGGTGAACTCACTCACAGCCTGTGGCGGATGATGGGGAGAGGCGGGTACTGGGTTCGCTTCAGGTCCCCATGCCTCCACCTCCACCAAAAGTAGGCTTTCCTCCTCTGGTCCTTGTGGGGCAGGGGGTCACTGGGGTGGGCTGGGGCGGGGTGAGAAGGGAGTGTTTATTCCCAGCTGATCACTGTATTGTTCTTGTTTCTGAAGAAATCCACAGAGCACATGAAGAAGATCCCGACCATAATACTGTCCATCACGTACAAGGGGGTGAAGTTCATCGATGCCTCTAACAAGGTGAGCTTCAGGTGACACAACCTGCAGTCCCACCTGCCGGTGGGGGGATGTGGGTCATATCTAGTGGCTCCAGAAGCCACGGCTGATCCTGAGGAATCCAGCTTCTTGGGACTGTGGGAGAGCACCACGGTGGTGATGGCTCTCAGTGCCGAAGGCTTGGCAGACTGGCTGCCTGGGCACCACGTTGACATTTACTCCTGCCATGGGAGGGAGCTCAGGCTGATCTGGCTGGGATCCCCCCTTCCCACCAGTACATCCCAGTACACCCTTACCACGACCGCGTTTTGCCGGGTGTATTTGCCATCCCCAGAAGGGTGACAGGTGCTTGTGGTTGACCCCGGCAGAATGTCATTGCTGAGCACGAGATCCGGAACATCTCCTGTGCTGCTCAGGACCCTGAGGATCTCTGCACGTTTGCCTACATCACCAAGGACCTGCAGACCAGCCACCACTACTGCCACGTCTTCAGCACCGTGGATGTGGTGAGTGGGTTATCACATCTCATCTCATCTCCCCGCTGCAGTCCTCCGCAGTCAGCAGCTTTCATCACTCAGCTTTCCCAGCAAGCGAGCAGGATCTGGGCTGTTGTAGGGTTCTCTCACCTTTTTCTAGCCTAAAATATTCCTTTCAGAGCCCTGACTCAAAATGCTTTTACCTTGGGGCTCTGTCGACAAGGAGAATATTTGTCTGGCTTCGTTACTGCCGTCTGCTGTGCTGAGTAAAGCAGGGCAGGAGCTTTTCCCTCCTGGGGAATATGCCATGAGCAAATCCCTAACACGCTCTCAATTATGTGGAGCGTACTCCTGATTGAACAGCCAGCCTTTGGAAGCACAGGGTGCTTTTATGCTAAGGCAGGAGCAGCTGTACAAGGTGTTTTGGCTTTTTTCCTCTTTACAATGCAAACTGCTGCTAAACTGTGACACGGGGCTGTGGAGGCTGCCCCTGCTGCCCCAGGCTGTGTGAGCATGGAGGCAGCTCCATGTCAGCTCCCTTGTGGGCCAGGAGCTCCGCAGCTTTGGCAGGGATATGGCAGGATGTGACCTGCTGATGGAAAGGTGATGGGCTGTGCTGAGGTCTGCATCTCCGGAGCGAGATGCTGAGCATGTGGACTCTGCGCAGGGCGAGGCAGCACCTAACAACTGGGTGTTTTCTGTGGTCTCTCCAAGAACCTGACCTACGAGATCATCCTCACGTTGGGGCAGGCGTTTGAGGTCGCTTACCAGCTGGCCCTCCAAGCCCAGAGAGCGAAGCCTTTGGGTGCTGCAGCAGGAGAAACGATCGAAACAAAATCTTCCAAACCGGTGCCTAAACCCCGAGCTGGCGTGAGGAAATCTGCAGTACGTATGTGGGGCTGGGCAGGAGCTGCGTGGTCTGAGCTGGGGTTTCTCTTTGGGCTCCAGTGTGCTTCAGCGTCCCCCTTTTGTGGTGAGGGGGTAGTCTGGATGTGGACAAGGTGCCTGTGTAGCTTCAGGGTCATGAAGATGATCAGAGGGCTGGAGCAGCTCCCCTATGAAGAGAGGCTGAGGGAGCTGGGCTGGTTCAGCCTGGAAAGGAGAAGGCTGTGGAGGGACCTCATTGCAGCCTGCCAGTCCCTGAAGGGAGCAGAGGAACAGGAGGGGAATGGGCTTGTTCAAGGGCAGAGCCTGGCAGGACAAGGGGGCTGGAGTGAAGCTGGAGGAGGGAAGGGGGAGAGGAGATCTTAGGGGGAAGTTCTTTGCAGAGAGAGTGGTGAGGGGCTGGAACAGGCTGCCCAGAGAGGGGGTGGGTGCCCCGTCCCTGGGGGTGTTCAAGACCAGGTTGGCTGGGGCCCTGGGCAACCTTGTGTAGCTCCAGGCCTGGAGGTTGGTGGCCCTGCCTGTGGCAGGGGGTTGGAGCTCTGTGATCCTTGGGGTCCCTCCCAACCCAGACCAGTCTGGGATTCTATGATTCAGGCATCGCTGTGTCTGTGGCTCTGCTGACAGCCCTGCTGTGGTGTTAGGGCTTCTCCTGGTAGGATGAGGGCAAGCAGAAGTGGAAATAACCCCGGGTGGGATGGGGGTTGAGTGCCTTGCGGGGTCCAGCATAGCTTCCGTGCACAAACGCTGCAGAGCCGCAGTAAGATCAGCAGGTAATGCACTGCTTGCAGCATGGGAGGGCTGCTGAAGCCAAAACCAGCCAAGACTGGAGCTGCTGAGGAGCAGGGACTGCCATTGCTTTCCTTTAATGTCTCCTTCTGTCTGTGTTCTGCTTGGTCCTCCCGCTCAGGTGCCGCTCCCTCCCGACACCCGCTGTTGTTACTGTCACACCTGTACAACACACCGCCCCTCCTACCTGCCGCTGCAGTCTGTTAGTCCTGGAGCCAAGGTCTTTACCCTCCTTCCTGCCATCTCCCGCTGCGAAGTGACCCGGGCTGCCTCCCTGCTTCCCTCATCCCCTGCTGTGGTCCCGTGTCCTGCCTCGCTGCTGTCTTCCCTCCCTGCTCATTCCAGGGCCGTGCCCACAGGGCTCGGATGAAGCCCAGGGACAAAACTGCTCATATCTGTCCCTGCTGATGTAGAGTGGCAGCTCTCAGCTAACTGCATTGCTCTCTCTGGTGGTGTTAACCTCCCTGTAGGATCCTGATTTAGGAGGACAAGAGGAAAGAGCCGTGCTTGGTCAGGAGAGTAAATCACGTGGGAGCTCATCTGCCAGGAGCTGTCTCCCTCTCTGTCCCTCTGCCTCTTTTTTTGTTGGGTTGTTTTTTTTTAATGGTGCTATCTTTATAGCGCTCGATTTTTCATGCTTGTTTGTGAGATGAAGTGAAGAAGTCATCTCAGGGTGCTGGGTTGAGACTGACACGGCCAGACGTGTTTTAGATGTGAAGGACTCGAATGCCTCCCCAGCAAGAGCTGCTTCCCCACACATGTGCATTTTTGGGCTGGGCATCAGGCAGAGCAGAGGCCTCTCCGTGCTTTGAATCCCCACTTGTTCCATCCCAGAAACACTGGCTGATCTAACACACCTTCTCTCCCATTATTTTTCCAGCTGGATCCCCCTGAAGCGGACCAAGACTCCCAGTCTCATGCCAGTGTCTCCTGGGTCGTGGACCCCAAACAGGACTCCAAAAGGACCCTCAGCACTAAGTATGAGACCACTATCTTCTAAAGCAAACACACCCCGTGTCCAGTCTAACCGTGCCTTTGCGATCTGATCTGTCTGCTGTCCTAAACTCCCTCTTCCTCCAGCTGCTCGCCCTGAGCCCCGCGTAGGCACCGCGTCCGAGGCAGCAGCACTTAGGAGACTGTAGACTTAAAAAACGGCTTTTGTACCTGATCACTGCTGAACACTGTGAATTCTCCTTACTCGGAAACAAGGGTAACGTGCTGTTAGGTACCCGTGAGGCGGGAGGTGCAGAGGGATGCAGGCCGGGGGAACCGGAGATCCAAGGAAGCCGCCTGCCGTGTTCACGTCTTTCCCCTCGCTCTGGCACTGTGAATCCCTGGGGTGATGTGACACCCCCCAGGTTTTGGTTATTTTTTGGGGTTTTTTTTTTCTATTTCACCTTCTTACTCTTGGACTGATGGAGACCTCTTGTCTCTGCGGTGCACGCACTCCCTCCCTTCTAGATCCTTCTCTTCCTGACTGAGCCACGGCTGCGTACTGTTCCAGTGAACTCACCCCTCTTCTTACCTGCCACTCGAATCGACACTAACCACTGTGATGCTGTCTGCAAGTAACACACGGTCACTAGGTTTCCTCACCCAGTCTCTCTCCCCTGCTCTGAAGAGACTGCTGGTTTGGGCTGGGTGTGATCGTTGCCACTGTGAGCTCTGTCCCATCTCGAGGATGAGGTGTGGTTTTGGTTGTGTTTCAGTCCCTTGTAGGACTTTTTCCCCCCTGTAGTCTTTCTGTTTGCTCTCACCCAACTTCTTGTGAGCGTAGTTCACAGATTAAGAGGTTAAGCTTTTAAAGGCACATGCTGTTAGGCCTGTATTGGGAAGGAAAGGTGCTTGAGAGGGACTGGATACCGCGCTGCCGGAGGTCTGGTAAAGCAGACGGAGCTCTGTTGTGTTGGGCAGGCTTACCTCAGGGGTACTGCTTTTGTGGAAGGGAGAAACGTGATTGAAATCAGTCTGCTGTCGATCCCAAAGTCTGGTTTCAGTCTGCAAACCGTTGCACAGTGAGGGCTGTAGTGATCTTGAAACATCTGTCACCTTCCACCCATTGAGAGCGAGGATTTCACCCAGAGATGGCCCTGCAACAGGCACCTCTGCTGCCTTCCCTGACTGTTTCTCCTGTGTGTGTGTGGAGGGGGTTCTTTGTAGAAACAGCTTTTAATTCCAAACTATGACTGGGAATTGCACATGAGAGCGCTTGGCGCTTGGCGCTGGCACAGGTCGGAGGAGGGCTGGGAATGCCGTGCTCTGGTTCAGGACCCCAGGAAAGGCCCAGCAAGCTGTCTGTGCTCCAACCCCTGGTTCCTTGCCTTGCGTTAGCAAAGCTCACTGAGATGTAAGAACCCAAGTGAGAGGACCAAAAGGATTGTCTTAGAGCAAGCTGGGAGCAGGGACTAGGGACAGCTTAGTCTGTAGGTGTGTTCCCTGTGCTGTGGGGCCCTTTAGCACAGAGCCAGCGCTCCCCTGCCTGAAGACCCTGAAGCAGAGGCCACAGTGCCGTCCTGCCAACTGGAGCAGGTACTGCCATGCCTGAGATGCTCTGAGGGGTCAGGCTTGGGTTTCATCAGCACCTTTCCAAGCTGTAGGAGCACCCCAAGTGTTCCTGAATCCTTTGGAGAGAACCTGAATTAGCGAGAGCAGGTTTCTACATGGAAGTATTTACCATGCCATTGCCACACGTATGCCTGACTTGGGGGGGGTCTGAGCTCCCACAACTCTCCCCAGCTTGGTTGCTCAGCACCTCCAAAAGCAGGTCAGTAGAGCACGTGCCTTTCTCTGGGTGCCAGGATCACAGGCCAGCCCTGCCTAAACAAGAAAGCTTCCGCTGTGTCCATAACCCTCACGGTTGTGTCTCCTCTCCTGGCCACCTGCCTCGTCTTTTCCCAGCACTTGTTTTTTTTTGTATGACTCAGAAATCATTCATTCCATTATCTTCCTTTCTCTTTGCCTCTGAAAAGCTGATCTCCAGGCAGCTGTCTCCTACCACGGAAATGTAGTAACGGGGCAGAGAACCTAAGAAGCAGTGACCTGCTGAGACGAAGATCCATCTCCATCTGGTACTGGTGTCTGCCTCGGAGTGGGGGCACGGCTGCTCAGTGAGGGCTCCCAGAGCAGATGGGGGGAAAAAGGGATCCCAGCCCCCCAGCTGAGAAAAGCAGCGCCCTCCATTGCTAGCAAAGGAAAGTTGAGACTCCTGAGAGCGATGGCACCTTTTCTAGCTTGAGACAAACATCTTTCAACCCATTTCTTTTGGTTTTTTTTCTGTTGTTTTGGGTTTGGTTTGTTTGGGTTTTTTTTTTTTAAACGTGTGAAATGAGACAGAGCGAATCCAGTTCATGGTTTATATGTAGCACTGCAGGTTTTTGGTGAGGGGAAACAAAAAAAACCCACAAAAATAAACTTTATTCACTGAGAATCTACGCAGTCCAGAGAAGAGTACAGTAGAAAAGGCTTAGCAGCAGGAGTGGTGTGCACATCTCTGACGGTACTTAAATTTGCTCCAGTTCTGGGTGAAGAATAGAGAACTCCAAATTGTGAGAACTAACTTCCTCCAGCGGGAGAAGCCTTTGCAGGGTAAGTCTGCATCCTTTGTTTTCAGAGCTCCACCACGCTTTTATAGCACATGGAAATAAGGAAAAGAGTCTGCAAAGGATCTTTCACCCCAGAGTGGTTGTGTGGCCAAGTATTACCGATGGTACAAAGCTTCCTTCCCCTACAGAGAACTGTTGCATTGCAATACTTGACATTTCTATGGCAAGGACACAATTTCCTCCCCATTTACGCACTGAATTCCTGGAGATGATTCCCTTCTCCAGCCTCTCGTGCACCTGTCTTGTTTTTAAATACAGTTAATGCCCCAAAGGGTTGGGCTTTTTTTTTTTGTTTATTTTCTTTTATTTTGTGGTTTTGTTTTTTTTTTTTTTTTTTAAAAAAAAAGTATATTGGATTGTGATTTAGCACTTTTTTGATACTAGCTCATTATTTAATTAGCGCAACAGTTTCAGAAGATGAACAAATAAGGAGTTAAATTTTGGGCATTACACTGAAAACAGTCCATACCTGAGGATAAATCATATCAACCCAAGGATGGCTCAGCCATCCCAGTCCAGTATCCCCCAAATCCCACCAACCAAGGTGCTGTGTGCTTCCTCTGCTTTGGAATGATGAGTATTTAACACTAGTTTTGGCTGTGAGCAGTGTGGGGGGTGGGTTGGTTTGGTTTGGGGTTGTTTTGGGGTTTTTTTTCTTCACATTATTGTTCCCCTCAAGGAAGAGGCATCAAATTGGTTGTGATTTGAATTCTTCAGACGCAGAAACGTGGCGCAGCACGTTTGTTACGGTCTCGGACAGCATCGTGATGGTTGGGGATGTGGTACCCTGCTGCTTTACCAGAAGGATATGCCCAAATAATTTCTGTTTTAAATCCACTTGCTGCTGTAGGTCAGGATTTCATTTAGTCTCTACAGCCAGTAAGGCTGGAAGAGAACCATAATCCCAAGGGCATAGACCTGTAAACGAGGGGGAAGTGGAGATGATGAGGTTTATTTTTGAAGGTGATGAATTTAAGAAACCTTAACATTCCTTGTTATGCAGATGTTGCAGTTCATACTGGTGTAAGTGTAAATATTTGATGTGTTGGCAACAAGTCTTTTCGGGAAGAGATTGCAAATTGAACCTCTGCTTGGGAGGAGGGAACACTTTTCTTTTTGATGTGTGAGCTTTTTTTGAAGGTTGGCTTGGAGGTGACGTGGTGATGAAGACTCCAAATCTTCAGGGGGACTGGGTTTGGTGACCCCGGCGGTCCTCTCCAGTCCTGTGTGTAATCCTGTGGTTGTCTTTAGTGATCCAGCAGTTCTTTAGCCAGATACTCTCTTTCTCACTTCATAGGCAAAGCGATTGTTTTGGCAGTGCATCTCCCTTTTGATTTCCCAGGGGGTTTCTCAAGGTACTTAAGGTGCCAGAGATGGATCCTGGACTGTGCCAATCCCCGACTCCCCGTTCCCCCATCCATCATGCAGTATTCCTGCTCTTCCTCCCTACAGCGTTTCAGGGTATCTGGAGGAAAGGGCCCTAAATTTCTGGTGCTGAACAGGACTTGGAATCAAAATACATCTGCTGTGTGACCTGCCTGGGCTGAGATGATGCTGCCCTGGGCCTTGTTCCCCTTTTTTAAGGACAGATTGTGTTTTACAGACTTTGGTTTGCGTACGGCCTGAGTCCAGGCTGAGAACTCCAGAGGTGAATAAACATGCAGAAGACTTGGCTTTTTTTTTTTTAAATATCTATACATAGGAAAGCCTGACTTTCTTTTTCAAATTAAAGCTGCTTTATCCTTTTTAATTTTGTATTAAAAAAAAAAAAAAAAAAAGGCTAATTTTGGCTGCTCAGCAGCCTTTGAACTTGCTTTGGGATTGTTCTTTGTAGAAGAAATGATGCAACTTTTGTGGGGTACACACCTGGCACCCCCAGGCTGTACCTCTGGTGAGAGGTGGTGTCCCTTCACCAGGCTGCTGAGACACGGAGCAGATGCCAAATAGTCCCTCCGAACCAAACACGCCCAGTTCTGTGCAGCTGAAGTGAAGTCAATCCCTTTACTGCTCCTTTCACCCCACTTCAGGAGTTTCTAGCAGCAGAATCCACCCCCCCCCCACCCCCCCCAGCTTCCATCATTCCCACCAGACCTTTATTTTAGAGCAAGCAGCGTTTGCAACGCTGTCTTGGTGCAGAAAAGTCTCTCTTTTAGGTCTTATATTGACATTTCTTCCATTTTTATTTTGATTTTCAAAAGACAGTAACTGTGCTGCTCTTGCAAAGTCGATCTAGCTCAAATATTTTTCTTACCCCTGGAAGAATAACCTGAGATTCCCAAACAGGGCAGAGAAGAGTCAGGTTCAGTTTGCAACGTAGACATTCTGGCTTAATTGTGATGTATGGCAGTGGGACTGATTTGTAATACAAATGTTATTTAATCTGTCTGTATTTTGATACTTGAATTTCCTTTTATTTCCTGTATATACAATTGTTAAATCTGTTCAAATTTGTCTGAATTTTAAACATCTTGTGGTACCAAACATAACCGATCTGTGCAACAACATAGACTGACCTCACTACAACAAGGCGAGATTGTAAATATTCCTGGGCTTCCAGCAGTCGTTTTGTTGTTTTCATAATTGTACAACTTAGAACAGACTTAATTAATAAACCAACTTAGACACGTGTCCTTCCCCGTTGTCACTGCGACCTCCAGCCTTACACCGACGTCTCCTGGTTGATCTGTGTTTTGAAGTGATGGTGTCCTTGGCTGACAGAGCTGAGCTGAGGGGGAAGAGGGGTTTGATTAAATAAAGCACTGTACCTGTGCTTTAAAGTGTTCTGAAGGAGGGAAGGTTTAAATTGGATATTAGGGGGAAGTTCTTTGCAGAGAGAGTGGTGAGGGGCTGGAAGGGGCTGCCCAGAGAGGGGGTGGGTGCCCCATCCCTGGGGGTGCTCAAGGCCAGGTTGGATGGGGCCGTGGGCAACCTTGTGTAGCTCCAGGCCTGGAGGTTGGTGTCCCTGCCTGTGGCAGGGGGTTGGAGCTCTGTGATCCTTGGGGTCCCTTCCAACCCAGACCAGGCTGGGATTCTATGATTCTCTGCTTTGTGGATCCCAGGAAGAACAGCAGAGTTGCACAGGGAGGATGGGCTGCAGTGGTGGAAGTGGAGGATGCATTCCGTCCTCCTGGGAGCAGAATCAGGGGCTTGAGACGTCCTGAGATGTGCCAAGTAGTCACGGGTGAAGCTGCTCATTTTGCAGTTAAGTTCTAATGACCCCAAACATTAAATACTTAATTGTTTTCAATGGTCTGTGGGGACAGGACAAGGGACAATGGCCTCAAGTTGGAGCACAGGGAGTTCCACACCAATATGCAGAAGAACTTCTTCCCCGTGAGGGTGAGGGAGCCCTGGGCCAGGCTGCCCAGGGGGTGTGGAGTCTCCTTCTCTGCAGAGATTCCAGCCCCGTCTGGACACCAACCTGTGTGCCCTGTCCTAGGGACCCTGCTTTGGCAGGGGGTTGGACCCGATGAACTCTGGAGGTCCCTTCCAACCCTTATGATTCTGTGAACCTGTGATTTCCAGGCAAACTGATTTATGCATAAAAAGGCATCCCTGTGTTCTGCTAAGGACAGCCCTACCTAGAGCACGATGGACCCCAACTTGCTCTGGGTTTGTTTTCCACACGATGATGAGGAAACCTCATTTTGAGTCCCACTAACAACTGTTCTGTCAGGGGCTGTCAGCACCCCAGTTTGCTGCTGACAGACACTGAGCTTGCTCCTCTGCAGCACAGCAGTAGCTGATTCATGTAATGACTGTAATAGTTTAGGCAGCCATTATATATATTATTTACCCAGCAAGGGGGTTTTTGGCTTGCCAAGAAGTAGGACAGATTCATGATGTAAAATGAGAGCAAGAAATCCAGACAGTTAAATACAGGTGAAGTCATGTGAAATCTGGCTGATGTAGAATACTAAATACACCAGGGATTGCTAAATTTGTACCATATGTTCCATTTCTAATCATTCAATAAGTCAGGTTTTCGAGCTCACACTGCAACACAGTGAGGAGTTTTAATGATCTTAAATACCACGTGGCTTTATGAAATGCAGCCAGTGTCCCTGGACCCTGCCTAACACTTCAGCAAAGTAGGTTACAGGCCCATGGCAGAATGAATTTAAAAAACCTTAAGCTGCAGGGCAGTTTTATGAGCTCCATATCCCACTGCCATCCCCAGCAAGTGGGGTTTTTTTGGGAAATGAAGCCACTGCCTTTTGTAGTTGAGAGGTTTATTCAGATACTGACACACCAAGAGTCACTTCCCAGTAGCACTGTGGGTCCTTGCTGGGTTTGTCTGATTGATTTTTACAAGCTGAAGCATGATTTGAGAATGTTCCACCCATGCTGGGTATGTGGTGAAGATCAGAAAGAATCCATCCCTGCATCTGGGTCTGGTTCTGCAGCTGGGAAAAGCACCTCCTTGAGAATTCTGGAGCAGTACAGTCCAAACACCTGCCTGTTTCAGTGGATCACACTTCCAAACCTGTTCCAAACTTCCAGCAGCACTTCCTGAACGGAATCAAGGCCCTTTGGGAAATGTTTTTGAGAATTCTGCCCATCAGTGGAAATGGAAAGGCTGAGGAAAGAAGGAACCTGTAGGGAACCAAAAAAAAAGTAAGCAAAAAAGCATAAAAGGCCAGTTCATGCAGTCAGGAGTGGATCTGAGGAGGACAGCTGCGTTGTGCCAGGATGGTGTGGATGCTCTGTATGGACTCAGGGACAGAGTGGAGTAACATGTCCCTCTTCCAAGCACAACACAGCTGAAACAGCACCCAGCCCAGGAGCAGCGGGTGACACTGTGACACAAGGTGATACCCAAGTATTGGGTGTGTTGACCTTGTGTTCTGGGTAGCTGCTCCCAGCGACAGCTCGTGCTGTACTTAAGAGCAGTTGAATCCCTCACACCTAATGTTCAAGCAGAGGAGGTCACTGAAAAAGATTTATCACCTGCTCTGAGAGTTTCTGTCCTGCATTGAAGTGTCGAGCATCTCAGAAGTGTGATGGAATAGAGAACTTCAGAGCCTGGGATTTATCTTGCCTGCCACAGCAGTGTTTTGAAATTGAAAGCGTTCAGAGTGTCTCTCTGAGGAACACGGAGCTGAGATGCAGCTACCTGGCTGCTTCAGATGTTCTCACACTCAAAGGGAGCATGTGAACAGTGCTGATAGCAGCCAAGAGAGGCTTTGAATTTTAGACACAGAGGGGGAAGGCTGTCCCACTCTGCAGCTCCTAGCGCCTCACCAGCAGCGAGCCCTCACCATCACACAGTGCCCAGCCTGCAGTTTACTGAGGTTTGGTTCAGGCTATTTAATTCAGCCTTCTGGATGACATCAAAACAAACTTAGCCAGCTCTGACATGGAAAGAATAACCCCAAATAAACAGTGCAGTGGACTCCACACAGGCTGGGGAGGATACTTCACTAGATGAAGCAACGGGCAGAAAGAACCTCACCTTATTTTCCTGGCTGATAAAAGCTAGCCTTCCATGTGGAAATAATCCTTCCTGCAGCATGCTTGGTGCCTGCAGCACTGCAATCTGATGCAGAGTTACTGATTCAGAGTACTAATAAAAGGTCAAAATAACCAGCTCTTATCCAAACCATTTGGATAAATATTTTGATGGAGCAGCATTCTAGGGCAGCTGGTTAGCTGAATACCAAGCAGTGTGCTCCCTAGGGATAAATACTATTTAAAGATCTTAGTGTGGTGCTCTACTACAGCCAGTGATTAAGCTCTCACTCCACATCCTCACCCAAGGATTCCAACACTGCCTCAGACCAGGCCTCACACTTGGGCCTGTTCAGCCTGTAATGAGGGTGGGAGGATTGAAGAGTTCTTTTTTTTTTTTTTCAAAGTAATTACTCTTTTTGGGAACATTTCAGGAATGGAAAAGCAAGGCAGCCTCTAAACCGAGCTTCCCTGCCCATCCTCTCCTGCCCAGGCTCTGTGGAGGGGGCAGACACTGAACCCTCCCGCCTTCACACTGGGATTCTGCTCAGTGCAGGGAGTTTGCTCTGCTGGGACAGACCCAAAACCTGTCCCACATGCTCCAGGGCCATCAGCTTAAATCTAAGTCATGGCCTATGAGTGCAAAGTGTCTTCAAGCTCAGAGACTCACTGATGAACTCACTGACTGTGATGCTTTTGATCTGCCGTTCAGGGAAGCAGCGCTGCTTGGCAGTGGTAAAATCAGCGTAGCCCAGCTGTGAGAGAGTCCTGCTGACTTCCTTGGACACTGATGTCTTCTAAAGCTTCTTCATACCTAAAGGTCTATGCACTCTGGCCATCGCTTGCAGTTGCTGGGGAAGGGGTTTGCAGGCACGGAGAAGGAGGGAGGTCTCTCCATATCCCCACATCCAGCTCGCACAGGACAGCCAACATCCAGCCAGCCATTCAGTGAACTAAGTTCTGTCCTGGTTCTGGCCAGGCCAGAGTTACCTTCCCCAAGCAGCCAGCACAGGTTTGCTGAGGGGTTTTTCCACACCACAGGACATCACACCCCTGTAAAAAGGGCTGGTTGAGGAGGGGTGGGTCCACGTGGCTCCAGGATGGTCTGAGTGGAGTCAGGTCAGGCATTGGGTCGGTCACTGCTCTGTGTTATCACCTCCTCTGGTCAGTAAAGGGCTCTTATCACCATGTGTGTATTGTGTCACAGGCTCTGCTCCCCTTTTGCAGTGCTTGTCAGTAACCTGTCCTTTTCCCAACCCATGAGGCTTCGTTTGCCCTGTGAGGGAGGGATGAGCAAGCAGCACGTGGTACTCAGCCACATCCTGGGGCTGAACCACAACAGCTTCCCTTCCCCACTCTCTCCAGTGGGACATTGCCCCTGGGCAGCTCATATGAAACAGCAATCAGCATTTCTAATTTCCCCCTCTAATCAAGAGGGGACTATTGCTCTAGAGAGTTAGCTCCTAGCAAAAAATGCTAGCTGGCTTCCCCCACTCTACTTGGATCTCAGATGCACTTCTGCTCCTGGGGGAGATTCCTGCTGCTGGGGGAGATTCCTGCTGCTCATCCCAAAACCAACCACTGGCTCCATACTCAGTCTTGTGGAAAAGACATCTCAAAGTAACCCACCTGGCACAAGACAGCCCTTCCAAGAGGACCTTTGTTCCCTGTTTCAGCATAGCTGTGACCCCAGATGAGCCACAACAGATGCTTCCACACTGACCACTGGTCACTAGCAGGACTGCAGCTATGATGGTAACCCTGTTCACCTGTGCTTGTGCTTCCACAGTTGGGCCTCATCCATAAACAGTGTTTGTGAGCAGAAACCAAACCAGGCTCTGGGTGTAGCAACAGCAGCTGTGTTAATTCAGGGGATGTCAAGCCATGGGGCTGAGCTGTAGCTCCCCCACTGAGCTGAGTGGAAGGCAGCTGCCTGGCAGCAGGGGGGCTTCGTTTTGTGAAAAATCCAGTTTGTGTTTGTTTTGTTGTAAAGGCATCCAAACACTTCTCCCACCTCAGGGTATTCCTTTTGCCCAGGCTCCCAGCAGAGCAGTTCAACACAGATCCTTGGTTCAGCATGGACCTGAGACGTGGTGGAGTTCTAATTACTTCTGCCTGCCCTTGGCAAGCGAGATGCTGACTGTGGGGTAGGGCGGTGGCTGGTTGGCATCATGCTGGCTTCTGGAAGAGTGGAGAATGTCTTACACCATCACTAATGTACAATATCAATGTCTTGTTGCCAGGGCATGGGGTTAGGCTCTGTTGGGTATCCAGAGAACGTTACATTTCATAGAGGATTTCAGTCTCTAAGCAGCACCTTTAATGGAGTCTGATGGAGAGGCAGCCAGAGAAAAATCTTCTCCAGCCTAGCAAAAGAGAGGTCTACATCAAATACAGGCTTTCCTCTTTCAATATGCCTCCTAACAACGTTTTGCTCATTCCTCTGAGGAGCTAAAAACACTTTAAACTTGCAAGAACTTAGAGTTCCTCTTGAGAAAGCTATTAGCTCTGCCTTACGTGTGGAGAGACTGAAGCACGCTAAGTAACTTCTTTTCCACAAGGTATGTTAGTGAAGAGCCTTGAGGAAGGGACCCAGGAGTCCTCCAGCTTTTAGAGGCATTTCTCTCATCTGTTACTGAGCACACAGTGAAAGCATCAGCTTTGGAATACTAACAGCTGGGTTCTGGTGCTTCAACAGCTCCTGTAGAAGCAAGGCTGCCCCTCTCCCTTTCCTTCGGAGTTTATCCAAGAGCTCCTGGGGTTTCTCCTGTTCGTACTGGGTGGTGTGGTTAGCGAGTGGGTGCGGAGGCTCTGGATGGTGCAATTCAGCACATCCATGTTCGTGGGGCCCAACACCCGGAGAATCGCCCTGGGATGAGACGCAGCGAATCGAAAGCTCAGCACTGCGAAACGTGCTGCAACTGGGGCCACTCCAGAACGCGGAGAAAGGGGAATTCACGTCCCCTGACTTAGGATCAGTTGGAAGAGACCTTCAAGATCATCGAGTCCAACCACCGCCCGGCCCTGCCTGGCCCGCGGAGCGCGGCTGACACCTAGTGACGGCCCGGGGCGCCTGCCCGGCCGGAACGCGTGAGGGGCGGAACGAGCTCTTCAAGCGGCGGTCCGTGGCTCCGCCTGACCGCGGGCGGGAAGGAGCGACGCACGTTGCCGCTTTCCCCTCTCCCCGGGCCGGGGGCTTCCCGCCGCGGGGCCGGCGTCCCTCCTCCTCTCAGGGAGCCGCCGCTACCCCGCGGCGCGTGCCGGCCGCAGCCCGCCACATCTCCAAACGGGGCCGAACCACCGCGGGGGGAGGGGGGGAAGACCGAACTCACTGCCGTTGCGTCGGGGCAGGGAGTTCCTCGCCCTACCCTTAGGCCGGCCGCGCCTCGCCGCGATCGCAAAGCGGTCGCCGCGGGGGCTCCGCTTAGAGTCACCGTCTCCTAGGCGCGGCCCGGCTGGTGGAGCCCGGCGGATCGAACACCCCTCCGTGCTGGCGCCGATGGGTCGCCCCGCAACGGGAACGGCAGCAGCCGTGGGGTTCCGCTCCCCACACCCCCCTCCGACTTGCGAATGGGACGTGCCGGGCGCCGGGCTGAGGTGGCACGGCGGGTCTCTCCCATCGGAGGCAACGGGGGGGGAGGGAGGCGTGACCGCTCCGGGCGGGTGTGAGGAGAGAGGCGGCGGCCGGGCGAGGCCTCGCAGCGTGAGGCGTTTCCACGTGCGCCCCGGGCCGGTCAGCGCGGCGGGGTGTCGAGGCCGGCCGTCTTCCCCTCCGAGGCCAGGGCCTTGCCTGCTGGCCAGGGGGTCCACGGCTGGGGCGTCACAGAAAGCCCGGCCTTCCCACATGGCCCGGTGTGTTTCCTAGGCGGGAGGTGGGGGCCATGGCAGCTGCGGGAGGCAAGAGCCAGGCAGCCAGCTGCCACCATGGCAGGAAACAGCAAAGCTGGAACCTCCCTTGGACTTTGTGGGGACTGAAATCAAACCATCCTGGTATAAAAAAGACAGGGATCTCCTCGAGAGAGGCCAGTGGAGGGTTATGAAGATGGTTAAAGGCCTGGAGCATCTCCCCTATGAGGAAAGGTTGAGTGAACTGGGGCTGTTCAGCCTGGAGAAGAGAAGCCTGAGAGGGGATGTGATCAATGGGGATCAATATCTGCAGGGTGGGACACAGGGGGAAGTGTCCAGCCTCTTCTCAGTGTCTGTGGGGACAGGACAAGGGGCGATGGGCTCAAGTTGGAGCACAGGGAGTTCCCCACCAATATGGGGAAGAACTTCTTCCCAGTGAGGCTGAGGGAGCCCTGGGACAGGCTGCCCAGGGGCTGTGGAGTCTCCTTCTCTGGAGAGATTCCAGCCCTGTCTGGATGCCAGCCTGTGCGACTTGTCCTAGGGACCCTGCTTTGTCAGGGGGTTGGACCTGATGATCTCTGGAGGTCCCTTCCCAAACCCTACAGCTCTGTGATTCTGTGATCTGTGGGACACAACACCCAGTCTGGGACAAGGTTCCTTGTGTGCCCATAAAGAATTTGCCTTTCTTCTCTTCTCTCGTTTACTTCTCTCCAGTAAATGTGCAACCCGTACTACCCAGCAGCCGACACCTGCACAGTCAGGGCACTGCGGGGCCATGAGGCAGGGGATGGGGTTCTCAGGGTCTCACCATCCCCACAGCTCTATGCCCACAGCGACTCATGCTCAGCCCTAGGTGTGCAAGGAGTGGGTGCAAGAGCCAGCGTGTTGATCCACCCCTTGTAAAACAGCCCTATCCTCCAAAGCCCACAAAATGCTTACCGAGTCTGGGTGTTGTAACTGGGAAAGCACAGAGGAAGAAAGGATTGTACATGGTGTGAGGGTGGACAACCCTGATACCACCCCTGACTGGTTACACCTTCACAGCTTGGCTGCATGAAGGACACCACAGCTCTCAGCCCACTGCCCTTGCAAAGGACCACATCCCAGGTGAGTGTAAAGATGCCACTGTTGCCCCAAGTTTGCAGGAGGCTACAAGTGCAATTAATGCAGCTCAGCTGATGAGTTTTAGCTAGTTTAGGTGTTATAAATGATTGCATACTGAGGGAGGGGGTAGCTATAGCTATGTCTGGAGCAGAAGGCTGTCTTGGAGTGATCTTCTTAACTGTCTGTGATTTTCCTCAGGCCCCTGGAGAGCTGTAAAAATCATCTCGTTAAAGAGCAGTAAGGGCAAGCTGCTTGGCTTGGGTGGTGCTGTGACTGTGTTGGCTGGCAACTGGCTCTTGACTCGAGGGTGGATGCTGCCAAGAAACAAGCTGGGCAGAGCCCTGGACCTTTCTTTCGCTCCATTTGAAGCACCCCAGGAGCCAGCCAGCACGTGGGGTTTGCCTGAACACCCAGTCCTTGGGGGGAATTCACCTCCTCCCATGCTGAGGGCTGAGTGGTCTGGTGGCACAGACATTAAAGCTGATTTCTGTATGCAGCTCTCAGGGTAGCTTCAATTTGTTCTCCTCTCCCTCTGTTTCAGGGCAGGACCCTCCTCTTCCAGCCTATAAATCCTGGTCCCAGAGGAGGTGATTGTGTGTATTTAAATATATATGTATTTGCCCTGCATATATTTTGTTCCCCCAGTGACTGGTGACATGAAGAACTGCAACAGCAGAATGTATTTTTAATGTATTTCCTGCAGATTCATGCAAGGGAGACCAATTCCTGGGTGGCTTTGACATGCCACAAAGGCAGAAGACCTCGGGAGCACTGGTAATAGCAGGGGTTTGTTGGGGGTTTTTTAATCTGCTGTTTTAATGAGCTCCATCCGTCTCTCTGATTAGATTAATCTCATTTATTTTAGACAAGCTATCTAGCTGAAATCCCAACAGAGGAAATTGGGATTTTGAGTCATTTCAGGGTGAGCACTTGAGTGTCAGGCAGTGAGCTCCACGGGGACGTTTCCAATTTGCCCTTTTATTGCCTCAGAAATTTGTAACTCTGGATTCCCTCCTCCTAAGCCACCGGGTGAGCTTTTCCATGAGACATCCCATATGCGTGAGCTGGCTGTTGCCACCTTGGTCACGACACGAGCCTGAGCTGTGGGAACTGGTCACTTTGAGCAAACACTTGCCCCTCCTGCCCTGCCTGCTGTGGCCAGTACCTGATCCTGGGGTACTGTCCTGGTGTGTCCTGATCCCTGGCAGGGCAGGGGAGGTGGGGAGAAGGTCTCCCCTCAGCCTCCTCTTCTGCAGGCTGAACACCCCCAGCTCCCTCAGCTGCTCCTCGGAGGATTTGCCCTCCAGCCCCTTCCCCAGCCTGGCTGCCCTTCTCTGGACTCACTCCAGGACCTCCATGTCCTTCTGATGGTGAGGAGCCCAGAACTGGACCCAGCACTCGAGGTGTGGTCTCACCAATGCCCTGATTGTGCCTGAGTGCACAATCACCTCCCCGATGGAGCATCCTTGCCAGCGGGATGGCCATGCTTTTCAAATCAACCAGCATGATGCTGGGCGGGCGCAGCACAGGAGCAGTGGTGGGAACTGCTTGTTCAGGTAGAAACCCCTCCGGTGGTGGCTGCAGCTGATGGAAGGGGAAATGGATTCTTGGTTGTTTAAAAGATGGCAATGTTTTTCCAAGCCTGGCCAATGTGAAAGTCCCCATTTAAAGGGGTTGAACCGGCAGTGAAGTTGGTCACTGTTTGCACGCCCACACGCCAACGGAGGCGGCCGAAAGCAAACTTCCTGGTGTGTCCTGATCCAAATGACCTGGGAGTGAAGCTTAGGGAGCATGGCACTGGGAGCAGCCACCAAAGGCTCTCCTTGCAAAGAAGCCAACCCTGTCCCAGCAGGAGAGGCAGAGCCCCGCTGGTGTTACAGCCTCCCTCTCCCGCTGCTTCCAAAAAATGAGGGGATTTGGAGCCTACAAAGCTACAGCTTTGGCTCCGCTGGAAATTCTCATCCTCCCGGGAGGAAGGCAATCAGGGCTGAGGGCAGAAAGTGTTAGCAGGTGTTTTTGAAGTGGGAGGAAGGGAGGGCTGGGGGAGCCAGGAGTTTTCCTCTGCCCCATTAGCCAGGAAAGCTGCTTCCGAAGGAGCTCCTGGGGCACCAGATGAGATCAGGATTGTTTCTGTGCTGGTGTGGGTATGTGGCTAATGATTTAGAGAGGCAAGTGTCTTCTGCCTCTCTAAATGGCTCCAGCGTGGGCGTGCAAGGTGTGTACGTGCCTTTAACACCCCCCCCACACACCACGACTATGGAATTTATGGATTCCCTCCTCCTAAGCCACTGGGGTGACCTTTTCCATGAGACATCCCCTATGCGTGAGCTGGCTGTTGCCACCTTGGTCACGACACACTCGGCCCGAGCTGTGGGAACTGGTCACTTTGAGCAAACACTTGCCCCTCCTGCCCTGCCTGCTGTGGCCAGTACCCGATCCGGGGGCATTTCAGACCGATCCCATCATCAGCATACTTAGGGGATGGGTTGGTGCTGGGTAAACTGAGGCTTGGAGGGGGTTTGGCTCGTGGTCACGTAGGCAGCCTGGCTGAAGCCCAGGCGTCGTGGCCAGCAGACGTGCACAGAGCCAGGGAGACGTTCCTCATACTGTTTGGCCACACAGGACACCCCCAGGCCCAGAATTGGTTTGGGGTTCCCTGTGCAAAGCACAGGTTCGCTGCTGGCTCTGGGTAATCTTCATAATTTGCTGACTTGACTTAATTATCACTCGGTGGAGAGCTCAGCTCTGGCATAGCTGCGGCACGGGGAGGCCCAAACCACACACAGCGCTCAGGGAGGGATTTTGATCAACAAAAAAAAGAGAAGTTCAAAGGTGTTTTTTTGGCTTAATGCGGTTTATCTAAATTGCTTTATGTTCGTTAATCTGGATTAACACAAATGCTCTTGGAACAGCTGGCTGGGGAAGGGTTTGCTCAGCTATTCCAATGAGGGCAGACTTTCCCAAAAATGAAAAGTTTGACCTGAAAAAAAGAAAATACCATCAAAAAGCCAGGGCCTGCATAGCGTGGAGGATGTGTGAGCTGTGAACAGAGCAAGCCTGTTCCCATCCTGCCTCCCAAATCCACGGGTGCCTTCAAGGGTCACCCTTGGCCTGTGTGTACCCTCATGACTGGGTGGCTTCTCCTGCTGCTGAGGATTAATATTCTCTCCTGGACGATGTGAACCCCGTTTTTGGCTGGTGTGCCAAAGCGGTTGGCAAGACCAGCTAGTGAGCTTCAGGGTAAATTGGAGGTCAAGCCCAGATTTGAAGGTGGTGGTGGGTGTAAGCGTGACCCTGGGAGCCATGTGATGTGGGCGACATCCTGGAGAAACCAGTGATCTCCCCATCCTCTCCCTTCCCCCGGGCTGGGATTAGGAAGAGATTTTACAGCTGAGTGGCTGGCCTCATGTTAAGATTTGTTTTGGGATGGCTCAACCCCCCTCACCCCTTGTCAGGAAAGACCTTTTAGGTCTTTTATGGACGTTTTGCATGTCAGCTGGGCAGTTCATGCCTGCCAGGGTCCTGTCCCTGGGACTGATTGCACCTTCCTATCTGTAGGGACTTCCCACCTTGAGAAGAGGGCAGAGCAACGCCCAGTGTGGAAATTGGGACTCAGGGAAGAAGAACACAAAGCCCAGCGCTTCGGAGAGGCTTGTCTCATGCTTGTGTGTTCACCTGGGATCTGGGTGCACATTCTTGCCCCACAAAAGGCTTCTTGTGCAGACTGGGGCAGGTACCAGCCCCTCAGATCTTGGGTCCTCCCACGCAGTGGGAAGAATGACCCTTTCCGCCGGCTGCCCAGGTGCGATGAGGATCCTGAAGGATGCTTCCACGAGGAGGAAGCCAAGAGACCCGACAAGGACCAACAGATCAGCTCCAAGGACCCAGCTCCAGCCAGAAGCAGCAACAGATGAAGTGAAACTCTCCTGCCGAGCTGAAATGGAAGTTGTAAGCAGGACCTGGGCGCTGCCCAAAAACCAGGGGACTCCCTCCTCCCCCGGCCCCAGTGCAAACAGCAGATTAACAATTTATTTGACGTGTTGCGGCTGGTTAGTTTCTTCACCCGCTCCCCTGATCAGAGGGAATAAACGTTGCAGTGTGCAATAATGTTCATTTCAGGTGAGGGTAAATATAGAAAGGAAAACCTGCTGAGAGCAAGCCATTTATTTCTGCCTTTGGAAGCCTCTGCTCATAAACAGTCAGTCATACCCATTTGGAAAATCCCAGCGTGGTTTTCTTGGCCATCCTAGAAGAACATTTACTTTCCTGTAGGTTAAGAAGTTCGTTTTAAATTAAAAAAAAAAAAAAAAAAAGAAAGAAAGAAATAATGACATCTCGCTTCCAGCTGCCCTGGGGTGTTTAGGGCTTGTTGACACACTGAGGCCGCTCTGTTCTCGTGCAAAACTGGTCTGGTGTGGGATCACGGAGGAGATCCTGCAGGGCTTTCCTGCCTGGGGAACCTGGTTATTTTGGTGCCTCTTGTCCCCGGGCTTGTTCCAGGGTTGGGGTGCTGTCAGACCTCTCGGCCATGTGTGGAATTAAAATGCTCAGATTTTGGGGGTGTTGGTGGGTGAGGATGTGGGGAGGTGCTAGGGGGGAACCCTGAGAGTCCCATGGCATGAGAGGCTCGGATGGAGGGATGAACCCATCACCCTGAGCTCATGCTGGACCAGAAAAACTCTGAGAGTTTTCGGGAGAGTGCGCCAAGGACAGCAGGACAGTGCAGACTGCAGGAGCATCCATCAGAAAAGCCATGAGCCAGCGTAAGCCTGTGTCCTGCTGCTGCAGCACGGGAGACACCCCCAAAACAGCATTGTGAGAGGGAGCTGAGGAACATGGGGACCCCCTTCTCAGCCAGGCGCTTCGTCCCTCCTCTGTCCTCAAAGCAGCACCGTGCAGGAGAGAACGAAGCAGCCAGCTTGACTTGGACAGCTGCCCCAGGTCGGCTCTCTGCGGCTGGCACCGGCCGAGCGGGAGCCGGCTCCCGGCTCTGAAGTTTTCTACAGTCAAGAAGGGTCTCTCCATGTTTTCTGACAGGCTTTGGATTTGGCTCGGGTTTGCCTTGGTTTCCCACGGCAAGAGGCAGTTAAGTCTCTTGGAAGAATGAATTAATTAGCAAATGCCTTTGGTCGGGTCAGTGCCCTGGAGCAGCGTGCTTCACCCTTTAAAGCAATGCCTCTGCACCCAGGTAAGCCGCTCTCAAAGGCTTCTATTACTCCTAGTATTTTAAGAGCTATACATACATCATCCCAGAGGAACCCTTTTTTTTATTATTATTATGATTATTATGATTATTAAGAAGCCTCCCCCAAAACGCAGTGTTGACTTTAACGGTGGCATTTGTGTAAGCAACAAAATATTGACGCAGTTGGCTGGGGTCTGGCTTGGGGCTTCTGGAAATAAACTGCTGCCTTGTTAAATTGTAGATGGAAATGCAAGTGGGAAAATGACTGGCATCTGACACAAGGCGGGCAAATAAAATCACTGCTTTACTACAGTGTGAAAAAACTCAGCAATTAATAGGTCTCCTTCTGCTCGGGGGTGTTGGATTTATCCCCGAGTAAGATTCATAAACTATTTTAAGGAGAGAAGTGCTACTTTTAAACACCCGTGTCTGGGTGCTGGAGTTAAAGTGGTGTCACTGGTGCTGAGTTAACCCTTGCCTTCTCGTGGTGTGCTGGCCCTGGGGATCGCTGAGGGGAGGGGGCAGGGGGGCAGAGCAGGCAGCCCTGCTCCTGGCAGATATATCTACACCTGATAAATGCTCTGAGTTGAATTTTGAAGGGGGTTATGTACGGTGTGGTTATGCTTATGGCAGAAATAATGTTTGAGGCTTCAACCTGAATTCTCAGCTTGATTTTACCTGTGTGGGACTTGAAGTGCCATCAAACACCTGCTCCAAAGCCATGCCTGGGGTGAAGCTGGAGCAGATGCGCAGAGTGTTGCTGAATCTGCCTGGGGTGTGACCTAGCGCACCCCAAAAGGCTCCTGTCAACTTCAGGAGCTGGAAGAGCCATTATCAGGGTACCTTCTATCATTGAGAGCCGCGAAGAGTGATGTATCGCTTTCCTTTCTACCCAAAGCCCTTTCCTTCTCCACCCACGCCCTGGTGATCTGCCAGCTGACATCTGCACGCTGATGGAAAAGCCGGACAAGATAAAAGCCATCCGGAGCACCCAGTGAGTCTGACGGCAGCACGGGGCCCGACTCACCAGCAGCAAGGACACCAGTGTAATTATACATGCTCCAGTACCATTTCCCAGTAATTATTCTGGAATAAAAGCCTGCCTATTTCTGTAAGAGCTTATGTCACTTGGAAAGCTGTTATAAATTCAGCTGGAAAAAGGGATCCTTATTCTGGGATAAGTGTGGTTAGTGGTTAGCTGGGAACGGGGCTATTCCTGGCGCTGCCATCGACCTTCCCGGTGACGCCAGCTAAGTCGCCTCACCTCAATGTGTGTGTCACCTTTGCCTGCTGCAGACCGGGAATTACAAACAAGGGCATTCTCCTCTCCTCATGCAGCGTTTTGGGAAGTTCTGTGACGCTGGAAAAAAGGTGTCACAGGGTGACAGGGAGGGGAGTCATTTGGTGGGGCTTGATGTTGTAATACCCACCCCCTTGGAGACATCCTGATGAAATTGGAGGTTGGAGAAATAAGGGATGTAGCCAGGAGCTGGTGACGGGGACTGGTGGGAGCCTGGGCATTGGCGTGTTACTGGGAATGCTGTTTTCCTCTCCCATTTTAAAAATAGTCCACTCTGTTCTGAGTTTTAGGCCACACCCCTCTCTAGGGCATCCAAATGTCTGGGCTGCTGTTTTCTCCAGCCATTGCCTTCCCCAATGTTGGGGTATGGTACCAGCAGCGATCCCCCCAACTGCTGGATGCTCAGGGGCCAGTAAAGACGTTGAGTCCTATCCTGGGCTGGCAGCGTCGCACCGTTGGTCCTCGTAGACCAGAGGGGAAGGGAAACATCGTGATTCACATCATTGCGGCCTCCTCTTCCTCCCATATCCCTGCCTCATTCAGTGCTGGTTCTGGGAGCCTTAAGGCTTTTACAAGAGGTTTGCTTCTGCCTGTCCCTTCACAGCAGCTCCTTGGGCAGGCTCAGGAACCCCTTTTGCCTCCAGCGGGGTTCAGACGTGCATGGTCAGAGCTGAAGATGCGTCTCGTTCGTAGCACATGGCATTAAATTCATGCTAGAGCTGGTGGAGCTCTAGTTTCAAAGGGATTTTGGGGGGGGGTTCATTTTGTTCATTCTCACCAACCAGGATTTGTTTGCAGCAGGGGCTGCCCGTGAAGTGGACAGACCAACGTCCCGATGCTGAGAGGTGAAGGGAGAATCCGCCCCGGCGCGTTACTGGGACCCCCGTCCTTGTGTGGGACTCACCGCTGCTCCATTGGGCTCCAGCCAAGGAGGCAGAGGGGGAAAAGCTTTTACAACCCATTAGTGCTCCCAAGAGCCGCTCAGCCCCTCTTGTAATAAAAGTGGTGGAAGCCACAGAAACATTAATGCTGCTCTGCAGAAGATGCCAACCCGTCTCCCAGCTCCATGTCCCTTCCCAGTGACTTTGCCGGTGCTGTTGACCCTCCTGGCAGCCCTGGCTGCTGGAAGCCCCTCTGGGAACACAATAACAAGCTGGTGAGGGCTGGTCTCCCCGCCCTGTCCGTCTGTCCCGAGCTCAAAATGTGCATGGGAGGGTTCCAAGTGCAAATGTGTGTGTGCTAATGGGAAACGAATTGCCTCTTGCCCCGAAGCCTTGCAGCTTGAGGAGAACAACGCGGGGTCTAGGAATGACCTCATATCGCCTCCCAGGGAATGTTTTGCCAGATGAAGGGGGGGAGAGGCAGCATCAAGACAGCACAATGTATGTATCTCTCTCCCTGTGTAAACATCCCTGTAGCTGCAGAACCCTCTTAAAACCCCGAATGAGAGGGGAGCAGCTGCTTTGATCTGTGGATGTGGTTGTTATTTTCTAAGTGCGGATCCGTTCCTTTTTTAATTTTGCTTCAAATTAAAAAAATGCCTGTTGTGATCTTTTCCTTTTATTTCTTGGCTTAAGGACTGGAGTGGGGTGCAGTAAATTTTCATGACTCCCCATGTAACCGTTTCAGCATGGTCCACGGTTCCTCGCCGCCTCTTCAATGCTGCAGCACAATGGACCAAATCTTCTGGCCCTACATGAAGCCAAAGCAAATGGATTTTGCCCAGAAGTGCACAACGGGGAGCGGAGGCAGCAGGGAGAGGAGTCCCACCACCTCCTTCCCCACCCGAAACACGTGGTTTGAGCTGGCACCGGTGGTCCCGACACCTTTGGAATGTTCCGGAGAGGGGGCTCCCAGGGACGGATCCGTGCCAGCCCCATGGCAGCAGGAGCTGGTAAGGAGACATCAGAGCTGAAGCGCTGGGCTGTCTTGCAGGCGATTTAAGTGTGATTCATGGCCCTCCCTCCAGTCTCCCTGTGTGAGCTCGGGAATCTCCATCTGCCTGACTTTCCCCATCTGCGTGCGGGGCAGGGGGGTGTCCCTGCGCTCGAGGGGCACCGTGCTGTGCACAACCCCGGGACCTCTGTCAGCCTTTCTTCTCCTCACCAGGCAGCGTGCTTCTGGAAGAAAACAAGCTTATAGGTCCTTTTATGTTAAGGGAATATCTAAACACCAACAGCCCACCCCAACCCCACTGTTATACCTTGCAGCCCCCTTAGAGGAACCAGACCCACCCCCCGACACGAGCGATGCTGCCTTCAACTGCTTGAGACTCACCCACTGGTTCAAGGCACTGGTTTAACTGGGAGCACGTAACTCTGGGGGCACGAGCAAGGAGTTCACTCCTATCACGTGGCAGCCTGGTGTTTTGGCATTTTGATTACATACAATACTGTGTATTTAAGGCTGGTTTACGGGTGTTTATATTAATGCCTAAACCTGTAATTTAGAAGCTGGGTTATAAATCAGCAGCGCTGAAGGTCTTGTCCCTTGTGCCTTGAGATCAGTGTCCAGATTTAGAAGACAGGTTAGAGGCAAGGGAAAAAAAAAAAGGGACTGTTTAATTTTCCTCTGGTTGTGATGATAAAGGATCATGGGATGGGACGTGGGTCGTGCTCCAAGGTGTGGCAGCCAGGTGTAGGCATCCGCCGGCGTGAGCAAGGTTCCATTTTGGCTTCGCTGTTCCCACAGCTGTAAGAGAGACTTGTGTTTACACGGCAATTCCCAGCCTGGAAAGACAAGCAGTGCCACGGACCCCGCTTGCTGGAGGGTGGTGACGTCCTGCTAGTGACATTCTCAGCTTGTGCCTGGGCTGCAGGGATCAGAGCCCCTTCCCTTGGCACCACTAGTGAGGAGGAGCAGCTGTCGTCCCTGAGAGTTCCTGGTACAGATCAGGTCTGGCAGGAGAGCCAGGCTAGCACATTCCCACTCGTGGGATGTGGTCCTCTCCCGGTACATCCTAATGATGACATCTCCACATTCATACTTTTAGATATAAAATTCTTTTCCAGCTTTAATAATCATTTCTTCACCCCCCTCCCAGGCTGCCCTGGACCTTGGCTATGCCAGGGATGGTTTTGCATTCCCAGTTGGACTCAGTATAGCGTAGTGAGATGTGCTGTGAGCTGTTGGGGCTGGTTGTGTGCTCCGCCGCGGGGTTTGGTACCCAGCCGTGCCTGTCAAGACACCCCTGTCTGCTGTGGTGGGCTGGAAGCTGTCAGGCCCTGAGCTGCTGGCCTGGGTGGATGAGAGCCATGAACCCCCACCCTGGCTCCAGGTTCACCTGCAAACGTCAAGTTGAATGTTGAACGTTTGGCTGGGGTGTAATGGCCGTGGTGGTGCCTCCATCCTTCAGCTGCTGCTGGGCTTCCTGTGATCCGGTCAGTCCCTGCAGGGGTTCAGGCAGGCAGAGCTGTGTGGGTGTGGGGTGGCTCCAGGGGTTGAGGAGAGGGCCTTGCCCTGGGCATCTGCCTTTGGAAAGAGTGCCCCAGGTTTCCATGCACGCTGCAGGCCAGACAGTGCTGCATCTGCGCTACCACAGACCTGCTCCTGCAGATCCCCCACCCAGGTCAGGGCCCAGTTGCAGGAAGGCACCCCCAGGGCTCTGTGTTTTTGTAGGGAAGGTACAACTAGAGCCAGGGACTCCTCAGCATCCTTCTGTCTGTCTGCAGTCCCTCCACTCCTCTCCGCAGAGAGACAGCAGCCGGTACCTTGGCTTAGCTGGGCACTTTCCATTGCCTCCAGCCCCCTTTGTTGTATCTTTAGGGGTTATTAGGACAAAAAGGGATACAAGAGGCTGCAGGGACAGCACAGGGGGCTGCCAGGACCCCATGGGCAGGATGAGGGCCGTGGGACCCTGTGCTTCCTGGACAGGTGGAATCACTGCTTATCTTCCTCCCAGCCTCGTCTCCCACTGCAGGTTCCTGGCTGGCCATGCCCCTTCTGACTCGGGGAGCAGAAACCCCCAAAGAGAGATGGAGCCAGCAGCTCCCAGAGCAGGGGATGGTCGCAGAGAGGGCTGAGGGTCCCCCTACACCCTTGGGATGCCGGCTGGAGGGAGAGTCAGACTGTGAGAGACTCCTGCGAGCAAACCCCCCTGAATATTTCAGAGAGGTCTTTTCCCTCTCCCCTCCACCCTTATTTCCAGTCCCCCCACCCCACCTCTCCCTTGGGGACCCAGAGCTGCTCACCAGCCCAGCACCCCAACACGCTCCAGCAGCCCCCCAGCCCAGCCAGGTCAGATCAGCCCCAAACTTGTTTTATATTTTCTTTCCCCCCCCCCCCCCCCCGCCCCCCCATTCTCTCATATACCCATTTCTTTTTTTCCTTCCCCTTTTCTTTCCCACCCAGTCCCTTTTCCCATGCCATACGCCTTCCCCCCACCCCCCCACCCCAGCCCCTCCTTCTCCTCTCCCCTTGCCTCCACCTCAAGCCCTCGGCTGGCCGATGGACCGCGAGGCGCGGGGTGGGTCTGGGGGTTGCGGGGGGCTTTGCATTGATGCATTGATCGCCCATGGTCTCCGCCTGACCTCCCTGCTCCCAGGGAAGCAGTCTCCATGGCTACTGGCCCTTCTCCTCCAGAGCAGACTGTAAATTCCTGCAGGCAAAGCCCAGCCTTGGGGGTGCGAGGGGGGAGCCGGGAAGGAGTAACCAAAGCCAAATAGAAAGAAAGAAAGGCTGGGAGAAAAAGGGCGTTGCTTGGATGGGGCTCTCCTTTCCACTCCCCTTTCTCAGGTCCCCAGCACCAGGGCAAGGCGCCTGCTTCCCCCTCCAGCGCTGCTGCTCCAGCTCCTGCTCCAGCTCCTGCTCCTGCTGCTCTCTTGCAAAACTGGAACTGGCTGGGATTATTTAAGGGGAAAAAAAAAAAAGAAGAAGAAGAAGAAGAAGGAGAAGAAGGAGAAGGGATCAGAGCAGCCACCAGAGAGAGGGCGATAGAGTCCACTTTCCTCCAACTGCCCTGGGTCCCTTCCCTCTCTTCAGCAGCACCAAGAGCCCCAAACTGGACCCAGAGCAGCTTTTTCCATCAGTTCAGTTCCCTTCCTTCCCTCTGTCTCACACACGGCAAGAAGAGAGCCCCCTTTCCTCCCCTTGATTTCCCTTCGCATGCTCAGCCTCTTGTTTCCTTTAAAGCACCAGAAATCCCCCCTTCTTGCCCCCTCTCCTCCATGCAGACTGGGATTGCAATGGGAGCTTTGCAGCTTGCTGGACTTTCCATCCTTTGCTTTCTCCTCCACTCTGGAAACACGCTGGCGAATAAAGCTGGTCAAGGTAAGAGGAAAAAAGAATCTATCCTTCCCGGTTTGAAGGGTTGGTGTTTGATGTGTGTGGAGCAGGACCTCCTCTTTGGGGCTGGGGGGTTACAGGCAGGCTGGGGGAAAGCAGTAGCAGCAACAACAAATAGTAGAGGGGATTTTAAACCCTGCTTGTGGATATTCTCGCCCCCTGCCTTTGATTTGGGTTGGGTTGGGGTTGTTTGGGTTTTTTTTTTGGTAAACTCTGCAGAAATGAGTTGTATTTCTTGGGGTTTTGGCTTCTTTTTTTTTCCTTTCCTATCTCAAGGCAAAGGGGTGCTGAGGTAGAAAATGAGGGTGGGCAAACAAGCCCACCCCCGTTACAGGGAGAACGTTGCTGGTTGGAGGGGCTTGGGGAGGAGGGGAGTTGGGGGGACGAGGGGGGCTTGTCTTGTCTGGTTTTGGGGTTTCATCTTTGGGAGATGGGGGCTAACAGCGGCGGTGGGGAGGGTGAGGAGGGCTGGTTTGGGGCTGGCTTGGAGGGAAGGGACGGCAGAGCGGGTGCCTGGGAGGTTGCAGCGCTGTGTTGAGCGGGTTGAATCTCAGCTGTTGTGCTGTAGGAGCGGGGAGGTGAGGGGGGAGCTGTGCCCAGAAAACTTTGGGGATAGCCTAAAAAAGCACAGGACCTCTTTCCCTGTCTGGAGAAAAGAGGGATCCATCCCCATCCTTATCAACCTCAGGCTTTGCCATTTCACCGCTCCCATCCTGAGCCAGAGTTTCCCCTTCCCAAACACACACATATAGCTTTATGTATGGGCTATCTATACCTTAGCTTTTCTATAGCACCTCTATATTTAGCTCGGATCTCTCCCTACACACACGGGCGGCAGTGCGCGCGCACACCCAAACACACACAGCCCTATGTGCACCAGCCCCTTCCCTGCCTCAGAGAGGAGGGGGGGGGGGAAGATTTTTTCCCCTCCTCCTTAATTCACTCCTATCTGTACAATCTCTTGGGCTTTCTTTCCCCCAACCCCCCCACCCCATTTTTCCATAGCACTCAACGTAAGGTGGCTCAAAACCAGCTCAGGCTCTTGCTTGTTGTAGTTACTACGTGTTTACACGGGCGGTGGGACCTGATAAAGTCTGAGTGAAATACAGGATATAACTAAATGGATATAATTAAATTAATTTATAAATCCATGAGATTTATTTATAAATAAATAAATTTTTATTTAAATAAATTTTTTATTATTTAAATAGATAAAATTTTTAAATTTATTTTAATAAATTTATTTAAATAATTTATTATTTAAAAATATTTAAATAAATTTATTTAAATAAATTTTTATTTAAATAAAAAGTTTTATTATTTAAATAAATAAAATTTTATTTATTTATAAATAAATCTCATGGAAGCAATAAGTAATAAAGCACATTTCAGCCATGGGTCGCCCCTGTGACAGATGGAGTTAGAAGGAATTTCAAGGCTATTGTCTTATCTGGTTTAAAGTGTTTATAAAACAATAGGTGACTTTTGGGGAGGGCAGTCTGGGCAAGCACAGCAGAGATTTTCCAGGGCAAAGGTTCTGTATGAAGGCAACCGGCTTCACGTAAAGCTTTAGGATTTTGGCTTAGAAAGGAATGCCTAGGGTTTTTTTATCCCCCCTCAAATTATCTTGAGTGTATGCATTGCTTTCATTTCTTATCATAATATTTATTTATTAAGGCCTTTTGGTTTCCAGTTCCATTTAAGCCTGAGCCAGAATTGCATTAAAATAGCAAAGTAAAATTCCATCGTGCAGAGACTTGACAGATCCCTTCAGGGAAGGAGAGGGGTGGAGTGGGGGTGGAGAGAGGTGAGCTCAAGCCTGCGCCGGGGTGCATCTCCCATCATACGCCCGGGATGGGGCTGATCCCTCCCAGCCCCTGGAGAAGGCATTGAGCAGACCCAGGAGCTCCGGCAGCTGGAGGGGTGGGATGGGGGGCAGTGGCCGTGGAGGGGTGCAGGTTGGTGCCTGCGGTGATGTGAGGGCTCTGAGCAGGGGTGGACCCCATCCCTTTGGGATGGGACCCCAAATTGCTGATGGTAGATAAAAGCTACGCCGTTCCCTGGAACCCACGCTCACCTGCTTTGCTGCGTGCCACAAGTGTCACTGAGCTCCTCAAAGCCACCCCACGCTCCTGGGACATGTTGTAGTAGGGTATCTCTGAAAAGCATCCGGTTCCTTTCCCCCCCGCCTCCCAGCATCTGCAGGGTGATGCCCCAAGGTGGGGGGTACACATCCCCCTCCTCCGCCCTCACCGCAGCCCTTGCCTTTTCGGGGGCCAGCCCTCCTCCCCAGGTGCCTGTCGCAGGCTGGGGACGGCTCCTCTCCTGTCGGATGGGCTTGTTTGGCTGCGATAACATCACGCCGTGGGTAGGGTTTGCTGGCTCATTTCTCCTGCTGAATTACCCTGGAAAGTTTAGTCTGTAGGGAAGGAAGGATTTAGAGGAGCCGTCCGCAGGGTCTGGAGGTTGTCTGCCAGAGGGACCTGGCTGTCTGCAGGGTTTATCAGGTCAGTTTGGGGCTGGGGAAGCTTTCAGAGTGAGAACTGGCAACACAAACACCATGTAACCCTGGGGACGTTCCCGACACACACTCAGCTGGGATGAAGTTTCCCTGTGGTCCCTGTGCCAAACTGCTGCTGTACCCACAGCTCCTGGGTTTTTGGATAGATAATGCCACTCCCAGTCCCCTCCTGTCATCTGTCAGTCCATCTCATGCCCAAAGAGCCTGGCCTGAGCAGTGCCATGGCCCGTCAGCCATCAGCATCGGTCCCTGGGGAGGGATGGAGCCCAAGGGTGGGCAGATCTGCACCTTCCCCTTGGACCCAGCAGCGCCTGGCTCTGGCCTTGCTGTGCTCCTCCAGCAGCAGCCCCGTAACTGGGGACAAGTCACCCCATTCACCACCTTTCCCAGGGACCTAATCACGTGTACCTCTGGATGGTGCCGGGAGGGAGACGCAGCATCTCCCCCTGGGGACCCCAGCCTGCAGCCCCTGGCGCTCCCACAGCCCAGGGCACCCTCCCAGCACAGGGTCCTGAGTGGGACCTCAGCCCCATCCCAGTTCCAGCATCACCCAGGGGTAAAATCCAGCCCTTTCCACCGGTGCCACATGCAAGGGGCTGGTTTCAGTGAGGATGCACCTGCAGAGCCCACGCTGCCAGCCACTGATTTAAATTTGATTTATCTTTAAATTTTATTTATTTAAATCTTTTCAAATTTATTTCTTTTTTTTTTTTTTAGGAGCCCAAAATTTTCCAACTGCAGCCTGGAGATGCTGTTTGATTCCCCTCCCATCTCCACCAAAACCTCCTCCCCCCCTCTGGCCTCCCCTTTCCTCCCTCTCGTGCATTCACAGTGTGTGACTGTTGTGCCTGTCCCCTCCACCCCTCTGAAATATGAAATGTAAAACTGTAAACATTTCAGCATACAGCAGTTCAAAGGCAGGCTTTGACTGAGGGCGTCTGACACGCCTGTACGCAGATTAAAAAGGGGAGGGGGGTGGGTAGGAAGAAGGGAAGAAGAGGGGGGTTAATAACTGCCAACAGGAGTATAAATATCCAGACACCCTGGGTCTTCCAGCGTGGAGATGTATTGCTGTCTCCAAACTGCTTGAGAGGATTTTATTCTATTTATTTTATTGTCTGATTTGATTTGATTTCATTTTATCTCATTTTATCATTTGATTTTTTTATTTATTTCACTTCATTATTTATTTAATTTCATTTTATTTATTCTTTAATTTCATTTTATTTATTATTTTATTTCATTTTATTTATGATTTTATTTCATTTTATGTCATCATATTATTTTCTTTAATTTAAATTTTTAAAGAATTATTTTAATGTATTTTATTTTATTCTTTTTATAGAGGGGTTTTTCTTTCCCCCTGACAGACGGTCACACCAGTGTAATCCCTTTAGGAAAAAACTAGGCATGAATAACCTTAACCTTCACTTTCAAAATTATAAGTCCCCTGAGAGGCTTTAGGAGAAGCCTGGGATGGCAAATAAAGTTAGCTCTGTCTCACAGCACTGGAGGAAGCCCAGCCAGCCACATTTCAACAAGACCATCTTCCCCACCAGAGATGTTGTGATTGTTGCTCCCAAAACATCCCCAGGTGTTTTATTTTAAAGGCAAAACTTGGTCAGCCTGATAAGCCAGAGGAACAACAGGAGCAACAACAATTCCCCAGGGAGGTGAATGCACTGTTGGTGTGGAGCATCACACCCTTCGTGGAGAAACCACGGCTGGATTGAGCCCAGGTGCCCGGGGTTGGCATGAGGAGGTGGGCTGGGGGTGGAGGCAGCCTTCCCAACCCAGGGGATGCTGGATCTGGTGGTGGATCTGGGAGCCTTTGGGATGAACCGGGCTGGTGCAGGGGATGGGCAGCTCGACGTGGCGCTGTTCTCGATGGGGTGGGAAGCCTTGATGTGGGGGGAAAAGCCCCTTTTGGGGTGCTACCAGCTTTGGGGGAATAAAACCTTAGGGGAGGGGTGCAGAGCAGTATCTGGGGATGGGTTGATGGGGTCACCAGGCTGGAGTATCCCCCCAGGTCCTCACTGCAACTTGGGGTCCCTTGTGCTCCATCCGTACCACAGGGCCAAGCACTGTGGCTGCATCTACTGGGTCCCACCCAGCGGGTGGGCGTGGGGTGTTGGGCTGCTGCCATGGGGCTGATGTGGGGGTCTTCATTGCATGGTGGGATGCAGACATCCCCTCTGAGCCCACCTGAGCATGGGTATCCACCCAGGGACTGCTGGCACAGCATCCCCGGCACAGCATCCCGGCACAGCATCCCTGGCACAGCAACCCCATCCCAGCAACAAGCCATCACCGAGTACCCGAGTGAGGGTCTTGAGTTAGGATGATAGGACTTTACACCCCATGGAGCATCTTCCTCCCCTCTCAGCACCCCCTGATCCCCATCCCCTCCCAGTGGGATGCCACCGGCTACACCAGAGCCTCCCACAGCCGTGCCCTGTGCCCGTCCCAGCAGCTCCCTGGGCGAACAAGTGATTAATAAACTGCACCACAGTGTCTGAGGTGGTTATTAATACCCTGGTAAAAAGAGCTACTGAACTTATAAAGCTTTAATTTGGCATTAAGGCTGAGTGGAAACTCTGCGTGTCTGCCAACAGCTACACACACATCCCCATACAGACAGGCTGGTAATATATGTGCCTATAGAAAAATCAAGAATAAAAGTAATTTGAAAGAAAAAGCTGAAGCACTTGCAAAAGAGAGGGTAAGAAAAGGATGGTGCTTTTGTTTGCATAGGGCTTCTCTGGTGGGTTTTTCCTCAGCCCCCTCCTCAGATGTAGCAGGACTTTCAGCCTATGGCTAAAACCATCTTTGACTATTTTTATTTAAAGGCAAAACCCAACAAAATAAGGAAGTGAGGGAAGAGCTTCAATCCAGGCTCCAAAAAGATACAAGCTGGTGCTTTATCCCCCACCCCTTGCCTTCACCTAGAGGGCGATGTGATGCCTCAGGGCAGGGTGCAAGTGTGGGACCTGGGGACCCATGGGCTCTGCCACTGCCTCTTCTGCTGGCCTTGGTCAAAGCCCTTTGCCTTCTCCTCCACTCTGGTCCCAGGGTGGGGAGGGGGTTGTTGGTGTACTGGTACCAGGGTACTCATGGGCTCTGCCACTGCCTCTCCCAGTGGCCTTGGTCAAAGCCCTTTGCCTTCTCCTGGTCCCAGGATGTGCGTGTGGGGGGGGTTGTTGGTGTCGTGTGCCCCCCCCCCCTTCCCTTGCTTTTGGCACACTCGAAATGGCAGTGGCGTTGAAACCGTCTGCCTCAGCTGCCTTTGAAATGGAGAATAAAGCTGCAGCTGGAGCGGAACGGGGCCCAACAGCCAGGGCTGGAAAATCCCACCCACAACGGAATCAATACCAGCGCCCCAGGCACGGGGCGAGCGCCGCAGCCTCCTGCCCTTCACCACAACCCCCCGGCCTGGCCTGGCCTGGCCTGGCCTGGTGTTGACGGCGATGCCGAGGATGCTCTTCACCCCCATGACAAACCCTCATCACCCCCAGAGCGTGGTGGGATGGAGAGGTGAGGCTGGGTGAGGGCAAGACCCCGGTGGGACTTTGGTGTCACCATCATAATTCAATTCCCCACCCGGTGGAAAGAATCTCCCAGGTCTGGGGATGTGGGGGGTGATGCACCCATCTTCACTGGACCATTTGGGCTCATTTTTAGGTGAAAAAAGGCGTCTTTGATTATTTGTACAAGAAGGGGAGTGGGGGGGGTGCAGGGATGCAGGTCTGCAGGGGGTTCTGGCTTACACACACACACACACACCCCCCAAAATAAAACCCCACCTGGATTTGGGATGTGAACTCCCAAAGGTTCCCTGGGCAGGGGAATGAGAAGGGAACAGCCCAGCCAGGAGTTGGCAAGAGCAGAATCAGGATGGGATTGGGAATCAAGATGGGAACATCAAGAAGGACATTATTATTATTATTATTATTATTATTATTATTATTATTATTACTCATCCCTTGGCTGGGAAAGGAACCCCCTTGCACCTTGGCGGTGGCTGGGAGCACCTGCAGCATGGCTGTCAGCAGTTTTTTTGGATGGAGAAGGTTGTCCAGTGGGAAATACAGGCTGTCCCACTGGGAAACCTTCCCTTCCATGGGAAAACGCTGCTTGTGCTGACAAAAAAATGCAGAAATTTCGTTTTTCAGAGGGGTTGTTTGTTGGTTTGTTGGGTTTTGGGGTTTTTTTTTCTTTTTTTTTAATTCCCTACATCATTTCTGAAGGATGTTTCTTAAGAGCCAAAATTTCAGCATCCTGAAATTAGGATCCTTGCCAATCCTGGGATGGCTCCTGGGGTGCCGAGGAGGATATTTACTCACTCTTCCCACACACGCACAAACGTCTTTTTCTTTTTATTTTTCTTTTTCTTTTTATTTTTTTTTTTCATTTTCTATGCTCCTTTAACCTTTCAGAACATCCTCCAGCTTTGGAAAAATTACAGAGTGGCAAATTCCTGATGTTTTCTTTTGTACTCTTGCTGCTGCTGCGTAATCTTTCCAAAGTTAGAGGAGTTTTGAAGTTACAGAATGGAAAACAAAAAATAATGTAATAATATAATATACATGTGTGTGTGGGAAAGGGCTGGCATTGTCTTCAGCACCACGCAGGCTGTGTTCATTGTCTTCAGTCTGAGGGCACAGGAGGAAAAAGAAATAGAAAACAACCCCTTCCCCTCAAAAAATAATACCCCTAGTGAGGTTTCTGGCAGAAGGAGGTGATGTTGGATGGATGCTTCTTGGTTTGGGTGGGTTTTCAGGGGAGGATGTGGGGGGTGATGGATGGTCGGTGCTGCTTGGGTGCTGTATGGCAGGATGGGTGCTTGGGTGGGGCTGGGATGCAGCTCTGACTTTGGGACCGTTGAGTTGAAGCATTGAGATGTGATGTATAACGTGGGGTGAGGAGCTGAGGGTGGGCTCTGAACCACGCAGGGTCAGCACTGAGGTTTGGAGACTCGGGAGATCTTCAGCATCCGAGGGGGATGCTCGGGGTGTGTGTGTGTCCCCAGCATCCCTCCTGCCACCCAACCTGGCGAGGGGTGCTGGAGCTGGGGGCAAAGTTGCTGCTCTCTAAGCTTGAGAACCCCAGTTGGGAAGGAGGGAGCTCTGCCCTTCTGAGGCTCTCCCAGGGTTTATTCCACCGGGGGATTATCTGCACACACTTTTTGGTTTGCAGGATGGGTCAGGGCTGCGGCGAGGTGGCTGTGTCCTGGGACGGGGTCTGCAGCCAAATGTGAAGTTGGGCTGGGGAGAAACTGCACCTGAGCTGCATTTGGCTCCCCAAAAAGACAACACCCTCCCCCTAATCCCCATGGGACCCCCCAGCATGGGGGCAGGCTGTGAGCCTCTCCCCAGGGGTGGCATAGGATGCTGGGTTCATAGCAGTGCTGTGGCCCTGTGACTGGTGCCGGGGATGCTGGAGGCCACGGTGCTGGGAGCGGGGTGCCAGCCCCCTGTGCGATCCCTCCGCTGTCCCCGCTGCGGTGGGTCAGCCTCCAGCCGGTGATTAATGGCCCAAGGGAGGTCGTGGTGGCCGCGGGCCATGGCTAATGTCAAATAACAAATATGAATGCGGGCTGTAAATATTTATACAATGCGCAGGCACGTGCCGCCTCCCCGGTGCAAGGCAAAGCTCTGCTCCCCAGCCCCGTGACTCACATCTCCCGGGAAAAACCCCACGGGGTGACCGGGACAGGGCTCAGGCCAGTGCTCCCATGGCCGTGGCCCCCGTCCCGGCGGGGCTGGCAGGGCTGCCTGCCCACCCGCGGCTTGCAGGGATGTTTCGTGTCCTTGGGGACGTCCCGCAGCACTTCTGTTCTTGGCCTCGCTGCAAAGCAGCTTTTTAAAGGCTGTTGAGAACTTTGCATCCTCAGGCTCCTCTTTATGGGGTAGGGGGAAGCTGAAGGGAGCGTCAGATCCCCTGGTGAGACTCTCCCCATCCCTACGGGAGGTGGTGGAGATGACCCTCTCCCTTCATGGAGTCAGAGCTGGGAGTCCTGGGGTGCTCTGGCAGCCCTGCCTGTACCTGGGGGGGCTGCGAGCGATGCTCAGCCCCCGTGGGGGAGTGGGAATTACACCTTACAGCTGCCTTACACCACTGCCAGGGATTCACAGAGATGGGGATGTCCCTGCATCTCCCTTAGTGCCTGAGCAGGGAAGGCAGAGAGCAGTCAGGTGAGCAGCTCAAAGCTTATCTGCTTCCCAAATCCCATTAAAACCTCCACTCCCAGAGCCTCCTGCCATAGCAAACTCCTGTGCATCACTGCTTGAAGCCATCACCAGCACATGATGCTCTGGACTCGATGTCCTGGGTACCACAGTGCTGCATCCTGCACACAAGTGGGTTGAGGGGCAAAGAGGGATGAGGAGGAACATGGATTTTGGCCGTGCCCCCACGGAAGCCTTGATGTTTTTCCCAGTTCTCCCTCCTGCTCCCCACTCCTAGCTCCCAGGTTTATTTAGTGTGGTCCCTGCTAATTTGTGCACATTCCTCCCAGCCTAAGAATAGAAAGGATGACGATTATTTGGGTGACTGGTTGGCTCAGGAAATGGCTAATTGGAGACAGAGACTTTCACCTCTGCCTGGGCTGGCTCCAGCCTGGATTACGGGTGCCTGGGTGGTGTTTCCTATCATCTCAGGCATGAGAGGGTCAGGAAGTCTCAGGGTGGTTTGTAGGAGAGCAGCGACATGGGTAGTGCTGTGTCTCACCATGTCCCACGGCCTCACCACATCCCACAGCGAGCCCATCACCAGTTGCATCAGGGCTGGATGTGGTGAAGCCCCTAAGGAGGAAAGAAGCAGCGTCGCCTCTTCGAGCATCTCCAGTTCGTGCACGGGTTGAAAAGCTGCTTGGTTCCATCGCCTTGGGCAATGGCTCCCGTGGGGGGGATGGGGTGAGCTGCCCCCGGCTCTCCCCATCACTCCCCCCACCTCTCCCCATCACTCCTCCCACCTCTCCCCATCACTCCCCCGGCTCTCCCCATCACTCCCCCCGGCTCTCCCCTTGCAGATGTCGACGAGTGCGTGGAGGGCACCGACACCTGCCACATCGACGCCATCTGCCAGAACACCCCCAAGTCCTACAAGTGCATCTGCAAGTCGGGCTACACGGGCGATGGGAAGCACTGCAAAGGTAGGGACACGCTGCTGCCACCGAGCCCCCGCCACCAGCGAGAGCCCCGGCAGGTCGCAGGCAGGCGGTGACATGTCAGCAACAGCCCCTGTCCTCATGAGAAGGCTGCTCGGTTACCTCAGCCCTCTGCAAAGCTTTTTTCCCCTTTTTCTGCCCCCAAATCCCTGAGTGTTGACATCGAGGTGCGTGGGGATGGAGGGGAGCGTGACGGTCCCTGTGGTGGCAGCCACTGTGTTCCCTCACCTGCCCTGCTCAGAGCCATGGTTGTGAGGCTGGGACTGCCTAGGAGGGCACCCAGGCCTTATTTTAAACCAAGCTGGGCTTTTTAGTGGCAGGATTTCCATCAGGGCCTGCAAGAACCTTAAACATAAAACAATAGAAGCTTAAAAACAAGATACAGAGACGGTGTGGATACAGATATAGATGTAGATATAGATGTAGACTTAGACGTAGATGGATGTGTAAATATAGATGTAGATATAGACCTAGATATATGCATCTAGGTGGGACATGGAAAGAGAACACACTTCTTGGAGGAGCAGCACCAGGGAAGCAGGAGTGGAACAATGGAAACATTCCTGGCTCCACTCGGAGCGGGTCCAGGGTTGGGACGGGCTGAGTACAAATAGTGAAGGGATTGAAGGGCGCCCCAAGGCTTTGCCGTGGGGTTGGGCTGCTCTGCCCATCACCTTTGGAAAGCCATGTGAGTCCCAGAGCACTCAGCAGGTCAGCGTGCTGTGACTAAGCTTTAAGACGGTGGGTTGGCTGGAAGTACAGGGTCTAGACCAAGGAGGCCAGGGGATGTTTTTGCAGTGTGTGGAGGGATGCTGTAGGTGCTGGGACTAGCTGGAGTAAGCAGAGACAGGCAGAGACCCCAGGGTGCAATGTTGGGTCACAAGCACGCTGGAGGTGGGGAGCAGCACCTATGCCATGTGCTGGCCGTCCCCAGCCAGGCCAGCCCTGCAGCTCTTGCATCCTTCTCCCTCCACAGACGTGGATGAGTGCGAGCGGGAGGACAACGCCGGCTGCGTCCACGAATGTGTGAACATCCCTGGCAACTACCGCTGTACCTGCTACGACGGCTTCCGCCTGGCACACGACGGCCACAACTGCTTAGGTGAGGAACGGGCCTCCAGAACCTGCTGGGGTGGGATGCTGGTGTGTCACAGCCCCACGGAGCTCCAACACCTTGGGACCAGCCCGCTGGCTTTCTTTGCTGGGCACCTCCCAAGCTGTGACCCCCTCCAAACCCTCTGTGGAGCTGGGGGACCGGGCTGGCAGCTCTGCTCCGCTGCCGGGCCGGCAGGGCTCACCCAGGCCTTGCCGCTCGCTCCGCTGGTGCTTGAGGTCAGCACTGCACCTGCCAAAATAGATGAGTTAACAGCAAATACGGCGGGGATGGGAACCAGCGAAGGGACTGGGTAAATAATCCCTGGGCCAAGACAAACCCGGCATCTGCCTACGGAGCGACCGTGCATCCTCCCCACCACTTCCCACCGCCCCAAACTCCATCCGGCCGCGGCCGAGCCAAAGCTCCCGGCACAACCCCGGGCCCAGCCGGGCTGCCCGCGCCCGGCACCCGCTTCCTCCCACGGCACCCGCGGGTGGGATGGCAGGGGCACGGGGCCGCCTGCCTTCCCTCTGCCTGGAGCTCCTGCTATTCTCTAATTAGTGTCTGCAGAGGGGTCATTAATGAGCTCATCACTGGGAGGAGGAGGAGGGGAAAGGGATTATGGACACATACGCTTTGCATTAACCACCATCACCGGGATCTTTGCAGCCTCCTCGGGGAGGGGGAGATTTACACAGCTGGGAGGAGGCGCGGGCGGGCGGCTCTGCCTTCCTCTCCCGGGGGAGGATGAGCCCGAGGAGAAGAAAGGAAAGCCGGGCTCTGCGAGCCGCAGACGTCATGTGTTTACAGAGTGGGGCGGGAGGGGATGGAGGCGGCTGGGGAGCAGCCGGGTGAGGGGAGACTGTGGGGGGAGCAGACCTGGCTCCCCCCTTGAGCCCTTCCTTGGCTTGTCTCAGCCGCGTTGCTTTGCTGTAGGGATGATGCAGGTTTATCCCCTGGAACCCAATTTGCAGATGAGGATGTTGAGACCCTCTGTGCTCTGGCTGAGTTTGCTCAGCGGTTGCTCTTGCAGGGATGAACACCATCAGGGTTTTTCCCATCCTCAACCTGACTGTGGGGGGAAAGCACCCCCTCTTAGCCCAAATAAAGAGAAGCAGAGCGCATGGAGGGTCATGCCCAGACTGTGTTGGCACCATGAGCAGTGGCTGAGCTGGCGATGGGTTGGGGTACATGCCTGCTGGAGCCCTCTGGCCCCCTCATCACCCACCCCGGGTGACCTTTTGAACCAGGACAGGAATTCGAGCCCATTCGAGCCCCATTCGAGCCCTGCTGGCTTCTGCCCATCTCTGTTGTATTTAATAAAACAGGTATTAGAGCGGCCGAGTCTTGTTTCAGCCATCAGGTTGGCTCAGCTGCCTCCTTATTCTTGTGTGGAGCTTGAAGAAGAAGTTGCAAGACATTAAGCCTTTGTTATAAACGGGGGATTTCAAGAGAGTTATTGGCATCTGCAGGACATAGTTTGGCTGGAATGAGCCTCAGAGGAAGCTGCAAGCCTCCTGCCACTGCAGAGGATGTCCTTTGCGTGTCTGGCTATAGCCTGGCTGCCAGCCTGAGCCTGTCCCAGGGTGCCTAGTGATGTTTTCAGCACCTCCTTTCCAAGGTAGCGGGTTTGTGGGGTACTCCTGGGCTCTGCTGCCATGGCAGCTTCTCACAGCTGCAGCACTGTGTTGATTTCTGAGCATCCCCAGGGGCTTGTCTGGGGCACAGGGCAAGGTACCCATGCTGCTCGGGCATCCATCCATCCATCCATCCATCCATCCATCCATCCCTCCTTCCCTCCCTTTGCCCAAAAGCAAAGGATTCCGGTTCATGCTGTGTCAGTGCTGGGGAGGAGGGGGGACCAGGCCTGGGAGCCTCCCCCTCCTTCTCCCCTGGCACGTGCCGTCACCCAGCCGCTGTTCTGGCGATGCTGGCGGCGCTCTGCTTCCCCTCGGCTGCCGGCTCGGCCATGCTCGAGTTCACAGGAGGTTTTCTTTGGCACGGGGCCCCTCGCTCCCCTGCCCAACACCGTTGCCTGGCCCTGGGACTGCGAGTGGAGGGGGCAGGAGCAGCCACGGCAGGGGTTCACCTCTCTGCCCCAACCCGGCATCCTGTTCACTCTGGCACCTTGGGGCACCCATGGGTTCAGCTTGTCCCCGAAATCCCTCTGGAGAGAGCAGCAGCCTGTTACTCTTCGTTAAACCAAGGGATGGAGCAGGGATGGAGCAACCCAGGGCAAGGGCATCACCACTGCCACAGATGTGCACTTCAAGCCCCCTCCAGCCTTGGTTTGTTAAACCAAAACAGGCACCAGGGCAGCAGAGCTGCTGGGGATTTGAGTCTCCTTACAAGTAATTATCCCTGCTCCAGGCTAAGGTTTCCCAGCTCCCCCTAATGAAGTGCAGGCATCCCCAGCCGGTGATGGGCTCTGAGGGTTAGGAGCCGGGGGCAGCTGCAGGCGGTGTCATGGCCGAGCATCCTGGGTGATTTGGGGAAAGGGGACAGAGCCTGGGACAAGGAATTAACATCCCTTTCCCTGCAGTTTGGCATTCCCATCTGTACAAGGAGAGCTTTTCACCCCTCAGCCAGGGGGCCAAAACCCTGAGACCCACACCTTTGATGTAATTTGCCTTCATCCCCTGCAGCCCCACGGCATCTCCTCTTTTTCTGGCTAGGGGGGTGGTCAGAGCTGTGAAGCAGAGCCGTAGCAAATCCATCCCACCCAGCTCCCCCTCCCCTGAGTGCCATGCTCATCCCCTGCCTCTTTCCCTTCGCAGACCTGGACGAGTGCTCGGAGGGCAACGGCGGCTGCCAGCAAACCTGCGTCAACATGATGGGCAGCTACGAGTGCTTCTGCAGGGAGGGCTTCTTCCTCAGCGACAACCAGCACACCTGCATCCAGCGCCCCGAAGGTTAGTGCACGGCATCTCCTGGCCCCGAGGAACCCCACCTCCAGCCCCTGTGTTTATCAGACTGCTCCCTTCCCCATCACCCCTGCCTGGTGCCTACTTTTGGGTGCTGGTTCATGACCCTTCTCAGCGTTGTGAGTTTATTCTGAGCACGCTGGGGGAGGATGCTGTGGGGCTGAACACCATTTCCATAAGGAAACCCTCACAGACCCCTTAATCAAGCACAATAATACCCAACGGGGGGTGGGGGTGAGGTGGTGGAGGGGGGTGTTAATCCCATATCCAGACCAGTTTATTAAATCCAAGGTGCCCAGAGATCCTCACGCCACCCCGCAAGACTCATCTTCTCCTGCCAGGTCTTGCACAGCACTGAGTCCTTCAGCTCGGTATCAGCTCTAAATCGCTGCCGTCTGGAGCGATCTCTGAGCCAAAATTGGAGGAAATGAGAGATTTTTGTGTCTCTGCTGATTTTTATCTCCAGCAAAGCCAGCTGAGTGGTTTTGTTTCCCTCCTTCCCCCTTCCCGACTGCGTTGGTCCCTCCAGCTCCGGGGGTGGAGGAATCTTGCCCAGCCCAGGACAGCTCAGCAGCTGTGGTGGCATCTCCTGCGTCCCATCCCCTTGTGTGTCCAGGAGGGATGAGCTGGCTGCTCCCTTCCCCGGTGATGCCGTGGGTGGCCCTCATTGGGGACAGGGAATGCAGGCGATGGGTTTCAAGCTGGTTTCGGAGCTGAATGGCTGTGGAGCATTGGTGGCTCAGGGATGTTTGTGTCACTCCTGCACCCCAAGGGTGACATCGTAGGTGCTGGGTGGTCCCTGAGCTCGGGCTCAGGAGTGGCTGTTGAGGATGAGGGGTGGGAGGGATGCGGTGGGAGGAATGTGGCTGATCCCTGGGCTGTGAGGATGGAAGAAGTAGAGACCTGAGGACAATTGTTACAGACTGACTTCACTCCTGACTCCTCGGGCACTGCTGAGGCAAAAGAAACATCCAGTATTAGAGCTAAACCTCAGTGTTATGGCTGCTTTCTTCCTTCTGGGGCCCTTGCCAGCTGCCTGTGTCTCCGCTCCCCCTGGCAGGAGCTTTGCTCCTTCCCCTCTTTCCCCTCTCCTCACTCTACCTCCTGCTTTCCTCTCCCTCCTCATGATGCAGAGGGGGTGAAACACTCCTGGGTACACAGACCCAAGGGATGAGACCCCAGGACCCTCCTCCTACAGCACCACAACCCTCTCCCAGTCCCTCCCAGTAAGGAGTAAGGTCGGGGCTCACTGGGGATCAGTGCGTTCCAACCCCGTCGCGCTCAGCCCAACGATGCTGTTGGAAGAGAAAGGGGTGAGCAGGGTCCTCCCGTGCAGGAGCTGATGATGTTGCAGGGTGAGGAAGGGGTAAATGGGGGTAGGGGGTGCATCCCTTCCCCAGGTGGTGGCTGTGGCACTTGGGGATCGCTGTGTGCTCCGTGTTGTGCCGTGGAGGAGGATGCTGTGCCCATGTGGATGCCTGGGGAGGCTTAGGAAAACAGCGTGTGGCCATCCTGGCCTGGAGGGGAGCCAGGGCATGCAGACAGCGGAGCTCACCTCTCTGCTGGGATGTGCCAGGGGATCTCTGTACATCACCAGGACCTGGCTGGTCTGAAAGGTGGCATCTCCCTGGGGAGCTGTGCAATGCTGGGGCTGGGTCAGACTCGGAGGTCTTGGAGTCTTTGTGGGTCCAGGGACGTGGCGGAGACACTGCCAGGAATTGAAGAAGAGGAGGAGAGGAAAGCTGCTGTTGGGAGGAGAGGCTGAGCGCTCTTGGCTGTCCCTGGGTCACTGTGTGCCCTCCCTGGGCAGGGCTGGGTGGAGCGTGGGGGCTCCCAGCAGCAGCATCCCGGCCCCAGGCCAGGCTGGAGGGTGCTGGGGGGATGGAGTGTGGCTCCCCCAAAGCTGTGGGTTCCCTGCACAGAGGCCAGGGAAGGGAGGGCTGGTGTGGTTGGAGGCAGGAACTCTAATTACAGAGGGTTCCCCTGCCACTGCAATTACAGATGATGGCCTGTCCTGGAGCTGAGCCAGGAGGGATGTGCCAGCAGGTGATGGGGAGCAGCCCAGGACACCCAGCCTGCAGCTTTTAACCCTTCCTGTGTCTGCCTGGGGCAGCACCAGGTTCTAGGGGGCAGCAGCAGGTCCTAGGGGGAGCCACAGATTCTGGGGGGCAGCAGCAGGTTCTAGGGGGGCAGCAGCAGGTTCTGCACCCCTCACTTTCCCCAGGTGTGGGTGCAGGGTCTGGCCCAAGGCAAGGGGAGGGAATCAAAGGTTCAAAGCTCCTCTGTGCCAGGAGGTGCTGCCCTGGGGTCACTGGACAGGGTTATCCCACTCCCACTAACCCTCTCAAGGTCCTCACTTGGAAGGCTTTCCCCTCACTGCCCCCATGTCCCCGTCCCACCCCAGACCCACGCCAGCGATCCACCCTCGGAGCTTTGCTTTGCTGGCTTCTCTCTTTTAGAAGGAATGAACTGCATGAACAAGAACCACGGCTGCGCCCACATCTGCCGGGAGACCCCCAAGGGGGCATCGCCTGCGAGTGCCGCCCCGGCTTCGAGCTCACCAAGAACCAGCGCGACTGCAAACGTAAGGGGCATTCCAGGGGGGGGATAAGGCCTTCTGGGGACCCCAACCTTGTCTCCATGGTACAGACCCCTCCCTGGCCTTGCTGCTGAGCCCTGACCCCCCAGGTAGCAATTGGTTTATCGAGCCTGAAGCCCTCCAGCTTTGTTTTCCTCTGGCTTCATTTTCCTCCAGCTTCATTTCCCTCTGCTGTGCCAGGCTCTGCCAGTGTCCTCTTCAGATGCTGCTCCTGGCATCCACCTTTGCCATGTCTCCGCACTGTGGCCTTGCACTGAAGTGGCAGATAAAGGGGGTCCCAGAGGTGCAGCAATCCCCTACCCAGGTCCCATCAGCTTCACTACCCAGAGGAACAACAAGCAGGGAGAGTGTGATGGGTACGAGAGGAGTTTGGGAATCCTTTCCCCAGGGGTAGTGGTGCTCTCAGCCCCTCTGATCTCCTGCCAGCACCCCTCACCGGCACTGCCAGGGTTACTAACAGCTATCTACACCTTAATGTAATTATTTTGATTTCATTTCTCATTTGCTGTCTGCAGCAAACGTGTCAAAATCGTTGATGAAATTAAGTTTTAATCCTCCAAGCTGTTTGCCCTTGGAGCTAAATGAACAGTGCGCCTTGCACCCCCCACCAGGAAGGGCTGAGGGACTCTTAAGAGCACCCAAATCATTCCAGGGCTGGGAAAGGTTCCCCCTTTCCCCTCTAACACCACATCCAGGGGTAACCAGCACACTGGTCCCATCTGCCCAGGCTCCACTGGTGATGTTTAGCAGCTAGGCAAAGGGAAGATGTGAGAAACCACCAAAGAGTTTGTGTCTGCCAAGATCCCTCAGGGAATGTCAAAGGCGTTTAGAAATTACCCAGGAGGGAGGGATTGCTCTGAGGGTGTGGATGAGGTTCTCCCAAGCCAGCTTTATGCTACTGCTTGGAGATGCCAGGTGGGGAGGAGGGGGCTGGGGACCCCAGGTGACAGCTGGTGCTTTGCCTCCTGCAGTGACCTGCAACTACGGGAACAGGGGGTGCCAGCACACCTGTGATGACACTGACCAGGGACCCAAATGCGGCTGCCACGTCAAGTTTCTGCTGCATTCTGATGGGGTGACGTGCATAGGTAGGTGCAAACCCTTGCCTGGCTCTGGGGATGTTGACTGGGGCATGGGGTGACTTGTTTTCCTCCCCAGGCAATTTGCTCTGGGTCTGTTTAAGGGGTTTGGTTTTTGGTTTTTTTTTTTTTTTTGGGGGGGGGGTGTGATTTTCCAAGCTTTGGGGGATGTGATGTTTCCTTTTGCTGAGATCAGAGAAACTCGGTGCATGTGTGAGGGATGCCGTGGGTACCCGCGATGCTCAGAGATGCGTCGCTGCTTGACCATATGGGGAGTAAAAGATGCTTGAGGGGATTTTTGGGGACAGATCGGTTGTGCTGGGGGGCAGGAGGGGTGTTCACCTGCGTCTGCGCCGCTTGAGAGAGAGGGGTGAGGTGGTCCCCATGCTAGAAACCATCCCCATCACTGGGAGGGACATGGAGTGGGGGACAGATTTGGCTGCGTCGATCGCACCGCGGGGCCTCAGCTCAGGAACAATTGTCTTGCAAAACAACCAACCAAAAAAAAAAAAAAAACCCAAAACCCCAAAAACCAACCCTAAAACCCCAACAACCCAATAAATCCACCCCCCCCCACCTTGTCCTTTTCCTCTGTGTGTTTTCAAATTGTAACCCATCAAACAGAGATAGGAGCTTTCCTGGTTTCCTGGGCCTCTGCTGCTTAACAGCTGATTTGACTTAGCAAATCGTTAGGTTCAGGGAGTGATTAAGGCCACAAATTGCTCCAGACGTTCAAGTTCTTGCTGCAAAAATGAAAAAGAAAAAGGGATTGAAAGCAAGAGGGAGGTTTTGGCTCCTCATGTCCCCACTGAGCCTCAACAGAAAAGCCTCTGCGCTCTCCAAAGACGGCTCTGTCCTTGGGGCAAGCAGTGGGGGAGCCCCTGAAACCCTCGACAGCGCAAGGATGCTCAGAGCTGAGCCCCCAGTAACTCCCCCTTGCCTGTCAGCCCATGTCACTGCTGTCACCCAGCATGTTTCCAGGATTAATTCCAATTCTTCACCTGCCCATCTTCCCTGCTGTCTCCTCCTCTTTGCTCCCGTGGCCACTGCATCCCGTCCCACCCACCGAGGACCCTCCTGTGGGGTGGGGAACGCTCTTGTGACGATGGTTTTGGGACCCTGGGTGATGTCAGCTGGTGCGATCTTCCTGGACTGAGATTCCCTGAGGGGTGTCTGTGTTGGTGCAAGGGCTCGGGTCTGGGGGGCTGGTGATGCTCCTGACCTTCTGGCTGCAGGGGTTGGGAGAACATCCCTGTCTCTGAAGCACCTTTGTGATTTGGGGGGTGCTCGAGACAGGATTTTAGGAGCCCCAAACCCACCGCCACGTTTTGCATGCCTTTGGAAATCACCCCCCGGCTCCTACACCCCCCACCAAGAGATTCCCAGCCCCACTGAAGGAACACTGTGGGATTGTGCTCCAGCCTCTGGGAGCCAGCAGCCGCCCCGCAGGGATGTCCAGCCAGCAGATTTACAGCCGAGGTACCTGCTCGGATATTTATAACCACCCTTTCTTGTTTTACAGCGGGGGGTTCAGCAAACAGCTCCCCCCCCCCCCAACTCTGCCCTAACCCCCCTTCCCCAGCGCTCCCTCCGCCGCTCCTTCCCCATTTCCTCTGAAATATTTCATCATTTCAAGGGGAATAAAGTTTCCAGCCAGGGGAAACGCAAACTCACTCCCCGGGCCATGAGCTTTTGAAATTGTACGCGGTGCTTTTGATGGGGCTGCCGGGACAGGCCCCTGGTCCAGGTTCCCTTCAGATCACACCACGAGGCAGGAAGCACGATCCAGCCCCTTTGAGTGACAGTTTCATTAGGCCACGGCCGGTGTTTTTCATTTTTCAGCTTTTTATTGCTCCTTTTTAAAAGGGGGATAATGAAGAACATGCCTCTGAGCAAAGCCGGGCCAGCCCTAATGGCTCCCAACAAGTCTGCAGGCTCGAGGGGGAGGGGGAAGCCAGGAGGGGAGGCTGATGACCTTATATATTTATATTTATGCTCCCCCCCCCCAAAAAAAAAAAACAACCCATCTTTTTGCTCATTTTTTTTTAAAGAAACAAAAATAAGCAGCACATAAAATCACACTCCAGCAGCCTCCGGTGCGGCGCTCATGGGGAGATGCAAACTGGGCTGTTTGAGGTTACTGTGGATTTTGGCTTTCTGGAAAGGTTTGGAAGCCAAGGCATCGTTGCAGCTTGTTGCTGATGGTGTTTGGGGTGGGGGGGGGGGGGCTGTCGCCGTTCCCCCTCTTGCAGCGAGCGCCGTGGGAGCGGGAGGTGGTGGGTGGGGAGGAAATGTGATTAGGGGGAGAAGGAAACTAAACCCAGCTCGTGTTTTATGGCTGATTTCCTGACCTGTGCCCGGGCGGTTTGTGGTGGCACCGGTGATGCTCCCCACTTTGTGAAACTGGGAATGGGGTGGGTGTGTGGGGGAGGGAGACTGTGCTGGGCTCTGCTGCCAGATCAGCGCTGGGTACCGCAGCAGCAAAGGGACTGGGGCACTAGGATGGGGAAAGCCGGGCACGGGGACTTGAGGCGGGTGGCTGTGGGCATGGCAAGTGTCCCCCTGCTCCTATCGGTCTCCCTAAAGGCAATGCAGTCCCTGCAGAGCCTCAGCACCCCACATCCTGGCTGCCCTCAGCCTCACCCCACTCCGGGACAGCCCAGTCCGTGCCAGGGGCTGCCTTTCCCCTTCTCCCCAGTCCACACAGACCTGGCGTCGTTTCCCATCAAGCAGGGACACGGTTGCCAGTGGGCTCCACATGTCCCAAGCATCCCTGCCCTGTGCTCACCCAGGGGCTCGCTGGCTTCAGTTCAGCACTGCCACAGGGCTCAGTCCCCACATGGGAGTGGAAAGAAGCACTGGGGTGCCTCATCCCTTCCCCAGAGATGCAGGAGAGACATCCCTAGACATGGCTGCATGGTGCCAGGCAGTCTCCTTTCCAGGGCAAAGCTCAAGTTTGTTGTTTGAGGCAATCCCCAAAACTGATCCCTGGGCACGTTGGCACTGATTTTAGGGGCTGTGGCTTTGCCTAGGCTGCTTTTGTCCCCTTCTTAGCCATCTGTGACCCCCCTCAGGCTCTCATATGTGCCCACCAGGCACTGGCCCACCTAGAATTTGGGGTCACCAGTAGCTTGGCTGTGAAATGGAAGTGATGCAAGTGCCACTGGCGCAATGCAGTCACCTTCCTGAAGCTCCTGGCCACGCAGTGTCTGTACAGCTCCTCTTTAGGGATTGCAACCCCCCTGGCATGTGCTGTTTCCCTCTGGCAAGGACCTGGTTCCCCAAACTAACGGGCTGCACTAACACCCCTCATAACATGCTTCCTCCCTCTCACATGGGGCTCCGGGCAGCGTGACGCCGAGCGTGAAACTGGGGTGGGGTTTGGAGAGCCCTCAGGACAGGGGATGCTGTGGGTAAAGTGATGGAGGAGTCAATAGCAACGGCCCCAAACCTCAGGGTTTGGCCCTTTTTGGGTGTGGGGAGGGAGAAGAAGCCCAAAGGGACAATTCCTACCAGGCTGGAAAGAAAGGCAGTGGAGTTGAACCCTTTGACATGTGACACCAACCGAGCTCCTTGCTGGACACTGTTTCTAAATCACTTTTTTATAATGTTAAACAGGGGAGAGACACTTCCAGCAACACGTTATCCTTGAGACGTTTTCTAATGGTAAATATTTTTGTTCTCTCTATCTCTACCAAGGGGTCTAACCATAGATGCTCACCTCTCATCTTGAGATCCTAACTGGGCTCGGGGGCTGAGCTGGCAACGCTAACCGCATGTCCCACTAACCATGGCTGCTTTTAAACCCCCCCCCAGAACAAGCCCTCTGCTTCTGGGGACAGAGAAACCCTCCCTGGGCTGTGCTTGCATGAGGCAGGGGCTCTCACGTGGCTTTTAGTCCATCCAGCCTGGTGCAAGGGGTGATAATCTGCTTCTCAGTGCCGGTGGTGATGGTTTCCCCCTCCCCACGCTGCCAAGAAAGCCCCTGCAAGGAGCTAGAAGCCATCCACCGGTGACTGCGTGATGGAGAGGGGGATGCTCGTGCCTGGTGATGGGGAGGGGGATGCTCGTGCCTGGTCCTGCACTGTTTGCTCCCCACGTTTCCCCTTCCCAGAGCCCACAGGCTCACCCCTCCTCTGCGGGGATGTTTGGGGGGGGTCCTGGGGTTTGTCCTGGCTGTGCCCCAAGGCACCCCACAGCACACTGCGGGGCTGTGATGACCTTTTGTTGGGCTGAACAACCTCGGCTGCTTCCCCAGGGATTTCTTTGCGGCCCCCGCCGGGTCTCTAAGCCCTTCGCACAGGTAAGGCGATGCCTCTGCTCCACCGATAGGGAAACTGAGGCAGCGACTTGCCTGCAGCAGGGCATCTTGTTCATGGACGTGCTGGGTGCATGTGAACTCCTGGCCCATCCAGGAGGAGCTGTGGGTCAGTGATGGCAGGGAGCACTTGGTGGCTTGTTTTTTGGGGGCGGGGGCAGTCTGCAGAGCCTTTCCCCCAAGGGTGGGAGAAAGGGGAACCCCCAGCTCCGTGCTGTCACCACACTCCAGCCAACCCAGCTGTAACCCACAGTTATCTCTTTGGGCTGGCAGCAGGTGGAGGGGATGCTGGTGGGCAGGGCGCCATGGGATGCAGGCATGGACTCCGTCGGTCCCCGGTGATGGCCAGCACAGTGGAGGCCACTGAGCAGGGCGAGGGCTTGAGGGTTTCTATGGCACAGCAGTGGAGGAGCGAGAGCAGGGCTGGGATGGAGGAGGGTGGGAAGGAGTGTGTGTGTGTGTGTGTGTGTGCCTGTGTGTGTGCACAAGCTGCTTTGTCTTCTCCCTCCCTGAGCGCTTGGCGAGGGCCGGGGCCCTGTGTGGTTGGGTGAGTCACGCCAACCCGCGCCAAGCTGGGAGCAGCCCCCGGCATCCCAAACAATGCTCCTCTCCCCGGGGCTCGGCTCCCGAGCAGCCTCCAGCGCCCAGCCCTCTGCTGCCCGACCGCCGCCGCCTCGCAGGTATCCTGGTAGCAGCCCCCCCCAGCCCACCCCAGCCTTGTTTGCACAGGGAGGGTGTTGTAAGCTTTAGGAGAAGGTCCCTAAAGGGGTTCGTGGTGATGTGCTGGCTCAGCCCCCAGCCCATGGCTGCATCCTCTTGCGAGGGATGATGGCAGCGAGAGCTCGCTTCACATCTCAGCCCAAACTCCTGAAGGTGCAAAGGGGCTGGGGAGGGAGGGAAACGGGTGTCGCAGCGCTGGGTGAAGCTACGAGCGTGGTAAAGCACACCCAGGTCACCACGCTCCTCACACAGCCCCATCCTCCCCAGTACAGCCGCTTCTCCTCAGTCCCACCAAAAGCGATGCCCATCCTCTCATCCCAGCAGTGACCCCGTTAAACGAATCCTCCCTGGGCTGCTTCTGCATCAAGCTGCTGGGACAAAAGCTGCTTCCAAAAAGTTTCCCTTCCCTTTGGTGTGGTGTCATCCACACTGTGCTCTTCATCCTGGCGCTGTGTGTTTGCAGCCCGGTCGCCTCGGGACCATCCTTTCTCTGAGGGACCAGGCTGCAAACAGCGCAAGGACCTGGCTGGAGCAATAGCATCTGCAGGAATCTCTCCCTTGCCATTGGGTTTTGTAATTGTCCTGGTTATTAATTTCATAAAACGGGCCCTTTTGTTCTCTTATTATGGGACATCATAAAAATAGCAGCGTCAGGATGAGCGCAGAGCCATCACCCCCGCAGCAAATGGTTGGATGGCACAGTCATTCCTACCCCATGTGGGAGAACCTGGGATTTGCTCTTTCCAAGGAATTTCTTCAAGGCATTTTCATCTCTGGGTTCCTTGAAGCCCCCAAATGCCTCATTTATCCGAGCTACGAGCCTTCTGAAAGGAATCTTTTATTATCCTTTGTGAACAACTTAATGCACTTCAAACCATTGTTCTGGTGGTTAGGACAGAAATTGAGGGTTGATCTCCCAGGGAAGCTGTCAAGCTGAAAATGCCTCATTTAAATTAGTGTCCCTTCCAGTCCTACCCGCCACAGCTGACTTTGATAATACTGAAACAATTAGCTCTCTTTTTTCTTCTTTTTTTTTTTTTTTTTGCTTTTAATTGGATTTTTTTTCCACTGATGCTGCCTCTGTGTGTGTGTCTGTGTGTGTGTCTGTGTGTGTGTTCTAATTATACAAAGCGGCTCCCAAATTAGCCTGTGACACTGGACCAGACAGTGTGCCCAGCCAGGGACCAGCAGCGTAGGGTCATCTGTGGTTGTGCTGCTTGGTGATGGTGGTGGCAGCGAGGGAAACAGGACCCCTTCCCAACCCACCCCCATCATCCCACTGGGGGACCAGGGTTGTGCACCTGCATCCCTGGGGAGCCGGAGCCTGGGCACCCCCGGAGAGAACCAGCTCTGGGAGTGTTTTGCACACCCAGGGCTGTGACTTTGTGCTGCAGAGATGGATTTCACCTTGTTGGACCTGCCAAAGCTGGGCTGCAACAGACCCTGTTTCTGGGGGACACACATCCCTGATGCCAGTGTGGGGGGTTAACCCCACAGAGCCACTTTTCCCCCTGTCAGCTGAAAAGCTGATGTGTTTCAGGAGCCAGGAGCCCCTGTTGTATCACCTCTGCTTTTCCCAGCACCCCAAACAGTGGCTGTTTCACAACAGACAGTGATTGTGCCCACACATCCCTGTCCACATCTCCATCCCAGTCCTCCCTGGGATAGCCAGCACCCCCACCTGCAATTAATCAAGCATCCTCTAATGAGGGGCTGGGGCTGGACCTGCCCCTCTCTGCCCTAAATGCAGATACATAAGAGCAGGTTGTTGGAAGGCAGGAGGAAGTCTGGGTGGTGAACTGGGTGGTGAACTCGGGAGTCTGGGAGTGTTTTTTTCTGCCCTTGTGCTGCCCACAGCCTGGGGTGAATCACATGAGCCCTTATTTCACCTCTGAAATCCCTGGGGGATGGCAGCACCTGGGTGTGTGGTGGGAAAGGCAACGAGCATTGGGTCATCCAGAGAGGTGGAAGATGCTGGGGGATCACCAAGTGTTAATGAGTTATCCCCTTTTTCCTCCCTTCTAAGATGCTGTGCTGTGTCTCTGGGGTGCTTGTTAATTTGGGGGCTCTGTGACTTTGGGATAGCAGTGTGGAAAGCCAAAGGAGGGCTCTGTGGGGAAGCAGGGGGGTTGTACCCCCTGCCTACCACAGTCCCCAGGCTGTGGCATGGGGACACCTGGGTGCTGTCACCTGCTCCTTCCCTCAGCTTTTTAGACACTGGTCCCTCACCTGAGCCGCTCTCTCTCCCCATTCTGTGCAGAGACATGTGCTGTGAACAACGGGGGCTGTGACAGCAAGTGTCACGACGCTGCGACGGGCGTCCACTGCAGCTGCCCCATGGGCTTCATGCTCCAGCCAGACAGGAAGACATGCAAAGGTAGGTGACTGCAAGCAGGGCTGGGGTGCCCCCTGTTCACTCTTGGACCCCTCAGACCCCTCCTCATGTCCTCGGTGCCCTTAGAAAAGCTGGGGTTTAGCCGGGCTCAGCGCTGCCCACAGCGTTCCCATCCGAGGGATGGGGATGGGATGGTGCAGGACCTTGGTCACCTCGCTGAAGGTCGGCCCTGCTCCCCCAGGAAGCTGATGAGGAGGGGGAAAGGGGTCGGGTCAAATTGGAGGCATGGCACTTGAGGGGAGGGAGGGGCCTGTCTCGCCTCCCTCCACCCCTCTGCCTCAGTTTCCCCGGTGGTAGCTGCCATGGGTTGGGGCTGGGCGTGTGGGATATCTGCACCCGCTCTGGGAATTTGGGATGCTCGAGTCCCTCTGTGCTCCACTGACTGCCCACGGCTGAGCACTGCATCCCACTGATGGGAGGATGCCTTGGGACACCCCCCACAACCACCATCCCCATCCACCTGCCTCAGCAAGAGCGAACAGTCCCCACTGCTCACTCTGGCCACCCCAAAGCTGTCCCCCTCCCCAAGCAAGGGAACACAGTGACCCCCCTCCCCAGCGCTGGCTGGCGCCTGCGTTGTGTCTTCCAGCAGCTCCAGGAACTTGACCCCAGTTGAAAGGAAAGCCTGTCCTGCTGCCAGCTGCCTGCCTAACCCCTGCCCTCTGTTATTTCATCAGAGCATCCCCCCATACTGCAGTTTCCAGGCACGTGCAATAACCTGGAGCCACGTCCCCGTGTCTGGGGGTTTTATTGTGGCTGGGGGGCAGCTTTACAGCTTGCTCCCTCCCAGTCGTAAAAAGAAAGTCCCAGTCCCAGAGAGGTAGAGCTGCTGCCCCAGTGCTGGGGGATGGAGGGATGGGGAAGGCAGCTGTCCCTTCCCAGCCTCCTTCCATTTTACAGGGCATTTCCTAGCAGTAAATTTTGTGATTAGTGGAGAAAAGATTTTAAAAAAACCAAACCAACCCACATTTTAAATTAAAAAAATCCCCCAAACCCTAACTTTGGGGTTCCTGGTGCCCCAAAATTAGGCCCCCAGTCTGGCACTTGCCTCCCCCTCCACCCCTGTCTGTGAGGCTCTTTCAGAGCCCCCAGCTCCTGGCTGTGCTCCTGGGGATGCTGAGACCTGTGGAAATGAAATGTTTGGTAACGGGAGCTGTGTGCCCAGGAACCCTGGCCTTCCCAGTGCCCCCAGTGTCACTGGGCTCCCCCAGTGCAACCCAGAGAAAACCAGTGGTCACGTTCCACCCATTGACCATTAGATTCCAAAGAGGGTACTGGCTCTTGGTAGGGATGGGGTCCAGAGGGGAGGACCCCTTCTCCTGGCCGAGCATCCCAGCCAGAGCGTGACCCGTGTCCCCTGTCCCTTCCAGACATCGACGAGTGCCGGCTCAACAACGGCGGCTGCGACCACATCTGCAGGAACACGGTGGGCAGCTTTGAGTGCAGCTGCAGGAAGGGCTACAAGCTGCTCATCAACGAGAGGAACTGCCAAGGTAAGGGGCAGTGGGACCTCAGCCCCCCACCCCATCCCGGCACATCCCCTCTCCCTGCCCTCCCGATCTGTGTCCCAGCTGTCCTGCAGCAGCTGCTGGCGAGCGCCGGCCCTGTTACTCATCCCTCTTTGCTTTCCTCTGAACCACGTCCATCTTTTGGGGGATTAGTGGGGGATTTGGGGTCTGTCTAGGGCTTAGCCCTTTGCTCTGTGGAGCTGGGCTGTGGTCCAAGCCCCCGCTCTGGAGCTGGGGATTTCTGGGCTCCTCTCACAGCAGAGCTCAAGCCAGCGATTAGGCAGATGCCAGGAGAAATCCTCCGGCCTCGCTCAAGGCTGGGATGATGGTCACAACATTCCCTGCAGCCACATGGGATTGGGGACTCAGCTCAGGCTGTACACACAGCTCTGCCTGGGAGCAGGGAGCATCTCACCCCCAGCAGCCCAGGCAACGAGATGCCCCAAGCCTGGGACCATTGGCTTCTCACTGGAGCACCCGTGCCAGAGTGCACCCCAGCAGCATCCCATGCTCAGGAGAGCATCCCAAGCTCAGCACCCATCCTGGCACCTCTGAGCTTCCCCCAAGCTGCTCTGCTTTATCCCATGAAGTATTTACTCACGATCCAGCAGCAGAATGACCGTAGCTCCTGCTCAAACACTGACACTGAGGCACCAGCTGCTTCCCCTCTTGAGAGGCCGAGGTTTTCCCGAGATGGGGAACAGGAAGAGGAGCGGAGCGTGTCCCACCTTGCCTCTCATCCTCTGCCCCACAGCACGGGCTGGATCACACCCTGCACAGGGATGCACTGTTTTCACTAGCCATGAAGGCAGAGCGAGGATTTCAGTGGCTTTTGGGCAGGGATTTCTCTTTCCCCTGTCTGTTGGCAGGAGGGGAAGATGCAGCCAGGCTCGTTCCAGAGGGATCTGCCTGCTCTGTGCTGCTTCGTTCCGCTTTTGCTCTCTCCTGGCATCCTCCTGCACAAACCCAGCAGGTTTAAATGACCCAGTGGGTCTCCCCCTTCTCCCCACCCTATGACTGGAGGGGGGTGTGAGCCCAAGCTAGGGGAGGAGGGGGCTGGCACATACTGGGGCTGCGACCGCTTTCATCCCCATCCAGGTTTCCCGCTCTTGGGAGCTTGATGGGGGCGCAGCAATTAACTTAATGAGGCCAATGAAATGATGCTCCGACCAGACAGATCGGGCTCACGCACTCAGCCAGGGCCTCCCTGCCTCAGCAAGTGCCCCACAGGGTCGAGCAGACATGGCTGGCACTAGCAACAGGGCAGGACCTGCCTGGCAAACATCCTTTACTGGCACGGGGCAGAGCACCGTCAGGCAGAAGCTGAGGGCTCTCACAGCTGCCTGGTGCCAAGGGCACGGTGCTGGCCCCTTTTGGCCTGTTTGTGGGGCAGAGGAGCTGCAGGAGCGCTTTTTTTTTTGGGGGGGGGATGCTGCTGCTCTCTGTGTATGACCAGCTGGACCAGGCAAGGAGAGAACTCAGAGGCAGAAAGGGTGGGAGCAACAGGATCTCAGAGCATCCCTGTCCTGGCTCCTCAAGCATCCCAGGACAGGGTCATTGAGTATCCCACTGCTAGATCCTGGAGGATCCCAGTGCAGCCCCCAGCTCACTGGTGTGGGTCAGGGCCAGCCCTCATAGCTGGCGCTGCCCCTGCACCGTACCAGCCCTCACCTTCCCATTTCCCTCTCCCCCAGACATTGACGAGTGCTCCTTCGACCGGACCTGCGACCACCTCTGCATCAACACCCCTGGCAGCTTCCAGTGCCTCTGCAACAAGGGCTACACGCTGTACGGGCTCACCCACTGTGGAGGTAGGGCTGGCTGGGTGCTGGCAGGAGGAACCTATCACCGGTTCGGGTCCTGGGGAGGCACACAGGGTGCCCAGAGATGGGGCAGCCCCCTTGGCACGGTCGCTACGGGACCCCTGGGCATACCACTCACCCCAAGGGCTTGAGGGGAGGGCTGGTTCTTTGCATACCCTGAGCTGGGGCCAGGCAGGGAGAGGGCTCACAGCCGGATGCCGGTGTCTGCAACTTCAAACAGAGCGACAGGAACAATTTGCGACTTGTCTGCAGCAGGAGAGAGAGAGAAATCCCCGGCGTTTTTGGCAGGGAGCAGGGATGGGTTGGGAAGGGGAACATCAAAAGGGTTTGATTTAATTTTCACAAGATAGCTCCCAAGGGCGGGGGCGTGCAGCACCCCGGGAAGCGGGGAGGCAGCTGAAACATGCTTTGGGGGGAGGTTGCCAGAGCGTGTCGCGGCAGCGGTGCCGTCGGCCCCGGGGAGACGGCGGCACAAGGCTGGGTGCTCCGGCACTGCCCGGCCCGTGAGGGTGAGCAACCCTCCTTGTGCTCCTGAAATACGTGGCTGGTGCGGGCCCCAGGATGCTCTCTGTGACCCCTGCTCCCCATCGATGCTTCCCAAGAAGGGGATGCTGGGCAGGGAGGGGTGTTTGGGGTGCAGCTCCATCCGTGCTTCTGTCCCTGCTTCATGCCAGACCCAGAGGATCGGCCTTGGTTTTGGGCTGGGGCTGCCAAGCAGCTGCCTTTTGAATTGGGCTGCTAAGTGCTTCCATGTCATCTCTGTCTTCTGCCCCCCACGGCTCCCCAGCCTGCCTCAGGGCTGGGGCTGGGCTCAGCCTGGGTGGGCTGCACCCGTCACCACCCGGCCCTTGGGGACACCAGAGTTGGGGGTTCCCTCATGCCCGTGGGACTGGCATGGCTGGAAGAAGTACATCCCCCATCACCAGCTGGGCACAGAGGGTCCTGCAAGTCACCCATCCAAAATCACAGCGCATCAGGGCTGGAGGGGGGTAATTCCTGCTTCACTTCACCCGCCTCCTCTCCTTTCCACCCCACAGACATTGATGAATGCAGCATCAACCGGGGTGGCTGCAAATTCGGCTGCATCAACACCCCTGGCAGCTACCAGTGTACCTGTCCTGCGGGGTGCAAGCTGCACTGGAACAAAAAGGACTGTATAGGTACATGGGAGTGGGCACACTGCAGCTGGGGGTGATCCTGATACCCCATGGCCCTGCTGTCACTGTGGCTGTTGGAATTAAGGGCAGGGCTGGGAAGGGCACAGTGGTTTTGGGGTGGCCCAGTGCATGGGTGCTCCTGGGTGGGTGGCTTTATGCTGGGGTCCTGTGTCTATCCCGTGTGGGTCTGGGTGGGAAATGCCATGAGGCATTGCCCTGCTTCCTCTGCCCTTGGGCATCTTGTTGTGTTTTCAGCCTTTCTTGGGGCTGGCTGTGGGCTCTAGCACCAGGAAATGCTCCTGAAGGAACTGGTTTCCCAGCCCTGGCTGTGCCCAGGTACCCCACTGCCTCCCCTTTGCTGGGGACAGGTCGTAGCCCCCAAAAACCTGAAATCCCAGGAGTCACATCTCCCATCTCCAAGGAGGAACTGGAGTGGGTAGGGGTGGGATGCTGCTCCAGGGTCCCCGTGCCACCATCTGGCACCCTCTCCTCCCCGGCGATTTCCCCCGTGACCTGGGAGGGTGCAGGGGGTCCCTCGCAGGTCCCTGGACTGTGGCAGCCACGGGCGTCCCCACTTGTCGTCATCAGCCGGCGCGTGTCCCTCAGAGCTGGTGAAGTGCCTGCCGGGCTCGGTGCCACCACGGGCCACCCTCACCTGCAACAAGACGGGCAAGAAGGACAGCTGTGCCCTCACCTGCGCCTCCAAGGCCCGCTTCCTGCCAGGTACCGGTACCGCTACCACTGCTGGGGAGGTCCCTGTTCCCCTGCATGGCCTGGGTTTGGGGTGGGAGAGGAGCACAGCCACGGCAGAGCACCCACAATGGGGCCAGGGGGAGGTTTTTGCTGGGGGGGGGCGCTCATAGAATCACAGATTGGTCTGGGTTGGAAGGGACCCCAAGGATCAGAGAGCTCCAACCCCCGACACAGGCAGGGACACCAACCTCCAGGCCTGGAGCTACACAAGGTTGTCCAGGGCCCCAGCCAACCTGGCCTTGAACACCCCCAGGGACGGGGCACCCACCCCCTCTCTGGGCAGCCCCTTCCAGCCCCTCACCACTCTCTCTGCAAAGAACTTCCCCCTAATATCTCATCTAACCCTTCCCTCCTCCAGCTTCACTCCATCCCCCCTTGTCCTGCCAGGCTCTGCCCTTTGAACAAGCCAATTCCCCTAAATCAGCTCACCCCTCATTGCTGGGTGTAGATCCATGGGATGGGTCCCCAGTGCCAGATCCCTAGAACAGGGTGCTGAGCATCATCCTCCCCACACACCTCACTGCATCATCCCAGCAGTGCATCGCGGGGAGCGGGCAGCTGCTCCAGCATCCCCCAACGCCCGTTCTTCTTCCTCCTCCTCCTCCTCCTCCTCCCTGCAGAGTCTGACAGCAGCTACACTGTGAGCTGTGGGACCCCCGTCCTGCGACAGGGCGGCCAGCAGAGACCCACCAACAGCAGCCAGCAGTGCCTCGGTAAGGGGTGCCCATCCCCGTGCCCTCCAGCCGCGCTGCCCGACGCCGGGCTCGCTGAGCACCCACCTTTTCTTTTAGAGACTGTCGCCGCGCCAATCAAGCAAAAGGCCTCCTTCAAGATCAAGGATGCCAAGTGCCACCTGCACCCACGGGCCAAGGGGAAGCAGGATGAGGCCGGGAAGGCCGGGGTGCAAGGTGAGTCATGATGGTGGGGGGAGGCAGGGACACCGGTCCCGCTGGGGAGGGATGGGGTGCTGACTTGTCCCGTCGTGTGCAGGCGGCTCGGCGCCATGCTCCGACTGCCAGGTCGCTTTCGTCAACCTCAAGTGTGACTCGTCCAAGAAGGGGAAAGGCCGCCGGGCTCGTAACTCCTCTGGCAAGGAGGTGACTCGCATCACGCTGGAGTTTGAGGCGGAGATCCAGCCAGAGGAGATCACGGGTGGGTAGGGTGCTGGCTCTGCCTGTGGGTGGGACCAGAGGGATGATGGTGGGACCTGGGCACGGTGGTGGGACCAGAAGCCTGGTGGTGGGACCTGGGTCACAGTGGTGGGACCAGAGGCATGGTGATGAGACCATGGGGACAACCCATCCCCCCGCAGCAAGGACAGCTGAACCAGCATTCATCCCACACCGCCTTGGGATGTGCTGGGGAGCACTTGCCACCGAGCAGTCGGGAGATGGTTTTAATCCTGCCGGGTTTCCCTCTCCATCCATCCCTCCCTTCTCACTACCCGCCCTGCCCTCCCCGTTCCCCCCACCCCCTCCCCAGCTGGCTGTAACCTGCACTGCCTGCGGCAGAGAGTGGAGAAGAAGCTCAAGTCAGCCATCAAAGCCCTGAAGAAATCCATCAACCAGGAGCGGTTCCTGCTGCGCTTTGCGGGGATGGAGTACGAGGTGGCGAGGAAGCTGAGCGTGGCGCCGGAGCGGCAGGAGAGCTGCGGGCCAGGCCAGCAGCGCCTGGGCGGCAAGTGTGGTAAGGAGCATCGTGGGGTGTCTGGGCTTGGGGAGACCGGCCGGGTCTTCTCCCGTGGTGACAGCCCCCCTTGCCCCATCGCTGACATCCCCCCGGCTCTCAGTTAGCTGCTCGCAGGGAACCTATTACCACGGCCAGAGCGAGCAGTGCGTCCCCTGCCCTCCCGGCACCTACCAGGAGAAGGAGGGGCAGCTGTCCTGCGACCTGTGTCCCCGTGGTGATGCTTTCGGACCGGTGGGAGCCACCAACATCACCGGCTGTACGGGTAAGGGGGACACAGTGGGGTGGCGGAGGGCTGGGAGGGACACCCGGGGGATGCCCGTGCACTGTGCCTGGGGCTGCAGCCTCAACCATTGGCCTACAGCCCACCCCGTGCATAAGAGGGGAGGGCCCTGAGCATCACCAGCACCCACAGAGGTTCCTCTTTGGGGTGCTCATCGCTTGACGGGAATGGCAGCACTTGGGCTGGAATTCACGATGCTGCCAAGGGAGGGGGAGCAGAGCTGGGCATGGGGCGTGTGGGGTGCCGGGACTGAGCAATCCCTGTGCCCACAGGTCAGTGTCCCCCCGGGCAGCACTCAGCTGATGGCTTCAAGCCCTGCCAGCCGTGTCCCCGCGGCTCCTACCAACCCGAGGTGGGGCGGGCGCTCTGCTTCCCCTGTGGTGGGGGGCTGACCACCCGCCACGACGGAGCCCTCTCCTTCCAGGACTGCGACACCAAAGGTAGGTCAGGGAGACAGGGATCCGGGGTGAGGGGGGCAGGGGGCACCCAGCAGAGCCCTGCCAGTGGCTGTCACTGCCCCTCCACCCTCACCCCTCCTTTGCTCTCCTGACTCCCCCCACCTCCCCAGTCCAGTGTTCCCCTGGGCATTACTACAACACGAGCGTCCACCGCTGCATCCGCTGCGCCGTGGGCACCTACCAGCCCGATTTCCGGCAGAATTACTGCATCTCCTGTCCTGGCAACACCACCACCGACTTCGACGGCTCCACCTCCGTGTCCCAGTGTAAAAGTAGGCGAGCTGGGGCACAAGGGAAGGTGGGGTGGGGACATATGGCATGAATTGGGGGGGTGCTTCCTCAAAATCACTTAAAAAATCCCTTAAAAGAGAGTTTTGGGTGCGTTATGTGGGCGAGGAGGGTATGCATTGAGCAGTGCTAAGGGAGAACTTGCCCACCACTACCACCCCTTAGCCCAGTAAACTCACCCTGTCCCAGTGCCCATGCCACTCGTTCCCAGTTGAACCAACTCTCCGTGCCTTGCAGACCGGCAGTGTGGGGGGAGCTGGGTGAATACACGGGGTACATCGAGTCCCCCAACTACCCGGGCAATTACCCCGCCAACGTGGAGTGCACGTGGAACATCAACCCCCCACCCAAGCGCAAGATCCTCATCGTGGTGCCAGAGATCTTCCTCCCTTCCGAGGATGAGTGCGGCGACGTCTTGGTCATGCGGAAAAACTGTAGGTAACCGAGCGTGCCGGAGGAGCCGGGGCAGGAGAAGGTTGGGGTTTGGCTGAGCCACCTGCTGCCAAGGGAGGAAGCCACATCCACAGGCGGGGAGGGGGATTTTTGGGGAATGGGGAGGGGGATTTTGGGGAATGGGGAGGGGGATCAGGAATTACCCTGCTTGCCCTGGTGTCTTGCTGGATCAGGGGATGTGCAGGGGCTGAGCGTTGGCTCCTTTTTGGGGGTTAAAAAAAAACAACCCTGTTGGGAGCTTTCCGGAGCAAGGGAGGGACAACAAGGGGGTGCAGGGGGTCACCACATGCCTTCGATCCCCATCCTTGGTGCCCCCCTTCACCCTGACGTTTAAGCACAGGGGGTAGCTCTGCTGATGAGCACCCAGCATCACCCAGCCCCTCGCCGCTCCCCCGCAGCCTCCCCATCCTCCATCACCACCTACGAGACGTGCCAGACCTACGAGAGGCCCATCGCCTTCACCGCCCGCTCTCGGAAACTCTGGATCAACTTCAAAACCAGCGAAGCCAACAGCGCTCGGGGCTTCCAGATCCCCTACGTCACCTACGATGGTGAGTGTGGGGTGCTGAGGGAGCTGTCAGCCCAGGGTGGTACCCAGCTCACTCCCCGCCCCCCCCCCCATTCACGCCTCCCATGTGTTTGGGGGAGGAGTGAGCTCAGGGATGGGGAGCAGAGGTTTGGGGACAAGTGACCGTGCTCCTGACTGGGTGTCTTTGGCTGGGTGTTGCAGAGGACTACGAGCAGTTGGTGGAGGACATTGTGCGGGACGGCAGGCTCTACGCCTCCGAAAACCATCAGGAGATCCTCAAGGTGAGTTTGTCTCCACCCTGGGTCCTCACTGCCTTGGGAAGGGGGGAAGATGCTGGATGCGGGAGCATCCTTCCTTTGGGGACTGCCCCCACGCCTTCCTTGGAGCCACTGGGGGGTGGGGGGGTGACACAGGGTGGGATGGTCACACACACACACACCCACACACACACCACCCCTGGTTTGGCTTCTCCACAGGACAAGAAGCTCATCAAGGCTTTCTTCGACGTGCTGGCACACCCCCAGAACTACTTCAAGTACACGGAGAAACACAAGGAGATGTTGCCCCGCTCCTTCATCAAGCTCCTCCGCTCCAAAGTCTCCAGCTTTCTCCGGCCTTACAAATAGCCCCCCCTGGCACCCCCGGGCTGCCCTGCAGCCAAGGAAACCCTCTTCTCCCTTCCTTCTCCTTTCCGATTTTCTCCTTCCTCCGCTCGGCTCTGGCAGGACCACCACCTCTCACCCTGCAGACGTGTGTCTGTGTGTCCCCCTCAGCCACCAATTCCCCACTGCTCCCCACAGAGCCGTGCCCCAGGCTGGGGTGGGGGGTTGGAGGGATGCTCCAGTCTCATCCAGCCGCCAGCAGAGCTGCTCCTCTCTTCTGAAGCAGCTTCTTCACCGTAGGAAACTGAGGTGCTGGTCATTTTGCCGGCCTCTGTCTTCCCTTTGGTTTCCTTTCCACCAGGTCCTGCCCCGGTCCCTGGTGCCACCAGCAGCCTGGGATATGGGGGGAGGGGGGAGTGTGTGTGTGGGGGGTCATCATCCTTCCAGCCCAGGGGGCTGGCACCTGCTGCAGCCCCACAGAGCCCTTTTGAGAGGAGTTGAAGAAGGTAACGCCGTATTGATCGTGGCACCCGAGTCGGCATGGCTTTGGAGAGTTCAGGGAGGGGAGGGGGGCTAGAATTTAACAAAGCTTACTTGATTAAAAAGAAGTTAAAGGAGAGATGGGCAAAGCACGCCAGCAACCAGCATCCGTGGTGGCTCCGGTGGCCATCCCACTGGTGCTGGGAGGAAGGCACAGCCAAGCCACGTTCCCGGAGAACAATGTCTGGCTGCACGGCAGAAAACGGGGAGCGAAGGAGAAGGACTTTTTCCCACACACCCCCTCTCCCCACCAACATCCCCCATTCCCAGCCCACCCCAGACACTCGTGCCAAGGAACCAGACTTTCTTCCAAGCTCTGCCAAAGAGTAACTCAGAGAAGCAAGCTTTGTGAAGAGCAGGAGTCGATGTGTGTGCACTAGGATCCCCTCCTTTCTACCTTCTTCGTATGTATTAAGTGCAATCATTCGAGTTGTCTTTATATTATTTAGAGGGAAGGTTGGTTTTTGGTTGAGTTTTGGGTTTTTTTGTTGTTGTTGTTGTTGGTTTGGTTTTGTTTTGGTTTTTTTTTGTTCTGTTTTCTACTAGAAATGACAATATTTATACCTGCCTGAGATATGAGAATGTGTGTTTGTAACACCAAACCCAACACAAACCACCCCCACACCCCCAAAAAGCATCCCCAGCCCTGTGCTGACTGGGCACAGTGATGGTGTTTTCAGGCTTTGCAACCTTTTCTGTCACCTCTGTGTGTGTCATGTCATCCCCCCATCCCTGATAAAAGCCCCTGGTTAGGAGGGGGAGATGGTGCCTTTCCCACTCACCATGTGATGGGGTGAGTTTTTGGAGGGGGTGTCTCAGTGTGTTTGGGGAGGGGCTGGGCTGGCTGCGTGATTTTGGGATGATGGAAGTTGGGAGGAGGATGGGAAAACGGCCGTCACCTGCTTGTCACAAACGGGTTTGCTTCCTGGTAAGGGCTTGGGAGCTAAGACCTAGGATGGGTCCTGAGGCAGGGCCCGGGGGGTCATGCTGCAGGAGAGAGGGGGAGTTCCCCCTTTGCTCAGCCCCAAAATCTCTCCCCCAGGTATGGAGATGCTCACCCTCTCTGGCTCCAGGGAAGCTGTCTGCTTCCCCATCCCTTCAAGTGCTTTCTGGCTCTGTCCTTCCGTGCATGCTCATGTTGCTGGGATGCTGCAGGCCCCTCTCCCTGGGGAGCAGGGCACGGGTCTCAATAGTGGGGGGCCCATCCTGCCACCCCCTTAGCTTGGCAGGCATGGCTGGGGCTGATGGCCCTGAGTACCACTGCTGCCAGCCACCCCCTTTCCTCCTTCCCAGCCCTGCAACCGGCTCTCAGCTGTCACCTCCCTTCACCTTCACCCCCATCCTCATCCTCTCAAAGCCTCTCAACATCTTTCCTGTTGGCAGGTCCCCTCCTGTCCCCATCCCTGCTTGTCTCCCACCGTCCCCCTGACGTTTTGTACCCAGGGCAAGCCCTGCTTCTAACACACCATTATTTATTGCCCCACACACGGTGTTTCCCCCTCCCCAGGCCGGTCCTCACCCAAAACCATGAGGCAGCTTCTCACCCATGTTCTCCCTCCTCAATCCACGTTCTTCCAGCACCCCGAGAGCCTCTCCCAGGGCTGTATTTGGGCTGGGTGGCAAAGGGGGCTGAGGTTTGTCCCCAGGATGAGTCGGTTGGAAAAGTCTGTCCTGATCCATCCCAGCTGTGGGTTTCCCCTCCCGCTCCCAGCCTGTTTGGAAGCTCAGCAGCTGCAGGCTGAACTGTTTGTCGCTTGGTTGGTGTCTGAGAGCAGCTGCTTTGATGCACAAAAGCTGTTGCAGGGAGCTGGAGGAGGGTTTTTAATTGGCTCTGGGGCAGTTGCAGCAGAGTGGTGACCATTGAAAGGGTTTTTTGTTTAAAAAAAAAAGCCACCCCAAAACCCCAACAGCCAAAATAAGACCAGCCTGGGGGTGACTAACCTCTCTGTGGTGGTCCTAGATTTTATTCTTTGCTGAAGTCCCTCCAACCCTGCTGGGATTGCAGCTCCTGGGGCCATGCAGCATCCTGGGCATCACCATCTTCACCCCACTGACCACCTCTGCTCCCCTAAAGCAGGGTGGCAAGAGCAGCACATCCTCCTGGCGAGGCCAAAGACACCCAGTAACACCTCCTCTTCCTCCTCCCATCAGATGTCTCCCCCCTAAAAAGCCAAGGAGGCCACCCCAACTCCAAATTCCACTCCCCCAGAAGTTCAGCCCCTTTTCATCCACACCCAGAAAAGGTTTGAAAGGCTGAAAACCACTCAAATGTCATGTTTCCACACAGTGAACACAAATAAGGACTGTTGGGGGGTATTTTTTTTTGAGGGGGTGGTGTTTTTTTCATGTTGGGAGTATTTATATCTGCCTTTTGCAGCTGGCCATGCCTTACCACCTCCAGCAAAGATGATTAAAAGTTATTGGGGAAGCTGTAGTTCGTGAAGTTATTTGCACTTGATTAAAAGAAAATAGGGGGAGAAAAAAAATGTATCTGAACTTTGTAAAGAGAAATGTTTGCATTTTGTATTGTCTTTTTTTAATTATTAAATGGAATTGCTTGGTGTTGTGTTGATCTTTCAGAAACTGGCTCTGATGCTTCTTTTAAAGGTTCCTAACAGCAGGAGCCCAAAGCTCTTTTCATTTTTTGCTCCCTCAGATGCCAAGACAAGCTCTTTTTAAGAGCATAGGGTGCTTTTTTTCCTCCCTAAAAAAAGCTCAAATCCTGCAGCTTCCATAAGTTCACCCATCCTTGCACAATGTATTTATTTATATACATTAATTAGCTACACCATCCTAGGGTTTTTAGCCCAGAACATGGAGTTGGACCTGGATCAGCTCACAGGGAAGTGGAAGGGATGGAAAATAAGCTGTACCTTGGCCCCAACCCCCTGGCTGAGCTGCAGCTCCCACTCCACACTCTCTCCCCTCTGGTTCCTGGGGGTGACTGGGACCAGCTGGAAAATGCCCATCAAGCCCCCTCAGCCCCCTCATCAAGCCCTCACAAGCTGCTGCTGGGCAGGAGCCCACAGGCCCCAGTCATTGGTCCCTGCAAACAATGCTTCCATTTAAATTCACACCCCAAGAGCTCAACCATAGCATTCAAGCCCCTTCTTGCTTCAAGGAGGCGAGCAGCTCTGCAGCAAGCCCACCCCAACAAGCTCTGGGAAGAACTACAAGCCAACACGGAGCTGTAGGTTGTCCTAAAAGTTTATTGCCACCCCACTAGTACAGGCGCTGGGGTTTGCCCATGGTGCTCTTGATGTACAAAGCCCGGACGTTCTGCCAGTTCTTCTTCAGCAGGGACACCAGGAAGTTGATGGCCAAGTGGATGTTGTAGACCAGTTCATCCTCTGTCATCTTCACGTGACCGACAGCTACAGCCAGACAGAGCACCTGGGGAACACGGACACAGGGTCACTCGTGCAGGTAAAGATTTGGCAGGGAAATCAAAGCTCAGTGACAGGGAATGGTTGAGCGCTGATCTGAACCCCTCAGGCTATCCAATTCTCTCCTCTCCCACCAGCTGGAGAAGACTTCTCCAGTTTAGCCGCGGGTGTTTGGCACACCATGGCCACAGAAGTGGCTGGCAGCCTCCTCATGCCATCTCTGAAGGACAGCTGGGGTAGGTCTGTCCTGCCTGAGTGCAGAGGTGGGGAGGCAGAGAAAGATGCGTAGCGGTGCTGGGCTGAACCGCACCGGGAGTGGGATCAGACCTTTGGTTTAACTCTGCTCCCACTCATGACATGGCATTGGCAGTGCCCTGCCAAGCGCTACCTGGGTGCAGCACACCCCATTAGCTCCAAACTTGGCTGCTAAGCACCAGTTTCCCCTTCCCTTCTGGGCAGCGGCTCTGCACACAGCGCAGCCTCGCTGGGGAGCTGGTAACTCATCGCTCCCCACAGGCTCAAGACAAAAGGATTTACGAGGGAGCTGAGGGGGAAGCTTCAGGACATCATGAGCTGGGTTACGTAAGATGCTCAAGCATTTGCAAACTATCACATTCATCATGTCCTCCCAGTTGTTGTACCCCCAGGCTCAGATCGGCTGGAGCCCCTCAGCCAGCAGAGCCCTTAGTTCTCAGCAACACCCCTGAGTCACATTCAGGGCGCTGCCACCAGGAGATTAAAACGCCTCTGGTTTTGGGGAGTCAGCTCATCTCAGCAGCAGATACCTGTGGAGCTGCTCCCAAGTTCACTTGCAGAATCAAGTCCCAAACTTGCCTCTGGCAAAGCGCTGCTGCATGCCCAGACCCACGCCTGGTTGGGAGCCCCACCCTGCCAGTGTCACCCCGCTTACGGGAAGAAGCATTCATTACGGCTGACATCAAGATCATCTCCTCATCATCTGCTCTAAGAGTTTTCACCCAGAGATAAACGAGGGCTCCTTTCCAGCTCCCAGCTGGCTACCGACTCCCTCCCTGAGCTACAGAGGCGACTTGTCACCGGTTTGAGGAAGATACTCGAGGGACACCTACAGCCCGGATCGCAGATCGCAGCCACACTGAAGGGACCACCCACCACGCAGGGAACTGCCTCGGGGAGGAAAAGCCCTCCTTTACCTTCTTCATCTGAAATTTGATGGTAGACTTGACCTCGTCCACCTTGGCGACCAGGTTCTCGTTGTGAGTGAGGAGAGAAGGGAATTTGCCAGCTTTGTTCAGGCCTGGACCCAGGATTCGAGGAATCTGCTTGATCAAGGACTCGGAAGCCAGGAAAGCGTCGTACTTCTTCGCTGTGAGGAGAGAACCAACACATGGCAGGATGGAGTCTCTGTCTCCTGCACCGAGCTTCAGGCTAACAGCTCCGCTTGGACCATGCTCCTCCATTCCCCTCACCTGTATTTTGACATCCCAAGCTGGTTTTACCAGTATCACACCAGAAATTACTCCTGCTGCTACATCCGAACGGGCCACAACCCAGCTCTGCATCCTGCCCCACACTCCTAACTGCACAGAACCCATTTCACCAAGAAACTGGTGTTTGCTGAGCCACTGGTGCCCAGCCCTGAACCCTGAGGTCCACCAGGGCTCCTACCACAGCCCGTGGGGATGGATGGATCACACATCTCCGAGGCTTAGCTACAGCAGCTGTGGTATCCTGTGTTGTTTCCTAGCTGCACAGGTTCCACAGCCGATGATGGATCGAGTGGGAAGTTCTCCCTGGCTGCTTAAGATTTCCATCAGAAGGACTTCAACTGTGCAGGGAGGGAAGGGTTTTCTCTCTTGCTAAGTTGAAATAGGCAAATTTCCATTCATTTAAGTACTGCAGCACTAAAGCAAGCTTTTACCTCTAAACTCTCACTGCACTCCAGCTCCCTGACTGGAACACTGGTTAAGGGTGCAACTCTTGGGGGGACAGGAAGAGTTTTCACACCCCCATCCTTACAGCTATCAACCTCACTCCTGGCAGGCCAACCTGTCAGACCCTCTGAGCTCCTAAAGGCTTGTTCCCCCTTCTAGGTAGCTTCTGGACAGGCTGCTGTACTTCAGGTTGCCTCTGGTGAGCTCTTTTGGCCCCCCAGTTAACAACATGGAATCCGAGCACAGGGAAAGCCATCCTGCTTCCCCAGCCCTCCCATGCCAGCCAGGGAACTCGAGAGCCTGATCCCCACCACCACTCACCCAACTTCTTCACCAGCTTCTTGTTTTTATTGAGCTTCTTCAATGCCTCAATGTCCATATGAGGGATGTCAACTGCTTTGGCCTCATCGCAGTGCTGCTGGTCCCCAAGGAGACAGACCGAGAACTTGGGGCGCGGAGTTGACTTCAGCCTGGGGATGGAAGGTGGGAGTTACTACGAAGCACCAGCACCATGCGTGATTCCACGGGAGCCATCACAGAGACACCTTACCAGAGCCTGGGGATCTTCCTCTGCTGCTTCTAACCTGCCCTCTCCCCGGCAGGTCGGTGGGGACAGCCCAAGGGCTTCCCACACCTCCCCTCATGTTTTAAGACCCAGGGTAAGGGTCCGTCCAGCCGCACCCGCCTTATCCGGGGCGGTCTGAACTACCCGAGCGGGTTCAGCTCTGCGTCCTCCCATCCCAGCAGCTGGTTCACCCTGTGGCAGGGCCCATCGGGCGGCCGGGGAGGGAAGGCGCAGGCCGAAGGCTGGGTGGGAGCTAGAGAATGCCGAACCTGACGGTGCCGGAGAACCGCTTGTCTTTCTGCGGGTCGTAGTTCTTCAGGCTGATCTGCAGCTCCACCGTCTCCACGAACCTGGGGAAGGGGAAACGAGGGGACGGCGGTGCGGGTGAGGGCCCGGCAAGGCCAAGCCGGGGGGAATCGGGCCGAGCCCCGGGGCCTGCAGCACGCCAGGCCCTGTCCCGCCGCGGGGTTCTTACTTGCGCTTCTTGACCTTGCTGCCCTGCAGCACCTCCTTCACCGCCTCGTACAGCGTGTCGCGGGAGACCTTGCTACTGCGGGGGGACAGGGAGAGGGAGAGGGCTCAGGGCTGGCACCGCTGGGCCTCGCAGGCCGCGGGGCGGGGGGGGGGAGGATGCGGGGACGGGAGGACGGGACAAGGCTCTCCCCCGCCAGCGCACTCCAGCCCGTCCGCGAACCCTCCCCTAGCCGCGGACGGACGGTCCCGCAGCCGCCCGCCGGGCGATGGGCAGCGGATGGCGGTGGATGGCGCGGCGGGCCCGCTCTCACCTCATGGCTGCGGTGGGTCGCGACCGAAGAGGCGGGGCAACGCGCGACGCCCTATAAATAGGGGAGGATCTCGCGAGACTCGGGCGGGCGGGCTTGCGGTCGCCATGCTAGGAGTGGCGGTGTGGCCTCCAGAGGCGTCATGCAGGAAGTGCCGATGTGCGGCCGCCATATTGGGAGTGGCGGAGTGTGACCGCCATATTGGGAGTGCCGATGTGCGGCCGCCGCTGCCGCCATGCCGGGAGTGGCGGAGGGCGGCGGTGCTGTGCGGGCCCTCTCTGTCCCCATCTCTTTCGCCGTTAAACGAACAACTACGGCATCCATCTCCGGTCTGAAGCGACAGGGCCAGGAGCGCCTCCATCGCCGCGCAGCCATGAAGGTACGCATCGCTCTGAGCAGCCGCCAGGAAGGAGATGGGACGGTGCCCCACGGGAGGAGCTCCCGGCCCACGACGCCATGCTGCTAGGGCGCTTTTCCCCTCTGGGGCTTCAGTGCTCTAAAACCTCGTTACGCTTGCTTACTGCTCAAGGCCCACGCCGTAGGGAGGGCCTACCGCAGGGCAAGGCCACTAAGGCAAACCGACTGCTTCGGCTTCAGTGTCGGCACAGCGCATGCGCTACCGAGCCGTGCGCGTGGGTACGCCCCCCTCCCTGCGGCTCGCTCGCTTTAAACTGGCCCCGCCAACCCAGTTCCGGGGGTGGGGTTGCGGAGCCCCGGAACCTGGATGGGGGTGAGGGAGCGGCTGATGCGCAGTGGTGAGGCCTGTCGCTATGCGGGTTGCGGGGCGGGGCGGGGCGAGGCGAGGCGAGCAGGGGCCGGGCCCCGGTGCATGGCGGTCAGGCGGCGGACTCGGCCCTGTTGGGTTTCCTCAGGTCGGTGTCAGTGGCGGGGGGAGGCCTGAGGGGTGGCGGGAGTGGTGGCCGAGGGGCGGCCGGGCCCCGGCTGTTGCCGCCCCCCGACCAACCACACGAGGGGACTCTCACCGTGTGTCCCCGCCACCCCCAGGCCACCTGGGCCTGCCCCGCTGCTCCCCTTAGGGCTTGCCACCGTGCCAGGCCCCACCTGCCCCTCGGGGCGCCAGGCCTCTGCCTTGCCCTGTCCCCGGCCCGCCCTGGTGAGGGAGGCATGTCCCTCGTCATCCCTTGGGCGGCTTCGTGCCACAGCCTACACCTAGTCTCCCTCAGGCAGCACCTGCCCCATCCCTTCTGGGGGTGGGGTGGGGTCAGCAGGCCCTCCAGCAGTTCAGAGGGGCCTCGGTTCCCCAGTGACCCTGCTGGGAAGTGAGCTGCAGTGCCTCTTAGGAGGTGTCAGCCCTAAAAGCTGGTGGAGTCTGCTGCAGCTGCAGAGAAGGTGTTTGTTGGGGGTAGGGAGCACTTAGGGCAGAGGGCACAGAGCCTGGCTGGGTGCTGCAGTGACAGGCAGAGCAGCCAGGCTCATTCCTGGAAATCAAAATGATAAAAATATTAGGCTATCTCAGAGATTACTTATGACGGGTCTTCTGCAGCTGCTCTTAAAGATAATCTATCACCAGAGTGCCTCGTTTGCAAAATGTTCTTGTGGGGGTGTGAATGTCTTAACATCATCTGCTTATAGCCTGAAATTCTGTTCCTCAGAAGACCAGGAGTTAGACAGGAAAGGGAGGAGAGAACAAGGATGCTTCCAGGGATAAAACTCGTCATTCTGCCCTTGTCTCTTGCAGTACAGCACACCCTTAGCCTGTAGGTTCAGACTTTAAAGTACTCAGAAACCTTTCCTGCATATCATTTGGAGGATGGGAAGGGCTTGGATGTGATAGTTACACTATGTCTTAAAAGAGTCTGTGGGTTCACTGGCTCGATAAGCTTTATCTTGTATTTGTGGAACAGATTGTTAGCCCTGCCTGCCATCAGGATGGGAAGGCATATCTCTAAACCAGTCAGAACTCTTAATCTCTATATAATCTCTTAAATAGTTTGCCATTCAAGCTTTTCTTAATGTGCAAAAGTGAGTATAAGTATGTTGGGAGAAAATAAAATTCTAATTCTTCTTTTCATTTAAGACTTACAACACAGAAGACAACTGGCTGCTCCTCAGCCCTCTCACTCTGGGTCCCAGTGCTCTGCCCGAGCACGCTGAGTAAAGTGAAATCCATGTCTGAGGACCAGTCATTGGGGCAGGATGGAGAGCTTGGGCTTGCAAGCAGTGACCCTTAGTGACGGGACGACAGCCTACATTCAGCAGGCTGTCAAAGGTAACGGGATCCTTTGAGCTGTGAAGTCTGGAAGTCTCTTGGTTGAGCCTGGGAGAAAGTGCCCTCGTGGTGTGCAGACCGTTGTGTGTCTCATGGGGTCACTTCATACAGGAAGCCAGCAAGTAGGTGCTAGATCTGAGCTGGGAGGAGTGGTGCAGCAGAACTAAACCCTGTCTCTGCTTTGGAAATAAAGCTGCAGAGGTGAGGGGGTTGTTGCTGTAGAAAAGAAAGGTTCTCTTTAGACTAGGGTGAGCCCTGTTCTCTCTGGGGTAACTGGGGAAATGGGGTTCATGTTAAGGCCTGCAGGACTCTGTTAAACCAAAACATCCCCTGAAGTGAAGCAGGTTGTTTTACTTCACCCAGAGGTGTGGAATTTGGTTCACAGTAGTACTTTGCTCTCTTAAAGGGGTGCTGAGCTTGGCCTTGGTTAACTGAAGCGGTATCAACTTCAACACCTCCCCTTATTTGGGGGTTTTTGAGGTGCTGTTTCTTTCACCACCCACTGTTCCAGAGTAAAGGAATTTCCCAGCCTGCAGAACAGGATGGTTGAGTTGTGAAGCTTCCCATCCTGGGCTTTGCTGTCTCCCTTTCTTTTCTGTGTGAACTCAACTACGAGTTTATTACACTTGTGGAGTTGGAGTGTCTTGAAAACCACCAGGTTTTGTGACTCCCCACAACGTGAAAGCAACCTGGATTCCTCCTGTTCGAGCTGATCCTCCCCCAAAGTAGAAGAAAATAACTCTTCAGGCCTCTGCTCATGCTGTTAAAAGCCCCTGGTTGACTTTTTTCCTCCTGCAAAAGCGTAATTGTTTTCTACTTTCAATCCAAAACACTCAGCACACATCATTCTTTCTGCTTCTTGGCTTCCAGGGCTGTGAAATGCAGCTTGTAAACAAGTGATGACTGAGGTTCTTTGTCTTGTATCCTCCTGTCTAAGAAAGGGAGGCTCCAGCATTTCTGGGAAGTTTAATGCCTCTGTGGCTGCTTAGGGGAAATCTTGATAAGTAACAGTTTTAAGCAACAGTTTTGCATCTTCTGTGGGACTGATTTCCTGGAGGAGATGCTGCAAAGGGGACAGCTCGTGGGACTGGAGGAACTGGGCTGTGCAGGCAGCACTGATGGCAGCTTCTTGACTGTTCCAGGTGAAAAACTGATTGAAGGACAAGTCATTGAACTTGAAGATGGGACCACAGCTTATATCCATCAGGTGACAGTCCAGAAAGGTGAGGACCCATAAACTCATCTCTCTTTTTAGAAGACAGCTGCCTGTGTTCCAGCAGTGAGACTCCTTTATTAGCTCTAGCTTTAAGCAGTCTGTACAGGTGTAAGATTCTGTGTTTTCTTGCTTGGTTTTTTTTGTGGCTGAATGAGCCACACAGAATGTGATTTCCTGCACAGTTTGACAAGAAGGCCAACAGAAGGTGTTGGTGTTGTTTCACCTGTGGGTTCTCTCACAGTTGTCAGTCTGACACAAGCAAGGCCAGTGAGCTGTGTGCTGTGCTTGTGCCAGCGATAGAGCCCAAAGAAAGTTTGGGTGATGTGGGAGCAGCTGGGCAGGAATCTCCTCTGAACTATGAGATAATATATTACAGCTGGAATAGGTGTTTGGAGTTGGGTGGGGACTGCTGGGACCAGTGCCACCTTGGTCACCGACTCCTCAGCCAATATCACCTCTGAAATGAGGTGCTGCTCATTCATCTGAGAGGTGATGGGAATTAATTCCCTCTGGCAGGCACCAGAGTGGCGCAAAGAGATCTACTCTGCCAAGGAGGTAAGACATAAAAGGACAGGTGGAAGGAGCTCTGTTGCTTCAGTCAGTCCTTCCTTCACCCTTCCAAGCACCTTGTATGCCACCTCCCTTTTGAAACCCACGTATTCCTGGCCGTGCCCCTTTCCTCCATTCATCCTCTGCACTTTGGTTTGCATTCTCATCCCTGCTTCCCTGCCATGGGATGCTTGTGTTCTCCTTTACATGCTCACTTTACACACTTGGCCCATCTTGTCTGGGACATAACCTGGTGTTTTGGAGTTGTTGTGATACTGCATTATGCCAACCAGCTAAAGAAGTGTGTGATAAACTATTCACTGACCCTGAAAAACCTCATCATTCAGCTTGGAAGGGCCCAAATGGCATCTTAAAACTTACAGTTGTGGTTGGCTTTCAGTGCAAGCCAGCAGCCCTGCTGTCTCCTCTTCTGTGGGTACTGTGGGCTTCAGGAACTGGTGGGGTGTCTCCTCTTCCCTCCCCCCCCCCAATCCAAATCTTCCACTAAGATGTGTGGATATTTCCCTTTTCTGTAGAGTCTGTGGCTTTCGAAGACGCTCAGCAGGTAGTGTTGGAAGATGGAAGTATGGCCTACATACACAGCACAGCTAAAGGTAAAGAGTATTCCCTCTCCTTCCCTTGGCAGCAGGAGGAGAAGCTGCTGAAACCTCATAGATTTCAAAGGGTGTAGGTAGCCCAAGGGGATGAAGAGCACCATGCACTCAGCAGCTCTCTCTTACATTTGATTTTATTGGTTTCCTCTTGCAGAAAGTTATGAGCCCAGCACCTTTGAGGCCATCCAGCTGGAGGATGGCTCCACTGCCTACATACATCATCCTGTCATCATGCCACCTGGCAGCACCATCCTGGAAGTGCAGGCAGAACCTGGGCTGGAGGAGTTGGCTGGAGAGGAGGAAGAGGATGCCTTTGATGTGGAGACCATGAATGCATTAAAGCAGTATGCCAGTAAGGTGCTGGAGCAGGCTGCCCAGAGAGGGGGTGGGTGCCCCATCCCTGGGGGTGTTCAAGGCCAGGTTGGATGAGGCCCTGGGCAACCCTGTGTAGCTCCAGGCCTGGAGGTTGGTGGCCCTGCCTGTGTCAGGGGGTTGGAGCTCTGTGCTCCTTGGGGTCCCTCCCAACCCAGACCAGTCTGGGATTCTATGATTCTATGCAATGCTGCTTTCATGGGCTGCCAGCAGCACCCAGGGGCAGGTGTAGCAGCCCACATTTGGCACTCTATTTAAGTGTCCTCCCTTCATTAGCACTGCTGTTATTTGTTACTCAGCAGTACCAGTGTTGGGTGGAGAAATTGAGCAGGGTGAGAGTTCCCCTGCAGAGAGTTAAGGTGGGGTGCAGTTTCCCACTGGAGCCTCTAGCTAGTTCCTGCAGAGTGCTGAACTTTTTACCCTTAAGCTGCTGCAGGGAAGGTCTGGGGAGAGCAGAGAGCTGCTGTGATGCAGCTTGGGGTTTGGGTTTTGGTTTTTCTTGCTTTGTATGTCCCTCCTTGAAGATGTTTTCTTCCTGTTAGCTGCATTTCTCATAACAGCACCTGGGTGTGATGCTCTCTCTGCAGATGGTTCAGGAAGCAGATGGAGCCCAACCTTTTATGCATCAGGAGTGACTAAGTTATGGCTGATGTTCCCCATGTTGACAAAGGCCTCAATAAACCCAAATAGCTTCAGATCCTAACATGCTTTCACAGCAGTGCTCCACCTGAATGTCTGGGGTGCTGCTGTTTTCTCCCATCTTCATGGTGGGGTGTAGGGAGGGTGCTGATACAGGGCACTGCTGGCATTTGCTGATGGAAGGACCAGCCACCCTTAGCTCTCTGGAGAAGTGTGAGGTGGCACTGCTTGATGTGAATGCCTTCCTGCTTGGGTTGCTCACCTGCTCCATGCTGAGGTATGAACAGTGCTTGTGCCCCTCCTTGTAGGTGTCTGATGAAGAAGAGGAGGGAACAACAGACACCTGTGGTACGAAGAGTGAGGACTCCAGCAACGGCCCTTCCCAGGTTGGAATTCTCTTGTGATGTGTTTCTAAAACTGGGCTGAACTCTTCTTGCTGCAGAGTTAATGCTTTGCCAGTGAATCATTAAAAAGCAACGTGGCTTTTCTGCCAGGTTAGTAAATGTATTAGCTGCAGGTTTTACAAATGAGCTCTGTGAAGTGGAGAGAGGTGAGTTCTGTGTCTGAGAACACCCAGTGAGTCTGGGAAATCCTGGTTCCAAGCCCCTTGCTCTGTCACCTGGGTTCTCCCACGTGTGCACAAGCTGTGTTTGTTGGAACATGTTTTTGTGGGGATAACTGGAGTGTGTTTGTATGGCCAGGAGGGGAGCGATTAGCGTGGGCTTTGGAAGCCTGCTGTACTGGCTTGCTGAATTAATTACCTTGTGTCTCTCAGCAGGATTTGCAGGAGGAGGAAGTGCACAGCAATGAGAAGGGGCAGCAGGTCGGCAGCAGAGCTTTCCGTTGTGGGTACAAAGGCTGTGGCCGTCTCTATACCACCGCCCACCACCTGAAGGTAAAGCAGGTACCATGCAGGCACACAGCATGCAGGCCAGGCCTACCCCTGTGTTAGGGTGCCACACCAGAATGCTGCTGTACGAAAGGTCCAGTCGTGTGCTTGGCTCCCAAAGAGATCCAGAAGTGTTAATTGGCCAAGGTGAAATCCAGCAGAGAACTTCCCACCAGCTAGATCCCTCCACATTCTTTTCCTTCCTCCTTGTGTTAGACCTCACTTCAGGGACCTGTTCTTTCTTTTCCAGGTACATGAACGTGCTCACACGGGTGACCGGCCGTACACATGTGACTTCCCGAGCTGTGGGAAAGCATTTGCCACAGGTAACACTTTTTCTTTTGACCAAATTTGCTTTTCTGTCCAGTCCAAACCAGCCTTGAGTATCAGCCCTGGCTTCTTTTTCCCAGCAGAGCATGGTGAGCGTAGCTTTTAGAGCCTTCTGGGGAGGAATTGCACCATGGGAGCCTGCCTGGGACTTGATTATGGGTGGATTAAAGGAGTTACAGGAAGAAGCTGAGCTGTCAGTAGTGTTGTGAGACTACTTGGATATTTCTTCCCCTTCAAACACAGGACAGACATTCAGAAATGCACAGACTGTACCCAGCTTGCCCTACTGTTTTCTTTTAACTTTAAAATTTAGTTGTTTGGGGCTTTTTTTTTTTTCTCTCCTGTACAGGGTATGGGCTGAAGAGCCACGTGAGAACACATACTGGTGAGAAACCCTACAAGTGTCCAGAAGACATGTGTAGCAAAGCCTTCAAAACCTCTGGGGATCTACAGAAACACATCCGGACACACACCGGTGAGCGGTACAGGAGAACCGAGCTCCCTGTTGAAAGGCTGTCTGAGATGGAATACAGCTTCAGCCTTTGTCCAGGATGAGCCTCTTTGTACCTTGGGTAAAGCAAAGCAGAGCCCAAGTTGTCTTCAGGCAGAAGCAGAAGGGTAGAAGCACTAGGGATTCTCCACTCGGTGTATGAACTGCAGAGCAATAGGGGTGGGGATGCCAGTGTTGCTGGAGGAAACGTGCCAGCAGTTGGGTCTGGTCTGAGGTCTTCTTGGTGGGGAGTGAAGGGATATGGGCGCCTGGGGCACTCCAGGTAGCTGTGCTGTGGTGAGACTCACCTATGTTACTCTGTCGACAGGTGAGCGTCCCTTCAAGTGCCCCTTTGTGGGCTGTGGCCGCTCTTTCACCACCTCCAACATCCGCAAGGTTCACATCCGCACGCACACAGGCGAGCGGCCCTACATGTGTCCAGAGCCCAACTGTGGAAGGGGCTTCACCAGTGCTACAAATTACAAGAACCACATGAGAATCCACACAGGTAAGAGGAGGAAGAGGGTGAAGCACAGGCAGCTTCTCCCCGGTCACTTGGCCACACTGACGGTGTGTGGCAGCAGGGGGATCTGTGGGACTGAGGTGATTGTTCCCAGCATCGCAGGGGCAGATCCCGGGGGAGCCAGGGAGTTAGAGGAAATCAGAATTGCTTTATTGGGCTGATTATTATCCCAGTGGTTGTGTCTCCAGCTGTTCCCTCTTAATGGGAAATCCCTTCCCAGAGCGTGAGCAGGCTTGAGTGGTTTAACCATCAGCTCTGTGGCCTCTGCCCTAGGAGAGAAGCCATACTTGTGCACCGTGCCGGGCTGTGGGAAGCGTTTCACGGAGTACTCCAGCCTCTACAAGCACCACGTGGTTCACACGCACTGCAAGCCCTACACCTGCAATAGTTGTGGCAAGACCTACCGCCAGACCTCCACGCTGGCCATGCACAAACGCAGCAGCCACGGCGAGCTGGAGGTCACGGAGGAGAGCGAACAGGCCCTCTACGAACAGCAGCAGCTGGAGGGTGAGCAACCACTCTGCTGTCGCCCACGGCAGGTTTGGGTCAGACTGTGTGGCAGAGAGATGAGAGCCAGAGCCTCCAGCCACTGCACTCTCGCAGACCCAGGTCTGTGCTGTGGCCTCCTGCCTCCCCCATCGCCCTAGATCAGTGTCACAGATGAGAGTAAAGGGCTCCCCCATGGTCCTCGCTGTGTTGTCATGGGTTGGGAACTCCTGCCCGCCCTGTGGTACAGAGAGAGGTAAAGACTGTTCTGCCCAGGCTGTTGTCATCACTGTGATCTTGTGCCTTTCTGTGCTGGCCCTTCAGGGAACAGGCGGGTCCCCAAGGTCAGGCATGTGCTTTCACGCTTCCATTTCTACTTCTCTCACCCCTTTTGCTCTTCCCCTTCCCTGACTCAGCTGCTGACAGATGCTCCCCCTGAAGAGCCAGCATGTCGCTTTTCTATCAGAGATGGAGGAAGAGGAAGAGGAAGATGACAATGGTATGCCTACACAGGTCTCACTTATCACTCAGGATGGGACAGAGCAGGTATGGACACTGACAGCCTCCAGCATGTGGGGGATGGCAGTTAAACTGAGTAAGACTCTGCCTCTGCTCAACCTCTGTGTTCTCTTGAAGGCTTTTTTTCAGCATAAAACAGATCCTGATGCTTTGAGGGCTCAGTCTGTTGTGAGAGCTCCTTCTTTTTGCCTCACCCACTGCCACAGTCGCTGTGGAGGGTGAAGAACTGGCCTTTGCTCCCCAGCTTGCCTTCCTGCTGGACAGGGTCTTGCAGACATTCACCCACCACTTGCGTGCCATGCTGGCAGATCTCTCCTTCCAGCCAGCTGTCAGGAGGCAGCTCCTGATCTCTGCTGATGCAGGCTGAATTTGAAGATTGGGGCTTTTTTTAATGGTTTTTATAAGGCAGTGCTTTTCTTGCACTTCCCTCCATCAGCTGCTCGTGTGCTGACTGGGAAAAACTCTGCGGCATCGGGCAAAGGAAGCAGCTGCCACCAGTGAGGCTTGTTTCCTCTTAATCTGAGCTGGTCCCTGCTGCAGCAATGTCACCTCTGTGCTTGGAGAGAAGATGCTAAACGGGAAGGGGAGATGTGGTAGAAGGAGTAGGGCTGGAGACTCTGTCCTGAGTTCTCCCTTGATGCTGTCCATGACCCTAGGCAGCCCTTGGAATTCTCTGTGCCTTCAGTCTCGCAGGCAGAGAGGATATTTCATCCTCCCCAAGACCTTTGTGTTGCCAAACTCGGGAGTTGCATAAGGTTTCCTGAGAAGCCGTCCTGGCTGAGAGCATCTGCTTTTATCCCACCCAGGTCAGTTTGTCACAGGAGGACCTGCAGGCCCTGGGTACTGCAATCAGCATGGTGACGCAGAGCGGTGCCATCGCCAGGCCCGAGGAAGAGCTGGCGGGTGGTGACACACACACTGTGACTGTGACCAACACGGGTGACACTGAGACGCAGCCGGTACAGGCAGAACTGGGACTGTCCCTTTTCCCTGCAGAGAAACAGCTTCCTGGAAGGGAACTGCATTTGCATTTAAAACCCCGTTGGTTTCTCTCTTTCCCCAGGTTACCATAGTGACTTCTGGGGCGGTCTTGTCTGAACAATCAGCTGTCACACCCCTCCATCATCAGCAGGTGACACTGCTGGCTACAGCCAACGGCACCCACATAGCAGTGCAGGTACCACCCAGCTCCTGACACCTTCCCCTTCCTTCCCCCTGCAGCCTTCAGACCTTCATGCATCTCCTCTGGCCCAGGGTGCCTGCTCCCTAGTCCCTGCATGCCCTGGGGATAAAGGAGAGCGGGGAACCTGCTCCTTGGATGACAGAGTGCTCCTCTATAAACGGCTTTGCTCCCCTTTTGGGAGGGAGGATGGTGTTACCTCTCTTTCTCTCTTTCCTTCCCCAGTTAGAAGAGCAGCAGAGCCTGGAGGAAGCCATCAGCATGGCCGCAGCAGCCATCCAACATGAACCTGTGACACTGGACGCAGCCGTGTCTGAGAGTGGGTGCTGAGACCCCCCGGAGCCTCCTGGGCAGGGAGAGCAGGCACCCACCCCCCTGCCCATTCTCCACAGGGCCGCAGGAACTGTGGGAGCTGGGCCAGCACACGTGTGGTACGTGGGTGAGGGAAGGTGCTAGAGACACAGGGCACAGGCAGTGAGAGCCAATGTCAGCAGCTTCAGGCTATTGGAGCGAGTCTGCTTGAAGGGCCCATCTTTCCAAGGAGGGATGTTGAAGATCCTTGGCTGCCACCTTCCCTGTGAGTCTCTGCTGTTTTCCTGGGCTCTGAGCAGTGACTCTCCTGCTCCTTGTCTTGGCCCTGTCCTAAGGAGCTGGCAGAGTATGTCTCTAGTATTTATTTCTTCATGGTGAAGGTTCCCAAGCGCTCCCAGTCTCCTGCAGTAGAGGCAGAGCCGTGGAGATTTTGGCAGTCTCCAGGAGTGCAAGATTTTTTTTGGAGGGGCACTTCTTTCCCCTCCCTCCAGCCATGGTCCAGCAGCTCCCCTTTCCCAACCCCCTCCAGGAAAGGAACGAGTGGGCAGCATATGCACAGAAGCAATAAAGACCCTGTCAGAACAAACCTGGGCTGGTGGTCTGGAGTGGTGACCAGCTCCTGATGCTGGAGCGAGTGCCTGGACTGGCTCCACCAGTGATTCTCCCATCTCTTCATGGACATTCTGCTCCCAAACAAACTTCCTCAGCATCACTTGTTGCTGTGGACCAGAGCAAAGCTTTCCCTCCACCAAAGCTGAGCAGCGTGTGTTGGGGGCTGAGCTAGACATGGGTGTAAACAATGAGTTGAAATTAAAACAAATTAAATCTTTTATTTAAAAAAAAAAAAAAAAAGCAAACCCAAACCATCCAACCTTGTGTGTTTTGGTCCTTGGGGCTGGTGGTTGGCAGGGGGTGGGTGGGATGGTTTCTGCAGACATGGTTTATTAAGGCTGTTGGAGAGATGTGATGAGTTGATTGAGGTGCAGTGATTGTCTAAAAACAGCATGAGGAGGGGGGAATGAGGAAAGTTGTAACTTCAAACTCTCAGGGTCTTGGTGGGCAAAGAGCTGAGCCCAGAATCTCAGCCCAGGCCTTGGCCCTCCCGCAAGCTGAGATTTGGGGAACTGGCCAGAGGAGCAGACGTATCTGTGAATGTCCCTACGCCCCTCCAAGCTGGCGTGAGAGGCCTGGGGTGGTTTCCTCAGCCCCAGCCAGCGCCGTGTGCCTCTGCTCAGGGTGGTTTGTGGATGGAGCCAACCCAGAGAGCACCATGGGCTGGAAAAGACCTTTGAGACTATCGAGTCCCAACCATAAACCAAACCCCTGCAGCCAGGGGTTTGTCTTTGGGGGAGGGGGTTAATACACCCAGGGAGAGGTTTCTGCAGGGAATGGGCACAACCTGGGAGGGCTGAACTGGGCCAGAGCTCCCAAAACAAGCAGGGCTGGAGCTCTTCCAAAGGCTCCTGGTGCTGTGGGGAAGCTCTTCGCTTACATCCCAGAAGAGGAAGCTGCTGTTCTACTCAGAGAGGGGATCGTCTGGGCGCGGTGTGAACCCCGAGAGAGCCTTTGATCTCCTGCCTGAGCTGATGGAGGTTTTACAACCTCCTGTTCCTCTGGGATTGGGCTTTATTTGCGCCGTTTGTTCATGGGGAGCAAAACACCTGCGGCCCAAAGGATCGGTGGGGCCGAGGTGTCACCCGTGGGCTTCTCCAGGCTGCGCCCAAGCAGATGGCGCTCCTGCCTCGCTCGTCCCCGGCCGCCCAGGGCTGTCGAGGCAGGCGGTTTCCTGGAACCGGATCCTCGGCCTCGACAGAGCCGCCTCTGCCAGCGCTGCCTGTAGCCATGGACCTGCGAGCGGAGCTCCTGAAGTCCATCTGGTACGCCTTCACCGCCCTGGACGTGGAGAAAAGCGGCAAGGTCTCCAAATCTCAGCTCAAAGTGAGTCGTGTCCCCCCCCTCCCCGGGGGGACGGTCCCAGCATGGGTGGGCTGCGAGGGGGCAGAGCGGGTCCGGGGGGATGCTTTACATCTCCCCCTCCTCCCACCATGCTTCCACAGAGGAGTTGTTAAATATTAAGGTTCATATGAACTTTACTGCTGTCTCCACGCTGGTTTTGGTGAAGTTCTCAGTCTCTGCGTTGTCTCCTTTAAAAAAAAACCAAAAAAACAACCCAAAAAAGGTGTGGGAAGTTAATGCTCAGAGGTATTTTTGAGGTGAAAATGAGGAGATAACGAAAAATTGGGTATTTTCAGTTTCAGGGGGGAGGGAGGGGATGGGGAGGGGTGGGGGGGGATGCCCAGCAAACAGCCTGAATCTTCTGATAATTTCTCGCCTGCTGAAGCATCAACAGTCGTGAGTTTGTGCTTCCTGTTCGGGTCGGTAGGTAAAGAGAGACCGATTATCAACAGGGGCCTGGCCAGAAATAACACTGTGCTTTAAAAAAAAAATAAAAATAGAAGAAATCTCTGCTTTCCCCTCTCTCCCACCTCCTTAGCTGCTTCACAGAGGGCTCCTGGGTTCAGCCCTTTGCCAAAACCAGCGTGGCTTTCAAAGCTTTTTGTGTCTCCCTCCGGGATGGGGTCTGCTGGGATGGGTCAGGTTGTACCTTGGTATTGAGAATTATCGATTTCTGTATTTATTTTATCTTTATTCCCCTCCTCCCCTCCCCCTTTGGCTCTTGTTGCCATTTCAATGTCCCATTGTGATTCTTGGGCTGGCACCGGGGTTGAAAGTGCCCGTTGGAGCAAAGGGGCCACGCTGTGGAGGGGAGACCTGAGCTAGAAACATGCAGAGACACGGGGACATGTTGCGTCAGGGCTTGGTGGCCGCTGTGAGATGCGTTGTGAAAGGCTGTAAAGAAACCTCTTTGCCTCTCTTCCCTCTGGTTTATAGGGCTTCCCATGGGACAGTCTGTGGGGAAGCTACTGGGCTCGGCACTGGGGGGGTGTTTTGTCCAAAAATTGGGGAGTTTTGATTGCAGGGCCTCCAGTGGTGAAGCAGCAGGACCCCGGCTCCTCCTGCTCAGCTGCTGGCTCCACAGCCAAGCCCTTTTGTCTGCTCCCCAGAAACTCGCTGCACGGGTGCCCTGTGAGCCCCGCTCCCCTCCTTAAACCCCAGAAATACCTGAAGGAATTCAGGAAAATCCCAAAGTAGGCCAGAGCCTAATTCCCCTCCCTAATCCCTGCCAAGGGCTGCTGTGCCCCTCCCCATCCCCCCTGCCCCGCCCCCGCTTCATCACCTCCTGCACCCAGGGGTGCTGCCAGTCCCGACAGCGCCGGCACGAACACGTGCAGCACTTGGCTCTGTCACCACCAGCAACGCTGAGGCTGCAGAGACCCTAATTTTAAGAGAGTTTGGGGACACACACACACATGGGGAGCCGTGTAACCTCATGTGGGGATGCTGGGGTGGGCGTCTCCACGGTGGCTTTGCCCAGAGTGAGGTTTTGGAGGGGAAGGGAGTTTGCACCTCGCTGTTTTTTCCACCCGCCTTCAGCAGCCAGGCAGGACGTCAGCGCGTCGGGGCCGCGTCGTTCCACGGCAAGACACGGCTCTGGAGAACTTTCCACCTGCCTCAAGGCCTGGGGAGAGCTCGTTTTCCATCACCCAGCGCTGCCAGACGCTGCTTTGGGTTTGCCCCGGCCTGCGTGAGCCAACAGCAGCTTCTGTGCTGGGAGAAAGGGGTCTGGTGGGTCAGAGCCGGGGTGGCCGTGCCCTCCCCAAATCCCCCTGCACCCTGGGTTGTGCGAGCGGGGCTGTGCTCTGCTCCTGCACCCTGATGTGTTGCCACATGAAGGGTCTTGAGTGAGGGCAGGAGAAGCATCGCTGCTCCCAATATTTGTGCCTACAGAAACAAATCCAACCCTGGGAGCTGGGGTGGGATTTGGCTGGGAGATGAGCCACACGCTGGAGCCGGGTGCTTCATTCCTCTGACCTCGCGCCAGACGGTTGCGTAAGGAAAGTCAGCGGTGTTTGAGCTGAGCTTTGGGAAGCCGTTGGGCTGAGCTTTGGGAAGCTGTTGGGCTGAGCTTTGGGAAGCCGTTGGGCTGAGCTTTGGGAAGCCGTTGGGCTGAGCTTTGGGAAGCCGTTGGGCTAAGCTTTGGGAAACTGTTGGGCTGAGCTTTGGAAAGCTGTTGGGATGAGCTTTGGAAAGCTGTTGGGATGAGCTTTGGGGAGCTGGTGAGATGAGCTTTGGGAAGCTGTTGGGCTGAGCTTTGGGGAGCCGTTGGGCTAAGCTTTGGGAAGCTGTTGGGATGAGCTTTGGGAAACCGTTGGCTTGAGCGATTGAGCTCTTTGCCTGGATGCTCCTGTGCAACCGAGAGGGCACATGTCTGCCTGTCTGTCTGATGTAGGTCTGTATCTGTACAGGAAGGAAAGAGCCTGTGGTTGCGTGCTGTGCATCTAGAGAAGATGGGTAATACTGTTCCCAGCGCGGGCACGCGCCGGCCCTGCTCTCCCATGAGCTTCCCCTCTCTCTGTACTGCCGTGTCCTCTGGCAGAGCTGGGGATGCTGGTTGGGATGGGGGTCCCACATTGCTCAGCCCCTCAGGGATGGGGTGGAGACGGGGGAGACCACCAAGTTCAGCACCTCTGCTCCGTTCCGGCCCCTGATGTGGAGGGAGAGGAGCAGTTTCCCAACGGGAGGTTGGTCTCCTGAGGTTGCCAGCTCCAGCGAAGCCCTTGGGGAGTGGAGAGGTGGAAGCAGGGGACAGATGAGCAGTTTGGGGGCACAGGGAGCCCCCGCTCAGCAAAGGGTTGCAAAGAAGTGGCTTTCACTTGCTTTTGGAGAACTGGTGGGGGTCTCTGGGTACAACTGGTGCCTCAGGGGCTGAGGTAGCGCAGAACAGGCCGTTCACAGCCCCCCTGGGGGCAGGAGGAAGGCCCCTGGCTTGGACTGAAAGCTCCTCTGCTTCTTGCTCCCACAAAAGGCTCCTCGCACTGGCCAGTGTGTCCTAGTTTGGCCAGTAAGAGGTCTGAGAGCAGCTCACCTGTGCAAGAGGGGGAAGGCTCTTCCCCGAGGTGGGGAGGGACAGTCCTGGGGCTGGGCTTGAGCCAGGGGCTCCTGGCTGAGGGGGCAGCTGATGGTCCCCACTCCTTTCCTCCACACTGTGGAAAATAGGCAACAAAAAGGGACCCTCACCATTGGCAGAACCTCCCAGTACTGGGGTTCCCCTTGGTCAGGAATCCCTGCACTCCCAGCTTTGGGAAGGCCTTGATTTTTCTCAGCAGGGCTGGCCTGCTTGCATGTGGGGAAACTGAGGCAGTGGATGAGCCCTGATCCCGCCCTCCCTGTTTCCTTCTGTCGGGGCCAGAGGGGTTTGTGTTTCAGCCGGGCTCCAGCCACCCCCAGCTCTGGCATCACCCCCAGCCTGGCACCACCCCCAGCTCTGGCATCACCCCCAGCCCAGGCATCACCCCCAGCCCAGCATCACCCCCAGCGTCTCCCATGGGGAGGAAGAGAAGCTGCCATTTTCCTGGAGTGTTAAATATTCCTGGCAGCAGCAGCTCCCATGGGTGGCTGGGGAGGAGCTGGGAGCAGGGAGTGATGGGGAGCAGGCGTGAGGGCAGGGGGCCTGATGCTCAGAGGGATTTGGGATGCTCAGGGGTGTCGGCCAGACCTGTGTCCCCCCCCCAGCCACGCTGCAGGGGAAAGGTTGGATCACCAAACCGCTCTTAGAGCATCCCTTCCTCCTCCTCCTCCTCCTCCCCCCCTGATATTTCCCCCTCCTTTCCCTCATTTCCGAGCCTGGGGGGTGCACTTCCCACCTCTCCTCTCTCCGAAGGGTTGGGGCAGCCCCAGCCCCATGCACCCATAACCAGCCTGGCCGGGGCTTTCCTCCCCACCCTGCCCCACTTTCAGTTTGGAGGTGGCTGCTCCAGCAGCTGGGGGGTGCAAGATTCGCAGTGTGACAAGGCGGGTGGAGGGCTCGGGGTGCCAGGGGCACAGACAAGACCTCCCAGGGCTTTTTGGGGTGCTGTTCCAAGGGGTTGTGGGGGTCAGGGATGAGGCCTCACGTTGTAAAGGGGAGATGGAATGCGACTCCCAGATTTTCAGTCCACCCCGATGGATTTGTTAGCTGTCCCAGAGGATGCCCAGGCTGTTCCCACCCCTCCCCACCCCTTCGCAGCCCCTGGGGCTGTGCAGAACCCCAAAAGTGCAGCCTTAGCAGCAGTGCTCAGGGCTACAGCCCCTCTGCCTTTCAGTGCAGGGTGGAGTCCTGCCAATAACATCGGTCCAGAGGGTAAAGCAGAGAAAGAAAATCTGGTTGAGCAAGAACCATCTCCAGGTGCAGCAGCCAGCGTGGCCTCTGGCAGCTCCGCTCCTGCCAGGAGGACGATTCCCTTTCCAGCTCTGCACAGAGGAGAGGAGCAGGGCCCTGCACACCATCTCCTCCAGCCCCTCTCTTGAAAGCTTGGCAAGCTGTCTCTGCAAACCCTACCCCCTGTCTCCACAAACCCCCGTGCAGTGGGTTTGGGATGCTCGTTTAACCAACTCCTGTTCTCTGGGAGGTAAAGACCGAGGAGACAACAGCTCGTTCAGCATCGTGAGCTGGAGATGCCAGTGGTGCTCCGGAGCAGCCTTGCTCCAGGCTCTGGCTGCTGGCCAAGCAGCAGCGTGGGCTTTCCAGCACGTAGGAAATTCAAGAGCTTCAAAACACGCTTTGTTTTGGGAGAGCTGAACAAAACCAGGCTGGTTGGCGACATTCACAGGCTGCTTCTGGAGATGGTGTGTCTCCAGATCCCCTTGTCTGCTGCCATCCCAGGCAAAACCTTTTCCTAGTCCCTTATAAATCTTCTTTTCCTCTTTACATCTTTCTGTGTGCCCTTATCTTCTCAAGAAATGGTGAGGGGCAGCTGCCAAGCAGCACAGCTCGGGGTGGCTTATCACCTTCTCTAGATCAGAGCGTGTCCTGTTCCCTCCGTAAGGCTTCAAACAGCCCTGTGTTTAAATAAACAGAAAGGAAGAAAAATTACCCATGTGTCAAGAAAGAAACAGGGGGGAAACCTCATTTTTCTTCCCTGTTCCTAAAGGATTTTCTAAGGTTTATATTTGGGAACGTTCCCCCATCCCTCTGCCAGACCCAGCCCCGGCGTCGCTGCTGTGGCTGCAGGGAGGTGATGCTGGGCACGGTCCTGACGTGGGTGGTTGGCAGCTTGGAGCTGAGGGCAGGGTTGGAGGTTTTTCACGCTCTCCCCATCCCTAGGTGCTGTCTCACAACCTGTACACGGTGCTGTGCATCCCCCACGACCCCGTGGCGCTGGAAGAGCATTTCCGCGATGACGATGACGGGCCGGTGTCCAGCCAGGGCTACATGCCGTACCTCAACAAGTACATCCTGGATAAGGTGAGCCCCTTGGCCAGCCCCTCAGCCCTCAGCATCTCAGGTGGGAACAGTACGGTCCCCGGTCTGCTCCCGCATCCCATGGGAGCTCCACAGCTCCGCTCCCCTCTGCTCTTGGAGATCCCATGCCTTGGTAGGTGGGAAAGAGGGTGCAGAGGGTTGGGGAGCGCTCCGATGGCTGCTAAGATGATCAAGAAGGGTTTAATTCCCTGTGTCTCCTTGGCAAGGATGGATTCAGCCCTTTCCATGGCGGCTCTGGATGGAGACAAACTCTGCCAGGGTTTCCTAAAGGGCTCAGAGAAGGAGAAATCACCCAGCAGCTTGTTCCAGCCCTGTTTTCCTCCCCACCCCTGCTCAAATTTGAGGTGTGACCTCATTTGGCAGGGAGGAGGAGGGGGAGGTGCCGGGGCAGGAGCAGAGGTTGGGGTGGGCAGGGGGTTGGCTCAAAGGCACCTTTGTTTGGCACAGCAGGACTGTGTGGCTGGGTGCTCTTCCCCAGGCATGTGAGGAGAGGAAAAACGCCTGACAAAATGCCTGATGACTTTCTTCCACTGGGTGTTCAGCAGGAGGGGGCCCAGAGCTGGGTGCAGTAACCCTTCCCTCACCCGCTGCTTCCTCAGGGCTGAGCCGGGGTCTCCAGAGCCACCCAGCCTGGTGCAGCTCAGCCCACCACAAACTCCCCATCCCAGAGCAGCCCAAACCCTTCGGGCTTCCCATGTGATTTTGGGGACCTGACCTTTAACCCCCTTCTTCTGTTTTCACCATGGCTAATAAATTCCCAGAGGCAGCCAGAGAAGGGGAAGTGGGTTTTCCTAGTAAGAGGGGCTTTCGGTTTGCTGCTACCCAGAGTTTTGGCCCCAGCTCTGCCACCCCAGGCTCCAGTCTGCCCTCATGCCAGCAGCTCAGGCAGAAGGGGTGGAGCAGCCAGATGTGGCCACGCTCCTTTGGTCCCTGTCACACTGTAACTGCTGCGGAGAGCAGCTATTGATACCAAGCAGGAGTTCCAGAAGTTCATGGAAAGGCAGGTTAACGGAGAAGCCGTTCCTGCCTTCACTGCTGCCGGCCTGAGGTCCGTCACTTCCCTTTGCTGAGCCCCAGTTCCTCTTTGTGGTCAGATGGGATAAGGAGAGCGACCCAAAGCCATGGAGGTGGGCTGGGGAGAGCACCACACGTTGGCGTGCCTGCTTCACCGCGGGGTTCCTGCGGTGCTCCAAAGCCTGGCAGGATGTGGCTGAGCTGCCCTGGCCACGCTGCAGTGCCTGGATGCTGCCAGCCAGGACCCCTTGCTTGGCTGCATAAGGGACCTGTGCTGGGGACACCAGCTGGGCACCACGGGCCAGTGCTGCTAACACCCTAACTAGGGGTCCCACATATCCACCCCTCCCATGCTTCTCACCATTCAGAACAGGAGATTTCAGGTGTGAGAAGGTCTTTTCTCCAGCACTTCCCCCTCCAAAAAAAACAACCCCTGTAGCCCTGCAGCACCCTGCTCACCCCCTTCCCTGGCTCCTGCCCACAGGTCGAGGAAGGTGCTTTTGTCAAAGAGAACTTTGATGAGCTCTGCTGGACCCTGACAGCGAAGAAGAACTACAAACCCGACCGGAATGGGAACAGCATCGTATCCCACCAAGATGCCTTCAAGCTCTGGTGTCTCTTCAACTTTCTGTCTGAAGACAAATACCCTCTTGTCATGGTGCCAGATGAGGTAGGAGCTGTGCCCACCCTGCCACTTCCCCACCCATCCCCATCCTCCCAGGGCTCAGAGTCCCGTTTGGGGATGTCACGTCCCGCTATCGCTTCCTGACATGTCCCACCACATCCTCCAAGACTGACGTTCTGGGGTGTGTGAGCGAGCAGGCTGGCTGGGCAGGAGGGGATTGTCTGTCCTGGGCACCCCCCTGCCATGCCCATGGCCACCCCTGCTGCCCAGGGTCAGAGGGGTGATGTGGGAGGACACCTCCAAAATGCTGAACCCTCTCCAGTGTAGGTGTGATGGAGGGTGAGGTGTGGCCACTGCTCTCCTGTGGTCTAAGCCTGTGCTGACAGGCAAGTCTGCCCTGCTGTGAAATGAGTGTGCCAGTTCTCAGTGCCCCAACCAAAGAGCAGCCGCAGCTTAGCTCCTCCTGGGGCTGGTCCCTCACCTCGGATCTCACCCAAGGGTTGTGTTGAGCATGGTGGTGGAGGGGGGCTCCTGGTTTTCATGGGGGGAAGGAGAAGATGGTAAGTTCTTCAAATCCAGTGCAAGGGGAGGTCACTGTCAGGCTGGATGGGGCTGTGTCTCTTGGGCCCTTTTACAGCCCCTGCCACTGTGCAGGTGGTGGCAGAGAAAGACCCTGTTGTCCCTCTCCATGCCTGCTGCCCAGCACCCAGAGAGTTAAGAGCAAGGCACCCAGGCACAACAAAAACCTTCTGGTACTAATCTCCAAATCCCCAAATTCCACCTGGCATTTAGAGGGGGAGGTCCTCCCTTCTCCAGGGAGGGGGGTGAGATCAAACCCCCACGAGAAGGTGGGAGAGATCCGGGCAGGAGGGACAAGCTCATAAAGCAAGAGCGGCCTCGCCAGGTGGAGCTGGGCTGGGCAAGATGTTGATGCCTTGCTTCTTCTACACCACCAACCTCCTGAGCTCAGCAGAAAAACCTTCCCCCCAACCCTTCCTCCAAAAAAAAAAAACCAACCAAAAAATAAAAGCAAGAAGAAGACAAGAAACAGAAGACTGAGCAGCTGCAAGAGGGCGACCACACTTCCTGCTCTCAGGAGAGGTGTTTCCTGTTTCCCAGACCATGACAAACTGAATCATCTCTTCTGCTCAGGGGGGTTGAGCTTGAAGGGGAAAGAAAGGGAAGAAAACCCAAAAACTGTGTTAGGAGAAGGGCAAGAGGCTGGTGAGGTGATGTATGTGAGAGAAAAAACCTCCGTCTGGGCGTGGGGACTGGGCTGTTTCACTTCTCTGCGTCACCCACCCTCTTTGGTCTCCAGGTTGTGGGTAGAGTAGAGCTGGCAGCAAAACTTAAGCTGAGCTGAGTCTTCCTGAGCTCATATTGACCATTTCAGTTCTTTTTTTTTTCAAAAAAAATGAGCAATTTATTTACAGTTTACAGGTCCCTAGGGACTGCTCTCCCCCAGCTCCTCCCCTGTGTTTGGAACCCGGAGGGGTGTGAGCTGTGGTGTGGGACACCTGCCTTGCTCTGTTGTCCCTCAGGTCCTGCTCTGCACAGACAAGGCCAAACCATCTCAGCCTGGTGTCACTGGCTGCCCAGGGCCACCTGTATCCCAGGTGCATCCAGTCAGTCTAGGGGGAGGTGATTGTCCCACTCTGCACTGTGCTGGGGTGGCCTCACCTCAAGTCCTGGGTGTGGGTCTGGGTGCCACAGGACAAGAGGGACATGGAGCTGTTGGAGAGTGTCCAGAGGATGGGAAGGATCTGGAGGGGAAGGCTTCTGAGGAGAGGCTGAAGGCCCTGGGGGTGTCCAGCTGGGAGAAGAGGAGGCTGAGGGGGGACCTCACCCTACGGGGTCTGTGGCTGCCTGCCGAGGGGAGCGAAGGGGCAGCGCCGATCTCTCTCCTCTCTTTGGTGACCAGGGACAGAACCCGAGGGAACGGTGTGAAGCTGCACCAGGGGAGGGTCAGGCTGGGTGTCAGGAGGAGGTTCTGTGCTGAGAGGGGGTCAGGCACTGGCACAGGCTCCCCAGGGAAGGGGTCACAGCCCTGAGCTGGGCTGAGGGCAAGAAGTGTCTGGACGATGTGCTCAGTGCCAGCTCTGACTGGGCTGGGCTGTGTGGAGCCAGGAGCTGGACTCGATGGTCCTTATGGGTCCCTTCCAGCTCAGGAGATCCTGGGATTCTATGATCGTGGTTAAAAGAAAAACACTTCATTGTAGTGGTCAAGCTCTGAGCTGGCGTCAACCTCCTGAGCCTGCCTGCTGCTTGGCACGGCTTGGACACAGCCATCAGCCACCACAAGAGGCAATGCCTCTGGGATAAGGGTCCTGCTTCTCCAGGCTGGGAAGAGATGTGGGCTTGGGCTCTCCAAAACGGGTCGGTGGGGTGGGGACAGGTCTGGTCTTTTCCCATCGCTGAGCTCCCCATCCTCACAGGTGGAGTACCTGCTGAAGAAGATCTGCACGGCCATGAACGTGGAGCTGAACTCCTGCGAGCTGGATGACTACCTGTCCCAGGAGCCACAGGGGCAGGGGGGATCACGGTCTGGCAGTTCCTGGACCTGGTGAACTCGGGACGGTTCCTGCGCGGCATCGAGCAGGAGGCTGTCAGCATGGCTGTGGAGGAGGTGTACCAGGAGGTTATCCAGGATGTGCTCAAACAGGCAAGGAACCCCCATGTCCTGGGGCACAAGCCCTGCCCTGCCTCACCACCCCAGGTTTGATCCCCACGTCTCTCTCATGCAGGGCTACCTCTGGAAGAAGGGCCAGCTGAGAAGGAACTGGTCGGAGCGGTGGTTCACGCTGAAGCCCAGTGTCCTGTCCTACTACATGAGCGAGGAACGGAAGGAGAAGAAGGGGAGCATCACACTGGACAAGCACTGCTGTGTGGAGGTACGGCCCCGGCCACACTCAGGTGGGGCAACAGGAGATGCAGGAGACCTTCTCCTTCAGAGCCTGGGAAGGGGAACCCCACAATACACAATTCCACGTTCCCAAATGTGGGAGAGCCAGTCCCCTGGCTGAAGGCGGTGGGGATAAGGTGGGGTACAGGGGGGTAACACCATCCTGTGTCCTCTCCCTGCAGGTGCTGCCCGACCGGGATGGGAAGAGGTGCATGTTCTGCGTGAAGACCTCCTCCCGCACCTACGAGATGAGCGCCTCTGACACCCGGCAGCGCCAGGAGTGGACGCTCGGTCTGTGCCCACCCTGCGCCCCTTCCCTGGCTTCCCTGTGCCCCCCGCCCCCCTCACATCCCCACTGACCATGCCTCTCCCTCCCCCCAGCCATCCAGATGGCCATCCGGCTGCAGGCTGAGGGCAAGAAGTCCCTGCACAAAGACCTGAAGCAGAAGCGACGGGAGCAGCGGGAGCAACGGGACCAGCGCAAGGCAGCCAAGGAGGAGGAGACGCAGCGGCTCAAGCAGCTCCAGGAGGAGAAGGAGCGGAAGCTGCAGGAGCTGGAGCTGCTCAAGGAGGCCCAGCGACAGGCAGAGATGCTCCTGCAAGAGGAGGAGCAGCGGCGGAAGCAGCAGCACGAGGAGATGCAGAAGACCCTGGAGATCCAGCTGCGGGAGGCTGAGCAGGTAGATGAATCCCTGTGGCACGTCCAGGACATGAGGAACAACCTGCCCAGGGGGTGTGGAGCTGGGGGGTACAGGGGAGAGGTGAGCAGTACCACCCGGCTGGCCAAGGAGCCCATTTCTGATCTCGCAGCCAGTGCTTGGCTTCCAGGCAGGGAAGCAGCCTGGCTTTTGGGGCTCTCCCCGGAGTGGGAGATGTCTGGCCCCATCCCCATCCTGGGGATCCAGGGGTAAGGGGCTCCCGGGGACAGCGGTGGCCTTGGCAGCTGATGGTTCCTCTCCCCGCTGCAGGCTCGAGCCTCCATGCAGGCAGAGATGGTTCTGAAGGAGGCAGAGGCAGAGCGGCAGCGGCAGCGCATCCTGGAGCTGGAGGAGATGCAGGAGCGGCTCCAGGAGGCCCTGCAGCAGGAGGTGAAAGCGCGGCAGGACGAGGAGTCCGTGAGATATGCACAGGCCAGGTAGGATCCCTGCTCCTCCTGCATCAGCCCCACTCGCAGGGCAATGCGATGCTCCGCACAGCACTGGGATATACTGGTGACTTCCCAGTATGCCAGCAGGGATGGGGGAAGCTGGTGGGTGAAGTGGCACAGGAACATCCTCACCTTTTGCTCTTCGTTGACAGGCTACTGGCTGAGGAAGAGGAGAAGCTGAAGCAGCTGATGAAGCTGAAGGAGGAGCAAGAGGAATACATCATCAAAACTCAGCGGGAGAAGCAGGTCCTCAAGCAGGAGATGGAGAACAAGAACAAGTGTCTGGAAGAGGCACAGAAGCAGCTGGAGGAAGTGAGAGTGAACAGGCAGCGGGCAGACCAAGACGTCATGGTGAGCATCACATCAGTGCCACATCCCTTCACACTGTGAGCCCCAGGGGACTTCCCAGCCCTCCCTGAGTCACCTCCATGCAGGGCAGGACCTGGCAGCTTTGGGGACCAAGCTGGTGTTGCCTCAGCGGGTCTCTGAGCTGGGCTGTGCACAGGGCGATTCGGTGGCTGAGATGGGATGTGTGTCCCGCCCTGAGGGGACAGCGCTGGGGCCTAGTGCAGTGTCAATAGTGGGAGTGTGTGGAAGGGGAAAGACTGGGGGAGGAGCAGAAGACCTTAGAGGAGGGTCAGCTGGGTCTCCATCCCAGAGGAAGCCTCCACTCCAGGCTTACACAGGGAAGGGAAACACTGCCCGTGGTCCCAGGTCAGGGGCTGTCAGGCAGCTGGCTCACTCCCCTCCTCATCCCCTCCCAGGTGGCTCAGCGGAAGCTGCGACAGGCCAGCACCAACGTCAAGCACTGGAACGTCCAGATGAACCGGCTGATGCACCCCATCGAGCCTGGAGGTAGGACACCCACCATCACACCCTGCCCTCTGCCTGTCCTGGGCACGGCCACACTGTGGGACAAGCCCAGTCTCCCACCCATCTTCCCATCCATCCGGGGGTGGAAGGATGCCCATCTTTCAGAGCAGATACCTCAATGCCTCTGGCAAGGAGAGATCCCGTGCCCCTTGTCCTTAGCTGAACAGGTAACTCAGATCCCAGGTGAACAATCCTCCTTTCTGTCTGTCCACAGACAAACGTACAAACGTGAGCGCAGGCGGCTTCGCTGGCTACCAACCCCTCCTCTCCCAGAGAGATTCCTCCCTCAAACTCAAGCAGAGAGCAGAGGATAAAGGCAGCAACCTCACGAGGGACGACAGCAAGGAAAACGTGAGCAACGGTGGGAACAGCAGCGTGCCCTTGTCTCCGGATGCGGACACCATGGCCACAGAGCCCACCAACTAACCAGCCCGGCAGGACAGAGCGCAGCGGGGAACTGAGGGGCCCTGCACATCCCTCTGAGCGGCCTTCTCTGGATGGAGTCAAGTGGGGACCATTACAGAGCCCAAAAGTGGCCATAAATAAGGCAGAGATGCTCCAGTTTTCTTCAGGGAATGGCTACAGCCATGATGTGCTGGGAGACTCAGACAACCCAACGTCTGTGTGGATGCTGGCGCTGCCCAGGTGCAGGATCTGGACTCAACTCCCCAAAACTCTGGTTTCCACCTCCAGCTTAAAAGAAAAATTTAACAACTAAAATAAAAAGAACAAAAAGTGGATGTGGAACGCATGGCCCTGGACTGCAGTTCCCCCTTTGGTTTCTACCAGCCCCCTTCTGCATCACCCAGGGGTGCCTGGCCCTACATCAGATGCCACCCATGGAAAGACACCCCATCAGCAGGCTTTAGGTTGGGCTGCAGAGGGTTGAGAGGGACACAGAAGGTGGTGAGCTGGCCACAGATGATGAACTCCCTTGGGGTGGCAGGGCTGGCACAGCAGTGTCTTCTGGGAAGACCAACACCTCCTTATGATTAATTAAGTGCTAGTATAAGAAGGTAACGATGTTCTGGGCTTTGTTTAGGACCACAGGATCCTGTTCCAGGAGTCTTGGCTCAGGAGCTGGTCCCAAGGCTGCAGAAGGTGATAGCAGAGACTCCCAGAGGTCACCCAACCCGGAGCTGGTGGCCACAGTGGCTCTCTGGTGACTCAGCCCTGTCTCCTCCAGCTAACGCACTCCATGAAGGGCTGAGAACAAAAGCCAAATCCGCCAGCACACCTCCCCCCCCCCCCCAAACAACCCTGCCATAAACCACACCAGCACTTGGGCTCCTTTGTCCTGTTTAAATATAGCCCTGGTCACTGGGGACGTTGGGGTCTTTATTGTACAGGTCAGGGAGCCCCTTTCCCCCTCACACCCATAATAAGCCCTGCATTGAGCCCCACGTTACAATTGCTGACGCTGATTAACTGCAGTTCGTTAGGGAGATTACAATCTCTTTCCTACTCTTTCAGCATGTGCTCACACCGCTCTCCCCCCACCCCCAGCCCTGACAGAGATCCTTTTTTATGATGATTTTTCATGGTGCCCGACGTGGAGCGAAGCCGTTTCCACGGGTGCCAGCCGAGCAGCATGGCTGCTCCAGGACAAAGAGGCTCTGTGTGCCCATGAGGGTGCTGGGGTGACCCCGTGCCCCAGTCCCACGCAGCCTCGCACAGGGTGGGTGCGTGGTGGCCGCAGCCCTCGTGGTTGATGGTGGCCCTGACCCTGCAAGGCCTGCAAGCTGAATTCAATCACCTTCTCACTGCACTGGGATTCAGCAGGGTGGTCCTGAGAAGCGGTGTGGATCCCCATCCAAATTTGGGGGCCCTGCCTGGCTCTCTGCCATCCCAGCCAGTCCACTTGGACATGGGATCCCTCTATCTTGCAACCTACTGCAGTGGAGGTTGAGGGGCTGTGTTGCAAGGAGTTGTGGGGGGGACATGGTAAATCGTTGTAGCCCCCCTGGGGCAGCCCTGGCAAAGCTGCTTGTTGTTCCGTGCCATGCACAGGCAGATCAAGAACAGGGAGGGTGCCAAATGCCATTCTCCACTGGGAAGGAAACGGGATGGGTGGAAATCCGCTGATGGGAGACGGCATCCTCCCTCTTCAGCTTCGTTAGCTCAATCCCTTCCCTGATCAGGCACCAAGACAGGTACGTGCCATGCCACACCCAGGCAGGGAGGAAAAGGGCTGCCTCTCAGCTCCGTGCCACAGCCTTGTGGCAAGGGCTCCCAGCTTACACTCAGCCCTCAGGAACCGTGGGGCCACATCGCTGCCAGTGACCGTGCCGTCACTTCTCACCAGCTCTGTGAGGGCTGTGGCCCTCAAAACAGATCCGCAGAGCGTTGCTTTTCCTCTGGAGAGCAGAGCTCCCATGCAGCAAAAAGCTATATGTGGATTGCCGCAGGCAAGGACAGGGAACAGCCAGAACCAGTGTCAGCACCTGCCTCTGATCTGCTGCCAAGTCTGGATGTGCTCGGATCTGTTTCAGCCTCCTAGAGCAACCAACCGAGGGCCAGAGCTTGTCTAAGGCTGGAGCTTGTCTAATGCTGCAGCAAATGCTCACTCCTGCAGTGGGATTGCACAGAGAGCTCAGGGAGCTACTGGGAAAAAGCAGCTCCCAGCCGTTCCCTACATCCTTGCACCAGTGTGGGGGGCAGGAGGGGTCTGCACACCCGTGGGGGTCTCCTGTGGGAAACCTCTTGGAGCTCTCTGTGGGGTAACATCACGCACGGGAGTGTTTGCAGGGCCTGATATGAACCTTGCCATTCTCCACGTGACTCTCTCATGGCCCCAAACCCACCACAGCTCAGCTCACAGCTCAAGAGCACTGGCCTGTGTTCAAACACCGTGTTTTCAGGCCAGACCAAACCTTAATTGTGGCCACAACTGCGTTAAGGAGGGACATCATCTGTGCTGCTCCTTGAGTAACGGCAGCTGGAACAGGGCCTGTGTATTTTAAGTATAACATTGCTTATCAGATTAGCAACCGCTGTGGTTTACCTAGGGTATGAAGGTACAAAATTAGCTGTCTTAGACCTCAAGTAACAGCACTGACAGCGGAAAGCTTGCACAACCCCGGCAGGCAGCTGAGGTAGTTTCGGGGGGTGGAAAGCAATGAGGGGCTCAGATTGGGAAGGGGAGGGAGAGCCCAGAGCAACCACAGGCACCTTCAGCAGCAGCTGAGCTGGTGCCAGCAGCTCCTTGGACCTCAGTTCCCAGTTTCATTGCCCGAATCCCTATTCCCTCCTGAGCACAACGTGGGCTAGAGCCCAGGGCTGCCCGGTGAGGGCTCATGGGCACAGGCCGGGCTCCATTTCTGCCCCTGCTGCCTCCAGATGAGCCACCCTGCCCATGGCATGGAGCTCAGCATCTATCTCCTCTCCAAGACATGTGCGATTACAGCCAAAACCAGCCTGACCTGGGAGGGTGCGGCAGGCAGCTTTCCATGGAGCCTTCCATCCTCTCTGCAGGCAGGATATGCGTTCCCCCAGCCCGAGCTGCATGGACACAGCTCTCTCTCCCTCCATGGCAATGAGGGACTGGGGGGAACGGTTGGGCCCATTGGCCGAGATCTGTGGGTTCATTCACCCAAGGCATGACATACTGCTGTACACATGAAGCAGAGGTATTTTATCACCCAATTTTCACAGATATGGGCACCTGTCTTGAGAAAAAGAGGCTGAGGGGAGACCTCATCGCTCCCTGCAAGGCGGGTGCAGAGATGTGGGGGTCAGTCTCTTCTCTCAGGTAACAGGGCGAGAGGTAATGGCTTAAAATCCCAACAGGGAAGATTTAGGTTAGATATCAGGGAGAATTTCTTTACGGAAATGTTTGTCAAGCACTGGCACAGGCTGTCCAGGGAGGTGTGTGGATGAAGTGCTTGAGGACATAAGCCAGGCAGGGTTAAGCTGCGGTTTAAGAGTCTCCTCCAGCCTATGCGATTCTACGACTCGATTCTGTGGTTTTACGCTCAGTTTGACGCGCTGCAGTGGCTGTTCCGGGGCGGACCCTGAGGCAGCCCTGCTCAGGCAGCCCTCACCGCCATTTTGCCGCCTCCGCCCCCGCACGCCCTTCCCAGCAGGCGCCGCGAGCAGCGCCTACATCTCCCGCCAGGCTCCGCGCCCGCGGGGAGTGCTGTCCGCGCCCGCCAGGGGGCGACACGGGACGGGGCGGGCTTGGCCCGTTGCTGTGGTGATTCGGTCACGACTTCCCGGCGGCGGCGATTGGCTGCGGGCCGCGAGGTATGTGGTGGCGTCAAGGTGGGCGCGGTGACGTGCGGGGGTGGGAGGGGGGTAGCGGGGCGTCCGCGGTGGCGGCTGCAGGGAGAGCGGCGGGCCGGGAGCGCGGCCGCCGCCGCAGGAGGTGAGTGGGGTGAGGCCTGTGGGGAGGTGGGGGCGTGGTGGCCGGACGAGGGGCGCCGTGTGTGGGGTGTGGGGCTGTGGATGTGCTGTGTGTGGGGCAGGCCTGTGGGGCAGGGCCTCTGAGGCGCCGTGTGTGGGGCGGGGGCTGTGGATGTGCTGTGTGTGGGGCAGGCCTGTGGGGCAGGGCCTCTGAGGCGCCGTGTGTGGGGCGGGGGCTGTGGATGTGCTGTGTGTGGGGCAGGCCTGTGGGGCAGGGCCTCTGAGGCGCCGTGTGTGGGGCGGGGGCTGTGGATGTGCTGTGTGTGGGGCAGGCCTGTGGGGCAGGGCCTCTGAGGCGCCGTGTGTGGGGCGGGGGCTGTGGATGTGCTGTGTCTGGGGCAGGCCTGTGGGGCAGGGCCTCTGGGGCGCCGTGTGTGGGGCGGGGGCTGTGGATGTGCTGTGTGGGGGGCAGGCCTGTGGGACAGGGCCTGGGGGCTGCTGTATGTGGGGGATAGAGATGTGAGGCAAGTGCTGTGGGGTTCCATGTGTGGGGCAGGGGCTGTGGGGGTGCCGTGTGTGGGGCAAGGGCTGTGGATGTGCCGTGTATGGGGGATGTGGCTGGGTGGAGGGGCAGGAGCAGGGGGATGTGGGGGTCACCGGTGCAGCAGAAGGTAGGATGCAGAGCAGGGGGTGGCAGGGTGGGCTGTGCGGTGAGGGTGAGGCCAGGGATGGGGGTTGTCTGTGGGTTCGAGGAGATGGGGTATGTGGGGCCTTTCTGAGGGTGTGGGGTGGAAGGGGCAGGGAGCTCTGGTGGCACGGTTTGTAGCGTGGAGGAGGCAGGGAGGGACTTCGGGGGGCAGTGATTTGGAGAGGGCTGGGAGGGTAGGGACACCTCTGTGACTTTAGGGTGTGGGTGCTTGTTCCTGATTGGGAAATGGGACAAGGCAGAGAATGGGATGTGGCCCAAATGCAGGGGAGGTTGGGGGGTACACACAGGTGCCTGCCTTCTCCCTTGAGGGTGGGGTAGTAGCGGAGGAATTGGTTTTAGGGTACCAAGAGGAGAAGTGAGAGAGTCAGGATGCTCCATCCGTGGTGCATCAGGTGGGGGGTTGCTTGTGGGGAAAGGATCTGAGAGACTTTCTCTCACCCATCGTACCCCTATGCTATGCTCCTGCTTTCCCTGAGATCCCATCCCTGGAGATGTTCAAGGCCAGGTTGGATGGGGCCCTGGGCAACCTTGTGTAGATCCAGGCCTGGAGGTTGGTGGCCCTGCCTGTGGTAGGGGGTTGGAGCTCTGTGATTGTTGGGGTCCCTGCCAACCCAGAGCAGTCTGTGATTGTATGATCCCAGATAAAAGATGCCTGTCCTGCTGTGCTTTGCCCACCTAACAAAGTAGCAGCACCGCCACCTTCATTCAGTAGTGGCTGTAAAGCTCTCCGAGCACTGTGCCAGGCCGCTTGTACCACATTGCAGTCGTTCCTAGCTGAAGGTGGTACCCATGTTCTGCCTGGCTTCAGTGTAACTCCTAATTAGCTGGCAAAAAATCCTTGCACAAGTGTAAAGGAGCATGCAGGAGCAGGTGGCAGGACCTTGGAACAAGAGACATGATTTCTTTCCCCTTCTGCTTCTCTCCTTTGCTTTGTTCTACCAACCTGTTGCAGTTTTTCCTTCCTTATTGGCTAGCTCCGAGCTCTGCTGTTACAACCAGCTAGGATCCTGTTGTTATATTGAACTGTTCATCCCTGGATGAGTCCTGACCTCCCTTTTTCATGTGGTCAGAAGGCCTCCTGACCCTCCTTGGGCTTTCAAAAGCCTGTGTGAGCTGACTCCACCTCAAGTGATGTTTAACAGCCGTTTGTTTATGATTGGGGAGCCTCCAACCTATTTACGCAAGCTAAGGAATTAAGGTTCAGAACCTCTTTATGAGGTAGGTGTGTTTTAGTGTCCCTGGATGGAAAAATCAAAGCACAGGGAAGAAAAGTAGCTTGAAGATGCAGCGTGGCAGCGGAGTGGGAAGGAATATGTGCCCTCTGTGACGATCCCATCAAGCCTTTTCCCAAATCATCTCATCAGTTGCATTGGATCTGCATGGCATCAAACTGTGTCCTGGTGTAACTCATCTTGGCCCTGGACAGCTTCCCCTCTGACAGCTGTGCTGGGAGGCTGCCCACCCGTCTGTGGTGATAGCAGTTGTGGGAAGGAATGGGTCTTTTGAGCCCCCACGTGTTGGGAAAGCCCCTGTGGACAGGCTGTGGGTGGGCAGAGAGGTGACCGCAGGGTTTGGCCTCGCCGTAGGGCCCAGGCAATGTCTGTCATGGCGATGCAGAGGGATGTGAGTGCAGAAAGGGGGTGCAGCAGAGGCTGCCCCATGAATCTGAGCCCAAAGGAGCGATGCTGCCTGAAGCAGCCCCATGTCCTGTTTCTCCTCCTCTTGGCCCCTCTTCTCCCATCTCCCTCGCTGCCTTCTGTGGAGAATCCCTTTCCCCTTCTGATGCAAGCGTGCTTCAGCCTGTGCTGAGGGGGAAGTTTTCCCTGTGACTTAGCATGTGTCAGCCAGGGATCTGAGAGGAAGCCTTCGGGAGGGATGCGCTGGCAGGTTCCCTCTGAGCCCTGCTGAGCTGGAGCAAGTATCACCTTGCCTGTGGTGGCGATGGGACATGCCCTGGCACTTAGCTGTGAGCAGGACAAGGTGAGCCAGTAATTTAGTTTTAATTCTCTGCTCTCTGGCAGCAGCAGAGCACTCTGATGTGCCCTGGAAGTGAGCTCAGAGCAGGATTTGTGTGCTCCCGCCGTGTGATTCACGCCCTTCTTGACAGTGTCAACGTTACACTTTGTGACTGATTCAGGTTTTATTGCTGCTGGAGATGAAGAAAGCCCGCTCCCCGTGTGCCAGTGGGGTTGGAATGACTTTATTATTGTTCCTCATCAGGAAGATTAAAGATTCCTTTCCGTTTTTGGAGGGAGGGGATGGGAATCCCGCTGGAGCTTTAACGCCATGCTGTGAAAGTGAAGTTGCTGTGTGTGGTTTTATGGCCGCAGTAAAGCAGAGGGCTGGGTGCTGGATCTGAGCTCCTGCCCTTGCTGGCTGACCTTCAGGCAGAGCTGTCTTAGCCCCCTGCCTGTAAACTGAGGGCTGTCTCCTTCTTGGGGGTAAGGTGTGCTGGGGCTGTGACTTTTATATCCTTGAGCGCAAGAAAGAGCAGCCCTGAGACAGGTGAAACCTCCATGGAGGGAACAGGGGTTATTTTTTTGCATCTCACGCTCATCACAGACTCACCAGGTTGGAAAAGAGCTTTAAGATCATCAACTGTTCTTGTCCTGTGCTAAACCATATCCCTGAGCACCTCATCTACCTGTCTGTTAAACACATCCAGGGATGGTGACTCAGCCCCTCCCTGGGCAGCCTGTGCCACAGCCCCACAACCCTTTCAGGATTATCTGGGTGTACCTGGGCCACTCAGCAGCATATGAAACACTCTCCCCACTCCTGCTAGCGTGCCAGGAGCCTCAGCTTTTGGGGCAGAGGATTTGCTTCCATATTTCCCTCTCTTCTGAGCAGCTGCAGCTTCCAGTGCAGTGTCAAACCCAGGAGGGTGTGTGGCACTGACTGGGCTTCAGTCTCTGCTCTCACCTCCCAGGCTGGCCTGCCTGCTGTCCCCCCTCAGCAGGAGACTGGCAAGGCTGATACTGCCTCCCTTACTGACACTCAGCTGCCTTGTGAATCGTCCCGTGCCAGAGGGAGCAATGGGAAGTGGGGCTTTTCCACTGGGGTGGGAGGAGCAGCTAAACCCGGGCAATGTCAGGGAGGGTACATGAGTTCAAGTAGCATCGTGTTCACAACATCTTTGTTTAATGTGTTAGTCCAGTTAGTCTGCATGACTGTGTCTAAAAATAGAACGTATTTTCTCTGAGTCCCCTAGTTCAAAAGCCTCATAAACTGTTTTCTTTCCAGCCTTGGTCTCTTGCTGCTCTCCTGAGCCTGAAATTTATACAAAGGCTATTTGCAAAGTTACCAGGAAAACCCAAGAGGAGTCAAATCCTTAAATTCCATCGAATCCTTAAGTCCCAACCACCCGAGAGGGAAGTTCATTAAAGCTGCAGTAACTTTCTGGCAGCCTCTTCAAGGTGGATTTAGCAAGCTGAGTAAACAAACCACCGTAGACCTGTTCCTAGCATCGGTTTCACACGCTGGCATAAAAACTCCAAGTCGCCGGCCTCTGGCTGCGAGTGATGTAAAGAGAAGGTGACATCCTGATACCCAAAGCCTGGGGAAGGGTCTCTCTTGAGACATCCAGAGAGGTTTGCTCTACCTCTTGATTTCCAAGAGCTGCCAGAACCCCGGGGAGATGCCTGCGACCGATGGTATGCAGCGGCTGCGCTCCCCACGGCGCAGGGGGGAGTCACCCCAGCTGACGATTTCAGCGTGCGGTAGAGGGAGTGTGTGTTTAAATTTCAGAGCTGTTGGCTGGATCCTGCCCAGTTCTCCCAGCAGCATAAATATCTGGCCTTCAGCACAGCCGTGGAAATTGGCGTTGTGTTCTCTTGCAGATTATTCGCTTTGCAGCTCTCCGTGCTGACATGGTAACTGAACGGTGGCTTTCAGCGACAGGCAGACGGGGACAGCTGCTCCAGAGAGGTAACCCTTCCCTTCCTCACACCAAAGCACTTATCCTACGTGTGTTTTTAAAAACTTGGGAGAGGGAAGAGCCTAGGAAGCATGGCTTGCCTTCAGTGAGTTTCACTTTTGTCCACGAGTTGGAACTCTCTTAGATTTCTTTTGAAACGTAAACTCGATGCCGTAGTTTTGTTCAGGTTCTGAATATGGATTACATTTAGGAGTATGCTGTGAGTATGATGGTCTAACCCAGTTCTTTGTCAAGGTATTATGGCTTGTAATTTGGTTGTTTCACTGATTTTTATAGCTGAAACTGGCTCTTGTGTATTGGGGAGGGTGACTGAGATGAGGGACTGTATCCTTGGGTAAGCAGTCGCCTAATGATCTGCATCCGGACACACGATCTGGCAGCGGTACCGATACCGTGTATCATTATGAAACTCAGAGCTGAGCAGGTTACAGCCAGGCTGGGACAGGGATTTGAGGATGCTGTCAATACTGGAGAGGGAGGGAGTAAGGGGGAAGTTGTCCTGCCTGCAGACCTCGGAGGCGATACCCAGAAGTTGTACATACCTTCTAACGGTGGTGTGGTTGCCTGGGGCTGGATTTATTTTTGCTGCAACACGTCTTAAGGTGTTCAGCTGGACAGAAACTGGGTTTCTGTGTCCAGTTCCTGTAGCTGTTGTGCAGTCCCCACTCTGGCATTCGAGACATGGACTTCCAAGGAACTTCACAGCGCCTGGAGAGGATTTTGTAATGAGCCACATGAGGCTCTGCTGCTCAGAAGGGCATTGTTGTACAGAATTGCTTACTGATGTTACTGGTTCTCTCTAGCGTGTTGCCTGTTGACAAATATCTCTCATTGTGCAGTATGGCTGTTCTGCCTTTTGGGGAATATTTCATCCGTGGCTGTTGAATTATGAACTGGAAATGTGCAAATGTTCTCAGAGGCTGGGAAATTAACACAACCAGACACTCTGGGGCTCCTTCATGTAGCGGGACCTGACACGCAAATGACTTTTTAATCGGGTGAGATAATGTTACAGCACTTACCCCTTCAAGATTATTTGCTGCCAGGACCCAGCCTGGCTTGTCCTCACTATGAAATTTCTGAAATATTGGGTTATTTTGTGGTTTATCCTGGCTTTCTTGCTTTGTAGCATGACCACCTACCCTGGCTGATACCCACAGAGATCTGTGGGCTCTCTAGCCCAGGTGTTGTGAGAGCAATCTGTGCTTTTCTAGAAGGATTACTGTTCAGAGCCACGTTGCTTATGGCTGCTACAGTAATTTGGGGGGTCTCTAGGACAGTCTGGACAAGCAGAAGTGATTTCCAAGATTTTTCTGTACAACTGCTGTTTATTTAATTTTATTTCATACTCTGAAATGTGCTCATGGTGACAGAACACCTCAGAAATTCCTTCCTGAAGCAGGGGTACAGTTAGTGCCAGTTTGAAGCTTTTTGGTCAAGGAGGCTGTGAAATGCACCTTCCCCCAAGTGAGCATTTTGTGATGTCATTCACTGGAGCCCTGCTTGATTGCAACAAGGGTTCAGAGCAGAACTGACTTGAGATCTGTTTTAGTTTCAGGATGACTTCTTGAAACGCTCTTGATGTTCACTGTTGTGATTGTGGTGCCTGGGAAATGTCTCTCTCCTCCAAGGCTTAGCCAAGAGCTTGTGAACATCTGAGATCATTTGGGTCAAGTCTTTGAAAGTGGCTTCGCAGAGGGCTCTGGCGTACCTCTGTGTGTGTGTCAGGGAGCTTCCCTGGGGATCCCCATGGACAGGTTGCGCTTGAAAGCGTGGGCTTTGCAGAAGCTGTGGTTTGCAGGGGAATCCTGGCTGGGGAGGAGGCAGCAGGATGAAAGCACAAGTAGGAACCTGAACATTTCTTGTGGTGCCTGGTCAAGCCAGAGCATGTCTCTGAAGCTTGTGGATAGCGACCGCCAGGTAACGTCCATGCTAACCAGGATGGTTGCCCTCATGCTGTGTTTTCAGGTTCACCCTGCTCTGGGACCTGAAGCTTAGGAGCAACAAAAACCAGAACACACACGTTCAACCCCGTAGTAGAGATGTGGGATGGAGTCAGGGCATGGCTTTGGTGGTTTAACAGGTGACCTTTCCTACCTGAGCTGATAAGGAAGCAATTATCTGATGTGTTAAGACAAACTTTATTATGAACCGTAGCCTGGTGTCTCGTTAGGATGTGGTTTGGCAGGCTGGAGAGAGGATGAGTGAGATGGCTTCAAAACAATCAGTGCCTGGTGCCATCACCTTGGTGATGGGAACCTCAGGTCAAACCCCTCTCCTGACTCACTCTTTACAAACACTGTTTAAAAATGCATCTCTCTTTCACCTCAAGGCAAACATGGGATATGCCTGAAAATCCCCAAAACTTCTTTCCACCTTCATGTTGATTATATGGATTCCACCTGAGCAGTTGAACCTTAAAAGCTGTTGACCCCCCACTGAGGGCTGGTGGTCAGAGACCTGCATCCCTTCCAAAAACCCCCCATGGATTCTCATGTCCATGTTATATTGTGGGACTTAAAAACACATGGATCTCTGGAAAAGGTTTGTTGGTAAGCATGAGCATGGGACTGGAGCTGGTGGAGCTCCTGAGCTCCCAGCAGCTGGCTGTGCTGGGCAGCAGTAGCCATTGGCTCGCTGCATACTGCCTCTGCTCTCTCTGTACCCCATGATGGTGCCATCAACATGAGGATGTTACAAAAGACACTGATGCTTTGCTTGAGAGTTTTGTTTTCTAGGGGCTGAGGCGGAAATCCAAAGGGTCAGAGCAGCCTCTGTGATCCTCTGAATTGGCAGAGGAATCTTGGCAGGATCACGCTGACACGATCGCTGCTGAAGACCCAGGGAAACCTCTGCTCAGCCAGTCAGCTCTCACTGTGTGAACGTGGCCAAAAATAGTAAGGAAACAGCATCCCCCTCTAGTTCCTCTAAGAGGGTGGTTGAACTAGTTTGTGTAACAAAAATCCTAATGCCCATGGAGTTTTCCATGTGGAGAAGGCCGTGGTCGTGCTTGGGCTCCCTCATTTTTCCTGCTGTGTGGTTGAAATGGAGCTGCAGCAGCCACGGGGGTTTGTATGGACCCTTTCAGTTCCCAGGCCCTGCTGAATCATCGGAATCTGTGCCTGGGCACAATCGCTCCCTGTCAGCTGCGTCCTGGGATCAGAGCAGCGTGGCTGCTGCCTGGGATATTTTGCTAAGGTCTACAAAACCAGCAGCACTTTACTGGGAGCCCAAGTGTAACCATAACAAAACTTACAGGCTGGTGGATTTTACTTTATTAGTATGGTTTATTTTCCTGGTTAGCCCACGGGATCTGAAATCTCAGTGGCTGCAAAGAGGAGGAGGTTTCCTGGTGGGGTTTTTCCAGGAGTTTTCCTGGATCTGGGAGCGCTAGTGGACTAAGAATAAAACTTGGTGGCCTGCTTTATGGTTGGCTCCAGAGTGATGTGTTGACCTGCTGCTGGTTTTCTACCCCTCATTGGTTTTTCTGGGGAGCTCGTTGCCCCATCCATAGCCAGACTGAGGCTTCCTGGTGTCCCAGTGACACCAGGGCTTTGGGGGAAGCAAAGATGGGTCCCGGTGTGCGCAGCGCTGCCGGATGACAGCCCTGCTCACTGCCAGCAGTGCTCCTGTTCACAGTGACAGCTTGTTCCACTTGCTGCTTTCCTGGTTTTCCATTTAAATGCTGCTCTTCTGTAACACCCTGTACCCACTGTGTTGGGAAGTGGTGTTTGCTGTTCCCTGAGCTCCTCCCTCATCAGCCCCCTTCTATAATTACTGATGTTCTTGAAACTGGATCCTTCCACATGTCCTGCTCCGGTTGAGGAGGACAAGGGGTCCGTAAGCAAACCCAGTGCCCTGGAGTAAAGTGTGAGAAGGCTTCAGGAGGGTTGGAAAGCATCAACTTACAGCGATTCAGTGGGGGGGTGAGCTGCAAACCTCTTTGCCTTCAGGATGGTAAAGGGAGGGGGAATATATCCCAAATGGCTTCTCTGGCGCTTCCGGAGAAGCAGCAGGGATGTGAGAGCTGGCACGTGTGGAGCAGCACTGGAGGCTGCTGGAGGAGCACAGGCAGGAGATACTGAGCTGGACGGTGGGTCCCTACCAGGATACAGGAGGAAGCCTGTGGGTTTGGTCCCCTGATGACACTTAACCACATCCACAGCCCTGTGAAAGCTACTCTATGCCCCTCTCCCAGCAGTGTGGGTACCAGGCTTGTGCCCCTGCTCCCAAAGCTTTGCCACAGCTTCGCAGCCACCTCTGCTGTGCCCTGGGGTGCAGTGGGGACGATCCCTCTCCTTACCAGACTTAATGATCTTCTCAAATAGCAAGGCTTCTGTGCCTGTTTCCAGCTCTGAGAGGCTCTGGTGGTGTCACCTTTCTGGTACCTGCTTCTTTCCTGGCTGAGGTCCTGGTTCCAGAGGCTCAGCCCCACGTGCCTCTCGTGGCCCTGGGTGCTCTGGGCTCTCCTGAGTTGACAGCAAACCAGAAATGTCGGTCAGCAATCGCTGGGGCAAGATGTGCCAATTGATCTGCTGAAAGTTATCCTGGAAATGCTTCCTTTAGGAATGTCCAATGGAAGGAGATGGTCACAAGCAGTGTGCTGACCCCAGGGCAGCCAGACTTGTGAGCGTGACTGCAGCCAGGTGTCAAAATCCATAATACAGGAATAAACAATGACGCTTGGCACCGATGTATTCCTCTGCACTTCCAAAACATGCCGTCTCTGTGAGCTAATGCAGCAAGGAAAGGATCAGGAAGGAAGCACTGTACAAGTCCTGAGGTTGGGGGGGGGATGGGGGGAGAGTTTTTTTGGAGGGTGTATGTTTTGGTTTGGCTAGGTGGGGTGTTTTTTGATGATGAAGGAAATAAAGGTACAGGGGTTGGCAGGATTTGCTAAGGTCATCCAACAGGACTTTGGGTAAGAGCTAACAACTGCTCAGCTCTTCTCTGCCTTCCCTGTCAGCCCTTCTGCCAAAGGCATCTGCAGAGCACAGCCCATCTGAGGCTGAAGGGAGTCCCTCAGCTGGAGAGCTCTGTAGGGATGATCCTGGAGAAGCTTTAACCTTCTCCAAGTAGCTGTCACCTCAAGATTTTACAGTGAATCTCGTGCGTGCTTGGAGCCAGGGATGGCTGCAGCTCTGGGAGGATGGAGCGAAAGAGGAGAGCAGCCTGACTGTGCCTAGGGAACCTGCTTTGGTGGGGGTTTGGACTTGATGATCTCTGGAGGTCCTTTCCAACCCCTAAAATTCTGAGACTCTGTGAATCTGGCAGACTCTGGTTCTGCACGTGGTTGTGAGTTCACTGCCTGAAGTCTGATTTGCTTCTGTTTCTGCGACCCCTCTTGCTCACTGAAGAAACTTAGCACAGGAGAGAGAGCAGGAGGTTCCTTTGGGAGCAAAATACTGTGCTCTGCTTTTGGGGACAGCATCAACTGTGGTATGAGAAGAATCCAGACAGTTTTGTAACCTTTTCAGTGGTGGTTTTTATTATTCCCCTCAGTGCCCAGGAAGGGGGTGAGTTCAAACATGCGGCAGATGCGTGATTCATTTTGGCAAGCCTTGGCTGCTCAAGGAGGCGACTGAGGGAATCTCCTGCACCCTCTGTCACATGTTCCTGGGTTAATTAGCAGCAATGTGGTAATAGCAGCTCTGGCAGCACCCTGCTGCTTAGTCAGCTGAGCTCCTACTTGGTGAAATGCGGATAGCCAGCGCTGGAGAGAAGATCATGGGACGGGACTGGGGTACGGTAGGATGTCTGAGCAGATGCTTCAAGGGGAAAATCTGTCCCTGAGCATCAGCGCCAGCCAGGGCTGCGTGGAAAAGCTCGCTCCTGCAAGCTCAAGTAGTTTACTTGTGTGTGTAGCCTTGCCTTGCAGCCAAGGCTTTGAGTAAGGGAGGAAGCACTTGGGGAGTAAGTGCTGCTGAGAGCACATTAGCTAATGAGGGTGTGTGTTGATCTTTCAGGAACAAAACCAGACATGTTTTCAATGTTTCTGCTGTTTTGTGCACTTGGTTACCTTTCCTGTATTGCAGCATCTGCTTAGCTCTTATTTGGCTTCTATTAGTAGTAGCTGGTGTGGAGGAGGAGGAAGAATACCACCACAAACTGGTACTTGATCAGCAGAAGCAGTGACAGAACCCAAGGGACACCTGCAAATGATGGTCAGCGAGTGACAATCCCTGATTTTTTTTTTAATAAATTCAATTCAAAACCTGTGGATTCACAAAATGCTGCTTCACAGAGGGCGGAGTTCTCATCTCACCCCTTCCAAGAGGATTAATTTCACTGGCTGTGAATTTAGCTAATATTTTTGTCCAGAGGAATAAAAACACAAGCCAGAAGTGCTCCCATGGATTGTTTTCTCTTCACAATTCCTGGTGATCTCTGAACAACAGCCCTTGTGAGGTTGGGATCAGTTTTGGGGACTTCACTCTCCCTGGGAAACTCCAGTCTTCCAGCAAAGGATCGTGTGTGGTGACCCTCCTGACTGCAGCGAGGTCATGCTCAATCCCATCTGGATGAATATATTAGGAACAAATGTCTTTGTTCTCCTGGAGGGAAATGGGGGTGGGGGTCCTCCCTCCACCCCCATGAACGTACCAGAATTACCTCTCATTTGAGCTCCCCACCACCGAAAGGACACCTGGTTTAGAGATGAGGGCTCTCTAATTACAAGCACTTCCTTGCTCTGAACTGCATGACGACTGTCTGGCTGCCAGCTCCCCGGGTGTCTGTGTTGAAATGCACGTCCCCTTCCTGTGACACTTCACCCTCCCACTGTGGGACTCCAATACCAGTGAGAAACTGGAGTTCTGTCCCCAAGGTCGCCTCGCCACCCGTCCTGCGTGTGGACCATGGGGAACCGGCTGCTTCCTCGCTGGTTTGTCGGCTTCTGAACTTGGCTCCAAGGTTGAGTTGTTAATCAGTGGTGGGAGCTGTCGGGCCAAAAGGGTGCAAGCTGCAGGTTGATGAACTCTGGAAGCTTGGATCTGGGTCAGCTCCGGAGAAGGAAGAATTGCCTTCTTGCAGGGGGTGAAGATTTGTCTCCTGTTATTCCAGGTTATTTGGTTTGTTTGGGGTTGGTTTTGGTTTGGGGTGGTTTTTTTTCCTCCTTGTGCCATGTCTCTTCCCCCCATGGTGGGGTTGGAACTCTATGATCCTTGGGGTCCCTTCCAACTCATTCTATGATTCCTGCTGTACAGTTTAGTTTGGTGTAGGTGCCAGCTCCTCCTTCTAGTAAAGATAAACCTGTTTGCAGCGAGGAAGTGGGGCAGCCAGCAGGCATCAGCCTGAGCCCAGAGCCAGCAAACAAACCCTCTGTCTGCTGGGAGGGAGGGAGGGAGGGAGGGAGGGAGGGAGGGAAGCTGCTGTCTCACCCAGGATTGCCAAAGCTCCTCAGAACAGGGAGTGAAGCAAGGGTAGAGCAAATCATGAGACATGTGCCTGCTTGCTCGTTCCCATCCCGTGGGAAGAGGATGGGAAACGGCTTTAGTGGATTCTTAGGAGAAGCTTAGGAAGGAATTCACGGGCCCTGTCCTTCTTTCCATCCTCTCTTTCCATCGCTGCCCCGTGACAGCTGCCGAATGGAAAAAGCTCAGAGGTTCTACAGGGTTCTCGGGCCGGTGGCTTTTTAGCCAGGGGAAGGAGGCAAAGTTATCCCTCCTCTCTGCTTGCTTGGCAGCTGGATGTGGAGGCACGGAGCAGCTGAAGAGGTCCTGGGGTTGAGAAAGGTCCTTTGCCCACCCTCTGCCATCCATACAGCCATGCAGGGCTGTGACAGCCCTGCCCATGCTGCCAGGGCAGGTCCCTCCCTCCCATTCAAGGAGCAGAGTATGAACAAACCTCTGGGGAGCTCCATCACTCTGAACCATGAGGCTTGTGTGTGAAACCTTGGTGTGTCTCTCTCCTCTCTGCGTGGGGTTGGGTTGGGTTTGGCTGCCAAGCCACTTGCCCCTGGCCTGGAGGGGAGGGCTGGGGGGTCCCCATCTCTCTGGGGGTCCCTGCTGAGCTGGCTTGCTCCACGCTGGGGTGCACAGGCACAACCCTCACCCTGCCTTTCATCCTTGTCTGCAAAAGGCAGGGGGTGCAGCCTGCCCTGGAAAATCAATCCCTTCCCCCCCTCCTCTCCCTCTATTTCTATTGTTTAAAAAACAGGGGAGAGATGAAGGGAAAGGCAGGTGTGCAAACAGCTCACACAGCTTTCCTCTGCCCAGGGCCCTGGACTCTTGGCCTGCAAGGAGATGTTAAAACAATACATTTGGAGCTTTCTGATAAAAGCTTTTCTCTCTCTCTGGCTCTCAAGCCACTCTCAAAGGGTGGGGAGCTGAATCCTTACCCTTCCTGTAATGCCTGCCTGCTCAGAGGGAGCCTTAGTTGAAGCCTGGCATTGCTACGCTACCTGGGAGCATCTCACCCTCTCCTTTGCCTCTTCTCAGGGCTGCATGCCCATCTGAGCACAGTTTTGGGGTTACTTCAGTGGGTTTTGGGGAGTGAGCTGCGTATCATGAGCTTGTTGCCACCTTGGGTCCACATGGCCCTGGGTAGACCCACAGATGGAGGGATGTGCCCATGTTATTCCACCAGCAAAGGGCTGTGAAGCTGCTGGGGCGAAGCAGAGGGCTGCATCTGCTTTGGGTTTAAAGCAAGTGGCTTGTGCTGGGTGCCAGAGACAAAGGAGAGCTAATGAGAAGCTCGTTAAGCTGCTCCTGAATGTGTTTCCCACTGTTTCTCCTGCCACGAGCTTCCCCTGCTCACCACTGTTCCAGGCAAAAGCATTTTCCTGATGTTTGTACATTCATTTTTATATAGATATAGCCTGCAAAGCTATCGAGCTCCTTACCCTCCATCTCTGACGAGTAGGTTTTCCTGCCTGTGTGCTGTGTCTGGGCAAGTGGGGATGTGTGAGAGGAGGCCAAGGATAACACAGGCCTTGAATGGTCCCTCAGTGCTCTCCTGGAGGCACAGGAAGGGAGTGCTCTGCCCTCCTCTGAGCACCCCTCTGCCTGCTGTAAAGGGGAGCGTGGCAGCCTGGCGCACTCCTTGCCTCTAACGGGTGTCCTGCAGCCTGAATTCCCAGCGTGGAGGGCAAAAACAAAGCCCCTCCTGCATAGGAGACCCAAACTGGTGCAGCATCAGTTCCAAGGGGTGCTGGCTCCTGGGTTTGCCCCATGTTTGTGTTCAACCTCCTGCTTGTGGGTTGGGTTTTTTCCTCATCCCTTGGCTGCTTGTTGGATCGTGTAGGAAGCTCTGACCTTGCTCAGCTCTGACAGAACTGCCTGGGGCTCGAGTTCAAAGTGCTGGGCACCAAGGTCTGTTGCAGGGGGTGGGAAATGAGCTCAGGGGGTCCTGGGTCACTGCTGTCCTCCTCCAGCAAAGCCCAGCACTGTGGCATGAGCTTGTGCGTGGTCACAGCCCGTCTGGTGCTTGGGGGTTGCCCTTGTACGAGCCTTGAAAATGCCACAGATTGGGGCTTTCCTGGTGGGCACTGGGCTTTGGCACCTTTTCTGAGGGATGTTCCTCCACTTCAATAGCTCCTGTAAGGAAGTGGAGGCAGCTCTGCGTAGACTAGGGCTGAGGTATTGTTTACTCAAGCAAGAGGCAGTTCAGGAATCGAGATCCGGAGGTAAACATCACTGGGATGTTATGGTGTGAGCTGGATGCTCGGGTGAGATCTGGTGTGGTTGGGAGGGAGGTAGGAACGGCTCTGCAGCGGTCACGGTACCGACAAGGCATCACTTGAGTTTTCTGTGGGCTGTTTGGGATGGACTAAGGCAAACAAGGAGCGGAAGTGTGCTGGGGGAGGCCGGTGCTGTTCCTCCCACAGGAAACCCGGTATTAAGACACTGGCTGGATTGTGCGGCCATTGGGATCACGCTGCTGGATCCCGTGGCTGAGTGTGGCCTGGCAGCTGCGCAGAGCAACAGCAACACGTTCAGCTCAGCAGCTCTTGGCAGAGGAGCCGGGACCGGTTACAACACGAGTGAAAACAAACACAAGTGCTGTGACTGGCAGTGCTGTAATGGGACAAAGCCTGAGTGTGGGGGCTGGTGGGAAGCCATCAGTCTTGCACATGGCTGGCACAGGCAGGGGGCTTTCAGCCCCCACCTGCTGCTGCACCGAGCCGTGCTCCCCTAACATCTCCCACCCATGGGTACGGAGCCGCTGCACCCCAATCCGCTGCTGCCCTCACCCCGAGCTCTGCCTTGGCTGGGTGAAGCTGGCACTGTGTTAGTCTTCCTGGTGGCATTGGCTCTGTCAAACCCTGGCCTTGACTGACCCCAGCACATCCCAGGGCACTTGTTTGGGGCCATGTGTCTGCTGTGGGACTTGCAGGCTGGGGAGCTGAAGTCCCTGAGCAGTGGCTAGGCTGGTTTGTGCTCTGGGCTCTGTCCCCTGGGCTTTAAATCTGATTGCACTGAGGTTTTGCTTCCTTGAGACCTTCAGAGTGCAAAGTGACCTTTACAAGGCCCCAGGTTCTGCGTGTCTCCCTGGGTAAGGAGAGGAAGCAGAGGAGGACTTGTGTGGTTACGCGCTGCTCTGCTGCCGAGCTGACGCTGTGTGCTTCTCCCTCTGTTCTAGCAGGAACAGCCTGGTAGGGTCCATCTCGGATAGACACGGATGATGCCAGAGCTATGACAGGGATTGCAGTCTTGGCACTGAGGGGTGATCGATTATGGAACAACTACAGGAGGAAGTACCTGAGGTCAGGGAAGAGGAGGAGGAAGAGGAAGAGGCAGTGATGGTGGCAAGCGGAGCTTCAAACCCAAGTGGAGGACCAGACAGCTCGCTGCCTTCAAGCAGCTACACAGGTTAGTGGTGCCGCGGGAGCTCATCTGTCCCTGGAGCATCCAGGGATCCATGTCCTCCAGGGATCCATGTCCTCCAGGCAGCGTGCAGAGGTGCACGGGCAGAGGACCTGCCCCTGAACGGAGCTTGGCTTGTTTCAATCTTTTCCCTTTGTGAAATAATGCATCGGGAGCCAAGTTGTGGAGAGGCTCAGTTCTTCCCCTGCGGTCACTCCACAGATGTTGGCAGTGGGTTGGGAGATGGAAATCGAAAGCACAGGCAGGTAATGTTGTGCTCTGGGTGGGAAGGACTCCCAGGGTGCCTGAGGAAGCTTCCCTGGCTGCTGCTCCAAGTCCTCAATGCAGAATGATCGTAGAAGGAAAAGGCTTGTTGCTGCCCAAAAGCCTTCTCCGGAGCCCCAGGGGTTCCAGCTGGGCTGCCTTGTGCCAGCTGCCTGCCAACTGGGAATTATAAAATGTGCTGTTTGGGTTTCACTGCCTGCACATGGATGCCAGAGGGAAGGAATCGGTGGTGATGTGGAGTCTCTCAGCTGCTGGGCACACGAGAGTCACTCTCGACTCTGTGCGTGGCATCTGCCTGACCTTACTGCCCAAATGGAACGCAGGCTGGGACAGTGCTGGAAACCCCTCATCCAGCCCTATGGCTGGAGGAGTTGGGTGCTGGGTTTGTGGCTCCTACGTCAAAAAGCCCTTTATCCCTCTGTGTGTTCGCAGACCTTTCGCAGAGCTCCTCTCCCTCCCTGTCGGACCAATTGCAGATGGGCTGCGAGGAAGCGGCCTTGGGAGCGCTGAATGTGGAGTGCAGGGTCTGCGGAGACAAAGCCTCGGGGTTCCACTACGGCGTGCACGCCTGCGAGGGCTGCAAGGTATGATGTGTGCCATGGGGAGGGCTGGCTTCACCAGGATTAGACCCCAGTGAGCACGCTGCTGTCTCTTCAGACAAGCAGGATTGCAGCAAAACAGGGATGCAGGCTCGAGTGATTGTAAAAAAAAACCCTTCTGCAACCTTCCCAGGGAGTGTGGAGAGTAGAGGCAGCACACACAGGCTGTCTGGGGGAGGCAGCTGAGATGTGTCCAGACCAAATCTTGCGCTGTCATGCTTTACTCTGTAAGGCAGGTCTGTCTGTTCCCACGGGGACCCTGGCTCTGCTTTAAAAGATGCTTTCTGTGCTGCAGATCAGCATTGAGCTGTGTTTATCCCCCCTGGGATCACTGGCTGCAGCTGGATGTGCCTCTGAAATTCTTTTCCCCCACAGCAGATGCCAGCGGGGCTGCATTAGCTGCCCGGGCTCTGCCAGACATTCCTCCAGGCTGGGGCCGGCCAGCATCTCATTCCTTCATCACTCCCTGCCGGCTGTCTGCAGGATCACCCGCAGTACAAGAAAGATGTAGAACTGTTGGGGAGGGTTCAGAGAAGGGCCACAAAGCTGATTAGAGGGCTGGAGCACCTCCCCTATGAAGAGAGGCTGAGGGAGCAGGGCTTGTTCAGCCTGGAGAAGAGAAGACTGCGGGGGGACCTCATTGCAGCCTTCCAGTGCCTGAAGGGAGCAGAGGAACAGGAGGGCAATCAGCTTGTTAAAGGGCAGAGCCTGGCAGGACAAGGGGGTGGAGTGAAGCTGAAGGAGGGAAGGGTGAGATGAAATATTAGGGGGAAGTTCTTTGCAGAGAGAGTGGTGAGGGGCTGGAACAGGCTGCCCAGAGAGGGGGTGGGTGCCCCGTCCCCGGGGGTGTTCAAGGCCAGGTTGGATGGGGCCGTGGGCAACCTTGTGTAGCTCCAGGCCTGGAGGTTCGTGTCCCTGCCTGTGGCAGGGGGTTGGAGCTCTGTGATCCTTGGGGTCCCTTCCAACCCAGCCCATTCTATGATTCTATGATCACACACACTGTGTCTGGCACTGGACAGGGGGCTGCCCTCCACCTTTCCTCCTCTGCAGCCCCCTTCTCCCACCACAGAACCCTTCCTTGAGCCAGAGGCTGTGCTTATGGCAGACTGTCCGGGGGCTCATCCTCCCCACCCAGCTGAACTTCCACAAGGCTCCTGGGGATAATAAACCAGCTTGATCCCAAAGCAGAGGCACTAACAGTGCTGCTGTCCCTCTGTCCCTCCCTGTGCCCGCTGCTCACAGGGTTTCTTCCGCCGGACGATCCGCATGAAGCTGGAGTATGAGAAGTGTGAGCGGAGCTGCAAGATTCAGAAGAAGAATCGGAACAAGTGCCAGTACTGCCGCTTCCAGAAATGCCTCTCACTGGGCATGTCACATAACGGTGAGTGCCACAGCCCTGGGCGGCTGCGTGCCACAGGGCCATCTGCCCTGCTCTCAGGGGTTCACATGGGGAGGCTGTGTGTATCCTCTGTTATCCCGTGGCTCCCTTCTTGCTAAGGGATTGTCTTTCAAAACAAATGGTTTGAGCCTTTGCCTCTGCATCCTCTTCTTCTGCCCAAGAAGGGGCTGTTCGTTCCCACTGTGCAGGCTGGCTGTCGGCACACGGCTCTTGGCACACGGCTGTCCCTTACAGGTTGACCCAACAGGAACTGTACACACAGATTGCTCTTCTGTACTGGGGTTTTTCAACTTTAGGTGTAACCAACTTGTTCCTGGCCAAGCCAAGGTGTTTATGGGGGAATCAGGGCTCGTGTGAGAGCCCAGAGAAGCAGGGATGGGAGCTCAGTGTGAGGTGGTGATGGCTGTTTCATGGAGGGGGGATGCTGGAGTAGCTGCAGCCCTAGAGAAGCATCTCCACCTAGCTGCAGATGTTCACCAGCAGACCTCTGTGGTGGCAGAGCAGACCGCTGCTCCCACGGACACATCTCCAGGGGTCATCCCCAGTGTCCTGACACCCTGCTTTCCCCCCACAACCGCAGCAATCCGCTTTGGCCGCATGCCAGAGGCAGAGAAGAGGAAGCTGGTGGCGGGGCTGACAGCAAGTGAGATCAGCTCCCAGAACCCGCAGGTGGCTGACCTGAAAGCTTTCTCCAAGCACATCTACAACGCCTACCTGAAAAACTTCAACATGACCAAAAAGAAGGCGAGAGGTATCTTGACTGGGAAGGCCAGCAGCACCCCAGTAAGTTCCCTCCCCAGGGCAGGTGGGGCTGGCTGTGAAACAAGATGGGAGCTGCTTAGCTTTTCCTGGGAGATCACAGAATCACAGGACTGTAGGGGTTGGAAGGGACCTCAAGAGATCATCAGGTCCAACCCCCTGCCGAAGCAGGGTCCCTAGGACAGGGCGCACAGGTCGGCGTCCAGACGGGTCTGGAATCTCTCCAGTGAAGGAGACCCCACACCCCCTGGGCAGCCTGTCCCAGGGCTCCCTCACCAGGAAGAAGTTCTTCTGCATATTGGTGCAGAACTCCCTGTGCTCCAACTTGAGGCCATCGCCCCTTGTCCTGTCACCACAGACACTGAGAAGAGGCTGGCCATTTCCCCCTGTGTCCCACACTTCAGATATTGATAACCATTGATCAGATCCCCTCTCAGGCTTCTTTTCTCCAGGCTGAACAGCCCCTGCTCACTCAGCCTTTCCTCATAGGGGAGATGCTCCAGGCCCTTAATCATCTCCATAGCCTCTGCTGGACTCTCTCCAGGAGATCCCTGGCTATTTTTATACCAGGGAGCCCAGAACTGGACACAATACTCCAGGTGGGAGTATTGCACATCTCCATCCTGCTGGCACTGGTAACTGCAGCCAAGTGGGCTCTTCACATCCCACCCCTCACTGGGGAAATTCCCATTGCTCTGCAGACTTGTGCTGTTGTGGCTGGATGTGGATTGTCTGGGCGCTGTCCGTAGGCAGATGTACAGCTAAACACCAGTGTCCTTAGAAGTGACATGTTCCTAACTGCTCACTTCTTTTCCAAGCAGCCTTTTGTGATCCATGACATGGATACCTTGTGGCAGGCAGAAAAAGGGCTGGTCTGGAAACAGCTGGTGAACGGCATTCCCCCTACAAGGAGATTGGGGTGCACGTCTTCTACCGCTGCCAGTGCACCACGGTGGAGACTGTGCGGGAGCTCACCGAGTTCGCCAAGAGCATCCCCAGCTTCATAGACCTCTACTTGAACGACCAAGTGACTCTGCTGAAGTACGGGGTGCACGAGGCCATCTTTGCCATGCTGGCCTCTATCATGAACAAGGATGGGCTGTTGGTGGCCAACGGGAACGGCTTCGTGACCCGGGAGTTCCTGCGTAGCCTGCGCAAGCCCTTCAATGAGATCATGGAGCCCAAATTCGAGTTTGCTGTGAAATTCAATGCGCTGGAGCTGGATGACAGTGACCTGGCTCTGTTCGTGGCTGCCATCATCCTGTGCGGAGGTGAGTGGGCGAGTGTCAGGGAGAGTCCTCCTGTGCTTAGAGGTGTGTGGGGCTGGCCCTGGGATCACCCAGGCTTCTCTTAGGGGGGTCAGGAGACAAACTGAACAGTTCCAAAACCAAAGCTGCTCCACAGAGGCAACGCCTGACAACCTTGGACCAAGAAAAAGGAGCGTAGAAGTGACTTCTCATATGCTGTGGGATACATTGTCCGAGGGCATGTTTCTCTCCTTGTCTAGTTGACGAGGTTGGAGTCGTGGTGGGTGGGTTGGAGTCACGGTGGGTGGGTTGGAGTCATGATGGGTGGGTTAGTCCCTCCACATTCCTTTCCCCAGGAGGAACGCATGCTTTGGAGGGCTACACCATAACACTACAGCTACCATCCTTCCTCTCCACAGACCGTCCCGGCCTGATGAACGTGAAGCAGGTGGAGGAGATCCAAGACAACATCCTGCAAGCGCTGGAGTTTCACCTCCAGTCCAACCACCCGGATGCCCAGTACCTCTTCCCCAAGCTGCTGCAGAAGATGGCTGACCTGCGGCAGCTGGTGACAGAGCACGCCCAGCTGGTGCAGAAGATCAAGAAGACAGAGACAGAGACATCTCTACACCCTCTTCTGCAGGAGATCTATAAGGACATGTACTAAGGATCTGCTATTTATGAGAACGAAGCCATGGATTCCCAGCAAGACTCTTTGTACAGAGACAAAGAAACACTTCCCCCATGTCTTCCATTTCTTCTACTGGAAACTCTTTTCTACCTGACCCTGACGTACGGTACATGGGGCAAGATGCCCTCAGAGTTTGCAGCCGCCTCCTAGGCCACAGGGCTTCCGTTAACACACACTAACGAGTTCACAGAGGCAGATCATAAGCTCCCGTTTCCGTTACTACGGCCCCGGCTCTTCAGCTGCTCCCTGGAGCCCCTTTGGAGCGGCCAACGGCCCAGCCAGTGGGGTTCCTGCCAGTGGGGGCAGCCTGGGAACGGTGCAGGATGCTCTGGGCATTTGGAGACGGTGCGGGTATCCATCGGGATATCCATCAGGATATCCTTCGGGGCCAGCAGCAGCACTTAGAGTGTGTCTTCCTTCTCTTTTCTGTATTGCACTCTGAAAACATGGTCCTGAGCCGGGAAGTCTAGGACAGAGTAATGAAAAGAAGCCTCTCTCTGTCTCTCTCCCAAAGAAAAGCTGGAGTATTTGAAGATGGGTAGGGCTGTTCTAGCAGAGACACCCCTCACCCCCTCACTGTGTGGCTTATTCCTGTCCCCTCCCAGAGGGATGGTGGGTGGGATCTCTGCCTTCCCAGGAGTGCTGTGTGGGAGCCTTTGCTTCTGGAACCATCCCCCTTTTAGAGGGAGCCTGCCCCTTGGCACCTCAGTGTGAGGGATGGGGAGGTGGGAGGGGAAAAAAGGGCTTGACTCCTAAAAACTTCACCTTCAAAGCAGAGGCCGGTGCCTGCATCCTTCCCTGGGCACAGGCCTGAGTTCCCAAAAGGCTCCGTGCAGGGTCCAGGGGAGCCTGGGGCTGGTCTGGGTTTAGGGATGACAGCTTCTCCTGCAGCTCCCTTCCCCTGGGGGGGCCGGGGAGGGGGCTGCAGGGCAGTGCAGGCAGCAGAGGCTCCCCGGTGGCACAGCTCCCGTGAGCGGCAAAACGCTTCCAGAGCACCAGCAAGGAGAAAGCCACAGCCTGCCCACGGCACTCACGATGCTGAGCTGCCCTGCCTCAGTTTCCCCTCTGTGAAAGGGAGCTGGATGTCACCTCTCTGATCAGAGGGGGAGCACGAGGACTAATTAGTGCATTGGTTGCAAAGAGCTTTGCAGCTGTAAATCACAGTATAAATGCCAAGTATTTATTGAAGGGGGGTGGCGGGGGAGGGATGCTCACAATGAGCAGGAGCTTCCTGGCGTGTGGGGCAGGGTGGGGGAACCTGCCCTGTCCTCCTGTGCATCATCCAGAGTGTGGGGACAGCTCCAGGCCCCCAGGGTCTCCCAAAACCTGGGACTTCACCTCACAATTGTAGTGAAACACAGCGCTGCTGCCTGTGCCCAGCACAGGACCCCTGCGTGGGGGCTGCGTCACCCAGGCTCAGGGAGAGAGGACAGACCTGGGAAGGGCTCGGACCACTCTTGGGATGATGGTTTGTGACCCTAAGAAGTGGCACTTGCCCATCTGCAGCTCGTGGCCCCGTGTATCCTGAGCAGCCTTATTAAATACTGACACTCCCACGGTGGGGTTGGGGGAGCAGATGAGTCTGGTTTGTTTTCCTTCCTTCCTCTTCAGGGGAGCAGATTTCCCTGGTGCAATAATTCCTTTCAAACCCAAAGGGGAAGAGCGCTGGGCTTCCACACCATGTCACAGGGCTGCCCGCTCCCAAACCCACCCCTAGCTCCTTGCCGTGCCTCAGTTTCCCTGCCCTCTCCCTGCCCAGCCCCTTCCCCTCCCTACCTCGCAAGGGTGTTATGAATTACAGTTTCTAAAGCACTTTGAAGCCCTCTTGGGGAAGGCACCAGAGATGTGTGTGCTGGATGGATCCTGGGGGGGCTTTGTCCTTCCCCAAGCCCCCGTGGCATCCCCCACCACGGCTGGTATCCCCACTACGGCCGGCACACAGGACTCCCCTGTCCATCACCTGGGGGAACCTTTTGCTCTTCCCCCCTGCCCCCAGCAGTTTAACAACCCCCAAACTGAAATGTATATTTTTGCTAGAAGTACAAACCTCCAAGTGTTTTTAATAATATAAACAGTGTCCACAGACTGACTTGACTTTAAATAAACCCCAACTAAATATTTAAGGACTCTTGAGCATCCGCCCTTTCTTTGTGGGGAGGGGGGTTGCCTTTGGGGGGGTTTCCAGCAGAGGTGATGAGATTTGCTGTGATCCCCACTGATTCCCCCTCACTCCCAGGGTTTTCCTGTCTCTGCTATTGTCGTGGTGTCACCCCGGCTGTGGGCTGAGATCCACGCAGCTGCCTGCTCCTGAAAGGAAAAGAGCAGGGGAAGAGGGAAAAAGGGGGAAACAAGGGAAGGGAAAAGGAAGGGGAAATAACTCCAAACCCAAGAAACTGAGAGGCCCGTGGGTTGGGATAAGGAGAGTTTACTGAGAGAACAGAAAGATCAAATATCCCAATGCTAACAGGACTTGAGAGCAAAAGAAGATGAAACTCTTGATCCCCAATGCAGTTTCTCCCCGACCCACACAACTCAGGGACCACCCAGAGCTGTCCCGGAACCCGACCGTCCCCCCAAGCAGCACGCGTCCCGCCACCGCCCCTCTTCTTCCTCCCCTCAGCCCCCCGTTCTCCTGGGCAGGACGTCATTGCCATGGAATACTCTCTTTGGCCCATCTGGGGCACCTGTCCTGGCTTCGCCCCTCCTTTCTCCTGAAGAGAGAAATAGGAAGAAGCTGAGAAAGTCCTTGACTGTCTGACTGCAACTAAGAACATCAGGGTGTTCTCAGCACTGCTTTCATTGTAACTCCCAAACACAGCATCCCATCAGCTGCTACAGATGGAGTTAACTCTATCCTGACTGAAACCAGGACAGCTATCAAACCCAAAGGCAGGGAGAGCCGGTCGTGAGCGGGGTCCCAGCCGCAGAGCCGGGCTCTCCCTGCCCCGAACCTCCTCCAAGACCCCAGTTGCGGGGTGAACCCAGGCAATAAGCCAGGACTGGGCGCTGCAGGGCACCGGGACAGCCCAGCCATGTGCTGACTCTGGTCTGAGCCTCCCAGGCTTTATAGAGTGCAGCTGCAGACCCCTCCCAGGCTCCCCTCACTCCCGTTCCCTCAGGACCATCCCTGCCCCGGCCTTTCCCCCGCGCCCGGAGGCACCGGCAGCCGGGGCGGGGCGGGGCGGGGGTTAAGCCGCTGTGCCTGCCGGGCAGGTGGCCGTTACTTGGGTGGGGACCGGATGCTCCCCCCGGCCCAGCCAAGGCCATAAGTACCCCGGCGAGGTCGCCCACCGCTTCGTTCCGCTGGGGAAGAGATGGAGCTGGGCTCCTTAGTACCATCCGGAGCGCTAAGGGCCCGGGGGGCTCTCGGAGACCCCTGTGCAGGTAGGGCTTGGGAAGGGAAGGGGGCTTGGGAGCAGCTTTTGGGGGGAGGGAGGGGCACTGGCTGAGACTCTCTGTGGGGCGGAGAGTGATTTGAGATGCTCTTGAACCCCAGCACGTCCCCGTTTCCCGGGGAGGGGACAGAACCTGGCCATGCGGCTGCAACCCCCGCCCCCCCCCCCCCAACTCTGGATCTGGGGATTCCCCGCAGCACCCCATCCCTACCAACCCCAAAACAGGGGCTTCTGTCCCTTTCCATGCCCCCCACCTAGGAAAGCAGGGGCAGCCCCAGCCCTCCCTTACCCCAGGTTTGTTTCCGTGGTCCCCCAGCTCCCTCCCCCACCTCATCCTGGCACCCCACTCTCCCCCTCTGCCGGCCCGGCTCCGGGCTCGTTTGCTCTGCAATCAGCCGGGAGATAAGGCTGGATGAGGCAGGAGAGCCCAGCCCCTCCTGAGCCCAGGCACCCCGGGGGGCTCTGCAAACGTGGCCCCTTCCAGGCCAGGCTGGTACCCAGGGAGGGTTATGGTGGGAGGGGGTCTGACCCCGACCCTGTGGCTTCTCTGGCTGGCAGGCATTTTGCCCGTGGATCCTGTCGCTGGGGCCAGAGCTGCTGCTTCTCACACGACAGAAAGTCAGCCCAGGTCTGCAGGTACTTCCAGAGTGGGTTCTGCAGCTATGGAGAGCGGTGCAGGTAAGGGGGCGGTGGGGAGGGGGCCTGATGCCACAAGGATGGGCTGGAAGCCACGAGGTGTCATGGGAGGCTGACTGGATCCTCTGTCTGTCCCTGGGCTCCTCTAGCTACCAACACATCCAAGAGGAGCCAGTGTCTGTGGGGACCCGCACAGAGCCCAGCAGCATCCCTGCAGCAGTGGCCCGGGGCCGGGGGAGATCCTGTCGCCGCTTGACCCACCCTGTCCCCAGCGTGATGAATGGGGCTGGCAGGCTCCCAGCTGCAGATGCTGAGGAAGAAGAGAAAGACATGGAAAACATCCCCTGTGGGGCCATCAACAGAGATTCTGTCTGCACACAAACTCAAGGTGCCTCAGGTAGGTGCTAGGGTGCCCAGGGACCAGTGGGGGTGAGAATAGTGGGGTGGTCATGGAGGAGCATCCTGACATGTGTCTGCCCTTGACCCAGGTAGTCATCATCATCCTTCTCCTCCTGTCTCTGGGCAGGGCCCAGCTGGGGCTCTGGAGTGCTCTCCTAGCACGTTTTTTAGGGTGGGGACCTTAACTGCTGTGCCTGTGCCTCCAAGCAGGCAGCTCTTTGGTGATGGGGCAGGATGAGCTTTTTCCCCCTCTAAGAGCTGTCCTGTCTGCAGGCTCCCAGCCGCGACGACGGGGGCAGGATCTGAGCTCTCGGGACCCCAGAGATGCAGCAGTGGAGAGGACATCACAGACTGACCCTGCAGAGGTGGGCTTGGGGCTCTTCTGCAGCCGGACAGTCCCCGTCACCCTGTGTTGGCCCCCTAGGTCGGGGCAGTGATGGAGCTGAGGGGTTGCAGTGCTGTCCTGTTCCACTTGTAGGTCCCTGTGGAGCCGGGCGCTGCGGTCGCAGTCTCCACCGCAACGCTGAGGGCACGGAGTGAGGCCGTGGTGTGTGGCATCTGCATGGACCGGGTGTATGAGAAGCCGCTGCCAGAGGAGCGGCTCTTTGGGATCCTCCCCAACTGCAGCCACGCGTACTGTGTGAGCTGCATACGCAAGTGGCGGTGCAGCCGGGACTTCCAGAACATGGTCATCAAGTGAGTGGGGCTGGGGACAAGGCAGGGTGGGCAGTGGCACCCCTTCTGCACCCTGAAATCCTTCCTTTGGGTCTGGTGGATGGGGCTTTGGGACTGGGAGCAGCTTTCCTTTGGAAATAAGCCCTTTCGGAGCTGGGGTGGGGATGCTGGATGAGGCTACCCAAGCACGGGTGCTGACCCCCTCTGCTCCTTGCTGCTTTTTTGGGACACCCACCTGCCCCCATTGCCTTCACCCAGGGCCTGCCCCGAGTGCCGCATCACCTCCAGCTACTACATCCCACACAAATACTGGGTCTCGGATGCAGCTGAGAAGGAGAATCTCATCCAAACCTTCAAGGCACGGACAGGGTGAGTGTATGGGGCTCCAGCTCCAGGCTCTGTGCTGCTGGGCTCCAGGAGCTGCTCTCACAACTGCTCTTGGAATCCTCCAGGAAAATCAGGTGCAAGTTCTTTACCCGGAACCGTGGCCGGTGCCCATTCAAGTCAGACTGCATCTACCTGCACGAGCTGCCCGCCCGCCGGCTGCTGCCGCGCCAGCGGCAGCGCCCGAGGATGCTGCTTGTGAGTAGGGGGGTGATGCCTTTGGGGGGAGGGGGTGCTGGGGGCAGCGCGTGGCTTGTGCTTGAGGGGCTCATCCTCTGCCCTGTGCTGCAGGAGTTCGGCCCTTCTTCCTTGGAGAGCTCTGATGAGGAGGATGAGGAGCTCTGCATGCTCGAATGGGCTTTCACCCTGGCGCTGTCGGAGTTGGACTTTGGGTACTCGTTCTTCAGCGACTCCAGCGACTCCGACTGAGCTGTGGGGCACTGTGGGGGGCTGGGGTGCCCTTCAGCAGCAAGGGGACATCATCTGCCCTGCTTTGGACATGCTCAGCTGCTCCCAGCGTGGCTTTTGGGGGGGGGGTAGGGGGTGTTGTGGGGTGGGATGGGAAATAGTCTGCCTGGTATTTATCAGTCCCCCCAATACTGGCTGAACCCCCATCGGGCCTCACATCCTTCCCCCCTCCCCCCAGGAAGATGCTGGAGGGCGGGGGGGGGCAGAGCTGTAGGGATCCTGAGGCAGTGGGGCTCAGTCCCTCCCACTCTGTCCTCACCTCCTTGGTGCTCTGCACCCATGGGACACCTCGTGGAGCCGGGTTGAAGGGCTGGGGGAGGCAGTGGAGGGGTTTTAATGCCCGTGGGGCTGGAGCAGGGGAGCGGGGCAGCAGCAGGGGGCTGTTTTAAACTGCTTTTAGCCAAATAAAATGTGCTGCGCAAGGTGATGCTGCCTGGGGGCTCTGTCCGGGGGATGGAGGGGGCACAACCGCTTCGAGGGGGTGAGGTTATTTAGGGGTGGGAGGAGCGGAGGACGCTAGCGTTTGGCTTTAGGGGATTTAATTGCATAACACGCGTAATTTGCATGGGGAGTGTCCTGGTTTCAGTGAGGATAGAGTTAACTCCACTTGTAGCAGCTGATGGGATGCTGTGTTTGGGAGTTACAATGAAAGCAGTGCTGAGAACACCCTGATGTTCTTAGTTGCAGTCAGACAGTCAAGGACTTTCTCAGCTTCTTCCTATTTCTCTCTTCAGGAGAAAGGAGGGGCGAAGCCAGGACAGGTGCCCCAGATGGGCCAAAGAGAGTATTCCATGGCAATGACGTCCTGCCCAGGAGAACGGGGGGCTGAGGGGAGGAAGAAGAGGGGCGGTGGCGGGACGCGTGCTGCTTGGGGGGACGGTCGGGTTCCGGGACAGCTCTGGGTGGTCCCTGAGTTGTGTGGGTCGGGGAGAAACTGCATTGGGGATCAAGAGTTTCATCTTCTTTTGCTCTCAAGTCCTGTTAGCATTGGGATATTTGATCTTTCTGTTCTCTCAGTAAACTCTCCTTATCCCAACCCACGGGCCTCTTAGTTTCTTGGGTTTGGAGTTATTTCCCCTTCCTTTTCCCTTCCCTTGTTTCCCCCTTTTTCCCTCTTCCCCTGCTCTTTCCCTTTAAGGAGCAGGCAGCTGCGTGGATCTCACAGCCGGGGGGACACCATGACACCATGACAAGGGTGATTTGCATACGGCGCGCGCTTTTGTAGCGCGGCGGATCCGGAAGCGGCGCGTGCGGGGCCCGGGAGGGAAAAAGGGGCGCACCGGGTACCCCCCGCACCCCCGTAACCCCATCCCTGCCTCCGTCCCGCCCCCAGGTGAGTGTGTTCGTGCCCCGGGCGGGCGGGAGCCGGTAACGGGCCGGGCCGAGGGAGGGTGTGGGGGGGGTGGTGATGGGGCCGGGCTTGGCCGGGGGTGGGGGGGGGGTGGTGATGGCGGGGGGTGGTGATGGGGTGGGGGGGTGATGGGGCTGGTATTGGCCGGGGGTAGGGGGGGGGCGGGGGGTGATGGGGCCGGTCTTGGCCGGGGGAGGGGGGTAATGGGGCCGGTCTTGGCCGGGGTGGGGGTGATGATGGGGGTGGGGGGGTGATGGGGCCGGTCTTGGCCGGGGGAGGGGGGTGTAATGGGGGGGGGGGGGCGGGTGATGGGGCCGGTCTTGGCCGGGGGTGGGTGGGGTAATGGGTTGGGGGGGGTGATGCGGCCGGTCTTGGCCGGGAGTGGGGGGTGTGATGGGGCCGGTCTTGGCCGAGGGGAGGTGTGTGATGGGGGTGGGGGTGATGGGGCGGGTCTTGGCCGGGGGAAGGGGCCGCGGTGGGGAGAGGGGACCTCTGCCAGCGGCACCTGGGGGTTCCCTCTCAGCTCCCCCTTCCCCGGGGGAGCGATGGGCTGGCGGTGGGGGAGCTGCGGGTGGCTCTAGAGAGCTCGGAGGGGCGTCCTGGCAGTGCAACGCTGCTGCACCCCGAGGTGATGGAGGTGACAGCGGATCCTGCTACATGCAGGTAAGGGCACCCCCCATGAGGGGGGACCCCGGGGTTTAGCTCCAGAGCTGGTTCCTGGATGCTCCCATCCTCCCCACACCCTTCTTGGTGTACCCAAAATCAAAGCCCCCCCTGGAATTTTCATGCAGAAAATTACAAGAAACATCCAAGCACACACAGACCCCCACCCCTGCAGCGATGGAGCCCCCACCCCTGCCCTGGCTGCAGAGCTTCGACAAGCCCTGTCGCCTCCTGCTCTACGCTCTCGCCTCCGGCTCCTCCGGGACACTGGCCGCCCTCCGGATGCTGCAGCGGGTCCAGGCCCGGGAAGGGCCCGGGCTGGGGTTCCCTTGGCCAGCCTTCACTGCAACCCTGTGCGCTGAGGAGCCCACGCTGGAGGGCCCAGGGGGTGCCCTGGCTGTGTGAGTTGGTTGTAGTTCCAAAACTCTGGCGTTGGGTGGGAGGCTTGGCGTGTTGGGTGCTCCGTTTGGCACCGTGCATCCTCTTCCCCCTCTCAAGTCCCCCGGTGCAGCGATCTGTGAGGGATCCATATGTGAGGCCAGAATTGTAGCAGGGATCCCACAACCTTCCATCCCACGTCTGCAAAAGCTAGCTGAAGGCGTTTGCAGCCCCCTCTTCCTTTCCCCATCCCCTTAAACCTCACTCCGCGGGGCAGGTTGGTGATAGGGACTCTGGGATCCGCTCTGATGCATCACTTCTCCCTCTTCTCTCCTCTTCCAGCAAGCCTCGGCTGCTGCTGCTCCCCGTCGTGTGCCAGAGGAACCTCTTCTCCCTGCTGCACGTGGTGCAAGCCTTGGTGCCAGAGGGATGCCTCAGCCAGCTGCTCCAGGCCTTGGAGCAGGATTCCCACGTGGATCCCTGGGTACAGGCACTGGGGGATCTACTTCAGCCAGGAGTGAGGAGAGAGGAGTGCCCTCCACCCCCTGCTCCCTTCTCACCAGCAGCCCAGCACCAGCTTGAGTGTCTGTGCCAAAAACTTGTCCAGAACAAACCAGAACGGGGAAGAAAATGGAACTGGTGCTTCAGTAAATGGCCCAGTGCTGCTGGGGATGTGGCTGAGCCTGGGCTCCAAGGTGGGAAGCACAAGAAGGTGTCAGAGGAGAGCCTGGAGCTGGATGAGGAGAGAGGAGGGAAGAGGCTGCTGCTGGAAGAGGCGGCGGCATTTGAACCCCCAGAGACCCATGGAGAGGGAGATGTGGCAGGGGTGGAAGAGGAGGTGCCTGGGGAGCCTTCAGAGAACAGGTCTGCTCAGAGCCTGGCTGGAGATGCTCTGGAAAGCTCCCAGCAGGATGCAACCAGGATGGAAAGCTCTGGGAAGCCCAAGAAGACTTCTCAGACAAAGCAGGCAGCAGAGATCCAACCCTTTCTCCAGGTACTGGCCAGGGTTCACTTTCCTCTTCCAGCCTGGGAGCCTCTGTGGTCTGACCTCATTTCACCTCATTTTCCCTAGGTACACGGCCCAAGGCTGAAGATGCTGCTGCAGAAGGAGTCCAGGGTGAGGGGTCTTGAACATTCCTGGGCTGCTGGAGGGGATGGGGGAGGAGGTGGGAATGAAAAGGGCCCCTCTGAGTCTCTGCATCCTGCACCTTGCAGAGATTTGGTGTAGGGTGGGTGGCAGGAGGTGAAGGGAAAGGTCCCTGAAGCTGCATCTTGTGGTGTTACTCCTCAAGGGAGATGTTTCCCTGCAGCACTCGGAGCTGAGTGTCCCACTGGAACTGCGTGTCCTGAACGACTGCTCTCCCAGCCAGGTCAGCCTCAGCATCCTTGCAGCGCCACAGAGGCTCTGCCACTGTCCCTAATGCTCCTCTTCCATCCCCAGCTTGAGGGGCTGTGCTCCTTCCTCCAGCTCTCCACGTGCCCGGAGCCACTTCTGGTGCATTTCTGCAGCTGGCTCCTGGCTCTCACCCCTGACCTCAGCTACACCAGTGCAGCCATCCTGGCAGAGCAGCTCTTCCTCCAGAGAGTAAGCACAAGGCCAGAGGTTTCCTGTGCCCCACTTCCCTCACTGCCACCCCATTTCATGCCTCTTCTGTCCGTAGGTGCTGTCCCTCACCCAGCCACCCTCCCGTCACCTCCTGGCTGCCATCACTTTGTTTTGCTCCAAGTATTCCCAGCCCTTCTGCAGAGTCCTGGTGGCTGCGGTCCTACGGGACCCAGGGGAAGGTGTGATGGGCTCATGGGAGCCAGAGAGGGGTTGAGGGAGGCTGGAGAGGGGCTCACAGGGGTCAGAGAGGGGCTGGGGGCTCCATCCAGCAGGAAGGGAACCCCCAAGGGCAGAGTGCTGTTCCCTTGGGAGAGGGAATCTCTGTTTCGCAGGGGCTGGTGCTGTGGTTGAGCTGCAGGGGGTGGAGTAACCCCAGTAGCTAGAAGGGGCAAAGTGTGGTTTCTGAGTGTCCTGGATGAGGAGTAACCCTGTGGGAGTGGGAGATGGGAAGGATTGGGCATGTTGCTGTGGATCTGGCAGCCTTGGGAGGTCCTTCCCCCTTCTAGAATCGCCTGGCTTGGAAGAAGCCCTTTAAATCAAGTCCAACCACAGCCTAACCCTGCCTGGCCCACCTCTAGATCATGTCCTTCAGCACTTCATCCAACAGCCTTTTAAATACCTCCCAGGATGGTGACTCCACCACCTCCCTGGGCAGCCTGTGCCAGTGCCTGACAACCCTTTCAGTACAGACATTATCCCTGATACCCAACCTAAACCTCCCCTGGTGGGATTTTAAGCCATTCCCTCCTCTTGCTTGTTGCTCCTCTGCTCTCACAGGCACTGAGCAGACCAAGCTGGTGTGTGAGCTGGTGGAGGAGTGCCTGGAGCCTGACTGCGTGCGGCTGGTGCTCAGGTAAGAGGTGGCATTGACAGCAGCTCTGCTTCAGCCCTCACGTCTGCCTCGATGGGTCTGGCTGGCTCTGGCTGCCCAGCAGCACCAGCGAGGCTGTGGGAGCATCGTGTCTCCTCTTCATCATTCTCTGCAGCCAGGTCCTGGAGTTGTCCCTGTCTGAGGAGCTCCTGTCAGTGCTGCAGGCTGTGCTGGGCCGGCAGGTGAGGGCACTCATCTCCCTGGGTTTCCATGCTGGCTCCAGCAAGGACCAGCTCTCCTCCTTGCTTGCTGCTCTCTTCCAGGAGGTGCTGCCCCCTGAGCTCTTCGACCTCCTGGTCCTGACTCTGTGCCAGCAGGCGCCAGCCTTCTCCACATCGCTGAACTATGCCAAGCTCGTGACATCCTTGCTCACCTTGTACCAAAGCCAGGTGAGTTGAGGGTGTGCTTGGTTCCTGGGGGGCTGCAGCTGACCCCTGACCTGGCCCAGGGGTTTGGGGTGGGCTCCTGGCACCGCTTCTCTGCGATTACCTCACTCCTCTCTGTCCCAGGTCACCCCAGCCCACCGGAGCCGTCTGGCTGCAGCTCTGGATCGGAGTGGTGCAGCTCTGAAGAAGTCTCTGCAGGCTGTGCTGGAAGGAGCCAGGTGAGATGGATGCTGTGACCTCAGGGATGCTGTCCCTCTTGGGAGGGGGCTGGCAGGGGGCTCCCAGTCTGTCCTGGGTGGTGGGGAACCACTAAGAGCCATCAAAAATCATCTCAGTGGTGGGTTTCCCTCTTTTTGACTTCTTCTCCCTCCTCCATGCAGGTGAGCCCAGAGGGACCTGCCTGGCAACGGATGCTCCTTACGTGTTGGCAGTTGTGGCCTAGTCGCTCGCTGGGGTTCAGCCGAGCGGCCGGTGTAGGCCGCAGCACACCATGCCCAACACCTTGTGCTCAGCCATCCTGGCCTGAGGTGCTCAGTCACTGGGTAACACCATCCCAGACCCACCCACGCCCCAAGGCTCGATGATGAGGGTTGTCTTTGTTAAATAATTAATACATTTCCACTCATCTCTATGTCTGGTCAGTTTGTGGGACACCTCAGAGCCTGTGGGTGCTTTGCCACACTCCAGATGTTGCTCTTCCATGGGTTCAGGTCTTCCCAGAGCTGGCAGATCTCCCTCCCCTCCCTCTCTCTGGCAGCCTGGTAGGGTTTGTTTTAATCCCAACCCTTCCTACTTCAGGTGTTGGGATGGGCAATGGTGCACAGAGCTCACAGGTCATTAGCTCTTGATGCCCTTGGCTCATAGGTCATTAATTCTTGATGCCCTTAGCTCATCAAGGAATCAAGCTGTAAACTCATCTGAGGCTCTTTGAAGATGGTAATTCTGGGCTAGGCTTAATTGGCTGTCCTGATGTGTATCTTGGCTGCTGAAGGATGTTTGGTGCACATCATCCTCTCTAGCCACCAGCTCAGCTGATTTCTGGGTGATGCAGTAGGGTTATTTATCTGGTCTGGGGTTTGCACAGCTCAGGATGCAGGAGGGGGAGTTCAGATGAAGAACTGGTAAATTTGAATGTTCTTTAAATCTGCCTCTACGTGTGTGTCACACTTCTGCTTTTCCATGGGGCGATAATGCCACTTCCCCCTGTGAGGTGTTGAGAGATAGAGTAATAAAAAGTAATTCTGAGCCTGACTCTTCCCAAATTTTTCTCTTATATCCTTGAAAACACCCACTGGAAACCTCATCTGGGCAGGGTCTGGTCAAGAGGGATGGAAAGATGAGGGATGGGAGCAGATGGAGACTGAGGGAGGTAGTGCTGGAGCTTTCATGGAGGCTTTGAAGCATAGTGTACTTCAGGCACTGTTTAGAAACTCATAAACATTTACATCTCCAAAGGGAGAAGAGGGATTAAACCACATAGGTGTGATGTGTTACTGCTTTGTGTTTGCTCATTAATGTTAAACCCAGCCAGAGGATTTAAACTCTCAGGGGGGTAGGAGCCTTGCTCGCTGCTTCAGAGCACGGGTTTCTTTTAAAATAGGAACCTCTGGAGTTATTTTAGGTGGCAGCAGCCTGATGAGTCTTCAAAGTCTACATTAGCTGGAGGAAAGAAACCTCCAGGGAGCCAAATTGTTGATGTATTTGCATACCAGTTAGTGGCTGAGTATATTGAAGCTATTGTAGGGCTGCCCAAAATATGACATAAATAGAAGTTGTGCCCTGACCATCAAGGTCTGAGCCTGCTCATGTGGCTTTATTAGGTAGCAGCCTGCGGTCTTCACAGTTTCCCTGTGAAGCTTCTAGCAAGTGACCTTGGTGTCCTTGTCCCTGAGTGCTCTGGCTCCATGAAGATGACCAAAGACAAATTCATCTCCAAAAAATCCACCTGGTTGGGAGTTTCCTGGTGTCTTCGCTGAAGAAGAACCAGAGGAACATGTGTGCTGTGGAGAAGTCTGGGAATCCCTCTAGACTGGACTCAAAGCTTCTCCTGGCCACAGCTTCAAGGTCTCCTGGCTGTGGTGTGCAGGGATGCTTGGCTTTATAACTGCTTGCTGGTTTCTTTAGGCGATGGTCTCAGTTTGACAGGCTGTTCTTGGCTTCTACATGCTGTACTCAGCTGGAGATACTGGGAGTGTTGGGCCAGCCTATGTGGTTTTCCCAAGGAACAGTAGCCAAGCAGGGATGAGCTTTACAAACTGCGAGGGGGGTTTCCCTGTTCTGCTGGGAAGTGTTACACCAGCTTGTGGAAAGAGACTTCTTAGCCCTGTTTATCATGTTCCATGGATTCCTCTGGGTCATATGTGTGAGAGAACAGTTGGTTCACGAGAGTTGGGAGCCAAACCCTGGAGATGCTGGACGTGCTGGGGGGAAGATTGCTTGTTTGTGGGGTGATGGATAACACCCATGCAGCAAACTTCACTTTGGGCTTTTCTTGACCCTCTCAAGAACTTTAAAAATCCAACCTGAACAGTGCAAAGAGGTGGATGGGGCATAAACCATCAGCAGAACCTCATCTGGGAGCAGCCTGGGTTTGTCCTTGTCCTGGTTCAGCAGCAGTGTTGGTGAACTGAGCTCTTGGAGCTTTCCCAGGCTGTGTTTAGAAGGCAATGTATGGTTATCAGCCAGTATACTCCAGTATATGTTTCTTATTGCTTCCTCTTCTGTTGGTTGAGATTCTCCTCTGCAGTCAGGAGGGGATTGCCAGTTTGGGCTGAGAGGGTTTTTTTTAAGGGAATTAATGTTACATGATGGTGTGAGTTATCTGTCTGCTCTGCTGCCTCCTCACCCTTCAACAGTGACTTCAGCCAGCTGCCTGACAAGATGCTTGCCCTGTTCCTCAAGCAGCACCTTGGTTGGATGGTGGAGAACCACCCACCTTTGAGCCGCAGAGGTGTGCAACCACTGCATCCATGGATGCTAAAATCCCCAGCCTCAGAGCCACACTGGAGCTGGACCACCTCAGTGCCTGCCACACCATGTTGGGAGAGGCTTAAAACTCAGATGCTTTCCTAAAAATATCATAGATCCATCCTGTGATGAGCTGATGGAGTCACCCTGCTTCTCCCTGGAGGTAACCACGTTAACCACACACACATGATCCCCGACGTGCTGAGGGGGTTCTGCATTGAAATCTGGGGGTGGTGACACCCAGGTGTGAGGCTGAGCATCAGCAGTTGTCTCTTCTTTCATCTTGGAATTTTAAACTGAACCAGAGGAAGCCAAAAAAACACAAACACCCTCTCTGTGCCTGGTTGGGGGGTAGGTTGGCTTTGTTTAGATGTCTTTTTTTTTTCCCTCTAATAACCTTTTAATTAAAAGAGAATCGTGTTCCCCTGGTAGCTGCCAGATCCCTCTCAGCTGAGCAGACCAGGACTGTGCAGGGAGGGATTTGCCAGAGGGTTTGGGGTGTTGCTTTCCTGCTTGTTCCAGGACTGGAACCCCAGCATGGACCTAATAAATGGTGTTTGCCTCATCAGCAGTCGCTGCCAGCGTTGTCTGAGCAGCTTTACTCCAGGAGGTGGATAATCCAGGTGACCAGGGACTCCATGATCCGAGCTGTGGGTCTGGCCCTGGGAAGATGCCATCACGTTAGGCTGCTGCATCGCTGGAAGGAGACACGAGGGGCAAAGCCAGGGGTCTCCTGAGCGGGGTCTTGTTCATCCCACGGAGCAGGTCTGTGCTTGGGGAGCTGGGCTGCTTTGGTGTGCTTGAGGCCCTGTGATAGTAGTCACAGGGCTCCTGGGTTCAAAATAAGATTGGATTTAAAAAACCAACCCCACCAGCCTTGGGTGCTTCCAGTAAACACCCACAGAGGCTCTTTGAACCGGGGTGGTTTGCGAGGAGGCGGCGTTGACTCTCCTTGAGCCCCTCAGCAGATGGGGAGGGGAGGGAATAGCAGAGGTTTGGAGCAGAGATGTTCTGTTCTGGTGTGGGGGGAAAGTGATGTGCTGAGGTCAGTCCCTCCCACAGGGCAGCTTTTCTGCAGCCAGGACACTCGAGCAGAGGTTACAGAGCCCCAAGTGCCCCCTGCCCCATGCCAGGCTGCTGCTTTTGGGAGGAAGCAGGGGCTCTGTGGGGATGAGGCCAGCAGGACCAGGGTGTTGATGGTAAAGCATCCCAATGCCCTCGTGTCCTCTATCCCCTGAGCTCCATCCTTGGGGGCAGCTGGTTTGGTACCCTCTGTCTGCCCTACATTGTGATGCAAAGGTGCTTTTACTGCCACATCCTGCTATGGCTGTGGGCTCTGTCTGGGTGGGAGGGACCTTGTGCTTGGCTAAGAACAGCACCTGGCAATCAAATGTGGAGTTCAGACCCTCTGTGCCAAAGCAGACCCTTGTGTGCTGTGTGGAGGGCCCTTGAGGGGGAATGGCATCACAGTGCTTGGATGCTGAGCTCCATCCACTGAGTCTCAGCCCAAAGGAAGGGTCTTTTACCCCTCCTATTGCATCTCTTCTGAGACAAGCACCCAGAGATGGGACAGGCAGCGCCAGCCCAAACCTGACTCTGTGCCCAGAGAATTCAGCTGCATTTCATGCTGCCAGCCACCCAACAAGCTTTGTGAGCTGCTGGGAGAGTGCTGGGGGTAAGGGCTGTGCTGCCAGGGGTTATCACTGCTGTGCAGCCCCTGGGTGTGGGTACGTGGAGGGGGTGTGTGGGGGTGTATCCCACCTGTGGGATGCGTCCTGCTGCCCCTGCAAGCCCTGAGCATCATTTTGGGGTTTGAGCCAGGCAACCTCTCCTGGCTTCAGGACAAGAGTCTCAGCAAATCTTTCCCTGGAAAGAAGCCTGAGCAGCCAGCCCTTGCTCCTGGGAACTCTTGGGAAGGGGCAGCAGCCTTAGTGGTCTGGGGTGGGGGGAGGAGGAAATCCCTTAACCAAAGGCAGGGGATATATAACAACATCAGGCAGAAGGTGACAGTGCCAGGCAGCAGGTCCCACATCTTTCTAGTGCTGTCAGGGTGAACTTAGGATGTGCTAATCATCATTAAATGGTGCTAATCATGCACACAGCTGCTCGTGCTGCTGGGTATATGTGTTATGGGGAAGACAGCATGGGGATTTTTGGTTAGCCTTCTCCTAAGCCAATTCATGGCCTCGCAGCAGCTCTGCTTTTGGGTGAGGTCCAAGCAGGAGCTGTTTGCCAGAAAACCCATCCCTTGAAACTTCAAGGACACTTGAAATGCTGACCCGGTGGGGAGCATCGCTCGGTGGCTCTTTTCAAAAGCCACATCCCACTGTGGTACAGCACAGCTCCTCCTGCAAAGCTGCAAACAGGCTCCCTCAGCCCTCCCTGGCTGTTCCCTGGCCCTGTGCTCTTGCAGGCTGACCTCCTGGGGCTTATGGGATTTGCAGACCCCAAGGACCTGCCTCGTCCCTCGTGGTACATCAGGGTCCTCAGGCCAGGGGTAAGGGGAGGGGTAGCAGCACCTGCCAGCCTGCAGCCTGGACCTTCGTCGCGCTGAGCATCGAGCCTGGCTGTGCGTAAGCTCATTAGGGGAAGAAAGCAGCTTTAGGGGATGTGATGGATTTGAGCAAAGGGCTGGGGCAGGGGAAGGGGCAGTAAGGGTGATGGGTGGGGGGAAAGTGGGGCTGCTGAGAGGAGCAGGGGAGGTGGGGGTCCTGGGCAGAGCAGCCTCCCCATATCATCATACATGACACTTGCCATCCTGCTTTAGGTGTAGCGCCCAGCTCCCCAGTGAAGGTATGGGGGAGGGATCCCTGGTCTCAGTGGAGGTCCTGAGTACCACCACCCTGCCCTGAGCCTGCTGCTGGGGGGAGATGCTGAGCCCCAGGTCTGCTCCCTGAGCTATGGAGGCAGCAGTTGTGCTCTCTCCCAGGTCCGGGTACCAATTCCCACCTCCCAAAACATGGGTGCAGGACCCAACCCCATGCTGTAACGCTGTGGTCACCCAGCCACCTGCAAGAACTGCTCAGCCCGCCCCGGGCTCAGCACGGGGAGCTCCCAGCTGCTCCATGCATGTCCTTTAAAGGCCTTCTCAGATCCAGCTCTTCCCTGGCAGCTCCTGCCGCTGCAGATGCAGCCGCTCTCCCCTCTGGAGAGAATCCACCGCTGGCATCTTGCACCGTGTGGGGCCCCAGCACCCCTCGACCCACCGTCACCCAGCCTCGCCCTGTCCCTTGAAACCCCTTTTTTCCTGGGGCTGCTGGAGACCTGACAGCACCGGGTCTGAGCTGGGTGGCTCCAGCATCTCTGCCTTCTGCTGCTTAAGAGACATTCAGGCAGGTAACCACTCAGGGAGTGCTTGGTGGAAGCACTGGGTCTGGCTTCCCTGGGGAGTTGGGGGGGTTTGGGGGGGAGGGGGTTGTTTGTGCCACGTTGAAGCAGAGAAGCTGCTGTGTCTGTATTTCCATCTGGAAATTGAGATAAGCAGAGGATGTCTGTAAGGGTGTCTGGGCTTCTATTAAAGGGGTCTGCTGTGGCTGGGATGGAGCAAGAACTCCTCAGCTTTGCCCTTGGGAAAAACTCGGATGCTCACTGGTGTGATGAGTTTGGCTGATCTCTAGTGCTGGGGTTCCCAGGCCCCTGGGCAGAGTATTGGGGATGATTCCTTGTGTGTGGGTATGAAACGGGCTTGTTTTGGCACCTCCATCAGGCCTGAGCAGAGTCTGGGAGATGGGTGATGGGTCCCCCCATGCTGCTGGGGTCCCTGAGCTCACGCAGGTGTGTGAGGCTTCAACCAGTCCCCTTAAATCTCTCCTACATTTCATGTCCTGGCCAAAAAAATTATTAAAAAATCTCTTTTTGTCCCATATCTGTGTGTCTGTGGGCACGATCCTGGAGGAGATGCATCCTTCAGGAGAGCCCCTACTGCCCCCTGGGCTGGGAGAGGGGCTCTCTGGGCTCGATTCTGGCTCTCAGATTTTTAAGTGTTGCTGAACAGCTTGAATGAGGTGCCCAAACTCCCCTGGACTTGGGAAAATCTCTATCTCAGAGGCTGTGTGGCAGGGGAGGGATGCTCAGATGCTCAGGCTTCCAGAGGGATGCTTGGGGGCTCAGGCTGCCCGCTTCCAGGGGCACAGCAGGTTGCTCCCGCTCTGCATGGGTGCTCTCACTGACAAGTGGGTGCCAACTTACTTCTCTCCACGGAGATGGCCCACATCACAAGCCCCACAAGCAAGGATTACCCCACGGGAGGGAAGCAGGTCGATGAGTGGGGATAGTCCATCCTCAGTGCCACCCAGAAACGGGGCTTGTAATAAATTCCTGGTTCTCCTTGCTCCGTGCCCACCACAATCCCAGCAGCATCCTCCTGAATCTCAGCAGGCCTTCCCACCTCCTTTTCCCACAGCTCCATCCACGCTGAGCAGAGGAGCTGGGAGCTCCTGCTGGGTGAGAAAATGCTTTTAAAAATACCACGTTTAGAGGCGTTCTCCCATCTGCACGTGGGTAATACGGTGTGTCTCATGATAGGTGTGCTGGTCCTGGAGCCTCTGCTGCTCTTTAAATGAAGCCACCCCTGAAGATCCCGCTGGGAGAGGGGGATGAGGAGGTGCAGGGGGTCTCACAGGGGCGCCGAAGGCGGCAGCGGCAGAGGACGAGCCGCCGACCCAGCCCCTCACCTGGGAGGTATGTGCACAAAGGGGTCACCCCCCACCAGCTCCTGGGGTGCTGGGAAGGATGGGACAAGGACAGCGGTGCCAGGCGAGGGGGGATGCTGGCTGGAGCATCACCATCGCTTCAGCACAGCAGCCTCTTCTCCTGTGGTCACCACTCCTGGGGAACAACCCCCAGGCTTGCAGGGAGGAGAGGGAAAAGCTTTATTGGAGCCCTTTCCCAAGCCAGGAGTAAAATCTGGGGGTTCAAACCCTTTCCTGGCTGGATGTTGAGCTCCAGCGTGAGGCCATGAGCAGCCCCAATGCCTCTACGCACAGCTGACCTACCATTCCCTGCACGTTTCAGCATCCCCAACCTCCAGCATACAGGGATGCTGGATTTCCCAGCCCCTAGGATAGGGTTTTGGGGTGCTGGTGCAGTTTTTTGAGGGATGCAGGAGTACGTGCTATGGCCCTGTGGCAGTGATGTGAGACGGTACCCAGGCTGCACCACCAGCCCAGGTTTGTTGTGGTGCCTGGGAAGGGGTCGGCTCGCAGCGAGGGCCTCTTGGCAGCTGGGGCATCACCACTTAAATAAATAAATAAATAAATAGACCAGCTAATAAATGTGCTGAGGAGAAGCAGAGCCGTGGGCTGGTGACTCATTGCTGGCTGGAAACAGCTTCAGCGGGCTCCTCGGCGGTGTCTCTGCGGAGGGGGCTGCTGCCAGGGAGAGAGCGGGGACAGGGACGGAGCGGGCTGCAGAGGATGCTTGGAAAGGACCCAGGCCCGGAGCAGCATCCCACATGGATGCTGTGGTGGCTGGGGGAGGGCGGAGGAGGTGGGATGCTGCCTCTGCTGCCGGAGTTTCTTTGGGGTTTATCCAGGCTTCTCTCCGCAGGGAGCAGCAGGCAGAGCTGGCCGGGCTCCCTGTGTCTCCGGATGAAGGTAAGGGCAGCCCAGGGTGGTGATGGAGGGAGGGGAGAGAGGGGTGGTTTTGTCACCCTTCAACCCCTAAGCAGCATCGCACAGGTCCAGCGGGAGGGTGTCCCCTGGCCTGGCAGCACCTGCCTGCAGCCCCATACCTCTTCCAGCCCAGGGACCCCAACCTTGTGCCCCCTCTGCAAGGGGACCACCCACTACACCAGCCCTCTTGTCCTCCTCACTCTGCCCTGGCCCAGCCTGGCTGCAGCTCCCTTAACCCCACAGCGATATTTTGGGGGGTACCTGCCAGCTCCTGCGCCCTGGGAACTTGGAGGCTGCAGAAATGTCAGCAATGGGTTTTTTTTTGGGGGGGGGGAGTGTCTCCCTCAAGGCGATGCCAGGCTGGGGAAGGGATGCTGATGCCCAGCTCTTGATGCCCTCTGTGTCCCCAGGGAGGATGAGCAGTCCCCAGGGACACCCGGATGGAGTTTTGGCTGGCAGTGAGCAGACTGTGGAGCACGTTGAAGAGGTGAGAGGGAGCACAACAGGTTGGGGGGTGGGGTGGGCCCCCTCGACCCCTCAGGCTCGGTCAGACCCTCGGCCTCTCAGTGCTGCTCTTTTTGGGATGCCATCTGGTACTGGGGGGAGGGGGGAGAAGAAGGGAGGGGATTTGCTCTGAAAGCACCCTTGTACCCCCAGGTGTCTGGCACGGACAGCCAGGAGCTGGCTGTGCACAGCAGGGACAGCGATGGGACCGAGGAAGGTGGGTGAGTCCCCCTCCTACGCCCCAGCTGCATCCTCTTGGGGGTGGGGGGAAAGCTTGAAGTAGCTGGGGGCAAGTAGGGGAGCAGCGTGGCCTGATGGGGTTCTCTCCCTTGGGGGGCGTTGTGGGGAAGAGGAGATTGCATGTGGGGGATCTGAAGCCTCCTGATGCTGGGGGAAAGGGGGTCCCTTGCCTGCTGGGGCAGGAGAGGAGAGGGAGGAGGAAGGGCCAAGCAAAAGCCATCACACATGGTCTCTCCTGTGCCTTACTGCATCCCTGCAGACGCTGATACCCCAGAGGAGCCACTGCCGAGTTTCCCCAGTGAGCTCCCAGTGCTGGAGAGACTGGGCTTGCACAGGTAAGCTCAGCAAACTCCCACATCCCTCTGGCACGGGGCTGGGGGGTTCCCAGGGCACCCAATCATCTGGGGATTGGGCTTTCCTCCTTTTCCATTGCCTGAGAGCCCTCTCCAGGCAAGAGGCACTCATGTCCCCCCTTTCTGCTGGTGGCTGGCACCATGGGAGCAGACCAAGGGCATTTTTGGTGTGCATCCCCTGTGGTGCCTCCACCCCTGACAGCACTTCTCTTTCTGCAGAGTGGCTTTGACAGAGCAGGACATCGAGGTGAGAGCTGATGGGGACCAGAGGTGGGCTGGGGAAGGGGGACAGAGGGACAGAATGACAGAGACACTTCACTGGCTCCTATCCCTGGGGCTGTGCCTGGCTCCTGGACGCCCTCCAGGCACCGCAGTCCCCTGGCAGCCACCTCACAGATCCCTTTCCCAGTGATGCTGCTGGCGTTGAGAGGCAGCTGCATTTCCCCAGCAAGCTGAGCCCATGCTCTGCGCTCCCAGCAATCCCACAACGGGCTCTGTAGCTCACCCAGAGCACCCTGAGCTATGGAGACAGCGGATGCCTCACCAATAAAACTCATTTCCCTGTGAGTGCCAGGGCTGAGTCAGGCTCCACTGTGAGCCAGGACCTGCAGCGAGATGCTGGCGTCTGCCCGGCGCCTGCTCCTGCCAGGAGGGTTTGGGGTTTCCACGTTATCAGCATCCTGGGGGATGCATCTTGGTCAGGCTGGAGTCTCATGGGACAGAGGGACAGCACAGCGTGCAGCATCCCCATCGGAGACAGGACAAGGGGCAATGGCTGCAAGTTGGAGCAGAGGAAGTTCTGCACCAACATGGGGAAGAACTTTTCCCCAGTGAGGGTGAGGGAGCCCTGGGCCAGGCTGCCCAGGGAGGTGTGGAGTCTCTTTCTCTGGAGAGATTCCAGCCCCATCTGGACACCAACCTGTGTGCCCTGTCCTAGGGACCCTGCTTTGGCAGGGGGTTGGACCCCATGAGCTCTGGAGGTCCCTTCCAACCCCTGGGATTCTATGATCCCAATGGGTGCGGGGGGCAAGGCGAGCGCTGGTTATCCTTAGCACAGGCTGCTCGGTGGCGTGTGGAGTAGGAGGGGATCAGTCTGTGTGCCTGGGGGACAGCAGCAGGGGGTCCTGATGCCCTCCCCTTCACTCTGTCTCCCACCTCTTGCCCTCCCATGCCTCAGGCAGCCTTTGCCCACCTCGCCCTGGCCTTTCGCTGCGATATGTTCACCCTGCGGCAGCGGGTGCAGGTGGAGAAACGGGCACGGGATGCGGCTGAGGAAAACATCCAGGAGGAGCTGGGGCTGTGCCGGGCTGCCCTGGAGGTAGGTGGGCACCATGGGGGGAGGTTGGCATCTGCTGGGGACATCCAGCCTCAGAGGGGTTTGGACAACTTGAAGTCCTGCTTCCAGCAGCTCCATCCTCTTCCTCCACAGAGGCTGGGCCCGTCCTGCGCCGATGTGGGCTGCAAGGAGATGCTGGAGCAGCTGCAGCGCAGCCTGACCGTGCTGGCAGCCGCTGTCGAGCGGGCAACCAGTGCTGCAGAGAAGCTGGGGGCTGTGCATCAGGTTTGGGCATTGCTCAGTGGGCCCCACAAGGGACAGGAGGGGTGGAGGGTGCCGTGCCTGGGCTTGCTGGGGTTTGTCCCAAATTCCTTGTGGTGCTGGTGTTGACCTCATGTTTGCATGTACCGGGGTGTGAGGGATCTGCCTGCTCTTGGGGGGCACTTACACGCCATGGGATGCAGTGAGGGGCTGGCAGGGACCTGGGTCCTTAGGGACCAGGACATGGGATTGACATACCCCTCCCCAATCTTGCCTGGCTGCAGGAAGCCCGGATGAGCCGAGCAGCAGAGGTGATGGTCCAGCACGTGGAGAACCTGAAGCGGCACCACATGCGGGAGCACGCGGAGCTGGAGGAGATGAAGCGCCTGATCCAGCAGAACTCCCGGAACCGGCAGCTGGCAGAGACCCAGGGTGAGGTGGGCTCTGTCCTGGGGCTCTGCCATGGGGCCCACACCGGGTTGGTCCCAAATCCCCCCTTGGCAGGGGTCAACGTGTTCCCCGTGCCACTAAACTGGTGGCAGGGCGCTGGGGACCAGGGCGGGGGGTGACAGCTGGGACCTGATGATGGATGCAGGGGTAAGAGCAGCTGTGGTGTGGGAGCAGGTGCTGGTGGCCAGAGCCATCGTCCCAGCTGGGAATGCGGGGCAGGGGGGCAGGGGGCACATAAAGAACGCTCTGTCCCCGGATGCCAAACCCCACATACTCCATCACAGCATGCCAGCAGGGTCCCCGCACCGAGGTGACCCTGTGACTTGTGTCAAGTATGGAGCAGGGGGCTGGGACAGCTCTTCACAGGAGGGGGGTTGGCAGCCATCTGTGCGTGAACCCCATCAGAATTTTTGGGTGTGATGGCAGGCTGCTTCTCTTTGCTCCTAGATGACACAGAGCCACGGCTGAGGCCTCACCCCCTGATGCGAACCTTCCAGCAGGTAACTGGTCCCAGTTCAGTGGCCCCCAGAGCCACCAGCTCCCCTTGTGTCCTCCCACTGTCCCTCACCGGCTGTCTCCACGCACCTGCTAGTCCCTGGGCAATGCCACTCCTGCCAGCTGCTTGCTGCAGGCAAGGTCTGCTAGAAACACTGGGGACGGGGCAAAGTGTAGGGACGGCCTTGGAGGGCTTGCAGGGCATTGGGCTGCCCAGTGTTTGGGAACCAAGATGCCTGGGGCTGGGGAGCCAGGATGCCCAGCATTGGGCACTGCTTGTCCAGGAGATCTCAGGCAGGTCCCTCTGCATTGCAGGGTCATGGCACAACAGCCCCAGGCTTGGCCGTTCTCTAGCACCAGCTCGAATTCAGCACTGATTCCCCTACAGCTCAAGAGGTAGGGGAGCGCTCGGGGAGGGGGTTAGGCATCCCCCCCAGCATGGCTTGGAGCAGTAAGGACAGGGGCAAACCTCTCTGCTTTGGCCTTTCCCCCATCTCACCAGCATTCTGGCTTCTCCCCGTAGTGCCAGAGCCGGCGGGAGGCTGGCAGCGTTCCCCCTCCTCCTCCTCCTCCTCCTCGGTGTCCCTTGCCTGCGCTGGGGAGGCGATGGGGAGGGAAGGGGATGGGGAGCACGGGGAGGCAGCCGGCGTGGTGCTCACCTCCAGCCCCTCCCTTGCAGGGGTCTGCACGTCGCAGAGTCAGCATCGCCGTCATCCCCAAGCAGCTCTTGGTAAGGATGGGCATGGGGCAGGGGGGGACACAGAGACAGGAGCTGTGTGCCCAGCTGGCAGACCTGCATCCCCAGTGCTACTGAGGGGGCTGGGTCCCCACTGATGCTCCCACCTTTGGTGCCCAGCCAGGTGCTAGCCCTGAGAGCCGAGCAGCCCCGACTGGCGAGCTGGAGAGGGAGGGAGCCCAGCATCTGCCCAGCACCCAGAGGTAACCATGCCAGGGGCTGAGGACACCATGATGGCAGCTGCTGCTGCCCCACAGGGTACAGCACCCCCTCCTCTCCCTTCCCAGGAGCGAGCTGGAGCCACAGAACCAGGGTAGTGACGTGACTGGAGAGACAGCGGCCGAGGGGGATGGCAGAGGCTCAAGTACAGGGGACGAGGAGCCGGAGCAGATTGGGCTGATGTGAGCAGTGCCCTCTGTGTGCCCAGCTGCTGGACTCTCTGGTGGTCCCACCTGAGAAATGGGCTGGGGTTGTGGGGATGGAGGGCATGGATGTTGCTTGGCTGCCCCAGTTTCCCCCTGCTCTGCCTCAGTTTCCCCTATGTTTGGTGTCTCACCTGCACCCTCCTTCAGTTGTTTCATTTGGGTCTGCAAAAGGGCTGCTGAGGTTTGGGGCTGAGATAGACACCTTCCTCCTCTTCAGGGGCTGGAGGTGGGGTTTTCTCTCTTCCTCTGGCTGACGGGTGTCTGTGGTGCCCTTCTCCCTAGGTCCAAGGGCTCCCTGGTGGAGCTGTGGCGTCCCTGGTTCTTCCTCCCGCACCACTACTGGGTTTTCTTCTGGCTGCTCCTCCTGAGCATCGGCTTCCTCCTCCTCATCCGCATCCTGGAGCTGCAGCGGCTGCAACCAGCAGCCTCCCCCAAGGCCTAGCTGCAGCGGGCAGCTGGGAGGCACCCACTGTCCCTCACGGCTCCTTCCCCACACCATAAACCACCAAAAACCCCTAGAGAAATAAAACTGCAGGAAAAATGGGGGATTTGTAATGCTGGACCGCCTTGAGGGTCCCCATCCTGTGCTGGGATCTGAGGTTTGAGTGGACCCATAGCCCCCAAGGGCCGAGGGAGCTGCAGTAGTCATCAGTGCTATGAGTTTGCCTGTTCTCTTGGCACAGCGCAGGCTGCCACCGCACATCCCCACGTGGAGACCATGTGCCTAGGGGTTTCAGGTTTCTGTTGGAGCAGGTTTGTGTCCCAGGGTGCTGGCCAAGCTCCCTCCACCACACCACATCCCTCCCAGTCCCCGTAATTAAGATTTAACGCTCGTTTGCTGCTTCCCGGGGACCGAGCTGGGTCTGGAAGGAGCTGCTCCATCTTCAGCCTTTCCCATGGCACCACAAAGAGCTCACAAACAGAGGGAGCTGTTCCCGACCGCTCCGCTTTGACGCAAGACGCCCAGTTTCTACGTCCGGCCCGGGGGCTCCCGCTGTCCCAAAACGCGGGTGGGCTTCCCTGTGCCCCCTCCCAGCAGCTCTGCCAGGGGCTGGGGGGTTTGGAAGGCGCTGGAGGAGGGAGCTGCCGTGGGAGGTTTGGCATCGGCATCCTCGGGAAGGGGCCCACGGGAAGGAGGGATGGAGGTGCTGGCCGCAGTGTCCGGTCCTGCCGTGGGTGACTCACTGGCCAACGTAACCCCCGCCCCGTGTCCCAGCTTGCCCCGTGCCCCTGAGTCACCGTCCCAAGCCCTGTGGCAGGTCACCCCGGTGTGTCACCAACCCGCGAGCCCCGGTGCCGTGACATCCCGCCCAGCATGTGGCCAGTGTCCAGCAGCACCCCGAGGACGCTGCCACCCGAAAACCCGGAAAAGCATCTGGCCAGGAGCGACCTTCGGTGACCCCGGCGGCTCCATCCTCCATCCCAAGGTACCTTCACACCCCACCCCGCCCCGGGGCCATTCCCACCCAGGGCACCCAGCTGGAAACAGCACCCGAGGGCTGGGGTGGGCTGGGGCACTGGTGGGGGTCCAGAGGGAACACTGAGTGGGTCCGTCCGTCCCCCCCACTTGCAGCTCCCTCCTGGCCTCTATTTCTGGCTGGGGGGGTGGCTGGGGGGTGGCAGGGAATGGGGGGGTTGGGAGAGGAGGGGGAGGGGGGGAAGTGCGGTGCAGCAGCCGGAGCGGAAAGCGGAGCGGTTTGGTTTCATCACCGGGTTCTTTTAGTTCGCTGTGCGAAAAAGACCGCTTTCTCACCCCAAAATTAACCCAAGGCCCAGCCGGGGCTGTCTGTCCATCCCCCGCTCCGAGCCTCCCGCACAGCGTGGGGAGGGCAGGGCCCGGTTGCCACTCGTGGGGTGGGGTGGGGAGGTGATGGAGGGGTTCAGCCCTCCGGCGCTCCGAAAACCCAATTGCGGCAATGTTTACAACGGCACAAAGCCGGAGCACCCCGGGGCCGTCCCCCTCACACCCCACCCCACCCCCGGCAGGAGATGGGGCTGCCCCCAGCACCGCCTTCCAGCAGCCGGGACGCCTGGGTCCCCTCGGCCGTGGGGGAGGGGAGGGGAGGAGAAGGGGGAGGGGAGGACCAGCCGGCAGCTGCTTGCGGAGCCGGAGCCCGTTTCCTGCTCGCCCTCGCCCGGCTGCGAGCAGCTCCGGGTTCCTCCCCGCCCCCAGGCTGTGCCTCAGTTTCCCCCTCCGAGAGGCTCTGGAGGTGAGTAGGGGACAGGGATGGGCAGAGCAACCCGGCGGGGGGGAGGTCACGGTACTGCTGTCCCCCACATCCCCTGTGTGCCCCCCTTCCCAGCTCGGATGCGGAGAGGGGGAGCATCCCCCGGCCGGTCCCTTTCACCCGCTGAGAGCATCGCACCGGGCCCCGCTGGGGATGGGGGGCGGGGGGTGATCACAAACCGAGGGGTGACTTTGGGGGTTTGTGGGGCGCTCAGAGGCCGAGCGAGGATGCTCGGTGGCGGGGACAGCACTTTGTCTCCGGCTGCTCCCTCCCCTGAGCCTCTCCTGGGGTCGCCCCCTCCCTCGCTGCTTTTCCCCTCCCTGGCTCCGCTCCCCGGGGGATGAAGGGAAAAGCCAGCAGCCCCCGCCCCCTCCGCTCCCTTCCCAGTACCACCAGTGCTCCCAGTGCCGAGTGGGACAGAACGGGAAGAGCTTTGCTGAGTGCTTTTCCGACTGGTGCAGGGGGAGGGATACTCCATGGGCCCCCAGCAGCGAGCCCCATTGGGGGTTCAGGGCTGCACCCCATCCTAGGGCTGGGGCTGTGGGGACACGTTCCCCACCCCCACTGCCAGGGGTGGATGAAGACCCGGGTGCATTGGGGTAATGAAACCTGGGGTTCACCCACCACCGCACCCCGTGACGTGTCTCCAGCCGCCCCTGTGGGGACAGCTCGGTCTGGGGGCGAAGGAGAAGCAGCAGCAGCAGGAGGAAAAGGATGCGGGATGCGCAGCTTGGCCGCACGCAGACTTCCCCTTGAGCCAAAGCCTGGCTCCTAAGAGGCAGCCCCCTCTGTGGGGTTGGTGCTGGGCAGGGGGACAAAACCGAGCGGCCAAAATAATGGGGTGGGGGGAGGTTTGCCCCCCACCAAGTGTTGTCTGTATCTGGAGCTCATGGGTCCCTGGTGAAGGGCAATGCCAAAATGTCCTGGCTGCTGCAGGAGCTGAGCCTGGGACCTGCGCCCCTGGGAGGTAGATGGGGGGGTGTGAGGGGAGGAAATTTGGCCAGCACTGTCCCAGCCCAGCCAAAAGCAGGATCTTTGGCCAAGAAACCCTCCATCCCACCCACCAGCCTTGGGCCCATCCCCAAAGTTACTGGAAGGACTTTCCCTGGGGTCCAGCCCAGTGATCCCCCAGTTGGATCCCAAACATGCTGGGAGCAGGCACAGCAAGAGGCTCAGCTGGAAAGGGATCCGCTGCTCCTGGAAATCCTCCCAGCTTTCATTAGCTCCGTATGGAGCCACATCCTTTCCCACCCTGTTTCCACGTGCCTGAGCTCACCAGCCACTCAGCATCCCCAGGGTGGACCATCCTCTTCTCCCCTCTGCCATCTCCCGAGGAGGGGGTCCTCCTCTTCATGCAGGGGGACAGACCCTGCCCCACAGAGCGGGATGGGGTGTCCATGCCCCAGGGATGCTCCACGTGTGCCCAGTGATGCCCTCAGAGGCTGCGTGTCTGCACCCACCCCAACCAGAACCATCATGAGCTGAGTCACGGCTGCCTGCAACCCCCCCCACACCCCAACCTCCTCCCTCCAGCTCTGAGGAGTGGTTTTAAAGGAAGAAATGTGAAAGGCACCCATGGGAAGAGGGGAGTCAGAGGCAGCCTGGCTCAGCCCTGCACCCTCCTTCATGGGCACTGGCTTTTCTTGGGCCAAAAGCTCTTTATTTGCATCAAACCTGCAGGAACTACGTATCTGGGGGGTTTTCTGTCCTTGCTTGCAGCTCTCAGGGGGTTCCAGCACGCCAAAGGGGATGTGGTGTGCCGGTACCGAGTGGTTTTTTCCGTAGGAAATGTGGTGTAACACAAGGGGTGTTGTTCTGCCTCCCCTGAGCCTGCCTGTCAAAGCTTTCCTGGGCCGTGTGCTGCCCTCAGTGTTGTGTCCAGTGGGAATCCAGGTGTTGGGATGCAGGGTTACTTTGGAGCCAGGGGGTGGTGATGCTGGAGAGGCTGGTCCCAGCCTGGATGGCTGCCTCTGCCCCATTGCCCACAGTCGTGAGGTCCCAGGGGAAAACCCATCATGCCAGGGCAGCAGCACAGGGCAGCAGAGCCCAGCACAGTAGGATGGGTGGCTGGGGAGGGGAGAGCATGCCTGCGCTCCCTGGTGAGGTTTGCAGCTCTGCCTCAGTTTCCCAGGCTCCTCATTCTGTCAGGGGGCTGGCACTGTGCCAGGGAGGAGCAGCAATCTGTCCCTGGGGTCTTACAGCCACGGTCACATCCTCTGTCCCCGTGCTGCCACTCTGGGCACCGGTGGGTTCACACTGGGTGCTTTATCCTTGTGTCCTTCCAGAAAGGAAGAGATTAAAATGCCAGGATTTCCTGGCCACGGTGCTGGGGAGGGAAGGTGACTGGAGGGAGCATTTTTGCATCCCCTGGCTTTGCAAAGCACCGTGCTGCTGTCAGAAGCTTGCTGGAGCACGACCGAGCTTGAAACCCAGCTTAAAACTGGGCTTTGCCAGATGAAATTTAAGCTCAGGTTTAAATGCTTTTGGGTCCCTTGCCCCCCACCAAAGGCAGCTTAAGCTCAGGCACGGTGTCCTTCCCTCTCTGGCATCCTGTTGTGGGGCTGTTGTGCCGCCTTTCGGGGTGCTGTCACGTGCCTGATGGTAACACCGAGCGGCGAGAGGGCAAAGAGCGACGGTTCAAAGGTAGGAAACCGGTTCCCTGAAGCTTTAACACCAGTTCCTCCCTTCGCCAGCTGCTTCACGGGCCTGGGAGAGGTTTTCCCAGCTCCAGGACCTGGAGGCAACAGGAAAGGGCAGAGCTTTGGGCTGGCAAGACAGAGGGTGGAGAGGAGCGATGCTAGGGGTGGGAGGCAGATGCAAGGAGCGCTAGACTCCTGAGAGATGCCAAGGGCTTGGGAGGGTGGGTTTTGGGGGTTCCCATGGGGGAATGCATCGCACCCTTCCTCCCATGGGTCCCCTGGTGTGGTGCACTGTTTAGATGGTGGTTTGGCCCTTTTTTGGGCTCCCCACCGGTGCTTCCTCTGTGCTGATCTGTTTCCGCCCTTCTCTGGGGGTGCTGATGTATTTTGGGCAGGGGGGGCCAGGAAGTCACCCCAGTCCAATTGCAAAAACCAGTCCTGCTCCCTCCTGTCCCCAGGGCTGGGGTTTGCTGGGTTTTGGGGCAGCTGTGGTTTGTCCTCACAGCCAGACATCCCCTTCCCTCCTCCCCATCCCTCCCCCAGCGAGGCTGATGATGAAGAGGAGGAAGCAGCGTCTTTGCTCTGTTCCCCGCTGCTGCAGGTACGCGCCATACGGAGGAAGCCGCTTGCTGCCACCACAGCCCTCCCTGTCCCCTCCCCTGACGTCACCACAGCAGGGTGACACCGTGGCTCGCTGGGCGCAGCACCCTGGGGAGGCTCCACCAGCTGCCTGCCGGAAAGGGCCCCGATTTCGGTAGCAGCGTCACCCAAAAACACCTCCGGCTGCAACAACAACCTCAAGGCACCACACCAGGTATCGGATGGGTTTGAGGATGGGGGTCCCAAGGGGTGTTTTCCCCTCCCCCCCTACTTACCTCTGCCATCCCTCGCCAGGCTGCTGCTTGAAGCAGGATGAGTGCGCTGGGTGATGAGCTGGGCAACCCAGCCCATGACATCTTCGAGAGGTTCCTGCGTGCTGGGGAGTGCCAGGAGGTGCTGGGCTGTTTTGGGGAGCTGTGCCAGCAGCTGGGGCTGCAGGGTCACGGGCTGCAGCTCTACCATGGCATCAAGGCTTCCCTCAACTACTGGAGTGCCAAGGCTCTGTGGAGCAAGCTGGATAAGAAAGCTGGGCACAAGGACTACGACCAGGGAACAGCCTGTGCCAACACCAAGGTACCAGGAACGGAAGGCGCGGGGTTTGAGTCCCTCCTTGCCCCTGCATCCCTGTCCCCAGGGTGAGAGCATCCCTTGGGGCATCCTGGCCCCTACCCTGGGAGGGTGTGGGACGCACTGGGTGGGATGTTGATGGGGTTTAATGGGATAGGGAATTAATTAGCACCGCTCCCGTCCCCAGTGGGGTGATGCCACCTCAGTGCCACCTCACCAGAGGCATCCTTGCTTCTCACTGGGGATGTCCCATGGAGGGTGGGGGGTGTCTGCAGAGGGGTAGGACCTGCTAAGCCCTTTCTAAGGGGCCAAAAGTGTGCTGAGGAAGGATGTCCCTGGGGGGGGGGGCTGTCAGAACCTGTTTCTGCCCCCTATCCCAAGAGCTGATGGCTTTTGTCCCTGCTGCAGATGCCCCATGGCCCCCCCAGCCCTGTGCTGGAAGCTCACCTTATCTCCCTGAGCGCTTTAATTGCTCCATTGCCTCGGTAAAGGCAAGGTTCAGGCAGCAGGGGGGGCAGGCAGGAGCACCCTGCTTTGCAGGGAGGAGCAGTGACTGCAGCTCAGGGCAATAAGGGAATAGCAGGGACAGTCAGATCCTGACTTGGGGGAAGGGGAAGATGCTCCCTGGGGAGGTGCTGAGCCTCCTGGGGATTTACTGTTTTGGGGGGGGGGGATGTTGGGTGTCTCCATTCGCCTTCGCAGTGCCTGGTGGTGGGGGCTGGTCCCTGTGGGCTGCGGGTGGCCATCGAGCTGGCGCTGCTGGGTGCTCGCGTGGTGCTGCTGGAGAAGAGGGACTCCTTCTCCCGAAACAACGTCCTGCACCTCTGGCCCTTCACCATCCACGACCTGCGGGCGCTGGGAGCCAAGAAGTTTTACGGGCGCTTCTGCACCGGCACGCTGGACCACATCAGTGAGGGGTTGTTTTTTTTGGGTGGGGAGCAAGCTCTGCACCCTCAGGGTCCACCTGCTCTGGGCACCCAGGGAGCAGGGTGCACAGCCCTCAGTGCCCCACCTCTCCTCCCCCTCACAGGTATCCGGCAGCTCCAGCTGATCCTGCTGAAGGTGGCTCTGCTCCTGGGGGTGGAGGTGCACATCAGCGTGCAGTTCAAGGGCCTCGTCCCCCCAACAGGCAAACTGGGTGGACAGGGTAAGGTGTCATTGTGGGGTGGGTGGCACCCCTGGGGACAAGGACAGGGCTGTGGGTGGCTGCTCTGAGCCCCTCAGTCCCTCTGCGAGCCCAGGGCATGCCTTTTTTTTGGTGGAATTGGGTGCAGCCCTCTCCCTGCACCCTGGAGATGGTCCCAGCTGAGACCCAACGCGCTCATGACCATCCCTCTCCCCGCAGGTGGCTGGCGGGCTGTGCTGCATCCCAGCTCCTCACCCCTCAGCAGCTACGAGTTCGACGTCCTCATCTCAGCTGGTGGTGGGAAATTTGTCCCTGAAGGTGACAGCAGAGGGTCCCTGCACCCTAGGGGGAGCAGTAATGGGGGTGGGGGGTGGGGATTTGGGTGGGGAAAGGGGGGTCACGCCTCTCTCTGCCCGCAGGGTTCAAGAGGAAGGAGACGCGGGGGAAGCTGGCCATCGGCATCACCACCAACTTCATCAACCGCCACAGCCGGGCCGAGGTGGAGGTGGCTGAGATCAGCGGCGTGGCCCGAATCTACAACCAGAAGTTCTTCCAAAACCTCTACAACAAAACGGGTTGGTGGTCCCAGTCCCTGTGTTTGGGGGGTGACGGTGCCCAGTGGGTCCCCATCCTCCCCAGTACAAGTGGAGGCTCAGCCCTGGGATGTCCCCAGCGTGGTGGGAAGCATGTGGTCCTTCGCCACAGGGAACATTTGGTGGCTGAGCCCCATGTGGGGGGCTCCCCATGTTCCCTTTTCCCCCAGCTCTGCCCTGTGGCTCAGCCCATCTCCTTCCCCATCATCCTTAAAGGCTGAGAAAATTGGGACTGTTCAGCCTTGAGAAGAGAAGACTAAGGGGGGACCTAATTAGTGTTTATAATTATCTTAAGCAGGGGATGCAGGGGAATCAGCCAGCCCCTTGTCAGTGTCTGTGGGGACAGGACAAGGGGCAATGGCTGCAAGTTGGAGCATAGGGAGTTCTGCACCAACATGGGGAAGAACTTTTCCCCAGTGAGGGTGAGGGAGCCCTGGGACAGGCTGCCCAGGGAGATGGTGGAATCTCCTTCTCTGGAGAGATTCAAGACCTGTCTGGACACCTATCTGAGTGACATGTCCTAGGGAGCTGCTTTGGCAGGGGGTTGGACCCGATGATCTTCCGAGGTCCCTTCCAACCCCTACAATTCTATGTTTCTATGATCACCAGGCATCGACCTTGAAAACATCGTCTACTACAAGGACGACACTCACTACTTTGTCATGACAGCCAAGAAGCAGAGCCTGCTCAAGAAGGGGGTCATCCTCCAGGTGGGGAGGGCAGGATCCAGCCCTGGGATCCCATACAGAGGGGTGGGATGCAAACCACAGGTGCTGGTTCCACTGCGTCCTGGGGATGGTAGGGGCTTCCCCACCCATTGCCTGTGCCGCTGGTGTCACACACTGTGGGACAATCTCCTTTGGGGGGGGGGGAGCTCCCAGCCCTGAGCCCAGCAGTACAGCTTCACCCCAAAGCTGGCTGCACCCAGGATGGGGTGGGGCAAATACCTCCTGCATCCCAACTGGCTTTACCCCATCCCCGCAGGACAAAGCGGACATCGAGAGCCTCCTGTCCTCAGAGAACGTGAACCAAGATGCCCTCCTCAGCTACGCCAAAGAAGCTGCCAACTTCTCCACCAACTATCGCCTGCCTGAGCTGGAGTTTGCCCTCAATCACCGGGACCTGCCGGATGTCGACATGTTTGACTTCACCTGCATGATGCGCTCGGACTACGCGGCGCTGGTGCGGGAGCACAACGGGAGTCGGCTGCTCCTGGGGCTGGTGGGAGACTGCTTGGTGGAGGTGAGGGTCAAGCTTGCAGTGCTGACGCATGCCTCAGTTTCCCCTCTCCCTGCCAAGCGTGTTGGTCGCAATATATTCCCCCTCCTTGAGCGCTTCTCACCCACGTGCCGCCTTCCCCGCGGGAGATGCTCCCCAGATCCCAGTAGCAGGATGCTTGGGTGCTGTTATCCCCTTCCTCAGCCCCACCAGAGATCTGGAATGGGGAGGTTCAGGGTGGTGGAGCACCCCAACTCCTCCCCAGACGCGTCCACACCAGCGTCAGCATCATCTCAGCGGTGGGGCCAGGGAGGAGATGGCTGCCCATCCTCTCCCCATGCGTCCCGCAGCCACTCCCCGCTTTCATCCCCAGCCAAGCCCAGCAGCTCCCAGTCTCCTCCCAGCTGCCCCAACCGGCTGCGTGTCTCCAGCCCATCCCCTCTCCACCTTTCCCTTCACAGCCCTTCTGGCCGCTAGGCACTGGGGTGGCCAGGGGTTTCCTTGCTGCCTTTGATGCCGCGTGGATGGTTCGGCGCTGGGCGGCCGGGACGTCGCCGCTGGAGGTGCTGGCTGAGCGGTGGGTGTCTGTCTGTCCGTCCCTGTTCCCCTGTGGCTGTCCCAGATTGGGTGAGGATGGTGGCACTGAGCTCAGCCCTGTTCCCTGCGCCCAGGGAGAGCATCTACCAGCTCCTCTCGCAGACCTCCCCGGACAACACCAACAAGAACATCAGCCAGTACAGCATCGATCCAGCCACGCGCTACCCCAACATCAACCTGCAGGCCATCAAAGCCAGCCAGGTACCCTGCACAGGTCCTGCCATGGGGCAGCCAGCCAGCCCAGCGTGTCCCCCCACCCTGGGGCTTGGGGTGACATCAGTTTGCACGGTTCCCTGTCCCCAAAGGGTGTGATGCTGAAGCTGTTGGTCCCCAGGGCATTTAATGTGTTGCCTCTTGAAGATGAGAGGGAGGTTGTGGGGGGTTCTGGGTGTCCCCCTCGCTGGGGTCAGCTCTCTGTGCTGGCTCTGTCCCCCCACCAGCGTGTCCCCACTGGCAGGTCCGGCACCTCTACCTTGTGGGCATGGTGGAGGTGGATCACAAGAGGAAGAACGACAACCGGCTCAGCACAGGTAGGAGCTGCTGGTCCTGCTCCGTGTCCCCTGGCTACGTGACAGCCACCCTGCCCCCCTCGCCCCCAGTCCTCCCAGTAGGTTGTGTCAGAGCAGGAAAATCTCCTGCCATGATTTTCCTCCCCATCCTTCTTTTCTCAAGCCCTTGTCGGTGTCCAGTTGGCCACCACGCTCCCACCATGCTCCTCCCAGCAGCAGCTGCGTTTCCATCCCAGTGGCTCCACTGGTTTCTGTCCCCTCTGCCCATAGTCCCTTCTGGGGGGAGGCTGCCACCCTCCTCTCTGCCCCCATTCACTCTGAGCCTGGAAATACTGATAGCAGCTCTATTGATTCATTCATTGAGCCTTGGGGTGGTGGCAGGACAGGCAGGTCCCACACCCCTCCTGGGGGACCCCTTCCTGTCCAAAGCAGCGATGCTGGGAGGGGGCAGCTGGCTTTGGGGCTGGGGTGGGGGGCTGTCCCTTGCCTCTCTGGGATGCAGATTCGTGTCCCACCTCCCCAGCGGTCTCTGGAGATGCCTATGAAGAGCTGCTGAGCTGGTGCCAGGCCAGCACGGCCGGGTACCGCGGCGTGGCCGTGACCGACTTCACCACCTCCTGGGCCAGCGGCTTGGCCCTCTGCGCCCTCATCCACCGCTTCCGCCCCGACCTGCTGTGAGTGCCCGGGACCCCCAGATCCCACTCCCCCTCAGCTACCCCCCCAGATCCCCCACCCTGCAGAGTCCACCCTCAATCCCACCCGTTTCTCCCCGCAGGGACTTTGACTCCGTGGACACCCGGGATCCTATCCAGACCCACCAGATGGTGCTGGACACGGCGGAGCAGGAGCTGGGCATCCAGCCCGTCCTCTCCAGCTCTGAGATGGCCACCATGGCAGAGCCCGACCGCCTGGGGCTCATCACCTACCTCAGCCAGTTCTATGAAGCTTTCAAGACTCCTCCAGGTGCAGGATTTTCGGGGGGTGGTGGTGGAGAGGGTGTTATCCCACACCGAGGGCTGGCTGGGTGCCCCCTCCTTTGTAGGGGGGTCTCACCAGTGTGGCTGTGTTTCCTCTGTGCAGAGGCAGAGAAGGTCAGCCAGAAGAAGCAAGTGCCTCCCCGGGGCACACGAGGGGCCATCCTGTTTCTCAGCAAGCTGCAGAAGACCCAGAACCTGACACTCAAGCGTGCCCAGGTGAGGCCCCCCACCTCCAGACCCTCAAGACACCCCAAAACCGTGTTGTTTCCCCCTGCCCCCATCCTAGCTCCCCCCTTTGCATTCACAGGACAATGCCCAGAAGGATGCTGAGACCAAGAGGAGCCGCAGGGATGCAGAGGTGGGTCAGCCCTGGGTTACCCCCAAAGGATGCTCTGCTGGGGTGCTGCATCCCAAGGAGGGAGCGGGGGCTGATCCTCCCCTCGGGTTGCTCCTAGCTGGATGCGGGGCCGGCTGGAGACGCTGTGGACGGTGCCTATGAGCCACCAGAAACCACCACAACGGACCCAGGGCAGGTTGGTCCTTGTGTCACCCTGGGGTAGGGTCACGGGGAGAGGCGGGGGCGGGGGGGTCCAGCTCCAGCTGGGTGGGCACATAGGGGGTACCAGCAGCTGTTGGAGGCTGTGCCAAGGGCTGGGACCGGTGCTGCACAACCGAACGCCTACAGGATCCCGGCTCCTCCCTGCCTGTTTCCTGACCCAACTGGTTTTCTGGAGCCAAGACTTGCCACTCCCTTGCTGGTGCCAGCAACCCTCTCCCAAGCACCCAGACTCCAAGGGGGGAGCAAACACAAACACCCCCTCCACACACACACACACACACACCCCCTTCCCGACTCCATCCGACTCCCCAGGGCAGGGGTGGGTGCCAGCACCCCGGTGTCACCCCAGCCTGCCTGGGTACCCCTGCAGCTGCCAGCCCGTGGGGAGAGCAGTGACGCCTGCTACTTCTGTGGCCGCCGTGTCTACATCCTGGAGCGAGCCAGCGCCGAGGGACGCTTCTTCCACCGCGGCTGCTTCCAGTGCCGGCAGTGCGGGGCCACGCTGCGCCTGGGCGACTACGCCTTCCACGAGGAGGAGGGTGAGGCGGGCTTTGGGGAGGGGGTGCACACGATGGGGTGGTTAGGGGTGGTGTGTCATCACCTTGCAGGTTGTCACATGGTGGGGTTGTGGTTTTTTTTGGGGGGGGGTGTCCCCACAGGTCATTTTTACTGCTCGCTTCACTACCCCGGTCAGCCCAGTATGGATGTGCCCCGGGAGGAGCCCCCAGTGCTGCCTGATGGGGTAAGTTGCCACAGTCTTGTAGATGATGTTGAGGGGGGAGGAGGCAGAAGGTTGGGGTAGTGAGGGGATGCTTGGGCACAGCCTCACGCTGCATCACCCCTCTTGCCCCAGGATCTTCCTGCCGCTCCCCCACCCTCGGAGGCTGGGAGCCCATGTGTGTCCTTCAGGGAGGAAGAACCTGTCCCCCCACAGCCCCCACCAGCAGCCCCACAGCCCCAGGATGAGCCTGGGGTAGCAGAGGATGCTGCAGATGCTGGTGATGTGGAGGAGCAGGAGCTGCTGGCACAGCCTGGGGGGGATGCTATGGAGAAGGAGGGTCCTGGACTGGAGCCCCAGGGGGCAGCAGAGGAGGGTGAGGAGGGTAGGAGCAGGAAGAAGATTGTCCTCACACCCATGGAGAAGCTCAAGTTGTCCACACTGAACCTCACCGGTGAAGCAGAGGCTGAGCCACCGCCAAAGCCGGCCCGTCTGCGGCTCCGAGCAGCGCTGGAGGTCCTGCCAGCCCCATGGCGGGAACAGGATGCCTGGGAGGAGGAGGAGGAGGAAGAAGTATCTGTGGAGAAAGGTAGGTGGCTGCAAGCTGAGCAGGGCTTCGGGTCCCTCAGGTCCCCTTGCTGTGCCCCACGCCATGTTCGTGAGGCCCCATCTCGAAAGGAGTCTTGTCTTGGGGCAGCTTTGGAGGAGAGTGACAGCGAGGAAGAGCTGAAGGAGGAGGAGGAGGAGGAGGAGGAAGAGGAAGGCACAGACCTTGGTATCATGGCAGAGTTGGTGAGTGCTCTACCCTGAGCATCAGTGGCCGGGGCTCTTGCTGGTGACTCCTCTCACTGTGGCATCGGGTCTGGCTGTGCCATGGCTGCTGCGGCAGGAGGTGACCAGCACGGGGGCTGACCCCTGCCTTTGCCACCACCCCTTTGTAGGACCTGGGAGAAGAGGAGAAATACCCCACCTGGAAGCGCACGCTGACCCGCCGGGCCAGGGAAGCCCAGATGAAGAGGTTCTGCAAAGCCCAGGTAGCCCCATGGGGACAGCAGCATCCCCAACCTGGGGACATGCCCTCTCCCCTCCATCCCACTGCTGGGAGCTGCCAGCCCACGGGCTAGCGCATCCTTTCCTTCCCAGGCCATCCAGAGGCGGCTGGAGGAGATCGAGGTGACCTTCCGGGAGCTGGAGCAGCAGGGCATCAAGCTGGAGAAGTTACTCCGGGATGAGGAGGGTAAGGGCACCGTGATCCCCTTGTCTGGATGGAGGATGGTGGGGTCTGTACCCTGCTCACACCACACCCCCTCCTGCCCACTGCCCCACAGGCACCTTGGCTGACCAGAAGACACGGTGGATGAATGAACTGCTCTACCTGGTCCAGAAGAAGAACAACCTGATGTCCGAGGAGTCGGACCTCATGATCACGTAAGGCTTTTTGGGGATGCTCCCCAGGTGGTGGTGGGGGAGCTCAACTCACCCCAGCCTCCCTCAGGCCAGCACCCCTCACCCCCTCTTTCCTCTCTGCAGGGTGCAGGAGCTGAAGCTGGAGGAGCAGCAGTGGCAGCTCGACCAGACGCTCCGGTGCTACCTGAACATGGAAGGTGAGTGCCACCACATGGGAGGGGGTAGGGGGTGCCCCTGTGCACGGTGTGAGGTTTGGGGGAGGTGTGTGTGTGCAGGGTTGGGGTTATGGCCCACCCAGCCCCACTCCAGCCCCCTGCTCCCACAGAATCCCTGAAGACGCCCGAGGATCGTGCAGCTGAACAGAAGATCCTGACCCAGCTGGTGGAGGTGGTGGACAAGCGCAACCTCCTCATCCACATGCAGGAGGAGAAGCGGCTCAGCGAGCTGCAGGCCTGATCCGTGTGGCCCTGGGACCCACCAGTTCCTCCCTGGGGGGAACGGGACACAGGAGTGGTTCCCCCCCCCAACTCCACCAGCTGAGCATCACCCTGAGCTGCTGCTGAAGGTGGTGATGCCTGAGCTCTGCCTGTGGCAAATCCAGCTCCACGCTTCCCAAACCTTCTTCCCATGGAAGGGCCAGACCCGCTGGTGGATGCCTGTGTGGGGAGACACCAAGGAGCACCCAGCTTTAGGGTGCAGTGGCGGCATCCCCCACGCTCGGCTGGGGTGCCTTTGCCTTGTGCTTGCTTCAAAACAAGATTTTTTGGGGGGGCTACAGAACACAGGGGGCTGCAGCAGCTCTGCCTGGGGTTTGTGATGGAAGAAGCCCCACAGGGAAGTGGGGTCTGGCCTGGGACAGGAGGTCCCAGAGCCATCGCAGCCCGGAGAGGATGCTGCTTGGAGGCTTGGCCACGGCATCGGAAGAGCGTCTTGTGCTGGAGCTGCCCTGGGACAGGCTCCTTCCTGCTGGGAGAGGCAGCTGGTGGCCACCAAAGGGCTTCGCTCCGGACAGCGAGGACACGGCTACAGCCACCAGAGGAGAGTTACAGTGGAGGTGCCAAATATGGAGGTGCAGAGTCAGGGTTAGCCCCTGGAAGCCATGCCAGGATGTCCTCCTTAGCTGGGGACATCCATCCCATCCCAACCTGGAAATCCATCCCAGCCCAGGACATCCATCCCAACCTGGACATCTATTCCAGCCCAGGACATCCATTGCAACCCAGAACCCCCAGCCCAGGACATCCAACCCAATATGGTCATCCATCCCAACAGTCATCCAGCCCAGGCCCTCCAGCCCAGCCTGGACATCCATCTCTTCCTGGGACATGTGGCTCTGTGAGTGGGGTCAGGGGCTGGAGAAGGGGCTTTTTGCCCAGCAGCTGCCTGAGGGGATGGTGCCCAGGGCTGCTACTGGGTGACACTGAGGACAAGGGGTGCCAGCAGCCCTGTCCTCACCCCTTTGGGGTTCCTCCTGCTTGGCAGTGCCACGCTGCCTTTGCACAGACCTTTCCAGCATCCCTGGTGATTGCAGGGGGGCCAAATGGTGCTTACAGTGGCCTCAGCTGTGCCAAGCATGGCGGGGGGGACCAGGCACAGGCTCCTCTGCTGGTAATACCCACACCCCCTTAAACCCCTTGTGCTCCTTTCAGCACCTCCCTAGCCCCTCCCATCTGCCTTTGGGTTGTGCCAGCCCTGCTATCCTGCTACCTCATCCATATAACCCCTTCCCCACCCATATAACCCCTCTCCCACCCAATAACCCCTTATGGACCAGCACCAAGGGCTAAAACATCATCTTTATTTTCTGAGTCAAACCAGGTTGCCAGAGCAGTCACCAGCTTTTACTAGGAGTCCCTGAGACCCCCCCAACCCTGGCCAAGGGGCCTCTGAGCCTCTTGAGCCCCCTGGCCACGCTGGTGGGCTCCTCTGGGTACAAAGGTGTGTTAAAAAGTGTATTAAAAACCCCAGCAAATAAAAACTGCCTCCGTTGTGGCTCCCTGGGGGAGAGAGGTGACAGCATCAAATCTCCTCCCCCCAACTCATAATTTCACCCGGGGGGGAGGTTTAAAACCCGTGCTACTGAGCTGGCCACAGGCTGCTGGCCTAGAGCCAGACATCAGCTGGAAAAAGGGACGAAAAGGTGCCAGGATGGGGCTGGGGGGTGACGTAGGACAGGCGTGGTGGCCCTGGCTCAGCCATCACTGGGACGCGCCTGCAGCGCCCGCAGCATCATCCGCATCTGCTCCTCGGTGCCCTGAAGCATCTTCACCTCGATGGTGTGGAAGATGTGGAGGCCGGTGGTGAAGAGGAGGACGCCGAGGGCGAGGAAGGCCAGTAAGGAGAAAGAGAGTTTGGGGAAGGGCTGCCCGGCTGCCAGCCCCGTCAGAGCAGCCAGCACGGCCGCTGCCTGCAGCAGCAGCAGCAGCAGGGCCAGCACTGCCATCCTGCCCGTGGAGTAGCGCTGCCGCCGCGCTGCCCGCAGCCCCACGTCCACCTCTGTCCGTGCCTCTGTCACCACGTCTGCCAGTGCCAGGTCTGCAGGGGACAGGGGTTAGTCAGCACCCCCCTATCAGCACCCCCTATCAGCATCCCCTTCCTTTGCACCCCTTTCCTCCTCCTCCCCAACACTTTGTGCTGTTTATGCGCCACCACCCCCCATCAGGGATGTCCTAAGCAAAGGAAACATCCCCAAAAATTGCCATGTTCCTCCAACCCCATCAGGCCCCAGCTCATGGGGGACCCCAGCAGCACCCCCCAACCTTACCAGCTGTGCCAAGGGTGGCCCCAGCAGCCTGTTCCTGCCTCTGGATGTGCAGCGTTGCCATCACAGCCTCGTGGTCCGAGAAGGGGATGCCCATGCCTGGGATTGTCCCCGTCGTGGTCTTCAGCTCTTCACACTTCACTGTGAAGCTGGAGACAGCCTGGGGGATGGGATGGGATGGGATGGGATGGGATGGGATGGGGGGGTCATGCCAGCACATCCCCTCCCTGCCACCTGCAGCCCATGGCCAGGGCCCCCCTGTTACCTTGTAGAGGATGTAGTCGATGCGGATGCCCAGCGGGAAGGGCATCAGCTCGGTCTTGACGGTGAAGCAGTTGTTGGGGACGAGGGTGCAGCCATCCTCACAGCCCTGAGAGCAAGTGTCTGGGTGGGTGGGGGGGCTCATGGTGTACCCCAGAACTGTGCTCTCCCCCCTGCTGCTCACCTCGAAGCGTGCAGCCTCGGTGAAGGCGTCCCGCAGCCCCGTCCAGCCGCGCAGCAGCCTGATGCCCACGTCTTCAGGGTGCATGTTCAGGTCTCCTCCCAGCAGCACCACATCAGCTGCCTTCGAGGTATGTCTGTGGGGGCAAGGACAGCTAAACCCTCCCTCTTCTCCACCTCACCTTGTGCCAGACTGGGATTACTGGGAGGGGTGGAAACCCAGTAATCCCCAGCTTTAATCCTGGCTGGGACTGGGTGCAACAGGGAGCTCTCTGCAGGGCGAGTCCCAGGGGTGACCACGCACACCTTGGGGACCCACAGTGGGGGGGACCCTGTGGGACACCCCAAGGCTGCTCACCGGATGAACTGGGCCAGCTCCCAGGCCTGCACCAGGCGGTGGGGCAGGTAGGCATCCTTCTCCCGGCAGTACTCGGCGTGCAGCTGGTGATGGGGGGCAGGAGGAGGGGCAAAGCAGCGGTGACCCCCATGTCAGCACCTGCCCTACTCTCTACGCTCCCTGCAAACCCACCCAGCCCCTCTAGATGGTCCCTTTGGGGTCTGGATGACCCCTTTGTCATCACCCCATGCTGCTAGGGACAGGCTGGGGGTTCAGCCCACTGCACAGCCAGGTTGTGGGGTCACTGTCGCATCCCCCCAACCCCATTAAATCGGTGTGTGATCCCAGGGAAGACATGCAGAGCACTGCAAACAAAGGGACAAGGAAGGAGGGGTAGGGCCACTTGTCACCCTCCTCCCCATTGCCCCCCTTCCCCAATGCCAGGTCCTTCCCCGGGTGCTCACATGGGTGACATAGACGTTGAAGATGATCCCAGAGATCTTAATGACCACGAGGCCCACGGACTTCCCACAGAACCAGTCCCCGTGCTGGAGCTGCCAGAAGGGAAGGGAAGCAGGTTGGGGCTGGTGAGGCTCCATGGGGCCAGGCACCACGGTGATACAAACCCCCCCCCCCGACCCCGCTCACCATGTAGGGGTACCCGTTGAGCGAGTACTGGTAGAGGAGGGTGTCAAGGATGGGGAACCTGGAGAAGACGCAGAGGCCACTGCCGATCACCCCGCTGTGGGAGGGGAAAAGCACAGTGAGGAAGAGTGGTGCCCCCCCCCCCAATTTTCCTGCCTCCCCTCAGCCCTGAGCGCTCCCCGCATGCCTGGGTCCCAGTGAGCATCCCGCTGTCCAGGTGTGGGGTCTCCCACGGTGATAGAGGTGACCTACAGCACCCACACCTGTCTCTCCATGTGGCAAACACCAAGGACACAGCACAGCCCTGCAACCACCCCAGGGATAGCCCCAGCTTGGGGGGAGGGCTGGCCCGACCCCTCTCACCTGCGGAAATAATGGGAGAAGGGATAGCAGCCTCCCAGCTTTGCCTTCAGGTCACTGTAGTCCTGCTCGCTCCACACCTGGAGAACAGTGGGATGGGCTGAGAACAGGTGCACTCATCTCATGGGCTGAGAACGGGCACACTCATCTCACAGCTCACAGGCTGAGAATGGGTGCACTCATCTCACAGCTCATAGACTGAGAACGGGTGCATTCATCTCACATCCCACAGGCTAAGAACAGGTGCACTCATCTCACAGCTCGCAGGCTGAGAACGGGTGCACTCATCTCACAGCTCACAGGCTGAGAATGGGTGCACTCATCTCACAGCTCACAGGCTGAGAACAAATGCATTCATCTCACATCCCACAGGCTGAGAACAGGTGCACTCATCTCACAGCTCACAGGCTGAGAACGGCTGCATTCATCTCACAACTTGCAGGCTGAGAACAGGTGCATTCATCTCACATCTTGCAGGCTGAGAACGGGCACGCTCATCTCACAGGTTGCCCTCACCTCCTGGAGAAGCACCAGGTCAAAGTGCTCCCGGCGCAGTGTGTCCCCGATGAGCTGGACACGCTCCTGCCGCCGCTTGCTCAGGTAGCGGATGGCCCTGCCGAGGAGGGGAAAATGGGGGTGATGGGGGCTGTGGGGGCACGAAACAGGGGAGAGAGGGCTCTGCTACTGGGATGGGGCGGATGCAGACTGGGGGAGATGGGAAAGGAAGAGGAGAGGGGCCATGTGGGGCCATGGGGACAAGAGGAACGTGCAGAGGTGTTTAGGGACACCTTTAGCTGCCTGCAGCATTGAGGGGGACCCCTCTCCTGGTGCAGGTGTCCCCTTCCCCACCCGCCCAGCCCGGTGAGGCTCTGGCAGCCTCTGGACTCACCAGCAGTTGAGGTCAAAGACTCGGAGCTGCAGGGTGGGATCTCCCTCCATTGCTGGCTGGCTGGGCTTCACGGGCTGGAGGGCAACACCAGGTAGAAGAGGGGGTCCTGTGGGGAGCACGTTGGGGTGACAGCCCCGGGGAGCCAGAGCAGGGCACAGGACAGTGCTGGGGAGCCCGGCTGCCACCGTGGAGGGGCTGAGCCAAGGCAAAGGCCAGGAGGGAGGAGCACTTGGGGTGCTCCGGTGTGGCTCCCACTGTCCCCTCCTCTCCCACCCGCAAAGCCCATCCCTGAACCCCCAACTTGCCCCCAGATAGGAATCCATATGCCCAAACCACAGCGGTGACCACTCCATCCCACAGGTGGGGACACGGGTGGGACAGGGACAGGGTGCAGGGCTCAACCCCTTTGTCTGTCAGCGAGTCGTGTTCCTGGGCGGACTTTAAACCCTGGTTTCACAGCGGCACTGCCAGGCACGGTGCGAAGGACACCCCACCACCCACCTCCCCTCTTGGGAAGCCCCCAAACACTTCTGAAGCTCCCAAACCCCGGGGGTACCCAGCACTGCCCGGCGCAGCCCCATCCCCATCCCCATCCTCTCTCCATTTCGGAGGGCAAAGAAGCAAACCCGGGGGGTCCAGGAGGTGATGGAGGGATGCTGGGGGCGGGCAGCGGGGTGCGGGGATGGGCAGCGGGGTGCGGTGATGGGCAGTCGGGCTCCGGTAGCCGGGTGCGGGCAGCCAGGGACGGGCAGCGGGGTGCGGGGATGGGCAGTCGGGCTCCGGTAGCCGGGTGCGGGCAGCCAGGGACGGGCAGCGGGGTGCGGGGATGGGCAGAGGGGTGCGGTGATGGGCAGTCGGGCTCCGGTAGCCGGGTGCGGGCAGCCAGGGACGGGCAGCGGGGTGCGGGCAGCCGCGTTCCGGCAGCCGGTCTCTGCCTGCCCCAGCGGGATTACCGAGCGGCTCATCCCGTCCTTGCTCCCTTCTAATACCGGCGTCTCCTACCAGGACTGAGCCCTCCCGAGTCGACTTCCCCACCACCACCCCCTCCCCTCCTCTTTCCCTCCCTCCCCTCGCCCCGTTGGCAGCGCTTCCCCCATCCCCAGCTTCCCGGGGGGGCGGGCGGGCAGCGAGGCGCGGAGCCGGGACGGGAGCGCGGAGCAACAGGCGAAACCGGGAGAAGGAGCCGAGTACCAAGAGGAGAGGGGCTGGGGGAGAGCGGAGCGGGGAGGGAGCGGGGCCGGGAAGGGACCGGGACCGGGAGGGGACAGGGAGGGGAGAGGGAGAGGGATCGGGAAGGGGACCGGGAGCGGAGCGGACCTGGCGAGGGCCGGGAGGGGCCGCGGGACTACAGGTCCCGTCAGGCAGCGCTCCGGTACGGAAGGGGAATGGGAAAGGGAAGGGGAAGGGAACGGGAGGGGAAGGGGCCGGCCGGTCCCGGGAGGCGGTGCAGGGAGGGGGCAGGGAACGGAGGCGGGGGTGGGGAGACGGCTGGGGGAGATGGGGAGGGGGTGGGTGGGTGTAATGGAGTGTAATGGGGTGCATTTGCAATCCGGGGGGCACACACGAACACTGAGGGGTACCAGGGATAAGGGTGGCTTTGCACAGCTCTTCTCCTGGGGATGGGGGTGCCCCTACTCTCTCTCTCACGCAGCTCCCACCCCCTTCCGTGGCCTCGGAGACACGTGGGATCCTCCCTGATTCCCACTCATCCCGGGACAGCCTCTCCCAGTCACTTTCGGAGCATTCCCCAGGGCATTGCCCCCCTCCCCCACCCCCACCCCATCCTGGAGGGAGTGGGTCCTGTCCAGGTGCCCGGGCTGGGAAAGGCAGCAGCTTCCCAATACTGGGGCCAGCTCTCCCCCTCCAAAGCCTCTCTTACACCCGGGCATCCTCTGCACACCCCATATTCTGGGTGCATCCTCAGTACCCAGAGGATGCTCCCCCCAACTCCTTTGGTGATGCCATCCAGTGTCCTGTGGGACAGCAGCAGGAAAGGTGTTTGCCAGGCTGGAAGGGGAAAAGCCCTGGGAATGTGGTCAGTGTTACCCTGTATCCTCTGGGTCCCCTGGTTTTGGGGTCGGGGGGCTGTACAGAGCAGCCACAGCCCTGCCAGCGAGGCTTTGAGGGGATTTCTTCCTGCTAGGACAGACTCAACCCTCTGGCAGCTGATGCTGGTGTGGGCAAGGATGCAACCCCCTAAAATGTGTGTCCCTGTGTCCTGGTTTCAGTCAGGATAGAGTTAACCTCACTTGTAGCAGCTGATGGGATGCTGTGTTTGGGAGTTACAATGAAAGCAGTGCTGAGAACACCCTGATGTTCTTAGTTGCAGTCAGACAGTCAAGGACTTTCTCAGCTTCTTCCTATTTCTCTCTTCAGGAGAAAGGAGGGGCGAAGCCAGGACAGGTGCCCCAGATGGGCCAAAGAGAGTATTCCATGGCAATGACGTCCTGCCCAGGAGAACGGGGGGCTGAGGGGAGGAAGAAGAGGGGCGGTGGCGGGACGCGTGCTGCTTGGGGGGACGGTCGGGTTCCGGGACAGCTCTGGGTGGTCCCTGAGTTGTGTGGGTCGGGGAGAAACTGCATTGGGGATCAAGAGTTTCATCTTCTTTTGCTCTCAAGTCCTGTTAGCATTGGGATATTTGATCTTTCTGTTCTCTCAGTAAACTCTCCTTATCCCAACCCACGGGCCTCTTAGTTTCTTGGGTTTGGAGTTATTTCCCCTTCCTTTTCCCTTCCCTTGTTCCCCCACCCTTTTTCCCTCTTCCCCTGCTCTTTTCCTTTAAGGAGCAGGCAGCTGCCTGGATCTCGGCCCACACACCACGACACCCTGAACCCAGTGATGCTGCAGGGAAACCTTTGCCCTGGGGTAGGCTGACCCAGCAGTCATCTTTCCCAAGTAAACCCCATCACCAGGGATGCAAAACCATCACAAACCACAGTGGGCACAGAGTCCAAATGTACCAAGCTGGGGTGCCAGGAGAGGTGATACCCAGCCAAGGGAGGTTTTAGGCTGTAGCAAGTCAAAGAAACCCACAAGAAACCAAAAAAAAACCCAAAAACCACCTTGAACTTCAGAACCACTTGAGCCAACCCATGAACAAATAATTTTAATGTTCTTTTTTGTTGTTGTTGCTCTTGGTTTTTGTTTGGATTTTGGGTTTGGTTTTTTCTTTTCAGCAGACTGTAGTTTTTCTCAGAGCTCCACAGTCTCCTCTCTTTGAAGTTGGACAGATACAGTAAACACAACAAATATATGATACAACCCATCACAGCTGGATTAAAAAAAAAATACACAAAAAATATAATACATAAAAAAAAAAGGGATTTTTTTTTTCTTTAAACATTGTGGACTGACACAGCTCTAAAAATGGTGATTGTAACCCCAGTAAAGCTTTACAAAGTCTTTAAAAAAATAAAACAGTACTTCATGTGAAATTCATAAATACACTGGAGGAGAATGGAGGGGCTGGGGAGGGGGAAAAGGGGTGGGTGGGGGGGTTTGAGAAAGTGTCTCTGGGATTGTGACACCAGCCAGGGGCTATTTGGGGGCATTGGGCACCTTGTGCGTGGGGTGGGGGGTGGGGGGATGCTCCCCAGGCTCGGTGGAGGTGGGATGGAGGGATGCAGGGATGGAGGCACAAACCGGTCCAGTTAAAAAGCTTTGCCCCACCCTCCCCCCACCCCCCAACCCTGCCCTGCCCTGTCCTGGTGGGGCCAGGAGCAGGTGACACCTGGGTTTTTTGATGGGGAAGCCTAAAGGTTTTCAGTCCCAGAGTTTTAGATCAGTGAGTGAAATAAAGGAAAGAAAAAGAACCACAAGAAACAACCCCCGAACGTGCTACATGTGAGAACTTGGCCCTGGCACGGCCCTGGGTGGGATGCTGATGCCTTTCCCTGGATTTTCCCCCTCTCTCTGTCCCACCCCCTGCTCCAGTCACCCCAGCTCACAGCAGCTGCCCCCGTCCAGTCCCACCACCGGCTCCTCGCACGGTGCTGGCGTGGCTCTGCCCCGTGCCGTGGAGGTGGATGGCTTCTCCCAGCAGTTCGAGGCCGAAGTCCCTGTGCCTCGTGGGACACGTGGCATCACGCTGGCAGCCAAGGGCCTTTCCTGAGCTCTGGGGCTGGTCCTGCTCCTCTGCACCCGGCAGCATCAAGCCTAAAACCCCTCCTTGCCCCTCCCCATCCCGGGCTCCAGCACCCCTCAAACCGCTCCTGCCCTCGCTCTGCACCTCCCGCTGCCTTCAATCTCCTTCAAACCCACCCAGACCTGCCCCTCTTGGGCTCCCCACGTCCCCCCCACCCCCATCAGCCTCCTGCCACCCTGCTCCATCACCACTACCACAAAAGCCGACCTCAGCCCCTCTGCATCCATCCTGCGCCCTGGGGATGCTCTCCTGGAGCCCTGCCCTTGCAGCTGCAGCCTCAGGATGGCTTATTTTGGGATGCAGCCACAAAAACACCTCCAAGCACACCCAGTACCCCATAGTCCTGGTGTCCCTCATGTCCTCTGGCCCCCCTCTCTGTCCCAAACTCTGCCTGCTGACAGCCTGGTCCTACATTGCACGACGTGCTTCTCCTGGCATCATCTGCTTCCCCAGCTGCTTCCCATGGGATGCAGGGGGAGCAAGCCAGAGTGGCTGCAGGGAGCAGGACAGGCAATACAGGAAAAAAATTGGGGAGAATAAAGAAAAACACCCTGAAAAATGTATATACACAAAGTAAATCCAGCAAACCCACCCTCACTGCTCCATCCTCATCACTCCTCTGCAAGCGACCACGGGGTGGGGTACATTTACCCTGGGCCACCCCCAAATGCGATCCCTGGAAGCACATGCAGAGCTCAGGGGCATCCCACTGCCACCATTAAAAACCAGCCCCCAGAGATGGAGATTCCCCTCCCCAAAGCCTTCCCTGCACACACCAGCTCCCCATGCCCGTCAGTTTTGCTGCATCATCTCCTCCTGTCACCATCAGATCCCAGGGAGATCCCAGATACTGCAGAGGGGGTATAATCCTGATTACAAGCATGGTGTCTTTTTAAAAGGTATTAAAAAGCACTTTAATTTAAAAAAAAAAAAGGGAAAAAAGCCATAAAAAATTGGTTCGCATCATCAGTACCCTCCTGCCTTCAGTGCTGCCGGCTCCTAGGGTCCCGGCTGGGCACGGAGGAGCATCCCACACGCCGGTCCCTAGGGATGCAGCAGCATCCCCTTCCACCACCCTGCCCTGCTCCTACCTGTTCCCACCTCAGCACATCCATCCCCACATCCCCACCACGCCGGGCTCTGCCGGGCAGCGCCGATGCCACTGCCAATGGGGTTTGGACCAGACCTGGTGCGACACCACATCCTCCAGCCCATCCATGCTCGCTTCTCTCTGCCCAGCACAGGGACTGCATCCAAGCAAGGGGGAAGCCGAAAGGAGCTGAGGGGGGATCATCCTCCTCTCCGACGTCCCGCTGCATGGTAGGCTCCCAGCCTTCATCGGCGATACCAAGGGCCGGTCTCTCCCCATCCAACTCCAGATGTGGGTTTCCTTTCTCCCTACATTTCCTTTCCCATCCTTCTTTTCTTTTTTTAATTTATTTTAAAAAAAAGAAGAAGAACGAAGCTTTTCCTACACAGAAACATCTGCAGCCACAAAGGCAGTCTCTCTCTCTTTTTTTTTTTGGCTATTGGTTTGTCTTCTTCCTCCTCCTCCTCCTCCTCGTCCTCCTCTCTTCAAATGACTTCTCACGAGGTGAAGGGCACAGGTGGCTTTTCTTCACGGCCCCCTCCCTCCCCTGTGAGCCCCTCGTGCCCCTGCCCCGTCCCCAAGGGCCCCCCTAGTCCTTGACCAACTTGTACACGTGGTGCTGGGCGCCGTGCTCGCTGGTGGAGACCTCGAAAACGAAGGCGATGCAGAGCAAGGTTTCCTGGGTATCCCTGTTCGTAACAACCTGGGGCAGAGCAGAGGGGAGCATGTTATGAGGGGGGAGGCTGTGCCCAAGGGGAGATGCTTTCATCTGGGGGGGATGCTGTCACTTGGGGGGAATGCTGTCATTTGGGGGGGATGCTGTCACTTGGGGGAGATGCTGTCACCTGGGGAGGGTGCTGTCACTTGGGGGGGTGGTTGCACATCATTTACACTATCAAGATTTGCTCCCTGTAATTCAGGGGGTTGCAGAGACTCAGGCAGAGCCACTTGAATTGCACTGCCAAAATATCCTCCATGGGGGTGTTTGGTTTTTTTTAGGGGGTTTGTATGGGCTCAGGCAGATCACCCCTACTCCTCTTTTCATGGTGCACTTTAATTGCACCATGAAAAAATTTACTATTATTAAGGGGGTTTTGAGGATGGGGGGGTTGCACAGCTGATTTATTACATCACCAAAAAATTTACTACCCAGTTTTGGTGGGGAGGGGTGGGGGGTTACATAGGCTCAGGCACAGCCAATTTAACTGCACCACCCCAAATTTGCTACCTGTTATTTGGGAAACTTGCAGGGCCTCAGGCACAGCCACTTTATGTGTACCACCAAAAATCTGCTACCCAAACGGGGGGGGGGGAATCTGCTACCCAATTTTGGGGGGAGGGGGGAAATCTGTTACCCAAATTTGGGGGAAAGAGGGAATCTGCTACCCAAATTTGGGGGGAGAGGGAATCTGCTATCCAATTTTGGGAAGGGAGGGAATCTGCTACCCAAATTTGGGGGGAGAGGGAATCTGCTATCCAATTTTGGGAGGGGAGGGAATCTGCTACCCAATTTTTGGGGGGGAATCTGCTACCCAGTTTTGGGAGGGAGAGGGAATTTGCTACCCAATTTGGGGAGGGAGATGGAATCTGCTACCCAGTTTTGGGGGGGAATCTGCTACCCAGTTTTGGGAGGGGAGGGAATTTGCTACCCAAGTTTGGGAGAGGAGGGAATCTCCTACCCAGTTTTGGGGAGGAAATCTGCTACCCAATTTTTTAGGGGGAAATTTCCTACCCAATTTTTTGGAGGGGAAATCTGCTACCCAATTTTTTTTTTGGGGGGGGTGGGAGGGGGGCATGGTATGGGCTCAGGCTCAGCCAGTGCATTCACCCTCCCAAGGCTGGGTGCCCCGGTGATGGGCATCGTGCAGCAGCGACGGTAGGCGCAGCGCAAGGACGGGCACCACGCTCCTGGTGGGAAATGCTCCATGGAAAAGGGAAGGAGATACCTGCAGGATGGTGAAATTCTCCAGGACGCTGTTCATCATGTACTTCTCCGGGAGGTGCTTGAGTTTGTGGATGAAGTTGATCATGTACTCGCACATGGGAGACCGGTGGATGCGGTAGACGAACCGGCCGCTCTCCAGCCGCGCGTACTCTGTCTGTGGGGGACAGCAGAGTGAGGGGCTGGCCCCACAGCAGCCAAAACGCCGTGGGGGGTGTGGGTACAGGTGGATGGTGGCCAGCTGGGACATGGCGGAGATGTCCTCTCCACTCCACCCATGGGATGGGCGTGTAGCCATGTGTCCTACACCCAGCCCTGGGGTTTTGATCTGTCCTGGGACCCACAGCAAAGACCCAAATCCAACCCCCTTCCCAGCGCAGTGGGGCACGGGACTCACCTCCACCTTCTCCACGACCTGCTTCCCAAAGGAGCACACCTTGGTGGAGACTGTGATGGTCATGTTCTCTGCGCTGCTGTACTGGCTGCTGACACCGTAGAAAGTCCCTGGCCCATCCTGGATTGTGCTGTTCAGATCCGCCTGAAGAGATGAGAACAGGTCCTGCTAGGTGCCGTCACACCCACCTCTCAGAGGGGACAGGACAGGGGACACCGGCTTATGGAGCTGCTCCCACTCTGCTGGCAGGGTACCCAACTTGAAACGAGCCTGTGGCTCAAGGACAAACCCTCCCCATCCTCTCCCTCCCAGCATCGTACCCAAAACTTGACGAGGAAGAAGGAGTTCTGGGGGCCACGCTCATAGAGCTCCTTGAGGCCACCTTTCTTCTCAGGGAACTTGTCATAGATCTGGCGGATGTCCACAGCCTCCAGCAACGGGTCGCTGTACGAGGGGTTCGTCTGGCCGATGTGCACGAAGAGGTGTTTGCTGTACTGTAAGGACCGGGGAGATATGGGGGTGGGGAGGGGAGGGGGGGTGTTGAAAAACAGAGAGGTCAGATGAAAGCAAGAGGCTACCAAGCCTAGGGAGGGTTGGATCGGCACCCAGCCCAAAAGGTGGGGACGGGGAAGGGACCCTTACCGTCTCAGCATCCCGGGGCACCTCCATGAAGGCGGAGTACTCGAGGAGCCGGAGCTTGGCGGAGGCGATGGTGCGGTCCTGCCAGACGGGTACGGCCGAGGCGGCTGGTGGGAGTGGAGCCAAGGGCTCATAACCTGGGGAGGGCATGGGGAAAGGGGGGGGGGGCAGCTGTGAGCTGGGGCAAGACCTCCCCTCCACCCCACCCTGCACCACCATGGCATTGCTGTTCTTTCTGCACCTCTCATATCTCCCAGCACAGGGGAGGTGTGTGTGTGGGGGGCGTAGTCCAAAACATGGGATGTGCTGGTCCCACTCCTCAGTGGAAAGAGAATGGGGGGGGAACACAGTAGGGTCCCCCCTCACTGTGGAGCTTTTGGGTGGATTTAGACCCAGGTTTTCCCCCTGGGAACTCTGGGGAGGGGACCACGAGTGGGTGGCACAGGGCAGGTGACAAATAGGACCTAGGAGGGGTGCAGGGTCTCCCCTGCAATGGGGGCAAGGACAGCACTTACTGGCTAGTGATGGAGGCATGGGTGGCTGGATGGGGTAAGCTGGTTGTGCAAATGGTTTAATGCTGGAAGGCAAAGAGCATCGTTAGGTTAACGAGGCGTTGGTCATCCCAGCCCCTCCCCAAGGAGGGGTCCTGGCACCCAGGGATGGGTCTCGTACTTACTCCTGAGAGGGTCCAGGCTGTCCTGGGATAGGCCCACTCCAAAACTGGGGAACAGCACAAGGCAGAGTCAGCGGCTTCTGACCATACACCCCCCACACACCCCCCAATTCCCCTCCCCACCTGCTGCAAACCGTGGGGAGCCCCAAAGCCCCCCCATGCATTGCCACCATGGCCAAGGGGTCATCAAACATCCCTCGCTGTCCCTGGTGCAGCTAGCACATGGGGGTCTGGGCCCCCCTCCACCCCAGAGTGTCCCTATAATGGGGAAGGGGTGTGCAGGGCCGCACTCACCCTGGGGGCAGCAGAGAAGACGGCCTGAGGAAGAGGAGGGGGGCTGAGCTTGTTCTGCAGGACACTGGCCGACACGATCTGCGCTGAGGACATGGAAGCCATGCTCTGCAGAGCCTTATCCTTCGAGACCTGGTCCTGGGTGGGACAGGAGGGGGACAGAGGTTACATAGGCACACTGTGGAGACCCCCCCACACCTCCAATCTGAGTGTGCCTGGCAGGTTTTGCAAAGCACAGAGCTGGTTATGTAGCCCAGCCAAGGTACTAGGGTGGATGGATGCTCCCCTCTTCACTCCCCCTGCCCCAAATTCACCCAGTTAATTCATGCTTTAAGCTTCCCAGTGTCCCCTGGGCAGGAGCTGCCAGGTCTGGAAGGTGGCCCTGCTCCCCAGGGATGGGGCAAAAGGCAACGAGGAACAAAAGGCAGCACAACCCCAAGCTCTACTTACCAAGTTCATGGCCTGTCCGGAAGAGACAAAGGGGAAAAACAAGAAAAACAAAAGGTTAGAGCACAGTGGGAGCTTGGGGTGTGTGTGTGTGTGTGTGTGTGTGTGTGTGTGTGTCCCCTTCCCCAGTTCACCACCGCAGCCCAATTTGGGCAGTGAACCCCTCAGCCTGGCTGGGGGATGTACGTGCTGGACACTGCTGCCCAGGCTGAATTTGGGGCTTGCTGTGGAGAGCTGGGCCTGCACCTCATGGGGACTTTTAAACCCCTGTTCCAGCCTTGAACCTCCTCTGCCACAGCCCCAGCAGCCCCTGGTGCTGGCAATGCGGGGAGAAGAGCCCCCCAGACCCCCACCCTGCCCAGTGAAGGGCACCCGGGATGTTTGCACGGGGGGAAGAGCCTGGACCCCCCTACACCACACACTGCTGATGATTTATCCCTTTTCCTTTTAGCTCCATCAGTCCCATCACCCCAGGGCTGCTCCTCCAGCCACGGCGCCAGGGGACCCCTGGGGTTGCCGGTCCCATCACACCCCCTCTGAACCTCAGGGATCCAGCGCTTCGTTTGTTCTCCTTCCCCTGGGATGGGTGAGGAGTGCAGGCACGCAGCCACACGCCGGCCAGCACGATATGCACAGGACCACAGCTTAAATATCTGTATATATAGTGAATATCATATATATAAATATATATATATTGCTCATGGGGGGGTTTCCATCAGCCAGGTGAGGGCAGACCGCTGCCGGCGCTGGGCTTCGCCCTCCAAGCGCAAGGGGAGAGGGATGAAGGGATGTTCTGCACCCACAGCATGTCCCTCAGGGATCTCTGCCCCAGCTGTGCCCAGGAGGGTTCCCACAGGCAGTGGGGCCAGGGATGGAGATCACAGCCACGACCCCGGCCTCCAGCCCTGGGGTCACTCCTGCATCCTGTTCCCTCTTCCCTGTGCCATGCAGCAAGGAGAACCTATGTTAATTCATTTTCTTTCATTTCCCTATATTTTAAATTTTAAATTTCTATTTTTTTCATTTTTCATATTTTATCTTAATTTTATCTTAAATCTTATTTAACTTTGTATTTCAGTTTTAGAATTTAATTCTTATACTTTAGTTATAATTATATCTATTTTTATATTTTATTTTCATCTTATATATTTAATATTTTAATGTATATTTTATTTTCTTGCTATATTTAAATGTCTATATTCTATTTTTATTTAATTCTTATATTTTATTTTAGTTCTTATTGTTTAACTTTATGTGCTATTCCCGTTTTCTTTTCATTTTTTATTTTAATTTTATATTTCATTCTCATTTCCACTCTTATTCTCATTCCCTTACTTTGTTTCCATTTTTACATCTCATTTCTATTGTCTAACTGATTTTCTCTACTTTATTTTCCTCCAAAGCCTGGGGCTAACCCTGCTGTCCCCCAGCCCTCCCTGGCTGCCCCACCTTGGGCTGGGAGCTGGGATTGGAGATGTAGGAGCCCTGAAGGAGTCTCCCAGCGTAGTTTTGGGTGCCCTCTCCTGGCTTCTCCCAGCAGCTCTGCAGGGACACTGGCACCCTCCTGGCACCCAGCTCGTGGGTCCCTGGCTGGGTGAGCTCCAGAGTAGCGGGACCTGGAGCTCCTTAAAGCTTTGGGGACCAGGTGGCCAGCGCCAGCTCTGAGCGTGTCCCCTGCTGCCAGCCTCAGCACCCACGGCTTGGACACAGCACCCAGGATGGGGACATGACGAGCTGGTGACACTTTTGGGACCTGGGGGTCATGGCAGGGGTCTGGGGATGCCTGCATCCCCCGCATCCTGCCCAGGGAGATGCTCCGGTTTAACCCAGGAGCACCCCGGGGGTCCCCAAAGGGTGGTCACCCAGCAAGGACCGCTCTGTCCCCCGCCTTGCACGGTGGGGAGGGGTCCTTCAGCGATGCCCCTGGTCCTGCCCATCCAACCCCTCCCAGATGTTATCACCCACCCTCCCTCCCCCACCCCAAAGCTCGGTGGGATCGGTTACAGAAGGGTTAGTTGGGCTCCAGTTCAGAGGAAGGAAGGAGGAAGGAAGGAAGAAGGAAGGAAGGAGGAAGGAAAAGCCAACCAGAGAAGAGAGGATGATCCAGTTTTTCCTCAGTCAACTCTCTTGGCCCCTGGAACCATGGGCTGGCCTGGCACCACCGTGCCCCCACCCCAGGATAACTGCGTCCCCTCCCTGGCAGCACAGCCCCATCCGGACCCACTGCCACCCGCATCCCTGAGGTGCCACCTTGGGTGGTACTCAGAGCCTGGCTGTCACAAGCCACTGGGCTGGCAGCCCGCAGGGACCCCCAGGACACTCCCTTTGCTTCTGCCCACATCCTACCAGCACCCGTCACGAGCGGGGCCAGGTCTCAGCTGGGGGCGCCCTTGCTTGAACCTCACTTTGCCTTGCTGGCTGCTATGGGGGTGTGTGTGTGGGGGGGGTCCTTCCTCTCCTGGGAGAACCCCTGAGAGCTCAAAAGAGGGGGAGCAGCCCCCATGCATCACTGGAGGAGGGTTTAAACCCCCCATTTCCCCATTGCCTGGGCAAAAGGAGGGGATCTGGCCTGAATTCACCCTTCCTGGGGGAGAGGGAAGGGCTCCAGCATCCCCACCCAGGCTCTGAGCTGCCCTCTGAGCTGCTCTGAGCAACCCTCCTTGCCCTTCTCCGGGCATCCCCCAGTGATCCCACTAAAATCCATCCAGTCCCAGGAGCCAAGGGAGGAGGGGGAAGGAAAAAACAACCACCATAAAAGAGAGGTATCAAAGGAAGCAAGCGGCACACCGCAGAGCCGAGTGCGTTAGTCGTCAGCGAGCTGGGGAGGATGGGTGGGGAGGGAGGGGTGTGTGTGGGGGGGTGGGGGGTGCCAGGCAGGGTGGGACGGGACGCGTACCTTCAGCTTGGACTGAATCTCACGAGATTTCCGCCGGGCAAGAACCTGCAAGTGGCTAGAGACCTGCAGAGAGAGAGCAGAAGAAGGAGAGGGGGGAACAGCAGAGCCGTCAACCAGAGGAAAAGAGAAGGAAGGAGAAAAGGGGGGCTGCCCATGCTCACAGAGACACCGCCGCGGGGAGACACCTGGGCACGGGCACCAACGTACCTTGATGCCAACCTGGTACTCCCGCACCTTCTTCCGAGCTAGAACCTGTATGTGGCTGGACACCTACAGCGCCCGCCACGCCGTTCGGAAAGGAAAACACAGAGAGCGTGAAGATGCGGTTCCCACTCCTTGAGGTGGGATGTTGTCCCTGGGGAAGGGGAGAGGGGGAATGTAAAGGGTTTGGGGGAGGGTCCCGGGGGTGATGCTCCTGGAGGCGGTCATCTGCCTGCTGCGAGCTGGAGGGAGAAAAATTGGGGGGGGGAGGGAGGAGAGGGGGAAGGTGGGGAGGGATGAGGGAGGCTGATGAGGGGTAGGGAGGACCCCAGCGCTGCGCTGGTTGATGATGGTTGGTGTCCCCTTCCCACCCTGGTTGGGGTGAAGCTCCTGGTGAAGCTGCTGCAGTTGGGGGGATCCAGGTTTAGCATCTCTTGGGGGTTCCCAAACAGATTGCCCCCTCCCGCTCTCCCACTGTGAGTGCAGTGATCAGCTGCTTGCACGCAGCACTGAGGGTACAGCCCAGACCATTTAGGGGGGTCTCTGGGTGAGGGGAGATCCAGGAGGGACCATCCCATTCCCTGGGGCTCCCACAGATTTTCCAGGTGGGAAAGGTGAGGAACAGGATTTTACATGTCCAGACCCCCACAAGGGCTGATGTGGAGGCAGGAAAGGCACAGTGTGGCGGGGGTGCCTGCCCTGAGCCCCAGGGAGGGTGGGGGTTCCCTACACACCCCTGCCCCGGGCACCAGTGCTGGTTTGGGTGAGCTCCTCCTCACCAGGCTGTGTGGGACACAACCACACAGAGGGGATAATGCCACTTGTGCTCCCCCCTGAGCTTTTTCCTGGTCCCTCCCAGAGCATCACTTCCGCTCAGCGCTGCATCCTTCCCCCCATGGGGGAGTGGGGGGGATCAGGGGATCCAGTGAAGGCTTTAAGCCAGAAAGAAAGCACCACTCAGCACTCAGCTGAACACAACCGTGGTGGCCAGACCCTGGTCCCTGTCCCTCCAGCATCAGTCCCACTGGGATGTATTGCCTGGCACTGTGGACCAGCATCCCTCCCTTGTGGGGACTCATGGCATGGGACAGTCCAAACCTAAGTGTCCCCATGCCCCAAAACCCATCTGTCCTGCTGTGGTGGGAGATGCACCCACTCTCCAGCACCCAGGACCACCAGCTCTGCCAGCCCAGGAGGCACTGGGGAGGGGAGGGAAGAGCTGCCAGACGTATGATGGACAGAGAGACAGACACATCACATCCAGAGCCACGCAGTTTGGTGCTCAGCCAGGTTTACAGCCAGGATGGATGTGACCCTGCCCCGCACTGTGCAGGGAAACAGGGACCAGCACGTGCTGCCAGCATCCCAGCCTGCCCACCACCCACCCCAGCAGCCAGGTTGGGGTGAGGGTTCTGCAGAACCTCCCTGAGGCACCACAGACCACACAGCCTGTCCCTAGCTGGGCTGGGGACGGCTTGGTGTCACCCGAGGGATTTTGGGGGTGCCTGTGCCACAGCATTGGGCACAAGCGATATCGAGCCTGGCAAGGGGCAGAGGTAGGAACAGCCTCAGTGGAGGAGCAGGGAGAGGTCTGGATGGAGATCTCAAAGGTTCCTGCCACTGGTGGGGTGACCCTGGCCAGGCAGGGAGGCTGAGGTGCTGCCTGCTCCCACACCCCAAATTTCAGGGTGGCCCGAGGATGCTCACACCCGCAGATGAAGCTCAAGGGAGGGTCCTGCTGGCAGTGACAGTGACTCCAGGAAGGCTCCAGGACAGGCGACGCAACCACACACCCATTCCCCACCCGAGCTTACCTGGCACCCCCTTCCTGCCCCCTCCCAAGCCCCCCAAATGGAAAAGCAGAGCGATGGCCTCACCTGCTTCCTCGTCCGCGTCTTCCCTGTCCGCAGCTTGATGTACCGGGCTATCAGTTCGTTACGACCTGTCGGCAGAGCCAAGGGTCAGCCCCAGGGAAAGGGGTGATGGGGGTGGGGGGGGCATCAGCCCAAAAAGGCACCGCCAGCCCCCACCCCAGCCCGCCCAGCCCGGTTTGATGCTGATGGTCCTTAATGAGGCTGGTCCTTAATGAAGGAGGCACTGCCGGGAGATGGCGCTGCCATGATGGCTTGCTGGCTCCGAGGGGACACTGAGGCAGCCCGAGGGGACACTGAGGCAGCCCGAGGGGATATGGCCAGCTCCCTTCTCTCTGAGGCCAGCGTGACCCAGCTTGTGGCCCCCACCCCACGTTGGGTTGGCAGCACCACGGAAGGAGAAGGGAGTGCTCAGAGAGGGGTGACAACCACAGCAGCATCCCTGAACACACACACAACCACAACCCATCCCCAAAAGCCACCCCCAGGCTGGAGCATCCACAGAGGAGCCGACCGCCCCCTTCCCCACGGGGGTCGCAGGGATAACCCCCCCCTCCTCTCTCCCTCCCCCCAGCACCCCGCTTCCCGTTTGCGAGCCGCCCTGGCCTTTCCACCAGTATTTCCTAACGCCCTGGGTCTAATTCAAAGCAGAAGTTGCTTTTGCGCCACATTTGGGGGCCCAGCTGTGGCCAATCTGCCTTCAAACGTCAGAGCAGCTGGGACCTTTCTTCTCCCGGCCCCTGGTCCCCCCTTCCCCCCCTCCTTCTCTTCCCCCTGCCGCCGCGCCCCCGCACACGGGGGCGGCCAGGCACGCCAGATTTATTTTAATGGACCAGATGGTCGCGGTTGGAACTTGTCGAAATGCCCTTGGAGAGGGTTTCAGCTTGAAAAATATATATATAAATAAATAAATATAAAATGCACGTGTGTGTGTCCCCCACCCCCTTCTTCCATCCCAAACTGCCCCCCGCCCCTTCCCTCCCTCTCCCAGCCCCGGAGCAACTGGGAACTCCTGGGGTGGGGGGGAACGGACAGACACATGGGGATAGACAGGACCAGGTGCTGCCTGAGGATGGCTGCGCTTTGGAGTGCCCGCGCCAGGAGGGAGTTGGTGGGTGGGGAGGAAGGGCTGTGGTGGGTACCGGCACCCCCGGCAGTGGAGGGTACCCCTTGGGGTGGCTAGTGCCACCCCGAAACACTGAGCGTGGCTCCTGCTGACCCCAGGCTGTGCTGGCTCATTAGGGCCTAATGAGGAGGGAGCCCAGGTGAGATGGTGCCCAGGGCAGGGTGCTGTCAAGGGAGGGTGGGGGGCAGGCAGAGGGGACCCCTGCACCCAGTCGCAAATGGGGCATGTGGGGTGCTGCAGCGTCCCTCTCACGCACCCTGTCCCTGAGGCCCATCCTCTCCCTTCCCATGGGAAAGAAATACAGGAACTAAGTTTGGGTACCTTCACGCACCCCAGTGCCAGCCCAGCACCCGCTGCCCAGCACCCAGTGCCCAGCATCCAGTGCCCAGCATCTCCCTGCACCTATCCTGCCTCATCAGCCACCCCAGCTACCACCCCGGGGCTGCACCCTCCCAGCCTCCCCAAAACTGTCCCTGTGCCCATGAGCCCCATCCCTGTCCCCCGGTGATTCACTGGGATGGTGCCATTCCCTCGAGAGGGCACGTCCTCCTCCAAATTACCACATTCCCCAAATTCCTCTCCCCTGACACCACCACGTGAACCAGTTGGACAGGCTGGGTTAAAAATAACCTGGCGGGCAGTGAGGGAGAGCAGGGGGCCAGCGTGCCCCCCTCTCCATCCCCCCCAGCTCCCACCTGCTCCTGGCCATGTGCCCCTCACCCAGCCCCTGCGCCGCTGGCATCACTGGGGTTGGAGCTGGTGTGGCCATGGGCATCCCATGGGATCCCCCTCCCCAAAATAAGGGGTGCTGGTTGAGAGCGGCGGCACCGCCACACCTTTATGCCAGATGCCAGCATCGTCTGTGCCACGGGTGGCATGGGAGGGGGAGCTGGTAAGCTCAGCACCTCTGGCTGGGGGTCCCAGCAGGGAGATGTTGGGGAGGGGGGGAGATGAAAGGCGTCCGGTGGGGGCTGCTGCCTCTTTAAACAGCTGCCAGATGTCTCCGAAAGGCTGGAAAAACCGGTCGGGGCTCGGCGTGCTGCTGCGCAGGGCCAGGGCCAGGGCCAGGCTCCCGGCGGCACTTCAGCTATTCCTGGAGAAATCCAAAAAATGCACCCGCTTGGGAAGCCCTGTGCTCCCCCCACCCCCACCCCCCTTCCCCGCAGCCGGCAGCCCCAATGGTTGGGGGCCCCAGCGAGTGGGGTGGCACGGGGAGCCAGCGTGGGGACGGTGGCATGATGCTCATGGCAAAGCTTTGGGCCCTTTGTCTCTCTCACTGCAGCTTCCCAGGAGGGTTATTTGGAAGTTGGGGTGGAGGTGCCAGCTCTGGTGCCTCATCTCATGAGGTGACAGTAACATGGGAACCCATCCCTGGCTTTGAGGTCTCCACTCTGCGGGTGACATTGTGGGAGGTGTAGGAGACGAGGAGGAGGTGGAGTCCCTACCCCAGCAAGGATGGGGACACTGTGGCACCTTCCACCACTCTTTGGTGGTAGCTTGAACCCCTGCCTGTATCATCCATCCCCATCTTCTTCCTCCCTGTTGCAGAGAGCTCCCAAGACAGATGCACTTTGGGTAACACCGGGAACCAGGCTGAGACCTGCCTCAAACTCATTGCACCAGTGGGGCCGACCAGCCGCATCGCTACCAACAAAGTCATCGAAATCCAAGCTGGGTGGCTCTGGGCGAGCTCTCCTATTGGGGTGCTCCCCACGACAGGGTCTGGCTGGGGAGAGGTTTGGGGAGGGGTGGTGGTGATGAGGTGCCTGGGAGCGGGAGGGCTGGTGCTGGCCCCACAGTCCTGCACCCGCTCCCTGCCCGCACCCGCTCCCTGCCTGACGGCTTCACCAAACCAGTCAGTCCGGCAGGGCCGAGAGAGGGAGGGAGCGGGAGGGAAAGCCAGCGCCGAGGGAGGGGACGCAGGTCACTGCCACCTCCCCGGTCCAGCTCTGAGACGCACCCAGGAAAGCTGCTTTCAGGGCTGGGGGTGCTCAAGGGCGAGGCCCCCAGCGTGGGTTTGGGGCAGGAGGTTTTACTTCAGCCCTGTCTGCCCCGTCCAGGCGGCACAGTGCCCATCCCACCGCCTCCATCCTTGCCCCCCCATCACTCACCGTACATCTTGCCCTCATCCGAGAGGATGATCTTCCGGCGGCCGCAGGGGGGTAGATCGCCAGCGCCTCCTGGAAGCTCTGCTCGATGTCCGGACTCCACACGCCCTCGGCATCATTGTCCAGACTCTTGTCCATGCCGTCCTGGCCATCTTCCCGCCCCTCCCCGGGGCTGCCGCTGGCGTTCCAGCTGTTGGACGCTATGGTGCTGGCTGCTCTGGGCTCCGACCCCGAGCCCCCACGGACACGCGACAACCTGCCAGGACACAAGGGACACCCGTTAGAACTGGGGACCCTTCCTGGGGGTGGGGGTTTGGAGCTGCTGTGACAGCATGGTCCCTGCTCTGTCCCCAGTGCCACCCCCTGTCCCGGGGCTGTGAGCAGCATCCTGGTGGGGGGCATCAAAGCCAGAAACGGGCTTTCCTGTGGGACAGAGCCATGATTACCAGAGCCACAAGCAACCAGGTAGGGTCCACTCAAATAGAAGTATCTCTATGAGGAGCCCATGGGTAACACCCTGGGACGGGGCAGCCTGTGAGCCCCAACCCTGTACCACACTGCCACTCTGGCAAGCTGGCCCCAAGAAGCCCTCCCCTCTCTCCCACCTCCCCAAAAAAACCCTTGCTTTGCCGTGCCTGGCAAAGACAGAGCCGGGATTTGAAGGGAGATGCTGGGCGGCTCCACGCCAGACCCTGCTAATGGGAACCATGTGGCCAGAGCCCTTCAACAGCCCTACCCCTGGCACTGGAGAGGCCCCCCTCGCCCGCCGCAAGATCTGCCCCAAGGATGCTCAACAAGGGCCCTGGGTGCTCCCCGGCTGGTGGGATGATGCTGGGGAGCCTTCAACTTTCTTCTACCTCTTCTTGCCTTCGTCAAGCTCCCGGCACAGTGTTTTGCAATAACATGTTTGGCGGCAGCTGCCGGCGGTGGGAGCGGAGAGGTGTCTCCTGCGCCGCCGCCGCCGCGCTTCCCGGACGGGCTGGGAGTGTACAAAGGTCTCCGGCGCAGACATCTCCTTTTAAAGGAACTGCAGCAGCCCGCTGGCTCAAGCGTGCTGCGAGGCCTGGGCTTTGGTTGGGGTTGGGTGGGTTTTTTTTTCCTTTTATAAAAAAAGAAACTTCCCCCCCCCCCCTTCTTCTCCTCCTCCTCCTCCTCCTCCTCTCCCCATCCCTCTCTCCCTTCGCTGTGATGTGATGTCAGCCCCTCCGGTCCCTGCCGCCCGCCCCTGCCCGCTGTCTCCCCCCTGCTCACCCGCCGCTCCCCCTCTTGCCGAGCGCTGTGGCCAAATAAGGAGAACTGGATTGTAGGATCGAGCCAGCCGGCCAAGGGAGGGATGGCGGCAGCGGTGCCGGATGGGCCCGTAGCACCCCCAGAGTCCCACAGCACCCCGAGTCCCCCAGCACCCCGAGTCCCCCAGCACCGTGTTTGCGCCTGCTTGCTAGAGTGCTCCGTGGGGCACCCCCCAGGAGGGATGCCTTGCCCAAACTAAGAGGGGTGGTGGGGATGGGAGGGTAGGGGGGCCCTGGGACCAGGGAGGAACAGTGAGGGTGGCACAAAGGCCCTGGTGGGACCCCCCCTGCTCACTCCTCCCCACCCTTCCCCCACACCCAGCCCAGCGAGCGCAGCAGGGCTCTGTCCCAACGTGGCGCCTACAACGGGGTGCAGGGCTGCCTCAGCCAGACTCGGAGCAAAGCAAAGCTATAGGGCCAAGGACAAAGCTCTAGGGCTGAGAGCAGATCTATAGGATCCAGAGGAGACCTATGGGGCCCAGAGCAGACCTATGGGGCTGCCCGCATCCCTGCAGGCAGGATCCTGGAACAGGCCGCATGACGGTGTCCTGGGTCCCTGTCCCTGTCCCAGGCACTGCACACACCAGCACAGCTGCCCACACACACTCCCTGCCCCCACCCCCCCCCCGCCATCTTCTCAGGAGCTCCCCAGCACCCCTACGCACTCCCCCCACCTTCCCCCAGCAAGGAAACCCCAGCCCAGCCTTTTCAAGGGAAACAAAGGAGGGTGATGCCAGGCCCTGGCCAAGGTGCGAGGAAGCAGCTCCTCCTCCTCCTCCTTCTCCTCCTCCACCGAACCTGCTTTTGGCCAGGCCAAGACATTGGATTTCCTGGAGGGAGGGTGCAAGGCACCGTGCTGACGCAAGGCCCAGCCGAGCGCGCTCCACCCAGCCCTTACAAAACACCAACAACAGGAGCAATTAAGAAACCGGCACGGCTGGATGGCCTGCGGATGGACCGCCAGCCAGACCTGCTCCGGGCAGGGAGGGGACTGGACCTGCCAGAAAACATGTCACCAGCTCCTGCCTTCCAGCTGATCCCCTGGGGACCAGAGGGTTGAAGCCCCTTGCCACTCCTCGGGCATCTCTTTGGGGCTTGGGGACCCCACAATCACAACTTGGAGGCTTCCCCATCTATGCTCAGCCATCCTCCCTCATCCACTCATGCTCTGCATCCAGCTTGCTCGCACCCCCCCCCCCCTGCATGCACCCAGGATTTATGGAGTGCCACGATGAACCCCAAGGCTTTAGAGGGTGCTGAAGGAGGGGGTGGGAGGGGCCATAGCGCTGCCAGGTCCCTCAATGGGGATGGGACAGGTGCCCGCAGCGGGCAGGGGAGGATGCTGCCAGAGCAGCCCTTATCTCCCTGCAAGGCCAAGGCTGTGCTGGAGCACAGGGATAGCGTTCCCACGGGATCACAGAGCTCAGCCCCCAACAGCACGTGTGGGGGGCACAAAGGGAGACCCTGGGCTTGTGCAGGCAGCTGCCTGGTTGGCAAAGAGCTGCTTGAGGCTGGAAAATCAACAAGAAACCTCTTGAAAACCCTGGGAAAGCGATGGGGAGGGTTGCAAGGAGGGAGGGGTGCTGGGGAGATGGGTGTTTTCTGGTGGGTGGGTGGGGGAAGGAAATATTTTGGAGGCGGTGGCTGTGGTGGGCACCTCACTGGGGCTGGGCACGGGTGACGAGGTCAGGAGCAGGTTGCTGCCGGGACCAGCGCGACCAGTCATGATAGGGATCAGGGAGCACAGGGACATCACCGCTCAGAGCCGCGGGCTGCGGGGGCCACAATGCGGGCAGAGGTGCCCATCGTCCCCCTCTGAGCCCCTCCTGGGCGTGTGGGGCAGCACCCTGTCCCCGTCCCTGTCCCCATTCCTGTCCCATGCTGGTAACCTTCTCCAGCGTGCTCAGCTCTGAAAGTGGCAACCCCCATGTCGTCCCCCTTGCAAAAAACCCGGTGTCCCAGCAGTGCCAGGGCATGCAGCCACAAACCCAGGTGTGCCCAAAGCAGTGGGGCGATGTCCCACCACCCGCCTGGCAGAGCACCCCCACAAACACCACCCAGCCCTGCCTGGACAGTGTCACCGCACTGGTACCAAAGCCCCTTGACACAGTCTCCCGTCACCGCGCCTTGGGCACAGCCCCTGGGGTTGTTGCTCCTTCACCCTTTGCAAACTGGGTGCCTATGGCCTCAGCATCCCCCACCCTGCCCCCCTCCCCCTGAACTGCTGGGGATGCAGGGCATGGCATTTGCTGCACAAGGGGTCCTGCCACACCATCTGCAGGGACAAGGTATGGGGGTCCCCTCCTTACTGGGCTCCCCCAAATTGGAATGGGGCAGCATCAGGATCCCCTGTCACACTGGGGATGCTGGGGGTAGCCAGCGCACCCCGCAAAGTGGGGCAGGGGGAAGTCTGGCTGCATCCTGGCTCCATCCCACCTTCCCATGCAGGGGCCTGGGGCGATCCAGCCCTCCTCCCTCCCTCCCTCCCTCCCTTCCCCCCTGCACCCGGACCCCACGGCGAAAGGATAAAAGTTCACAGACAAGCCCAGGCAGGTGTTGCACAGCACCGCGCTCGGCCTCCAGCGCAGGCAACGCGCCGCCGCCCCGCCACCAGCCCCATGGGGACACACACGAGGCCACCGGCCCCCCAACTCCCCATCACCGCGACCGGTGGAACCTGGACTCCGGGGGCGATGGGGGAAAGGAGCCCTCAGCCTCCCCAGTGCTGAGCATGGAGGTCCCTGCTGGGGCCAGCTTGGATGGGGGCTGAGGTCCCCAGGGATGGCTTTTCTGTGGGGATGCTGAGCGGTGCTGCTCCATCACAGAGTAAACCCCAAACCCAAGGCACCCACCTGGCACCCCGGGCACCTACCTCCTCCCTGTGCCATGCCAGCACATGGAGCCTCAGTGAGAACATGGCACGGGGGTCTGACACCAGGCACTGATTCCAAGGCAGGCAGAGGCCTTCGTTAATGTTAACTCCCTGTTTGGGGCAGGGGTGATGTGCCTGCTTGTGCCCACCCTGTGAGGTGGCTGGTGGGACACTGCCCACACTGCAGACAAGGCCACCAGCTCTGCATAGCCCTTCAAGGCAAACCCAAAAGACCTGGGGTTCCTTGGGGGACCCCAGCAAGGCCATGACATGCCAGGGAAGATGCTGCCCCATCTGCTGCCAGCGCCAGCACCACACACACAGCCCAGACGCTCTTGCCTCGGTTGAGCATAACCCTACAGCACTTTTCTTGCGATAGAAAAGCAGGGGGGGGTGTGTTTGCAGGAACCCCATACTCCTGGCAGCTCGCCCAGGGACCCTTCAGGAATGCTGGCCACACATCCTGCCCCAAACTCTGCCTCTTATCCCACATGGGACACGGTCCTGGTTGGCACACAGCTCTCCCAGGGACAACCAGCACCCATCAGGGTGGGCAGCGGTGGTCAAACCAGACCCAGCTTGGAGAGGAGGGCGGTGCAAGGTTTGTTTACATCTCGCTCCTCTTCCAAACAGCTCTTGGGCTGTGGTGAGGGATTCCCCGCTCGGGAAGGGAAGGGCGGCTGCCCTGCTCCCTCCTTCCCTCCCACCCGGGTTTGCAGCTCCCTGCCAGAGAGGACCCACCACCGTCTCCCTGAATGAAACCCTGGCATGGGCTGTGGCAGACCCCCCTGTGCCATGCTGGCTCCCCGTGAGACAGCCCAACTAATTTCCTCCCCTCTATCGCTTCCTGTCCCTTCCGGCTTGGCGGGCGGCTCAGGAAGCAATCGGAGCAGGGAAACCACAGGAGGCCACGTGGCAGCATCCCACCAGGGTCCACGGTGCTTCCAGGGCTGCCTCAGGCACGTGCCTCACTGGGGTCCAGACGGATCCCCACAGCCAAAGGGTTTCCCCCAGCTCCCAGTGAAGCCTAGAGCCCCCACCCAGAAGGGATGCAGCTGGTTTTCACATGGCAGCTCATGGCCAAGGGATGCTTCAGCCTCCATCCTGAAGGACCATGGCCAAACGAACGGAGAACTTGAGTGATCTGATCTGCCCAGAGAAAATTTGGGCAGGGAGGGAGGAAGGGATCAAGCAAACCCCAGGACAGCCCAAGATGCTCCCTCCTAACGGCAGAACCGCAGGCGAGCAGACCAACCCCTCCATCTCCTCCTCTTCCTCCAGCCCCAGCGGGGCGGCAGAGCTGGGTTTCGGCTGCTGAAGGATCTGAGCCGGTTTTGCTCAAGCCTCCGGCTCCAAGACCTTAGGGCAGGGGACAGACGGACACCGTAACCCGGCTTCCCTCCCTGGCCCAATTACAGCTGCCCTGCCCAGCCAGGACGGGGCGTTTCACCCAGCAGCGCATAAATAGAAAGGCTTTTGCAGCATTAATTGCTCTCTGCATTATGAAACGAGCTGGATGGAAACAACAGGGTTGGAGTCGCCTGCCGGGGACGGGCCACAGCTGCCCTGTGACACCCCTGGTGCTGGGGTGTCAACGCAGGGGTCCGCTGAATTTGCTTTGATCCAAACACGGCTGTCCAAGGATGTCTCCCACCGACCATCGGATGGGTGGCCACCCTCCTCAGGGACCCCCAGCACCACTCCTCCCAAGGGGATGAAGCCCCGGGGGACCCCCAGGGCCAGGCAGAATCCCCATTCGTCCTCCCAAAGGGATGAAGCCTTAGGGGACCCCCAACGCCAGGCAGCCCGCAGTGGGGTGGTGCCCCACCGCCTGGGTGGGTTGGATGTCCCAGGTACCCCGTCAGCCCTTGGACCCACTCCTGGGAGGAGAAACACCCTCCTTGGAGGAGTTTTGGGTGCTGCTGACCCCATTTCATACCACTGCAGCGAGGCCAGGGAAAAAGTCTTCCGGGGGACGCCGGCTGCCAGGAGAGGAGGAGGAGGAGGAAGGTTGCAATGCATTTTCACACCCACCCCCGGCCGCCTCCACCCCCGCGAAACCCAACCCTGCCCAGGGAGCAGCTGCGCCCGCTGCCCGTGCTGCAGCACCCGCCGGAGCCCGAGGCCAGCACCGCCGTGCCGCCAGCTGGGTGACCAGGAGGAGAAACCCCAACAGGGTAGAGGGGTGCAAGAGCTGATCCCCACTCCCCAGGCACCTAGGATGTAAGGCAGTGGGGGCCTGTCGGGTGTTGCCATCCCAGTTGGGGCACAATGACATCCCTGGCTGGCAGAATCTGGGTGACACGGCGATGTCACTCAGCCATAACCCACGCAGGAGCCGCCGGAGCACTGCCCCGTACAAACCACGATGGGGATTTGTTCCCAGAAAGGGATATTTCACTTTAACGCTGTCTGACTTTAGTGCCATCACCCCAGACCAGCCCAGCAAGCAAACCTCCCTGCGTGCCAGGAGCACACTGGGTGCCCGCAGCGGAGCATCGCTTCTCCCCAGCACCTCTGGCTGCCTCCCGGAGCCAAGAGCTGGAAGCGGGCACAGAGCCTCCCGCTCCCGCAGATTGAAAAATGGCTCTGCGATCCTCAGGGAGGAAAGCTGCTAAAAATACACTGAGGCTGTATTCTGGGTAAAAGAAGGAGCTCCAGCAAGAAGCATGGCCCAAAAAGCCTGGTACGGAGTGCTAACCCCCTGCCCAACACACCAAACCTCAAAGCTGGACCCTCCATTCCATGCGATGGAGCCCAAACTCGTGCCATAGATGAGCACAGGCACCAGGGAGTGAGCATCCTACCCAACTCGTCCCCCCAAAACACACAGGCAAGACACTAGGCAGGGAAAAAGTGGGGTCTCACACCCAACCTTCACTCCCAGACTGTGAAGCACCCAGATCTTCCTACTAATAAACTCCTGACGCTCATCGCTTGGGTGGGGGGGCTCGCGTGCCGTCATGCGGGTGTGCTTCTTCCTAACCCCGAATTGCCTAAGCTGGAGTAGGATGGAGGGGGGCGGGGGGGGGGGGAAGGGGGGAGAAAGGCAGGAGCTGGCTGCCTCTGGGGGAAGGGCGGGCGGAGAGGAGCTGGCATGGGAACGGCAGCCCATCCTCCACGCACGCCGCGCCGCTCCGCGTCTGTAAACTTTGAACATCTTCCGGAGAGAAGTTAGTGGCTATTGTGAACAGCTGGATCTAATTTTACGAGGAGCGAGGAGGAGACAGTCGTGGGGAAATAATAAGGCTTGGCGCTCCCAGGCGAGGATCCCCGAACCCGGCCAGCCCTCCTGCCTCCACCGCACCCCACAGGGGGGAGCGCCGGCGAGACGGCCATGGGGAAACTGAGGCACGGAGCGGCGTTGGGCTCAAACGCAGCCTGGGTAATGCAAAGCAGGAGCACAGGGTCTGGGGCATTGTCCCTGTGTGCATCCCCCCAACTCAGTACACTTTCAGCAGCCGAGGCATCAGCAGAGGCACAGCTCTTCCCTGGAGCAGAATGCCAGGCTGGGGATGCAGAGCCACCTCCTTGACCTATGGCAGCATCTTGAGGCACAGGGACCCCCTACCAGCACACACTCTCGGTGGCTGTGGGCACCATGGTGTGACACATCCCTCCGGCCGGCTGCTTCCCACGAGGCTCAGCCCACCTCCTAAAATTAGCTCTGGCTCTGCCATCCCATCCCAGCTACCCCCCGCAGCCAGGGGAGCTCTGCCAGCACACGCTCTGGGTCCACACTGATCCCCCCCGGCAGTGAGGGGGAAGGGGAAAAACAGCCTCCTCCATCGCCTGCATCTCACGAACCAGCCGCCAGCCACCTGCGAGCAAGCACTTCCCAGCTTTATTTATTAGAGGGTGAAGCACAGCCCTGGAGTGGGCTGAAGTCACCTTCCGTGCCTCTGGCTTTGTATGAGGATGGCCCAGGATCAGCTGCTGAGACCTGGCTCATCTCATGACTTGCCCAGCGCCCAGCTCGAAGGCAGCAGTGTGGCGGGCACCGGTGTTACGGTGCCGCTGCTGTCTCATGGCACATAACTGGGGATGCTGGGGACACTGGGGCATTGCATCCATTCGGGACCAGGTGAGGGGACACGTTCTGGGGTGGGTGAGGTGGGTTTGCACTGCCGGGATGGGACTTGCTCCACAGAATTGGACACGTGTGGTTTCTCTGGATCCTTCACGCACAGGATGCTGTCGGCTGTGCCAGCACAGAGCCCTACGTGAACACCATCCCCATGGGGCCACCAGCCACCACCCCGGCGATGAGACCATGGGGTGCCTGTCACATCCAAAGGGGCTCAGCCACGAACCCCTGTACCAAGATGCACGGGCACCCCGAAACGGCACATGGCATTGTATGACCTCCCCCTTCCTCTCTGCCACAGGGTGTTTTTTTTGCCAGGGCCCCTCGCTCCCATATCCCAGGCAGGGAAAACCAAAGCACCAGGAGCTGTGTCGGCATGTCCAGACCCGCAGCAGGATCCGGACGCGCGTTATCGCAGCGGGGAACAGGGGGATGGGGAAGATGGGGGGTGGAGGGAGAGGAGGGGGGGTGGAGGGGGGCCACTCCTGCCGCGTGCCCGCTGCAGGTTGGCACGGGGCACGGCCCTGCCGGCTCACCCCATCATTACCTTCCCGCCCTCCAAAAAAACATTTCATAAGCCGCCACGTGACGGTGGCAACAGCGAACGCCCACACGCTTCAGGTGCCTGCCCCGACCGCAACACGCAGGTGCCTGGGGCTCGGCTGCCACAGCCCCCAGCACCTTCCAAACCAGGGTACTGACCCCAAATAATTCCTTGGACACGTGGGTGAGAAGATTCAGAGCACACCTTGGCTGCCTGGCAAATTCCCCAGGGATGGGAGCTCCCCAAAAATCAAAGTTACTCGTCTCTATCCCGCCTGCCAGCAGTGCCCAGAGCGGTGCAAACACTGTGGCAGCTCTGCCAACCCCTTGCAAACACCACCAAGGGTTGAAGGACAGAGAAGCTCCTGGAGATGGGACACGTTTTGGACAGCATCCATCCTGTGCTTCAACAGGCAGTGGCATCCCAACCTCACAAGGAGCCCCGGGGTGGCTCTTGCCACGCAAATCTTAGTGGCATCCAAGATTTTGGGTTTTAGTCTCCATCCTCTGCTTTTCATGGGCAGGAGAAGATGCAACAGGGCAAGAAAAGACATTTGTCTCCCTTGCTAACAACCCAAAATCACCCAATTCCCCCCTTCCCATCACCTGCATGCCCACACTGCTCCCTTGCCAAGCTCACCTGCCGCCAGCCTCGTGCCCGCCGCGCGTTGTGACGGGAGCCGCGCGGTTACTCGCTTTTTAATACATTAATTAGAGCTGATTACCACTGCCACCCGCACCTCCCCGGAGCCGCGACCTGCTCGCACAGCACCAGGGAAAAAGGCTCCATCAATGCCAGGGCCACTGGGATTCACCTCCCGACCCACTCGGCACGATGGGGATGGAATGGGGATCAAAAGGCGATGCTGCTTCTGGTACCGTGATAAATAGCGGCTGTATGTCACGGGAAACGGATGCAGGTCCCTTTTATTGGTGGATGTGGAGGCTGGATGGGGGTTTGCTTTGTGGGAAGGGGATTTTAGGGCTGCTGGAAGGTTCATCTCTGCACCTCTTTGCCCCCCACAAAACACCCTGGTTGAAGCATCCCCCCCACTCCAAGCTGAGCCCCGGTGCCATAGTCACCCCAGTCAGGGCGAGGGTCCTCGGAATACCCGGTGGCCCCTTACTCGAGGTGGCTGGAGCCTGTCACGGAGCCCACTGCTTTTGAAGGGTTATTTTTGTTAGAAAAGCCAGCACGGTGCCAGCCGCGTGCCTGCCCTGGGGAGTGAGCTCGGCGCCCAAGGTCCCCTGGGAATGGGATCATCCCCCCATGTCACCCAGCTGGAGTGGGAAGGGGGAGGCACACAGAGCAGAGCTGCAGGTGGGTGTGGGGTGAGCACCCACTCACAGCCCCTTCCCATGGGAATGCTGACCTCCAAACCCACACAGGGCCAAAGGCAGCACCCTCTCTCAACAGGACACTCATGCCAGTCCTCTCCAGTTGGGAAGTGCCGGGAACGCTACCCAGGCAGAGCCACAGTGACTGTCACCTGCCCTGCCAGCTGGGGCCCGGCCCTGCTGCCCCCCACCCATTTCACCCCGGCTTTGCAGGCGAGTGACCTTGGTGAGCCCTCACCCCTCCCATCGGCTTTGGGGACTGTCCTCCCATCCCTGAGGCAAATGACCCACCCCAACGACCCACCCCAAAATCCAGGCGCGGGGCTGAGCTTTGGGGCCTTGGAGGCCCCAAGGGCCGGCGGGTGCACAGGGTGAGGGGTGACACCAGCCTAGCAGACCCCCAGTTCCCTCCCTATCATCGTGAGCACCCCAAAACCACGAGGGGCTGGCAGCCCACCTGGCAGGGCCCCCCGGGGTCGCCGGGCAGTGCCAAAGCCCTGACTCACGGCGTGCACGTACCCGCGCGGGGTAAAGCGATAGGAGCACAGAGAGGACGCCGGAGCCCAAAATACCCCGGCGCGCCTGACACCGGAGATTATCGCTTTGCCAGTGGGACGGTCCCCCCGGCACAGCTCACCCTGGCTCCCCACAAAGAAGCACTAAACTCCCACCCCCACCCCCAAACATCTACCATTGCCTTTCCCTCTACCACCCCAAGCCCACCACCCAACAGCGATAGGGGGTAGCGGGTGCCCAGCACCCTGGCAGATCCTCCACTACCAATTCTAGATGGTTTCTACCCAAAAAACAGGGGGTTTTCCTCATTGGGCACAGGCCAAACGAGTTGCATAGGGCCCAAGTTGTTTTGGGGGGCGAGTGGCACTGTGAGGGCTTGGCCTTATTCTCCTTCCAAGGGGGTTATGGTGGGGGGAAGGGGGAGGGAAAGAGGGGGAAAAACAACAACCCCAAACCCAAGAAGGGTGTAAAAATAAAATAATAATAATAATAATAATAATAAAGATGACACACTGCTGAAGATTATACATCTAATTGCTGCCTCGTTAGCAATGCGCCCCTATGACGAGGCACAAAGTGTTTAGCATACAGTCAGAGTATGGTCATCCCCTACATGCGTGTGACACATATGTAACGTGACACGCGTGTGGCCCCCACACCCCACCCGGGACGCTGGTTCCCGGGCAGGGGGGAGGAGAATGGAGGGAGTAGGGGGAGGAGGTTTCTGCCGGAGCCCGGCGGCAGACGGGGTGGTTTATCGCTTTATATACCGCCTGGCGCCCGCTCCCGACGTACGGGCCATACATCCACATACATCCACATACATCCACACACATACACAAGGCCTCTTTGTAGCCCTATAGCCCGCGCCCGCCCCGCACCCCGTGATGCGTCGCAGCCGGGGGGAGGGTGTCCCAGCAGAGGGGCTGGAGGTGGGTTTTAGAGGGAAGGATATTGGGCAGCGAAGCCCCGACGGGGCGGGAGCCTGGGGACCCGATGGGGAAGGGGTTAGGGACACGCTGGGGACACTTCGGCTCTGCTCCCTTCTACTCGTACACCCCGTCGCGGGGGGAACCCCGAGGGGAGGGACCGGGAGTGGGGGGAGAGGAGGGGAGAGGCGAGGGCCGGTGCGACCCCACCGCCCCCCCAGCCTCCGCCGGGGCTTCGTGCAGCCGGAGGGCTGCGGGCCGGGAGGAAGGAGGCGCCGGAGGAGGAGGAGGAGGAGGGAGGAGGAAGGGGGGGAGGGGGGTTGGGAATCTCTTCCCAGCGAACACTTACCTGCTCCGTGCTCCGGAGGTGCTGGGCCGGCCGTGGGGACCGGGACCGGGACCGACCGGGGCCGGGCCGGACCGGAGCCGGGGCCGGGCCGGGGAGGGGAGGGCGGCAGGAATGCGGGGAGCGCGGCGGGCTCCCGGGTCCGCGCACGGAGCCAGGCGCAGGGACGGGAAAGTTTATGCAAGGGAGGAGCAGAAAGTTGGGAGTCAATCAGGAGGCGGCGGGGCCGGGCCGACCCTCCTCCCTCCTCCCGCTGCCCTCCTCCCTTCCTCCCTCCCTCCCTCCCTCCTTCCCTCCCTCCCTCCCTCCCTCCTTCCCTCCCTCCCTCCCTCCCTCCTTCCCTCCCTCCCTCTTCCCCTCCCTCCTTCCTTCCTTCCCTCCTTCCTTCCCTCCTTCCTTCCCTCCTTCCTTCCCTCCTTCCTTCCCTCCTTCTCTCTCTCCTTCTCTCTCTCCTTCTCTCTCTCCTTCTCTCTCTCCTTCCCTCCCTCCTTCCCTCCCTCCTTCTCTCCCTCCCTCCCTCCTTCCCTGCTCCGTCGCTCCCTCCGGGCAGCGCGGAACCCCGCTCCCCTGGGAATACCGGGATGCGGGGCTTCCCCTCCACCGGGAAGGGTTCTTTTGTGGAAAGGGCAACCCTGGAGCCCGACTCAGCCCTGGCTCTGGGAACGGCCTCTAGGAGCCTTCCTCACCCTCCTCTTCATCCTCCGGCATGCAGCCCTGGGGACGCAGCCTTCAGCCAGGGCATGAGGGTGCTGCTGTCCAGCCCTGTCCGGTTAGCAGCCAGCTGGATCCCCCATGCACACCTTCATCCCCTTCTGCACATCCTCGTGCCCCCGGGATCACCTTCATCCCTCTCCACAGCCCTTCACTCCCCCCTGTGCACCTTCATTCCCTTCCACTCACCTTCACTGTCCACTGAGCACCCTCATACCCTCCTGCCCACCTTCATCCCCCTCCTCAGCCCCCTCTTCATCCCCATCCTCACACCCTCATGCCCTCCTTATCCCCCTCCAGACACCAGCCCCCAGCCCCTCCGCCATGCAGACTCCCCATCTCCCGCAGACCCCCTCCCCACGGTACCCAGCCCAGGGATCTCAGCCCAGGCAGTTGCCATTTCCCAAGGGAACCCAGCCAGGAGCCAGGGTCACTTCCTCAGAGCGAGCCGATGGGTGGTAACGCGCTAAGCCGCAGGCGGCTGATCGCATGCGAGTCCCTGGCCACATCCCAGCCCCACTGTCGGGAACTACAACCCCAATATGGGCAACGGGTGGCAGAAACCCCACTCCTGGGAGCCACGGGGTCTGATAGACATCAAGGACCCACGCCACGGTACCCAAAACCCAGAGAGAGAAACTGGGGAGAGGGATCCTCCCGCCGCCCCGCGTGGAGGAGCGATGCTCTTCGCATCCCAATCCATCTGAGAAACATATTTTTCTAATTTTCATGCCGAGCTTGGTCGTATTCAGACGTTTTTGGGACAAGACAGCCAACGCTGCAGCCCAGAAAGCCACGGTCTCCTGCTCATCCAGCGCATTCAGCAATCGTGTGTGATTAATAAAGCCCTATCACATTCTTCCACCCTTGGCCCCGATGCTAACTTGTAAGAAATCTGGACCAAAAACTGCAACAAAATGGCTCCTATTCTCCAAGGGCCGTTTGGAGAGCTCGTTACTCATCCCTTACTTGGGCAAAAATGACATTGACTGCTCCTGGAGATGACAGGCTTAATTGAGTTCAATAGGAGTTTAGGCTGAGTAAGGCATGAGCAAACAAGTGTGTGTTAAGCCCAGGAATAAAAAGCCCGATCTGCAAATGTTTAGGAACACGTGTAACACTGCACAGGGGAGTACCAAGGCCGGGGAGGGGGTGCAGGGGGGTGTCCATCGCTGCGTCGGGCTGTCAGGCAGGGAAGGGTCAGGTTTGGGATGGCTTCCAGCATCAGAGCCACACCGTTGGTGATAGCAGGGTGAGCTCCTTCTGGAGGCTGGTGATTCAAACCCAGCTCCGTGATTCGTTTCGGTCCTGCCTCTTAATTATTTTAATTGGGTTTTATTTTTTCCCCCTTCCTTCAGAAGTCCATAATCCTCCTTTCTGCTATTCTTCGTCCACTGGTGGGAACAGCAACTTCCTCTCCCAAATTATAATATAAAAGAGCTGCAGGCAGCAATGCCATAAATAATATTTTCTTTCGGCCGGAACATCCAAGTCTAGGCAAGACACCAAGAACAGCTACAACATTGTAAAACTCCAACACTTCTCCAGAATGGATTCAGCTAATTAAAAAATGATTCTTCTTTTTTTTTTTCTTTCTTTCTTTAAAAAGCAGTTGAAAAATATTGGCTTGCCCAGCACTTACTGCACTGAGACAGAGCCCGTCCTGCACAGCCACAGCCTGCCTGCTCTGAGAAACTCTCCCCAAAATGAATACATGGGGGAAAAAGGGGAGAAATAAAGACATTGTCATGATTGCTTCTTTAATTAATTAACCTATCGCCACTTCAAAGCACAGAGTGAGAGCCCTCCAAGGCTGAGGTGATGCTCAGCGCTGGGCTAGGGACCACTTCAACTGCCAGGCGAGGAGTTTCCCAGCACTGGGCTTCCCTCCTCTACCTGCTGGGATGAAGCCGCACCACAGGCTGCCCAGCTGATGGGGCATTTCCCTTTTGGAGTCCCATAACAATACCCCAGACCCACCCCCCTCAAAAGGGTGCAGGGGATGAGCTTGTGTAGACCCCTCCCTGAGCCCCGGGGGTTTGGGGCAGAGGGAGATGCGGGTGGTCAGAGAAGAGCTCCCCACATCCATCCTCCTGCTCAGCGCTGGACCAGCATCTTTCCACTCATCAGAGTGGGATGGGGATGCCAGCAACCAGCACTTGCAAGAGCCAACAGCACCACAGCCACACTGCCTCTCCCAAGGATGCTGCGCCCTGCATCCGGGTGGGATCTCATTTAATTCTTTTGTCCCCATCTTTTGCCTTAGAACCATCCCAGCAAAAACACAGTGGCTCCCAGGAGCTTCCCCTGACACATCACTGACGGTCGCCTCTGGCCACTGGCCATGCTCAGGCTCCCACACAAGCGCTTCGTGGGGTGAAATCCATCCCTCCACCAGCACCCTCACACCATCCCCCTGAAACGAAGCTTCAGAGCCTCATGCTGCCATGGGGAGGAAAACATCATCCCTAGGGATGAAGGAAAACCCTTGCTCCAAGGAAGACAGACACACACACACACACTTGGGGCTCAAACCCTGTTTGATAAGGCTCCTTCCCTCTCTTTTTTTTTCTTATTTTTGATCTTTCCTTGCAGCCAGCATTCCTTTCCCACCCACGCACACCCCAGCATCCCCAGCCATCGGGCTGCCGGCGCATCCGTCACACTTTCCGTCGGCCAAAGTAGATACACATTTCAACTGCTCCCATCCCTCAGCCCCTCTGGTGCTAACAGCCAACACGAGCAACGGGCCCAGAGCTCCATCACCCAGTTACATTGTTCTCATCCACCTCTTGCGCCGCAGTTGGTTTGGGTGGGAGGGCTCGTGGAAGGGATTTGAGGTGGGTGCACCCTACTGTAACTGCCCTGAGATGGGGCAGCATCATGTTGGATGCCCACGGCGGATTATTTTGCTCCACTCGAGCTCCAGACTGGGAATCTGGGGGGTTTTGTGAGCAACAATGGGCAACATGGAGATGTTTTGGGGCCAGGGAGGGAGAAACCTCCCAGTAATGGCAGCTCATGCCCCAGTGAGAACTTGGGGTACCCAAACCCCTCTCTCTTGGCCCACTTTGACTTTCCTGTTTCCATGGGAGGAAACGGGGACAAGCGTTAGCTGAGCTCTTCCCAATTTCAACCAGATGTGGGATTCGGGGCTGGATTTGGGCAGAAAGCTCTTGCTTTCCCCACATTTGCTGGCCATACCTAGCCAGGGGGATGCTGGCCTCAAACCACGGTGCTCTCTTCAGCTGGCAAGAAGGTCTCTGATCTCTCTGCAGGGGTGTAGGGACAACATTCCCACCCAACCCCTTATCCCCAAGCCATCTGCCCCCACCATGAGCACGGCTGATGAATCAGAGAGCCCAGATTTACACAGCTCATGGGAAAACCTCAGCTCTGTCTGCAAAGCTGCTGGGGCAGATGTTCACCGGGGGGTCCCGCTGCAGCTTGTGGTTCCACTGTCACCATCATCTGTCCCCGGCCCCGCACAGGGCTGGGCTTGGGCCATGGGGCTGCTGTGACACTGCCCAGTGAGGACAAGCATCCTTTGTGCACACAACTGTCCTATCCACCTCCTGCCCCTTCCTGCTCTGGCATCAACTGGAGGGACTCACATCACCCCCCAAGGATGGGGGAAAACGGCTGTAGCACCTTGAGAAGGGGACCTCAAATTGGATCAGCCCCCTTCCTCCTCCACCAGGGTCAGTACGTGAGCTCAGCAGGTGAGAGGAGCATTATCAGGGGGTGGGTTCGTGCTGGAGAGGGGAGTATGGTCTGCCCTTCTCCCCCAGACTGTCCCCCTCCAGCATCTCCCCTTCCCAATGCCTCCCCACAGCCCCCCAGTAACACACCCCGGGTCTGTGCCACCTCCTACCTCCCCTCCCTATGAACATGGATCACCCAGGATGCACAGGGCTTTGAGGGACCACCAGTGTGGTGGGGGCTGGTGGGATGCTGCTGAGCACCCCGGGGGGGGCACAGGGGGCTCGGCGGGGCCCATCCCAGCGCTGAGCGTGACTCATTGCCGCGCCACACCTTGTGAGTCACCCCCGGCGCTTCCTGGTGCACCCAGAGTTTTCCCTCCCAGGTCCCTCATGGCAGCACTGACCCAGCCTGGCCCCGTGCCGGCAATGCCAGCTCTGCCTCACGTGGCTTCCGGCCTTCCACCGCTGGCACCGGCGTCCCTCGGCACGTGCCCACGTGCTGCTGCTGTGCTGGGTGCCAGACTGCTCCTTGGGCGCCCAAATCCAGGCAGCTGAGTTCGATCCAGCCCAAGGGAGGGATGCAAAGACACCGTGAGGGGCTTATGCCAGGGCAAAATGGGGCAAAAGAGGGGTCTGGGGCCCAGAGGGCATCAAACTGGGTGCAGGGTCCTTCACCAGGAGCTCGGGCAGTGCCCAGCCACACATGGGCTCCGTGACACTCAGAGAGGGAGGAGGAAGTACAAACCAAGGAGACCACCCCCCACCCCCATCTCTGAGGGGCTGCAACTCTAGTACCAACCCAAATCTAACCACAAAAAAGGAAAAAGAAAGAAAAAATAAAAGGGGGCTAGGTGAATTTCCAGGCTCCAAAGTCCAAAAAACACCTCACCAGGATGAGATGGGGATGGCAGTCAGCCTCATCTGCTAAATATACCCTGGGCCTGACTCTGCCATCAGCCCCAGACCAGCGCTCTGTCCCCAGTTAGCCTGGAGCGGGTGGGTGCAGCCGGTGAGCATCCCGGAGCGGGCACCGTGTGCCTGGAGCCAGCCTGGGAGAGGCTGTACCGGGGCAGAAGGTGGATGCAGAAAGAGTGGAGCAGAACAGGGATGCGGGAGCATCCCCCAGGCACCAGCAGCCCCGGTGTTACTCGCAGGCCAGCTTCCCATCGAAGCTGGAGAGGGCGATGGCGAAGGCCTGCACGGCGCACAGCGGGTAGTTATAGTCCATGGTGAAGGCGTCGTCCGCCACCCGCCCGAACTGCATCACGATGTAGTCAGCTGCGGGAAGGAGGATGCTGGGATGTCACCTGCACTGGGATGGGATGGCACCTGTGCACCCATCCTGCCCCTTCTCCCAGAGGGCCCACATCCTGATGAAGTTCCCCTCACCCTCCACCCCTCCCCCAAGCTCTGTCACCATGCACCGGCAGTGCCATACCACATGTTACCAAAAAAAAAAGCATCATTTCCCCACTGCACACTCTGGAGCAGGACCACAGCACCCTTCAGTGTCCCCAGGGACACAGCCCCCCAAGGGAGAGGGACTCCACTGCCCCCTCCCTTCACCCCCCACCCCGGCACTGCTGCTACCAGAGGGCGGGTGACAGGAAACCTGTAAAAATAACCAGGGGCCCCCGAGGGGGGTTTTTCTGTCCCGTAACCCAACACCCCAGAGGCTGAGGGCTTCTGACTGCGCCGGACAGGTGACAAACGGCCGCGTCCGGCCACTCGCGCGGGGACGGAGCCGTCCCCAAGGCGTGATGGGTGAGCCCGCTGGCTATATGGGGTGCATGCCTGGGGTGGTCACTGGGGTTGAGCCGGTGGCTGTAGCGTGGGGTGAGGGAAGCTCAGCACCCCACAGGATTTGATCCTTGCCCTAATCTGCCTGGCAACAGGTGACCCACACACTCCATCTGCCGGCACCCAGGACCCCTACGATGCCGCACACCCTATCCAGCTGCATCCCCGCTCCCCCAAGGCGGGCAGACCCCCAAATAAGCATGGAACCAGCTGAGATCAGTGCTCCCCACCCCATCACCCCCCATCCCATAACTCCCTCCCCTGCTTACGGTCGCTGCCGTGCACGATCTGGAAGTTTTTGACAGAGGCGTGTGTGACCCGGCCGTGGAAGTTGAGGACGTAGGACTGGGTCTCATCGTTCCACACCGGCGCCTTGTTGTGCAGCTCGATCACATTGTCCATGTTTTTGTTCTGCCAGCGCATCAGGAGCCCGTCGTTATCCTGGGGAGAGGGAGGAGAGCAGAGTTGGGGTGACACCCACCACCACCACCACCATACACACACGGTGTGCCCAGGGGGATGCTCTGTAGGTCTCTGGCTGGGAGATGTGATCCAACATGGAGAAAAAGATCTAGACATTGCCTCTCCCACCTCCCAGGGAGGTGACTTGAATTTTAGGGACACCAGAAAGTGCTAAAATTCAAGGGGGACCCCCAAAACCCAGCCCCTAAATTGTTTCTGGCTCCTTGACTTACATTTCTGGGCCGGATGGGCACCCTCTCGTTGTCAGAGTTCATCCCAGGGATGATGACTGTCATCTTCCGGGGGCCTTTGAACCCCAAAACGTTGGTCTCCTGCAAGAGAAACCCCATCTCTAAAACCAGCACCCATCACAGGCTGCAACCTCTCACCAGAGGCTGAACGGGGGCTCCAGGACAGATCCAACCCATCCCACATCAATGCAGCCCCCAGGACCAGAGAAGGGTTGCAGGTGGGGAACCCCCCTCGCTGCCTGCTTGGGGAGGGGTCCAGGGTGGGGGTGTGGGGGTGCTCCTGCTTACATAGACCACAGCTGAGAGCTCCTGCCGCACGTTGGACCAGTCAGCGTTGGCCCTGTCGGGGTTCGCCCCGTTGTCGAACACGGTGAACTTGGTTCCCATCAGGTTGGATCTTGGGGGGTGGGTGGAGGTGGGGGGGGGGTAGTGGCTGCAGCCGGTGCCACCGAGTCCCCTCTGACCTCCCTAGTTCCACATCTGTGGCGTTACCCTGGCTGCAACCCCTCCCCACCCTGTGATGCAGCCCCCAGCCAGCACCATCCTTCCCCCCCATCAGCCGACGGCTCAGATTCAGGGCACCCATCCCCGAAATTTGGGGGTGATAAGGCTCTGCCGCCACGGGGACCCCCAGCATCGCTGCCTGGCTGCCGGCTCTGTGGCAGGCCAGGACTTGCCTGGCGCCTTTCTCGCTGTGACCTGTCTTTTGGGAGGAACCTGATGAGCCTGTTTTCCCCTCCTGCCCCCCCCCCCCCCAACGCTCCCCGGGGTCAGACCCAGCAGCGGGGAATGAATTTAGCTCCTGCTTGACCCAGCCATCTCAGAGCAGGGTGCTGCTGGAACAGGGGTGCCCCCCTCTCTGCTCCTACCTCAGCTTGCCGATGAAGTTCTCTCCCCCCCGTGAGAGGTCGGTGGGGTCGATGGAGATGAGGTAGTTGGAGGTTTTGCTCTTCTTGCGCTTCCTCCCAGCGAGCAGAAACACCTTGGGGTGGGGGCAGAGGAACCATCACCCTTCACCACTCCCATCCCCAGATCACCTCTCGGCACAAGGCTTGGCCCAAGAGGTCACCACCGTGACCTTGAGCAAGTCATGGAGCAAAGAGGATCCCCAAAATACTTGTGGGGCCGTGGGGCAGGAGGGGTTTCTCTCAGGCTGATGTTTTCTCATCGCCCACCATCACCACGGGCCGTTCCCCAAGCAGGATTCCAGGACCCACCAACCACGGTGGGATGCAGGCTGGCATCTCCCAAAACCCTGAGGGTGCTCCTAGGGTGGGTGCAGAGCCCCAGGGGTCTCCACATACCCCTCTCCAACTCACCTTCTTGTCGTTATCCAGGTGGAGGTAATAGGTGGGGTAAAGGCCCCGGTCCATCCCCTTCTTGTCCCGCGTCACCCGGCACTTGACGGTGACACCCTGGGGCGCTGGGCGCAGCACGAACTCCTCCAGGTTGTCCACCTCGATGACAGGGGATGGGGGACGCTCCTCTTTCGCCTGCAGCACGAGGAGGGATGGTGACCCCAGAGCCAAACCTGCCCCAAACTCCCCTCCTCCCTCCCCGGGCTGCACCTGCATCCTGCATCCCCGAGGGATGCTCCAGCCCCCGGATCCACTCTCGGTGGGAGAAGAGCTGCTGCCCCCACCAAGGGGACCCCTTCAGCTCCCAGGGGTTTTGGTACCTTCTTTGATTTCTTCCCTTTCCCCTTCTTGTTGGAGTTTTTCTGTGGGGTGTCCTCCTCGCTCTCGGCCGCTTTGGGAGGAGCTGCAGGCAGGAGCAGGCAGGGACATAGGAAGTGGGGAGGTGTTTGAAGAGCCTGACTCTGCTGAACCCCAAAACTGACCTTAGCGTAGACCCATACCAACACCACAGATCATAACCCCTGTCTCCACGGCCAGGCTCACCCATACTTCCCTGAGCCCCTCCAGCACATCACCAGTGCCAGGCTCTCACCTTTCTTTTTGGTTTTCTTCTCCTTGGGGGGTTCCCACCGGTCTGGAAGAGGGACACCGGGTTTTTCTTCTTCTCTGACCTGATGGGTTTGGTGCTGGAGTCAGAATCATCCTCCTCATCGCTGCCGGTGGTGGCTGGAGAGGGGGGAACACGGGGGGCACTGTCATGTGGTGCAGGGTGCTGCTGGCTCAGGGTGATGCTGTGGGACAGCGGGACCGGCTGCCACCCCCCAAAACACACACACACACTTGACCCAGACCTTTCTTCTTGCTTTTCCTCTCCTTCTTCTCCCCGTTCACCTGGAACATGGACATCTGCTCCTTCTTGGTGCCTTTGGCAGGTTTGGCTTTGCCATCCGCGTCGCTCTTGTCTCCTGGCAGGACACAGGGGGACAGGGATGGGGAGGGATGGGGAGGTGGCAGGGTGGGGAGAGTGGGAAGGAGTGAGCCCGGGGAGGTTGCACAGGGTAGGGGTGATCACCCTGCAGCCCCCTGAGCATCCCAGGACAGTGATGGGGATGCAGGTGTCCCAGCCAGGATGGATGGCAGTGGCAATGGTGCCGGGCTCGAGCCATCCCCATCCCACGGGCACTTACCCTTTGGCTTCGGCTTCTTCTCCCGGCTCTCACCCACGGGGGGCTCTTTGGGAAGCTTCTTCTTGAGTTTCTTTGGTGGGTCTTTATTCTCCACCTCCTCTTCCTCCTCCTCCTCCGAGTCCTCATCCTCCCAGTCCTCCTCCGGCTCTGCCCAGAGGCGACACCATGATGTCAGCACCGTGATGACCTCATGCAAGGGGGGTTTGAGAGCAGAGAACCCCCCTCAGCAGCACCGGCTGCTGTGGGTGCCCACCCCGGGGTGCTGGGGTCGTGCCTGCCCGGTCCAGCCGCGGTGGCCGGTGATGGGGACAGCCTGTAACGTCACACCGCCATCTCGCGGCAGCAACCCCCGGGTGCGGACTCGGGGTGGGGTGCGGGCGGTGGGGAGACGAGCCCCCATCTTTTTGCCCACCCCATCTTTCAGCTCCAGAAAGATTCCCGGGGAGCTGGGGGCACTGGGTCCCCCCAAGGTCCTGCCGCTGTGGCCATCACCACACACGCAGCTCCCTCACCACATCCCCCTTTTCCTCCTGGGTCCTTTGGTTGTAGCCAAAAATAAAGCCCCCCCCCGGCCAAGGATGCGCAGACACCCCTGGGGACACCGGGAACATCAGCGGCAGCGGTGGGATGCGGTGCATCGGGATATAAGGTGCCAGGAGCAGGGTGCCCACAGTGACTGCCCCCCCCACCCCCCCACCTTGCTGCTTTTTGGGGCCCTTGGCTGTGTGGGAGCGTGGGACGGGGCTTTCCTTCTTCTTCCGAGGCTCCCTGGTGATTTTGGAGCAGGGGTCCTTGTCGCTCTCCTCCTCCCCCTTCTCCTCCTTCTTCTTCCTCAGTTTCTTCACCCCTGTATTTTCCAAGCAACACCAAGGCCAGGAGGGGGAACCAGCGTGACCCCTCATTTCCATGGCAGGTGGGGGTTGGAGGGGGGGGGGATCCATGCTTACCCTGAGCTGGGGCACGGGGCTCCTCCGCAGCCCCCGCCTCACCCGGCTTCTTCACCCGCAGCCGCCGGGGTTTGGCCTCAGGCTCCATCCCAGGCTCCTGCCTCTTCTTCTTCAGCTTCTGCCCCAGCACAAGGCACTGTGGAGATGGTGCCAGCTTTAAACCCCTTTTTGGTTCCTAAGGCACCCCTTACTCACACATCACCAGCTCCCTTTCCCAAACAGAGCCGGGCTTTGCCCCAGCCCCATGTGGGACGTGTCCCAGGGACATGCATGGACTTACCATGGGGCAGGCATCCAGGGAAGGCAGAGGGAGGAAAACAGAGAGGGCTCTTAGCAGACAGGCAGGAGAGTGTCCACACTGGGACAGACAGCCATGTGCCAGCTTCTGGGACGAGGGACCCATGGACCACAAAGGTACCAAGCCACATGATGCCAGAGGGACCCTGGCCAGGAGCCACCCTGGGCACCAGGTCACCTCCCGAGGGGCATCCAGAGGGATGGGAGCCAGGACAGCAGGACAAGGGACACAGGGACAGGCCGGCAGCCCAGCTCCACACCTCCACCCCCTCCCACCCACGCAGAAGGCTCCTGATGAAGGAGAGGAGCCGAAGGGGCCGTGCTGGGATGGAGGTCAGTGGGGGGATTAGGCCCAGCACACCTAATCCCCGTTAGCTGGGGCTATAAATAACCCTGATTTACCCAATACAGAGTATCTGGGGCAGCACTTGGCACTGGGCAGGAGATATTTGGGGAGTGGGTGTCAGCTCTGGGGCCCCCAGAAAGTGATTTAAGCAAACTCAGGTGCACCAGGGCACCCACCACCCATTGAAGCACCTTCTGCCTTGCAGGGGTTTTGTCTCTCTGGGATGCATGGTGGGTGAAGGTGTTTTGGGGAGCGGGGGGGAAGATCCAGCCCCCCCAAAAGCAGCAACACTTCACCCTCTCCCAGCACACTGGATTTGGGAAGCAAGGGAGGGGGACAGACACACACCAACCAGTTTCTTCCATGTCACCAGCTCACACCAAAAAGCTCCTCCACATCCTTTAATCCCTTAAGCAGCTGGGGGGGGGGGGAAAGGACAGCCAGTCCCTTCGTTACTTAACGAAGCCCTTCAAGGAGGGGCTGCTGATTAAATTGGGTCCCCAGTGAAATTCCTGCTGAAACCCCTCAGAGGCTGAGCAGCACCCTAGGGCTCTGCCAAAATGCAGCAAGTGGGGGGCTGGTCCTTGGGGGTCACAGCCTGGGGAAAGTGAGTCACGGCTGAAGGCTTCACTGAGAGGCTTAATTAAGGCATTAATTAGGAACTGAGAGCCCAGCTCATGGGGTGTTTCACAGCAATGGGGAGGGGGTTTGGAAGGATGTGCAAAGGAGCAGGGGAGGGTGTGGGATCTCACCTGCTTGGGGAGTGGGGGTGTCCCCTAAAGCTCATGCTCCCCTGCAACACCCTGCCAGAGCAGCCAGTCTCATCCCACTTCAGTGCCAGTGTGGGGTTTAGGGGTCTCTGATGTCCCCAGCCCTTGGGGACAGCCCACAGCTGGGTTTGGGGGCACCAGTGACAAGGAGGGAAGGATTTTTTCTCACCTGTTTGGGCTTGGGGTGCTGGGGGCTGCCTGGCTCCTCGCTGGGGCTGTGGGGCACAGAAAGCAATGGGGTGAGGGCTTTTACCTCTTGCAGGTCCTGGGAGGGGGGCTGAGACCCTCTGGCTGGACAGCACCCCGATTTTTGGGGCAGGGGGGAGGAATATCAGCCTTTTGTTTGACTCCAGAAACAGGTTCCCCCCACCCAAACCCGACCAGGTCCAGCTCAGCCCATGGTGCTCAGCAACAGCATCTTTTCTAGCATGGGACAGGCTCTGCCTTGGCCAAAGGTGACAGCAACACCATTAATTTGGGGGGACCCCCTCTAAGGAACACTCTTCCTCTCTATGTGCTGATGAGCATCGTTGCACTGACCCCCAGAGCCACCCCAAAACTAATAAACCAGCTCATTAAATTGCAATTACACTGGTAACAGGATAAAGTGGTGCTGGAGGAGATGGGGGTCCCCCCTGGGGACCCCACAGGTCGCATCCTGCCCCCCCCGGCACTCACCTGTCAGCAGCCCAGACCTCGCGCAGGATCTCTGTGGCCAGAGGCATGGCTCCCAGCCCAGCGTGGGGCAGGGTGGGTCCCTTCACCCTGCCCTGAGCTCCTTCCCTCCTCCCCAGCACCGGCCGCTGACCCCTGGGTGCTGCAGCCCCTACGAGCCCAGAGCCGGCCCCATGGGCTCAGCTGGGGCACCCAAGGGCCGAGCAGCCTCTCAGCATCAGCTCTGCGGCTTCTGAGAGCCCCTGTGCCCGAGGAGGAGGAGGAGGAGGAGGAGGAAGAGAAGCTGAAGGAGATGATTAACTTTTTATTTCTTCTGAAACTCGGTAATAGGATTTCAGGAGCTGCCGGTCGAGCAGCTGGCAGGGCGGTAATCCCAGGGAATGGGGGCTCTGCCGGAGCTCAGGGGGGCAGTCAGACCCCGGGTGCCTTTTAGTGGGGGTGTGTGCCCCCCCCACCGTGCTGGGTGGGGTCCCCAGCTCCAGCCTGATCCAGGCAGAGGGATGCTACCCTCCCTGGGTGTAACTTTTCCCACCCAAAAGCATCCTCTCAGATGTGGGATACGGGTTGGGGTGCAGCCCCAGCCCATGGGCTTCCCTAGGGACCCCCCTACCTTGCTCTGACCCCCATCCCCAAGGACCCTTTAGGTGATGGCATTCCCCTTGCACATCACTTCACCTCGACCCCACCACATTCCCCTGGCCGCACGCACAGCCGGGTGACCCCAGTGCCCTCCCCAGCCCCACAGCCTTCCTCATTCCACCCACATACACCCCAAAAACCCCGTGTGTCCCCCCCCATCTCCCTCCCCGTGCCGGTGCCACTAGATGGCATTTGAGCACCGCACACCCGGGACCTGCCGGCACCGCTGCCGTCGGTACAAACCCCCCCCCCCAACCTCCCCGAGGGTTTCCCTCCCATCCCTACCCCGCATCCCACCTTTTCCAAGGGGGAGAAAAGCACCGAGCCGAAATAAACCAAAAAATCTGCTTAAAAGTAGCTTAAAAAGCCCCAAAACGGCAAAGTTGGGGGGGGAGGGGGGATTTTTTTGACTGTCGAGCAATCGGGGTTGTTTCATATGGAAACTGCAGCTTGGGCTGCCCCCAGGTGCCTTTTCTTCTGCCCTGTAAGATATCCTCCCCCCACCCCCCACCCCAAACTCCTCGCAGAACCCCTGGGTCTTCCAGCACCCTGCGTGGGTGGCACCCACTGGGATGCTTTGCTGGCTACAGGACCCCCTGGGGGTGATATAAACCCCCAGAACAGCCAGAGCATCCCTGGTGCTCCCCCATGTCTGTGTGTGTCCCCCCCCACACACACATGCTCTTTATAGCAGTGAGGCAAAGCATCACCCAGCAGGACCCAAAGGGGCACAGATGCCTTCTTCACCCATTTGGGTGATGTCCCCCCTCCCAATGGCATATTGGGAGGGGGATAAACATCAGGATAAACCCACCCTGGCTGGAAAAACCAGCTGAGACCCCCAAGTAGCATCCCTCAGCCAGGCATGGTGTGCTGGCCCGGCCCCAGCTCTCCAGGGAATGCTGATTAAACAGGGCAGCAGCATCCCTGGGGACACCAATAACAGGGACAACTCCATCTGAGGGAGAGCACCCCCATGTACCCACCCCAGCCACCTCTTTTTTGCTGAGCAGGATCCAGAGAAAAAGCACTTTGGCCTTTTTCCTTTCAGGTGTTTTATTTCCAAGCCCTGAGAGGGGTATTACAAACAACAGATGGGAAAACCAACAACCAGAGAGCTGTTCCCACATGGCACTGATAGCACCCCTTTAGGAGGGAGGGGGTGACAGCCAGGGTGGCAGCAGGATGATGTTCCCTCATGCACACTGGAGGTACCCCCATCCTCACCAAGGTGGGAAAGGTCTTGGTCAATGAGCCATAAACCCACAGCACTGGCTCAGACCCAGTCACTGGCTTTCTGAACCCCAAAGTGAACAACCTGCTCTGGTTCTCTGATCCCTCCCCTCTCCAAACCCCAAATAAAGGATCAAACTCCTGTTTAAAGACAGGAGAGATGGGGTGCAGGCTGTGGGCTGAGTGCCTGTGAGCAGCAGAGCTGGGCAGGAGGCTTCTGGCTCTCCAAGGAAACACAAACCAGCTTCTTCAAAAGAGAAATTCCCACCACCACACCCCCCAAAATAAAATCCCCAACCAACCCAGTGCTTTAAAGGGAAATGACACCCCTGTGTGGAGGGGCTGTGGCCAAGGTGATGGAGATCCTCACCCTCACACCCAGCTCTGCATTGCAACCCCCCAGCCACAGCCAACGGCCCAACGGGAGAGAAAACCAACTCCCCCACCCCAACCCACGAGCACCCATCAGGTGCTCTGGGATGCTGGGTTCCCTCATGAGCCAGCCACAGGCTCTGGCAGCCCACTGGTAACGCGTCCCTCCATGCTCAGAGCCGGTGGAGGCACCATGGCACCGTGCTGGATCATAGAATCCCAGCCTGGGCTGGGTTGGGAGGGACCCCAAGGATCACAGAGCTCCAACCCCCTGCCACAGGCAGGGACACCAACCTCCAGGCCTGGAGCTACACAAGGTTGCCCAGAGCCCCATCCATGACGGTGACGCTGCAGCATCTCCCACATCCCACCTCATCTCCGAGAAGCCGGGATGCTGCGCCGGCAGCCGCCACGGAGCCAGGACAAGCCGAAACCTCCCGAGAGCCAAGAGTTTCAATTTTTATTTATTATTATTATTATTATTATTATTATTATTTTCTCTCTCTCTCCCTCTCTCTCTCTCTCCCTGTTGAAGAGCTATTTGTTCCACGTGCGGTGGTCCCACGGCGTCCCGCCGCTCCCGCTCTTGCCCCCTCCCCCAGCACACCCAGGGTGGTGGGACAGGGGTCGGTGTCTCTTCATGAGGAGGTTGTTTTTTTGGCTTCCACGATCACACAAACTGTAACAAGCTTTACAAGGAAACACTGGCGAGTCCTCAAGGTCTGGCAGCAACCCTTCCTCTGCGTGGGGCCAAGGGCAGGAGGCTTCTCCCTTGCCCTCCTCCTCCATCATACGTGTCCTTCGGGCTCTTCACCTTCAGCACCTGGAGTTTTGGGTCCCTTTTCACTCCCTGTTTTCTCTGTTGATTTTTCCAGCCCGGATTTGCTAGCTGCTTCCTGCAAAACAGCAAAGGAAGCACAGAGTTTGGGAACAGAAGGAGGGAGCAGGTAGCTGATAGCGATGGCAAAATTCCTCCCCCTGCCTTGGCTCCCATTCCTATCGACCATCAGAGGCTCCTGTTTTCTTGGCTCAGTGGCTGGTGGGGATGAAACCTCCTTGGCTGAGTGAGTTTTTGGGGACAGGATGGGATTCCCCTGGGAACAATGTGACCCACAACTGACACGGAGTGAGCTGGGATGGATGGATGCAGGGACAGGAAGGATGAGGACACAAGGCAGCACATCAGAATGGAGATACAGGACTGAGCCGTAGCTGCAGCCCATCCACCTCGGCTGTGGGTGCAGGAGGGGAGCACCAAGGTCCAGCACAGCCTTACACCTGCTCCAGCAGCGACTCTCCCCATCACAGCCAGCTGCACCAGCCAAGGCACCACAGTGCCAGCAGCCAGCTGAGCCAGCTCCGCTCCCTGCCCAGTGCCAATTACCCTGTCACGCTGCTCCCCAGGGTCTGTACCAGCCACTTACTCCACAGCCTCAACCTCCAGGCACTGGTTCAGAAGAGATCATACTAAAAATGACCCGTGCAGAGGGTTTGCAAAGCTGTGTCCTCTCTGGTTACAGTACACCAGGTTTTGTTCAGAGGAATTCTGGCTGGGAGCCTGTTACGAGACAGCGATCTCTCCATCTGAGCAGAGGAGCAGGCTATTCCCTTACCAGGTCTAGGAAATCCATACTATCATGTCTCAAAATACCCTCGGCCTTGCCAGAGACCAGGGATGACATTTCACATTGCTGGTGGCCAGGAGGTCACCGCCAGCCCCTAGCTGGGAACAGCTACATGAAGCAGAAATGCCCATCCCATTATCCGCCCCGGGAAGCTCGTGCTGTAAATGCTCTGATGACTGAGCACCTGATGGCAGCCTCTGCGTAAGGGAGATGGAGAAACAAACCCCTTCTCCCCACTGCAGCAGGATTTATCCCTCCATCCTCAACCCCATCTGTAATTTAACTGGTTTTCATAGCATCACAGACTGGTCCGGGTTGGAAGGGACCCCAAGGATCACAGAGCTCCAACCCCCTACCACAGGCAGGGACAGCAACCTCCAGGCCTGGAGCTACACAGGGTTGCCCAGGGCCCCAGCCAACCTGGCCTTGAACAGCCCCAGGGATGGGGCACCCATCCCCTCTCTGGGCAGCCTGTTCCAGCCCCTCACCACTCTCTCTGCAAAGAACTTCCCCCTAAGATCTCCTCTCCCCTTTCCCTCCTCCAGCTTCACTCCATCCCCCTTGTCCTGCCAGTCTCTGCCCTTGAACAAGCTGATTCCCCTCCTGTTCCTCTGCTCCCTTCAGGGACTGGCAGGCTGCAATGAGGTCCCCCCACAGTCTTCTCCTAACCAGCCCAGCTCCCTCAGCCTCTCTCCGTAGGGGAGCCGCTCCAGCCCTCTGATCATCTTCATGGCCTCCTCTGAACCCTCTCCAACAGCTCCCCATCTTTCTTGTATTGGGGGCCCCAGATCTGAACGCAGTACTCCAGATGGGGCCATCTCCCCCTTTCAGCACAGGCCCCTGGGTGCTCAGAACCACACACACACACACACCTTTGCATCCCTCTCTGCAAACTTCGTGAACATGTTGGCGTAGATCCTGCGGTCCCGCTCGTTGTGCTCCTTCGTCTTCTTCTGGCACACAGAGATCTGGGATTTGGCTGCTTTGTTCTGTGGATTCACTTCCAGCACTTTTTGAAAGTCACATTTGGCCAGTTCGAACTCGTTCATCAATAACCTGGCTTCACCCCTCCGGTACAAACCCTTCTCATTGTCCTGGTCCAGTCCTAGCGCCTGGAAACACAAAAAGTCCCTGTTAGAAACTTGGGGATCCCCCAAGGATCCACCTAAAGCCTCGTTAAATCTAGCAAAATTAGGACAAGGTGGCTTTGAGCCTCCAGAGCATTTCCATCTTGCTCTACAAAAGCTGCCTCGTCTCCATCAGCAGGTGGCAGGTCAGTAATGAGGTTCAGTTCTTCCTCCTTGCTCAAAATCCACAAGAAACAGGGGTGTAACCCCTAAACCTGAGCCTGGAGCAGCACAGGGAGCTCAGAGACAAGGGACTTAATGGCCTGAACGTGCTTTTGTGTCCCCACTTTAGCCAGGGCACTAATACTCCTTTAGCAAAAGCCACACGTGCATCTCAGAGATGATTCCACGTCCAGGTTAAAGCAGCTCAGCTTAACTCTCTTTCCCACATGCAAGATCATAGAATCATAGAATTGTAGGGGTTGGAAGGGACCTCGAGAGCTCATCGGGTCCAACCCCCTGCCAAAGCAGCTCCCTAGGACATTTCACTCAGATAGGTGTCCAGATGGGTCTTGAATCTCTCCAGAGAAGGAGACTCCACAGCCCCCTGGGCAGCCTGTCCCAGGGCTCCCTCACCCTCACTGGGGAAAAGTTCTTCCCCACGTTGGTGTGGAACTTCCTCTGCTCCAACTTGCAGCCATTGCCCCTTGTCCTGTCCCCACAGACACTGACAAGGGGCTGGCTGATTCCCCTGCATCCCCTGCTTAAGATAATTATAAACATTAATTAGGTCCCCCCTCAGTCTTCTCTTCTCAAGGCTGAACAGTCCCAACCTTCTCAGCCTTTCCTCATAGGAGAGATGCTCCAGGCCCTTTATCATCTTCGTAGCCCTTCTCTGGACTCTCTCCAGGAGATCCCTGTCCTTTTTATAACAGGGAGCCCAGAACTGGACACAGTTCTGAGCCTTCAATCTGAGCCTTTTATGAAAGAATTGGCCTTTTCCTGACACAGACAAGGTCACCACTCTTTTAATGGACTGGCAAAGCCCCATCCCATCCTTCTAGGGACTTTGAGACCTGCTGCAGCTCGGGCGGAGGCTGCCTGTCACACCCCATCAGCCCCAACGCAGACCCAAAGAGGACCAGCACCCTACGGCTGCAGAGCCATACACACGGGTCTGGTTTTGGAGGTAAAGCTGTTGTAAGCACATGGCTGGGTGGATTTTGAACCCCAAAAAGCACTTTCATTCCCACGGTTTCGGAGCACGCAACACCCACGGAGACCCCAAGGTGGAGATGGAACCCCAGCACCCCACCACCATTTCAAAACTCTTTCTTAGAGGAGAAGAAATTCAAACCTTCCCCCCCCCCCCCCAAAAAAAAAAAAACCAGTGAAAAACATGCAAGAAGAGAGGATGCTCCAACCCCTGGGGCTCCTGCACCTCTTACCTTATCACAGCACTCGACGGCTTTGGCGTACTCCCGCAGCTTCAGGTAGCACATGGCCAGGTTGAGGAAGGCAGCCAGGAGGAAGGAGTCAGAGGCTTTTGACTCTTTCTCTGACAAACCATACTCCATCTCCAGCCAGGACACGATCTTCCCATACTGAATAACTGCCTGCAAGTATTTGCCTTCCTGGGATGGAGTAAAGAAGAAGAGGCTAGAGGAACCTGCGCCCACAAGGCTCGGTCTGCTCCCAAACATCCTGCAAACAGGTGAGGAGTTTAACGTGGTGTGTCGAAGGGAAGGAGGATGCTGAATGATACTGTGAGGCTCAACTGGAGCTGCTGGTGAGCAGCCCCTGTGAAAAGCCGTAGCAGAGGTTAGGTTCCTCCTCTGTGCAGAACAGGGGAGCATCGGGATGCCCCAGCCTGGGAAGGGAACGGTGGAATCTCTCAGACCCCTGGGAAGGGTTCAACCTGCTGTCTCGCTCCGCAGGGAGCACAGGCTGGTAGGGAAATGCTGGGGATGGAGGAGGGAACTCAAGGAGTGAGAAAAAGGCAGAGCAAGGGCAGGAGTCGCCTTCCCCAGTGTTGTCTGGGGGGTGATGGCTTCTCCAACACTGACAACTGCTGCGTCCTCTATCCGAATCACCCCTTCCAGCTCCACCTCTGCCACCCCCAACTTTACAAACCTTGAAGTACATCGTGCCTTTCTCCTTGACGATGGCAGCCTGCTCCAGCTTCTCCTTGGTGTCCATCTCCCACGACTCCTTGGCCTGTAAAGAAAGGCTCGGAGGAATCCCAGGGGAGCACAGCAACCCACCGCACCGAGCAGGGCCACACGCCTTTCCAGGGCTGCTCGTGAGCGAGCGGGGCTCATCAGGGCAGTGTTACACAGGGCTGATCCAGCAGCTTATTGTTAATTTGAGGGGCTGGGAACGAAGAGACACCCAGAGCACATGTGGGGGTGTGGACCTGGTACAGCACAGAGACACCCCACCCTGCCTTGCCGCGGTCAGGACGTGGCAGTGAGTAAGGTGGTTTGTCCACAACGCCACAAGGATGGGAAACCCTGACCAAAAATAAACCCCAAAGGGGAAAGAGGAGTGTGGGGGAGAGACATCCCCTTAGCAGAAGGGATGTGGTGGGTCTTGGTTCCCACTCCGGGGTGGGGACCCAGCCGGGGATGCAGCACAGCAACGCCTGCCTCATCCCACAGGCATCTCCTGCATCCCATCCCCAAACTCCTGACAGGCACAGATGGATTGCTGGGGCTGCTGAGGTCCTTGTGACCAGCTGGATGGACACCCCAAAAAAAGCAGGGGGGAAAGGAAGCTGGGGAGGGGGAGAAAGTGGGGCAGGGAGAAGAGAGGAAAGGGAGAGGGGAAAGGGGGAAAGGGGGAAAAAGGGGGGAGAAAGGGGGAAAAAGGGAGGAAGGGGGAAAAAGGGGGGAAAAGGGGGGAAAAAGAGGGGAAAGGGGAAAAAGGGGGAAACAGGAAAAAAGGGGGGATGGGGGAAAAGGAAAAAGGAGGGGAAAAGGAGGGGAAAAGGAGTGGAAAAGGAGGGGAAAAGGAGGGGAAAAGGAGGGGAAAAGGAGGGAAAAAGGAGGGAAAAAGGAGGGGGAAAGGAGGGGGAAAGGAGGGGGAAAGGAGGGGGAAAGGAGGGGGAAAGGAGGGGGAAAGGAGGGGAAAAGGAGGGAAAAAGGAGGGAAAAAGGAGGGGAAAAGGAGGGGAAAAGGAGGGGAAAAGGAGGGGGAAAGGAGGGGGAAAGAAGGGGGAAAGGAGGGGGAAAGGAGGGGGAAAGGAGGGGAAAAGGAGGGGAAAAGGAGGGGAAAAGGAGGGGAAAAGGAGGGGAAAAGAGGAAAAAAGGAGGGGAAAAGGAGGAAAAAAGGAGGGAAAAAGGAGGAAAAAAGGAGGAAAAAGAAGGGAAAAAGGAGGAAAAAGGAGGGGAAAAGGAGGAAAAAAGGAGGGGAAAAGGAGGGAAAAAAAGGAGGAAAAAAGGAGGGGAAAAGGAGGGGAAAAGGAGGGGAAAAGGAGGGGAAAAAGGAGGAAAAAAGGAAGAAAAAAGGAGGAAAAAGGAGGAAAAAGGAGGAAAAAAGGAGGGGAAAAGGAGGGAAAAAGAGGAAAAAAGGCAGAAAAAAAGGAGGAAGGGGTATAAAAAAGGGAGAAAAGGGGATAAAAAAGAGAAGAAGGGGAGAAAGGTGGGGGAGAATGGGGGGGGGAAGGAGGGGGGAACTGGTGGGGGATGGGAAAAGGGCAAGTACAAAAGAGCAAGGCCAGGAACAAATAAGAGCCCCAGCCTTGGACCCCAGCCAGAAAAATAAACCAAACCAAGAGAGAACAAGAGAAGAACACCGAGATCCTTGGTGACGTATCCACTGGAGCAGGGCAGGGCTGCAGACACGCCAGGGACAAAGGGTGGACGCTGGGAAGGGGCCCGGCGCGGTTCCTGCCCTCACCTTCTCAAAGCTCTTCAGCGTCACCTCGTACACCAGCTCCGCGTTCGCCTGGATGCCGTATTTCGGCTTCCCCGCCTCGCCAAAGCCGTACCTGGCCGGGCAGAAAGGGCTTGTTGGAGGTGGGACACACACACACACACAGCAGCACAGCATTTCACCCACGTTTGGCCGTAACACACAGAGCCAGGGTGTTCATTCTGGTTCATGCCCAGCTCCCTGCCTGCAGCTTTCTCCTGGTTTTGGGGCCAGGGTGATGCTGTTCTCCATGAGCAAAGACACCTGACAGTGCCCTGGGCGTATATATTGGGAATCATCTTCTCCAGAGGCATTAAAGCTAAAGGAAGGAAGGTTTAAATGAGATATTAGGGGGAAGGTTTTTCCAGAGAGAGTGGTGAGGGGCTGGAACAGGCTGCCCAGAGAGGGGGTGGGTGCCCCATCCCTGGGAGTGTTCAAGGCCAGGTTGGCTGGGGCCCTGGGCAACCTTGTGTAGCTCCAGGGCTGGAGGTTGGTGTCCCTGCCTGTGGCAGGGGGTTGGAGCTCTGTGATCCTTGGGGTCCCTTCCAACCCATGCCATTCTATGATTCTATGATTAAATCAGTCTTTTTATACAGGTTTCTCCCCAGCAGAAGGACCCAGCCCCAGTGACTCCCAGGCAGACTCAATCCTCTCAGCCACAGGACCCAAACACCCTTTCCCTAGATTTTTAAAGCATCTGGAGATGCCCATCTGCCCACCAGTTGCTCTCACCATCCCTGCTAACCCAAGGCTCTCAAGTCCCACTTCCAGTCCTGCTGTCTTCCATGTGCATTAAAACAACCTCGGATGCTTAAAACCAGCCAGTATGCCCATGGGGATGCTCTTACCGTGGCCCGAGGTAGAGGATGCAGTGCTCTCCCCTCTGCATCTTCTCCAGGGCTTTGTCGATACCGATGGGGATGTCGTGGTCCTCCCCTTCGCCCACCACAAACTTCACATCTTTGCAGTCGAACCTGGTGCCACCGCAGAAGCCCTCGAGGTGAACTGCAAAGGTGGGGGTGTGGGGGGAGAGAGAGGACAAGGGGAGGATTGTACCTGGAGCCACCCAAACCAAGGCCAAGGGCTCCGAAAAGGCATCTCATCAAGCATCCTATAAGCCATCTCATCAAGCATCCTATAACCCATCTCATAAAGCATCCTATAACCCATCCTATAACCCATCTCATAAAGCATCCTATAACCCATCCTATAACCCATCTCATAAAGCATCCTATAACCCATCCTATAACCCATCTCATAAAGCATCCTATAACCCATCCTATAACCCATCTTATAAAGCATCTCATAAAATCACATCTCCCAAAAATCCAGCCCCGGATGGGGGCAGACACAGGACTGAGGGGTACCCAAAGAGCCCCCAGCGATCAGAGAGGGATGGGGAGGGCTGGGAAACATTGCTGAAAAGCAGGACAGGCATATCTCATCTAACCAAGGACCAGACAACAGATAAACATCATGACTAATATGTTCCCCTTGTACTCAACTGCACGAGTCAAGCCTTACTGGAACTGGATATTGCTGCTGGCACGCCGCCACGCAGAGTTTATCGCGGCGATTACAAGTCTTCTATACAGCACTATACTGCCTTGCCTTTCACCTCGAAAACAAGGCTATTTTCTCCCGCCTCTAAGAACTCAAAGTACAAGATAAACTTTCTTTTTTTATTATTATTTTTTTCCCTTTTCCCCCCTTAATCTCCAACCAATGGCCGTGCTGTTCCAGCCCCAGCCGCTGGCAGAGGCACAGCCAGAGCAGACAGCGGGTACCTGGCACATTCACCACCTGGTATTCCTGGCTAGGTTTCCACAGCAAGATTATTCTTTATTATATTTGATCCTGAAGATGTTTGGGGGCTTTGGGGACTGGTTTTATGTTCTCTGTGCTCTGTTTGCAGGGTACAAGGCACGCACACGTGGGCAGGTATGAAGTAGAAGTGATTTCACACAAGGAACTCCTATGTACTGGGTAAAAAAAAAAAGAAGAAAAAGCCAAAACAAATGAGATAAAAAGGTTTTGAAGAGGAAAAATTCCTGGTAGGTGTCACAGCTGTGCCCAGGACTTTGCAGCCTGGAAGTACACAAGCTTCACCTTTGCTCGCTGTGGAGCAGAGACATCGCGTGTGCAAGGGCTGCTGAAGTGGGGAAAAGGAGGGATGCTTGGAAAGAAAACCACCCTCAGGGCTGGGGGCTGCTCCTGGAGACCCCCTAACACTGCACAAGGCTACAATGTGCGACCTGAGCTACTGCAGGGCACTGAGCATCTCGCCCTGGGTGGTGCGATGACCCCTGCAAGCAGAGGCTGTGCTGGGCGCAGCTGAGGGTCCGGGCTCTGTATGGGTGACCTGCAGCGGGGGCTGAAGGGAACGTGCCCGTCTCCACCCCACGGACACTTCCCTGCCCTGTGACCCCTAGGCTGAGACATACAGACCAAAGGAGACCATGGGAGACCCCCATTCCCTCCCATCACACAGCCTGAGGATGTTCTCCCCACCATGGACCACCAAGCCATGCTGGGACTCGAGTGTGGCAGAGCAGAGGATGCTCCTGTCAGCACCCCAGGACGCATCCTGCATCCATCAGTGGTGCGTAGCAAGCACGAGGCTCAGGCTGGTGTGTGCTCAGCTGGCTCAGGGTGAGAAGACAAACCCATCTCCTCCACTCTGACATCTGCTTTGGCCCTACCCAAACCCAAGCTGGCTGCTCTCCTTCAGCACAGGAGAGCAGAAAACACAGCCTAAACCACAGGTAACCCAACAGCACCACGCCATCTCCCCCACCCCTGCTTATTACCACAACCCCTGACCCCCAAAAGCAGCGCTGCAGCTGTCCCAGGTCCCCCCCATCCCCAAGTGGGATGCAGCAGCGACGGGAAGATCCCACTTTAAAACAGGATGCCCAGGAGGATGCTGCAATCCTTCCCTTCCAGGATGGCTTCCTTCTATTTTCATTACACATAAAATACCCCGGGTAAAGGCAGGATGGGGGTGTGTGTGGGGAAGGCGGGGGGGAGAATCTCCACTCGGGTTTCCAGGAGCAGGTCAGCTGGCTTCAGTCACTCTTGGATTACAGGGAAGGGGGTTGGGGGGGGGGGTGTGGGGAAAGCTGCCGAAGGAACATCACTCTGGTTGCAGCCCTGACTTATTGTTCTCTCAGTGCCTGCAGCGATTTTGTTTTTGAAGAGCTGAGAACAGAGTGTACCGAGTGCGGCTGGCACACGAACTTGATGTGCTGACAGCAATTTGTACTCAGATTAAAAACCGAGGAGGAGGAGGAGGTGTGTGGGGGGGGGAAGGGGGAAGAGCAGGAGGTGGGGGGAAAGGTTATAACAAAAGCTGGAATGCCAGATTTCCACCGTAGCCTGAGGGAGGGGGGTTGGGGGGGATGTTTAGGGACCAGAAGTGAAAAATTAGGTTCTGTTAAAATGTTTTAAACCTATAAAAGGATGTTTTCAGAACTCCAGGCTGCTCCTGGTTTCTTCCAGCCTAATTCCAGCAGCGATGCACCCCTCAAATATGCAACTGAGTTAATCAGGGGCTGCTCTCTAAGGTCACAGCCTTGTCCTGGGGTGGGCTGCCACACTGTCCCCAGCCCAGTGCCCATCATAACCAGCACTGTCTTTATTTAAAAAGAAAACAAAACAAATAAAAATAAAGCCTATTTGCACCCAAACCGCTCAGGTAAGGCTGGGGGGTGCTGCTTCTCCTCACCCTCTCTCACGGGGATGTATTTAAGGGTCTCTGACCCTGGATGTATAAGGATGCACGGGTCCCAATGAAGCTGTGGATGGAGCGGGCAGCGGGATGGATGAGCTGCTGGCAGGACCAGTGCCCTGTTGCCCATCTCTGTCTCCTCACTGCTTGGGGAGTTAATTTCTGCTGTGCACTTGCAGGGTTCGCTCCCAGGGACGCGCTCACTTGAAAGAGGTGAAGCATCACCAGGTTCTGGGGAGAGCATCAGGAGTATGAGGAGCCTCAATTGGCTCCTTACTTTCCTTCCAGGAGGTGATGCCTGGCTGGTGCCTCCCAGTCTCCCTGCCTCAGTCCTCGCCAGAGCCGCTGAAGCATCATCATGTTCACAAAAAACCTTGAGCTGCCAAGGGAACAACCACAGAGGGACCAGGGTTCTCCCTGGGCACGGCGCTGCCTGTAACGCCCTTGGACCTAGTCAAAACAGAAAGCAAGGCTGGATCTGAGAGGATTTCCATTATTATTTAGTCTTTTAGTGTAACCTCTGGGGTAGCGGAGGCGGCTTGAAGCTCAGCTTGTGGCTGGTCCCCAGCTACAATGCTCTCACCAGAGGCAGGCAGCAGAGTCCGAGTCATAAACTCATTTATCCTTAAATAAAACCCTTGTTAAAAGAACCGGCTGTTGAAGACGAGGAGGTTTATGAGCTGTCACAGCTCAGATCCAGTTTCTCCTTTGCTAAAGGGAGTTAATCTTTGTGCACGGGAGCTCGGAAAGGGAGGAAGGAAAGTAAATGCCTCTCATATGGGGAGAGCTCCGTGGCTCTGGCTGAGTAGTTCTTGGGAAGGAGGAAAAAAAAACAACCCATAAATGAGCCTGGCTTCTTCCATCCAGCCCTGTGAAACATCTGCTCCAGAGATGGGACCAGGAGAGCCCAAGGGGACCCGAGCTGCTCATCCTCCAGCACTGGCAGAGACCATCCTGACCTCAGCAAACCCTCTGGATTCATTTTGGCTGAGACCACCCTGACCTCAGCAAACCCTCTGGATTCATTTTGGCTGAGACCACCCTGACCTCAGCAAACCCTCTGTATTAATCTCCTCCGCCCCCTCCATCAGCAGCAGCCCCTCTGCCCACAGGGGAAGGAAAAGCAACTGCTCCGTTCCCCAGTAAAGCCCAGCACAAGCGCTTGATGGATGATGGGAGGAGGAGGCCAAGAAACTGCCAAGTGCCCAGAACGCTCAGCAAGGGATGCTGTCGAGGGAAGACATCCCATCAAGGGAGAACATCCCAGCTACCAATGCATCCCAGGCAGGGCAGAGATGAGGTTTTGGCAGCCGGCACAAACCGAGCAGCCTGGACAGCATGATGGATGGGAGAGGACAGGGGAAGATGGCACAGCCCTGAAACCCGCACACGGGGGGGGGCGGGGGGGTTGTTCCCTCCATCCTCCCCCCTGGCAGCTGGCTGAGCAGCGCTGGGGCTCCCAGGGATGTGTGTGCTGACACAGCCAAGCAAAGGCAGCGCGGGTTATACTGGAGCGGTCGCTCCATCAGCGTTTGGCTGCTCCCGTGGCTTGAGGTTTTCCAGCCACCGCTCCTGGCCAGCAGCTCTGGCCGTGCCAAGGAGAGCTCAAAGGAGCATCCCTGGGCAGGCACTGAACCTCTGCACTCCCAGTCCTTCTCCATCCCATCCCATCCCTGGATGTAACTGCATCCCACTGTGATGCACAGCCACCTCCACCCCATACAGCACCAACAGCTTCAGGGTGGGCTCACCCCTCCAGCCTCCCCCCAAAAAGGACCAGCACTCACTTTCCACCGTAGCACCTTCATTAGGGTTGGAGTAGCCTTCTCCCTTCCTCTTGATCCTCCGGATTATCCCTCCATCCTCAAACAAATCCTCGCCTTTGAAGTCGAGCAGCTCAACCTACAAACAACAAAGAAAAAAAAAAGAAAAAGCAAAAAGAATACATGAAAAAAAATATGAAGAAAAGGTGCTCAGAGCTCAGGGAGGGGGAAGGAGAGGAGAAAAACAACAGAAGAGCCATAAAGCAGCAGTTCATCCTCTGGCTGGAGCGCCACGCCAGCTAATTCTCCATTCAGCTGAGGAGCAGAAGTCGCCCATAAAAGCCAGCTCCAAGCCACAGCATAATACACCCGATTTATTAGAAATTGGGACACATCCAGTACCTGAAGCATAACACAAAGTAACAGTAAAAATAAGTTTATTAAGCTCATAAGGGCACAACACGGCCGGAGCTGGGAGATGCTGTGAAAGCTGCCTGGGACCAGCGTCGGCCGGAGTTTCCCCCTTCGTTCTCCAGTGGGGACCAGCTCTGACCCACAGCTTAGTCCCTGCTTGACTTGGAAGGATTAAACCTTAATTTAGGTCAGAACCCTCCCTCCTGGGCTCTACCTCTGACCCCTCACACACCCCCACCTCATCATCCAGCCCAACAGTGCCAAAACCTCATCCCTGCAGCGCTAATCGATTTTTAGCACCCGGAGGCATTTCCCAGCTGCTTTCTCCATCCCTTGGGTGTTTTTAAACTGGGGAACCTGCCTGCTTCCCAGTTCCCCCCCTACATCCCTGCCTTGGCACCAGGGCTCTCCCCAACCCCAGTTTCAGTCCCCGCCTCCCAGCTCAGACACACATTTCTGAGAAAACCCTGGCAGCAGTTCCTGGAGCGCAGGGACACGTTTCAAGAATCCGAGCTGGTTTGTTGGGCTTTGGATTCCTTTTGTTGTTGTTGTTGTTGTTGTTGGGTTTGGGTGGTTTTGTTGGGTTTTTTTTTCCTCCTTTCTTAATATTTCTGAGCTGGCTGGCAAGGCAGGAAAGGGAGGGAGGGAGGGAGCTCATCCACAGGCTGGAGTTACTCGCCTCGAAAAAGAGGGTGGCGTTGGAGGGGATTTTGGGGGCGCTGCCAGCAGAGCCGTACGCGTACTCGGGTTTGCAAAGCAAGTAGCAGATCTCTCCCTTCTTCATGGTTGCCACCCCGATGTCCCATGCCTTGATGACCTGGCCTAGGAGAGAGGCAGGCACATCAGGAAGGAGCAACCCCCCACCCCCCACCCACCCCCCGCTCCTCCTCCTCCCAAAGTCTGGGCGCTGCGAGGATGGCACCCCCAAAAAAACAACCATCCCCCCACCCACAGACATCACTGAGGGTTGATGCCATCCTGCAACGGGGTCCCACCACCCCTCCATCCTCCCCACCCCACCCTCCCAGGAGCATCCCACCCTTAGGCATCCCCATGGCTGCACCCCTCCCCAGCACAGCTCACCTTTCCCCAGGCTGAAGACGAAGGGTTCGTTCCGATCCCGGCTGGAGTCGAATTTTTACCGTTGGCCAGTTTGCCCTTGTAGTGGACATAAACCTTGTCCCCAATCATGGGGGACTCATCCTCCCTCCCAGGGCGCTTAATGATCTGAAGGAGAGAAACCACCCATGAGAAGGGCAGCCATGGCACAGCTCAGGGTCCATATGGAGAGATATATACATAGATATACAGAAACACACATTTTCTTTATATATATATATGTGTGTGTGTATATATATATATATATATGTATGTATATGTATATATATATACACACATACATATATATATATGTATATATGTATATATATACACATACATACATATATATATATATAGATATATATATAGATATATATATATATATATGTAGATATATATATACATAGATATATATATCTATGTATGTATGTGTATATACATAGATGTATATGTGTATATAGATGTATATATATACATATATATATATATATATGTGTGTATATATATACATATATCTATTTATAACTATATTTATATATATGTGTATATATATATATATACATATATATATAAATATATATATATGTATGTGTATATATATATACACACATATATAAATATAAATATATATATGTGTATATATATATACACACACACATACACATGGTTTTATATATGCACACCCCCCCATGTATATATTAAAAATACAGGTGTGCATGCTTATATATAAAAACATATATACAGGCATATAAATACATGCATGTATAACACCATATAAATGTATATAAAATATATACATAGATATATATAAAATATATGCATGCACATAAATATATACCTGCATCTATAGAAAACCATATATATGCATATATAAAATGTATACATGAATATGTAAAAACATGTGTGCATATATAAACTATATATATGCATATATATAAAACCATATACATGCATATACATATATATGTGCACATATAAAACATGTAAATGCATATATAAAATATATATGTGCGTATATAAAATGTATACATGAATATATAAAACCATGTGTGCATATATAAACCACATATATGCATATATATAAAACCATATACATATATATGTGCACATATAAAACATGTAAATGCATATATAAAATATATACATGCGTATATAGAATGTGTATATAATATGTGTATATAAAATGTATATATAAAATGCATATATGCACATACAGAATGTATACATACATGTAAATATATGCAGGCATATATAGCTATATACATGTATATATGAAATATATACATGCATGTAAATATATGCATGTGTATGTGTATATATTCTATATATGCATGCATATAAAATATATGCATATAGATATGTGCATCTATAGAATATATACAGTGTATAAAATATATCCATGCATACAGATATATACGTGCATATAGATACATATATCCATGGATATATTATATATATATACATGCATACATATATATCCTTTTTTATATATATATATATGTGTATATATATATATGTATATATGTGTGTATATATATATATATATACACACACATGCATAAACACCCTGCTGCTGCTCTAAACCAAAGGAGGGCTCGATGGGCAGGGGGAGTCATTCAACCTGTCCTCCCACCACCCCCTAAAAATAACCCCCAACACAGAGCCTCAGCTACAGCCCAGGCCAGGGCTGGGGGCTCTGCAGCAGCGCCTGGATAAACCCAGAGCAAACGCAGTGACACTGTCCGTCTGTCTGTCTGTCCCTGCGTGGTTTGGGGAGGGGTTTGATTTGACTGGCAGGGGTGTGTCATTTCACTACTCGCTTCTTGTCAACACTTCTTCTCTTTTTTTATTATTTTTGAATACTCCAGCCTGGAACAGGCAGTTCTTGAGCTGGGGGTGGAACAGGGGAGGATGCTATTCTTAGAGGAAAGGTCCTATTCAACCCCAGCGCCAGGGAAGCAGAACTATCCAGAAACAGCCTCCAGCGTGAAAAAGGAGTGGAGGGACAGACTCAGTGACCTCAGCAACGCTCTTTCTAACCTCCCTGAGTCACACACAAGAATGCTTTGTGGATTTGCAGCTAATAATCTGATTAGGGACACAACAGTGGTGAAATTCAGTCAGCAGCCTGAATCCCTCTGTCTCAAAGGCCGCTCCGGCCTTCTGGATTCCCAGCGATGCTCCTCTCCTTTGCCTTTCAAATAAGAATTATCTCGTTCCTACAGCCCTGGAAGTACTATGTGACCCTGAGGGGCTGAGGATAGAGGCCACCAACCCGACCACACAGCCCAAAATGTGGGGAGAAAGGGAAACCCCTCCCAGCAGCCCCCTTCACCTTCAGGACTCCTCGGTCTTGAGCCGGCGTGATGTCCTCCCCGCGCTCGGCAAGCGCTGCTGCCTGCACCTCCCCTTCGCTCTTGGTGGCCTCATCAGTGGTCATGGTGTCCTTGCATAAGCCCTGGACCTGGGGAGACACAGCAGGCACCCCGTCATGGCCAGGAGAGGTGGTGTAAGAGGAAAGGGTTAAAGAAAAGCAGCGTCTCCGCTGTGATCCAGGGCAGGAAGTGTCCAGCACATCTCAAGCCTGCAGAGCGGAAAATCCCTTCCCAGAGGCCACCCAAGGCTCTGGTGAACCACAGGGCACAGGAAACCCCCCATGTGTGACACCAGCAGTCCTCACTGCCTGGGGACTGGGGGGCAGCCCTGCCGCTCAGCCCAGCCACAGTGATGCTCAGTGGAGGTCTCCAGCTTGCCTGGGTCAACGCTGCACCCCAGCATTGCCCTGGGAGCCTCCCCCAGTAAGATGTACCCAAAAAAGCCCGGGCAGGTAACACACAGGCCAGCTGACCTGCTCCAAACACCAAGCAAAATGCTCATCTTGGGATGCTGCACCCAAAGCACGGGGATCTTCTGTGGTGATGCTCAACAGAGCACCCATTCTGACACAAGATTAGCACCCAACACCCCTCCGTTGGCATACAGTGAGGGCAGCAGTGATGCCAGGAGAGGTGGAAGCATCATGGGCAAGAAGCAGAGGGCTGACAGCCATCAAGCTTCACCCATCCCTTCCAGCTCACACCAAGGTGGGCACCCCTTGGATAGGGGTGCAAGAAATACCCACACTGGGCTGGCATTTGCTTCCCAAGTTATTTTATACAGTTCAAGGGCATTTTCCACAAGGAATTACCTATTTGTCAGAGTTAAAGGGAGATCAGGCTCCAAGTCTGGGCCAAGCAAAGCATCACCCTGCATGGAAAGAGCCAGACACGCACCAAGCATCCTCTGCAAAAATCCAGCATGAACCCAACACCAAAAGAATCCCAGTTATTTGGGTGGATAGATAGAAAATTCACAACAAAGCTCTAAAAAACTGTGTGTGGGGGGGAGGATGGAAATCAACCCACTCCAGCTCCACGCTCCTGCCATCACCAGGCAAGCAAACTGCCAGAAAAGCCACATTTTTTTCATCAAACAGGGATTTTTAAATTTTTTTTGGGGGGGGCCCCTTCCTGATGCTGCCTGGGGGGGGGGGAAAAATTGCCTAAGGTTTGAAAACACCATCACCAACCCTATTTCCTGATGCTTTCCTCCAGGGTGTCAGGGCTATTTCAGTAGCTGTGTGACACGTAATCAAGGAAACATGTGATGGGAGAATTAGAAAGCGATGGGGTTTTTGGAAAGAGACATAAACCAGACCTATTCTTAAAAGTCACTCTGGTTGCAAAACTTCCCCACATGGCTTTTTTGGTGTGGAAGCTGCTGGGAACCAGTAGGAGAAACCATTCATTTCAGGGGGTGGCAGGGAGGGGTGTAATGGGGGGGAAGGTTGGAAAGAGCAAAGGATGTTTTCAGCTCTGAGGGTTGATATGTGCTGGAAGAATTGTGCTCCTCATACGCAGGTGGAAGGGGAAGAGATGGAGCTTGGCTCCCCTCCCCTTTCCCACCCCCACCATCCCCCCCACCCTTCCCCAGCACAGGAAGCCACTGAGACACAAAGAGCCCTGGGATGGAAGAAGTGAATAGAAGAAAAAAAAAAAAGCAGGGAACTACTGGCTGTGATGCTCAACCATCACAGTGGCTGGGGGAATATTGAATGAGGTTTTTTGCATCTGCTCCCGTTCCCCCCTCCTTGGCTCTTTCAGGTGGGAGCACCTGAAAGAAAACATGGGGGGAAAAAAGAGGGGAAAAAGAAAAAAAAGAAGGAAAAAAGGAAAAGAAGCAAATTTGGTTTGTGAGACTTGGTGTCTCGTGGGTATTTACACACTGGGAAACAGGCCAGTGGTTACTTCTGAAGGAATTTTGGAGGATGAGGGTGGTGAGGCACTGTTGTGCTCTGTCCAGAGAGGTGGGAGATGCCCCATCCCTGGAAACATTCAAGGTGAGGTTGGATGAGGCTCTGGGAAGCCTGGTCTGGTTAAAGATGCCCCCACTCACAGCAGGGGGATTGGACTAGATGGCCATTTGATTCAGTGGCCCCTTCCAACCCAAACTGTTCTGTGATTCAGGTGCTGAGACGGTCTCCAAGCCACCACAGCCCACGCTGCCCTGTCACCACCACAGCCACTCTCTTGGAGACCAGTGAGGAGGTGGCAGTGCCCATCACAGCACGGGCGTGCCGCCGGCACCGTGCACTGGCTCAGGTCATCCCAACACAGCCCCAGCGCAGCCCCAGGGACACAGCATCCATAACCCATTTATTAAGGACCAGGAGGAACCTGAAAAGGGGATCAGCTTGCAGAAGAAGTGCCACCTCCTGGGGGGCAGAACCTCCAGAGGTCCATCAAGCAGCCACTGCTAGGACGCAGAAGACGGCTGGGGAGGTGCTGGCTCCAGCTCGCCGGTTGCTAAATCCCACCAAGAGACATCTAAAAATACATCATACGCATCCTTCTAATTATTTTTTCTACGTAAGCAATTAGTGGAGTCATCCAGGGAAGCTGGCCAAGGCGGGCGGGAGGGGAGATGCTCTGCGTCAGAAGCGGTGGGAGGGATGGAGCCCGCAAGACCAAGCTATTAAGATGTGGTCCACGTTATGAAAGAGCTTGAGACTTCTCTGTCCAGCAAATGAAAAAAAAAAACCCCAAACAGCTCCAACTAGGTTAGAGAGAAGACCATGCTACTCCTGCTTATCTCCAGATCGGAGCAGGAGGAGGCTGGTTGGGCTCCAAAATCCCAATTAATTTGGAACAACAAGTTGTAGGGGGGAGAAAAAAAGAATACTCTGCTGCTCCCTTGAGATGTAAATAGCAGGGAGCTGGAGGGGTCAGAGCTTGGACCTTCTCAGTGCAGGACCACCTGTGATCTTGGCACGGGGAGGGGATTAACTCATTCCCTGGGTGTTTCTGACACCCCAAGCAGACCCCGCTCTCCCCTCGCTGCTCCCCACAAGCTCAGCGCTGTAAATGTGTAAGCAAAGCCAGGTGAAACCATCCTCCTCCCACGCTGCTTCGCGTCCCTGGGCTGTAAATACAGATGAGGGGAGGGGAAGAGGGGATGGGGAAGGGTTAAAAGCCCCCTGGGAGGGGATCCTGCTCCACCAAAAGGTGCCACGACCCAGCAAGGCACAAGGGCATCGCTGAAAGGCCACCGGGAGGGAAGGGATTCCCATGCCTGGAGAATACAAGTGATGGGAAGGTGATTAAAGAAACCCAGAGCCCCTTGAGAAGGTCTTACATGGCTCTGTCCTTCCTATCCTGCTCCAAAGTCCCTTTGGGGAGCCTGGAAATCCCAAAAAACTCCACTGCTCCAGCTCTGGACCCAACCCCAGGGTCTGATCTGTTTGTCCAGCCACTGACTGGGTGCTGGTGGCTGGGTGCAGGTGGGTGTGGGGACCCAGAGCTGCCACCTCCTCCGCCCTCCCCAGACCTGCAGCAGGGCAGAGGCATTCCTCAGAGCCCCAGAACAGGCTTTGGGGTGTTCACTTCTCTGCTCTTCCTCAGTCCCAGCTCTACCAGATGACCTGACAATTCAGCATAGCCGTTTGAACAGTAACTTAAGAGCTCTAACAACAAAGAAGCTTTAAAATCCAGAGGTTTTGACATCTGGACACAATCTCCCTTTCAAAGTGCAGCTATTTTAGGTTAATTAACATGAAATACATTAAAGAGCTTCTAGCTGAGCAAGCAGGGAGGCTGGCAGGGTCAGGAGATGCCTACGCATGCATGATGCGTGCCACGCTTGGACCGGCACATCCCAACCCACAGCACCAACTGAAGGGACATAAACCCCTCAAATTGCCCAAAAGCAACAAGAGCTCCTTCCCTTTCCTCCTTGAAAACCCACTGTCTCTCCAAACGCTGTCCTGCATGCTGCCACGAGTCGTGAGCACCACTCTGCCCTCCCCAAACGGAGAGGGTATCACTGGGATGGGAGAATCATAGAATCACAGAATCACCTGGGCTGGAAGAGACCCTTAAGATCACTGAGTCAAACCCCAGCCTAACCCCCCGACCCACCACCATGTCCTCAAGCACTTCATCTCTTCATAAAGGGCCTGGAGCATCTCCCCTGTGAGGAAAGGCTGAGAAAATTGGGACTGTTCAGCCTTGAGAAGAGAAGACTGAGGGGGGACCTAATTAATGTTTATAATTATCTTAAGCAGGGGATGCAGGGGGAATCAGCCAGCCCCTTGTCAGTGTCTGTGGGGACAGGACAAGGGGCAATGGCTGCAAGTTGGAGCACAGGAAGTTCCACACCAACGTGGGGAAGAACTTTTTCACAGTGAGGGAGCCCTGGGACAGGCTGCCCAGGGGGTGTGGAGTCTCCTTCTCTGGAGAGATTCAAGACCCGTCTGGACACCTGTCTGAGTGACATGTCCTAGGGAGCTGCTTTGGCAGGGGGTTGGACCCGATGAGCTCTCGAGGTCCCTTCCAACCCCTACAATTCTGTGATTCTATGATCTCCACGCCTATGAAATCCCTCCTGGGATGGTGACTCCACCACCTCCCTGGGCAGCCTGTGCCAGCGCCTGACAACCCTTTCAGTACAGGAATTCTCCCTGATACCCAACTGAAATCTCCCCTGGGGCAACTTTAAGCCATTCCCTCTCATCCTATAACATGTCACCTGAGAGAAGAGACCAACCCTGACATCTCCACACCTGCATGAAGCTGCCATCGATGCCCATGGGGATTATAACCCACAAGCAGCTGCCCTGGCAGAGGAACCCCTGATACAGACAGGCAGCACTACAGCTCCAACCCTGCTTTTACCACTCCCAAAGCAGCAGACTTAAATCCAGCTGTTCCTTCAGAAGAAAAAAATCTCTATTCTGCTTTCTTTTTTTTAATATGTATTTTCAAAGCAGGTAGGACAAAAGGCTTTTGCTGGGTTTGTTTTTAAATCCTTCCCAAGCTGAGCATCTTCCTCACCTTCATTATCCTCAGAGCCCTGCATGTTTTTCGGGGTCCCTGCCAGCGCACCCAAAGGGAACCAGGGAAAACCCTTTTCCCCTTCCCCACGTGCCTTTCAAACAACCTTCACCATGAAAACACCACTCCTGGATGCCAACATCAGCACACAGGGCACAGAAATCCACATTATAAAACTAAGCCCTTTTTTAGGGGGTGTTTTGGGGTATTTTGGGGTTGGTTGGTTTTTTTTACAAGCCCTTCTCTGGATGGATGTTTTTATCTTCCAGCCTGGAGAAAATTCAGAGTGGAGAATGGGATGCAGATGTCCAACCCCAGGCTGAGGACAGACAGGTATCACACATGCTAGGGTTTCACCAAGCACACATCCCAGGCTGTGTTTCCTAGAAATCGGCATACCAGGAATTCGCCAGCTCCAAATGGAAACTTCACGTCGCCCAATCCCTCCTGGAGGCTCTTGGGAGGAGAAAGGAGGGAGGGAAAGAAGGAGGAAGGAGGGGGGAATGGAAAGAGAAAAGCCAGGGAAGGTTTTGAAGGGTCTTACCTTGCAACCATGCGCTCGCTGGAGAAGGTTTGATGGTCCAGGGAGAGGTCTGGGGAGGGGGCCACCCAGAGATACAGTGGGGATTTCACACAGCTGGCTGGGAAAAAAGAAAATTAAAAATAAGATTTAAAAAAAAAAACAACACCCACATGTGTGCTTTATCCTGTAACAGGATTTATGGTGAGCTCAGAGAACTGAGATGGTGGGTTTAAGCCACAGACCAGGCTCCACCACGGCCAGAAAGGGGTGGTGAGACCCTAGACAAAACCTCCCAGGGCAGCTCCTCTGCTCCCTGCAGCCACGGGAAGGTGCTCTGACTCCCATTTAGCATCTCAACATCAGCTTTTCTTCTTTAATACAAAAAAAAAAACCCCAACCACCCCAAAAAAACTAGGAGCAGGGGGGAGAATGCAAGGAGGCGGGAAGGCTGTATTCTGTCTGATTCTTGTTATTGACCTTTCCTGAAAGTCAGGATGAAGATTACCAGGATGGGAAAGGAAGAACAGACCCTGCTCTGGGGTTTCTATTTGCAGACCTGCTTAGCACAAAGCACTTTCACTTCCACAGCACCACGACAGCCTGAAAAGTTTTGGATTCCAACATGGGACAGAGTTCTGGGGTTGGTTTGGGGTTGGTTTGGGTTTTTTTTTAAGAACATAAAAGTCCAGCTAGGAACCAGCGAGTCCAAAACACACAGCAGGGAGATGGGGAAGCCCCAAACCCCAGCCAGCATCAACCCCAAACCCCAGCCCCTCAAGGCAGATAACAGCACAGGGCTGTACCTCCATCCCCATCGCTAACAGACAGCAAATGAAACCCCAGTGAGCGCAGCAGCCAGGCTCCCTCCACCGTCCCACCGCTGTTTCGCTTCCCCCTTGAGCTCAAAAACTACTTTTACTAATACAAAACCTACTTGTAGAGTGAGCTGGCCCCCAAGCAGCAGGAGAGGGGAAGACCAGAGCAATGATTTCCCAGGGACACGGGTGTTTTGGGATGCCAGCAATGCCAGCCTGCGGGGCAGAGACCCGGGGAGACGGCGTTTGAGTCAGTGATAAATTAAAATTGGGCTTTCTAAGACCAGGCAACCTCCTTAAGGCTGATAAGGCAGCTCCACGTAGCCCTCAGCTCTGTCCCAACACACAGGGATGCACCCAGACATCGAGTTCTCACACACATCATCATTTGAATTAAAAATCAACCATTTTTTTTTCTTTTTTTCATCACTTGAATTAAAAATCAACCATTTTTTTTTCTTTTTTTCATCACTTGAATTAAAAATCAACCATTTTTTTTTCTTTTTTTCATCACTTGAATTAAAAATCAACCATTTTTTTTTCTTTTTTTCATCACTTGAATTAAAAATCAACCATTTTTTTTTCTTTTTTTCATCACTTGAATTAAAAATCAACCATTTTTTTTTCTTTTTTTCATCACTTGAATTAAAAATCAACCATTTTTTTTTCTTTTTTTCATCACTTGAATTAAAAATCAACCATTTTTTTTTCTTTTTTTCATCACTTGAATTAAAAATCAACCATTTTTTTTTCTTTTTTTCATCACTTGAATTAAAAATTAACTAGATGACTTTTTTTTTCTTTTTTTTTTTTAAGTCCCAGCCACTTGCCTTTTCCCCAACCCCTCCTTTCAAACAAATGGGGAAATCACAAATTCAAGTCCTCACTAGCCAAGTAAGCCTCACATGGATTGATTTACTTCCTAGCGTGCACGTTGTGCAAGCTGCTAGCATCCCAGCAGGCCAGTCATGGCAACTTTTATTCAAACAAAAAAACAAAGCACAAACAGAGCTGCTTTAATTGCTCAGCACCCTGATGAACCTTCATCACATCCAGAGCGAACTGTGACTCATGGGGGACCAAAGAGAACGCCCTGAGCTCCTTTATCCGCAGCCAGTTGCTGCTCCAGGATTAACTCCTTCTGCCCATGAAGATGCCGGTATACTCCAGGCATCCTCCCTGCATCCCCTTCCAAGCATCCCCCTGAGCATCTCCCCTGCATCCCCCTCAAGTATCCTCCCTGCATCCCCCTCGAGCATCCTCCCTGCATCCCCCCTCGAGCATCCTCCCTGCATCCCCCCTCGAGCATCCTCCCTGCATCCCCCCTCGAGCATCCCCTTGGAGCATCCCCCAGCATCCCTTGGAGCATCCTCCCTGCATTCCCCCTGAGCATCCCCGTGAGCATCTTCCCCAAAGCATCCCCCCTAGCACAGTACACCCTGGAGAAGGATGCAGTTGTCTTTACCCTGACCCACCTACCAAGGACCAAAGGGTATCATTGTGACAGCAGCAAAAGGAGGTTTTTAAGCAATTAAGATGATAATGAAGGGAGAGAGAGAGAAAGAAACCACGACACACAGCTAACTTGAACACAACAGCACGTGTTCTCATCACACTTGCTTAATTGCTTTGCCTAGATATTATTTTTAAGCTTCTGAAGTGGTTTCAGTTAAGATCCCAGTCACAACAACTGATTTTGGGTTTTTTTCTTCTTTTAACGTTTGGGGTTTGCTGGGGTTTTTTTTTAAATACGTTGAGTAAGAGGCTGCCCTCAAGTTTCAGCTGCAGCAAGAGGAACAAGTGAGCAGGATGGCTCACTGCTCCCTGCCAGAATAAATATTTCAACAGAAAGCAAGGTGGGTTCAGCCTGTCTGCATCCCCTGAGAGCAAGGCGAACGCACCCACACCAGCAACGTGGAAAAGACTTCTGGAAAGCTTCAGGTTGGGGTATTTTTTTCCCCCTCCTCTCCCTCCCCCTGCCTCCCTCAATTTATAATATAAACCCATTAAAAATAATTTGGCTCCTTTGCTGGTTATCTAGCAAGGCACCAGGGAGGAAATGCTTGCTCAGTGGGGTTTTTTCCAGGTTGCTTCAAAATATGAAATCACAGGGATAAAGTTCCTTTGGACTCAATCATCCCATCTACAGCCCGTGGTCCATCCCCTCTGGTGTGGGTACCCACAGATAGAGTGACATGGAAAACAAAAAAGCAACAGGTTTTCTTTCCACCCTCCTTTATTCCAAGAGACACAGAGGAAAGCAAAAGCCATATGTATTTATGGGTTGTTGCTCTTCCAAAGGGAGAGGGTGCCAAGGACGGGATGCAGTCGAGGGCTTTACACATCGATGCTCTGTGGCTCGTATCCCACCTGCCCCCTGAAGCCGTCCCCAGAAAGGATTTCAGCTTCTCCAACCACAAAAATCACGACAAGCCTCTCCCACAACTGGCACATCCTGAAAATACTAGGAAAAAACCCAGAAATTCTGGAGCCAGCAGTGGAGCCTCTGCTCTCTGTGAGCAGGAGAGACACCAGCCTGCAACCAGCCTGCTCCGGGTGAGGCCAACACCATCAGATGAGGGTTAAAAAAATATATATGTATATTAAAAAGTGAAACAGCAAGTGTATAAATAGCTGTTTCCCTCCTGCTTCTTGGGAGACAGCTAGCAGCAGGCTTAGGCACAGCGTCCTAACCAGCTCCAAGGCCGTTACACACAGACACGTAACAGCAGGGAATGCAATTTCCTAATGCTTTCAGAAATTAGGATTATGTAACCAAAATGGGGGGGAAAAAAATAAATATATATAATAAAATAGCCAAGCTGGTTATATAAACCATCTTAAAAAAGTGAGAAAGTACTTGACATCCCACTACCCACTCCTTGGCACCCTCTAACTGGGTTTTTCACCATCGAAAATGAGCCGACTCCTTTCATCGCGTCTTCCCTCCTGGTCAAAACAAGCAGGGAGAACAGACCCAGCCAGGCTTTTTGGGACACTGGAAAGAAATAATCCACCTCTGGCTATTAAATGGGAAGTTCTCCTCCCCATACAGCTCACTCCAGGAAAGCTGGACCCCTCCGGGGGTGGCTCAGAGCATCTTCCCCGCCGGCAGCGATGCCAACACCGAGCCAATTCAATTTCAAGAGACAGCTTGGGGTGTGTAGGGGGGAAACCAAAATAAATACAAAATAGGAACCAACAAGAAATGCCTTGTTTGCCAATTCTGTCCTAATTCAGCCTTTTCTCCGGAATAAAGCCGACAACTCAACTTGGACTTACTCATTTTTGTATTTCTTTCCATTTCTAAAAGCATCTCGTTCCTGGCCACAGATTTAGGGGTTTCTCCAACAAACTTCCAGCCAGGTGACCCCCAAATCACAACAACCCCCCCAGCAGTGGAAATACTGGATTTAATCACTGATACTTAATAAACACAAGGGCTTAATACTTCTATATTGCACTTTATGTATATTATTACTATTCTTAATACACACAAGGGCTTGATACCTCTATATTGCACTTATTATAGATTATACTTATTATTATACTTAATATATATTTTTATATTATTATACTCATTATTATACTTAATAAACATGAGGGCTTAATACTTCTATATTGCACTTATATATATTACTATATTTAATACTTATTAGATATATTATATACTTATAGATATATTATATAATACTTCATAAGTATATTATATAATACTTCATAAGTATATTATATAATACTTATATAGTATATAATATATTATATACTTATTAGATACATTATTATAATACTTCACACACACAAGGGCTTAATACTTCTATATTGCACTTATATATATTACTGTATTTAATACACATAAGGGCTTGATACCTCCATATCTTACTTATTAAGCATTATAAATAATCATTCCTTTATAGTAATATTAATAAGTTGTAATATCAAGTGTTTTAATAATTTATTATTAGTAATGATAAAACAATATTAATTATTAATAGCATTAATGATTAATAATAGTATTAATGATAATGTTAGGTATTATTATTATTAAGTAAGATATGGAGGTATCAAGCCCTTGTGTGTATTAAATATAGCCCAAATACTTATTATATATATTATTACTATACTTAATACACATAAAGACTCAACAGTGTCTTGAGAGCCCTGGTGCCAAATTGCTGGGGGTCCCCCCAACTCAGCACCCAGTGTTCCCTCAGGCAGTGCAGCGCACCCAGGGAGAACCCAGTGCCCAAGACCTTTGTTTTGAAGCCACCAAGGGTCTGGAAATCTTAAATTATATCGGGCAAATGGCAACTCCCAGCATGTTGTGAAATATCATCGTGTTCCTGAACCAAAATGGGATGGTTTTGGGGAGGAAAAACCACTGGAAGGGGATCGGGACAGCTGCTGCCATCGCTGGGGGATGCTGAGAGGGGGCTCAGCCCTGGGGCAGTGGAGGGGAACACTGAGAGGCTGAGGAGGATGCCATGGTTTTGGGAACCCTCATCCCTGCCAGCCCAGAGGAGTGGAAATGCATTCATTGCTCCTGGATGGGGAGGGAACCCCCATCCCACCTGGGCTCCTCGCTGGGAAGGGGGGTCACATCGCGGGGATGCTGAGCTCTGGAGACACTGCCTCGCAGAGAGCCTTTTGATGGAATTATGGGATTAAATTTAACATAGGTTGGAACACACTTGAAATGGGAACACTTTTAATGAGGCTAAAATACTCCTGTTTACAAAGACAGGACATGACAGGCAGAAGATGCTTTAATTGCCATCCTCCACCATCCCAGCTCTTCACTTCCAACAGTTACCCCATCACTATCTCCCCAATTTTCCAATACACTGGCCTGCAGAATCAGAGCTCCTTATGTCCCTGGTGATGGGGATAAAACCTCCTCTGCTCCGTGACAAACAAGTTACACCAACAACTCAGACCCTGGAGCACTCGTGGTCATTTCTTTACACCCACAAACATCCAGGATTAAAATAAAACTTAAAAAAAACCCCCAAAACCCAAACCTTGCTACGTCCTTTATTCTCCCCCTGTGACATGCATGGGACTGGTACAAGCTCTGCAGCTCCCTCAAGGGGCTGTGACAACTTTTACATATATATATATATATATATATAACCCAGAGTGAATATTCAATAAAATATTAACTAATATGAAAGTATAAATAACCAAGAGCAAATTATTCTCCAAATATTTTATAGAATGCTTTAAAATTTTATATATTTATATATATTTTTATATATATTTATATATATATATATATTCTATAAATTTATAGCCAGACAGAGGTGGGACTTGGTGCTCAGCATCTCCAGTGTTACAACAAACTTTCTCCTCCTGCAAGCTCGTAATTAAAACACGCCTCATTTACATACCAGTGATGTTCCCAAAGGATGCAGGGTTTTTTACTAGTAAATTGTCCTTATTTTCTCACTCATCCCAGCAGGGAGATGCTCTAAAAGCACTGGGAAAGAACCTCAATATAATTCAAGCATGTGCTGGGCAAATACAGCCTCAGGAAGGTATGATTATTTGATTTTTATTTTTTTTTAATTGCCTAAGCTGTCATCCCAGCAGACACCTCTGCTCCAGGCAGGACAAGCATTGGGAGCAGCCACATCATGTCAACCTTCCTTCCCTCCCAAAACTGCTCCGGCACCGGTCCCACTCCATCCTCCAAGCCCAAATCTGCAGGAGACGCCACGTACTAACGTCCCTCTCAAGGAGTTTTAGCAGGAACTTCTCCACCAACTCCCCAGTGTCTTCTCCAGCACAAGCCCTGCCTGCTTCATCACCCCAAATCCCCCCTGAGAAGTTCCTGACCACCCCTCCCTCCATCAGCACCCCACCACCTCTGGCTCCTGTGAGCACCCAGCTCCATCAACCCCTCACTTTCCTCCTCATCACCCATCACACCACAGGCTGTGGACCCTGTGGAGGGAGCCCAGCACCCCGCTGAGGGCTACAAAACTCCCAGCACCACTGGAAAACTGATCCTGCCCAGTCCCATAGCCCCAGTTAACCCCTTACCACCAGCAGCTGTCATTCCCTCTGTTTTGGTGGCATTCACCCATGTCCTCCCCATCTGTCTGTCCCATCCCGGGGTACCACGCTGGCAATAAAACCCAAGCACAGCCAAGCTGCAGCATCACTGCCTGCTCCAAACCCACCACACCTCCCAAAAAACAGCCCTTAAGAACCAGATACAGACTCTGCTGGATAGATTGAATGATTTTCTCCCACACACATCCCTCTGGGGACAGGGAAGGGGGCAGGAGGGTTGTCTTTTCTTGCCCATTTTAAAGGAAGGAGCAATTTCTGCCTTCAACTTCTTGTTTTTGTAACTCAAGAGTCTCAGTTTCCAAGCTGGATTCAATGCCCCACATCCCCCCAACAGTTTAATACTCATTACAGAGAGAAACCACTTAAAAACTACCTGTAAAACCCCAAAACATCTGCTCCTGGTGAGCGGGGGTGGGCTTGCTTTCATTTTTTAAGGTGTTTTATTCCCCCCATCCCCAGCAGCAGCAGCTCGGTCCTGCTTGCTCAGCGCCAGGGTGCCAGCGAGGACAGACAGACGGCTGCAGCATCGGTGCTGCGGCTGGGAAGATGCAGCCTGGCTACATCACTCTGGCCAAGGAAACCCTGTCCACACACAAAGGGGTTGGCGGGAGGTGGTTTTTGGGGGGAATGTTATAGATGAGTGTAAACCCCCCCTCATCCTGCCAGCACCGCCTCGTCTCCATCACCCCAGTGCATCCCAGAGCACCCAGCGCTCGGGTGTTGTGTTAGCTCACCCTGTATCCCTTGTGCTGGCGTGGGGACCCCCACCTCACACCATAGAATACCCGGGGAGGGGGGATATTCCCCTCCCCGATGCCCTCAAACAGCCCCCACAGATGCTGCCAAGCCTACACAACCCCAAGGTAAGCTCTGCCAGCCCCACTCGCGCCTCCAGTGTTTCCCCCGCCCCACACAGACACCCCGCAGAGGCACCCAGCCCCACGCAGGATGCTTCCGAGCCTGCCCTCGGCCCCACGCTGGGACCCCCAGACCCCCCTACGGTCCTTCACGCACCCCTGGCCCCACGCAAGGACCCCATAGAGTGTCCCAGCCCTACGCTGGGACCCCCAGCCCCACGCAGGGACCTCACAAAGGTAGCCCCAGCACCCATCGGCTTCACGCAGGGACCCCCAGCCCTCCCCCCACCCCAGGGTCCTCACGCAGGGACCCCTCAGCCCCATGCAGGGACCCCCGGCGCCCCTCGTCCCACACAGGGACCCCGCGCAGGGTGACCCAGCACTCCCGGCCCCACAGAGGGACCCTCGGCCCCCCGCAGGGTCCGCATGCAGGGACCACCCGGCCCGCCCGGCCCCACCTGCAGCCGCTGCCCCCTCTGGCTCCGCCGCCGCCCGGCTCCGAGTGGCACCACGCGCCCGCGCCGGCACAGTCTCCCCGGCCGCCTCGCCGCGCCACGCCCCTCCGCCCACATCCCATTGGCTGTTCCCCCTGCCCGTCTGGAACAAAGCGGCCTCTGCGCCTTCTCATTGGTTGCGATGGCGGCGGTATGCAAATCAGAACGCTCTCCCCTCCGCTCGCTCCGTCCCGCTCCGCGCACTTGCCGGGGGCACCGGCGGCGAAGCCGGGAGGTAACGGGGGGTGAACCGGGACCTACACAGCGCCCCGGGGAGGGGTAGATGGTCCCTTGCGATGTCCCGAGGGTGATCTGGCCCTGTGGAATGCTCCGGAGGCTCCCGGCCCTGCCCGATACCCCGGGAGGGGTTTGGTCCTGGCCCCGTGCGATGCCCCGCGGTGGGGGGACAAGCCCAGCGCGATGCCCGGGGGTGTGGTTGGCCCCCTGCACCGCTTCAGGGTTCCCCCAGCCCTCAGCAATGCCCCAGAGGGGGGGGTTGCTGCCACGTTTATGCGACCCTCCTCAAGGGCACCCCTGCTCCAAGGGGTCACCCAGCCCCATGCAACACCCCAGGGGTACCCCAACCCCCTGCTACACCCCACCGGTACCCCAAACCCTTGCAACCTCCCTGGGGTCTGTAGGAAAACACTGCACTAGAAAGCAAATAATCTCCCTGGGAGCAGGAGGTGCTGGTTGGGAGGATGCTGGGACACACCGAAATGTCCCCATGGGCCACAGGAAGGGGTAAGAACCTCAAAATACCCCCCTGAGATTAGAAATTACCTATATTTGCAATTAAACACCCCATCACCGCTTCTACGTGTGCATTAATTGCAGCACCAGGGCCAAGAGGGGCCAAACAAGAAGCTGGGGGGAGTTGGTGTGGGGTCACTGGGTGGATTTAAAAGTGTTTTATTGGAGTGGTTTTATAAAGTGGGTGTTTTTACCAGGCTTGTGTTGGAGCTGGTGCCCATAGCTCCCACCCTGTGCCCTGATTCCTGCACCTTGATCCAAGAAACTCCCCAGGGTCGGGATTAAGGCAGCGCTGCCTGGATGGATGCTCGCTCGCTCGGAGGTCTGAGCTCATTGGAAACATGGGGTTCAAATCAATGCCCACTTCAGGGAAAAAAAATACTAATAAAAGTAAGTATTTTCACAGCATTTCATTTCCCTCTTTAAATTAACCAGGTGAACCCTGTGTTTTGGGGTTGAATCATCTCCCACACAGCCCCTGAGAGTGTTAAATCCCTATTGCCAAAGAAATATTGGGGGGGGGGGTGTGTGTTCCAGCATCAGGAAACATGGCAGCTTAATTCTGGGCAGGCCCCTTCTAGAGCACCTCAATAATCCCATGGGGCCAGCAGCAGGGATGGGAGTCCAGCAGCAGGGATGGGAGTCCAGCCCAGTTTGCTCTCACCCCCAAAAAAGGCAAATTTGTTTCTTTGCATAGAAAAATAAAAGCAAAATAGATGGGAAGAAAGTGCTGGAGTGAGGGGGTTTTTTAATGACACCAGTGCCATACCCCCCTGTCCCAAACTTGTTTGGCTTTCTTGGGTGGTAGGATGCCCGAATTGCCCCTCTGGTGCTGGGGTCTGCCCTGTCCCCCCCATCACTGTAACACAACCTGGAGGAAATCTGCTCCATAAATAATCCCATCTGGTTTCGGAGCGGCTGCCAGGGGCACTGCTTGTTACCCCCTCACCATCCAGCTGGCTGCACATGTCTTACCCCAACCCCGTGCCCGCCGCCCAGCCGTCACCCAGCCCCGAAAGGACAGTGGGTCCAGGGTGGGGGGGAAAGCCTCACCCCCTGCCAGAATTGAGCAGCAAAGCCTGAAGACACCCCCACACACCCCCCGACACACACCTCCTCCTGCTTCCACAGACAATATCACTCCTGGTGCCGATCCCCAAGTACCTGGTGTGATGGAAGAGGAGCAGTTCCTGAGGGGGGAAAAAAAAGGGGGGGGGGGAGAAAAAAAGAAAATTAAAATAAAAGAGGGGATATTTTTATTCATCCTTGTCTTCTGCTAAAAATAACCAGTGTTAATCTGCCTTGAGAGCTCGGGGAGGAGAGGCGGCCCCTCCGCCTTCGGCTTCACATCTCAAAGCCACATCAGTGAATCTCTCGAGCGCGTTGGGGAGCGAAGGAAATGGGTTTTCTCCTGGTTTCCTTCCTCATGCGATGGCACAGATCGATGGCCCCGGGTATAAATCGATGGCTGTGGGTAGATAACCTGTATGGATTGCTCCCCCACCTCTCCAAGGGGGGGACACACTGAATCTATCCTTCCCCACGGTACCCGGATACCCATTTTGGGGAGTAAAGCGGGTTTTTGCAGCCCGGTGATGTTGTGGCATCGTGAGCCCCCCCACCCCAACCCCCACCCCCCCCACCCCGCACCCCTCCAGCACACGCACCCCACACCGAGGGCCGGTTTGTCACCCGGAGCCGGGGCCGCAGCATGGCGGGGCCCTGGGTGCTGGGTGTTTACCGGAGGTGCAGCCGGGTGTTGCACAACAGGCAGCAAGAGTACAGGAGGACACGGTGTCCTCGCTGCTGGCCGGAGGTGCAACTGCGCCTGTGGCAGGGACGGGTGGTGGGGACATGGGGACATGGGGGGGTACAGCAGGGCAAGCCCACCCACTCAGCACTGGGGATGCTTTGACCCAGGGGACGCAAAGCAGCTGGCAAGCTGCTTTCTGCATGAAATCCCCCCACAGTCCCCAAATCTTCCTACCAGACAGGTGGTGGGAGTCAGCATGGGGTCAGGCTGGTTGTTGGGGCCGGATCCAGCCGGGAGTGACCCCTCCTTTGGCTTTGACCCCCTTTGCTTTGCTCTGCCTCATGCCTTCTGCAATTAACTTGTACCAGCAAAGAGGCAGAGGCACCCCCAACACATGGGGAGCCCCCCCAGCTCTGCTTCAGCTTCATCACAGGCCTAATCCTGCCCTGTCCCCTGGCATGGCCAGGAATGACCCTTTTTCCCCATTTCCCATCTCCAAACCATACATTTCCAGGGTGGGTCCCAGGCACCAGCCCCGTGGTAAATAACCTTTGTGCAAGGAAGTGGGGGACACCTCGAGCTGGATCCATCCCCCAGCCCCCGTCTCCCCAGCAATACTGGGGGGTGTAGGGGGGCAGCTTTTCCTGCCTGAAAGGACACACGTATTTTTCCTGGATTATTTTCCTGGATTAATTTCCCCACCTGGGGAAAAGGAGGGGGAAAAATCCCCCAACCCCCTTGGATGGAGATGAAAATGGGGGGGGGAGGTGGTGCACAAGCAGGGTCCAAGGCTCCCCCAGGCCTCTCAGAGATCAAACCCCACAGGATGCAGCGGGGCCGGAGTGGGGAGGATAAATAAAGTCCGGCTTTGCCGTCCTGGCCTGGGGCCACTTGTAACACAAAGTACATTCCGGTCTGGACGTAACGAACTGTACCAGCCTCTGCCGGGGCAGGCGGGTGGCTGGGGGCGTCCAGGGCTCCCTGCCAGCCCCGCTGGGATAGGGGTGTGAGGGTTTGGGGGGTGTGGGTAAGGGCGCAAGGGTGGTAAGGAGGGAATGGGGGTGCAGCACCCTCAGGGATGTTCAGCCCTTGAGGCAGCGCTGGGATGCTCCAGGCAGAGGGATCTGCACCCCAAGAACACCCCGAGGCGCTCCTCTGTGGGTGTCCTAATGCTTGTTGGGTGCCTGGGTAGCCCCGGGGTGGGGGTTGGGAGGGGGGACACATACACCCCCCACCCTCCCCATCAGGGAGAAGCGCCAGCATTAACTCAGACCACCACTACAAATGCATGCCCCCCTCCCCCCCAATAAAAACCCAAACCCACCCTGCAGCGCCCAGGGCTTCCCTCCCAACCGCCCTATCTCCTACATCCAGGGAGCCCGGGCCCTGCCCCTGCGGCGCAGCAGCAGCACCGGGCGGGCGGGCTGCCAGGCGCCCGGCCTGGGGACGCGATGTACCGGCCGCGGGAGCGCCGGGAACAGCCTGACTCAGCAGCCGGGCAGGGGGGTGCGGCGCGGCCAGCGCAACGCTCCGCGGGGCCGGCTGCCTGCAGCAGCCCTGCCTGGGGCGGGGGGGATGTCCTGGGGAGGAGATGGGGGAGCCTGTCCCGGGGGAAGGGGAGGGGGCTGCCGCTGGAGCGTGTCTGCCCTGGGGGTGAGGGGGAAGGATGCCCTGGGGAGGGGGAGAGGGGCTGTCCAGGGGGAAGGGGAGGGGGCTGCCCCTGGAGCGTGTGTGCCCTGGGGATGAGGGGGGAGGATGCCCTGGGGAGGGGGAGAGGGGCTGTCCAGGGGGAAGGGGAGGGGGCTGCCCCTGGAGCGTGTGTGCCCTGGGGATGAGGGGGGAGGATGCCCTGGGGAGGGGGAGAGGGGCTGTCCCGGGGGAAGGGGAGAGGGCTGCTCTGGGAAGGCGGGTGGGAGCACGCCCCGAGAAGGGGAGGGGGCTGCCCCTGGAGCGTGTCTGCCCCGGGGCAGAGGGGGTGGATGCCCTGGGGAGGGGGAGAGGGGCTGTCCCGGGGAAGGGGAGAGGACTGCTCTGGGAAGGGGGGGAGCACGCCCCGAGAAGGGGAGGGGGCTGCCCCTGGAGGGTTTCTGCCCCGAGGGGAGGGAGCTGCCCCGGGAGGGATGGAGCCTGCCTTGGGGAAGGGGAGGGGGCTGCTCTTGGAGCGTGTGTGCTCTGGGGAGGAGGGGAGAGGATGCCCTGGGGAGGGGGAGAGGGGCTGTCCCGGGGAAGGGGAGGGGGCTGCCCCAGGAGGGAAGGGAGGGCTGATCGTTGCCTCCGGGCACGCAGGCAGGAAATCCCCTCCCTGCTGCTGGCGAGACCCACGGAGCAGATGTGTCCGTCCCACACCCCCACACCCTCCCCTCCCCCCGCCCCCGCTTGGTCCCAGCTGGATGAGGGGCACGGCGTGGATCCCGATATCACACCCCCATCCCACCCCCAGCATCCCCCCACTCCCAGCATCAGCCCCCGGCATCACTCTTGGCATCAAGCCCCAGCATGGCCCCCGGCAGCATCCCTCCAATTCCCCCCCCCTCCCAGCATCCCCACTGTAATCTCCCCAGCATCCCCCCCAGCATCCCCCCAGCATCACCCCAATATACCCCCTGCATTTCCCCAGCACTGGCTTCCTCCCCCTGCCCAGGCAGACTCGAGCATTTTGGGGGGAGACCCCCACACTCCCCACACCCCCACAAAGCCCCACTTCTCTCTGGGCTGGCACAGCCCATCACACACACCCCTCCACCCCCCATAATCACACTAATTAATTCCTCCAGCAGCACAAATCATTCAGCTGGAGAATTTTTCTGCCTGTGCATCACTGGAAAGCATCACGAGGGGCTCATGGAGGTGAGCGGGGTGCCTGGATGTCCCCCAGAGCCACCTCTGCATCCCTCCAACCTGCTCAGTCTCCACCCACTACTGTCCCGAGCTCGTCAGTCCTCAGCCCAGGGTGCTCTCCTGGCTGCTCCAGGCTGGGGAAGCATCCTCAAAGGACCCCACCCTTGGCCACGCTCCAAAGTCAACCCTGAAGATGGAGGGGTACAGTGAGCCCCCACACCAGGTTTCAGGCTCCTGGGGGCTGTGGCTTGCCCACAGTCAGTCCTTTCCCTCCTGATGGGTCTTTCCCTTCATCCCAACCCCCAAGAAAAAAACCATCAGAGCGGAAAACCAGGAGAGCATCCCACACTGTCCCCCCTGTGACATGGGAAGGAGAAGCCAGAGAGGCCAGGAAAAAAATCTTCCAACAACTGGTTTTGGCCCCAAGACACAAACCAGAGCTTTTCATGAATTATTTTTCTTTTTTTTTTCCCTTTTAAATTGTTGTTGCTGTTGCTAGAAAGGTTCCTTCTCCTCCAGCTGCAGCTCTGAGGTCGGCTCCTCACCAGCTCCATCTCTTAAACCATCTCCCCAGGATGCTCCAGATACAGGAAAACCCATCAGGGCGTGGTGGAATCAGGCTCCCTGCATCCCTTGGGGGGGCTGCACCCCCTTTCACCCCACAGCTTGGACCTGCCGTGGGGGTTGTGCTGCTGTGGGGGTAGGGTTGAGGTGTCCCCCACTCAGCACGGGGTAGAGGGGGTAGGACAAACGGAGGTGTCTCCCCAAGGATTTGGGGTTCCCTGAGCGCCTGGTGCTGGCTGGGGTGTCCCATCACCACAGCGATGTGTCTCCTACCTTACAGCAGCCTCCCCCAGGGCTGAGGGACACCCCAAAAGCAGCCACCCCATCCCTAGCTTGCTGTGCCCCTACCAAAATGGGGCCTTTGTGGGGGGGGTGTAGGATAGAATCCAGCCCCAAAAGCAAGTAGGTAGCTGCAGATGCCTCTGGGGGCACCCCCAAACACTCAGGGACACCCAAACAGCCCTGGGACACCCCCAAACACCCCTGGGACACCCCCAAACTCCTCCAGGCAGCCCCTTGGGTATGTTCCTGCAGCACAAGTGCCCCACGAAGCACCCACATCCCAGCACCCTCCAACCCAAACCCCATGAGCTGCAGGATCGGGCCCCCTATGTGAGTGCAGCAAACTGGGGGGGGGGGAATCAGACCACCCCCACCAAAATCTATGCCCCAAGATGGGTACTATGGGGGTCACCCCTGCCTGGGCTCTTCTGTGGGGTTCAGGGGCAGCTTGCCCCTCCCCCCCCCCAAACATTTGTGTGGCCCCCCCATGCCCATGGGACAAAGGCTGCAGGAGCAACCACAGCCCCCCCTCCCTGGACCCCCTTTTTCTTGGGGTTTTTGGCAGGGCTGGGAAGGTGCTTTTTTTTTGGGGGGGGGAAGGTGATGTGTCTTTGTTGGGGGGGTGTCTGCAAGGATGGACATCAGGTGGGCACCCCACTGGAGAGCCCCCCCTTGCAGCCTGAGCTTGTGATGGCACTGGAGGGGGAGGGGAGGGGAGCGTGGGGAATTGGGGGGGGCAGGGACTCCCCGGGATGGGCAGAGAAGCCGCTGTCCCCCCCCGCGGAAGGCAGAGAAGGGTTAAAGCTGCGGAGGAGAAGAGGTGAAGGCCGAGGGCTGGCGGAAGGGGGGGGGGAGAGAGGGAGGAGGGAGGTTGGGGAGAGGGAGCGCGGCTCGGCGAGAACATCCTGTACCCTCCTGGTAAAAACAGCCCAGGCGGGGGGGGGGGGGGACAGCGGGGGGAGGGGAGAGGGGGGGGAACCTTCCCAGGGACAACCCCCACCCAGGGGGGGACACACTGGGTGAGCAAGAGGGGATGGGGGTGCGAAGTGGGGTGAGACTGATCGGGTGAGACTGGGGAGGGGGGAGAGGTGCCCACCCCTCCCCCCCCCCACCCGCAATGCCCCTTCGGCCTCACACTCCTCCTCGTTGCTTTTTAACCATGGGGGATGCGGGGGGGCACCCACACCCCGTGCAAAGCAGGATGGCAGCAAGGAGCACCCCAATGCTTGCACCCCTCCGTCACCCAGGGTGAAGTGAGGTTCCCAAAAGGGGGGTGGGGGGGGCTTCCAAAGACCTGCTGAGGTGGGAGGGACACACATACACCCCCCCCCTCCCCCAGGGACCAAATCTTCCTGCACAAGGATGCCCATCCCAGCTCAGGGTGCCCTCACCCTGGTGTAGTGCCTCCCCCTCCCCGCCCCTACCCCCCCACACCCCCCCCGGGGCTGGCAGCACCCCACACGCGCCGGGGGCCCCTTCCTGTGTTTGTTAAGACGCCGTGAGTCAGGCGTCTGGGGTTCGGTTTAAGCCAATATTTACCAGCCCGGAGCTGCCAAAATAAAGCTGCCGCTTCACCAGCCCGGACGGTGCCAAGAGGGGTGGGGGGGGGGGGGGGGGGCGGCGGGGGGAGGGCCGGGAGAAGGGGGAGGAGGGGGCGTTCATGTACACCCACCCCCTTCCCATCTCTGTTGCTCCCATCCTCCTTCTTGCCAAGATAGGGACACCCCAAAAGCGGGTACACACCCCCCCCCCCCACCCCATCCCCAAATCCTTAACATACACAGGAGGCGTTGCCCCCCACCCCCGCCCCCCAATATTCCCCCTCCCCAAGGAGGGGGTGGCCCCCAAAGCAATGCTGGAGGGGTGTCGGGGTTGGGGGCATTTCAGGGTCCCTCCAAGCAGAGCTGCCCCCGAGGTGGGGGTGTCCCTGCTAGGCTGGGTGTTGGGGTCACCCCAGGGTGTGGGGGGGGTTCCCGGGGGGTCCCCGGGCTGTGGGCACGGTGCGGGTGCCCTCTGCTGGTCCTGGCACGGCGTCGGCCTCATCCTGCCCGTGCCAAGGATGCAGAGCCCCGAGCAAGGGAGACCGGCCCTGGGGCACGCAGGGCTCCCAGTATCCCCAGTATGCGTCCTGGGCGACACCAGCCTCTCCAGGGTGCTCCCCACAGGTGTGGAAGGGTGTGTGGGGCTGGGGACCCCTCTCCAAGAAGGCAAGGCAAGAGACTCTGTGCCCTGTGTCCCCTCACTGTGCTTTGGAGGGGGGTCTATCTCCTGAGGGAGAGGGGCTGCTGTCCCCATCCCTGTCTCCTCCTTCCTCCAGGCCTCATCCTGACCCACAAGGACATGGAGCTGGTGGCCCCCTGCCAGCACCAGCACCTCAAAGACCCTCGAGGCTTTTGCCACCCACCACAAGCTGAAAACTGAGTTCCAGGTCCATACTGTCCCCTCTTATAGCCCCACTGAGCTGGGCGTGAGGGGGTCACTGGAGCATCCCCAGCGCTGTCCCCACACTGCCCTCACCCCCCCATGTCCCCCCCATGGCTGGAACACCCCCTCCCCAGTCTGGCCACTCTCCCAGTGCATCCCTTGTGTTTCTGTGGGTGCAGATCCTCAGGCTGCTGGTTATGGAATGTTTCCTGCAGGACATCTTCAGCTGCCAGGTACAGCCCATGGCCTCTCTGTGGCCCCCCCACCCAGCATCGAGCTGTCATGGGGTGCCCAGTCCCTTGGGGAGCGGTGCTGTGGGTACCTGGTGCTCATCCTACCCATAGGGATAGAAACACACTGGGTCAAGACAACCCCAGAGAAGCCAAGACCCCCCTTCCTGTGACCCCCTCCCCTCCTGATGCCTCCCCAGCTCTGAGAAGCAGGTGCCTCCTCTTCCTCGCTTCCTCTGTGCCCAAACCGCTGGCTCCGAGCTGGGCATCGTGTCCCCCCCCAGCCCACCCTGCCCTGGGCACCGCTGGGATCTACCCCTTCACTGCCATCACCTCACCCCAGGTCCATCCCGGATTCCCAAAGCTCCTGGAGAAGCTGCTGGACAGAAGGACCCCCACGGACATACAACCACTGCCCATGCAGGGTCCTTTTCAGGGGGACCCACCCGACCACGTCCCAGCCACATCTCCCCACCCCAAGGAAGAGACTCAGCATCGCTCCAGCACACACAGTCATCAAGATCCCAGAGCACGGCACGGCCGAGGTGGACACAGCAGCATCCCCAGCTCCCACAGCACCTTCACGTCCCTCTTCACCAGTGACAAACCTTTTCTGGGGGATGTTTCCAGCTGAAGGCAAATAACCCGAGTCTGGGGCAGGGCGAGCAGCTCCCTGGGGTCCTGGGGGTGCTGGATATTCCCCTCCTCCCCTGCACCCCCTTTGCTAACGCTCCCCCCTGAGCAGGGTTTACAATTGCATGGGAAGGGAACACACCTATGGAAAAGCCATCAGGTCCCTGTGGCTTTTTTCTGGGACCTTCTGGCCCTGCTGCCCCCGTCCTGCGCTGGGGTGGGTGGGGGGATGAAAACACAGCTCACAGCTTGGCAGAAGAGGGGTCTTTACTTGGCACCCCAACTCCCCACGTTGCAGCTGGGGCAGCATGGGTAGGTCCGGGCACCCCTGGGGAGGGGGAAAGGCAGGGGGAGCACAAGGGAGGGTTCAGGGAGGGTCTTCTTTCACCCTAACCTGGTGCCCTGGGGGTCCTTGCAGGAGCCGAAGTCGCTGTTGGTGATGGAACCCACGATGGTCCTATCAACCTCGCAGGTCAAGCCGCTCTCGCAGGGACACTGGTAGTAGACCCCATAGATGCTCTGTGGGGAAACAAGGCTCGGTGCAGCGCAGGGACCCAGCCCCAGCACCCCCTTAGCCCCCAGAGCAGGGGAGTACGTACCTTTGGGGAGCAGTCCTGGAACTCGGCTGCCTTCGGCGCGCACCGGGCCAGGCTCAGGCCGCTGTGCCGGTGACAGCAGCCGCTCTTGCACTGGGCGCTCTGCATGCACAGCTCCCCCGTGTCCTGTGCCACCAGGCAAGGCGTGAGCACCCAGCCCTGCTCTGTCCCACCTCAAACCCCCCATCCTCCCCACTGTGGGCATGGGGCGGGAGGGGGGGCTTGGTTTGTGTGGGTGGCAGACACCAGCTCTGCCTTTGGGCTGGGGCTCAGCACCCATCCCAGCCTGCCCCAACCCTCCTGCCCTTCCTCAGCCTGGCCCAAAATGCCTCCCACTGAAGTGCTGCGTCCTGCCCAGCTCATGGGAATAGGGCTGAGATGCCACAGAGGAAGCATCCCCCTCCCCTGCGATCCCCAGGGAAGGGGTCCCCCACTGGTGCAGGCAGCTCGGAGCTTACCTGGGTTCCCCTGTCCCTTTCACAGCCTCTGGGATCCCTCACAACCCTAGAAAACCCATCTTACCATCTATGTCTGACTCAGTTTCCCCAGCTACAAGTGAGTCCTGCTCCTGGCAGCTGCAGCTGACACCCCAGGACACCCCAATGTAGCTCCCACAGAAGACCAAAGCTCCGCCAACCCCCCCAACACCCCATGCACCCCACTGCAGCACTCAGGGCGTCCCCCGAGTCCTTCCCTCTTACCAAGTTGAAGATGAGCCCTCGGTTGTGTGGCACAGGCAGGGCAGGGGCCAGGAGCAGCAGGAGCAGGAGCAGGCAGGGGGCAGCACCTTGGCCATGGTGGGCTCACTCGTGCCCCCCACCGTGGGACCAGCGGGAGCTTTATAGCTGGTGCCACCATCAGCTGACACAGCTGCTCCTATCACACCCCAGCTCGTGGCATTGGGGCAGCGCTGGGACAGATGTCCTGCCCAGGGCAGGAAAACACTGATGCCCATTGCTGCCAGGCAGTGCCACCACGGGGACATCTTGCCCTGTCCCCAGATGACTGTCCCACACTGGCGATGCCATCCTGCCCTTTGGCAGCTCCTCTGGCCAAAGCCAGTGCTCCCGGGCTTCTCCTGGGGAGGATTCCCAGCCTTCCCTCTTCTCCTTCGCCCTGATCTCCAGGGAGCCTGGGCCTGGGTGTCTCCAAGATGCTTTCCTTGCTTGGCAGTGCTGATGGGTTCATGGGTGAAGCGAGAACCGATGCTACAGCAGGAGCTCCATGGGGAAGCACCCGCCCCCGGATCCTCCACCGCTCAAACATCATGCTCACAGATGCCAACAAACCCTCTTGAGAAAGCCCAAAAGCATGGCAGGAGCGAGCCCACCCCCCTGCCAGCATCCCACCAGCCTTGCTCGGTGCTCCAGAGCCCACTGAGGTCCCTAGCTCTAGCCCATTGGCCACCACCACCACACTGTGCCCTACCAGTGTTTGCTTTGGGTGCCAGTGTGGGGGGACGTGGCTGATGAAAGGGGCCCAGCCCTGGGAACAGCACAGCTTTTCTGCCTGCACTGGCCTGGCTGCTCCCAGCAATGATTAACACTGGGCAGCCCCAGCCTTTGGTGGTGACAGGGGTGACGCTGAGGCTGGCGGCGGCTGCTGGGTGCCCATCACGCTGGTGTCTGGGCTGTGTGGTGGGAGTTGAGCCTCTGCTGTGCCTCGGGGTGTAGGGCAGATGGGACCCCTAGAGAAAGGACCCGAGGCGGCCACAGGCACCCACGGGCCGTGGGGGCAGGCTGGGGGGCTGCCCACGCTCCTCAGGCAGCAGGATGCAGGGGTGACACAGGGACCTGGCTGACACCTCAGGGTGTCCCAGGTGCAGGATGAGCCCCTTCCCTCTCTGCCGTGGGGCTGTGGGGATGGTCTCACCCCTGCCTGCAGCCCTGGAGCTGACAGGGGGCCTGGGGGCCCTCAGCAGAGACAGCACCCCTTGCTTTCCCCTCCGGTGGGGGACACCGTGGTGACACCAGCTGGGAGAGCAGAGGGGAGCAGCCGAGGGATGTGGCATCTGGGGGACATCCTTGGGGACGCAGCACAGGCTGGGTGGATGCTGGGGGTCACCACCCAGCCCCCGGCATATCCTGGGGCACACACTGAGGGCGGGGAGGAAGAGGGGTGGGGGGGTAGGGGTCAAGGCACATCCCGGGGCGCACAGTGATGCACGAATCACACCCCAGGGCTGATCCCGGGGGGCGGGGGGATGGAAGGGGGCGGCGCGGGGCACATCCCGAAAGAGCATCCCGGGGATACAGGGACCACCTGGGCACCACACCGGGGGAGCATCCTCGGGGCGCGGGGGGTATCCCAGGGGTGGAGAGCCCATCCCGAGGGCGCAGGGCCCCCTCCAGAGGCGGGTCCCGGGGGCGCATCCCGAGCCGCGCCTCCCGGCTCCTCGTAGCAGGGAGAGGAGGGGTGGGGGGGAGGATGCGGTGCCGCCGCCCTCCCGGGGCGGTCCAGCCGCTGCAGCCGCCGCCGCCGGAGCCTCCCGCCTCTCTCCGCCGGGCGGGGGGCAGCGCCGGGGAGCGGTCCCGGTCCCGGTGCCCCAGCCATGCCCAAGCTGCTGCCGGCGCAGGAGGCGGCCCGGATCTATCACACCAACTACGTGAGGAACGCGCGGGCCATGGGGGTGCTCTGGGCTCTCTTCACCCTCTGCTTCTCCATCCTGATGGTCGTGACCTTCATCCAGCCGTACTGGATCGGCGACAGCATCGACACGCCGCAGGCCGGGTACTTCGGGCTCTTCTCCTACTGCATCGGGAACGCGCTGACCGGAGAGCTCATCTGCAAGGGCAGCCCCCTGGATTTCGGCACCATCCCCTCCAGCGCCTTCAAAACTGCCATGTTCTTCGTCGGCATCTCCACCTTCCTCATCATCGGCTCCATCCTCTGCTTCAGCCTCTTCTTCTTCTGCAACGCGGCCACTGTCTATAAAGTCTGTGCCTGGATGCAGCTGGCAGCAGGTGAGCTGGGCTGGGGGTGATGCACGGGGGGAGGTGCTGGGGGCTACCTGTGGTCCAGATGGAGCTGCTTTCCCCTCTCTGTCCCCAGCTGTCTGGCCAGGAAAGGGACACCAGCATAACCTCCTTACCCCAGTTGCTCTCCCTTACTGGTAACCACTAAGGAATTTGTAGTAAGCAAAGCCCATCCAAGCAGCTGAGACCCAGCAGACTCGCTGCATGCAGGAGATGTTTTCAAACCCTCTGTTCTGCTGCAAACCCACATGGCTCCAAGAGCCCAGCCCGGTCCTTGCTTACCTGGGGGAGCTTTGCTCTGGCCATCACCCAAGCCCCACGGTGCAGCAGGGTCACAGCTTCAGAGCATCCATCCAAGAGCACCAAACAGCGCAGGGCCAGGGCATGGGGCTCCCAGCTGCATCAGGGATCCTGCAGCAATTCATTAGGGGGACGGTGAGTTATTTGGTGCCTACGATACCCCCACCGCAACTGGAAACTCCCTGAGCTTAGGGGAGTGGAAAGGGAGGAGGGATCTGGCTGTAGGACTTGGTACCATCACCCACGCTTTCCTGCTCATCCTCACATCCCCATTGACCTCCAGCCTTTCCCCTCCCTCCCCCAACACAGCGAGACACCTGAGACACCAGGTAACCCAGCTCCTATGTCCAGAACCTCAGCTGAAACCCAACCCAGCCCTTCACCACTCCTGAATCATTCATGCCTGGAGCAGTCACAGCCTCCCCCATCCCCAGACAGCCCAGCTGAGACCTCTGGGGTGGAGCACAGCCCTGGGTCGATCCAATTCCTGGCTAAAGATGTGAGCTCACGCAAAGATTTAGATAAGAAGCTTGGGGCAGCTCAGCCTCCCAGGGAGCCACGGCAGGGAAAGGCTTTGCTGGTGTAATTGGGGCTTTTATGTACCTTTTTGTGCTGGACAGGGAGAGAAGCCAAGCCCAGCCCAGGCAGCTCCAGGCACATGGATGAGCCCAAGTCATCCCAAACAGCCCCATTGCTCCGCACCAGACAGCGCACAGGGGTTTTGGAGCTGGCACTGGACAATGAAGATGCTACTGCATCTCTGGGAGTTATTCTAAAAAGGGGACAGGTGAGGAAAGGAGCTGGCTGGGGCCTTTGCTCTGCCCCAGGGTGCAGCTCCACAGGAGAACTCATTTCTTTCCAGCTTTCCTCACTTCTCTATGTCCACCCCCCATTATCTATGGGGAAGAGTGATTACATGCAGGAGAACCCAGCAATGAATGAAGAGAAACGCTCTCTGCACGCTGAGGAAGCTGCCTGTTGGCCTCACCCCTCTCCTGTCCTCAAGCCAAGGAGGAAAAACCCTCAAGGAAGGCACTAGGCAGTTGCCCCAAAAGCAGGTTCTGGTTTTCCAAGCACCCAGTGACCAAGAAGAGGCACTAGTATGGGGCAAGGAGCATCTGGCTGCTGCAGGTGCCCACAAAGGGTTGGTAGCAGCTCTACCTTAGCAAACCAGAAGCTGAAATCCAGCTACGCGTGGGGTGTGAGCGAGGTTCTCCACCTCACCTAGACTAAACCCATTCCAGTTTTGCTGGGAGAAAACATTTCTTGGAAGCAGCGTGGCCAGGGATGCGTGGGGAGGCAGGAGGAGAGATGAGGCAGGAGGTGAGAGATGTTGCCTGGGCAACGCGGTGATGGGAGATGTTCCTGCAGCGCGTCCTTGACAGGGAGCAGCATGCCGTATCCAGCTCCTCCCCAGCTGCAGCAGCACGAAGGGAGCAGAGCCCACAATTAAAATACTACAGACTAGTTAATGAGGCTCATCTATAAGGAAATAACAGTTCCTTTGCAGTGCTGTGTCAGTGGGTGGATGGTGTCGTGACCGTGCTTCTTCCCTGTGAGCCTGTCGTGGTTTCCCCCCGGCTGTGGACCGAGATCCACGCAGCTGCCTGCTCCTGAAAGGAAAAGAGCAGGGGAAGAGGGGAAAAGGGTGGGAACAAGGGAAGGGAAAAGGAAGGGGCAAATAACTCCAAACCCAAGAAACTAAGAGGCCCGTGGGTTGGGATAAGGAGAGTTTACTGAGAGAACAGAAAGATCAAATATCCCAATGCTAACAGGACTTGAGAGCAAAAGAAGATGAAACTCTTGATCCCCAATGCAGTTTCTCCCCGACCCACACAACTCAGGGACCACCCAGAGCTGTCCCGGAACCCGACCGTCCCCCCAAGCAGCACGCGTCCCGCCACCGCCCCTCTTCTTCCTCCCCTCAGCCCCCCGTTCTCCTGGGCAGGACGTCATTGCCATGGAATACTCTCTTTGGCCCATCTGGGGCACCTGTCCTGGCTTCGCCCCTCCTTTCTCCTGAAGAGAGAAATAGGAAGAAGCTGAGAAAGTCCTTGACTGTCTGACTGCAACTAAGAACATCAGGGTGTTCTCAGCACTGCTTTCATTGTAACTGCCAAACACAGCATCCCATCAGCTGCTACAGATGGAGTTAACTCTATCCTGACTGAAACCAGGACAGAGCCTCAGGCTCTGCGGGCAGCTCCCAGCTGCTTCACCATCTCCTTGTCCCCCGCAGCTACTGGGCTGATGATCGGGTGCCTGATCTACCCCGACGGCTGGGACTCGAGCGAGGTGAAGCGCATGTGTGGGGACAAGACAGACAAGTACACGCTGGGGGCCTGCACGGTGCGCTGGGCCTACATCCTCTGCATCATCGGCATCCTGGACGCCCTCATACTCTCCTTCCTGGCCTTCGTGCTGGGCAACAGGCAGGATAACCTCCTCCCCTCTGATTTTAAAGTGGAAGATAAAGGTAAAGGCAGCTGGGGCTGAGCTGCCCCTCCTCAACCCTATCCCACGGCTGTTTAGGAGGAGGGGTGGGTTCCTCCAGCCTTCCTGGTCCCCACACTGTGGGTGGTGTTATTCCTACAGCCCATTAACACAGCGAATCTCTTTTTGGTTTACAGAAGAGGGCAACGACTGACAGCAGCTCACCAGGTAAGCAGCACCCACAGAGGGTGACCCAGGGTTTGATTGGTGGATTTAGGGGGCTGTGGACAGGGAGGGTTGAGTTGTGAAGCAGGGAGGAGCCTGTGCTTTGCCTTCCAAGACCAGCACATAAATGCTTGCCAAGTGGACCCCCAAAAATACTCAGTACTTCAAGCCAAGCTCCATCTGCTTTTCTTTCTCTTCCCAGGAACAACCTACAGCTCTTCATCAGCTTCAAGTCAACAGCCCTTCTCTTTAAAAGGACTCCTCTCCCAGGAGCTACAGATCCTCCAACCTGTGGGGGTTTTTCTACAGCTCTTCTTTCCACCCAAAGCTCTCATGGAGTTCAAGTCGAGGAGAAGAGCCCAAGCTGGACACAGTCTGTTGGTCAGAAGGTTGGGTTGTTTTTTAGTCCATCAGCACACGTGGTGAAGAGGGGAGGGACGGCATTTTGCCTCTGGCTGGGGGTTTGTACACCTTCTTTTGAAGGAATTACTTCTGAATAAAAGCTGAAGTTAGCATTTGGGATTTGTTCTCATCTCCTTGGGGCAGGGAGAGCCCACAGCCAATTCCCAGCAAAGCAAAGCCCCAAATCACCTTCTGACCTACACCCTGCCTTTCAGAAAGGGGTTTTTTTGGGAGAGGAGGGGAGGTGTTAAAAATAACCCCCTCTGCAGGGTTTAACAGTACCTGCACACTGCAGCAGATGGTGCCAGTCAGCATCAGCTCAGCCACCACCACATATTAATCCGATTTAGCTGGATCAGTCCTCATCACATCTCACACCCACCTGCAGCAGCATCCGGAGAAGACAAGGCAGCACATCATCCTAACCTGGTCAGAGCCCAAAAATCAGCCTGTACCATGACTTTTCTTCATGCTGGGATTGTTTGGTTCCTGCAGCATCAATTTAATTCAGTTCTAACAGGCACCTTCCAGTTTCCTGCTTCCCTATAAAACCCCTTGGGAAGGTTTTAAGGTTCTTCACTAGGGAACGCAGCAGAAAGATGCCAGACTTGAAGGAAAACACTTTAAAAATGGGAAAATTCCAGCATGGTTGTCCTACTATGGACTACTTTTCTCCCTTCTTTTAAAAGAGATCACAGTAACACCTTCACCCACACCACCTCCCTGCATCTCTCATCTTTCTTTGCTCACTAGCAAAGAAAATTCAATCCCTGGGCCAGCTAAGAGGAGACTTACAGAGCAAACAACAAACGGGGCTCAGTTATTAAAGCATCTGTTCACAGCATGGCTTTCACAAGGGGAAAAAAAGACAAAGCACCCAAGTAGAAAGAATAAAAATGTATTTTCCTTCAGGTTTTTAGACTGACACAGCAAGTACAAATCCTTTAGTGTGAGCACTTGACGGCAATTTGGAAGTTTAACAAACCCAAAGTGAACGAGCACACGGGACGAGACTGAATCCTGACAGCTGCTTCTGCGGGTCTTCGCTCACAAGCTGGCTTTAGCCTTCGTTATCATGGTATAAAACCCCTTCCCTTCCAGTCAGGGGTGGCAGAGGGAAGGAGCTCTTGGGAGTTGAAGAGTGCAGACCCCCTTTGAGGAAAAGTTCTTTAACCAGCCAGTCTCAAGACTGGGTGAGCTTTGGAGATGACAGAAATCGCTTGCCCTGCGCCAAGGTATCTCTGCAGTACGCAGACGGGGTTATTTGGGAAGCCAGTCCTGCCTGCAGTCCTCCTGAAATCGATACAGAAGCAACACATAACTGGAAAACTCCAGGTGACAAGGGGAAAAAAAAAGTCCAATCAGCAGTTTAGAGCTCTTTTGGTATGTTACCTTCCTTTAATTTTAGATTATATGCATAGAGAACCTGATCTATCCCTAAAGGAACATGCAGCATCATTTGCATTAAGAAGCCAGATCAGGCACCAAACTGGAGAAAACTATTTTCAAGTGGATTAAAATACATCAGGGTTTATCAATGAACCATCCTTATGAACCATGATTTCCAAACACGTATGGGAAGTGACACCTAACAGTGCTCCTGGCAGCCTCAGCAACCTGTCTGGGATAGTGCCCACGTGGCCTCTGGCATGCTCCTCCCAAAGGCCTGTTTGGTCCAGGGTCAGGAAGTGCCTCTGTAGTCTCAACACTGCCAAATCTTCCTTTAGAGTAGGATGCACTGAATCTGCAACAGGATGGGCAAGTCTAGAAGAAGCCATCATAAAACTAGCAAAAAGCCATAGTGATTTAACTTTTAATTAAATTTAACCCATTTACTCATTATACCCAACCCCCTTCTGACAGGTTTATGTAGAAACCTCACAGAACATTTTTACTTAGGCTAACTAAAACCAGCTTCTAAACCAGTTAACTACACAGAGCCAATTCTGTTCCACTTCTCCTAGCTTTCCTTGTGCTAATGGCCCAGAAAAGAAAAGGCAAACCCAGTTCTGGGAAGTTATTTTTCAAGGCCAGCACCTGAAGCAAGTTAAAAGGAGATCTTTATACTTGGGTCTTCAAGCATTGACTTTGAAAGTCAGGAGCTACAGCGTGGCTGCAATACAGACACTGCCACCTTCTTCCTTGGGAACAACTGAACAGTCAAAAACTAAAGAGCCAGAGCAGACTGCACAGGTGAAAATCCAATCAGCAACAGCCTTGAGCAAGGCAAGAAAGTGCCAGTAAAAAAGATAACCCCCCCAAAAACAACTTACAGCTTACTAAAAACATTAAGAGGAGTCACCTGCAACAAGACCACCTCTCTACAGCCAAAGGGTACACCCATCTGTGTGCTGAAGGTTGTGCGTAGAGTCAGTTCCAGCTTTTGCTTGTTTTGCTTGTCACCTTTTAGTCACAGGCATTAAAATGGAAAATGTCACTGAGTTCAGAAACTACTCTGACTATCTGGGCAAGGGGAAGGACAAAGGAAAGGGGCAGGGCCCTCTGGAGGAAGAAAGAAGGGATACTAAAATCTAGGTTTAAATAGCTCTTCAAAAGATTTAAGCAGCTAGAAACTAAGGAAGAGTTAAGTGACTGGAAAGCAAAGATTACAGTAGGCACCTAGAAAATGATGGAGGATTTGAAGGTCTTTGCTCTACAAGGAACTAACGCCACCTTGGTGCCATCTGTTACTTCTCACCCCATTGCTATTGCATCAACAGTGGGAAACTGAGTCCCGAGTCAGCGAGATAAGGAGGCATTCAGATCTTCACACCCCCCTCAAGAGGAGAAAACAACAAAAAAAAGAGTTGAAATTTAGCCAAGGGGCCATATCTGAGCACAGGTGAGCTGACACCTGTCACCCACAGCATGTAACAGCGAGGAGACTCAGGGAGAACTTCATGTTGTCAATCAGTCGTTGGTGAAGGCCAATCAAGGCAAAACACAGCCAATGCCCACTGCCTGAGGAGCGTCCCCATTGAGTCACAACAAGCAAACTCAGCAGAGCAGGTTAGATTTATCTAAAATCCTGGAAGCCTTGAAGGAAGAACTTCACACCAAAAATGGAATGGGGAGGAAGGGGGGAAGAAATCAGGATCTGGGAAGGGGCAGTCGGTTGCGCGCACGCTATGCTGTAAACCAGAGTGTAGTGCTGTGGCGTTGGGTTGAAGCCTCTTAGGAGTTAAGCCAGGGGTGCCTGAGACACTCTGCTGCTGTAGCTCGTTTCTCTGGGATCAGCTCCAACATAGGTAACAAGAAGTCTGTGAATGCAGCTGCTTCATCTTGGGACCACTCGTATTTTTCCACCAGGACTTCAAAAAGGCCCCAGGGTTTCAGTTTGGTGATGTGCTTCAGATCACCTGAAAACCAAGACAGGAAGGTTAAGCACAAGACATGGGGACAGCAGCTGAGTAAAATAGGCTGAACCAAAACAAGACTGAATTCAGAAACTGCTCTGAGTAGCTGGGCATAAGGAACATAAAATGGTAGAGCCTGAAGGAAGAAATAAGTTACACTAAACCCCCTTTTCTATCTGCTTTTGAAGACTGTTCTAGAAATATACTTCCTTGAAGGCTTTTTTTATCCCTCCTGCTATTTCTAGTTCAGTTGGAGCAAACAACAGTGTTTAACTTCATTATATCACCAATTATACCAGCTGACACAACAGACAAACACCGTGTCATTGACTTTGGAACAGATGCAGCACTGCTGGAGGAAGCAATACACTCCTAACATAAAAAAACCCAGTTTGTTTTATAAAAACAAAGAGTTTTAAACTAGGTCATTAAGTTCTTCAGAAATGTACTGAGTCTGGAGTACTCAGGGCTTTCTGAGAATGGTTGAATGTGTTGTGAGTGACATGGCTTAGGATGCAAGGCACCAGGGAGGAGACTGGTGTGCTAGAAATAGAACTAAGTTGTCTAGGGAAAACTTCAAAGGTAAATCAACACCTCTAGCTGTCAAAGATCAGCTAAATAAAGCCACATCAGGTCTGAAGAAACATCTACAGCATTGTTTTTCTACCAGATGCATTTGATCTACATCGAGGTGTCAGGTATCAAGAGGTGGGATACCTGCAGCAGTTAGACAAGAATGCCTTGTGTTTAGCAGCAGTTTTACTGAGAAAAACCTTTCACAAAAGAAGGGGAAGATCTAGAGAGGCATCTTGGCTCACATCATTGTTAACTGGCCTTCCCAGCAGGGCACTCTTGTGTACCTGGGGCAGGGGGTGAAGGGGAAGTAACATCTGCTTTGTTTCCATTTACCTTTTTTGGTAAAAAACTCCTTGGAGTATTTTCCTGCCAGGATAAGCTTGCGAGGTATCTTCCCCAGAAGTTCTATGATCAATGCAATGTGATCTGCATTTTTTCAAAAGAAAAGCACAATGAGACATAGCCACACAGGACACCTCTGTGCCTCAGCCACACAGGACACCTCTGTGCCTCAGTTTCCTTCTACAGGATCGAAGGACAAAGATGTTTTATCTCCCTTAGAAATTACTGAGAGACCCACCTGGAATCTGAGTGCACTAAGCAACAACAGAAGCAGGGGAGAAAAAAATGGGCAGTCTGAGCATGATTGGTTTGAGAGGAATGGGCAGCAGCAGAGCAAGAACATGGACTTTACTGCGTGGTGGTTTACTGCAGAGGCTCCAGCAAGTGGTGCTGATATGGGTAAACAAAGGAGCCTTTGCATTGTTACTCCTAAGAGGAGGCTCATTCTGAAGAAGCAACCACTGCCTATAAACAGGAGGGGAATCAACTTTTTACAAGGGTAGACAATGGCAGGACAAGGAGCAATGGGTTAAAGGAGGGAAGGGTTAGATATTAGGGGGAAGTTCTTTGCAGAGAGAGTGGGGAGGGGCTGGAACAGGCTGCCCAGAGAGGGGGTGGGTGCCCCGTCCCTGGGGGTGCTCAAGGCCAGGTTGGATGGGGCTCTGGGCAACCTTGTGTAGCTCCAGGCCTGGAGGTTGGTGTCCCTGCCTGTGGCAGGGGGTTGGAACTCTGTGATCCTTGGGGTCCCTTCCAACCCACACCAGTCTGGGATTCTATTTCATGTCCCACTTTAAAAAGGGAAGACTAAAACATACCTTCATCCCGTGAGTAATCTTCCCCAGAATGAGGCTCGAACAGGTAGTCTCCTGTTGCTAGCTCAAAGGCCTAAACAAAGAGAAACAAGCACGTTAAATCACTTTAACACACTTCACACACCCTTACACACACCACAGGTTGATCCCATGTACCTCCATGGGCCAGAAAGCAAAGTGGTGGGAAGAATAACCTAGAGAATTCTAGCACACAATTACCCTCTTAAGATGTGCCATCACTTTGCAGCATTTTAAGGGCTGAATTAAAAACATGATAGGTGGGTCTGTGGAGTTCTGGATCACACAGAATGCTCATGTCAAACTGTGTTTCACTCAGCCTCTCTCCTGCCACAATAGCATTTTGAAACATGACATCATGGCCAAACGATTGTCCCCTCTCTTCTTTAATATTTGAAATTTGGGAAGTTTTTCAAGCATTTAACCTGTGAACATTGTCTGCAGATATGAAAGCATGTTTTTGAATGAGAAAATCATTTGATTTTAACTTACCACTCCTAAATTCCATGACATAGTTACCCTTTATGTATTCACTTTTACTCCAAACAGTACACCTGACCTTCTGTACTCTTAGCTTTCTCTACAGACTGCTGTTGTCAAACTACTTAAGTGCACTCAAGAGTAACCACTGGGTAATTTTGGCCACGTGGTTTGCAGGAACACCACAACCCTATCACCTTCTCTTTTCATCACATTCAGTGAAATCACAGCTTGTTTTCCAACACAGCAATAATTAGTTCACTCACTATTTTCAAAGCTTAAACTATAAATCCCAAGCTTTGTAGGAAAGCAGAATGGTGACACCACAGCAGCACATGCAGTAACTGTGTGTGTTTTTTTGATTGCTGTATTCTACATTTGCCAGCTATCAGAGGAACAGCTCCAGCCTCATCTGAGGATTACTCAGATTATAAAATGATTCCAGGCACGCAGAAGATGCACACAATTAAACTATGAAATTATACCAAAGACATTTGTGAAACAGTGCTGGGTGCAGCAGAAAAGCTCTTTTTATATAAAGATTTTGCCTTCAGAGCTGCATACTTGTCTGTTTTCCACAAAGCACCATGATAAAGTAAGATTATATTCTAAATTTGCTGGTGCTGTGCAACAAAACTTTCAGAAGCAAAGCCACATGTGGCAAGAGAAATAAGGAAAACAATGCTGGTGTGGAAACATGGTTTGCAACAAGCCCAGAAGTTGGCTGAACACCCAGGAGGGTTTTTGCCAGGCTTGGCTAGTGGTTCAGCGGTCTGGAGTGCAAAGCACATGCATGTTTCCCAGAAGGCAGAACAGAGTCTGGGATCTGAAGTCCCCCAGATGCCACCACTCACCATACATGCTGTGCTCCAGATGTCAGCAGGGGTGTTGTACCCTGATCCTATCAGCACCTCCAAGGATCGGTACTGTCTTGTCTGGATGTCTTCAGTGAAGTGCTTGTGCTAGGTAAAGTGTTTTATGAAACAGTTAAGAGACTGTTTAGAAAAAGGAGAAGCAAAAGAGCTCATTCCTGTTACATTTCATCTGAATTTCACATCCTCATTAAGTGTTTCCTTATATCCTCACAAGTACTGTTTAAATGCTCTACACAAGACACTCCTCAAGTAAAACAGTCCAGCAATTTTGAGGAAAGTGAGCCACAAAAACAGAATAAAGGAAGAGTGCTCCAGAAGCTGCACCCTCTCCTATCCCATCACAACAGGCCATGACTCAGCTACCTTAAAGCAGCCCAGTAACACCACTGTAAGACCACCTTGCCAGGTGCTGCAAGCCTGACGTGCAGCTCCAAGTACGAGACTCATCTCTCCCACAAGAGCTGAAGTATTTTGCCCATTTAAGAAGCCAAGTAAAATAGACATTTCTCCTATTTGAAATGTCAAACATTTAAAAGCAGTACAGCCAAAGAATAAAACTATTTATGAGTCTCTTTCATGTACTCAAGAATCCACTGAAGTGGCCTGACAAGCTAATAAACTGCAGAGCAAGCACATCAGAGTGATTCTTTCCAAGCTTCTCCTTCTCCAGGAGAACCACAGACTCCTCCAGAGGGTTTCACATACATGATCCTGTTTACAGGGCTATTAAAAGTAATCAAATGATCAGAGAGGCACCCAAAGCACAGGCCCAAATCCTATGCTTTCTTTCTCTGTGTCCCTGATTCTCCCCTTTCTTGTCCCCCCCAAGACGACCACTGTCACAGACAGGTCTTAGATTCCATCTTACAGACTGTCCACCTCAGCATACTGTGAATGAATTAACAGGTTTGAACAGTGGATGCAAAGAGATTGGACACTTACCACCCAGCAAGCATTTCCTAGGTCAGCTATCTTCACTTTGAGCTTATCTGCATTCTTGGGCTCAAGAGGATTAAGGAGGAAATTCCCAGCAGCTGATTTTCCTAGAGGCAACATGTATGACAGCTGATTAAAGCTACATGGACAGCATCACCACCTGTCATCCAAACCCTACTGCACTCTCACAACCCAGGAACTGTTTTGCTTAAGGATCAGAATTTTTCCCTTCCCAAAGCCCAGGTACAAAAATCAGCATCAGTCTGCACTACGAACAGAGCTACTGCCATTATGACCCATTGGTGTAGATGCAGCACAAGATGACACAGGCAATACTAACTGCTTCCCAGCACTCTGCACAGCATTAGGAAGCCTGCTGATATCCAGAGAGGCTTTGAAATAAGGGCATCACCAGAAACAGAACAAGCCTCTCAACCCTTATATCCTTCTATGTCTTTGAGAGCCCACATGTTACAGCACCTTTTTGACACAGCCACCACTCACTGCTGCAACACAGACCATTACAAGAGCTAAAATGTACTGGGAAGACCTCAACAACACAGTGGAGAGCAAGAATACTACATCATTACATCACATCCAGCTGTAGCTCCAGCTGTAGCTCCAGAGCAATTTGGGAAGAACCATGAGAAACAAAACATACCTAGCAACCTAGCATCCAACTAAATACAGTTCAGGTTTCAGAATCTTTTAAATTTCACTTGCCACTTCCCATCCCCAGAATTCCTGGGCAGTTTTCTTAGCTGAGAAAACGCTACAGAAATATTTTTTTTTAGAAGTACAAATGTCAGTGTCTCCCTCCTTCTCCAAGCAGATACAATTCACCTGACCTCAACTCAGATGCAAAGACAGGATAGCGTTATCAATTGATTCAAGCTTTTAACACACACACACAAACCTGGAATGGGTTTAAACTGCTGTACACTGTGTGTCTTATGTTCTCCTAAACCCACAAGACCTAGTTTTCTCCCCCTTGAAATAAAACTGTATTTAAACAAAAGCATTAAAGAGGGGGTTTGTTTTCCCTATGCTGTATAAGCTTTGTTTCAGTCAGGCTGCATTTCCAGTTCTCAAGTAACTGTGAGGAGTTACCTGTGAAGGGTCAAGAACAAACCTATCTGGACACACTGAGCAGTACACATCCCATAATTTAACAGCCATTGACTATTTGCAGACTTACATCTCTTACCTATTCCTGAAAAATCACACCAAGAACATCCTGAAAGATCACCCAAAGGAGGGAACATTCCTAGACTGGAAACTGAAGGTACAGGCGCTTTCCAAAGTGGGAGTACTTACACATTCAATAGTTCCAGCTAAGGTACAACTACACCTGGAAGCTACAAAGAGTGAATGTCTCGGGGTAAAACTGTCAGGTAAATTACTCCTGGCAGGAAAAGCCTCAAAGAGGTGGGTCTGAGCACTTCAGCCTGCAAGGCTGAGGTTTCTATTAATACTCTGATGAAGTGCTGTAACACAGCTCTCCCACATCAAGGAGGAAAGAAGAACCCTTTTCTCCCAGGGTTCCTCTTATACCTTTGTTGTCTGACTGGTTGTTATTCTCATTCTCATCCTCTGAAGGGATCTCTGTCCGGATGCTTTCCTGCAAATGGTTAATCTCCTGCTCACTGAACGATTGCTCTTCGTTGGATGTGGGCTGACACACCATGGAATCTTCTGAAACTAAGGGCACAAATGAGTCCAACATGGCTTCTGGAGGCCTGTTCTCCGAGTCACCGTTACGCTGACTGTAATTACAGGTGTGGTAGTTCTCCTTCTGTGTTTGAGTGTGATCGCCACAGTCATTGGCATTATGAAGGTCATCCTCAAGTCGCACAGACCCTTGATTGCTGGAGTCTGGGAAGTCCCTCATTTGTATCACTCCATTGCAGTTTATTTCTGTTACACACTTCTCCACGTTGCTTTCCATTAGAATAGATTGCTCCTGTACAACGACTTCAGCTGGAAGACAGGGAAAGGAGAAGATAGCACAATGTCTACACAAAGGAGTAGTTGAAGCTTGTTCAGGGAGCCCTGAGAAGTAGGTAGGTCTCAAAATGTAACTGAACACAATCATTCAGTTTGCAACGGGAAATTTCCTAACCTCTTGAGATGGGTTAAATGACAACAGCCACATCTACTAAAGGTGCTGACTCTACTCATGCCAACAGGAGTGAAAGGACAACACTGTGCTACTTCAGCAATGCTTTAGGTCCATACCTGTCTTTTTGCTGCTATTTTCCTCTGTTGGACTAACTTTTATGAGCATCTCCAGAGGGCTCTGAGGTTCCTCCTCCTCTTCAGGCTGTGTCTGCCCAGGGCTTGCTTCCTTCTCCATTTCCTCTATCTCTTGCATTCGCTTCTCTAACAGCTCAGCCTGCCTTTTCTGCTTCTTTTTCAACTTCTTTTTTTTATTCTTTGACATTTTGTCAGCCTACACAGAAGCAAGTGAAGAAATTGGACTTAGCATTTCACATTTCAACAAATCTAAGCTGCGTGGAGTTTTAATCTATGTCAGAGTTGAGGAAGCAGTTTGGGATGAAAACAGGAGATGGTTCTCCCAAATAAAAAACAGATGTGAAGGTTTTTGGAGCAGTTGTCTATGGCTCTTATCAGTACATTTCTGTTTTGAGCTGAGGAACATACAGCATTCTCCAGATGAGAGTATCAGACTGCAGAGTCATCTTCACAACGGACCATGAGACCACCAAAGCACTACTCATTCTGGTGATAAACGAGCTAATCCTACTTACATCTCCCAAGATCTCAGGTGCTGAACCTGATGCCTATGTCTGTGCAAACACAAATCACCCTTTTCCTTCAGGATACAGAACTATTTCCCCTTAATGCTGACTGCATTACGAAACAATGGTGTAGATACTACAGGCAGATTGCTACTTACGTGTGAGAGCTATGACACTTACTGGTTTTGGCTGTGGTGCAGTGCTCACTGAAACAAAGGAAGATCAGGAAATTAGTAAGCTTATATTGAAAAACTACAACTGCATTCTTATCTGAAGGTAAGCTTTTTGCTATGTGGTTTGGTAACATCCTTTTAACGATATAGCAAATGTTTTTTGAAGGCTCATTTCTCTACAAGGGTACAGCAAGAATAAATATTGAGTAAATGCATAATTCTAATTTCAGATAGTAGACTTGCTCAATTGATATCAAAGACCTAAACTTCCTGTCATGCAGCTCCATTTACTGCATGTATTATGCATCTTACTGAAAAGAAAATGCAAACCAAAACATTAAAATACCAAAGTTAAGGGAGATTCCCTCAGGGAAGCTATTATGAGCCCACTTAAACGTTGGTGGCATATGATTATGCCTGACAGAGCCTTCCAATGCACACTGCAGTACTTTCAGCTGCATTAAGTGAGAGAGGGGGCAGCATGCATGTATCCTCCCTCCAGTTTTCTTGCACAAACAGCAGCTTTCCTGATGACCTGAGTCTACTATTAATGCCTGACTTCACAAGTTACAGTTGGCTTTTCAGCTGTTACATGCATTATTGT